>OY728147.1:607017164-608516101 GCA_963277665.1 Viscum album
CCATCCCACCTTGATGACCATGATCTCTCAATGTTGGTTATCCTCCAATAGTTCTCTCATACATATTCTAAATTCGGTTGTTGATTACACATATATTTATTAAAATATTTGAGTTAGATTATATACATGTTTGATGATTGGATTAATGTTGTATGAATCTTAAGTGACTATTGGATCCACTACCAAGACCTTTTCTTTGTAGTGTATAGAAGTCATGAGCAAGAAACTGCATCTTTTTTTCAATTTTTTTGGTGTGGGTTTTCTTTCACACTTCATTAATATTTCATAGTACTTGGAATATTCTAATACAAGTTTTATCCTATGATAATCTGTTTGAAAAAAATAAGTAGTGTTTGTTTTGTTTCTAAAAAAAATCCTCCACTTAAATTTCTATATAAAATCACTTAAACAAGTGGTGAAAAACATGTTTTCAATAAGCCACCTGAAATACTTGAACAATGGATCTTATCTTAAGTTACGATTTTTTTACTCAATTTTCAATAATTGTACTAAAAAACAACCATGGTATGTTTCTCATTCTACTCCATTGCCCAAAAATTTTATTATTTTCAAGCCAACGCTTCGTCTCCTCCACTGCCTCAGTCTCCACCTATGCATCCTCCTCCACCTCATTATCAAACTCTAACTCTCACTCAACCTCAGTCTCCACCTCTGCCTCTACCTTTTCCTCTTCCTCCTCCTCCATCATTGCCCAAGAATTTTATTGTTTGCAGGTCAACGCTTATAAACAAATTTATTTACTCCATTATACTTATCCTTGTGAAAAGGACCAAAAATAATATATAAGCATTATAACACTAATGATTCACACCCCAAATATATTTCTAAGTTCATATCTTGTACTAGATCACAAACATAGCAGTTAATCACCTAAATTTGATGTCAGAAAACATTTTTAAAACATGTATGATCCCACTCATCTCTAAATAAATTTACTTCATCTTTTGAGTACAAAGGTTTTCATCGATCCTAATAGTACTGAGAAAATATAAAAAAACAAATTATTAATAAATACATTTAATGAAATTTTAATTACCTTCAAAAATTACATGTCTGGGGATCTTGGTATTTTCATGCTTTAGGATCTCTCTCATAAATTTGAAAACATAATATCCACAATCAGTTCTATTATCTTTCTTCAGACACTGCAGAAACATTGACCAAAATAAGTAAAAAATGTTGAAATATTTTTTGATAGTTAAATATTTCTATATATACCTTAATCAGTTTCTATTTATATTATTCCATAGGATTTATCCATTCAAACACTGACTACATGCTATGATTTATCTTATATTTAGTGATTACCATATTATAGCAAAATTCTTGTTAAAACACAAACTGAAACATATAATTTGAATTTTATCTATAAAATGTTGATTTTAGTGTATTAAAAATTCACAATACACATCATGTGTGGTCAGTTTGTTGGATATTCATGCATTGGATCCAAAAAATAAATATTTGGGGTATCTAGATTAACTGTGATCAGTATCCAGTACTATCTAAAAAATCAAAAAAAAATAAGTAATGAAAAAATTAAAAATATATTTTATGTGATTATATTTTAGAGTTTTACAGTTTCATTGTAGGCATCAAAAAGAGTCTTTTGTTTGATATTTTTTGCTCAAATTCTTTGAGTAACTCATCTTTTTTTTCTTCTTAATTTCTTCATTATCCAAAATATGCTTTTCCATAGAAATGATAAAAGGATTAATGAATCCAAATCGCGATTCACATGGTTTTAACTTTATATAGTAGTAATATAAATTCCTGTAGAAAATATGAATAGTTATTAACTTTAATAAACATATTAGATCACTATTTGGATAGATGTATTATGGAAATTTACCTTATGTATATATTCACAACTGAGACTCCCAACCATTCATGCTTTAGAATCTCATTTATAGTCTCAAGGCCAATTATGTCTATCATGAGAGTTCCATATATTTATTTTTTATATGGAATGTAAGTCATTTTTTCATATTTAAATGTGGTCTCTACATGAAGTTGTAATGATAATAAATATTTATCTAGAACTGGAGGGGAGAAGTTGCTTCTAAAAGGTCGTTTTGATTTCTTGTTCAATTCAATAGATTGTCTTAATCTGACCATCTATTTCCCCATCACTTTATCAATATATAATATCAACTATTACAGGTTTTTCATATGAAAAAATTTGTTAAATACATACCCCATGTATCTTTATAAGATTAGACGGGCATGCTATGAAAGTTCTAATAGCATCATTGACTATTGTAATATGTGGATCATCAAGTGGAATAGAAAACTCAGAAGTATGTTCATGAGCTACCTCAATCCCTACTCTCATGTGATATTTTTTGAGGTCTTTATGGTGCATCTTTTCTTCTAGGATATTATACACCTTACCCCTCAAAACAAGGTGGTGCATGGGTTTTGACAGATACAAATCACATATAACTACACCCTACAGAATTTTAGTAATATAAAGTTATTGGAAGTTGTTTGATTCACATTTATGATAAAGTTTAATGAAAAAATTTATTACCTCGGGTAAGGTATGCAGTTGGGGGAATTCCTAGCATCAGAGCTAGTGGGGTCATTTGGTTCATGTGCAGATATTTGTTCCACTTTCGTTTCTCTTTGATGCTTTCTTATACACTGGTTTTCCAAATAAGATCGGACAATAATATCTTATAATGAGTATATTTGTGTCTGCAATCATCTCACCATATTATATGTATCTTTATATGGTTTTATCTTCTTGAAATTTGTTCAAGGAGACACTCCAAAACCTAATCCTCTAATGTGACCATATTGTTCTGGCCGCGTCAAAGCTACTGAAAGTAGTTTTTCTTTTGGTATGGTCACTTCTGATTCTTATGTCCAAACCGTATAAAAAATATGAACATGCATATATATTTTTATGTAATGCTGTTATAAATCATAACAAATTTCTATTATTTCATACTCACACATGTTTCCCATACTACTTTTGTGTTTTCATCAACTAGTTTACCCTCTTTATTTATTCGAGACTCCTTCAATAGCACATAGAATTGGAAATAAGTGGCTTTAGATTATGATTCATCAATCTGAATATAAACAAAGGAACATATGTTGTTTCATATCACATAAAACTATTATTGTTGATTTAAAATACATACCAATTTCTCCTCCAGTGAAGCGTACACCATCCTTTCTTCGCAATAGGGGTACGTTGGTTTTGATATATGTTATTTATTTTCATCACTCTTTTTTTATTTCATAAATTAACAATTTTGAATCAAATTGGTTAAAACGAATGACTTAAAATAATATATTATCGACTCCAACGCACCTGAAAAGATTTCTCATTGTGAATATTGATGAAATCATTCCCTATTTCCTACTTTATAATGTGTTCATAACTAATTGGTGGGTGAGACTTTACTTTTCCCTTAGCATCCCTAAGATGAAATTTTTTAAGAAGAGTCCAAAATCCTCTATGGGATTTTATAGCAGTCATTAAGAAAAATTTCTTCTGTAAATATTCTAAAATAAATTAACTCTACAAGTAATAATGAAAAATAAATCAGCATTTCATTATATAATTTTTTGGTAAAATAGAGAAAGTATATCATCACATTAATGTTATATATTTCCAAAGGGTTTCCTTATTTATAGGTCATATGTGGTTCCATGAATCAATATCAATCAACAAATTCATCCTCATTGTGACCCCAAAATAACTAATGAACATTGACATATTGGGATTAATAAGTTGGTCATGTTGATTCCAACCAACCTAAATTTTTATATTCTGATTTCTTACCTTGATAATTTTATTCAACAATGTGATTCTGAATTGTTGTTGTTTTTTTTCATAAACATGTTGTTAATCCAATAATAATTCTATATTTTCATAATCAATTGTCTTTTCTTTCTTAGTATTGCTAACATCATCATGTTTAGAAGACATTGTCTTCAAGAGTAGTCAAACATTTAATTTTTCTTGAATAATAACAATGTAAACACAGACAAAGGATTTAAGAAGGGTCATATGTATTCTCTATTGAAACTTTATAAACCCATTAACTCCATATCCATACTCTTTTTTCAAATGATTAGTGTGTATTCATTTTTATGGAAATGGATAATTGAATTTAAGAAAATAATTACTCCACTATGATAGGTATTATCCTCTAAATTCATATAAAGGTGAAAGTTATAGACAACTATCATCCTCATCAGCTTTATCTCCCAAGTAGTTATTATTGCATTTTGTTACTTGAGACTCTTCATCCATATCTTTTTTACATGCACCTATGTTTCTTGAACTACTCTGAGAATTATTCATTCCATACTGGGTGCCAATGATCACTTTGGATGATTGTTTCTCATAGTAGTTCAAGTAACATAAAAGATATGGGGATGAGTGTCAAGAAAAAAAATCAATAATAACTGTTCAGGAGATGAAGTTGGTGAAGATGATAGTTTTCTCCTTAAAACATTTTAAATTACCACATCTTGATTTAAAATTTCAAATCTCATATCAAAATACTAAAATGTCCCTAACACTACCATGAGAACATAAACTCATCCCCACTGAGGTGCGCCAACTCTAATCTATGTTACTAGTCCTTTTTCCCTCACTTGTATCTCAAATATAAGATCTCTATATCCATTGAGGTTCAAGTGAAGGGTGTGATTATAAAAATATACAAGTAAATACTAACAGGGCCCCTAAAATATACAACACAACATATATTTGAATATATTTTCAAAGTAGTAACACTAAAAATACACATATAATTAAATTCATTCTCTACTAACCAGAAAACCATGATAATAAAATATATCGACTTCATTTAAAATCAGTGAATTATAATAATCATACCATAAGTTTATACCATTCTTTTACCCTGGAATTCAAATCATTTCACTAATAAGAGGTCAACATTTGAATCATAGGAGGAGAAAAAATTATTTATCTCCCTCTGGAAATAACCACATCACAGGTACAGCTAGAATTCAAGACCACCCCTTAGGGATAACCATTACATGTACTTATTGCATATAAATCATGAAATTGATATTTTAGCACCCCCGATTTTAGGTATGTAACCCTTTATTTATGCCTTTTATGTATGGAAATTGGTTGGGTAATTTTTTGAAGAGTTTGAAATGTTTTTGGAAGGTTTTGGGGGATTTTATTAGGGATAATAATTTAATCACATTTAGCAAAAATCATACAACACTTGCAGGAAGTCGTGCACAATGTGATAGGGGCCAGGGATAAGGCACATAGTTGGCGCACAGTTTTCGAAACCGTGTGACCTCCCCAGTCAATTCATGCAACATGGGATAGTGGGATTTTTCATGGTTGGTGCACTGTTTTTCTAACCATGTAGACCAACCAATCAAGGAACCCTCTTGAGGCAGTAATAGGCACATTGTTAGCACATGGTTTTCCTAACCATTCATAGTTTAAAAGTGGGTTTTAAAAAATAGACCTCATTCGTTCTTAACCCTAAACACCCCATTTGAGCCCCATTTCAACACTCACTCATTATTTACTTATTTCCAAGGCTAGAGAACCTATCTCCATCATTTTTTAAGTATTTAGAAGGGTCTTCTTGGTGATTTGAAGCTATATATTCCTTGGTAAGTCTTCTTTGTGGTGGTTTTCTTGGTTTTTCTTAGATCTACTTGTCTCTCTCTCCCGGTTTCTTAGATATAATCCTATTACAAATAGATATACGGTTTTTAATGCCAATCATGGTTATATTTCGACTTTTTGATGTTATGGTAATGGATATAAGGTATATTTTTTGAGTTTTTACCCAGATTTAGTGAGTGTTTGTGTCGTTGGTCATTTTTTCCAAAACCCTAAAGGTAGGTGTCACTCTTGACTCCTCTTGTAAGAACTAGATGAATTTGATTTAAAATTAATTTTTTTTTCTTGAAATTGGTTTTGAAATTTATTTGAAAATCTTGTGTGAAACCTCTTTAGTGTTGTTTTATGGGTTTGGGGGGAAATGTGATTTTGTTGTGTAATATGCTTCGTTGTCGGATTTTAAAATGATGATTTTAAAATTAGTTGCTTGGTTTGATTTATGGAAAGGGTTATGAGAATGGGTTTCAATAAATATTTTGTATTATTGAAATGATGTTTGGCATAAATGGGTGAAATGGGTTTTTTCATAATTTTTGGAAATGTTGTTTTTCTTAAAAGGTAGTTTTGGTTTGGAAATTGTAGGGTAGCCTAGTTTTAGAAAATATATTGGTTGATATGATTTTGGTAATATTGATTTTATGTTTTTTGGATTAAGTGGTTAATCATGAGTTGGATGGGATAGATGTTGGGCATGAAGTACCAACATCAAAGAGTTGGAATGTGGTCATTAAGTACCACAATAAAAAGGGGGTGGTGTTTGGATGTGAAGTTACACCATCAATGGTAACACCAAACATGGGTGGTTGTGTTGGGTTGTGTGTGTTATGTGGTGTATGTATTGGGTCATGTGAAATGAAATGGTTTATGTAAATATGGAATGAAAAAAATGGTTAATGACTTATGGATTTATTTCCTTTAAAATGTGTTTGTTTGGGTAAACTATTTTGGTAAGGATGTGTCTGAATTTTTTGGAAATTATTGAACTGATTAATGGTTTATATAAATTGTTTTATATAAATGTGATAACTTGCTCTATCCTTGTGGTGCGAGTATGGAATTCATTTGGGGAAAGCCTACTGATTTTCATTACTCAACCCCTACTTTGGCAATTTGGTTCTTTTGAGATGTTGTATTCTGAAACACAAGTAAAGGTAAACAATCTCATTTATTTAGTGTATCATCTTCATAATTGGGAGTTCTTGTAGTGTTGGAGCATGGATCTTGGTGTGGAGATATGGAGATTTATCTTGGAGTCCTTGAGTTTTTTCATTTAGGTTTTCCACTTTGGTACTCTCAATCTGGTTATTTTTTTTTCATGGTGGTATTTTGGTATTGTTGAATTGTATTACATTATTATCAAGCATCATATAGTTCAAGAAATATAGAAGATATGGGATATGACTCTCAAGAAACAAAATTCAATAATAACTATTCAGGATATGAAGTTGGTAAGGATGATAGTTTTCTCCTTAAACCATTTTAAATTACCACATATTAATTTAAATTTTCAAATATCATCTCAAAATGATAAAATGTCCCTAACACTACCATGATAACATTTTATCATCCCCACTGAGGTTAAATGACTCTAATCTATGTTACTAGTCCTTTTTCCCTCACTTGTATCTCAAATATAAG
The DNA here is from genome assembly GCA_963277665.1 of Viscum album. Lineage (NCBI taxonomy): Eukaryota > Viridiplantae > Streptophyta > Magnoliopsida > Santalales > Viscaceae > Viscum > Viscum album. The sequence goes on from OY728147.1 coordinate 607,024,468, forward strand.
ATCTATATATCAGCTGATGTTCATATATAGGGTGTGATTATAAAAATAGACAAGTAAATACAAACAGTGCCCCTAAAATATAAAACACAACATATATTTGAGTATATGTTCAATGTAGTAACACTAAAAATACACATTTAATTAAATTCATTGTGTACTAACCCGGACACCATGATAATCAAATGTATCGACTTCATTTAATATCAATGAATTATATTAATCATACCATAAGTTTATACCAATGTTGTTCCCTGGAATTCAAATCATTTCACTAATAAGAGGTTAAAATTTGAATCATAGGAGGAGAAAAATGTATTTATCTCCCTATAGAAATAACCACATCACAGGTACCATGATATTCAACCTTAGACACCTAGCATCTAAGACCATCCCTTCGGGATAACCATCGCATGTACTTATTGCATATAAATCATGAAATAGATGTTGTAGCACCCCAATTTGAGATATTTAACCCTTTATTTACGAATTTTATGTATGTAAATTGGTTGGGTAATTTTTTTAAGAGTTTTAAAGGTTTTTAGAAGGTTTTAGGGGATTTTATAAGGGTGAAAATTTTAAGCACGGTTAGTGAAAAACCATGCAACACTTGCAGGAAACCATGTACCATGTGATAGCAGCCAGGGAGAAGGCGCACAATTGGTGTATAGATTTAAAAATTGTGTGACCTCCTCAGTCTAGGCATGTAACATGGGATAATGGGATTCTGCACGGTTAGTGCATGGTTAATGCACAGTTTTCCTAACCCTTCGTTGTTTAAAAGTGGGTTTTAAAAAATAGACCTCGTGCTTTCTTAACCCTAAACACTCCATTTGATCCCCATTTAAATCCAAGCTCATTATTTCCCTCTCCAAGTCTATAAAACCTATCCCCATCATTTTTAATCATTTCAAATGGTTTTCTTAGTGGTTTGAAGGTTGATATTTCTTGGTAAATCTCCTTTGTGGTAGTTTTCTTGTTTTTTCTTAGATCTACTTGTGTCACTCTTATAGTTTCTTAGATCTAATCCTATTTCAAATAGATATAGGGTTTTTAATTCAAATCATGGTTATATTTTTCCTTGTTGAAGTTATGGGAATGGGTATAAGGCATATTTTTGGAGTTTTCACCTAGATTTAGTGGGCGTTTGTGTCGTTGTTCATTTTTGCCAAAACCCTAGAGGTAGGTGGCCTCACTCTTAACTCCTCTTGTTAGAACTAGAATAATTTGTTTTAAAATTAATTAATTTTAATTGAAATTGGTTTTGAAATTGATGTGAAAAGCTTTTTTGAAACCTCTTTAGTGTTGTTTTATGGGTTTTGGGGGAAATGTGATGTTGTTGTGTAATATCCTTCTTTGTTGAATTTTAAAATGATGATTTTAAAATCGGTTTCTTGGTTTGATTTATGGAAATGGGTTATGAAAATGGTTTTCAATAAAAATTTTGTTTTATTGAAATGATTTTTGGCATAAATAGGTGAAATTAGTTTTGGCATAATTGTTGGAAGTTTTTTTTGGATTAAAAGGTTATTTTGGTTTGGAAATTGTTGGGTGGCATGTTTTTGGAAAATATACTGGTTGATATGATTTTGGTAAATATTTATTTTATAGTCGTTGAATTAAGTGGTTAATCATGAGTTGGATGGGATAGATAGTGGGCATGAAGTACCACCATCAAAGGGTTGGAATGTGGTCATGAAGTACCACAATAAAAAGGTGATGGGGTTTGGATGTGAAGTTACACCGTCAATGGTAACACCAAGATTGGGTGATTGTGTTGGGTTGTGTGTGTGATGAGGTGTATGTATTGGGTAATGTGAAATGAAATGGTTTATGCCAATATGGAATGTGAAAAATGGTTAATGACTTGTTGATTTCTTTCCTTGAAAATTTGTTTGTTTGGGTAAAATATTTTGGTAAGGATGTGTTTGGATTTTTGGAAATTATTGAACTGATTAATGGTTTATATAAATGTTATAACTTGATCTATCCTGGTGGAATGAGTAGGGAATTCATTTGGGGAAATCCTACTGATTTTCATTACTCACCCCCTAATTTGGAAATTTGGTGCTTTGTAGATGTTGTATTTTGAGACAGAGGTAAAGGTAAAGCATCTCATTTATTTAGTGGTTCATCATGATGATTGGGAGGTCTTGTGGTGTTGGATCATGGATATTGGTGTGGAGTTATGGAGATTTATCTTAGATTACTTGATTTTTATTTTCAAGGTCTTCTACTTTGGTACTCTGATTATGGTTATGTTGTTTGGTTATGGTGGTATGTTGGTATTTTTGAATTATATTACATTTTTATCATGCATCATATAGTAACGTTGGTTATGGTTTGTTTTCTTGTGTTTCTTTATTTTGTAAAAGGGAAAATAATCCCCCAATTATTCATGAATCCCTAGGAATTTATTTCCAACCTTTGAATCCTTGGTAATGTCGTTTAAGACAACTATAATCTCCACCCCGACTTAAGACGATGAGGAGGGGTGAGACATTACAAGTGGTATTAGTTTGTTGGGTCCTTTGGAATCTGTTGTCGATCTTGGAGTTGGAATTCATTCTCAGTTTATTATTTGAGTTGGGATACTATAAAGGAGTATGATTGTTGGGACTTGAAATTTATATCATAAAAATATGTAGCTAACCTTTTTACGATGAACTTTAAGTTACCAGGTAGTTGGGAACATAAGTGTTTTGGAGATGCTTATAGGAGTGTAATATCATTGTAGTGGGTTTAGACAATGAGAAGAGCATGACATTGATGGTATATATGACTTCCCAATAGGATTTAATATCTCATTTGGATTAATTTTTTATGTTGTGATATTAATTTGTTAATTTTTTAAAAATATAGAAAGTGTTTTCAAATGTGTGATTTTGAAAAGAGAATGGTTCTGGTATTTTGAAAATGGGTCAATTTTCAAAACATGGTGGATGTTTTTTCACAAATGATTGAACATGGGAAATTTTTGATTTGTAAATAATGTTTATGATAGTTGAAATGTGATAGAATTTGAAAATTTTAAGACTTGAGTTGCTAGAGAGTGAGACTTATGGTTTTTCTCATGTGAACAGAGAATAGAATCTAGTAGGAATCGTAGAAACCAACCAGAGGAAGCCACTAAAAATGTGGTTGCACCTGATCCCCAGGTGAACCAACAGCTGGTACAGAGCATAGTGAAATCTTTTGAATCTCTAAATAGTGGGAATAAAAGAGATGAACCAAGTAATGTGGACCATTTGGTTTAGTTTATGAAGAAAAATCTACCCATCTTTTGGGGTGATTCAAAACCAGAAAGGGTAGAGGCATGGCTAAATAGGATGAATCAGATATTTGATTTCCTAGGAACACTGATGGAGTTCAAAGTCAATTTAGTGATGTACATGTTGGAAGATATTCCACTTCAGTGGTGGGAGTTAGCCATCTAGGCTAAAGTGGACCAAGGTATGGCATGGGAGGATTTCAAGGAATTGTTCAATAAATAATTCTATCCTCACACATTTAGAATTTAGAGAATGATGGTTTTCTTTATCTTGAAGCAGTAGAACCTTTTTGTGATATAATATGTGGATAGATTCATGAATTTAGTTTAGTTTTCACCTGAGATAGCTGCTAGTGTATCTTTGAAGAGGCACATTTTTTAATCTCGGATGAGGTAGAAAATTTGTTTGAAGATTGCGGTAATCTGTATAACAGATTGTACGGATATGGTCAATAGGGAAACCATGGATGAAAGGGAAATCTTAGGGGTTATGGGTGGATTAAATATCGTGATACCAATAGGAAATTGTGGAAACTATAATGTGGGGAGAAATTGGAAGAGGGACACTTATTTCCAAGGTGGGAGTATGGCTCAAAATCTGATGGAAGGACCAGTGAATCTTTCTATAATGCCTAAGAGAAAGTATGGATATTTTCAATGTGGCACTCTAGGACACATGAAGTGAGAATGTACATCACCACCTAGAGAATTCCATAATTGTAATCAGATGAGGAATCTTCGGTGTTATTATCGCCATGCTCTAAGGTCGGGTGTTCAGGACACTTCTCAAGGTTCACATTCATCTTTTTCCTCAGCGGGATGAGGACAACAGAATACCCCTCATCATTAGAACAAAGTTATTCATGGTGATTCCAGGAATACCATGACTCTTTAGCATGGGCAATTTCTGCTGGGGAATAAAGATAAAAGTGTGGTGAGTAATCAGGTATTTGGAGTTGAGCGGGTTGTTGTGATTGGCCAACTTGTACCATCGATGGTGAGAGGTGCAATTCTTTTGAATTCTACCCCTATGCAAGCATTGTTTGATACAGGTGCATCTCATATTTCATTTCTTATCATGTTGTTGATTTGTTGGGTCTAAATGTGGAAATGATGTCTTGTTTTGAAACTTCAAACTCGTCTGGGTCAAAGAAAGTGTCAAACCTTTCTGTGTAGAGCTTGTTGTATAGATGTCGGGTGATCGGTTTAGGGTTGAACCGAGTTGGTTCACGGTAGCCTAATTGGTCTAATTTTCCTAAATGAACTAAATTTTTCTAAATGGACTAAATTGACCAAAATGGCATAATTGTCTGAAATGACCTAAATGGCCTAATTGGCCTAAATTACCTAATTAGCCTAATTAACCTAATTGAACTAAATGGACTAAATTTCCTAAATGTCCTAAATGTCCTAAATTGGCCTAAATGTCCTAAATGGCCTAATTGGGCTAAATGGACTGAATGAACTAAATAGTCAAAATTGACCTAATGGCCTAAATGGACTAAATTGGCCTAAATGACCTAAATTTCCTAATTAGCATAATTGGAATAATTGGCCTAAATGTCCCAAAAAGTCCTAAATGACCTAAATGGATTAATTGAACTAAATGGCCTAAATGACCAAAATTTTCCTAAATGGATTAATTGGCCTAAATGGCATAATTAGCCTAATTGACATAAATGGCCAAAATTGGCCTAAATGAGAAAAATGAACTAATTGGCCTAATTGGTATAAATGGATTAATTGACCTAAATAGTCTAAATGGAATAATTTTACTAATTAGCATAAATGAGCTAAATGGACAAAATTAGCCTAAATGGCCTAAATTGGCCTAATTGGTCTAAATGGCCTAAATGGCTTAATTGGCCTAAATAGAGTAAATTGACTAATTGGTCTAATTGGCCTAAATGGACTAATTTTTCTAAATGGCCTAAATTGGCATAATTGGAATAATTGGTCTAAATGACCTAAATTGGTCTAAATGGCCTAAATGACCTAAATGACCTAACTTGTCTAATTGTCCTAAATGGAATAATTTTTCTAAGTGGAATAAATGGTATAATTATTATAATTGGAATGAATAGCCTAAATGACCTAAATTGGCCTAAATGGACTAATGGGCCGAAATGACCTAAATTGCCTAATTAGCATAATTGGACTAATTGGACTAATTGGACTAATTGGACTAATTTGTCTAAATGACCTAAATTGGCCTAAATGGATTAAATATCCTAATTTTCATAATTGGACTAAATTTTCCTAAATGGAATAAATGGGAGAAATTGGCCTAATTGGACTAATTGGTTCAAATGGTCTAAATTGGCCTAAATTACCTTATTTGCTTAATTGGCCTAATTGGCCTAATTGGCCTAAATGGCCTAAATTTTTCTAAATGATATAAATGGTATAAATGGTCTAAATGACCCCAGTTAGCCTAATTGTCCTAATTCAACTAAATTTCTTAAATTGTCCAATTAGTTTAATTTTCCTAATTGGCCTAATCAACCTAAATTGGAAAAATCAGCTTAAATGTCCTAATCGGCCTAATTGGCCTAAATATCCTAAATTGGCCTAAATGGACTAATTGGATGAATTAGATTAAATGGTCTAAATTAGCCTAAATAACCTAAATGATCTAAATTAGCCTAAATAGCCGAATTGGCCTAAATGGCCTAAATTATCTAATTTGCCTAATTTGCCTAATTGGTCTAAATGAACTAAATGGCCTAAATGACCTAAATGGCCTAAATGGCCTAAATGGACTAAATGGACTAAATGAACTAAATGACCTAATTTCCTAATTGGACTAAATGGCCCAAATAGCCTAAATTGGCCTAAATGGTCTAATTGTCCTAATTGGCATAGATGGATTAATTGGACCAAGTGACCTAATCGACCTAATTGGCCTAATTGGCCAAAATGAACTAATTGGCCTAATTGGCCTAATTAGGCTAAATGTTATAAATTATCCTAAATTTCCTAAATTGGCCTAATTGGCCTAATTGGTCTAAATGGCCTAAATTTGTCTAAATGGTCTAAATGGTCTAAATGCCCTTATTGGCCTAAATGACCTAAATGTCCTAATTGATATAATTGGACTAAATGGCCTAATTGGACTAAATTGACCTAAATGGCCTAAATTGGACTAAATGGAATAAATTAGCCTAAATGGCCTAAATTGGCCTAAATGGACTAATTTTCCTAATTGGCTTGAATTGGCCTGAATTGCCTAATTGGCTTAATTTGTCTAATTTTACTAATTAGTCTAAATGAGATAAATTGGCCTAAATGGCCTAATTTTCCTAAATTGTCTAATTGACCTAATTGTCCTAATTGGCCAAAATTAACCTAAATGGCCAAAATGGAAAAAATGGCATAAATGGCCTAAATGGCCTAAATTGGCCTAATTGGCCTAAATTGTCTAAATTGCATAATTGGCCTAATTGGTCTAATGGTCCTAAGTGGCATAATGGTCCTAAAGGGATCAATAGGACAAAGTTTCCTAATGGACCTAAGTGGAATAATCGTAACCAAATTGGCCTAAGTGGCCAAATGGGCCAAATGGGCCTAAGTGGCCTAATCAGCCTAAAGGAACAAATAGGAAAAAGTAGTCTAATGGGCCTAAGTGGCATAATCGACCTAATGGGACTATTGGCCAAAGTGGCCTAATGGGACTAATGGGACTAAGTGACCTAATTGGCTAATCGGCCAAAGGGGTGTAATTGGCCTAAGTTGTCCAATGGGCCTAAGTGGCTGAAGTGGCTGTATCAAATGAGTTGGCCTAATGGACTTAATGGGACTAATGGGCCTTAGTGACTTAATGGGATGAATGTGCCTAAGTGGCCTAATGTGCCTAATGGGCCTAATGGGCTTAAGTGGCCTAATGGCCCTAATGGGATGAATGGGCCTAATGGTCCTAATTGAAGTAAGTTGCCTAATGGGCCTAAATTGCCAAATAGGCCAAATGGGCCTAAGTGGCATAATGGGCCTAGTAGGTCAATTAGGCCTAAGTGGTGTAATGGGCCTAATGAGCTGAATGGGATTAAGTTGTCTAATGGGCTAAATGGGACGAAGTTGCGGAATGGTCCTAATGGTTCGAAAGGTCTTAATGGGCCGAATGGGCCTGATGATCCTAATGGAACTAAGTGGCCTAGCAGTCCTAATGGGCCTAGGTGGCCTAATGGGCCTAAGTGGCCCATTGAGTCTAATGGTCCTAATGGGTTGAATGGACCCAATGGGCCAAAGTGGACTAGTGGGGTGAATTGGCCGAATGGGCCTAATTGGATGAAGTGGCCTAATGGGACTAATGGGCCCAATGGGCCTAATGGGCCCACTAGACCGAAGTGTACTAATAGGATGAATGGGCCTCAAGGGTCCAATGGTTGTAATGGTTTGAATGGTCTAAATGTGACTAAAGGTTCTAATGGGCCTAATAGGCCTAATTAATCAAATGGGTCGGATGGGTCTAATGGGCCTAGTGGGTTGAAGTGGCTTAATGGACCTACTAGTCCTAATGTACCTACTGGGCCTACTGGACCTAACGGACCTTAGTGGCCTAATGGTCTTAAGTGAAAAAATGGACCTAATTCACCTAATGGTTGTAATGGGACTAATGGGTCTAAGTGAACCAATGGGCCTAAGTGGCTGAATGGGCCTAATGGGCCTAAGTGGACCGATTGGACTAATAGGCCTAAGTGGTCTAATGGGCCTAAGTGGTCTAATGGGACTAAGTGTCTGAATGGGATGAATGGGTTGAATGGGTCGAAGTGGCTGATTGGGTCGAATGGGCCTAAGGGGTCTAAGTGGCCTAATGGTACTAAGTGACCTAATGGGACCAATGGGCCTAATGGTCCTACTGGGCCTAAGTGGCCTAATGGGCCCAAGTGTCCTAATGGACATAATGGGCCTAAGTTTCATAATGGGCCTATGGGGCCTTAGTGGCCTAATGGGCCAAAGTGAACGAATGAGACTAATGGGCATAATGGGCCTTAGTGCCCAAATCGGCCTAATGGGCATAATGGACCTAAGTTTCCTAATGTGCCTAATGGGCCTAAGTTTACCAAATGAACTAATGAGCCTAATGGGCCTAATGGGATTGACTAGGCCTACTGGGCCTATTGGTCCTAATGGGCCTACTTGGATTAATGGGCCTAATGGGACTACTAGGATTACTGGGCCTAATGGTCCTAAGTGGAATAATGGGCCTAAGTGACCTAATGGGAATAAATTTCCTAATGGGTATAATGGGTCTAAGTTTCCTAATGGGTCTAATGGGCTTAATGGACTTAAGTGGCCTAATGGGCCAAAGTGGATGAATGGGCCTAATGGGCTTAATGGGCATAATGGGCTGAAGTGGCCAAATGGGACTAAGTGGTAAAACATTTCTAATGGATTAAGTGGCCAAATGGACCAAATGAGCTTAAGTGTCCTAATGGGCCTAATGAGACTAATGGGCCTAAGTGGCCAAATGGGACTAAGTAGCCTAATGGGCATAATGGGCCAAATGGGCATAAGTGGCCTAATGGGACAAATTAGATGAATGTGCCTAATGAGCATAATGGATATAATGGGCCTAATGGGACTAAGTGGTCTAATGGGCCTAATGCACCTAAGTGGCTTAATGGGCCTAATAGGCCTAATGGGCCTAACTGGACTAATGGGCCTAAGTTTTCTAATGGGCCTCATGGGCCTAATGGGCCTATGTGTCCTAATGGGGCTAAGTGGTCGAATGGGCCTAAGTCACCTAAGGGGACTAATGAGCCTAATGGTCCAAAGTGGCTAAATGGGACTAATGGGACTAATGGGCCTAAGTCTCCTAAGGGGACTAATGGGCCTAATGGTCCTAAGTGGCTGAATGGGACTAATGGGCCTAATGGGACTAATGGGCCTAAGTGGGTAAGTGGGCCTAAGTGGGTGAATGGGCCTAAGTGGCATAATGGGCCTAATGGGCCTAACTGGACTAATGTGCCTAATGGGACTAAGTGGCCTAATGAGCCTAATGGGATAATGGGCCTAATGATCCTTAGTGGATTAATGGTCCAAATGGCCCTAAGTGGCATAATTGTCCAAATGGGCCAAATGGGTCTAAGTGGATTAATGGGTCTAAGTGACCTAATGTGCCTAGTGGGACTAAGTGTCATAATGCATCTAAGTGGAATAATGGGCCTAAGTTCCCTGATGGGCCTAATGTGCCGAAGTGGCATATGTGTTTAAGTGGCCGAATATTCCTAATGGGCCTAAGTGGAGAAGTTAGCCTAATGGGTCGAGGTGGCCTAATGGTCCTAATGGGCATAAATGGACCAATGGGCCTAATGGTCCTAATGGGAATAATGGTCCTAAGTGGCTTAATGGGCCTAATGGCCTAAGTGGCCTAATAGGTGGAATAGGCCTCAATGGCCTAATGACCCTAAGGGACATAATGGGTCGAATGGGCCTAAGTGACCTAATGGGACGAGGTGTCCTGATGGGCCTAATGGGAATAAGTGGCATAATGTTCCTAAGTGGCATAATGAACCCAATGGGCCTAATGAGCTGAAGTTTCCTAAGTGGCCTAATGGGCCTAATGGGCCTAAGTGGCCAAATGGGCCGAATGAGCCTAAGTGGTTGAATTAGCCTAATGGGATGAAATTTCCTTATGGGCCTAAGTGGCCTAATGGGCCTAATGGGTTAATGGTAATAATGTTCCTAATAGGACTAATGGTCCTTAGTGTCCTAATGGGACTAATGGGACTGAGTGGCTAAATGGGCCCAAGTGGCCTAATGGGACTAATGAGCCTAAGTGGACTAATGGGATGAATGAGCCTCAATGGACTAATGGTCCTAATGGGCCTAAGTGGATTAATGGGCCTAATGTGATGAATGGTCCTAATGGGATGAATGGGCATAATGGGCCTAATTGGCCTACTGGGCCTCAATGGCCAAAGTGGCCTGATGGGCCAAATGGGCTTTCGTGGCCTAAAGGACCTAATTGGTCTAAGTTGCCTAATGAGCCTAATGGAATGATTTTTCCTAAGTGGAATAATGGGACAAAGTGGCATAATGGTCCTAAGTGTCTTAATGTGCCAAAGTATCCTAATGGGTCTGATGGGCCTAATGGGCCATAGTGGCCTAAGGGGACGAAGTGGCCTATTGTGCCTAATGGTCTTGATGGGCCTAATAATACTAATGGGACTTAGTGGCCTAATAGGACTAAGTGTCCTAATGGGCCTAAGTGACCTAATGGTCCTAAGTGGACTCATGGTCCTAATGGGCCTAAGTGGACTAATGGGCCTTAGGGGACTAAGTGGCATAAGGGGCCTAAGTGGCCTAATGGGCATAATGGGATTTAGTGGCCTAATGGGCCTAATGCATTGAATGGGTCTAAGTGGCATAATGGGATTAATGGTCCTAATGGGCCTAAGTAGCGTAATGGGCCTAAGCGGAATAATGGTCTCAAGGGGCCTAATGGGCCTAATGGGCCTAAGTTGCATAAGGGTCCTAATGGGCCTAATGGGACTTATGGTCCTAATGGGCCTAAGTGTCCTAATGGGCCTTAGTGTCCTAATGGGCCTAAGTGGCCTAATGGGACTAAGTGGCCTAATGGGTTTAGTGGGCCTAATGGTCATAATGGGCCTAATTGGGCTAATTGGCCTAATGGGCCATATGGGCCTAAGTGGCCTAATGGGCCTAATCCAATGGGTTTAACGGGACAAATGATCCAAATGGGCCTAATTGGACTAATGGGATTAATGATCCTAAGTGTCCTAATGGGCCTAAGTGGCCTAGTTAGCCTAATGTGCCTCATGGGCCTAAGTTGCCTAAAGGGATTAAGGGGACTAATGGGTCTAATGAGACTAATGGGTTGAATGAGCCTAAGTGGCCTAATGGTAATAATGGGCCTAAGTGGCCTAATGGGCCTAATCTAATGGACTTAGTGGGCCAAATGGAACTAAGTGGCCTAATAGGCTGAATGGGCCTAATGGTCCGAAGTGGCCCAATGGGCCTAATTGGATGAATGGGCCTAATGGGCATAATGTGACAAATGGGTCAAATGGTCCTAATGGGGATAATGGGACTAAGTGGCCTAATGGGCCTAATGAGCCTAATGAATGAACTTGATGGATCTTCACTCTCATAGATCCCAATTCTCCCCTACCTCCTCTTCCCCTCCTAAGGCTTTGAGGGTATGTCCGATGGTGATGGTGCCACTTAACCTAGTACATATTCATCATTATCTTTATTTCTTTTTCTTCCCTCTCGAATGATGAGGATTTATGGTGTGGTCATCGCATGCCACTCACCACCCCTCTTTTAGTCTATTCCTATGCATTAGACCCCCATTCTGGGTTTGTGTGTGTGGGTGCTTTAAATGGCTTGGTTCAGTGCTGGTGAGTGCATCTGGTGCCTTCTTTCTCTTCTAACCATGACGGTTTACCCATCACATTTGAATCCACTTCATTCAGGCTCGATTCATCATCTAAGCCTACTTGGGATGGTGCTGGAGTAGGGCTGGCAGTGGTCTCAGCTTGGGTTCATTCCTCTATTTGGATCCTTCTCTATTTTGAGGATGCGGATTGAGGTCTCATATGGTTATTTTTTTGGGATTGATTTTTTTCTCTGTTCTTGGTTCTCTATTTTGTTGGACCGATATGGTTTCCGGATTGGTCCCCCACCGAGGCCTCCATTTTCTCATCCTTCCTGCGCTCATTTCCCTATTAGTCTAGTGCACAGGTCTTCATTGAGGTTCTAGGAGGTGTGGATCGAGTGGCTTAGGGTCTCCAGGAGGGATTATGGTCCATATTTGAAGGTTTTAATGATTGTGATGTTCTGTTTTGATGGTTTTTTTTGGTGGTGATGTTAGTGTTTTATAGTGGTGATATGAAGACATTAGTGTTGATTAGTGGATGTCCTGGTTCGTTTTTCTCTGGTTCTCCACTTCGAAGATGATAATCAATGATGAAAAATGTGGTGCTCCCTACAGGGATGTGGTGACTCTGAAGATGATGATGGTTAAGTCGATGATGTTCGAAGTGGATGACAATGAGGTGATGATGATAACGAGTGATGATAATGGAGACAACTTCTTCGACGTGATATCTTCAATGTAGCAGCTGTTATGAAAATTTATAAAATGATTTAGGGGGCCTAATGGGCCTAAGTGGCCTAATATTCCTAATGTGTTGGGACCAAGTTGGATAGTGTTGTCTTTTATTGTCAAAGAAGATAAATCAATTCACTTTGTAAAGGACTTGAAAACTGGATAATGTTTTGTTGAATTATATTTCAAAAATATCATAATTTATGAGAACTTGTGATGCAAGCCTTGTGAAGGAAAGGGGGAGTAAAGGTACTGCCAGTCATATTCAGTTTTGATTGGAAGGAAAGATTCTAGTGGAAGACATGGAAGGTTTAGTACTTTTTGCTGAAAATTTGACGATGCTAAAGGTGTTTGATCAAAGACTATATATCACGATAGATATGGTTTGTGATGAAATAAGTTGTTTGTAGAATACTCCAGATGATAATGAAGAAGAATTGGTGTTTTGGAAAAGGATAGGCTTGCATGAAAGATTGGTTTTTGTGCGCAAGATTGAAGGGAGTGTGGAATGTTGTGGGCAAGGCATGATTCGAGGTCAAAACTTCAAAAAATGGAAAAGGCATGAAGTGCCATAAATATTCAAGAAGTCACAAAAGATGAGGATGGCGCGAAAGAGACTTGTAGGGGTTTTTGTGCATGGGGGCCAATGAGGTCTATAAATAAGAATTGACCCCCTCACATTTGATGAGCTCGACCCTTAGAGAAATCCTAAGCTCTGAGGCATAAAAGAATTTTAAGAAAATTGAAGTGCGTGAAAGAAATATAGTTACGCACAATAAGTTGAAGTTTCATGCAAGAAGAGAGTTGCACACAAGATTGAGTTGTGCGCAAGAGGTGTTTCATGAAAAAAGTTGAATCTTGCACGTGCGGCATAAAAGTTGTGCACAAGACGCCTAAAAGGGTGCGCGAAAGATTTGGGTTCTTCGCACGTATTCAGTTGTGTGTATGATAGTTCTTACCGACTTTTGGGTAGGAAAGTGAAGATCTGTACCTCAGAGAATACATCTTCTCAATTGTAAAGAAGCACTAAAATACTGTAATTCCCTATTTGTGCTAAGAGGGTGCACACACGCTTGAAGATTTTTTTCCAAGTGCTACATGAGTGTAAGGGAATATCCTACTCATTGTATTCCACACCAAAGGATTGTTTTCGTACCATACCAAGGACGTAGTCACTCTTGTCGCGTAGTGAACCATGTAAATCTTGTGTTCCAGTGGTTATGTGTGTTCAGCAAGGAAGAAACTCTTTAACAATAGGTTAAGGTTGTTTAAAAAAGAAGGAAACATAAAAAAGAAAAAGATATCACTGATTCACCCCTCCCCCTCTCAGTGATACTTGGATCCTGACTGGGCAACTTCATAATGGGCCTAATTGTCCTAAGTGGCCTAATAGGCCTAATGAGCCTAAGTTTCCAAATGGGCCGAAGTGTCCCAATGGGCCTAAGGGTCAAAATGGGCCTAAGTGGCCTAATGGTCCTAGTGGCTAATGGGACTAATAGGCATAAACGGCCTAAGTGGCCTAAAGGGCATAATGGGCCTAATTGGCCTACCTGGATGAGTGGTCTTAAGTGGCCTAATGGGCCTAAGTGAACTAATGGGCCTAATGGGCCTTAGTGGCCTAAGGGGCCTAAGTGGGCTAATGGGCCTAAGTGGCCTAATGGGCCCAATGGCTAATGGGCCTAATTGGAATAAGTGACCTAAGTTTCCTAATGTGCCTAATGGGCCTAAGTGTCCTAAGTGGCCTAATGGGAGCAATGGGCCTAAGTGGCATAATGGGCCTAAGTGGCCTAGGTATCCTAATGGGACTAATGGGACTAAGAGGAATAAGTTACCTAAGGGGTGTAAGGGCCTAATGGGCTCAATGAGCCTAAGTGGCCTAATGGGCCTAAGGGTCCTAAGTGGCCTAATGGGCCTAAGCGGCCGAAGTGGCCTAAGGGGATAAATGGGCCAAATGGGCTCAATGGGCCTAAGTGGCCTAATGGGCCTAAGTGTACTAAGTTCCCTAGTGGGAATAATGGGTCTAAGTGGCCTAAGTGGGCTAAGGGGCCAAATGGGACTAATGGGTTCAGTGGGCCTAAGTGTCCTAATGGGCCTAAGTGTCCGAATGGGCCTAAGTGGCCTAATGGGCGAAAGTGGCCTAAGTGACCTAATGGGACTAAGTGTCCCAATGGGATTAATGGGGATAATGGGGATAATTGACCTAATTTTCCTAATGGGATGAATGGGCCCAATGATCCAAGTGGGCCTAATAGGCCTCAGTGGTCTAATGGTCCTAAGTGGCCTAATTGGCCCTATGGGCCCGGGTGGCCTAATCAGCCTAATGGGCCTAATTGGTCGAATGGTCCTAAGTGGCCTAATGGTACTAATGAGTTTAATGCACCTAATGGGACTTTGTGGGCCTAAGTGGACCAATGAGCCTAATGAGACTAATGGGCCTAAGTGGCCTAATGGGCCTTTGTGGGCCTAAGTGGACTAATGGGCCTAAGTGGCCTAATCAGCCTAATGGGACTAAGTTGACTAATGGGCCTAATGGTCCAATTGGGCCTAAGTGGCCTAATGATCCTAATGTGACTAATTGAACAAATGATCCTAAGTGGCCTAATCGGTGTAATGGGTCTAATGGGCCTAAGTGGCCTAATCGTCATAATGGGACTAATGGGCCTAAGTGGAATAATGAGCCAATGGGCCTAAGTGGCCTAATGGGCCGAATGGGCTAAATGTGCCTAATGGGAATAAGTGACCTAATGGGTCTAAGTGACCAGATAAGCCTAAGTGTCCTAATTGGTCTAATGGGATTAATTAGGCCTTAAGTATTAGTGCTTCAGATATAGTGTTTTGGGTCTAGGTTTTAGGATTTTTTTTGGTTCTAATCGGTCTAAATTGGCCTAATTTACCAAATGGACTAATGAAAAATTAGCCTAATGGCCCAATTAACTAATGGGATACTTTACTAATGACCTAAATGACCTAATTGGTCTAAATAGCCTAATGGACCAATAACCTAAGGGCCTAATTTGCATAATAGCCTAATTGGCATAAATGAACTAATTGGTCTAAATAACATATTTAATCAAAATGGATTAAATGTTCTAATTAGATTAAATGGACTAATTGGCCTAATTGGTCAAATTGAACTAATTGGCCTAATTGGCCTAAATTGGATTAAATGGCCAAATGGGTCTAAATGGTCTAATTGGTCCAAATAGACTAAATGGTCTAATTAGATTAAATGTATTAGTTGGCCTAATTAGTCTAATTGGACTAATTGGCCCAAACTGGCATAAATAGACAAATAGAAAAATAAAAATTTGGCCTAATGGTGTAATGAACTAATGGGATAATGGCCTAATGACCAAATTGGTCTAAATAGCGTAACGGCCTAATCGGCAGAAATGACCTAATTGGTCTAAATGGACTAATTGGTCCAAATGGATTAAATGATATAACTGGATTAAACAGTATAATTATAATAATTTTCCTAATTTACCTAAATGGTTTAATTAGCCTAATTTTCCTAAATGGCCTAATAGACTAAATGGCCTAATGGACTAATTGGGGGGACAAATGCTGGCTGTGAGCTTGTGGGTCATTCACAATGCCTCGACATGCTTGATTCTAACAACCAATATTAGTCAGAACGGGGTGTGGAGGAGGGTTTCTGTGAAGTGCGCATTTCTGGAAATTGGGGGGATTATCTTGATAGTGACAAGGAAAATGAATGTGGCATGGTCCGGACATCCTACAGCGATGTTGTCCAAGGCGGTAAAGACAAGGTGCATGGGAATGCGGAAGAGATGACTACCCCGCCGTGAAGAAGGCTGAGGAGGGATTATTCTCATCTGCCAAATCCAATGACCACTAGGTATTCCATTAGGAGGGAAGGTTGGGCCACACAGTATTCTAAGGAATTTCTCTCTTTAGAAAATTTAAATCTCAGAAGGAAGTACGCCAAGATTCTGAGGCACCACGACAGCTCAGAGTGGGAATCAGCGACTGCAGAGGATGTTCTCTATCATGGGTCTGGTGATGGGTCTGACTACCATGATCTGTAATTCTTCTTTTATTTTGCTTTACTTGCTTGTTGGATTTTTCTTTTCTTTAATAAATAGTCAGAGGCTTGCCTCTGACTAAGCTTTATGGGTAATTGGCCTAAATTGCCTATATCCTAATGGCCTAATTAGACCATTGGTCTAATTGGACTAAATGACATAATTGGCCTAAACAACCTAATTGGTCTAACAGACCTAATTAGACTAATTTTCATAATTCTCCTAATTCACCTAAATGGCCTAAATGGATAATTTGGCAAATATTTAAATGGAAAAATGATCAAAATTACCGAGTGACCGAATAACCAAATAACACAAAAAATGGAATTAGACCGAAATGAACATACAAGAGGAGTCCATACCATATACATGTTTATCAGGCTAATTAGTATGTATTGTTTATTTTAGGTCACTTGTATTAAATTTCTAATTAAATTTATTTTTAGATGCTTCTTTATTTTATGGATTTCTTCAACAGCTACAATTTTAATTCATTCTAGGTTTATCACTTTTATATTATTCAATAATGTAGTGTTATACTAATCAATGTCATTTAAAGCAAGTGACATTTGGCATTGAAGGTCATGTGCCTTGAGAAAAATTATTTTCCTTGACTAGGAAGTAAAATAATGGAAGTGTTGTAAATGTACAAACACCAGAAAAGATTGTAAGTTTTTTATTGATATTTCATATTTTGATACAAAATTCATAACTAAATATTTTTTTTTATATTTTCAACAGTGTGTCCTGGAGGCCCTCAATGAGAAATAAGATGACAACTTCAGGCTAAATGATCATTTGAGACAAGTCTTATGTGAGGAGCGACATGGGAGAGTCTAATGTCGAACCATGAAAAACATAGTCCCCACTAGATATTGTCCCTCATTGTGTGCCTCTCCAACCTATCAAACCACCGAGATGAAAGAAGCTCATACAGAAGTAGATGACACCAAAAAAATATCTATACAGGAGTGTGAAAGAAGTAAATTGGTCACCGAACACTTCCTAAAAGATATATCAGTTATAAGTCCACCACTTCCATCAGAGACTTCTATTAATTTTGATTCATGTATGAAATAAATGTGCTCTTTATATGATACCTCTAGTGATTTAAATGAGGGTCCTAGTGGTGGTAGAGCTAATGGTAGTTGCAGTTGAGGTGGGGGAGGGGTGGTGGAAACGAAGGTGGTAGCGGTGACAGTGCTAGTGGTGGTAGTTTCGGGCATAACAGAAGTGTGTAAAGATGGATGATATATTTAAACCATACATGAATATAAATCAAACCAGAAACAGAAATAGGAACCATAGCGTTTCCACTCAGCAAGATGAATAAAACCATAATGTCACCATATGGGAAAACCAACTCAAAACGCGTGAGAAGCCTAGTTGTCCACCAAACCCCACACTCCAAAACCTCTTTGAACCCACCACTATGGATACAACCAGGAGAGGAGAGGAGGGATTAGAGGTCAGGTCAGTGCTTTGAATGATTAGGAACTCCAAATGTTGGCATTATCAACGATAATGAAACCAAAAGCCAGAAACAGGGGAAATGTGATTGAGGAGTGTTAGAAAATCATTGACTGTTGAACCACATAGCCCAAAACCACTGAGTTATCAACACTCTAGATCCATCCTGGAAGGGAGTGGTGGAATGCGAGGTCAGATCCGGGTTTTAATGGCTAGGAGCTTCCAAACAACCATCGTCGAGATCCAAATCACAACCAACGAAGGGGACTATAACCCTAGAGAGCATATCAAAAGGGGATCCACATAGCGATCCACCGAAGAATGACATATCCCCCAATTAAGATACCGTATATTACAATGAAATTCGAGCAACCACTGTAGTTTACCAGATTTGGAGAGGATCCGCACGCGAGCCACCGACGGACGCCGCAACCACTGTCACTGCAAGATCCTGGGAGGAAACGCCTAGACACACAGCACAAGAAGAGGAGAAACCGGTGATGGAAAGAGGATAAAAAAATAGAAAACAACAGCCTCAGGATCACAATTCCGAAGTAGCAAGATGGATGAGGTGGAGAAAGTAACCGCTGCAAATGGATTAAGGAAAAACCCTAAAGGAAGGGAAGAAGAAGCTGGGAGGGCCGAGGGATCCAGGAGAGTGTGGCGCCATATTGTATTCTAATGGGACTAAGTGGAAAATGGGCCTAATGGGCCTAATGGGCATAATGGGCTTAAGTGGCCTAATGGACCCAATGTGCCTCAATGGCCTAAGTGACCTAAGTGGCCTAATGGGCCTAAGTAGCATAATGGGCCTAAGTGGCCTAATGGTCCTAGGTGACCTAATGGGCCTAATGTACATAATGGGCCAAAGTGGCCTAAGTGACCTAATAGGCTTAATGGGCCCAAGTGGCCTAATCGACCCAAGTGGCCTAAGTGACCTAATGGGCCTAAGTGGCCTAATGGGCCCAATGGGGCTAAGTGGCCTAATGGGCCTAATGAGTCTCAGTGGCCTCATGGGCCTAATGAGCATAAGAGTCTGAAGTGACCTAATGGGCCTAGTGTGCCTAAGTGGCCTAATGGGCTTAAGTGGCCTAATGGGCCTCAGTGGCCTAATGGGATTAAGCGGCCAAATAGGTATAATGGGCATAATGGGCTTATGGACTAAGTTGTCTAAGTGACCAAAGTGTCCTAATGGGCCTAATGGGCCTTAGTGGCCTAATGGGACTAAGTGGCCTAAGTGGCCTAATGGGTCGATTGGGCCTAAGTGTCCCAATGGGGCTAATGGACCTCAATGGTCGAATGGGCCTAATGGGCTTGAGTGACCTAATGGGCCTCACGGGCCTAAGTGACCTAATGATACTAATGGGACTTAGTGCCTGAATAGGCCTAATGGGCCCAAGTAACCTAAGGGGCCTAATGGGTATAATGGGCCAAAGTTTCCTAATGAGCCGAATGGGCCTAAGGGGGCTTATGGGCTTAATGGGCCTCACTGGCCTAAATGGCCTAAGGGGCCTAAGTGGACGAAGTGACTTGATGGGCCTAATGGCCCTAAGTGGCCTAACGGGCCTAATGGGCCTAAATGGCCTAATGGGCCTAAGTGGCATAATGGTCCTAATGGGCATAATGGGCCAAAGTGGACTAAGTGGCCTAATGGGCCAAGTGGGCCAAAGTGGACTAATGGGATTAAGTGGCCTAATAGGCCTAATGAGCCTAAGTGACTTAATGGGCCTTAGTGGCCTAATGGGCCTAATGGGCTTAAGTGGTCAGACTAATGGGCCTCAATGGCCTAATGGGCCTAAGTGGACTAATGGGCCTAATGGGCCTCCATGGCCTAATGGCCCTAATGGGCCTCAGTGGACTAAGTGGCATAATTTGCCTAACGGGCTTATGTGGCTTAATGGGACTAATGATCCTAAGTGGCATAATGGGCCTAAGTGGCCTAGTGGACCTAATGGGCCTCACTAGCCTAATGAGCCTAATGATCCTATGTGGCCTAAGTGGCCTAATGGGCCTAACAGAACTAATGGGACTAGTGGGCCTCAGTTGCCTAATGGGCCTACTGGGACTACGTGGCCTAATGGGCCTAATGGGACTAAGTGGTTGAAATGGCCTAATGGGCCTCAATGGCCTAACAAGCATAATGGGACTAATGGGCCTCAGTGACCTAATGGTTCTAATGGGCCTAATGGGCCTAAGTGGATGAAATTTCATAATGGGCCTAAGTGGACTAATTGGCATAATGGGTCTAAGTGGCCTAATGGGCCTATGTGACCTAATGGGCCTAAGTGGCCTATTTGGACTAAGTGGCCTAATAGGACTAAGTGGCCTAAAGGGCCTAAGTGGCCTAATGGGCCTAAGTGGCCTAATGGGCCTAATGGTCATAATGATCCTAAGTGGCCTAAGTGGCCTAATGGGCATAATGGGCCTAAGTGGCCTAATGTGCCTAAGTAGACTAATGGGTCTAAGTTACCTAATGGGCATAAGGGGATGAAGTGGCCTAATGGGTTTAATGGGCCTCAGTGGCCGAATGGGTCTAAGTGGCCTAATGGGCCTAATGAGCTTCAGTGGCCTAATGGGCCAAATAGTCCAAATGGTCCTAAGTGACCTAATGGGCCTAATGGACCTAATAGGCTTAAGTGGCCTAATGAGACGAATGGGCCTAAGTGGCCTAATGGGCCTAAGTGGACTAATGGGACTTAGTGGCATAATGGGCCTAATAGGCCTAAGTGTCCTAAGAGACCTAATGGGACTAATGGGATTAATGGGCCTAAGTGGCCTAATAAATTAAATGGTCCTAAGTGGAATAATGGGCCTAATAGGTCTTAGTGGACTAATGGGTCTGATGGGCCTAATGGGCCTGAGTGGCGTAATGAGCCGAATGGGCCTAAGTGGCCAAATGGGCCTGATGGGCCTGATGGTCATAGTGGGTCGAATGGGCCTAAGCGGTCTAATGGGCTTGATGGGTCAGATGGGTCTAATGGGCCTAAGTGGCCTAATGAGTTGAATGGGCCTAAGTGGCATAATGAGCCTAATGGGCCTTATGGCCCTTATGAGCCTACTGGGCTAATTGGCCTAATGGGCAAGATGGGCTGATAGGCCAAATGGGCCTAATGGGACTTAGTGGCCTCAGTGGACTCATGGGCCTCATGGGCCTAATGGGATTAAGTGGACTAATGGGCCTATAGTGCCTAATGCACCTAATGAGCCTAATTGGCCTAATGGCCCTGATGGGCCTAATGGGCGTAATGTGCCAAAGTGGCTTAATGAGCCTAAGTGGCCTTAGGGGCTTAATGGGCCTAAGTGTCCTACTGAGATGAGTGGGCCTAAGTGGCCTAATGGGCCTAATGGGCCTAAGTGTCCTAATGGGATTAAGTGGACTAAGTGGCCTAATGGTCCTAATGATCCTAAGTGGACCAATGGGCCTAATGGGGCTTAGTGGCCCAATGGGCCTAATGGGTATAATGTGCCTAAGTTACCTGAGTGAACTAATGGGCCTAAGTCACCTAATGGTGCTCGGTAGCCTAATGGGACTAAGGAGCCCAATGGGCCTAAGTGGCCCAATGGGCCTAATGGGCCTAAGTGGCATAATGAGCTGAATGGGCCTCAGTGGCCTAATGGGCTGAATGGGTCTAATGGGCCTAATGGTCCGGAGTGTCCGAAATGGCCTAATGGGCCTATGTTTCCAAATGGGCCTAATGGGACCTAGTGGCATAATGGGACTCAGTGGCCAAAATGGCCTAATGGGCCAAAGTAGCCTAATTGGAATAATGGGCCAAAGTGGCCTAATGGGCCTAATTGGCCTAAGTGACCTAATAGGCCTAATGGGCCTAAGTGGTCTAATGGGATTAAGTGGACTAATGGGCGTAATGGGAATAATGGTCCTAAGTGGTCTAAGTGGCCTAATGGGCCTAAAGGGCCTAATGGTCCTAAGTGGCCTAATGGGCCTATGGGAATAAGAGGCCTAAGTGGCCTAATGGGACTAATGGGCCACGATGGCTGAATGGTCCAAGGTGGACTAATGGGCCTAATGGGCCATAGTGGCCTATTGGCCCAATGGGCTTAATTTCCAAAGTTGCCTAATGGGCCTAATGGGCCTAATGAGACAAATGAGCCTAAGTGAACTAATGGGCCAAATGGGCCTCGGTGTCCTAATGGGATGAATGGGCCTTAGTGGCCTAAGTGACCAAATGGGCTTAATGGGCTTAATGGGCCTAAGTGGCCTAATGAGCTGAATGGGACTAAGGGGCCTAATGGTCCTGGTGAAGCTAATGGGCCTAAGTGGCCTAATGGGCCTGATGGGACAAATGGTCTTAATGGACCTAAGTGTCTAAATGAGTCAAGTGGGTCGGATGGGCCTAATGGGCTTGATGGGCCTGATAGGCCTGATGGGCATAATGGGATGAATTGGCCTAAGTGGCCTCATGGTCTTGATGGCCTGATGGTTCTAATGGGCTCATGTAGCCTAATGAGCTGAATGGGCCTAAGTGGCCTCATGGTCCCGATGGGACTAATGAACCTAACTAGGATAATGGGACTAATGGGCCAAATGGGCCAAATGGGTCAGACAGGCCGAATGGGCTTCATGGCCCCAATGGGCCTAATTGGCCTAATGGACCTAAGTGACCTAAGTGACCTAATGGGCCTCGGGGGCCTAATGGGCCCAATGCGCCTGATCGGCCTACTGGCCCTGATGGGATTAATGGGCGTAATGGTTCTAAGTGGTTTAATGGGCCTAAGTGTCCTGAGTGGCCTATTGGGCCTAATGGGTCTAATGGGCCTAAGTAACATAATGAGTTGAATAGGCCAAAGTGGCCTAATGGGCCAAATGGTCCTAAGTGGACTAATGGGCCTAAGTGGCCTAATGGGATTGATGGAAAAAATGGGCCTAATGGGCCTTAATGGCCTCATGTTCCTAATGGGACTAATGGGCCTTAGTGGCTTAAGGAGGCTAATGGGGCTCATGGGCCTAATTGGCCAAATGGGCCTAAGTGGCCTAATGGGTCTGATGGGCCTTAATTGTCTAATGGGCATAATGGGCCAGATCGACCTAATGGACATAATGGGCCTAAGTGGCCCAATGGGCCTAAGTGGCCCAATGGGCCTAAGTGGCCCAATGGGACTTAGTGCCCCAATGGGCCTAATGGGACTTAGTGGCCAAATGGGCCAAATGATCCAAATGGGACTAGTAGGCCCGATGGGCACAATGGTGCGAAGTAGCCCAAAGGTCCTCGTGGGACTAAGTGGATGAATGTGCCTGATGGGCTTGATTGCCTGATGGGCCTAAAGGGCCTCATTGGCCTAAGTGACCTAAGTGTCCTAATGGGCCTCATGGGCTAAAGTGGACTAATGGACCAAGTGGGATTAATGGGCCTAATGGGCGTAATGGGCCTTAGTGGCCTAATGGGCCTAATGGGCTTGATAGGCCCAATGGGTAGAATGATACTAATTGGACCAATGGGCCTAATGGGACTAATTTTCCTAAGTTTCGTAATGAGCCTAATAGGACTAATTGGCCTCATGGGACTAATGGTCCTAATGGGCCTAAGTGGCCTAGTGGGCATGATGGACCAAATGTGATCTAATGGTCCTAATGGACCTTAGTGGCCTAATAGGCCTGATAGAACTGATGGATAGAATGTTTCTAATGGTCCTAATGGGCTTAAGTGGCCTAATGGGCATAATGGGCCAAATGTGGCCGAATGGGCCTGATGGACCTTAGTGGCCTAATGGGCCTGATAGACCTGATGGGCATAATGGGCCTAGTGGTCCAAATGGGCCTAAGTTTCCTAATGAACCTAATGGGACTAATGGTCTTAATGGTCCTAAGTGTCTTAATGGGCCCAATGGGCCTGAGGGGCATAATGGGCCTAATGGGCCTATGCGGGGGAATGGGCCTCAGTGGAGGAATGGGCCTAATGGGCCTAAGTAGCGAAATGGGACGAATAAGCCTAAGTGGCCTAATGGGCCTAAGTGGTCGAATGGGCCTAATGGGCCTAATGATCCTAATGGGACTAAGTGGCCTCATGGGTCGGATGGGCCTAATGGGCCTATTGGGCCTAATGGGACTCACCGGCCTAAGTATCCTAATGGTCCTAATGGGAATAAGTGACCAAAGTGGATTAATGGGCCTATGTAGTGGAATGGGACTAGTAAGCCTAAAGGGCCTAATGGGCCTAAGCAACATGATGGGACTAAGGGCCTCATGGTTCGAATGGGCCAAATGGGCCTAAGTGGCCTCATGGGACCAATGGGCCTAATGTGCTTAAGTGTCTTGATGGGCATAATGGGCCTTAGTGGCCTAAATTCCCTGATGGGCCTAATGGGCCTCACGGGCCTCAAGGACCAAGTGGCCTAATGGGTCGAATGGGTATTAGTGGTCTAACCGTTGGGCCTAATGGGTCGAATGGGTCGAATGTGCCAAATTGGCTTGATGGGCCCAATGGGCCTAATGGGCCTAATGATCCCAATGGGCCCAAGATGCATCGTGGGTCCAATGACTATAATGGGCCTAATGGGCCTAAGTGGCCTAAGTGATCCTAAAGGTCCTAGTGGTTCGAATGGGCCTAAGTGGCTTAATTGGCCTAATGGGCCTAATGACCCTCATGGGACAAAGGGGCCTAATGAGTTGAGTGGGCCTAATCGGCCTAATTGGCACAATGGGCCTAATGGGATGAATGGGCCCAGTGGTCCAAATGGGCCTAATGGGCCTAAGTGGCCTAATGGGACTAAGTTTCCTAAAGGGATGAGTGGGCCTAATGGAATTAATGTGCCTAATGGGCCTAATGAGTCCAAGTGGCCATATGGGTTGAATGCGCCTCATGGTCCTAAGTGGCCTCATGGGTCCAATGAGCCTAATGGGCCTAAGTGTCCTAATGGGAGTCATGGGCCTCATGGGAAGAATGTGGCTCATGGGCCTAATGGGCCTCATGGTCCTAAGTGGCCTAATGAGCCTAATGGGCCCAATGGGACTAATGGGCCCAGTGGGACTAATGGGATTAATGGGCCTAATGGGTCCAAGTGGCCTAATGGGTCTAATGGGCCTCATCGACCAAAGTGGCCTCATGGGCCCAATGGGCCTAATGGGATTAAGTTTCCTCATGGGCCTGATGGGCCTCGTGGTCCTAGTGGTCCTCATTGGTGAAATATGCCTGATGTGCCTAATGGGCCTAATGAGCCAAATGGGCCTAATGGTCCTAAGTGGCCTAATGGGATGAATGGGCCTAAGTTCTATAATGGGCCTAATAGGCCTAATGGGGCTAATGGGCCTAATTGGCCTCAGTTTCCTAATCAAGATAATCGACCACATGGGCCTAATGGACTTAAGTTTCCTAAGTGGATTAAGAAGCCTAATGGGCCTAGTGGGACTAATGGGTTTCATGGGACTAATGGGCCTAAGTTTCCTAATGGGCCTAATGGGACTACATTGCCTAATGGGCCTAATGGGCCTAATGGTCCTAAGTGTCATAAGTGGCTTAATGGGCCTAATGGGACTAATGGGTTTAATTGGACAAATGGGCCTAGTGGCCTAAATGACAAAATGGGGCGAATGGGACTGATGGGTTTAATGGACCTAATGGGACTAATGGGCCTAATGGGCCTAAGTGGCCCAATTGGATTAATGTGACTAAGTGGCCTAATATGTCTAATTGACTGAATGAGACTAATGGGACTAAGTGTCCTAATGGGCCTAATCCGCCTAAGTGGCCTAAGTGGCCTAATCGGCTTAATCAACCAAATGGGACTAATGGGCCTAAGTGGCCTAAGGGGTATAATGCCTAAGTTACCTAAGCGCCCTAATGGACATAATGCGCCTGATTGGAATAATGAGACTGAGTGGCCTAAGTGGTTGAATCAGCCTAATCAGCCGAATGGGCATAATGGGCCTAAGTGGCCTAATAGGCCTAATGGGGTGAATTGGCCTAATCGGCCTAATCAAACGAATGTGCCTAATGGACCTAATGGGCCTAAGTGGCCTAATGGTACTAATGGTCCTAATGGTCCTAATGGGTCTAAGTGGCCTAATCTGCCTAATTGACTGAATGGGCCTAAGTGACCTAATGAGCCTAAAGGCCTAATGGGCATAATGGCTTAATCGGGTTAATCGAATGAATGGACCTAAGTGGCCTAATCGGCCTAATCGGTCGAATGAGACTAATGGGCCTAATGGGTCTAAGTGGACTAAGTGGACTAATCGGACCAATTGATTAAATGGGCATAATGGGCGTAAGTGGCCTAATGGGCCGAATGGGTCTAAGTGGCCTAATAGGCCTAATCGGTCGAATGAGACTAATTGACCTAAGTGGCTAATTGGGACTAATGAGACTAAGTGGCTGAATGGTCCTAATGGGCTAAATTGGCCTAATGGGGTTAATGGGCTTATTGGGCCTAAGTGGATGAATGGGCTTAAGTGGCATAAGGGGCCTAATGGGCCCAATGGACGTAAGTGGTCTAATGAGCCTCATGGTAATAATGGGATTAAGTGGCCTAATTGGCCTAATTAAACTAATGGGATTTGTGGGCCTAAGTGGCCGAATGGGCCTAATCCGCCTAATTGGCCCAATGAGCTTAATGGGCCTAATGGGCGTAAGTGGCCCAATGGGCCTAAGTGGCCTAATGGGATAGTGGGAGTAAGTGGCCTAATGAGCCTAATGAGCCTAAGTGGCCAAATGGGCCTAATTTGGCTAATTGACCTAATGGGCCTAATGGGCCTAATGGGCCTAATGGGCATAAGTGACACAATGAGCCTAAGTGGCCTAATGGGCCTAAGTGGCTGAATGGGCCAAAGTGGCTGAATGAGCCTAATGGGAATAATGCGCCTAATGGGCCTAATGTACCAAATGGTTCTTATGGGCCCAATGGGTCAAATTGGCCATATGGACATGATGGGCCGAATCAGATCAATAAGCCAAATCGGACCAATAGGCCGAATGGGCCTAATGGGACGAATGGGACTAATGGGCCCAATGGGCCTAAGTGGATTAATGGGCCAATGTTCCAAAGTGGCCTAATGGGATTAAGTGGCCGAATGGGCCTAATGGGCCCAATGGGTCCAATGAGCCTAAGTGGCCATATGGGCTTAATAGGCCCAATGGGCCCAATGGGCCTAAGGGGACTAATGATCTAAATGGTCCTAATGGGCATAATCAGTATAAGTGACCAAATTGGCCAATGAACCTAAGTGGCCTAATGGGCCTAATGGGTCTAATGGCCTAAGTGGCCTAATCGGCCTAATCGAATGAATGGGCCTAATGAGTCTAAGTGGGCTAAGTGGCTAAGTGGCCTAATGGGACAAATGGGCCTAATGGGTCTAAGTGGGCTAAGTGGCTTAATCGACTTAATCGACCGAATGGTCCGAATGAACCTAAGTGGCCTAATGGGCCTAATTGGACTAATGGGTATAATGGACCTAAGTGACCAAATGGTCCTAATGGACATAATGGGCCTAAGTGGCCTAAGTGTCTTAATGGGCCTAATGCACCTAATGGGTCTAATGGGCCTAAGTGGCCTAATGGGCCTAATGTGCCTAAGTGGCCTAATGGGTCTAATGGGTCTAAGTGGCCTAATGGGCCGAAGTGGGTGAATGAGACCAATGGAAATAATGGGCCTAAGTGGCTTAATGGGCCCAATGGGCCTAATGGGTGTAATGGGCCTAAGTGGCCTAATGAGCCTAAGTGGCCTAATGGGACTAAGTGGCCTAATGGGCCTAAGTGGCCTAATGGGCCTAATGTGACTAATGGGTCTAAGTGGCCTAATCGGCCCAATCAACCGAATGGGCATAATGGGATTTATGAACATAAGTGGTTGATTGGGCCTAAGTGGTCGAATGGGCCTAAGTGGCTTAATGAGCCTAGTGGTCCTAAGTGGCCTGATGGGCCCAATGTGCCTAATTTTCCTAATGGGCCTAATGGGCATAAGTGGCCTAATGGGCCTAAGTGGCCTAATGTGCCTAGTGGGTCTTAGTGGCTGAATGGGCTCAATGTGCCTAATTGACCTAATGGGCCCAATGGGCCGAATGGGTAGAATGGGACCAATGAGACCAATGGGACTAAGTAGCCTCATGGGCCTAATAGTCCTAATGGACCTAATGGGCCTAATGGGCCTAATGGTCATAATGGGCCTTATGGGTCTTATGGGCCTAATGGGAGTAATGGGACAAAGTGGCTGAATCGGCCTAATGGGATTAATGGGCCTAGTGGGCCAAAGAGGTTGAGTGGGCCTAAGAGGGAGAATAGGCCTAAGTGGCCCAATGGGCCCAATGGGCCTAATGGGACTAAGTGGACTAAGTGGTCGAATGGTCCTAAGTGGTTGAATGGATTAAATGGGCTTAAGTGGCACAATGGGCCTAATGGGCCTAATTGACCTAAGTCGACGGATGGTCCTAATGGGCCTTAGTGGCCTCATGGGCCTAAAGGGACTTAGTAGCTGAATGGGCCTCATTAGCCTCATGGTCCTAATGGATCTAATGGGCCTAAATGGACTAAGTGGACTAATGGTCCTAATGGGCCTTATGAGACAAATGGGAATAATGGGACTAGTAATCTTAATGGGCCTAAGTATTTGAACAATCCTTAGTGGCCTAATGGGCCTAATGGGACGAATGGGCCTAGTGGCTAAATGTGCCAAATGGGCCTAAGTTTTCTAATGGGCATAATGGTCTTAAGTAGGATAATGGGCCTAAGGGGCTAAGTTCCCTAATGAGCCTAAGTGGACTAAGCTTCCTAATGGGCCTATGAGGCCTAAGTGGCCTAATGGGCCTATGAGGCCTAAGTGGCCTAATGGGCCTAATGGGCCTAATGGGCCTGATGGGTCTAATGGGCCTAAGTGGCCTGATGTACCTAATGGGTCGAAGTGGCCTAATGTACCTAGTGGGACTATGTGTAATAATGGGTCGAGTGGGCCAAATGAGACTATGTGGCTAAATTTGCCTAATGGGTCTAAGTGGTTGAATGGGTTGAATGGGCCTAATGTGCCTAATGGGCCTAATTGGCATAAGTGGCCTAATGGGACTAAGTGTACTAATGGGATTAATGGTCCTAAGTGGCTTATGTGTCATAATGGGCCCAATGTGCCTAATGGGTTCAATAGACGAATGGGTCCACTGGGCCGAATGGGCCTAATTGGCCTAAGTGGTCAAATGGGCCTAAGTGTCCTAATGGGAAAAAGTTTCCAAATCAGCCTAATGGGATTAATAGGCTGAGTGGGCCTAAGTGGCCTAATGGGCCTAATTGGCCTAAGTGGCCAAATTGTACTAATGGCCCTAATTGGTCTAAGGGTCCTAATGGGACAAAGTTGCCTAATCGACCTAATGGGCTTAATTGGCCTAATGGGCCTAATGGGATTAATGGGCAGAATGTGCCTAACTATCCTAATTAACCTAATGGGACTAATGGGACTAGTGGAACTAAGCGGCCTACTAGGTCTAATGGGCCTTAGTGGCCTAATCGACCTAATGTGCTGAAGTGGCCTATGAGCATAAGTGTCCTAATGGGCTTAATGGGCATAACGAGCCTTGGGGCCAAATGGGTCAAATGTGTCGAATGGGCCTAATGGAATGAATGGTCCTAATTAACCAATGTGGACAAATGGGACTGTGTTTCCTAATGGGCCTAAGTTGCCTAATCTTCCTAATGGGCTTAATGGGCCTAAGGGGGCTAATGGGCCTAATGGGTATAAGTGGCCTAATGGTCCTAATTGGCCTCATCGACCTAATGGGATTAATTGTCCAAGTGGGCCTAAGTGGATGATTGGGCCTAATGGGCCTCAGTGGACTAATGGGCCTAATGGGTAAAAGTGGCCTAATAGGCCTAATGGGACTAAGTGTCCCAATAGTCCTAAGTGGATTAATGGGCCTAAGAGGCCTAATGGGCCTAAGTGGCCTAATGGGCCTAATGGGCCTAATGTGCCAAAGTGACTTAATGAGTCTAGGTGGCCTAATAGTCTAAAGTGGCTGAATGAGCCTAATGGAAATAATTGGCCAAAGTGGTCTAAGTGTCTTAATGGGCCTAATGGGACTAAGTGACCTAATGGGCCTAGGTTGCCTATGTAGCCTAATGTCCATAATGGGACTAAGTGGCTGAATGGGACTAATCGGCCTAATGGGCCTAAGTGGCCTAACAGGCCTAAGTGCCCCAATAGGACCAAGGGGCCTCAGTGGCCTAATGGGCCTAATGGACCTAATGGACCTAACTGGCCTAAGTGGATTAATGGGACTTAGTGGCCTAATGGGCCTAATGGGCCTTAGTGACCTAATGGTCTTAATTATCCCAAGTGTCCTAAGTGTCCTAATGGGTCCAATGGGCTTAATGGGCTTAATGGGCCTTAGTGACCTAATGAAACTAATGGGTATAAGTGGCCTAATGCTTCTAAAGGGTATAAGTGGCCTAATGATCCAAATGGGGAGAATCGTACCAAGAAGAATCTTATTAGGAAAATCATATCGGGAAAAATCGTATCAGGGAGACACGTACTTCGAGGAATCGGACTGGAAAAATCATACTGGAAAAATTGAACTTGGTTTTTTTCTGAACAAAGTCAAGGATGTTCTCACCATCTTCTAGGTATGAATTTGAAGAAGTGTTTTCAATTTAATACATTTGTGGTTTTGAACAGAAGAATATGTAACGTGAGTTGTTACATAATCATTGTGTTTCCCTATTTGTGCTAAGAGGTTACACACGCACTATTGGATTGTTTACATAGTTCTACATGAGTGAAAGGGTATATCCTACTTGTTGTAATCCAATGATTATTTTCTAGTGGATTGTGTAGTATTGGATCACTTCCATACCATACCAAGGACGTAGTTGTTCTTATTGAATATTGAATCTTGTAAATACTTATATTCCTGTGGATGTGTGTTTGAATTGTTTTAAGTAGGGAATAAAATCTTTAATAGGTGGCGAAGGTTATTTCATTTGAAAGTGAACATAAGAGAAAAAAGTATCACTGATTCACCCATGCCCCCCTCTCAGTGATACAATCATCCATTGGGAACTTTCAAGTGGCCTAATGGGCCCAAGGGGCCTAATGGTCCTAACTGGCCAAATGGGCCTAATGGTCCTAACTAGCCTAATGGACCTAATGGGTCTAAGTAATGGGCTCAACTGACGTAAGTGGCCTAATGGACCTAATGGAACTAATGAGCCTAACTAGCCTGAGGGGGCTAATGGGCCTAATGGACAACTGTGCCTAACTGGCCTAAATGTCCTAATAGGCCGAATGGGCCTAACTGGCCTAAGGGGTTAGTGGGTCTAATGGGCCTAACAAGCCTAAGTGGCCTAATGGGACCAATGGGTCGAATGGGCCCAACTGGACTAACTAGTCTAACGGTCCTAATGGGCCCAATGGGCCTAAGGGGCCTAAGTGGCCTAATGGGCCTAACCGGCTTAAGTGTCAGGCCAATGAGCCTAGTGATTCTAATTGGCCTATGTGGCCTAACTCTCCCAATGGGACCAATGAGCCTAATGGGCCTAACTGGTTTAAGTGGCCCAATGGGCCAAACTATCCCAATGGGCCGAATGGGCCTAACTTGCCTAACTCGCGTAAGGGGTCCATGGGACCTAATGGGCATAATGTGTCTAATGGGCCTAACTAGCCAAAGTGGCCTAATGAGCCTAATTGACCTAATTGGTCTAAATGGCCTAAATTGGTCTAAATGGTCTAAATTTCCTAATTGATCTAAATGACATAAATGCCCAAATTGATATAATTGTCCAAAATGTCCTAAATTTCCTAAATGACCTAATTAGTCTAATTGGCCTAAATGGCCTAAATTGACCTAAATGGCCTAATTAGCCTAATTGTATTGAATTGCATAATTGGTATAACTAGACTAATTGGCCTAATTTTCCAAATTGGTCTAAATGAGTTAAATTTTCCTAAATGGTATAATTTTCCTAAATGGCCTAAATTGACCTAAATGACCTAAATAGCCAAAATTGGTCTAAATGGTCTAAATTAGCCTAAATGGCCTAATTGGCCCAAATTTCATAAATCTCCTAATTGACCTAATTGAACTAATTGTAAAAAATGGCCTAATTGGCCTAAATGGCCTAAATGGCCAAAATTGGCTTGAATGGCCTCAATTGGCCTAAGTGGCCTAATTGGCCTAAAATGTCTAATTTGCATAATTGGTCTAATTGGCCTAAATGGTCTCAATTTTCCTAATAATATTAAATGGAATAATAATCATAACTTTCCCAATTGGTATAAATTTTCTAAATTGGCCTAAATGTCACAATTGACATAATTTTCCTAAATGGTCTAAATTGGCCTAAATAGCCTAAATGACCTAAAATGGCCTAAATGGACTAAGTAGCCTAAATGACCTAAATTGAACTAAATTTACTATTTGTAAAATTGGCCTAATTGGCCTAATTGGCATAAATTGGCCTAATTGGCCTAAATCTTCTAATTAACCTAAATGGCCTCAAGAGCCTAAATCAGACTAATTAGTCTGAATTGGTCTCATTGGCCTAAATGGACTAAATTGGGGGGAATTATTGTCTACTCTGGGACTCTCTTTATATATTTGAGTTATGTTCGTGAATCCTTATTAAATTACCAAGTATAAGAATGAGCTTTCCTTTAGAACTTACAATCAATGATTGATATGTAGGAAATTTAGAGAATCTTTTATATGTATTTGAGGTTCTTCATTGATAGAGAATCATCTGTATTTGATAGAGATTCTTAGTCAATGGAATCTTTCAATACATTATATAAAAGTCTCTTGGTCATTATGATGACCATACTGGTTTTAAAGCCACTTAGAGAGGCACTTGAAGTTTATTGTCATTCAGAAGGACATCGATTATTTCAGAGTTGGGATCGTACCTATAGATGGGATACCTACAAATCCTTGTTTAGAAAAGGAATCAGAAACCACGTAGTTCGATTAAAGAAGTATGACATTTATGCATGATTAATGACCCAATGAAAGATGTCATAATTACTTTTACACTCTAAGCTCATGTGAGTAATACTTGGTGTGAGAAATAAGAGGTATTGGTAAAACCTGAAAATTGTGCCACAAAAGATGCAATCATGAGAAACAATGTGGGGCTTATGCATGTATGACTTCCCAGATAGATGAAGATTAGGTTTGGGGTTTTACTTTAGGGAAGAAACCCGGGAAAAAGGTCCATAAAGGTATATGTGCTTTATGGATATTTGGATACTTAACTTAGGACTTAATCCTAAGAAGGATTCCTGAATTATAAGAGATTTATGATTGGGTTTTATTCTTGATAAGGAATCCCAAATCAAAAGAAATTAAGACTGGTTAAGAGAAATTATGACTGGGGCTTATTCCTGAGAAGGAGACCCAGGTTAAAGGGACTTGAGAACTGGGGCTTACTCTTGAGAAGGATGCCCAGGTTAAGGGGAATTAGAATTTGGGAACTTGGGGCTTAATCCTAAGGAGGATTCCTAGATTTGGGAAATTATGACTGGGGATTACTCCTAAGAAGGATTCCCATGAATAGGGGACTTGGGGCTTACTCCTAAGGAGGATGCCCAAATTAAGAGAACTTAGACTGGGGCTTACTCCCGAAAAGGAGGCCCAGGTTAAGGATTATCTCATCTTAAAGGATGAGGTTGAATTAATGAAATATCTAACCTTAGTGACAAAAAGATATGTAAATCACTAGGTTCTGAGAGCTGTTCCATATAATTCCTTTTAGATAAGGAAGCCAACCAAAAAATCATGTCATAAATGACTTTGAAGAGAGTTCTGAAGGATTAATCTTGAAGAGGAGAGGTGGAGAGGAATAAAAGAGGTGAATAGGTAGGAGGGGCACCCAAAAAGAAGTAGGCGCGCAGGTCCTATGTGGGTGCGCAAGTACCAGTCGCACAGGTATACCTGCGCGGCACATGGTTACGTGCGCGATGATCAACCCATGGGGTAATACTTGGGTGAGACTTGGCTCAAGCCCTTAGTATATCCCTAGGGGCTTCCAGAAAAGTGGCGTGAATGTTCTGATGAAAGGATAAGGCGACGTGAAAGTTTGTTCATTTCCCATAAGGATTAAACACCTAGGCGCACAGGTGTTGGTGAATTTCAACACTTAGGCCTTGTTTCCCCTCTTTAGATCTTCCGTTCTAGGTAAGAAATTACCTTAGAAGTGTTCGGAAAGCTTCGAGAAGAGACTAGGGCTCCGGGAGCTCAAATCTGAGTTTTTGGAATTTTTCGTCCTTGAAATGGGGGGGGGGGGGGCACAAGGGGTATTTATAGGCTGCTGAAGACCCCAAGAGAAAATCAAATAGGGCGTGTACAAGTCACCTGCGCGACCAAAATGTGGCGCGCAAGTATACTTGCACAACCTTGGTGGAACTTGCGTGACCCAAGTGCAAACGAATCTTTGATCATGCCTTTGTCAATTTTTGATGTTTCTTTAAAGGATGATTCACTTTGAGTTCAAGGTATTTCCCTTTTCATTCGTTTAGACTTTGTGATGGAAAGGAGCGTAAAAAAAAGTCCCCCCTCAGAGTTAGATCCAAAAGAATGAGGATGTGACTCTAAGGTGAAGAAGAAAACCAAGGAATACGCGGCACGCAGGTTTGGAGCGCGCAGATTTCATCACACAGGTGCGAGTCGCGCAGGCTTTGGCATGCAGGGGTGCGACCTAGCCTATAAATATGTGGCCATTCTTGCGCAAAGCCACCGGTTCTCAAAATTCTTGCTCTCGCCGCACAAGTTTCCCTCATCGCACAAGTTGCTCTGTTTTCCGTTGTTTCTTTATGTCACGCTTATCTAGAGGTATTTGACCTGCACGGTGATACCTGTGCGCCAACCACTTGCATGACACAACCATACTTGTGTGCCAAAATTAGACTTGCGCGCCTTAATGCCTTAGCCATTTTTCGAATTCCTTCACAAATTTTATGAAAAATTCACTCCCTTAAGAGTTAATTATTTGAACTTTGTGCAGATTCAATGGCTCCCAAAAGAATCGGAACGGCTGATGAACTGGCTAATAAGCGAGTTGATGATATGATGAGCATCATCGGTCATGATTATTATACTGTCTGCGACAGCAATCTCCCAGATTTGGCCAAGTACCTGAAGAATTATCATCTTGACTTTCCAGAGAGCATCTACTTGCCTCTGTATGGTCATGGTCATCTGCAAGGAGTCAAAGTTTTAGATGCAAAGAACTATATTCCCGAGATGCAGCTGCACTGCTACTCCTTTATTTTGGTTATTTTGTGCATTAAGAGAAACATTAATGGTGTGAACTTTAAATTTTTTCCTCCATGCCATTTCCTTGCAGATATGAAAATGGAAAACCCATGGGCTGAAATGTTTTCCGCTGCTGGTTGGTGGAGAGAAGATCATCATGGAATTAGAATCATATCTAAAAAGAGTTTTCTCTCCAAATGGCTCTTTACTTCCAATGCTCCATTCTCAAATCCATGTATCCATCTTCCAAGTCTCTTGGACAGAAACAGAGTCAGTGTTTGATCAGCAGAAAATTTTCTCAAACCGCACTCAAGAACATCCTCTATAATTGTTCCAAGAAGAGTTGGTATCACTGCATCTCTTATTGTATTCAGTTGAATGAATGAATCCTAGGTGGCTGCTGATGAAGCTCAAGATTCCGTAAGTCAAATGAAGAGTTATGTTGAAATCCCTTTTATAATTTTTGAAAAAGAGAAGAGACTCTAGTCTATGGATGTCCTTCTAACTCTTGTGCATCAATGAAAAACAGTTTTATCTTCAATCATTTGTTTCTGCATTCTTTTTCTACCAGCTTAAATTTTTTTGCCTAAGCCAATGGACCTAGTAAGCATAGTTTGATTTTTTCTAGGATTATTATGAATAACCCTACAAACTTTGAATATTTTTATTGCTCAATATTACCTAAAATCATACAAAATGTATGTTTATTGAGCTGGGACTTGACTTTTATTCAGAGTTCCCTTGTCTTTTGTAGAAAGTTTAAATTCATGCACGTTGGACATAAAAAAGGATAATGTTTAAGGTTGAAATATCTTTGACTGAATGGATTAAAATTGACTCAATTCCTTGATAATTTATCTGAAAACATATTACCATATTCAAGTATGAGGGAAAACTTGTAAACTTTGACTTAAAAAATTTTGAAACTAAGGAATGATACAAAAAAGGGCTAAAAGGCATTAGAATAAGTATTTCTCAAGAATGAAGTTACCACTATTTAACAAACCCGTTAGGGGGTTGAATTATGCAGGGTCACCTAAGGGCATTGGCTGCATAGTCAAATAGTAACATCTTTTGGCTGACAGGTCTGTTATGTAGACTACTTATGCAAGGCCACCTAAGAGAACGTGCTGCATAGTCAGGAAAAAGAACTCTCAAAAATTTAATTTTCTAATGCTAAAAATCCAGTGAAAGTTCATGGAGATTCAAATTTTCCAAAGCATAGAGTTTGTTGTATAGAGAGAGGTACTTGAATATGGAGAGGATATTTCCAATCAATATTGTCTAAGAATTGGATGAATGTCACTCCTATGGAGGTCTGACCCAAACATAGGGAAGGAAAATAAAAACCATAGACTTGAATACTTTCAGATCATGAAAAGGAGTATGGGACAAATATGTTAAGGATGGCTATTTTTGCGGATCCCTACATATTGTCGTTAAGACAAATAAGGACAAAAGATGTTTTCCTCCCAATAATGAAGTTACCACTATTTAACAAACCCGTTAGGGGGTTGAATTATGTAGGGCCGCCTAAGGGTATTGGATGCATAGTCAAATAATAGCATCTTTTGGCTGACAGGTCTGTTATGTAGACTACTTATGCAAGGCCGCCTAAGGGAACGTGCTGTATAGTCAGGCAAAAGAATTATCAGGTATTAGACATTTTGTGACCAGAAGTCAAGAAAAGGGTTATGAAGATCTGAAAATATTTAAGGTTAGGATTTTAACACATAAAAATGGGCATTATTCACTGTATGTAAAGATACATAGACCAATGCTAACCATAATCATGTTGTGGCTGGGTCCTAAATTGAGATGTTGGACTTCACTACGTATCCCATAAGGATGGGAATCAAGCCATAGACAGTTCTTAAAATACAGTTTAACATCATGTGGGACGAGATTGTAGGATATCTTATTTTAGGGTCATAGAACTCGTACCATGATAAGGAATACACATTGTGTGTTTTATAAACATGATGTGAATGAAGACTAGGGTTTTCATATCACATTCATATTTTCACAGGGGACTTTTCAGCCAAGGGACTGAAAGTGGAATTTGGGGTTAGGCCCAAAGACTTGGGGCTGGATTCGAGGGACACTCAAATGTTCCTACGTATACCATAAGGATGGGAATCAAGCCCACATAGTTCTAGAAATACCCTCTGTACAGATTTGGTTCATAAAAGTGAAGGGTGAAAGGGGAATTTAGTGCAATGATGGTTTGACCCAAGATAAAAGGTTTAGGAATTACCATGTATGAACGTAGTCTTTATAATATAACATGATTGAAGATCAATGTAAATAATGATTCCCTCTCAGGTGAGGGTATCAAAGAATGTTTAAGTTTATTGTCATACAGGACAAAAGTACTGTATAGTTTAACATCATATAACAAGGACAAAGGTGAACCAATGTGAAGATATTGGTTTTGGGCTTGAACCTCGGGAGTTTGCCTATGTACCCAGCCTAAAAGGCAAGGATCAAAGTCCGCGTAGTTCTAGAAATACCCTCTGTACAGATTTGGTTCGTACAAGTGAAGGGTTAAAGGGGACTTTAGTGCAGTGATGGTTTGACCCAAGATAAAAGGTTCGGGCATTACCATGTATGCACGTAGTCTTTGGAATATAACATGATTGAAGATAAATGTAAATAATGATTCCCTCTTAGGTGAGGGTATCAAAGAATGTTGTAGTTTATTGTCATACATGACAAAAGTGTTGTACAGTTTAATGTCATATAGCAAGGACAAAGGTGAACCAATGTGAAGATATTGGTTTTGGGCTTGAACCTCAGGATGTTACCTACGTACACAACCTAAAAGGCAAGGATCAAAGTCCGCGTGGTTCAATTAAATAATGAATTAGCGATCAAGTTGTTTTTGAGGAAAACGACCTAAAAAATGGTGTTGGGACTTATGCATGGTTAGCAGCCCAGAGAGGGTGTTATGGTTGAAGTTTTCTCTAAGCTCACGTGAGTCATACTCAGTGTGAGAAACAAGAGGTAGCAACAACCTTAACGATGCACAGTTTAATGTTGTGTAGGACATATGAATAGACTATGCAGTTTAAAGTCTTGCAGTGAGGACTATTGGTGCTGCACAGTTTAGTGTCATGTAGCAGGGACAAAATATAGTTTAACGTCATGTAGGACAATAAGGGTGTTGTACAGTTTAGCATCCTGTAGCTAAGACGATGGGGACAATACAGTTTAACATCATGTTGGATGAAAAGGAGGGGACTGTGTAGTTTAATTTCATGCAGTAAGGACAAAAGAGGACACAGTTTAAAGTCATGTTGGACGTATTAGGGCTTTTTCACAATTTAACGTCTTGCTTGACGTAAGGGAATTCTGTACAGTTTAGCGTCATGTAGCTAGGACATCACAATTTAACGTATAGCTAGACATATTAGTATTTGTGTTACACAAAATACTTATTTAGAAATCTATCATTGGTTGGAGTCGTGATGAGTTCTTCATCCATTGAGAATAAAGAATAAGCTCCATTGGAGTAGACCTTATGTATTGAGTAAGGTCCTTCCCATTTTGGTTCCAACTTGGGAGGTTTCTTTCCTGGCATCATTGGAGTTCTGAGAACCAATACCAATTCTCCCTAAATGAATGAACGAAGATGAACTTTTTTGTTGAAAGCTCGGGCTATTCGATTCTGATAGACTTCTAGGTGATGTCGGGTGCGAAATCTTTTCTCATCTAATCGTTCCAATTCATCCAATCGCTTTTGATATTGTTCATCTATTGATGAATGATCACAAATGTCTACTCTAAGCGAAGTTAATTGAACTTGAATGGGAAAGACTGCTTTAGTTCCATATACCAGTGAATATGGAGTTGACCGCGTTGCAGTGCGGGTGGCGGTTCGATAAGCCCATAAAGCATGAAAGAGTTTGTTAGGCCATGAATTCTTATCCTTACCCACCATCTTCTTCAGTATGTTTGAAAGATTCTTGTTGAAAGCTTCTATCTGGCCATTGGCTGCTGCATGATACCGAGATGAATTGTTGGATTTGATGTTGTATTCTTGATAAAACTTCATTATCTTGGAAGAACAGAAGTTGGTGCCATTTTCTGTCAATATGGTATAAGGGACACCAAATCTGGTAATGATGTTAGAATTGATGAAGCTAACAATGCTTTTAGAACTAACTTATTTGAGAGGTATTACCTCTGCCCATTTGGAAAAGAAGTCAGTAGCAGTTAGAATATACTTAAACTGCTTGGTTGTAGCTGAAGGATAAGGTCCCACCACATCCATTCCCCATGTGGCAAATGGCAACGAGTATTTAGCTGTCTGAAGAAACTCTGGGGGATGATGAATGAAGTTGGAACATACTTGGAATGAATGACACTTCTTCGTGAAATCAACACAATTTTGCATCATTGAAGGCCAAAAGTATCCCATCCTTTGAATTTCATCAGACAGTCTATGTCCATACTGGTGGGCACCACAGACTCTTACATGCACTTCTTTCATGACATCCATTGTCTCTTCACCATCAATGAATTTTAAGAGAACTCCATCAAAACCACGCTTATAGAGAATTTTCTCTAGGTGATCTGGGCCATCATAAAGATTATAATTGACCACACATCACCAGATTTTTTCTTTCCCGGATCTATCAGGTGGAAGTTTTCCATTTTGAAGGTATTCCCTGATAGGTTTCATCCATCCTGTAGTATGACCATATGGCTCAGGAATGGGACTAATTTCATTAATTTCCTCTGTTCAGGCTTGAACATAAGGTGAAACTGTACAATGGTGAGCAATACTGATGCTTGTATCATCCCGATTTGGATATGCCAGAGTTGTGGCTATATTAGCCAGTGCATCAGCTTGAGTATTTTGTGATCGCGGGACATAAGAAAATGTTAGTTCCGTAGGAAATTCATCCATTAACTCTTTGACGCAATCATACAAAGGGATAAACTCTTCTTTTCTAATTGAATAATCCACATTGACTTGTTTGATTACCAGGTCTGAATCACCTTTCACCTTTAAGTGATTCACTTGTGCCTGAAGTGCCAACTCCAAGCCTGTGATGAGAGCTTGGTATTATGCTTCATTATTGGTACCGCCTTCCCACAATAAGAAGGAATAAGGTAACACCGCCTTTTCTGGGGAAATAAGAACAATTCCTAACCCAACTTTGTTGAATTTAGGATCCTCCATTTTCTTTTCTGTTGGACTTCTGGAAGCACCATCAAAGTACATTTCCCATTCTTAAGTACTATCTTGAATAGAGAAGTCTTCCTCATTAGGGAGTTAAATATATGAAGGAGTATCTTCTAATAAAGGGTGTTCAACAAAGAAATCAGCCAGATCTTGGCCCTTTATTTCCTTTTGGGACACATACTGGATATCAAATTGCTGCAAAATAACTACCCACCTTGCCAGACGTCC
Organism: Viscum album; assembly: GCA_963277665.1. NCBI lineage: Eukaryota > Viridiplantae > Streptophyta > Magnoliopsida > Santalales > Viscaceae > Viscum > Viscum album. The sequence continues at coordinate 607,064,935 of OY728147.1, forward strand.
TGTAAGCATTGGACAAATAAGGATGAATTTGAGCGGGTTATTACGAGATACCAATTGGACCTCATGATGTTGCAGGTAGTGTCTCAACTTCTGAACTGCAAAGATTAATGCTAGGCAGCACTTCTCAATATTTTAATATAGGGTTTCTGCTTCAAGCATAGTCCGACTGAGATAGTAGATGCTGTTTTCATTCCCAGCATCATTCTTCTGAGCAAGAAAGGCACCCAATGATCGCTCCAAAGCTGTCACATAAAGGATAAGTGGTCTTCCTTCAACAGGTGGCATTAGTACTGGTGGACTCAAGAGGTATTTCTTGAGAATATCGAATGCTTCTTGACATTCTTCAGTACACTGGGAAGTAACTCCCTTCTTCATCAATTTGGTGAGGGGTAAACTTTTGCCTGCCAAATTGGCGATGAAACGCTGAATATAGGATAAATGTCCTTGAAGTCCTCTCAATTATTTCAAATGTAAAGGATGTGATATACCAAGGATTGACTTTGTCTTCTCAGGATTGAATTAGATACCATGATGGCATACAACAAAGCTGAGAAATTTTCCTGAGGTTACCCCAAAAGCACATTTTAAGGGGTTTATCTTCAAATTATGTTGTCGAAGTTTGTGGAATATGACTTTCAAATCAGCCAAGTGATTAGAACGTTGTTTGGATTTGACCACCAAATCTTCCACATAACATTCAACAAACTTCCCTGAAAGGGGTTTGAAGATATGATGCATGGCACGCTGATATGTTGCACCGGAATTCTTTAGGTCAAAGGGCATTACCCGATAGAAAAACACACCCTGAGGGGCTCTGAAGGCTATGGATTCTTCATATTCTGAAGCCATTCAAATTTTATTATACCTGGAATATCCATCCATGAAGGAAAGTGCTTCATAGCCAGCTGTTGCATCAATTAAAAGTTCTGTAATCGGAACTGAAAAATCATCATTTGGACAATGCCGATTAAGATCTCTGAAATCAATGAAAACTCTAATTTGTCTATTCTTCTTTTTCATAGGGACAATATTATCCAACCATTTGGGGTATTGAACTTCCCTGACGAATTTAGCTTTGATAATCTTATCCACTTCAGCTTCAATTTTGGAAGCATAAGTTGGTTGTGTTATTCTCACAGCTTGCTCAAATCCTCGATGTTCTTCTGGAAAACCCAAACGATGAGTAGCAACATTAGGATCAAGCCCTAGAATCTCTGTATAGTTCCTAGAAAATATATCTCGGTTTTTCTTTAAAAATGAAATATACATCTCTTGCTCTTCAAGAGTCATAGCCACACTAATTAAAGTGGGGCGTGGATCTTCTTTTGTACCCAGATTTATTTCTCTGAGTTCATCAATGGTGGTAGAGATTCCCTCTTCAAATGTTGGAGGAGCATCTCTGAGATATTCCTTTTCTTCTTAAACATGTGTTATCTCTTCTGTTTCTACTTGAATAGTAGATGATGAAGTAGAATTTCCATAATCAGAAGAGATGTTAAAATTTGAACATCTTGAAGAAGAAACTTCCATTTCTGACCCGATTGATGATGAAGGGTCTTCCTTGGGTAATAAAGAGGAGATGATGGATTGAGAATCAACATCATCGTTCACCTCTGACATTGCTATAACTTCTTCTGGCCTGGTTGGTGAAGTATAGACTTGCTGGATTTCAGCAGACGAAATGAAGACATCTCCATTTGGGATTTCATCATTACTTGGTGGATCACCAATTTCTCCCATGCTGTCAGGCTTGATTTCCATAATTGAAATTATGGAAGTTTCCATAAGAGTATTTTTATTTGGGTATATCCTATCAATTTGACTGATAGGAAACACATAATCTGTACTCACATGTGTGAATGGATTTACTGGAATATTTTCCAAACCAAATGGAGCATTAACTTTGGTAACCTCCCTAGTTGTGGATTTCTCCTCTCCCTTCATGTGATAGAATTCTGCCTCAATGTATTGAGATTCACATGTCTTGAATGGGGATTTATCACCATACAATGTCCCAATTTGACCATTGAAACAATATTTGAGACATTTATGGTATGATGAAGGGATAGCTGCATGTTGATGTATCTAGGGTCTTCCAAGCAAGATGTTGAAAGCTGCTTCACGACGAACCACCATGAAATCTGAATTGGATACAAGATCTCCAAACTGGGTTCTGAGTGTGATCTCACCCAAAGGTTCTTGTTCATTTTTATCATACCCTTGAAACATCAGTGTAGAAGGAGATAAATCAGATTCAGTGAGTCCCAATTGATGAAGTGTACAAATGCGGATGAGGTTGACTCCTGAACCATTATCAATGAAAGCTTTTCAGATTTCTACATCATTGACCATGTCAGACAAATACAAAGGTCTAATATGCCCATTCACAACATCATCTTCATCTTCATTAGTAAAATATATCACTGCATGGCATTCTACAGAATTATTCTCTACATGGTAGACTTCAACTGTAATAATTTCAATTTCAAACTCATGAGGACTTGACAAAGCCTCTATGAGTGCCTCCTGAAGATCCTTTGATAGATTTAATGCATCCAGAATTGATAACTTGTCCGGTACTTGGGCCAGGTGTTTCAATGCATCATACTTTTTGATCCAAAGGTCTACGTTTCCCAATAGGAACATGTGGTTTCACAGGTTCCTTAGAAGTTGATTATTTGGAAGTAGATGCATCTTATATCGGGATAGGAGTTGGAAATACTCCTGGATTTGACAGATCTGCCATGATTTTCTGCTGCATACACAGTTCTAGCAGGGATAGAATTGGAATAGTGGCTTCTGGGATATCCATGTCTTCCTCTGTATCCCAGACCTCTGGAACTCCCTCTAATTCCTCTGTTTGATACAGGGAATTCAAGCTCATCAAAATAGAAACTGTGACTGGCATAAGGATCTGTTAAGTGAATCATATTAACATAACCGAAGATCAACTCTCCATCCGATGAAGACTCTGCCTGACTAGCCAATTTAGGCTATTCCATTTGGTGGGGCGATGCCCGTGGATTTGAAGTAGATGGAATAAAATCTTCCAGAGTCAAAGAAAACTTGGGCTTTGACACATACTCATCTTCTTCTAATTCTTCTTCTTTCCCTGAATTATGCTTCCCTTTCGAGGATTTTTCTTTTGATAGAGGTTTCACTATGGAATTCATAGCATAAGACACAATTGGTTTATTCAATTGTGTTTGAAAAATGGCATGAGTTCGGTTGATCGTTTTTCTGACCATCCAATCATCATATGTTTGCGCATTTTTGTTTTTGACTTCTTGCCACTCACCTCCTTCCTCCGGATCTGTAGCAGTAACACATGCTACCTGAGCTGAAGAACCATTCATTTTGACTTGTCCCGAGTCCACCATTTTCTGCAGGAGGTATTTGAAGACAAAACACTCTTGGAATGGATTCCCCAACATCTGATGAAATGGGAAATAGTTGGGACGGTCTTCATCTCCTTCCTTGTTTGGCCTTTTGGGCCTCGGCAGCTGAACCAAATTATTCTCCAAATTCGAAATGAAGTAACCAGGAACTTATTCATTTCAAAAAGAGTAAAATTTGTTCTTCAGTTCATCAAATTGTTTCCTTATTTGATCTCTTTTATCATATTGATGAAACGACCTCTTTTGCTGATTCTCAGGAGGTGGAGCCCTTCAGAAAGATGAAGGTTTTGAAGTAGAGGTAGGTAGAGGTGCTTGTTTAAGCATGACTGTAGCAGTCTCTGCTCTACCCATTCTCCTTCCTGGAGCTGATGGAATTACATGAGTTTTATCCTTAGTTTTCGTAAGAGAGTCTTAAATCTGCTGAGCGATCGAAGTAAGGTCTCGAAACCCTCCTGTGTATTTCACAGGGATCAACAGTGTGTGTAATTCATCATGCAAATTTGCCACACAGATTGGCAACAATTCCTCTTGAGGGAGTGCTAAGCTTAGGGAATATGTTAATACCTTCTAGCAAGCAATTAAATCTGAAACCCTTTCATTCTCCATTTTCTTACAATTTGTAAGATCAAAAACTATTGTCTTTGGAAAAGTTGAGCTGAACTAAAGAAGAAATCGCTGACAGAGATCTTCCCATCCGGTAATTGACCGGGATTGCAAGCTTGTGTACCAAACAAAAGCAGATCCTTGTAATGACTGTACAAAATACCTGGGCTTAACTGCTTCTTGTTGCTGAGGTGTTCCCATCATGGGATCACAACGAGAAAAAAAATGTGTTAAGTGTTACTCTGGATCTCTCGAACTATTAAATATTGGGAATGTGGTACTTGCAAAATTTTATGGGGGAGGAATTGCATTAACCCATTCAGGGTAAGCTCTATTTTCTAGTTGAATTTGAGAATGCTTTTCCTCCATAGATTCCAAACGAGCTGTTAATGACTCAATGGTAGTTATTAACTTTTGAGAAACATCTGGTTGAGCTTGGTCTTGAGCAGGTGCACTGACTGGAGCTTGGACAGATGTGGTGACTGGTACTGCAACTGATGGTAGCACCACTGATTGTTGTTGCACCTAACCCATAGGATTAGACCTATGAGGGTGTACTGATAAAGAAGGATATTCTTGATCCATATCAGTAGCTACAACAAATTCCCTTGGCTGACTGGCTCCATCACGCTTAGGAGGAAGACTACCATGAAGTAGTTCTATATTCAACCTCCTTAATTCCTTCATTTCTTCCTCCTGTTGCACGAATCTTTTCTCTAGTGAGAGTGATTGGCCTTCTCCAGAGGAAGGGTGGGAAGTAACCTGATTCTTTCCTTTCCCCTTTTTTGATGCCTTTCGGAGAGGGGGAAGTGGGTTACTTGGAGGAACACCCATATTTTGGGTAAGCCTTTGATTTCGTGTACGCACACCTTCTTCATTTATGTCTGTAAGTACAAATTCTTGAGCAGGAGCTTCCACATCTAATCCCTCTGAGTGAGCCTCATCTGGGGGATCAACAACAACAAAATTGATGACATTAATTGACGCATAATTCATTGCATCCCTTCTATCATCATTTCTACGATATTGTCTTCTTCCATGTCCTTGATGAGACACTGCCTTATGTTGATTCGATCCCTCAGGAACTTCTTGAAGAACCGTAATTTGGAGAGAATCTTATGATAATTTGGATCTTCGTTCCTCTTGTGGATTCTTCCCTAATCGAGAGAAGACCGAATTTCTCTGAGGGAGGGATTGAGGATTTGAAAAATTCCCCAGTCCAGTGGACTGGGGTTGTTCCTGCTGTTCCCGCTCAACTCCTTGAATCATATTTTTTGATTCTGAGGGTTTGGTTAAAAGAGTCCCCAATATAGCAAGCTGGGTGGATCTTGAGATTCTATCTCTGAGACTTTATTAAAATATATCTTGATATTGCAGACCTTAGTCTGGAAATTAGCTAGATGCATCAACCGACATCCACTTTTATCACCCGGCTCAAAAGACCATTGAATGATTTATGACACTTCTTTCACTTGATGATGTGCTTGCTCCATATGAGAGGAATGTTCAATATTCTCATTTTCTTGATGCAGGATTAATTCAACAACTTGTTCTCTGTACACCTGGCTTTGAGAAGAACTAGTTGAGGCCTGTTCTTGGGCAAGCCTTTGATTACAAACAAATCCAATTGACTGTGGCTGGCCATGAGCAACAACATTGCATGAGACCATTTTTAGCAGGCTTTGCTGACTGGAGAGTACAGTGATATGTAGTGCTCCATGAACACCCCATCCCCTGATATGAATACTAGATGGGGCATTGGAAATTAATTGGCGCAATCTTCTTAGTGCGCCAAGGCATGAACACTGATGGGCTCTCTACTGTTTTTCATCCTTTGGATATCGAGAAACTGAGAGAGATGCCAAATCAATTTGGTGTTGTAACCCTTCTATTATCTTGACATGATTTTCATATTCATCATAAGATAATATTTTCTTTTTCAACTGACAAAGAGTTTTCCATATTTTTAGACGAATATCATGAATTCCATCTTCCATCAACATCTCTGGAATGTCATACTGAGAGTCAGCCAAAGGCCAGAACATAACTGGTAATTCACCTTTCTCCAGTTGTTTTCTCATATTCAATACTTCCTTCTTATCATTTGGTGAAGATTCTTCTACCTGATTAGACTAGAGCTGGTGATTCCTTGTTGCTTCATCATATTCAACAAGATTGATAGACAACTCATTGATCAAACTAGAAGATGAATGACCCATGGGTGGTTCGGAGAATGACCTACACCCTATGCTATCTTCTGATTGAGAAAGTATTTCACTCGCTAGTGGTAAATCATCATAAATGACTGGATTCACATTTTCAAGTGCCTCAAGATAAGAGGGCTTTCTCGTCACTGCATTTTCCTCTGAAGAATTTTCTAGTAAATTAGAATTACTACCGTGGAGAGGACTTTCGCAGCTAAATTCATCATCATGGGGAGGACCACCAAGGTGGGTTACAGCAAAAGATGAAACCTCTTGCTTCTTGATCTTCTGGCCACATAGAGGGTTATTGTGGCTCTCATCTGAAGATGAAACTTTGAGATCGATCAAACTGTCATGAAGAAAGACTTCATAAAAAAGTGTCTAATGAAGACCTTCAGAATTAATGTTCCCACTATTGGGAAATGAGATAGTAGAATCTTAAGTTGCAACAGAAAATTTTCTGAGTGCATCAAGAACTCCAGCATCGATCAAGGCCTTATTACATATTGGCCATTTATTTCTTGACTGTGTTGGGAGGGTCTTCTTCTTAGACACATTTTTACTCATTTTTGGAACCACTTGTTGATGAAAGTGGTTATTATGGGCAGGTGTATGTGCCTACTCAGGAGAAATGATCAGGTTAGGGTGATTATCTCCACTCAAATCAGGTGTATGTGACCAACTTGGTTGTCCATATGATATGGGGGAGTACACCCCACAACCCTCTTGGATTAGAACAAAGGTATGTGTCTGTTCCGGAGTGATATGTTGATGTGTCACTCCACTGGTAGGGACAGATTTGCATTTCTTTCCCTGTGATGCTGCAGAAGCTGTTATAATATTCTGGCAGGCATCTAGAATATGAGCAGGGATTTGATTCTACTCTTTCACCATTGACAGTATATGCTTGGTGACTTCAGCTGTCGGAACGGGGATATACCTCCATTTCGTACTTGGATTAGGTGTATGTGCCTTCTCCTGTCCTCCTTTCCCTATCAGTGAGTTCTGACAGTACTCAAGTGTGGGGGTAGAGAGTTGAGTCTGCCTCTTATTTGTCATTGGGGATTTCCAATTGACTTCTTCGGGTTCTACCAAACAATAATATTGGTAGGCTTGATCAATACTATCAGGTGTATGTGCCTTCTAATTAAACTCTGCTGAACGTGGTTGATGAACTTCCTTCAATACTGGCAGACGAGGCTGCTGGCAGAATTGTTGAGTGTAAATAGGTGTATGTGATTGTTTACCAGTTGTCAACACATTGGATGGGTGGGCTTCATCATATGTAGTCAGACGAGCCTGCTGACTAGCTGATGATTTATAAACAGGTGTATGTTCCCGCCTATAATATTCTGTTGGAATTTCCTGGCGGGATTGGCGTGCTGCTGCCAGACGAGTCTGTTGGGAAGTGGAATTAAAATGAACGGGTGTGTGTGCCCGCTCGTTGCTTTCCACCAAGTTAGGTTGGTGTACTTCTCTAGAAATGGAAGAGATGAGAACTTGCTCACTGTTGACCGGTCGTCGCCTCTCGTGGTTCGTCTTGCCTGCTCGGGTTCAAGGAACCTGAGCCGAATACTTGGAGACGACACCCTCATCATGTTGAGGGCGTAATGCCACACGAGTCTGGCAATGATTGTTAACGGGATCCCTTGGGAAGGACTCTTGTCTCTTTGAATTAAGGCCCTGAGGGACCTGCTCATTCACCTACCCAGAATATGGGAGGTACTGGTGATTGTGTTCTGAGGATAAAGACCCAAAATGGTTGGAAACGGTGGTTGGAACCACCTGCTTCTTGATTGCTGGTCGTCGTTGTCCAAACAACCAGGTTGGATTATTGACTTAGAAGGCTTGTCGAGTGACCTCCAGAGTAGGGATAGTACCGTGTTGAGGGTACTCCTTAACTAGTGCATTTGATACCCAGTGTTGAAGACGCTGAGTAGGTGATGTCGTCCTCAGAGTGGACGACGATCCAGTAGGAGTAGTAGCAGAGACATTCACAGCAGAGGTATTCACAGCAGACGTATTCATAGGTGTGAACTTAAGAGAAGCCATTTCTGTAATGCAGAAGATCTTGGAAAAGAGTGTCTGTTTGATATAATAGATATAATGAAGATAAATTCAGCCACTACATCTTTTGGATGATCACATATGCTATTGATTGCTTTGTTGGCCCTCTCATTGAGTTTAAATAAGGGCCTAACAAATAAGTAAAACATCATTTTAACTTGGTTAAGGATTCACGTCAAGTTCACCATTTTTTGTTTCCTCTGGAATTAGGTATGACCTCGTTGGTTTAAGGTTCAAACATTCCAATCGGTTTCTAACGGGTTTGTTCGTAGAACTGGAAACATCCAATGATTCTATATCTATTTGGACCTACTTTCCAAAGGTAGGTGCTCACTAGTTATGGACCGATGAGGATTAAGAATTTTCATTGGTCGAGAGGATGGGAGTTTGGACTCATCACACCTTTTTTAGGGGAATTATTGTCTACTCTGAGACTCTCTTTAAAGATTTGAGTTATGTTCGTGAATCCTTATTAAATTACCAAGTATAAGAATGCGCTTTCCTATAGAACTTGAAATCAATGATTGACATGTAGTAAATTTAGAGAATCTTTTCATATGTATTCGAGGTTCTTCATCGATAGAGAATCATATGTATTTGATAGAGATTCTTAATCAATGGTATCCTTCAATACATTATATAGAATTCTCTTGGTCATTATGATAACTATACTGGTTTTAAAGTTACTCAATGGGGCACTTGAAGTTTATTGTCATTCAAAAGGACATGGATTATTTCAGAGTTGGGATCGTACCCACAGATGGGCTACCTACGTATCCTTGTTTAGAAAAGGAATCAGAACCCACATAGTTCGAGTAAAGAAGTATGAGTTTTATGCATGATTAATGGCCCAATGAAAGATTTCATAATTAGTTTTACACTCTAAGCTCACGTGAGTCATACTCGGTGTGAGAAACAAGAGGTATTGGTAAAACCTGACAATTGTGCCACAAAATATGAAATCATGAGAAATATTGTGGGGCTTATGCATGTATGACTGCCCAGTTAGATGAAGATTAGGTTTGGGGTTTTATTTCAGGGAAGAAACCCAGGAACAAGGTCCATAAAGGTATATGTGGTTTATAGAGATTTGGATACTTAACTTAGGACTTAATCCTGAGAAGGATGCCTGAATTAGAAGGGAATTATGACTGGGTTTTATTCCTAAGAAGGAAGCCCAGATCAAAAGAAATTAAGATTGGTTAAGAGAAATTATGATTGGGGATTATTCCTGAGAAGGAGGCCCAGGTTAAAGGGACTTGAGAATTGGGGCTTACTCCTGAGAAGGAGGCCCAGGTTAAGGGAATTAGAATTTGGGAACTTAGGGATTACTCCTAAGGAGGATGCCCAGATTGGGGAAATTATGACTGGGGCTTACTCCTAAGGAGGATGCCCATGAATAGGGGACTTGGGGCATACTCCTAAGGAGGAAGCCCAAATTAAGAGAACTTAGACTGGGGATTACTCCTGAAAAGGAGGCCCAGGTTAAGGATTCTCTCATCTTAAAGGATGAGGTTGAATGAATGAAATCTCTAACCTTAGTGACATAAAGATATGTAAATCGCTAGGTTTTGAGAGATGTTCCACAGAATTCATTTTAGATAAGGAGGCCAACCAATAAATCATGTCATAAATGAATTTGAAGAGAGTTCTGAAGGCTTAATATTGAAGAGAGGTGGAGAGGAATAAAAGAGGTGAATAGGCAGGAGGGGCACCCAAAAAGAAGTAGGTGCGCAGGTCCTCCGTGGGTGTGCAGGTACTGGTCGTGCAGGTATACCTACGCGGCACATGGTTACTTGCACGACGGTCAACCCATGGGGTAATACTTGGTCGAGACTTGGCTCAAGACCTTAGTATATCCCTAGGGGTTTCCAGAAAAGTGGCACGCAAGTTTTGATGAAAGGATAAGGCAGCACGCAAGTGTGTTCATTTCCCTTAAGGGTTAAACACCTAGGCGCGCAGGTGTTGGTGAATTTCAACACTTAGGACTTGTTTCCCCTCTTCAGAGCTTTTGTTCTAGGTAAGAAATTACCTTAGAAGTGTTCAGAAAGCTTCGAGAAGAGACTAGGGCACTGGGAGCTCAAATATGAGTTTCTGGAATTTTTTGTCCTTGAAATGGGGGGCCGAGAAGTGGTATTTATAGGATGCTGAAGACCCCAAGAGAAAATCAAATAGGGCGTGCAAGTCACCTGCGTGCCCAAAATGTGGCGCGTAGGTATACTTGCGCGACCTTGGTAGAACTTGTCTGACCCAAGTGCAAACGAATCTTTGTTCATGCCTTTGTCAATTTTTGATGTTTCTTCAAAGGATGAATCACTTTTGGTTCAAGGTATTTCTCTTTTCATTCTTTTAGACTCTGTGATGGAAAGGAGTGTCAATAGGGTCCTAGTTGGTGTTAGTGGCCTAAGTGGCCAAATGGGCCTAATGGGCCTAAGGGGCCTAAGAGGCCGAATAGGCCTAATGGGACTAAGGGGCCTAAGTGGCCTAATAGGCCTAATGGGTCGACGTCATCTAATGGGCCTAATGGACCTATGTGGCTTAATAGGCCTAGTGGGCCTAATGAGCCTAAGTGGCCGAATGAGTCCAAGTGGCCTAATGGTCCTAATGTGCCTAGTGGGCCTAATGGGCCTAAGTGGATTAAGTGACCTAATGGGACTAATGGGCCTAATTTGCCTAATGGGCCAATTGGACCTAAGGGGGATAATATGCCTAATGGTCCTAATGGGCCTAAGTGGCCTAATAGGCCTAATGGGCCTAATGGGCCTAAGTGGCCTAATAGGCCTAATGGGCCTAATGGGCCTAATGGGGCTGATGAGCCTCATTGTCCTAAGTGGCCTAATGGGACTAATTGGATTAATGGGCCTCATGGGCTTAATGGGTCTAAGTGGACTAATGGGCCTAAGTTGTCTGATGGGGAAAATGGGCCTCATGGGCCTAAGTGGCCTCATGGGCCTCATGGGCCGAAGTGGCCTAATGGGCCTAATGAGACCAAGGGGCTAATGGGACCAAGGGGCTAATGGGCCTAATGGGCCAAATTCTATGAATGGGCTTAACAGGCCTTGGTGCCAAATGGTCCTAAGGGGCTTAATGGGCCTAAGGGGCTTGATCAGATTAAGTAGCCTAATGGGTCTAAGGGGGCTAATGTGCCTAAGTGTCCTAATGGGCCTTGGTGGACAATGGGCCTAATGGGATGAATGGGACTAAGTGGTCTAAGAGGCCTAAGTGGTCTAATGGGTGTAATGGACCCAATGTGACTAATGGGCCTAATGGACCTAATGGGCCTATTGGGCCTAAGTGGACTAATGGTCTTAAGTGGCCTAAATGTCCTAATTGGCCTAAGTGGACAAAGTGGACTAATGGGTCGAATGGGCCTAAGTGGCATAATGGGTGTAAGTGCCCTAATGGGCCTAAGTTTCCTAATCGGTCTAAGGGGCGTAATGGGCCTAAGAGGCCTATTGGGACTAAGGGGAATAATGGGCCTAGGGGGCCTAATGGGCCTATATGCCCTAATGTGGTTAATGGGCTTAACTGGACTAGGGTCCAAATGGGCCTAAGTGGCCTAATGGTCCAAAGTTGTATAATTGGATTAATGGTATTAATGGTCCTAATGGGTTGAATGGGCCTCAGTGGCCTAATGGGTGGAATGGGCCTAATTGGCCTAATGGGCCTAATGGGCTGAAGGGGCCTAATGAGACAAAGTTTCCCAATCGACCTAATGGGATTAATTGGCCGAATAGGCCTCATAGTCCAAATGGGCCTAATGGTCCAAATGGGCCGAATGGACCTAAGTGGCCTAATCGGCCTAATGGGCTTAAGGGGCCTAGTGGGCTGAGGTGGCTGAATGGGCCTAATTGAACTTAGTGGCCTATCGGCCTAATGTGCCAAAGTGGCCTAATGGGCCTAAGTGGCCTAATGAGGCCAAGTGGCCTAAATGGTTTAATGGAATTAATGAGCCAAGGGGACAAATGGGCCAAATGGGCATAATGGGCCGAATGGGCCAAATTAACCTAAGTAGCCTAATGGGTGTAATGGGCCTAAGTGGCCTAATGGGCCTAAGTTGCCTAATAAGACTAATGGGCCTAAATGGGCTTAAGGGGCCTAATGGGACTAAGTGGGCCTAATGGGCCTAAGTGGCCTAATGGGCCGAAGTGGACCTAATGGCCTAATGGTCCTAGGTGGCCGAATGAGCCTAGTTGGCCCAATGGGCCTAGGTGGAAAAATGGGCATAGGTGGCCTAATGGGCCTAATGAGCCTAATGGGATGAAGTGTCCTAATGGGCCAATGTGTCCTAATGGGCCTAAGTGGCATAATCGTAACCAAATGGGCCTAAGTGGCCTAATGGTCATAGTGGGCCTAAGTGACCAAATGGGCCTTGGTGGCCTAATCGGTCAAATGGGTTGTATGGGTCGAATGACCCTAATGGGCCTAAGTGGCCGAATTGGCTTAAAGGTCCTAATGGGACATAGTGGCCTAATATGCCTAAGTGGATGAATGGGCCTAAGGGGCCTAATGGGGCTCATGGGCCTAAGTGGCCGAATGGGCCTAAGTGGCCTAATTTGCCTAATGTGATGAGTGGGAATAATGGGCCTCATGGGACTAAGTGGCCTAATGGTTCAAATGGGACTAAGTGGATTAATGAGCCTGATGGGCCTGATGAGTCTCATGGGCCTAAGTATCCTAATGGGCCCATTAGGCCCAAGTGTCCAAATGGGCCTATGGGGACTTAGTTTCCCAATCAAAATAATTTTCCTAAGTGGCCTAATGGGCCTAATGGGACGAATGGGACTAATGTGACGAATTGGCCTAAGTGGCCTAATGGGCCTAATGGGATGAATGAGCCTAATAATCCTAAGTGGCCTAATGGGCCTAATGCTCCTAAGTGGCCTAATCATGCTAATGGGATTAATGGACCTAATGAGACTAAGTGGCCTAATGGGCCTAAGTGGACTAATGGTCCTTAGTGGACTAATGCGCCAAATTGACCAAAGTGGACAGATAGGCATAATGGGCCAAAGTGGCCTAATTGGCCTAATGTGCCTAAGTGGCCTAATGGGTCAAAGTGGCCAAAGGGGCCTAATGGGGCTAAGTGGCCTAATGAGCCTAAGTGGCCTAATGGGCGTAAGTGGATTAATGGGCCTAATGGTCCCAAGTGGCCTAATGGTCCAAATGAGCTGAATGGACCTAATGGGCCTAATGAGCCTAATGGGACAAATGGGCTCAATGGGCCTAATGGGCCTCAGTAGCCTAACTGACCTAATGGGATTAATGAGCCTAAGTGGCTTAATAGACCTAATGGATCTAATGGTATTAAGTGGCCTAATGGGCCAAAGTGGCCTAATGGGCCTAATGGGCCAAAGTGGTCTAATGGGCCTAAGTGGCCTAATGGGCCTAATGGTTCTAATGGACCTAAGTGGCCTAATGAGACTAAGTGGACTAAGTGTCCTAGTGGTCCTAATGGGACAAAGTGGCCTAATGGTTCCAATGGGCCTAAGTGGCCTAATGGGACAATGTGGACTAATGGGTCTAATGGGCCTAAGTGGTGTAATGATGCTAATGGGTTAATGGAAATAATGGGCCTAATGGGACTTAGTGGCCTAATGGGCCTTAGTTTCTTAATGGGACTAAGTGGCATAATGGGAATAATTGGCCTAAGTGGTCTAATGGGTTGAATGGGTCTCACTCGCCTAATGGGCCTAAGTGGCCTAATTGGCTGAATGGCTATATGTGGACTAATGGGCTAAATGGTCCTCAATGGCCTAAGTGGCCTAATGGTCCAAATGATCTAAATTGGCCTTAGTGGCCTAATGTTTCTAATGGGCCTTAATGGCCTAATGGTCCTAATATGCTAAATGGGCCTTAGTGGACTAATGGGCCTAAGTGGCCGAATAGCCCTAAGTGTCATAATGGGCCTAAGTGGACTAATGGGCCTAATGGGCCTAAGTGTCCAAAGGGGCCTAATTCGCCTAATGGGCCTAAGTGACATAATGGGCCTAAGTGGCCTAAAAGGACTAATTAGCCTAAGGGGACTAAGGGGACTAATGGGACCAATGGGCCTATGCAGCCTAATGGGCCTAAGTGGCCTAATGGGCCTAAGGGGACTAAGTGGCCTAAGGGGCCTAAGGGGCCTAAGTGGCCTAATGTACCTAATTAGCCTAATGGGCCTAAGTGTCCTAATGGGCCTCAGTGGCCTAATGGACCTAAGGCACAAAATGGGATTAAGTGGCGTAATGGGCTCAATGGGCCTAATGGGCCTAACTGGTATAATGGACTTAAGCATGCTAATGGGTCTAAGGGGCCTAAGTGGCCTAATGGGCTTAAGTGGCCTAAGGGGCCTAAGTGGCCTAATGGGCCTAAGGGAACGAATGGGCCTAATGAGCCTAAGTGGCCTAATGGGCCTTTATGTCATAATGGGCCTAATGAGCCGAATGTGCCTAAGTGGCTCAATGGGCCTTAGTGGCCTAATGGGCCTAAGTGGCCTAATGGGTCTAAGTGGCCAAATGGGCCAAAGTGGCATAATGAGTTTAATGGTCCTAATGGGTCTAATTGGGAAAATTGGCCTAATGGGCCTAATGAACCATATGGACCTAAGTGGCCTAATGTTCCTTATCCAATGGGAATATTGGGATGAATGGGCTCAATGGGCCGAATGTGCCTAATTGTCCTAATGAGCCTATTTGCCCTGATTGGTCTAATGTGCCTCATGGGCCTAATTGGCCTAAAGGGCCTAAGTTTCCTAATGGTTCTAATGGGATCAATGGCCCTAAGTGTCATAATGGGACTAATCTAATGGGATTAATGGTCCAAATGGGCCTTAGTGGCCTAATGGACCGAATAAGCTTAAGGGACCGAAGTACCCCAATTGGCCTTAGTGGCCGAATGGGACTAACTGGCGTAATGGGCCAAATAGATCTAGTGGTACTAATGGGTCTAATGTTTCTAGGTGGCCTAATTGTCCTAATGACCCTAATGAATGAACTTGATGGCTCTGCACTCTTCTGGATCCCGATGCTCCTCCTACCTCATCTTCCCCTCCCATGGTTTTGTGGCTCTTCTTGATAGTGATGGTGCCACATCACCTGATCCATCATCTTCCTTCTCTTGCTTTATTTTTCTTCCCTCTGAAATGATCTGTCTTCCTGGTGTAGTCATCACATGTCACTCACCACCCCTATTTCGATCAATCCCTACACATCAGACCCCCATTCTGGGTTTGTGTGTGTGGGTGCTTTAGATGTCTTAGGTCGGCTCTGGTGAGTGAACTTAATGCCTCTTTTCTCTTCTACCCAGGATGGCCTACCCATCATGTTTGAATCCACTTTGGTTGCACTCTATTTGGGATCTGGGTCTACTTGGGATGTTGTTGGAGTAGGGATGGTAGTGGTCTTAGCTCGGATCCATTCCTCTATTTAGAACCTTCTCTATTTTTTCATATCCAGATCGAGGTCTCTTATGGTTATTTTTTGGGATTGATTTTGTTTCTATGTTATTGGTTCTTTGGTTTTTTGGACCGATGCAGTTTCTGGCTTGGTCCCCTATCGAGGGCTCCATCTTCTCATCCTTGTTGTGATCCTTTCCCTATCTGTCCAGTGCACGGGTCTTCATGGAGGTTCCGGGAGGTGCGGATCAAGTGTCTTAGGGTCTTCAAGAGGGATAATGTCCCATATTTGAAGGTTCGAATGGTTGTGATGTTCTATTTTGATAGTTTTTTGGTGGTTAAGTTAAAGTTTTACAACTGTGATATGAAGACATCAGTTGTGATTAGTGGACATCCTGGTTTGTTTTTCTCTGGTTCTCATCTCCAACGATGATGGTCAACGATAATGAAGGTGGTGTTCCCATCGGTGATGTGGTGACTCTGGCAGTGATGGTTATGATGATGATGTTCAGAGTGGACAACAACGAGGTGATAATGACATGATTATGGTGAAAGATTCTTCGATGTGCTATCTTCGATGAAGTGGATGCATGATTTGTGTGAACTATTTCCGATACGATAGTTCCCCCGGTGATGATACTCATTTCAAATTTTAAATATCTGGACTATTTTTGAAATTTCGATATGTGTCATGTTTCACAGTGTGAGGTTCCCACATTTTCCTCAAAGTGTCTTTTATGAAAATTAAAAAAATGATTTGGAGGGCCTAATAGGCCTAAGTGGCCTAATATGCCTAAAGGTCATAATGGGCCTACTGGGCCTAAGTGGCCTAATGGGACAAACTGACCTAATGCACCTAAATGGACCTAATGTTTCCAATGGACTAAGTGACCGAATGGGCCGAATGGGCATAAGTGTCCTAATGGACCTAATGGTGAATGGGCCTAATGGCCCTAATAGGCATAATGGTCCTAAGTTGCTTAAGTGGCACAAAGGGCCTAATGGGCCTAAGTGGCTGAGTGGGCCTAAGTGTCCTAATAGTCCCAATGGGCCTAATGGGTATAAGTGGCCTAATGGGCCTAAGAGGACTAATGGTACTAATGAGACTTAGTGGCCTAATGGGGCTAAGTGGACTGATGGTCCTAAGTGGCCTAATGGGTCCAATGGATAACGGTCCATATGGGCCTAAGTGGCCTTATGGGCCTAATAGTCCCAAGTGACCAAAGTGGCCTAGTGGTACTAATGTGCTCAATAGGCCCTAAGTGGAATAATGGGCCTAATGGGCCGAAGCAGCCTATGTGACCTAAGTGACCTAAGGGGCCTAATGGGCCTAATGGGATCAATGGGCCCAAGTGGCCCTAATGGGCCTAAGCAGCCTAAGCAGCCTAATGGGCATAATCAGCCTAAGTGGACTAAGGGGATAAATGGGCCTAATGGGACCAATGGTCTTAAGAGGACTAATGGGCCTAAGTGGCCTAAGTATCCTAATGGGCCTAAGTGGACCTAAGTGAGCCTAAGTGGCCTAAGTGGCCTAATATTCCTAATGGGCCAAATAGGCCTAAGGGGACTAAGTGGACTAATGAGCCTAAGTGGCCTAATGGGGTTAAGTAGCTGAATGGGGCCCAATGGGGCCTAAGGGGGTGAATGGAACTAATGGGCCTTAGTGGGATAATGGGCCTAGTGGCCATAATCGGCCTAATGGGCCTAAGTGACCTAAGTGGACTCATGGGCCTAATGGGTTTAGTGGGCCTAAGTCACTGAGTGGGCCTAAGTGTCTTAATGGGTCCAATGGGCCTAATGGACATAGGTGACCTAATGAGCCTAAGTGGTCTAATTGGCCTAATGGTCCTTAGTGACCTAATAGGCCTAAGTGGCCTAATGATCCAAATGGCTAATGGGTCTAGTGGGCCTAAGCAGCCCAAGTGGCCTAATAGGCCTAATTGGCCTAAGTGGCCTAAGTTTCCTAATGGGCCTAATGGGATAAATGGGACTAAGTGGCATAATGGGCCTACGTGGCCTAAGTGTCCTAATGGGCATAATGGGCCTAAGCGGCCTAAGTGACCTAAGGGCCTAATGGGATCAGTGGGCCTAAGGGAACTAAGTGGCCTAATGTGCCTAAGCAGCCTAAGTGGACTAAGGGGCCAAATGGGCCTAATGGTCTCAATGGGCTTAAGCAACCTCATGGGGCCTAAGTGGCCTAAGTGGCCTAAGTGGCCTAAGTGGACTAAGTGGCCTAAGTGGCCTAATGGGTCTAACCGGCCTAAGTGGTCTAAGGGGACAAATAGGCCAAATGGGATCAATGGGCCTAAGTGGACTAATGGGCCTAAGTGTCCGAATGGGCCTAAGTGGCCTAGTGGGCCTATGTGGCCTAAGTGGGATAGTGGGACTAGTGGGCCGAAGTGGCCTAATGGGCCTAATTATCCTAAATTTTCTAATGGTCCTAATGGGTCTAATGGGGCTAATGGGGCTAATGAGCCTAATTGACCTAATGGGCAGAATAGGACTAATGGTCCTAGTAAGCATAATGGACCTGAGTGGCCTAATGGGCCTAAGTGGCCTTTTATCCTAATGGGCCAGGGTGGCCTAATTGGACTAAGTGGCTGAATCAACCTAATGGGCTGAATATGCCTATTTGGCCTAATGGGACGAATGTGCCTACTGAGCCTAATGGGACTAAGTGGCCTAATGGTTCTAATGGGCCTAAGTGTCCTAATGGTCCTAATGGGCCTAAGTGGACTAATGAGCCTTTATGGGACTAAGTGTCCTAATGGGGACTAAGTGGCCTAATCGACCTTATAGGCCAAAGTAGCCTAATGGGCCTAATAGGCCAATTGGGCCTAAGTGGGCCTAATGGACCAAATGGGATGAATGATCCCAAGTGACCTAATCAGCGTAATGGGTCTAGTGGGCCTAAGAGGCCTAATGATCGTAACAGGCCTAATGGGCCTAAGTGGTCTAGTGGGCCAATGGGACTAAGTGGCATAATCGTTCGAATGGACCTAATGGGTCGAGTGGGGTGAATGGGGCTAAGGGTCATATGTGGCCTAATGGGCCTAATGGTCCAAAGTGGCCTAATGTTCCTAATGGGTGTAAGTGGCCAAATCGGTCTAATGGTCCTAATGGGCCTAAGTGGCCGAATAGGCATAATGGGCCTAAGTGGCCTCATGGTCTGAATGGGGCCTAATAGACCTAATGGGAAAAAGTGACCTAATAGGATTAAGTGGCCTAATCATCTTAATGAGCCTATTTAGGCCTTAGGTATTAGTGTTCCAAATATAGCATTTTGGGTCTAGTTTTAGAATTTTTTTTTGTTATAATTGGCCTAAATTGGTCTAAATTGGCCTAAATGACCAAATGGACAAATGAAAAATGAGCCTAATGGCCCAATGAACTAATGGGATAATGACATAATGACCTAAATGAACTAATTGGTCTAAATAGCCTAATGGCCTAACAGCCTCATGGCATAATTGGCCTAATGTCCTAATTGGAACAAATGAACTAATTGGTCTAAATGGCTTAATTAGTCTAAATGGATTAAATGGTCTTATGAAATTAAATTGTCTAGTTGGTCTAATTGGCCTAATTTACATAATTGGCCTAATTAGTCTAAATGGCCAAATGGGTCTAAATGGCCTAATTGGTCCAAATGGATTAAATGGTACGATTGGATTAAATGGTCTAATTGACCTAATTATCCTATTTAGCCTAATTGGACTAAATTGGAAAAATGGTATAATCACCAAATGACCAATTGGCCTAATGGTGTAATGAACTAATGGGATAGTGGCCTAATGGACAAATTGGTCTAAATAGCCTAATGACCTAATTGTAATAAATGACCTAATTGTTTTAAATGGCCTAATTGGTCCAAATGAATTAAATGATCTAATTGGATTAAATGGTCTAATTAGACTAATTAGCCTAATTGACCTTAATGGTCTAATTCGCCTAATTGTCCTAATTGGATAATGGCCTAATGAACTAATTGGCCTAAATTGATTAAAGGCCTAAATTCCCTATGGCCTAATGACATAATTGGCCTAATGGACTAATTTTCCTAAACGACAGAATTGGCCTAAAGGGCCTAATTGGACTAAATGGTCTAATTAGGCCTAATTGGCCTAATTGGCCTAATTCTCATAAATGGATTAACTGGCCAATTAGCAAAGTATCCAAATGGGAAAATGATCAAAATTACCAAGTTATTGAATAACCAAATAACAAAACATAAATATAATTATACCAAAATGAATAGACAAGTGGAATCCATACCATACACATGTTTATCTTGCTAATTAGTATGGATTGTTTATGTTATGTCACTAGTATTAAATTTATAATTAAATGTGCATTTAGATGTTTATTCATTTTATGAATTTCTTGAACATCTATAATTTTAATTCATTCTAGGTTTATCACTTTCGTATTATTCAATAATGTGGTATTATACTAATCAATGTCATTTGTAGCAAGCAACATTTTTCATCAAAGGTTGTGCGCCTCGAGCAAAATTATTTTTCTTAACTAGGAAGAAAAATAATGGAAATGATGTAAATGAAAAAACAAAAGAAAATATTGTAAGTTTTTTTAATGATACTTAAATTTTGATATATAATTCATAATTAAATTTCTTGTTTATATTTTCAACAGTGTGTCCTGGAGGCCCTCAATGAGAAAGAAGATGACAACTTCAGGCCAAATGATCATTTAAGACTAGTATTAGGTGAGGAGCACCATGGGAGAGTATGATGTCAACCCATGAAAAACATCGTCCCCACTAGGTATTGGACCTCATCGAGTACATCTCAAACCTATCAGACCGCCGAGCTGAAAATGATCATGCAGAAGCAGATGGGGCAAAAAAATAGCAATAAAGGAGCTTGAAAGAAATAAATTGGTCAACAAACACTTCTTGAAATATATGTCAGTTATAAGTCCACCACTTCCATCAGAGAATATTATTACTTTTGATTCATGTATGACATCAATGTGATCTTTATATGATACCTAGATTGATTTAAATGAGGGTCCTAGTGGAGATCGAGCTGATCTTGGTGGTGGTGGGGGGGGGGGTGGAAGTGTTTGTGATGAAGGCGGCGGTGGTAGTGGTGGTGGTGGTGGTGGTTTCGAGCATGGTGGAAGCATGAAAAGATGTACGGTATATTAATATTTATTTTAATAATTGTTTCCTAAAGCCAAGAGAGAGGGTCTTTCATGTCAAATTTAAATTAATATATTTAATATTTAAATAAATTAATACCTATGCTTAGGAACTTTCTTCGTTAGTGAATGTTGATCATCTGAAAAGACCCTTTCAGATTACCATCATTGCACTATGAGGATCCCAAGATAAAATCCCTCTAGAGGCAATCCATATGTACTCTTATGATCTCTAAGAAACACCACTCGATCTCTAGGTGTTAGTGCGGTGAGTCCAATGTCTTATGTTGTTTGTTCTTAATCACTCGTTCTTTGGTCTTGAAGAAATCTTTCTTGCACTTCTCATTATTGAGAGAGAGAGAAGGCGGATTTGAGAGAGAATTCGTTATGCACAACAATTTTCTATTCTCAATTTTTGGATGATCTACACAATATACATAGATGTCTATTTATAGATTTGAGATTTAATTTAAAATATTATTTAATTTCATATGAGAAATTAAATAACATTAATTACCTTCAATAAATCTCATACCACATAATATTATTATATAATTATTATTTTTTAGCACATGCCAAATTGTGCAATAAAAAATATTATATAATGGTCTTGCTAATTAATATTTGTTAATGGACTCATCTTGGTCCATTCAAACTCTTCAATCATTTATTAAACAATCGAATAAATGTTTTATTCATAAATAAATATTTTATTTACAATATACCGAATAAATATTTATTAAAATAATAAATAAATAATATAAATATTTTATTCACATGTCAGTGAATAAATATTTATTTAATGTATGTGATCAATATAAATTGAATAAAATTATTGCTCAGACTTGAGAATAATATTTATTCCATTAATTAAACTCAAATAGAATTTAATCAAGATCAAAGGAAACACTTAGTGTGTGACCCTCTCGGATTCCTTATCATTGACATTAGGTGGACTTTCCTGAAGTCTGAGATTACTGTCTAGTAACGGGTCAAAGCACACAAGAGAAAGAAGTTGATGTCACAACATTGAAAACCAGATACGAACACTCACTGTGTAATATAATCTCTTTATCACAACATCTCATCAAGAAGGTTTCACATCTGTGTCACCAACCTATATGATAGATATGTCTTCCTTTGACTATCTGAAATAAACACATCATTAAACCAAGGACATGGAATTTAATGCGAGGGTTTTATTCCAATCAAAGGGTTGAGATATCAGCTTCTTTAAATATTGAAGGGAAAAATCCTTCCTCGACTTATTCATTAATGACATGTCACTCATGACGAACCCAACGTATCCAACTTTTCCATGAGCTGTTATCGTCATGGTTTACGACATACATCTAAGTATGCGAGTTATGAAATGATTTAATAATACTCTTAAAGTCTAAGGACCATCACACACACTCATATATAGGAATATCTGATGACCCCAAAACATCCGAAATTCCTACTAGCGGGTTTGTTATCATAATCTCCCGTCTTGGAGATTACCAAGTGTGAACTTCATGAGAAGAAGTCTCATCTCCTTATTAGTACTCATACCTAATAGTCTATGTACTTTGTGTCCCTTCATAGTATGTTATCTAAATGGCCAAAGTGGCCAAAATGTCCTAATTGGCCTAAATTGGCTTAAATTGGCCTAAATGGCCAAAAATGTCTTAAATGGTCTAAATGGTCTAAATTGGCCTAAATGGACCAATTGGCCTAAATTTCATAAATTAACTAATTGGATTAATTGTCCTAATTAACCTAAATGGATTAAATTGTCCTAATGGACCTAAATGGCCTAATTGGATTAAATGACCTAAATTAACCTAATTGGCCTAATTGACCTAAATTGCTAAATTGTCTAATTGGTCTAATTGTCCTCAATGGTCTAATTGGCCTAAATGACCTAAATTTCCCAAATCGGGTTAAATGTACTAATTGGCCTAATTGACCTAAATGGCCTAAATTGGCCTAAATGGACTAATTGGGTGAATTGGCTTAAATGGTCTAAATTAGCCTAAATAGCCTAATTGACCTAAATTGGCCTAAATGGATTAATTGGTCTAAATAGCCTAAATTGGACTAAATGAACTAAATTTTCTTATTGGACTAATTTTCCTAAATGACCTAAATGGACTAAATGGCCTAATTGTCCTAAATGGTATAAATGGCCTAAATGAACAAATTGATTAAATGGCCTAAATTGGCCTAAATGGTCTAGCTAGCCGAATTGGCCTAAATGGACTAATTGGCCTAAATATCCTATATGGACTAATTGGCCTAATTGGTCTAAATGACCTAAATTGGTCTAAATGGTCTAAATGGCCTAATTGTCCTAAATGACCTAAATCGCCTAGGTGGACTAATTGGACTAAATGACCTAAATGACCAAATTGGTCTAATTGAACTAAGTGGCCTAAATTGACCTAAATGGCCTAAATTGGCCTAAATGGCCTAATTGGTCTAATTGGCCTGAATTGCCTAATTGGCCTAATTTTCCTAATTGGTCTAAATGAGCTAAATTTTCATAGATGGCCTAATTGTCCAAAATAGCCTAAATGGACAAAATTGGCCTTTTGAGGATAATTGGTCTAAATGGCCTAAGTAGAATAATTGGGATAAATTGCCTAAATTGTGTAATTGACCTAATTGGCCTAAATGGCATAATTGGGCTAAATTGCCTAAATTGTGTAATTGGCCTAATTGGACTAATGAGACTAAATTGCCTAAATTGGTCTAAATTACCTAAATGGAAAAAAATCCTAAATGGCCTAATTGGATTAAATTTCCTAAATTGCACAATTGGTCTAATTTGACCAAATGGTCAAAGTTGGCCTAATCGGTTTAAATGGCATAATCGACCTAATTGTTCTAATTAGTCTAAATTGCCTAAATTGGCTTAAAGGGAATAATTGAATGAATTGGCCTAAATGGTCTAAATTGTCCTAAATGGCCTAAATGATCTAAATTAGCCTAAATGTCCTAAATTGGCTTAAATGGTCTAAATGAACTAAATTTCCTAATTGGACTAATTGGCATAATTGGCCTAATTAACTTAGTTGGCCTAAATTGTCCTAAATGGCCTAAATTTTTTAATTGGCCTAAATGCCCTAAAGGGCCAAAAATGGCCTAATTGGATAAATTGGTCTCATTGGCCTAAATGGCCTAAATTATCCTAAATGGCCAAAATGGCCAAAATGGCCTAATTGCCCTAATTGTACTAAATGACCTAAATTGGCCTAAATGGCCTAAATGGACAAATGGGCCTAAGGGTTGAATGAGACAAAGTGGTATAATAGGTCTAATGGGCTTAAGTGGCCAAATGGGCCAAATGGATCTAATGGGCTTAAGTGGCCTAATGGGACTAAATGGCCTAATCGGCCTAATAAGCCAATTGGGCCTAAGTGGCAGAATGGGTCTAATGGGCATAATGGGATTAATGGTCTAATTGTCCATATGGGTCTAAATTAACCTAAATAGCCTAAATGTCCTAAATTGGCCTAAATGGCCTAATTGGCCTAAATGGCCTAAATTAGACCAAATGACTTAAATTGTCTAATTAGCCTAATTGGATTAAAGAATTAAATGGACCAAATGGACTAATTGGTCTAAATGGCCAAAATGACCTAAATGAAAAAATTGATTAATTGGATTAAATGTCCAAAATGGCCTAAATTGGCCTAAATTGTCTAATTGGCCTAATTGGACTAAATGGATTAATTAGCCTAAATGGAAAATTGGCATAAATGGACTAAATGGACTAATTGGCGTAATTGTTCTAATTAGGCTAAATGGCCTAAATTAGCCTAAATGGCCTAAATTGGCTTCACTGGTCTAAATGGCCTAAATTGGTCTAAATTGTCTAAATGGCCTAATTGACCTAAATGACCTAAATGGACTAATTGATATAATTGGCCTAAATGAACTAATTTTCTTAAATGAACTAAATGAACTAATTGGTCTAATTGTCCAAAGTGACCTAAATCGACCTAAATGGCCTAAATTGACCTAAATGGCATAAATTAGCCTAAATGGCCTAATTGGTCTAATTGGCATGAATTTCCTAATTGGAATAATTTTCCTAATTCGACTAAATGAGATAAATTGGCCTAAATGGCCTAAAGGGAAAAAATTGGTCTAATTGGCCTAATTGGTCTAAATGACCTAAATTGGCCTAAATGGAATAATTGGGCTAAATTGCCTAAATTGTGTAATTGACCTAATTGGCCTAAATGACCTAAATTGTTCTAAATGGCCTAAATTGAAAAAAAATTCCTAAATGGCCTAATTGTATTAAATTACCTAAATTACATAATTGGCCTAATTGGTCTAAATGGTCAAAATTGGCCTAATTGGCTTAAATGGACTGATCGACCTAATGACCTAATTGGTTTAAATTGCCTAAATGGCCTCAATGGTATAATTGGATGAATTGTCCTAAATAGTATAAATTGGCCTAAATAGCCTAAATGGCATAAATTAGCCTAAATGGAACAATTAGCCTAAATGTCCTAAATTGTCTAATTGGCCTAATTTGTCTAATTGGACTAATCGAATTAATGTGCCTAAATTGACCTAAATTGCCTAAATCTTCTAATTGGCCTAAATGCCCTAAAGGACCTAAATTGGCCTAATTGGCCTAAATTGGTCTCGTTGGCCTCATTGGCATAAATGGCCTAAATTTTCCTAAATGACCTAAATGGCCTTATTTTCCAAAATAACCTAAATGGAATAATTTTCCTAATTGGCCTAAATGACCTAAATTGGCCGAAATGGACAAATGGGCCTAAGGGTTGAATGGGCCTAAGTGGCCTAGGTGGCCTAATGGGTCTAATGGGTTTTAAGTGGCCAAGAGGGCCAAATGGGATTTAAGTGGTAAAATGGGCCAAATGGGCCAAATGGGCCAAATGGGCCAAATGTTGTACTTGAGGTGGACCAATGTACTGTTCATGAGAGAGAATCTCCGAGTTTTAGAGATAAGAATAAGTTTCCCTGTTCACTTTTTTTGAAGAAGTTTTAATGGATTGAAGTGAAAGAGAAGAGACAAGATCTAAACATTGTACTAAGTTGATCATCATACTCAGTGTTTATCGTACTCAGCCAATTACCTTATTCGTCTTGTCAATTGCATTCGTCCGATCATTATATCGAGATTGATTAATCAAATTGGGATTTTCATAATAGGTTTTTCGAACTGTGGAAGATGGAGAATTGAAGTGGTGTCGATTCATATCTATCACATTCTATCAAAGTTATATTTTTCGTACTGGGGAGAATCGTACTGAGAAGAATTGTATTTGGAAAATTGTATCAAGAAGAATCATATCAGGGAGAATCTTACTCAAAGGAATCGGACTGGGAAAATCATACTGGGAAAATCAGACTTGATTTTTTCCCTTAACAAAGTCCAGGAAGTTCTTATCATCTTCTAGGTAAGAAATTAAAGAAGTTTTTTCAATTGAATACATTTTTGGAATTGAAAATAAGCATAGGTAACATGAGTAGTTACACAATCATTACATTACCCTATTTGTGCTAAGAGGGTAAACATGAACTATTGGATTGTTTACATGGTGCTACACGGGTGAAAGGGTATATCCTAATCATTATAATCCAATGATTATTTTCTAGTGGATTGTGTGGTATTGGATCACTTCCATACCAAACCAAGGATGTATCTATTCTTATTGATAGTGAATCTTGTAAATACTTATGTTCATGTGGATGTGTGTTTGAATTGTTTTCAGTAGGGAATAGAATCTTTAACTAGAGGCGAATGCTATTTCATTTAAAAAGAAATATAAGAGAAAAAAGCATCACAGGTTCACCCCCCCCCCCCCCCCCTCTCAGTGATACAATCATCCATTGGCACTTTAAACTGGCCTACCAAGGGTTTTAATAGGCCTAATGGGACTAATAGGCATAATGGGCCAGATCGGTCTAAGTTTTCGAATGGGCTTAATTGGCCTAAGTGGCCTAATAGGGTGAATGGGCCTGAGTGGACTAATGGGTCGAATGGGACTAATGGCCCTGACGGGCATAAGTGGCCAAATGGACCCAATGGGCTGAATGGGCCGAACTTGGCTTAACTGGCCTAATTTCCCTAGTGGGCCTAATGAGCCTCATGGGTCTAACTAGACAAAGTGGCCTAATGGGCCTAACTAGACTAAGTGGCCTAATGAGCCTAATGGGATAAATGAAAATAAGTGGCGTAATGGGCCCAATGAGCCTAATGGGCCAAACTGGCCAAAGTGGATTAATGGGACTAACTGGCCTAAGTGGCCTAATGGTCCCAATGGGCTGAACAGTCGTAAGTGGTGTAATGTGCTGAATGAGCCGAAGTAGCCCAATGGGCTAAATGGGCCTCAGTGGCCCAATGGGCCTAATTGGCCAAATAGGCCGAATGAGCCTAAATGGCCTAATGAGCCTAAGTGGACTAATGGGCCTAATAGGCCTAATGGGATTAAGTGGACGAATGGGCCAAATGGTCCTAAGGGGCATAATAGGCCTAATGGGCCTAATGGGCATAATGGGCATAAGTGGCCTAATGGCCCGAATGGGCCTAAGTGGCCTAATGGGCCTAAGTGACCTAAGTGGCCTAAGTGGACCAATGGGCCTAAGTGGTGTAATGGGACAAATGGGCCTAAGTGGCCTAATGGGACCAAGTGACCTCATGGGCCTAATGGTCATAATGGGCCAAAGTGGCCTAAATGGCCTAAGGGGTCTAAGTGGCCTAATCAGCCTGAGTGGCCTAATCGGCCTAAGTGGACTAAGTGACCTAATGGACCTAAGTGGCCTAAGTGGCCTAATGGAATTAATGGTCCTATGTGGCCAAATGGGGCTAATGAGAATAATGGGCCTAATGGGTCCAATGGGCCTAATGGGCCTAAGTGGTTGAAGTGGCCTAATGGGACGAATGGGCCTAAGTGGCCTAAGTGGCCTAATGGGCCTAAGTGGCCTAATGGGCCTAAGTGGGCTAATTGGCCTAATGGGCCTAAGTGATCTAATTGGCCTAAGTGACCTAATGGGCCTAAGTGGGCTAATGGGACGCATGGGAATAATGGGCCTAAGTGGCCTAAGTGGCCTAATGTGCCTAGTGGGCCTAAGTGGCCTAATGTTCCTAATGGTCCTAAGTGGCTTAAGTGGTGTAATGGTCATAATAGGCCTAAGTGTCCTAATGGGACAAATGGGCCTGATGGGCGTAAGTGGCATAATGGGCCTAATGAGCCTGAGTGGCCTAATGGGCCTAATGATCCTAGGTAGACTAATGGGCCTAACGGTCCTTAATAGCCTAATGGGCCTAAGTGGCCTAATGAGTCGAATGGGACTAAGTGGATGAATGAACCTAATGGGCCTCAGTGCCCTAATTGGCCAAATGGGCCTCAGTGGCTGAAGTGGCCTAATAGGCTGAATGGGCCTAAGTGGACTAATGGGCCAAATTGAAAAAATGGGCCTAATTGGCCTAAGTGGCCTAATGGGACTATGTGGCCGAATGGGCCCAATGGGCATAACGTGCCAAAGTGTCTTGAGTGGCCGAATGGGCCAAATGGGCCTAAGTGTCCTACTGGGCCTAAGTGTGCTAATGGGCCTAAGTGGGATAATGATCCACATGGGCCTTAGTGGACTAATGGGCCTAATGGGCCTAAGTGGTCTAAGTGGCCTAATGGGCCTAATGGAAAAAATTGGCCTAATGGTCCTAAGGGGCCTTAGTGGACTAATGGTCCTAATGGGCCTAATGGTCATAATGGGCCTTAGTGGACTAATGGGCCAAATTGGCCTAAGGGGCCTAAGAGGCCTAATGCGCCTACTGGGCCTCAATGTCCAAATGGGCCTAATGGCCTGAGTGGCTTGAGTAGCCTAATGGGAATAATGGTCCTAGGTGGCCTAATTGACCTAAGTGTCCTAATGGTCCTAAGTGGCATAATGGGATTAAGTGACCTAAGTGGCCTAATGAGCCTAATTGGACTAAGCGGCCAAATGGGCCTAAGTAGACTAATGGACCTAATGGACCTTAGTGGCTCAATGGATCTAATGGGACAAATGAGACTAAGTGGCCTATGAGGCCTAATGGAACTAATGGGCCTAAGTGGCCTAGTGGGCCTAGTGGGACTCAGTGGCCTAAAGGGCCTAAGTGGCCGAAGTGGCCTAATGGGCCTACTGGGCCTAAAGGTCCTAAGTGGCCTAATGAAATGAATGGGCCTAAGTGTCCTAATGGGTGTAATGGGACTTAGTGGCCTAATGGGCCTGATGGGCTAAATGGGCCTAAGTGGAATAAGTGGATTAATGGGCCTAATTGTCCTAAATGGCCTAATGACCTGAATGTGACTAAGTGGCCTAATGGGCCTAATGGGACGAATGGGACGAATGGGATTAATTGAACTAATGGGCCAAAGTTGCCTGATGGGACTTAGTGGCATGATGGGCGAAATGGGCCTAATGTGCCTAAGAAGACTAAGTGGATTAATGGGCCTAATGGGCCTAAGTGGCCTAATGAGCCTAATGGGCCTGATGGGCCCAATGTCCTAAGTGTCCTAATGGAACTGATGGGCCTGATGGGCCTAATGAGCTTAATGGGACTTAGTGGCCTAATGATTTGAATGTACCTAAGTGACCTAATGGGCTTGATGGGCCCCATGGGCCTGATGGGCATAGTGGGCTGAATGGGCCTAAGTGGCCTCATGTGCTTGATGGTCCTAATGGGCATGATTGGTTTAATGGGCCTAACTGGCCTAATGAGATGAATGAGCCTAAGTGGCATAATGGTCCTCATGGGACTCACGGCCCTAATAGGCCTAAGTGGACCAATAGTCCTGATGGGACAAATGGGACAAATGGGCCTTAGTGGCCTCATGGGACTCATGGGCCTAATGGGCCTAAGAGGCCTAAGTGACCTAATGCGCCTGATGGGCCTAATGTCCCTGATGGGCGTAATGGGTCTAAATGGCCTCCATGGCCTAATGGGCCTAATGGGCCAAATGGGACTAAGTGACTTAATGAACTGAATGGTCCTAATAGGAATTATAGGCATAGTGGGCCTAAGTGGCCTAATGGGCCTAATGGGTCTAAGTGGCCTAATGGGAGTGATGGGCCTTTTGGGACTCAGTGGCCTCATGGTCCTAATGGACCTAATGGGACTCATGGGCCTAAGTGGCCTAAATAGACGAATGGGCCTAATGGGCCTAATGGGCCTAATGGGCCTAATGGGCCTAATGGGCCTAAGTGGCTTAATGGACCGATGGGCATAATGGACCTAATGGGCTTCAATGGACCAATGGGCATAATGGTCCAGATTAGTCTAATGGACATAATGGTCATTAGTGGCCCAATATTCCAAAGTGGCCCAATGGACCTCAGTGGCCCAAAGGGCCTAATGGGCCTATGTGACCTAATGGGCCTTGATGGACGAATGGGCCTAATGGGACAGATAGGCCAAATGGGCATAATGGGGAAAAGTGGACCAATGGGACTAAGTGGCCTAATGGTCCCAATGGGCCTAATGGTCCTAATGGTCCTAAGAGGCCTAAGTGGCCTCATTGGACCAATTGGCCTAATGGGCATAAGTGGCCTTATGGGCATAATGGGCCTAATGGGCCTCATGGGCCTAAGTGGACTCATGGGCCTGATCGGCCTAATGGGCCTCATGATCCTAATGGGACTAATGAGTCTCATGGGCCTAATGGGTATAATGGGCCTCCTAGGCGTAAGTGGCCTTATGGGATTAGTGGGCCTAAGTGGCCTAAGTGGCCTAATGAGTGTCATGGGCCCCAGTGGTTGAATGGTCCTAGTGTGCCTAAAGGGCCTAATGAGCCTAAGTGGATCAATGGGACTAATGGGCCTCATGGTTCTAAAGGGCCGAAGGGGATGAAGGGGACTCATGGGCCCAATGGGCCTAATGGGCCTAAGCGGCCTAATGGGCCTAATCAGCCTAAGAGCACTAAATGGCCTAAGTGGCTTAATGGGACTAATGGGGTAATGGGACTAAGTGTCCTAATGATCCTATGTGGCCTAATGGGCCTAAGTGGACTAATCGGGCTAATCGACCGAATGGGCCTAATGGGCCAAAGTGTCGTAAGTGGCTTAATGGTCCCAATGGGCCTAATGGGATGAATGGGACGAATGTGTTTAATGGTCCTAATGGGTCTAAGTGGACTAATGGGACTAATGAGCCTACATGGCCTAATGGGACTCAATAGCCAAATTGGCCTAGTGTGCCTAATGGGTTTAGTAGGCCTAATGGGCCTTAGTGGTCTAATGGGCATAATAAGACTAAGTGGCCTCATGGGCCTAATGGGCTTAATGGGCCTAAGTGGCCTAATGGACCCAAGTGGCCTGATCCCCCTAATCGACTGAATGGGCCTAATGGGCCTAAGTATCCAAATGGGACTGATGGGCCTAATGGGCCTAATGATCCTAATGGGCCTAAGTGGCCTTAGTGGCCTAATCCGCCTAATCGACTGAATGAAACAAATGGGACTAATGGGACTAAGTGGCATAATGGGCCTAATGGGTCTAATGGGCCTAATGCCTAAGTGGACTAATGAATCTAATTAGCCTAATAGGCATAATGGGCCTAAGTGGGCTAAGTCTTCTAATTGGCCTTGTAGGCCAAATGATCCTAATGGGCCTAAGTGGCCTAATGGGCCTAAGTGGCCTAATGGGCCTAGGTGGCCTAATGTGATTAATTGGCCTAATGGTTCTAATGGGCCTAATGGGCCTCATGGGCTTAAGTAGACTAAGTAGTATAATGGACCTTATAATGGGCCTAATGGGCTTAATGGTCCTAAGTGGCCTGATGGGCCTGATAGGCCTAATGGGCCTTAGGGGCCTAATGGACCTAATTGGCCTCACGACCATAATGGTCCTCAGTGGACCAATGTTCCTAAGTGGCCCAATGGGCCTCAGTGGTCGAATGGGCCTAATGGGCCTAAGTGGTCCAATGGGACTAATGGGCCTGATATGCTAAATGGGAACAATGGGGCAAAGTGGAATAATGGGCCTAAGTGGCCTAATGTGCCTAATGGGCCTAAGTGCCCTAATGTGCCTAATGGGCCTAAGTGACCTAAGGGATCTAAGTGGCCTAATGGGCGTAAGTGGCATAATGGGCCTAAGTGGCCTAATGGGCCTAAGTGGCCTAATGGGCCGAATGGGCCGAATGGGCCGAATGGGCCTCATGGGTCAAATGGTCCTAAGTGGCCTAAGTGTCCTAATGAGATTCATGGGCCTAAGTGGCCTAATGGGCCTAGTGGGGTAATTGGCCTAAGTGTCTGAATGGGACTGATGGGCGTAGTGGGCCTAATGGGCCTTCGTGGCCTAATGGGACTCTTGGGCATAATAGGCCCAATGGGCATAATGGGCCTCATTGGCCCAATGAGCCTAATGGGCCTAAGTGGCCTAATGGGCCTAATGGGCCAAATGGTTCTAATGGGCCTAAGTGGTGTAAGTGGCCTAATCAGCATAATGGGCATAAGTGTCCTAATGAGCCTAATGGGTCGAATGGGCCTAATGGGATTTAGTTGCCGAATGGGCATGATGGGCCCTATGGGTATAATGGGCCAAAGTGGCCAAAGTGGCCTAATGGACCTAAGGGGCATAATGGGCTAAATTGGCTTAAGTGGATTAAGGGGCCAAATGGGCCTAAGTTGCTAAACAAACCTAATGGGCGTAAGTGGAGGAATGGACCTAATCGGCCTAAGTGGCGAAATGGGACTAATAAGCGTATGTGGTCTAATGGGCCTAAGTGGATGAATGGGCCAGATGAGCCTAATGGCCCACAAGGGCCTCAAGCGCCAAATGAGCCTAAGTGGCCTCATGGGCCTAATGGGCATAAGTGGAATAATGGGCCTTAGTTGGATCAGGGGCCTGATCGGCCTCAGAGGCCTCATGGGCCTAATGGGCCTAATGGGCCTAATGGGCCTAATGGGCCTCCTAGGCTTAAGTGGTCGAGTGGGCCCAATGGGACTAAGTGACCGAAGTAGCATGATGGGCTTAATGAGCCTAAGTGCTCGAATAGGCCTAGTGGTCCTAATGGGCCTAATGGGTCAAATGGGCTTCATGGTCCTAATGGGCCGAATGGGCATAAGTGGCATTGTGAGACCAATGGAACTAATGGATCGAAGTGGCCTAATGGGACTAATTGGCCTTATTGGTCTAATGGGCATAATGGACCTAATGGGACCCATGGGCCTCATGGCCCGAAGTGACCTAAGTGTCCTAATGGGCCTAAGTGTCCTAATGGGCCTTGTGGGCATAAAGGTCCTAAAGGCCTAATGGGACGAATGAGCCTAATTGGCCTAATGGGACTAGTGGGCCTCATGGGCCTAATGGACCTAATGGGCATAAGTTGCCTCATAGGGTCAATGGGCATAATGGGACTAATAAGCCTAAGTGGACTAAGTGGGTCAAAGGGGACTAATGGGCCGAAGGGTCCAAGTGGCCTAATGGGCCCAATGGGACCAATTGGGCTCATGGGGTTAAGGGGTCTAATGGGTTGAGTGGGCCTAATGGGACGAATGGGCCCATTTGGCCTCATGGGAGAATGAGCCTAGTGGGCCCAATGGGCCTAATGGTATTAATGGGAATAATGGGCCCAACTGGCCTGATGGGTCTAATGGGCCTCATGGGCCTCATGGGCCTAAGTGGACTCATGGGACCAAAGGTCCTAATGGGACTAAGTGTCCAAATGGGCCTGATGGTCCTCCGGGGCCTAATGGGCCTCATGGGCCGCATCAACAGATTGTACATCATGGGCCTAATGGGCCTAAAGGGCCTAATGGGCTTAATGGTCATGAGTGGTCTAATAGGACTAAGTTCACTAATGGACCTAATGGGCCTAAGTGGCCTAAGTGGCATAATTGGGATGATCGACTGAATGGACCTAATGGGCCTAAGTGGCCTAAGTGGCTTAATGGTTCTAATGGGAGTAATGGGTTTAATCATCCTAATGGGTCTAAGTGTCCTAATGGGCCTAATGGGACAACATGGCAT
Organism: Viscum album; assembly: GCA_963277665.1. Classification (NCBI taxonomy): domain Eukaryota; kingdom Viridiplantae; phylum Streptophyta; class Magnoliopsida; order Santalales; family Viscaceae; genus Viscum; species Viscum album. The sequence goes on from OY728147.1 coordinate 607,098,729, forward strand.
AATGGTCCTTTGTGGTCTAATCAGGCTAACCGATCGAATGGGCCTATTTCACCTAAGTGGCCTAAGTGGCTTAACGGGCCTAATGGGCCTAATGGTACTAATGGGACTAATGGGTTTAATGGGACTAATGATCCTAAGTGGCCTAATGGGCCTACGTGGACTAATGGGCCTAAGTGACCAAATGGGCCAAATGGGTCTAATGGGTTCAGTGGGCTTAATGCGGCTAAGTGGATGAATGGTCCTAATGGGCCTCATGGGCCTAACTGGCCTAATGGGCCTAAGTGACCTAAGGGGCCTAATGGTCCCAGGTTTTCTAATCCCCTTAATTGACTAAATGGGCCTAATGGGCCTAAGTGGCCAAATGGGGCTAATGGGCCAAAGTGTTCTAATGGGCCTAGTGGGCCTAATGGGCCAAAGTGGCCGAAGTGGCCTAGTAGGACTCATTGACCGAGTAGGAATAATGGGACTAATGGGCCTAAGTGGACGAATGGGCCTTAATGACCTAATGGGAATCAGTGGACGAAATGGCCCAATGGGCCTAAGTGGCCTAATGGGCCTCAGTGGCCTAATGGGACTAATGGACCTAATGGGGCTTATTATCCAAAATTGCTTAATGGGATTAATTGGCCTAATTGGCATATTGGGCCTAAGTGGCCTAATGGGCATGTTGATCCTAAGTGGCCTAATGGGCCTAAGTGGCCTAATGGGCCTAAGTGGCCTAATGGGCCTAAGTGGCCTAATGGGCCTAAGTGGCCTAATGGACCTAATGGGTCTAAGGGGCCTGAGTGGACTAATGGGATTAATGGGACTCAGTGGCCTAATGGGCCTAAGTGTCCTAATGGGCCTAAGTGGCCTAATGGGCCTAATGGGTCTATGTGGCCTAAGGGGCCTGATGGGCCTAAGTGGCCTAATGCGTTGAACATGCTAAAGTGGACTAATGGGTCTAATGGTTCCAAGTGGCCTAATGGGCTTAAGTAGCCTAATGGGCACGATGAGCCTGATGAGCCTAATGGGACGAAGTGGCCTAATGCATTAAATGGGCCTAAGTGGCACGATGGTCCATATGGGCATAATGTGTCGAATGGGCCAAAGCAGCCTAATGGGCTTGATGGGCCTGATGGATCTAATGGGCCCATGTGGCCTAAGAAGCTTAATGTGATTAAGTGGCCTAATGGGACAAATGGGCCTCATGGGCCTAATAGGCCTAAGTGGCCTAACGGTTTTGATGGTCCTGATGGGCTAGATGGGCCTGATGGGCCACAGTGGCCTTAGTGGCCTTATGGACCTCATGGGCCTAATGGGACGAATTGGCCTAAGTGGCCTAATGGGCCTATAGGGCCTAGTGGGCGTCAGTGGCCAAATGTGCCGAATGGGGCTAATTGGCCTAATGGCCCTAATGGGCCTAATGGGCGAAGTGGGCCTATGTGGATTAATGGGCCTAAGTGGCCTCACTGGACTAGTGAACCTAAGGGGCCTAAGTGGCCTAATGAGAAAAATGTGCCTAAGTGGACTAATGGTCCAAATGGGACGAAGTGGACTAATGAGTCTAATGGGCCTAAATCGACTAATGGGCCTAAATGGCCTAATGAGCCTAAGTGGCCTAATGGGCCGAGGTGGCCTAATTGGCCTTAGTAGACTAATGGTTTGAATGGGCTTGAGTGGCCAAATGGGCCTTAATGTCATAATGTGACTAATGGGCCTAATGGGAATGAGTGGCCGAAATGGCATAATGGGCCTAATGGGCCTGATGGGTCATAGTGGCCTAATGGGTCTAATTAGTATAATGGGCCTAAGTGGCCAAATTTGCATAATGGGCCTAAGTGGCATCATGGGACTAAGCGGACTAATGGGCCTAAGTGTCTTCATGGGTTTGATGGGCCTAATGGGACTATTGGGCCTCAGTGGACACATGGGCCCAATTTTCCTAATGGGCCTAAGTTGCCTAATGGGCCTAAGTGGCATTAGTGACCGAATTGACCAAAGTGGACTAGTGGGACTAATGAGACTCAGTGGCCTAATGGGATAAATGATCCTAAGTGGCCTAAGCGACCTAATGGACCTAATAGATGTAAGTGGCCTAATGGGCCTAGTGGGCCTTAGTGGCCAAATGGGCCAAATAGTCCTAATGTACCTAAGTGGCTGAATGAGCGTAAGTGTCTTAATTAGTCGAATGGGCCTAAGTTTCCTAATGGGATGAATGGGCCTCAGTGTCCTAATGGGCCTAATGGGCCTTAGTGGCCTAATGGGCCTAATGGGCATGAGTGGCTGAAATGGCTTAATGGGCCTAATGGGTTGTAATGGCCTAATGGGCATAATCGACCTAAGTGGCTAGAAATGTCAAATGGTCCTAAGTGGCCTAATTGGCACAATGGGTCAAAGTGGCCTAATGGGCCTAAGCGGACTTATGGTCCTAATGGGTGTAAGTGGATTAATGGGCCTAAGTAAGATAATGAGCCTAAGTGACCAAATGGGCTTAGTGGACCAAAGTGTCATAATGGGCCAAAGTGGCCTGATGGGCCCAATGGGCCATAGTGGCCTAATGGGCCTATGGGTCTAAATGGGCCTAAGTTGCCAAATGGACCTAATGGGCCTAATGGGTTTAAGTGGCCTAATGAGATGAATGGGATTAAGTGGCCCAATGGGCCTTAGTGGCCTAATGTTCCTAAAGGTCCCAAGTGGTTTAAGTGGCCTAATGGGCCTAATGGGCATAAGCGTCCTAATGAGCTGAATGGGTCTAATGGGCCTGATGGGCCTAATGGGCCTAAGTGGCCTAATGGGACTAATGGGCCTAATGGGTTGAATATTCTTAATGGTCATAAGTGTTCTAATGGTCTGAATGGGCCTAAGTGGCCTAATGTGCTTGATGAGCCTGATGGGAATAATGGGCCAAATTTGCCTAATAGGACTCATGGGATTGATGGGATTGATGGGATTAAGTGGCCTAATGAGTTGAATGAGCCTAAGTGGCCTAATGGTCCTAATTGGCCTACTAGTCCTAATGGTCCTAATGGGTCAAATGGGCTAAATGGGTCTCACGAGCCTCATGGGCCTAATGGGCCTAATGGTCCTAAGTGGCCTAAGTGGCCTAAGTGGAATAATGGGACAAATGGGCCTTTGTGGCCCAATGGGCCTAATGGCCTCGATGGTCCAAATGTGTGTAGTGGCCCCAAGTGGATTTATGGGGCTAAGTGGCCTCAATGGCCTAATGGGCCTAATGGTCCTAAGTGGCCTAATGTGTTGAATGGGCCTAAGTGGCCTAATGGGTCTAACAGGCCTAAGTGAACTAATGGGATTGATGGGCCAAATGGGCCTTATGATCCTTAGTGGCCTCATTGTCCTAATGGGCATAAGTAGGCTAATGGGACGGATAGGCCTAATGGGCCTTAGTGGCCTAATGGGCCTGATTGGCCTAATGGACATAATGAGCCTTAGTGGCCCAATGGGCCTAATTAGCTTGATGGGCCTAATGGGTAGAATGGGCCTAATTCGCCCAATGGGCCCAATTGGCCGAAGTGGCCTAATGGGTTTAATGGGCCTAATGAGCTTCATGGGCCTAATTGTCCTGATGGGACTAAGTGTCCTAAGAGGCCTAATGGGTGTAATGGGCCTTAGTGGCCTAATGGGCGTAATGGGCCTTAGTGGCCTAATGGGCCTAATTGGCCTAATGGAACTCAGTGGCCTAATGGGCCTGATAAGATCGATGGGAAAAATGGGTCAGATGGGCTTGATGGGCCTAAGAGGACTAAGTGGCCTAAGTGGCCCAATGGGCCTAATGGGCCTAATGTTCTTAATGGTCTTAAGTGTCTTAATGAGACCAATGGGCCTAAGTGTCTTGATGGGCCTAATGGGCCTAAGTGGCTTGATGGGCCCAATGGGCCTAAGTGGCGGAATAGGCTTATGTAACGAAGTTTTCCGAATGGGCCTAATGGGACTCAAGGTCTCAATGGGCCTCATTGGCCAAATGGGCCTAAGTGGCCTCATGGGCCTAATGGGCCTAATGAGCATAAGGGGCCTGATGGGCATAATAGGGCTAATGGTCCTCATGGGACTAAGTGGCTTCATGTGCCTAATGTGCTTAATGGACCTCCTAGGCCAAAGTGGCCTAATTTGTCTAGTGGGCCTAATGGGTCTATGTGGCCTAATGGGATTAATGGGACTATGTGCCTGAATGGGCCTAGTGGGCCTAAAGGGCCTAGAGGACCTAATCTTCCAAAGTGGCCCGATGGGCCTAATGGGCCTAATGTGCATAAGTGGCCTCATGGGACTAATGGGACAAATAGGCCTAAGTGGCCTAATGGGCCTAATGGGCCTAATGGACATAATGAGCCTAAGTGGCCTGATGGGAATGCTGATCCTAATGGGATTCATGGCCTTAAGGACCTAAGTGGCCTAATGGGCCTAATGAGCCTAAGTGGCCCAATGGGCCTAGTGGGACTAAAGGCTCAAATGGGCCTAATTGGCCTGATGGGCCTGATGGGCCTAAGTTTCCTCATGGGCCGAATGGACATGATGGACCTAATGGGCCTAAGTTGTCAAAGTGGGCCTAAAGGGCCAAATGGTCTGAATGGGCCTAAGTGGCCTAATGGGCCCAATGTGCCTCATGGGCCTAAGGAGCCAACTAGGTTGAGTGGGATGAATGGGATGAATGGGCCTAGTGGTCCAATGGGCCGAAGTGGCCCAATGGGCCTAAGTGGCCTAATGGGCCTAAGTGGCCTAAAGGGCCTAGTGGGCCTAATGAAATTAATGGGCCTAATGGGTCAAATGGGCCTAAGTGACATGATGGGTCTAATGCGCCTCATGGGTCTCATGGGCATAAGTGGACTCATGGGCCTAATGGTCTGAATGGGCCTAAGTAACATAATGGGCCTGATGGGCCTAATGGGAAGAATGGGCAGAATGGGCCTCATGGGCCTAATGGGCCTCATGGTCTTAATGGGACTCATGGTCATAAGAGGCCTAATGGGTCTAAGTGACCTAATGGGACTAAGTGACCTAATGGGCCTAGTGGGCCTAATGGTCCTAATGGGCCTAATGTGGCTAATGGGCCAGATGGACCAAATTGGCCTAAGTGGCCTAAGTGGCCTAATCAGGCTAATCGACTGAATGGGCTTAATGGGCCCAAGTGGCCTAAGTGGATTAATGGGCCTAATGGGACTAGTGGGACCAATGGGTTTAATGGGCCTAAGTTTTTTAATGGGACTACATTTCTTAATGGGCCCTATGGGCCTAGGTGGCCTAATCGAGCTGATCAACTAAATGGGCCTAATGGGCCTAAGTGGCCTAATTGGCTTAATGGGCCCAATGGGACTAATGGGTTTAATGGGTCTAATGGGCCTTAGTGGACTAATGGACCTAATGGGCCTAAGTGGCCTAATGGACCTAATGAGATTAAGTGTCCTAATTCCCCTAATTGACGGAATGAGCCGAATGGGCCTAATTATCCTAAGTGGCCTACTGAGACTGATGGGCCTAAGTGTCTTAATGGGACTAATGGGCCTAATCGGCCTAAGTAGACTAAGTGTCTTAATCAGCCTAAGTAGACTAAGTGTCTTAATCAGCCTAATCAACTGAATGGGCCTAATGGTCCTAGTGGGCCTAAGTGGTCTAATGAGACTAATGAGCCTAATGGGTCTAAGTGGCCAAATCTGCCTAATCGACTGAATGGGCCTAAGTGGCCTAATTAAGCTAATCAAATGAATGGTCCAAAGTATCCAAATCGGGATAATCGATCGAATGGGCCTAATGGGCCTAATGAGCCTAAGTGGCCTAATGTGCCTAATGGGCTGAATGGGTTTAAGTGGCCGAATCGGCATAATCGACCGAATGGGCCTAATGAGCCTAAGTGTCATAATGGTCTCAATGGGTCTAAGTGGCCTAGTGTCCTAATCAGCCTAATCCATGGAATGGTCCTAATGGGCCTTCTAGGCCTAAGTAGCCGGTTGGAACCATAGGGTCGTAGTGTCCGAATGGGCGTAATGGGCCAAATTGGCCTAATAGGGTTAATGGGCCTAATGTACCTAAGTTGAAAAATGGGCTAAGTGGCATAATGGCACTAATTATCCTAATGGGTGTTAGTGGCCTAATGGGTTGAAGTGGCCTAATGGGCCTAAGTGGCCAAATGGGCCTAGTGGGCCTACGTGGCCGAATGGGTGCAATGGACCCAATGCGCCTAATTGGCCTAATGAGCCTAATGGGTGTAAGTGGCCTAATGGGCCTAAGTGGATGAATGGGACTAGTGTGCCTAAGTGGCCTAATGGGCCTAAGTGCCTTAATGACCCTAAGTTGCCTAATGGGCCTAGTGGGACTAAGTGGCTGAGTGGGCCTATTGGGCCTAATTGTTCTAATGGGCCCAATGGGTCTAATGGGTGTAAGAGGACTAATGGGTCTAAGTGGCTTAAAGGGCCTAGTGGGCCTAATGGGATTAATGTACCTAATGGGCCTAATGGGACTAAGTGGCTAGATGGGTCAAATGGGCCTCATGGTCCTCATGGACCTAAGTGGCCTCATGGGCCTAATGTGCCTAATGGGACTAAGTTTCCTAATGGGCTTGATGGGCCTCATGGGTGGAATGCGCCTCATGGGCCTAATGGGCCTAATGGACCTAATGGTCCTAAGTGGCCTAATGGGCCTAATGGTCCTAAGTTCCCTAGTGGGGCTAGTGGGCCTAATGGGCCTAATTGGTCTAATGGGGCTAATAGACCTAATTTGCCTAAGTGGTCTAATTAGGCTAATCGACCAAATGGGCCTAATGGGCCTCTGTGGCCTAAGTGGATTAATAGGCCTAGTGGGACTAATGAGTTTAATAGGACTAATGGGCCTACTTGGCCTAATGGGACAATGTGGCCTAATTGAGCTAATCGACTGAAGGGGCCTAATGGGCCTACTTGGACAAAGTGGATTAACATGCCTAATGAGCTTAATCAGACTAATGAGTTCAATGGTCCGAATTGGCCTAATGGGCCTACGTGGCCTAATGGGCCTAATGGGACTAAGTGAAAAAATGGGCCTAATGGGCCTAATGGGAGTAATGGGTTTAATGGGCCTAAGTGGGTTAATGGGCCAAATGGGATAATGGGCCTAAGGGCCCTAATGGGCCTAGGTGGCCTAATCCACCTAATAGACTGAATGGGCCTAATGGACCTATTGGGCATAAGTGGCCTAATGGACCTAATGAGACTAATGGGCCTAATCGACCTAAGTGGCCTAATCGGCCTAAGTGGCCTAATTGGCCTAATCGGCCTAATCCAATGATGGGACAAATGGGCCTAATGGGACTAATGGGAAGAATGCCTAAGTGGCCAAATTGGCCAAGGGGCATAATGGGCTGAAGTGGGCTAAGTGGTCGAATCGGCCTAATCGGCCGAATGGGCCTAATGGCCCTATGTGGCCTAATGGGTCTAATGGGACTAAGTGGCTTAATGGGTCTAATGGCCCTAAGTGGCCTAATGGGCCTATGTGGCCTAATCAGCCTAACCAACCGAATGTGCCTAGTGGGCGTAATAGGCCTAAGTTGCCTAATAGGCCTAATGGGTCTAAGTGGCCTAATAATGCCTAATCGACCGAATGGGTCAAATGGGACTAAGTGGTCTAGTGGGCCTAAATGGCCTAATGGGCCTAAGTGGCCTAATCGTGTGAATCGACTGAATGGGTCTACGTGGCCGAATCATCCTAATCAATCGAATGGGTCTAATGGGCTTAAGAGGCCTAATGGGCCTAATGGGTCTAAGTTCCCTAACCATCCTAATCGATTGAATGGTCCTAATGGGCCAAAGTGGATTGATGGTCCTAGTGGGACTAATGGATCTAAGTGGCCTAAGTGGCCTAATTTTCCTAATCGATCGAATGGAACTAATGGCCCTTATGGGCCTAAGTGTCCAATCAGGACTGATGGGCCTAAGTGGATGAATGGGCCTAATGGGAAAAAATGGTCTAATGGGGTTAATGGACCTAATGTTACTAAGTGGACGAATGATATTAAGTGGAATAATGGACCTAATGAGCGTAGGTGGCATAATGGGCCTAATGGGATGAAGTGCCCTAGTGGGCCTAAGTGGTTGAATGGGCCTAGTGGGCCTAAGTGGTTGAATGGGCCTACTGGGCCTAATGCACCTAATTGGCCTAATGGGTCTAATGGACGTAAGTGGCCCAATGGGCCTAAGTGGCCTAATAGGCATAGTGGGCCAAAGTGGCCTATGTGCCTAAGTGGCCTAATGGGCCTAGTGTGCCCAAGTGGCCAAATGGTAATAATGGGCCTAATGCGCCTAATTCTCCTAATGGGCCTAATGGGCCTAATGGGAGTAAGTGGCCTAATGGGATTAAGTGGACTAACGGGCCTAGTGGGCCTAAGTGGTTGAATAGACCTAATGCGCAAAATGGGCCGAATGGGCCTAATGGGCCAAATGGGTCTAATGGGCCTAATGGTCCCAATGGGCCTAAGTGGTCACATGAGCCTAATGGGTTGAATGGGCCTAATGAGCCTAATGATCCTAATGGGACCAATAATCCTAATGGGCCTAATGGGCCTAAGTGGTCGAATGGGCATAATGGGCAGAATGGGCCTAAGAGGCCCAATGGGCCTAAGTGACCTTATGGGCCTAATGGGCCTAATGGAACTAATGAGACTAATGAGCCTAATGGGCCTAAGTGGCCAAATGGGAAAATGGGACTATGTGGCATAATGGGCCTAATGGGCCTAAGGGGCCTCAAGGGCCTCAAGGGCCTAATCGGCCTAGTCACATAGTGTGTGGGTTTTATGTGAGACTAATTCTTATGCATAAAAAATGAATTATGAATCGTTTTACTAAATTATCAAGAAAATATAAGTGTGTTTCCTTTATTTTTAGTGAGTGACACTTTTTGAACTAAAATGTCAATTTTAAATTGATGATGGACGCTTTTAGTCATACCGAGCACATCGTGTATTAGATTGAGGTGAGGATGATTAATACACATCAAAAATGAGTTACTAATCATTTTCATAAATTATAAAAATAATAAAAATGTGTTTCTTGGTTTTGAGTATGTCACTTGTTCTTTTTAGTAAAATTAATGTCAATTTTAAATAAAAAGATTCACTTGGATTCATATCAGTCACACCATGTGTCAGATTGAGTTGAGGATAATTCCTAAACATCCCAAATAACTTATGGATAATTTTACTAAATTATTAAAACAATCCTAAAGTGCTTCATCAATTTTTGAGTATGTCACTTGTTTTTTTTTACTAAAATGTCATTTTGAACTGGAAACACACACTTTGAGTCATACCGGTCACATTGTGTGTGGGTTTGATATGAGACTAATTCTTACACATCATAAATAAATTATGAATAATTATACTAAATTATCAAGACAATATGATCATGTTTTATTGTTTTTAAGGGAGTGTCACTTTTTTGTACTAAAATGTCAATTTTAAATTGATAACAGACACTTTGATACATATCAAGAACATCGTGTATCAGATTGTGGTGAGACTAATTCCTAAACATAAAAAATGACTTATGATTAATTTTACTAAATTATAAAAACAATATGAATTTTTTTATCAGTTTTGAGTATGTTAGTTGTCTTTTTTAGTAAAATTAATGTCAATTTTAAATATAAAAGATGCACTTGGAATCATACTAGTCACATTGTGCATTGGATTGACGTACGACTGATTCCTAAACAACCCAAATGAATTATCAATAATTTTCCTAAAGTATCAAAAAAATATGAATGTTTTTACTTAGTTTTTAGTATGCCACTTTTTTTTACCAAAATTTCATTTTAAATTGGAAACACACACATTGAGTCATATTGGTCACATCATATGTAGGTTTAACATGAGCCTAATTCCTACACATAAAAAGTGAAATATGATTTTTTTTCCTAAATTATCAAGATAGTTTGAGCATGTTTGCTTGGTTTCAGTGAGTGACACTTTTTTGTACTAAAATGTCAATTTTAAACTAATAACATACACTTTGAATCATATCGGGAACATCTTGTATTATAATGAGGTGAGTATGATTTATACACATCAAAAATGACTTATGGATCATTTTCTTAAAGTATAAAAACAATATTAAAGCATTCTTTTTGTTTTGAGTATGTAAATTGTTTTTTTAGTAAAATTAATGTCAATTTTAAATAAAGAGACGCATTTGGAGTCATAACGGTCACATTGTGTGTCAGATTGAGGTGAGGGAAATTCCTACACATCTCAAATAAATTATGGATATTTTTACTCAAGTATCAAACCAATACAAATGTTTTTCCTTTGTTTTGATCACACCACTTTTATTTTGACTAAAATGTCATTTTAAACTAAAAACATGCACTTTGAGTCATATCGATCACATCGTGTGTGGGTGTGATGTGAGACTGATTACTATGCATAAAAAATTAATTATGAATCATTTCCTAAATTATAAATACAATCCAAGCTTGTTTTATTAGTTTTTAGTGAGTGACTCTTTTTTAACTAAAATGTCAATTTTAAACCGATAAAGGACACTTTGATTCATACTGGGCACATCGTGTATCAGATTGGGGTGAGGCTGATTCCTACATATCACAAATGACTTATGTATTGTTTTCCTAAAGTATCAAAACAATGAGAATGTTTTTTATTGGTTTTTAGTACGTTAGTTGTCTTTTTTATTAAAATTAATGTCAATTTTAAATAAAAAGACACACTTGGAGTCATACTGGTTACATTGTGAGTCAGATTGTAGTAAAGATAATTTTTACACATCCCAAATGACTTATGGATAATTTTCCTAAAGTATCAAAACAATATGAATGTTTTTTTATCATTTTTGAGTATGTCATTTGTCTTTTTTAGTAAAATTAATGTTAATTTTAAATAAAAAAGACACACTTGGAGTCATACTAGACACACCGTGCATCAGATTGAGGAGAGGAAAATTCTTACATGTCCCAAATTACTTATGGATCATTTTAATAATGTATTAAAATAATACAATTTTTTTCTTCATTTTGATTATATCTCTTGTTTTTTTTTACTAAAATGTCATTTTAAACTGGAAACACACACTTTGATTCATACAGATCACATTGTGTGTTAGTTTGATGTGAGAATATTTTCTACATGTCAAAAATGAATTATGAATAGTTTTCCTAAATTATAAATACAATATGGGAATATTTTTTCATTTTTCAGTGAGTGACACTTTTTGAACTATAATGTCAATTTGAAATTGATAGCAGACACTTTGAGTCATACCGAGCACATCGTATATCGGATTGTGGTGTAGTTAATTCCTACATGTCACAAATGAGATATAGATTATTTTCATAAAGTATAAAAAAATATTATTATGTTTTCTTAGTTGTGAGTATGGGATGTGTGTTTTTAACTACAATATAAATTATAAACTAAAAACATATCGTTCGAGTCATACATTTTGAGTGCATGATCATAGTACAAGAGTGAATTGTCCTTGTTGATAAGTAATTTATTCCTAGAAAAAATTAACCATTGGTGTAAACCTATAAAAATTAATTAGTTGAGATAAAATAAATATTTACATATGAGTATTTATGATATATAATAAAATCTATCTTACCCTTTCACAATCATAGAGATTACAAACTCCATGATAAACCATTTACCTTCTTTGATGGAAAAAATTTCAATGTGACCCATTATGTATTTTTAAAAGAAACTAAACTCTATTATAAATTTTTTACCCCTTTTTGACATTATTAAACATCAATGTATCCCTTTATAGCATCCAAATGACACTGAAATCTAGGGAATCCATTAAGTCTTTTTGCATTGTGCTATAGATAAGTATATCCTTTTATATATTCTGAGTGATTATAAACTCTAACATAACATCATAATTATTTGTTCATAAAAATGGGAATATCCCTATTTTCAAGTATTTTTTATTGAGAATAATGACAATTTTTTTATTAATGAGCTTGTGAACATGGATCATTTTACATAATGAATGTGCACATGAATAATGAATTTTACTTGTATGGATTTCACAAGAATTTTTGATATTATATCATGCCTCTAATTTATGATTGAATATCCAAAATAATTCCACCACCCACCAAACTGAAACCAATATATTTTTCTTTTCTAAAAATTCATGATTTGCTCATTGAAATTTTGTATTTATTTTTTTAGAGTTTTTGGATCAATCTACTAGTTTCTTTTTCAAAGGGGTCATCATTTGTATTTTTGGTACTTTATGATTTCTTTTGAAGTGGGTTTTTCATTTTAATAGATTTCTTCATAAGGTAGTTTCTTTTCATTTGATGGCATGTTTCCTTTGACACCATCCCACCTTGATGACCATGATCTCTCAATGTTGGTTGTCCTCCAATAGTTCTATCATACATCTTCTAGATTCGGTGGTTGATTACACGTATATTTATTCAAATATTTGAGTTAGATTATATATTTGATGATTGGATTAATTTTGTATGACTCTTAAGTGACTATTGGATCCACTACTAAGACCTTTTCTTTGTTGTGTAGAGAAGTCATGGGCAAGAAACTACATCTTTTTTTCCATTTTTTTGGTGAGGGGTTGCTTTCACACTTCATTAATATTTGATAGTACTTAGAATATTCTAATATAAATTTTAGCCTATGATAATCTGTTTGAAAAATTAAGTAGTGTTTGTTTTTTTTCTAAAAAAATCATCCACTTAAATTTCTATTTAAAATCACTTAAACAAGTGGTGAAAAACATATTTTCAATAAGCCACCTGAAATACTTGAACAATGGCTCTTATCTTAAGTTACAATTATTTTACGCACTTTTAAATAATTGTACTAAAAAACAACCATGGTATGATTCTCATTCTACTCCATTGCCCAAAAAATTTATTATTTACAAGCCAGCTCTTTGTCTCTTCCTCTGCCTCAGTCTCCACCTATGACTCCTCCTCAACCTCATTCTCAAACTCTAACTCTCACTCCACCTTAGCCTCCGCCTCCGCCTATACCTTTTCCTCTTCCTCTACCTCCACCATTGCCCAATAATCTTATTGTTTGCAGGTCAACGCTTCTAAAAAAATTTATTTAATCCATTATACTTCTCATTGTGAAAGGGACCAAAAATAATATATAATCATTCTAACACTAATGATTCACACCCCAAATATATTTCTAAGTTCATATCTTGTACTAGATCACAAACATATCAGTTAATCACCTAAATTTGATGTCAAAAAACATTTTTAAAACATGTATGAGCCCACTCATCTCTAAACAAATTTACTTTATCTTTTGAGTACAAAGGTTTTCATAAATCCTAATAGTACTAAGAAAATATAAACAAACAAATTATTAAGAAATACATTTAATGAAATTTTAATTTCCTTCAAAATTACATGCTCGGGGATGTTGTTCTTTTCATGCTTTAGGATCTCTCTCATAAATTTGCAAGCATAATATCCACAATTGTTCCCATTAACTTGATTCAGACACTGCAGAAACATTGACCAAAATAAGTAAAAAAATTTGAAATATTTTTTGATAGTTAAATATTTCTATATATACCTTAATTAGTTTAAATTTATAGTAATCCACATGCTTTATCCATTCAAACACTGACTACATGCCATGATTTATCTTATATTTAGAGATCGCCATATTATAACAAAATTCTTGTTAAAACATAGACCGAAACATATAATTTGAATTTTATCTATAAAATTTTGATTTTAGTGTATTAAAAATTCACAATACACATCATGTGTGGTCAGTTTATTGGATATTCGTGAATTGGATCCAAAAAATAAATATTTTGGGTATCTAGATTAACTGTGATCAGCATTTAGTACTGCCTAAAAAAACAAAAAAAAAGTAATGAAAAAATTAAAAATATATTTTATGTGATTATATTTTAGAGTTTTACATTTTCATTATAGACATCAAAAAGAGTCTTTCATTTGATATTTTTTGCTCAAATTCTTTGAGTAACTCATCTTTTCTTCTTCTTAATTTCTTCATTATCCAAAATAAGCTTTTTCCATAGAAATGATACAAGGATTAATGAATACAAATCATGTTTCACATGGTTTTAACTTTATATAGTAGTAATATAAATTCTTATAGAAAATATGAATAGTTATTAACTTTAATAAACATATTAGATCACTATTTGGATATACGTATTATGAAAATTTACCTTATGTATATATTCACAACTGAGACTCCCAACCATTCATGCTTGAGAATCTCATTTATAGTCTAAAGGCCAGTTACGTATATCATGAAAGTTACATATATTTATTTTTTACATGTAATGTAAGTCATTTTTTCATATTTAAATGTGGTCTCTACATGAAGTTGTAATGATTATAAATATTTCTCTAGAACTGAAGGGGAGAAGGTGCTTCCGAAAGGTCATTTTGATTTCTTGGTCAATTCACTTGACTATCTTGATTTGACATTCTATTTCCCCATAGCTTTATCAATATATAATATCAACTATTAATATTTTTTCATATGAAAAAAATTGTTAAATACATACCCCATGTATCTTTATAAGATTAGTAGGGCATGCAATGAAAGTTCTAATAGCATCGTTGATTGTTGTAATATATGGATCATCAAGTGGAATAGGAAACTCAGAAGTCTTCTCATGAGCTACCTAAATCCCTACTATCATGTGATATTTTGTGAGGACTTTATGGTGTATCTTCTATTCTAGGATATTATACACCTTACCCCTCAAAACAAGGCGGTGCATGGGTTTTGATAGATACAAATCACATATAACTATACCCTACATAATTTTAGTAATATAAAGTTATTGGAAGTATTTTGATTCACATTTATGAGAAATTGTAATGAAAAAATTTATTACCTCAGGTAAGGTATGCGGTTGGGAGAATTCCTAGCCTCAGAGCTAGTGGGGTCATTTGGTTCATGTGCAGATCTTTGTTCCACTGTCGTTTCTCTCTGATGCTTTCTTATAAATTGGTGTGCCAAATCAGATCGGACAATAATATCTTATAATGATTCTATTTGTGTCTGAAATCATCTCACCTTATTATATGTATCTTCATATGGTTTTATCTTCTTGAAATATGTTCAAGGAGACACTCCAAAACCTAATACTCTAATGTGACCATATTGTTCTAGACGACTCAAAGCTACTGAAAGTAGTTTTTCTTTTGGTACGGTCACCGCCGATTGTTATGTCTAAACCGTATAAAAAAAATAAGAACACGCACATATATTTTTATGTAATACTATTATAAATCATAACAAATTACTATTATTTCATAAAACTGTTTTTTTTAATTTAAAATACATACCAATTTCTCCTCTATTGAATTGTACACCATCCTTTCTTTGCGATAGGGTTACATTGGTATTGATATATGTTCTTTATTTTCAGCACTATTTTTTAATTTCATAAATTAACAATTTTGAATCAAATTGGATAAAATGAATGATTTAAAATAATATATTATCGACTCCAACAAACCTGAAAAGTTTTATCATTACGAATATTGATGAAAGCATTCCCTATTTCCTACTTTATAATGTGTTCATAACTAATTGGTGGGTGGGACTTTAATTTTCCCTTAGTATCCCTAAGATGTAAATTTGTAAGAAGAGTCCAAAATCCTCTATGAGATTTTATAGCAGTCATTAAAAAAATTTTCTTCTATAAATATTCTAAAATAAATGAACTCTGCAAGGAATAATGAAAAATAAACCAGCATTTAATTATGATTTTTTTTTGTTAAAATAGAGAAAGTATATCGTAACATTAATGTTATATATTTTCAAAGGGTTTCCTTCTTTATAGGTCGAATGTGGTGCCATGAATCAATATCAATCATCACATTCATCCTCATTGTGACCCCAAAATAACTAATGAACATTGACTTATTGGGATTAATAAGTTGGTCGTGTTGATTCCAACCAACCTAAATTTTTATATTATAATTTATTACCTTGATAATTTTATTCAACAATGTGATTCTAAATTGTTGTTGTTTTTTCATCAACATGTTGTTGATCCCATAATAATTATATATTTTCATAATCAACAATATTTTCTTTCTTAGGATTGCTAACATCATCATGTTCAGAAGACATTGTCTTTATGAGTAGTCAAACATTTAATTTTTCTTGAATAATAAAAATGTAAGCACAAACAAAGGATTTGAGAAGGGTCATATGTATTCTCTATTGAAAACTTTATAAACCCTTTAACTCTATATCCATAATATTTTTTTAAATGATTAGTGTGTATTCATTTTCATGGAAATGGATAATTGAATTTAAGAAAATAATTACTCCACTATGATAGGTATTATACTCTAAATTCATCTAAAGGTGAAAGTTATAGACAACTATCATCCTCATCAGCTTCATATCCCAAGCATTTATTATTAAATTTTGTTGATTGAGACTAATTATCCATCTCTTTTTTACATGCACCTATGTTTCTTTAACTACTCTGAGCATTAGTCATCCCATACTGGGTTCCAATGATCATTTTGGATGACTGTTTCTCAGAGTAGTTCAAGCAACATAAAAGATATGGGGATGAGTGTCAAGAAAAAAAAATAACTATTAAAGAGATAAAGTTGGTGAAGATGATAGTTTTCTCCTTAAAACATTTTAAATTACCACATCTTGATTTATAATTTCAAATTTCATATCAAAATGCTAAAATGTCCCTAACACTACCATGAGAACATCAACTCATCCCCACTAAGGTGAACCGACTCTAATCTATGTTACTAGTCCTTTTCCCCCCACTTCTATCTCAAATATAAGATCTCTATATCCAGTGAGGTTCATGTGTAGGGTGTGATTTTAAAAATAGACAAGTAAATACTAACAGGGCCCCTAAAATATACAACACAACATATATTTGAGTATATTTTGAAAGTAGTAACACTAAAAATACACATGTAATTAAATTCATTCTCTACTAACCAGGACACCATGATAATCAAATGTATCAACTTTATTTAAAATCATTGAATTATAATAATCATACCATAAGTTTATACCATTGTTGTTCACTAGAATTCAAATAATTTCACTAATAAGAGGTCAACATTTGAATCATAAGAGGAGCAAAAATTATTTATCTCCCTATGGAAATAACCACATCACAGGTACCATGAGATTCAACCTCAAACACATAGAATTCAAGACCACCCCTTATGGATAACCATTACATGTACTTATTGCATCTAAATCATGAAATAGATATTTTATCACCCCCGATTTTAGGTATGTAACCCTTTATTTATGACTTTTATGTATGGAAATTGGTTGGGTAATTTTTTGAAGAGTTTGAAATATTTTTGAAAGGTTTTGGGGGATTTTATAATGGATAATAATTTAATCACATTTAGAGAAACTCATGCAACACTTGCAGGAATCCATGCACAATGTGATAGGGTCCAGGGACAAGGCACCCAATTGGCACACGGTTTTCCAAACCATGTGACATCCCCAGCCTATTCTTGCAACATGGGATAGTGGGATTTTGCACGGTTGGTGCACGGTTTGTGTAACCACATAGACCAACCAATCAAGGAACCCTCTTGAGGAAGTATTAGGTGCACATTTAGCGCACGGTTTTCCTAACCATGCATAGTTTAAAAGTGGGTTTTAAAAAAAGACCTCATTCGTTCTTAACCCTAAACACCCCCCTTTGAGCCCCATTTCAACCCTCACTCATTATTTCCTTATCTCCAAGGATAGGTAACCTATATTCATCATTTTTTAAGTATTTAGAAGGGCCTTCTTGGTGGTTTGAAGCTATATATTCCTTATTAAGTCTTCTTTA
Source organism: Viscum album (assembly GCA_963277665.1). Taxonomy (NCBI): domain Eukaryota; kingdom Viridiplantae; phylum Streptophyta; class Magnoliopsida; order Santalales; family Viscaceae; genus Viscum; species Viscum album. The sequence goes on from OY728147.1 coordinate 607,116,536, forward strand.
TGGTAGTTTTCTTGGTTTTTCTTAGATCTACTTGTCTCTATCTCCCGATTTCTTAGATATAATCCTATTGAAAATAGATCTTGGGTTTTTAATGCCAATCATGGTTGTATTTGTCCTTTTTGATGTTATGGGAATGAATATAAGGTATATTTTTTGAGTTTTCACCCAGATTTAGTGAGTGTTTGTGTCATTGGTCATTTTTTCCAAAACCCTAAAGGTAGGTGTCACTCTTGACTCCTCTTGTAAGAACTATATGAATTTGAATTAAAATTAATTGTTTTTCTTGAAATTGGTTTTGAAATTTATTTGAAAATATTGTGTGAAACCTCTTTAGTGTTGTTTTATGGGTTTGGGGGTAAATGTGATGTTGTTGTGTAATATGCTTCGTTTATGGATTTTAAAATGATGATTTTAAAATCGGTTGCTTGGTTTGATTTATTGAAAGGGTTATGAGAATGGTTTTCAATAAAAAAATTGTCTTATTGAAATGATGTTTGTCATAAATGGGTGAAATGGGTTTTGGCATAATTGTTGGAAATGTTATTTGTCTTAAAAGGTTGTTTTGGTTTGGAAATTGTGGGGTAGCATGGTTTTAGAAAATATATTGGTTGATATGATTTTGGTAAATGTTGATTTTATGTTTGTTGGATTAAGTGGTTAATCATGAGTTGTATGGGATAGACAGTGGGCATGAAGTACCACCATCAAAGGGTTGGAATGTGGTCATTAAGTACCATAATAAAAAGGGGGTGGTGTTTGGATGTGAAGTTACACCGTCAATGGTAACACCAACCTTGGGTGGTTGTGTTGGGTTTTGTGTGTTATTAGGTGTATGTATTGGGTCATGTGAAATGAAATGGTTTATATAAACATGGAATGAGAAAAATGGTTAATGACTTATTGATTTCTTTCCTTGAAAATGTGTTTATTTGGTTAAACTATTTTGGTGAGGATGTGTTTGGATTTCTGGAAATTATTGAACTGATTAATGGTTTATATAAATTGTTTTATATAAATGTGCTAACTTTATCTATCCTAGTGGTGTGAGTAGGGAATTCATTTGGGGAAATCCTACTGATTTTCATTACTCACCCCCTACTTTGGAAATTTGGTGCTTTTGTAGCTGTTGTATTCTGAGACATAGGTAAAGGTAAAGCATCTCATTTATTTAGTGGTTCATCGTGATACTTGGGAGTTATTGTGGTGTTGGATCACGGATCTTGGTGTGGAGATATGGAGATTTATCTTGGATTCCTTGATTTTTTTCATTTAGGTTTTCCACTTTGGTACTCTCATTCTGGTTATTTTTTTGGTTATGGTGGTATGTTGGTATTTTTTAATTTTATTACATTTTTATCAAGCATAATATAGTTCAAGAAACACAGAATATATGTAAGATGAGTCTCAAGAGAAAAAAATTCAATAATAACTATTCATGAGATGAAGTTAGTGAGGATGATAGTTTTCTCCTTAAACCATTTTAAATTACCACATATTAATTTAAATTTTCAAATATCATCTCAAAATGATAAAATGTTCATAACACTACCATGATAACATTTAATCATCCCCACCAAGGTTCACCAACTCTAATCTATGTTACTAGTCATTTTCCCTCACTTGTATCTCAAATATAAGATCTCTATATCCACTGAGGTTCATATATAGGGTGTGATTATAAAAATAGACAAGTAAATACTAACAGGGCCCCTAAAATATAAAACACAGCATATATTTGAGTATATGTTCAAAGTAGTAACACTAAAAATACACATGTAATTAAATTCATTGTGTACTAACCAGTACACCATGATAATCAAATGTATTGACTTTATTTAATATCAATGAATTATACTAATCATACCATAAGTTTATACCAATGTTGTTCCCTGGAATTCAAATCATTTCACTAATAAGAGGTTAACATTTGAATCATAGGAGGAGAAAAATTTATTTATCTCCATATAGAAATAACCACATCACAGGTACCATGAGATTCAACCTCAGACAGATAGCATCTAAGACCATCCCTCTGGTATAACCATCGCGTGTAATTATTGCATATAAATTAGGAAATAAATATTTTATCACCCCCGGTTTGAGATATTTAACCCTTTATTTATGACTTTTATGTATGGAAATTGTTTGGGTAAATTTTTGAAGAGTTTTAAAGGTTTTTAGAAGGTTTTAGGGGATTTTATAAGGGTGAAAATTTTAAGCACAATTAGTGAAAACCATGAAACACTTACAGGAAACCATGCACCATGTGACAGTGGCCAGGGAGAAGGCGCACAGTTGGTGTATAGATTTAAAAATTGTGTGACCTCCCCACTCTAGTCGTGTAACATGGGACAATGGGATTCTGCGCGATTAGTGCACAGTTTGTATAACCATGTGGGCCAACCAAGTAAGGAACCCCCTTGAGGCAATAGTAGGCACATGGTTAATGCATGGTTTTCCCAACCCTTCGTTGTTTTCGTTGTTTAAAAGTGGGTTTAAAAAAAATACCTCGCGCTTTCTTAACCCTAAACACTTCATTTGAGCCCCATTTCAACCCTAGATCTTTATTTACTTCTCTACAAGGCTATATAACCTATCCCCATAATTTTTTAATAATTTCAATGGGTTTTATTGGTGGTTTGAAGGTATATATTCCTTGTTAAGTCTCCTTTGTGGTAGTTTTCTTGTTTTTTCTTAGATCTACTTGTATCTCTCTTATGGTTTCTCAGATATAATCCTGTTTCAAATATATCTAGGGTTTTTAATTCCAATCATGTTTATATTTTTCCTTTTTTATGTTATGGGAATGGCTCTATGGAATATTTTTGGAGTTTTCAGCCAGATTTGGTGGGTGTTTGTGTCGTTGTTCATTTTTTCCAAAACCCTAGAGGTAGGTGGCCTCACTCTTGACTCCTTTTGTTAGAACTAGAATAATTTGATTTAAAATTAATTTTTTTATTGAAATTGGTTTTGAAATTGATGTGAAAATCTATTTTTAAACCTATTTAGTGTTGTTTTATGGGTTTTGGGGCAAAATGTGATGTTGTTGTGTAATATGCTTCTTTGTTGGATTTTAAAATGATGATTTTAAAATCGATTGCTTTGTTTGATTTATGGAAATGGGTTAAGAAAATGTTTTTCAATAAAAAATTTGTTTTATTGAAATGATGTTTGGAATAAATGGGTGAAATGGGTTTTGGCATAATTGTTGGAAATGTTTTTTGGATTAAAAGGTTGTTTTGGTTTGGAAATTGTTGGGTAGCCTGGTTTTGGAAAATATATTGGTTGATATGATTTTGGTAAATATTTATTTTATAGTCATTTAATTAAGTGGTTAATCATGAGTTGGATGGGATAGATAGCGGGCATGAAGTACCACCATCAAAGGATTGGAATGTGGTCATGAAGTACCACAATAAAAATGGGATGGTGTTTGGATGTGAAGTTACACTATCAATGGTAACACCAAGATTGTGTGGTTGTATTGGGTTGTGTGTGTGATGAGGTGTATGTATTGGGTCATGTGAAATGAAGTGGTTTATGCCAATATGGAATGGGTAAAATGGTTAGTGACTTGTTGATTTCATTCCTTGAAAATTTGTTTGTTTGGGTAAACTGTTTTGGTAAGGATGTGTTTGGATTTTTGGAAATTATTGAACTGATTAATGGTTTATATAAATTCTTTTATATAAATGTTCAAACTTGATATATCCTAGTGTCATGAGTAGGGAATTCATTTGGGGAAAGCCTATTAATTTTCATTACTCACCCCCTACTTTGGAATTTTGGTGCTTTTGTAGATGTTGTATTTTGAGACATAGGTAAAGGTAAATCATCTCATTTATTTAGTGGTTCATCATGATTCTTGGAAGGACTTGTGGTGTTGTATCATGGAGATTGGTGTGGAGTTATAGAGATTTATCTTGGAGTACTTGAGTTTTTTTTCAAGGTCTTCTACTTTGAGTACTTGGGAATGTCCCTTAAGGCCAACTAGTATCTCCACCTCGACTCAAGCCGATGAGGAGGGGTGAGATGTTACAAGTGGTATCAAATTGTTGGGTCCTTTGGCATTCGTTGTCAATCTTGGAGTTGGAATTCATTCTCAGTTTATTATTTGTGTTGGGATAGTAGAAAGGAGTACGATTGTTGTGACTTGAAATGTATATCGTAAAATGATGTAGTTAACCTCTTTATGATGAACTTTAAGTTACTAGGTAGTTGGAAACATAAGTGTTTTGGAGACACTTATAAGAGTGTAATATCATTGTAGTGGGTTTAGACAATGAGAAGAGCATGACATTCATGGTATAAATGACTTCCCACTAGGATTTAATATCTCATTTGGAGTAATTATTTATGTTGTGATATTAATTTGTTAATTTTTGAAAAATCTAGAAAGTGTTTTCAAATGTGTGATTTTGAAAAGAGAATGGTTCTGGTATTTTAAAAATGGGTCGATTTTCAAAACATGGTGGATGTTTTTTCACAAATGATTGAACATGGGAAATGTTGGATTTTGTAAATCATGTTTATGATAGTTGAAATGTGATAGAATTTGAAAATGTTAAGACTTATGTTTCTAGAGAGTGAGACTTATGGTCTTTCTCATGTGAACAGAGAATGGAACCCAATCGACATCATAGAAACCAACCAAAGGAAGCCACTAAAAATGTGGTTGCACCTGATCCCCAAGTGAACCAGTAGCTGGTATAGAGCATAGTGAAATATTTTGAATCTCTTGATAGTGGGAATAAAATAGATGAACCAAGAAATGTGGACCATTTGGTTCAGTTTAAGAAGAAAAATCTACCCATCTTTTGGGTGATTCAAAACTAGAAAGGGTGGACGCATGGATAAGGAGGATGAATCAAATCTTTGATTTCCTATGAACACTAATGGAGTTCAAATTCATGTTAGTGATGTACATGTTGGAAGATCTTCCATGTTATTGGTGGGAGTTAGCGATCTAGGATAAAGTGGACCAAGGTATGGAATGGGAGGATTTCAATGAATTGTTCAAAAAATAATTCTATCCTCACTCGTTTAGAATTTAGAGAATGATGGTTTTCTTTAGCTTGAAGTGGTGAACCTTTTTGTGATATAATATGTGGATAAATTCATGAATTTAGTCTAGTTTTCACCAGAGATTACTGCTAGTGAATCTTTTAAGATGCACATATTTTAATCTGGGATGAGGTAGGAAATTTGTTTGAAGATTGCGGTAATCTATATAATAGATTGTACGGATATGGTCAACAGGGAAACCATGAATGAAAGGGAAATATTAGGGGTTATGGGTGGAGTAGATATTGTGATACCTATAGAAAATGGTGGAAACTATAATGTGGGTGGAAATTGGAATAGGGACACTTATTTCCAAGGTGGGAGTATGGCTCAGAATCTGATGGAAGGATCAGTGAATCTTTCTATAAATCCTAAGAGCAGGTTTGGATATTTCCAATGTGGTGCTCTAACACACATGAAGCAAGAATGTACATCACCACCTAGAGCATTCCATAATTGTAATCAGACGAGGAATCTTCAGTGTTATTATCTCCATGCTCTAATGTCGGGTGTTCAGGACACTTCTCAAGGTTCACAGTCGTCTTTTGCCTTAACGGGATGAGGACAGCAGAATACCCCTCATCAGAAGAACAAAGTTAGTCATGGTGATTCCAGGAATACCATGATTCCTTAGCATGGGTAATTTGAGCTGGGGAATAAAGATAAAAGTGTGGTGAGTAAGTAGTGTTTGGAGCTCAGCAGGTTTTTGTGAATGGACAACTTGTACCATTGATGGTGAGAGGTACAATTCTTTTGAATTCTACCCCTATGCATGCATTGTTTGATATAGGTTCATCTCATATTTCATTTCTTATCATGTTTTTGATTTGTTGGGTCTAAATGTGGAAATGATTCCATTTGTTTTGAAACTTTAAACTCTTCTGAGTCAAAGAAAGTGTCAAGCCTTTCTGTGTAGAGCTTATTGTATAGCTGTCGGGTGACCAGTTTAGGGTTGACCCGGGTTGGTTCATGGCAGCCTAATTGACCTAATTTCCCTAAATAACCTAATTTTTTTTAAATGGACCAAATTGGCCTAAATGGCATAATTGTCTGAAATGACATGAATGGCTTAATTGGCCTAAATGACCTAATTAGACTAATTAGACTAATTGGCCTAATTGGACTAAATGGCCTAAATGACCTAAATTGGCCTAAATGTCCTAAATGACCTAATTGGGCTAAATGGGCTGAATGAACTAAATGGTCAAAATTAACCTAATGGCCTAATCGTCCTAAATGAACTAAATTGGCCTAAATTGACTAATTGGCCTAAATGACCTAAATTTCCTAATTAGCATAATTGACCTAATTAGCCTAAATGTCCCAAATAGTCCTGAATGGCCTAAATGGATTAATTGACCTAAATGGCCTAAATAGACAAAATTTTCCTAAATGGATTAATTGGCCTAAATGGCCTAATTAGCCTAATTGGCCTAAATGGCCAAAATTGGCCTAAATGACCAAAATGAACTAACTGTACTAATTGGCCTAAATGGATTAATTGGCCTAAATAGTCTAAATGGACTAATTTTCCTAATTAGCATAAATGGGCTAAATGGACAAAATTAGCCTAAATGGCCTAAATTGGCCTAATTGGTCTCAATAGCCTAAATGGATTAATTGGCCTAAATGGATTTATTGGACTAATTGGTCTAATTGGCCTAAATGGACTAATTTTCCTAAATGGCCTAAATTGGCATAATTGAAATAATTGGTCTAAATGACCTAAATTGGTCTAAATGGACTAAATGACCTAACTGGTCTAATTGTCCTAAATGGACTAATTTTCCTAAGTGGTGTAAATGGTATAATTGGTATAATTGGCATGAATGGCCTAAATGACCTAAATTGGCCTAAATGGCCTAATTGGCCTAAATGGCCTAAACTGCCTAATTGGCATAATTGGCCTAATTGGACTAATTGACCTAATTGGTCTAAATGACCTAAATTGGCCTAAATAGACTAAATATCCTAATTATCCTAATTGGAATAAATTTTCCTAAATGGAATAAATGGCCAAAATTTGCCTAATTGGTCCAAATGGTCTAAATTGGCCTAAATTGCACAAATTACCTTATTGGCTTAATTGGCCTAATTGGCCTAAATGGCCTAAATTGTCCTAAATGGAATAAATGGTCTAATTGGCCTAAATGACCTCAGTTAGCCTAATTGTCCTAATTCACCTAAATTTTCTAAATTGTCTAATTGGTCTAATTGTCTTAATTGGCCTAATCAGCCTAAATTGGCCAAATCGGCTTAAATGTCCTAATCGACCTAATTGGCCTAGATATACTAAATTGACCTAAATGGACTAATTGTATGAATTAGATTAAATAGTATAAATTAGCCTAAATAACCTAATTGATCTAAATTGGCCTAAATGGACGAATTGTCCTAAATGGCCTAAATTGTCTAATTGGCCTAATTGATCTAAATGACCTAAGTGACCTAAATGGACTAAATGAACTAAATGACCTAATTGCCTAATTGGCCTAAATGGCTAAAATGGCCCAAATTGTCCTAAATGGTCTAATTATCCTAATTATCATAAATGGATTAATTGGCCTAAGTGACCTAATTGACCTAATTGGCCTAAATGGCCTAAATGAACTAATTGACCTAATTGGCCTAATTAGGTTAAATGTTATAAATTATCCTAAATGGCCTAAATTGGCCTAATTGACCTAATTGGTCTAAATGGCCTAAATTTGTCTAAATGGTCTAAATGGCCTAATTGGCCAAAATGACCTAAATGGCCTAATTAGTATAATTGCCCAAAATGGTCTAATTGGCCTAAATGGCCTGAATGAACTAATTTTCCTAAATTGACCTAAATGGCATAAATTGGCCTAAATGGACTAAATTAGCCTAAATGGCCTAAATTGGCCTAAATGGCCTAATTTTTCTAATTGGCCTGAATTGGCCTGAATTGCCTAATTGGCATAATTTGTCTAATTTTGCTAATTAATCTTAATGAGATAAATTGGCCAAAATGGCCAAAATGGCCTAATTTTCCTAAATTGCCTAAATTGTCTAATTGACCTAATTTGCCTAATTGGCCTAAATGGTCTAAATTTACCTAAATAGACAAAATGGAAAAAATTGGCCTAAATGGCCTAAATTGGCCTAATTGGCCTAAATTGCCTAAATTGCATAATTAGCCTAATTGGCCTAAATGGTCTAAATTGGCCTAATCGGCTTAAATGGACTAATCGGCCTAATTGGCCTAATTGGTCTAAATTACCTAAATTGGCCTAAATGGAATAATTGGAATAATTGGCCCAAATGGTCTAAATTGGCCTAAATAGCCAAAATGACCTAAATTGGCCTAAATGGACTAATTAGCCTAAATGAACTAAATTGGCCTATATAGCCTAAATGAACTAAATTGCCTAATTGGCCTAATTGGAATAATTGGCCTAATGGACTTAATTGGCCAAAATTGGACTAAATGGTCAAAATATTCTAATGGGACTAAATGGTTTAAAGGTCCAAAATTGGCCTAATTGGCCTAAATTGGTCTCATTGGCCTCATTGGACTAAATGCCCTAAATTGGATTAAATGACCTAAATGGACTAATTGGACTAAATGGACTCAATGGCCTAATTGGCCTAATTGGCCTAAATGATCAAAATTTGCCTAAATGGCCTAATGGGCCTAAGGGTCGAATGAGCCTAAGTGGCCTAATGGGTCTAATGGGATTATGTGGCATAATGGGCCTAATGGGATCAATGGGTCTAATGGGATTAAGGGACATAATAGGCCTAATGGGACTAAGTGGCCTAATCGGCCTCATGGGCCAATTGGGCCTAAGTGGCCAAATGGGTCTAATGGGCCTAATGGGCTTAATGGGTCTAATGGTTCCACTCGTCCAAAGTGAGGTAATGGTCCTATGTGGCCTAAGTAGCATAATGGGTCGAGTGGACCTATTGTGCCTAAGTGGCCTAATGTGCCTAAGTGTCTTAATGGGCCCATTAAGTCCAATTTGGTCTAATGGGCCTAACAGGCTTAATGGGTTGAATGGACCAGTTGGGCCTAAGTGGTCTGATGGGCCTAATGGGCCTATTGGTCCTATTGGGCATAAGTATCCTAATGGGATTAAGTGGCCTAATGGGCCCATTATGGTCAATTCGACCTAATAGGCTGAATGGATGAATTGACCTAATGGACCTAATGGGCCTAATGGGCCCAATGGGACTAATGGGTCTATGGGGCCTAATGGGCCTATGTGGCCGAATGAGCCTAAGTGGCCTAAGTGTTTTAATGGGCCTAATGGGACCAATGGGCCTAAGTGGCCTAAGGGGTCCAATTGTCCTAATGGGTTTAAGCGGCCTAATGGGCTTAAGTGGCCTAATAGACCTAAGTGGCCTAAGTGACCTAATAGGCCTAATAAACCTATTGGGCCTAAGTGACATAATGGGACCAATGGACTAATTGGCCTAATGGGTCTAAGGGGCTAAATGTGTCTAATGGGTCTAAGGGGCCTAATGAGCCTAAGTGGATTAATGGGTCTAAGTATCCTAAGTGACCTAATAGGCCTAATGGGATGATTGGTCCTATTAGGCCTAATGGTATCATTATGGCCAATTCGACTTAATGGCCTAATTGATATAATGGGCATAATGGGTATAAGGGGCCGAATGGGGATAAGTGGCCTAATGGGCATATTGAGCCTATTGGGTCTAAGTGGTCTAATGGGGTTAATGGGCATGATGGGCCTAATAGGCCCAATATGGATAATTTAGCATAATGGGTCCAATGGGCCTAAGTGAAAAAATGGGTCGAAGTGGACCAAGTTGTCTAATGGGACTAATGGGTCCAATGGGTCTAAGTGTCCTAAGTTTCCTAATGGGCCTAATGGGTCCAATGGGTCTATGTGGCCTAATGTCCCAAAGTGGCCTAAGTTTCCTGATGGGCCTGATGGACCTAATGGGTCCATTGGGCCTAATAAGTCCAATGGGTCTAAGTGGACTAATGGGAATAAGTTGCCTATGTTTCCTAATGGGCCTAATTGGTCCAATGGCTCTAAGTGGTCAAATAATCCTAAGTGGCCTATGTTTCCTAATGAGCCTAACGGGCCTAATTAGTCTAATGGGTCTAATGGGGCTAAGTGGCCTTATCGGCCTAATGGGTCTAATGGGACTAACGGGTTGAATGGATTGAATGGTCCTAAGTGGCCAAATTGACCTAAGTGGAATAATGGGATTAATAGGCCTAAGTGGCCTAATCGACTGAATGTGCCTAAGTGGCTTAATGAGCCGAATAGGCCTAATGGGCCGAATGGGTTTAAGTGGCCTAAGTGGCTGAATGGGCCTAATCAACCGAATGGGCCTAATGGGACTTATGGGCCTAAGTGGAAAATTAGGACTAATGGGCCTAAGTGGATGAATGGGCCTAATGAGCCAAATTGGCCTAATGTGGCATACTGGGCATAATGGGCCAAAGTGGAAGAATGGGCTCGAGTGGCATAATGGGCCTAATGGGCCGAATGGGCATAAGTATCCTAATGATCCTAAGTGTCCTAATGGGCATAATGGACCCAAGTGGTCAAATGGGCCTAACGACCCTAATCTGCCTAATTGGCCTAATGGGCGTAAGTGGCTTAATGGGCCTAGTGCACCTAAGTGGCCGAATGGGCCGAATGGGCCTAATGCACCTAATGGGACTAATGGGCCTAATGGGTCCAATGGACCTAAGTGGCCTTATGGTCCTAATGGGTTGAATGGGCCTAATGGACCTAATGGCACAAGTGGCATAATGGGAAAATGGGCCAAAGTGGCATAATGGGTCTAATGGGCCTAAGTAGCCTAAGTGGCCTAATCGAACATATGATCCTAATGGGTCTGATGGGACTAAATGGAATAATGGGCTGAGTAGGTGGATGTGGCCGAATGGGCCTGATGGTCTTAACGGGCCGAAGTGGCCTAAGGGGCCTAATGGGCCTCATGGGCCTGAGTGTCCTAATGGGACTCATGGGCCTAAGTGGCCTCATGGGACTAATGGGCCCAAGGGGCCCAAGTTTCCTAATGGGCCTTATGGGGTTAATGGGCTTAATGGGCTTAACGGGCCTAGGTACCAAATGGGCCAAATAGGACCAACTAGCCTATGAGGCCTAATGGGACTATGTGGCCTAATGGGCCTAGGTGGCCTAATGGGCTTATTGGGATTAATGGGTCTAGGGGCCTAATGGTCCTAATGGGCCTAAGTAGCTGGATGGGCCTAATTGGCGTAAGTGAAATAATGTGCCTAGGTGGCCTAATGGGACAAACTTTCCTAATCGGCCTAATGGGCTTAATGGGCCTAATGAGACTAATGGGACTAAGTTGCCTAATGGTCCTAATGGGCCTAATGGGTTGAATGAGCCTAATTGGCCTAAGTGACCTAATGGGACTAATGGTCCAAAGTTGGATAATCACCTTAATGGGATTAATGGGCCTAATGGACCAATGGGCTGAATGGGCCTAAGTGGCCTATTGGGCCGAATTGTCATAATTGTCCTAATGGGATTAATGTGCCTAGTGGGCCTAAGAGGCCTAATGGGCCTAATGGGACTTAGTGGCATAATCACCCTAACGTGCCTAATCGACCTAATATACCTAAGTGGCTTAATGGGCTTAATGGACTTAATGGTCCTAGGGGCCAAATAGGCCAAATGGGCCAAATGGGCCAAATGGGTCTAATTGGCCTAAGTGGTCTAATGGGTGTAAGTTTCCTAATCGACATAATGGGCTTAATGGGCCCAATGTACCTAAGTGGCATAATCGGCCTAATGGGATTAATGGGCCTAGTGGGCTTAAGTGGCCGAATGGGCCTAATGGGCCTAAGTAGCCCAATCGGCCTAAGTGGCCAAATAGGCCTAAGTAGTCGAATGGGCGTAATGGGCCTTAGTGGCCTAAGTGGACTAATAGGACTAATGGGCCTAAGTGGCCGAATGGCCCAATGGGCCTAAGTGACCCAATGAGCCTAAGTGACCCAATGGGCCTAAGTGGCCCAATGGGCCTAATGGGCCGAAGTTTCCTAATGTGCGTAATGAGACTAAGGGGCCTAATGGGCCCAATAGGCCTAAGTGACCTAATGGGCCTAGGTGGCCTAATCCACATAATGGGCCTAATGGGGCTAAGTGGCCTAATCCACCTAATGGGCCTAATGGTCCTAAGTGGCCTAATGGGCCTAAGTGGCCTAGTAGACCTAATGGGTCGAAGTGGCCAATTGGGCCTAATGGGCCCTAAGTGGCTAATGGGCCTAGTGGACCTAATGAGCCGAAGTGGATGAATGTGCCTAATAGGTCGAAGTGGCATAATGGGCTAAATGGTCCTAATTCGATTAGTGAGCCTAATGGGCCTAAGTGGACTAATGGGCCTAATGGGCCAAAGTGGCTTAAGTGGCCTAATGGGCCAAATAGGCCTAAGTGGCCTAATGGGCCAAATGGGCCTAAGTGGCCTAATGGGCGTAATGTGTCTAATGAGAATAATTGGCCTAAGTGGCCTAATGGTCCTAATTTTCTTATTATGCAAAATGGTCCTAATGGGCCTAAGTGGCCTAATGGGCCTATTGGGTCAAAGTGGCATAATGGGCCTAACGGGCCTTATGGGCTTAACGGGCCTTATGGGCCTCATGGGCCTAAGTGGCCTCATAGGCCTCATTGACCTAAGTGACTTAATGGGCTTAATGGGCCCAAGGGGCCTAATGGGATAAATGGGATTAACGGGCCTTGGTGCCAAATTGGCCTAATGCGTCGAATGGACCTAATGGGCCTAATGAGCATAAGTGGCCTAATGGGCCTAATAAGACTAAGTGGCCTAATGGGCCTAAGTGGCTTAATCAACCTAATGGGATTAATTGACCTATGGGCATAATGGTCATATGTGGCCTAATTGGCGTAAGGGGCCGAATGGGCATAAGGTGGCGAATGGGCCTATGTGACCTAGTGGGCCTGGGTGGCCTAATGAGCTTAATGGGATTAACAGGCCTAGGGGTAAAATAAGAATAATGGGCCTAATGGTCCAAATAGGCCTAAGTGGCCGAATGGTTCCAATGGGCCTAAGTGACCTGATGGGCCTAGGTAGCCTAATCGGCCTAATGGGCCTAAGTGGCCTAATGGGCCAAATGTGCCTAAGTGGGATAATGGGTCTAGGTGACCTAATGGGATTAATGGGATTAACAGGCCTAGGCCCCAAATGGGACTAATGGGTCGAATTGGCCTAAGTGTCCAAATGAGCCTAAGTGGTCGGATGGGCCAAAGTTTCCTAATCGGCCTAATGGGATTAATAAGGCTAATGAGACTAATGGGCCTAAGTGACCTAATGGTCTGAATGGGCCTAATTTTTCTAATGGTTCTAATAAACCTAATGGGACTTAGGGGCCTAATGGGTCAATTCTACCTAATCAGTCAAATGGGATTAATTGGCATAATGGGCCTAATGGATCTAATGGGTCGAATGGGCCTAAGTGACCAAATGGGCCTAAGTGGCCTAATTGACCTAATGGGATTAATTGGCCTGGTGGAACTAAGTGGCCTAATGGGCCTAATGGACCTAATGTGACTTAGTGTCCTAATCGGCCTAATGTCTCTAAATGGCTTAATGGGCCTCAGTGGCCTAATGGGCTTAATAGGTATAACCGGCCTAAGGTCCAAATGGTCTTAATGGGATGAATGAGCCTAATTAGTTGAATGGGCCTAGTTAACCTAAGTGTCTCAAAGGGCCTAATGGGCATAATGGGACTAAGTGGTCTAATGGGTCTAAGTTTCCTAATCGTCCTACTGGGCTTAATGGGTTTAATGGGCCGAATGGGCCTAATGGGACTAAGTGGACTATTGGGCTGAATGGCCCCATCGGCCTAATGGAATTAATAGGCCAAGGGGGGCTAAGTGGCTGAATGGGGCTCCGTGGCCAAATGTGCCTAATGGGTCGAAGTGGATTAATGGGCCTAAGTGGCCTAATGTCCCTAATGGGCCTAAGTAGCCTAATGGGCCTTAGTGGCCTAATTAGCCTAATGGGCCTAAGTGGCCAATGTGCCTATTGAGCCTAAAAGACTTAAGCGGACTAATGAGCCTAATGGGCCTAAGTGACCTAATGGGCCGAAGTGGCTGAATGGGCCTAAGTGGCCTAATATGCCAAATAGGCCTGAGTGGCCTGATGGGTCTAAGTGGCCTAATGAGCCGAATGGGCTAAAGTGGCCAAATGAGCCAAATGAGCCTGATGGACTGAAGTGGCCTAATGGGACTAATGGGAATGATTGGCCTAATGGGCCTAAGTGGCCTAATGGGTCGAATGGACCTAAGTAGCCTCATGGGCCTAATTGGATTGATGGTCTGAATGGGCCAAATGGGTCTAAGTGGTTGAATGATCCTAATGGGTGGAATAGGACTAAGTGGCCTAATGAGACGAATTAGCCTAAGTCGCGTAATGTGCCTAAGGGGCCCAAGTGGTTGAATGTTCCTAATGAGACTGATGGGCCTGATGGGCCTAATGGGATTAATGGGCCTTAGTGGCTTCATGGGCTTGATGTCTTAATGGGCCTCATGGGCCTAAGTGGTCGAACGGGCCTAATTGGACTTAGTGGACTAATGGGCCTAATGCGGTAATGAACCTAAGTATCCTAACAAGTCTAATGGTCCTCAGTGGCTTAATGAGCATAGTGGGACTAAGTGGCCTAATGAGCTGAATGAGCCTAAGTGGTCTAATGGGCCTAATATGCCTAATGGGCCTAAGTGGCCTAATGGGCATGGTGGGACTGAGTGGCCTCATGGTCCCAATGGGCCTAATGGGCCTTAGTGGCCTAAGTAGTCGAATGGTCCTAATGGACCTAAGTGGCCTAATGAGCATGATGGGCTTGATGGGTCTAATGGGCCTAAGTGTCCTAATTGGTTGAATAGGCCTAAGTGGACTAATGGGTCGGATGGCCCTAATGGGCCTAATGGGCCTAATGGGTATCACTGGTCTAAGTGGTCCAATGGGCCTCATGGGCCTTAGTGTTCTAATGGGCTGAGTGAGCCTAATGGGCCTAAGGGGCCTAATGGGCACGATCTGCCTAATGGGGCTCAGTGGCCAAATATGCCTAATGAGTATAATGGGCATGGTAGGCCCAATGGACATAATGGGCCTAAGTGGCCCAATGGGCCTAATGGGCCTAAGTGGCCTAATGGACCTAATGGGCCTAATGGGCCTAAGTGGCCAAATTGAACTTATGGGCCTAATGGGGCGAATGGTCTTAAGTGGCCTAAGTTGCCTAATGGGTATAATGGGCATAAGTGTCCTAATGGACCTGATGGGACAAATGGACCTAATGGGCCTCAATGGACTAGTGGGCCTCATGGTCCTGATAAGCCCAAGGGAAGAATGGGTCTGATGGGAAGAATGGGGCTAAATGTCTTAATGGTCCCAATGAGCCTAAGTGGCTGAATGGGCCTAATGGGCCTAAGTGGTTGAATGGGTCTAATGGACCTAAGTGAAAAAATGGGCCTAAGTAACCTAATGGTCCTAAGTGTCCACATGGGCCTAATGGGCGTAAGTGGATGGATGGACCTAATGGGCCTCATGGGACCAATGGGCCTTAGGGGCCTAAGTGGCCTAATAGTCCCAGTGGGCCTAATGAGACTAAGTCATATAATGGGCCTAATGGGTTTAAGTTGCCTAATGGGATGAATGGACCTAATGTGACTAGTGGACCTAAGTGAAAAATGGGACTAATGGGCCTAATGGACCTAATGGGCCTAAGTGGCCTAATGGCCAAATCAGCCTAGGTGGCTGGATGGGCCTAAGTGGCCCATTGGGCCTAACTTGCCTAGGTGGTCGAATATGCCTAATGGGTCTGATAGGCCTAAGTGGTTGGCCTAAAGGTCCGGATAGTCCTAAGTGTCCTAATGGGCCTAATGGGCCTCATGGGCCTAAGTGGCCCTCATGGGAATATCAGACTAAGTGGCCTAATGGTCTGAATGGGCCTAAGTGCCAAATGGGCATAATGGGCCTAAGGGGACTAATGGGCCCAAGGGGCCTAATTGGCTTAACAGACCTTGGTTCCAAATGGGATGAATGGTCTTAATGGGACTAATGGGTTGAATGGGCCCAATAGGCCTAAGTGGACTAATGGGCCTAAATGGCCTAAGTGGCCAAATTGACCTAATGGGATTAATGGTCCTAATGGGCCTAATGGGCCTAAGTGGCATAATGGGCCTAAGTGGCCTAATGGGATTGGGTGGCCTAATGGGCATAATGGACTTAACGAGACTAGGGTAAAAGTGGTCCTAATGGGATGAATGGACCTCAACGACCTAATTGGCCTAAGAAACCTAATGGGCCTAAGTGGCCTAAATGGACTAAAAGTCATAGTGGGTCTAAAGGGCCTAATGGGCATAAGTTGTCTAATGGGCCTAGGTGGCCTAATGGGCTTAATGGGCTTAATGTGCCTAGGGTCCAAATGGGCCTAATCGGCCTCAGTGGCCTAATGGGGCTAATGGGTCGAAGTGGCCTAATGAGAAAAAATTGCCTAATCAACCGAATGGGCATAATGGGCCCAATGGACCCAATTGGCCAAATGGACCTAAGTGGCCTAATGGGACTAATGGGCCGAATGAGTCTAATTGGCCTAAGTGTACTAATGGGCCAAAGTTTCCTAATAGGCCTAATGGGATTAATGGGCCTAATTGGCCAAATCGAACTAATGGTCTTAATGGTCCTAGTGGGCCTAAGTGGTCTAATGGGCCTTAGTCGCCTAATCAGCCTAATGGGGCTAAGTGGCATAATGGGTCTAAGGGGCCTAATTAGCTTAATGGGCTTAATAGTTCTAGGGGCCTAATGGGCCTAATGGGATGAATGGGTCTAATTAGCCTAAGTGGCCTAATGCACCTAATGGGCCTGAGTGACCTAATGGTCCTAAGTTGCCTAATCGGTCTAATGGGATTAATGGGCCTTAGGGGCCTAATAGGACTAATGGGCCTATTGTGCCTAATGGGACTAAGTGCACTAATGAGACTAAGTGGACTAATCAGCTTAATGGGCTTAATGGTCCTAGTGGTTCGAGGTTCCCTAATGGACCTAATGGGCCTAAGTGGCTTGATCGGCCGAATGGGCCTAAGTGGCCAAATAGGCCTAAGTGGGCCAATGGGCATAATGGACCTAAGTGGCCTAATGGACCTAGTTGGCCTAAGTGGCCGAATGGGCCGAATGGTCCTAAGTATCCCAATGGGCCTAATGGGCCTAATGGGAACAAGTGGCCTAATGGGTCCAATGGGCCTAAGTGGCCTAATGGGCCTAATGGTCCTAAGTGTCCTCATGGGCCTAAAGGACCTTAGTGGCCTAATGGGGCTCAGTGGACTAATGGTCCAAATAGGCCTAATAGGCTTAATGGGCCTAAGTGGCCTATGTAGTTCAATGATCCTAATGGGCATAATGGGCCTAATGGTTCATATGGACTGAATTGGCCTAATGGCTAATGAGACTAAGTGGCTGAATGGTCCGAATGGGTTTAATGTGTCTAAGTGGACTAATGGACCTAATGGGCCCAATGGGCCCAATGGGACTAAGTGGCCTAATGGGTCAAATGGGTTGAATGGGATAAATGGGCTGAATGGGCCTAAGTGGACCAATCGTCTTAAAGGGCCTAATGGGACAAAGTGGCCTAATGGATTAAAGTGGCTGAATGGGCCTAAGTGGCCTAATGGGGCTAATGGGCCTAAGTGGCCTAATGGGGCTAATGAGATGAAGTGGAGGAATGTGATTAAGTGGCCCAATGGATCTAATGGTCCCAATGGGTGTAAGTGGCCTAGTGGGCCTAATTGTTCTAATGGGTCAAAGTGGCATAATGGGCATAATGAGACCAAGTGGCCAAATGAGCTGAATGGTCTTAAGTGGCCCAACTGGATAAATGGACCTAATGGGTATAATGGGCTTAAGTGGTCTACTGGGCCTATTGGGCCTAAGTGGTCTCATGGGCCTAATGGGCCTAAGTGGCCTAATGGGCCTAATGAGCCCAAGTTTCCAAATGGGTCGATTGGGCCTTAGTGGCCCAGTGGGCATAATTTACCTAAGTTGCCTAATGGGCGAATGGGATGAATGGGCCTAATGGGACTAAGTGGCCTAATGGGCCTAATTGGTCTAATGGGCCTAAGTGGCATTATGGGTCTAAGTGGACTAATGAGCCTAAAGTGGCCCAAATGGGGCTAATGGCCTGAATGCGCCTAATGGACCGAATAGGCCTAAGGGCCCAAATGGGCCTAACATGTTGATTGGGTCTAATGGGCCAAAGTGTCCTAATGGGCCTAATGGCCCGAATAGGCCTACGGTGGCCAATGGGATGAATGGACCTAATGGGCCAAAGTGGACCAATGGGCTTAATGAACCTAACTGGTCTAAGGTGCCTCATGGGCCTAATGGCCCGAATAGGCTTAATGGGCCAAATGGGCCAAAGCGGCCTAATCACACTAATGGGCCTAAGTGGCCTCAGTGGCCTAATGAGAAAAAGTGGCCTAATGGTCCTAAGTGGCATAATGGTCCTAATTGGCCTAATGGGCCTAAGTGGCCGAATGGGCATAATGGGCCTAAGGGGCATAGTGGGCCTAATGGGCCTAAGAGGGCTAAGTGTTCTAATGGGCTGAGGTGGCCTAATGGACCTAAGTCGGCTAATGAGGCTAAGTTACCTAATGGGACTAAGTGGCCTCATGGGTGTAATGGGCCTAAGTGGCCAAATGGGCCTAATGGTCCTGATGGGCCTAATGGGCCTAATGGGATGAATTGGCCTAATTACCCTAAGTGGCCTAATGGGCCTAAGTGGACTAATGGGGCGAACTGGCCTCATCAGCATACTGGGCCTAAGTGGATGAATGGGATTAATGGGCCTAATGGGCCTAATGGTCCTAATGGGCCTAATTGTTCTATGTGGCCTAAAGGGCTTAAGGAGCCTAAGTGGCCTAAGTGGCCTAATAAACCTAATGAGTTTAATTGGTCGAAGTGGCCTAATGGGCCTAATGGGCCAAAGTGGCCAAAGTGGTTGAATAGGCCTAATAGGCCAAAGTGGCCTAATGGGAGTAAGTGGCCTATTAGGCCTAATGGGTCTAAGTAGCATAATCGGCCTAATGGGATTAATGGTCCTAAATGGACTAATGGTTATAATGGGACGAAGTGGCCTAAGTGGCCTAATGGTCCTGATGAGCCAAAGTAGCCTAATCAACCTAATGGGCCTAAGTGGCCTAATGGACCTAAGTGGCATAACGGGCCTAAAGGACCTAAGTGGACTAATGGGCATAATGGGCCTAAGGGGCCCGATGGTCCTAAAGGCCCTAAGTGGCCTCATGGGGCTAAAGGGCCTAAGTGGCCTCATGGTCCTAATGGGCATCACTGGCCTCATGGGCCTAATGGGCCTAAAGGGCTTAAGGGGCCAAAGTGGCCTAATGGGCCTAATCAGCCTAACAGAACTAAGTAGCCTAATAGGACTAATGGGATTAAGTTGTCTAATGGGCCCAATAGGACTAATAGGCCTAATGATCCTAAGTGGTTTAATGGGCCTATGTGACCTAATCAACCTAATGGGCCTAACGGGCGTAATAGGCTTAAGTGGTAGAATGGGACTATGGGGCCAAATGTACTGAATGGTATTAAGTGGCCTAATAGGCCTAATGGGCCTAAGTTGCCTATTATTCCTAAGTGACCTAATCATCCTAGTGGACCTAATGGGAATAATGGGCCTAAGTGGTCGAATGGGCCTAATTGGTCGAATGGTCCAAATTTTCTTAGTGGTCCTAATGGGTATAATGGGCCTAAGTGGCCAAATTGGCCTAGTGGGCCTTATGGGCCTAAGTGGCCTAATGGACCCAATGGGCATAAGTGGCCAAATGGGCCTAATGGGCCTGATGGGACTAATGTTCCTAGTGAGCTTAATGGGCCTAAGGGGATTACTGGGCCAAAGCAGCCTAATGGGACTACGTGACCTAATGGGACCAATGGGCTGAAGTGGCCTAATGGCCCTAAGTGGACTAATGGGATTAATGGGCCTAATGGGATTAATGGGTTTAATGGTCCTAAGTAGCCTAAGTGGCCTAATGGGCCTAAAGGGCCTAATGGGCCTAAGTGGCCTAATGGGATGAATGGACCTATTGGGCCTAAGTGGCCTAATGGTCCTAATGGGCCTAAGTGGCCTAAAGGGACTAATGTGCCTAAGTGGCCTAAAGGGACTAATGGGCCTAACAGGACGAATGGGCCTACATGGCCAAATGGGACTAAGTGGACTAATGGGAATAAATATCCTAATCAGCCAAAGGGACCTAATGGCCCCAAGTGGTATAATCATAGCCTAATGGGCCTAAGTGGTTTAATGGGCCTAATGGGCCTAAGTGGCCAAATGGGCCAAATGGGCTTAAGTGGCATAATGGGCCGAATGGGACGAATGGGTCTAAGTGGCCTAATCGGTCTGAATGGCCTAATGATCCAATGTAGCCTAATGGGACTAAGTGGCATTATCGGCCAAATGGGCCTATGTGGCCTAATGTTCCTAAATGTCTTAATAGGACAAAGTGGCCTAATGGGCCTAAGTGGCATAATCTTAACCAAATTGGCCTAAGTGACCAAATGGGCCTAAGTATCCTAATCAGCCTAAAAGGAAAAATGGTCCAAAGCAGCCTAATGGGCCTAACTGGCATAATCAGCCTATTGGACAAAGTGGCATAATGGGCCCAATGGGACTAAGTGACCTAATTGGCTAATTGGCCAAAGGGGCATAATTGGCCTAAGTTCTCCAATGGGCCTAAGTGGCTTAAGGGGTTGTATCAAATGAATTGGCCTAATGGAACGAATGGGCCTAATGGGACTATGTGACTTAATGGGATGAATGTTCCTAAGTGGCCTAATGTTCCTAATGGGCCTAATTGGCCTAAGTGGCCTAATGGACTTTATGGGATGAATAGTCCTAATGGTCCTAATTTTCCTAAGTTGCCTAATGGGCTTAAATTGCCTAATTGGACAAATGGACCTAAGTGGCCTAATGGACCTAATAGGTCAATTATGCCTAAGTGGTGTAATGGGCCTAATGAGTCGAATGGGCTTAAGTTGTATAGTGGTCCTAATGGGCTAAATGGGAAGAAGTTGCGGAATGGTCATAACGAGTCGAAAGGTCTTAATGGGCCAAATGGTCCTAATGATCCTAATGGACCTAAGTGGCCTAGCAGTCCTAATGGGCCTAGGTGGTCTAGTGGACCTAAGTGGTCCATTGGGTCTAATGGGCCTAATGGGTTGAATGGAACCAATGGGATGAAGTGGACTAGTGGGGTGAATTGGATGAATGAGCCTACTTAGCTAAAGTGACCGAATGGGCCTAATGGGCCCAATGGGCCGAATAGGCATACTGGACCAAAGTGGCCTAATGGGCCAAATGGGCCTCAAGGGTCCAATGGGTGTAATGGTTTGAATGGGCCAAATGGGACTAAAGGGTCTAATGGGGCTAATGGGCCTAATTAGCCGAATGGGTCGGATGGGTCTAATGGGCATAATGGGTCAAAGTGGCTTAATGGATCTACTAGTCCTAATGGACCTACTGGGCCTAATGGACCTAATGGGCCTTAGTGGCCTAATGGTCTTAAGTGGACAAATGGATACAATGCACCAAATTATTGTAATGGGCCTAATGGGCCTAAGTGAACTAATGGGCCTAATGGGCCTAAGTGGTTGAATGGGCCTAATGGGCCTAAGTGGACCAATGGGCCTAATGGGCCTAAGTGGTCTAATGGGCCTAAGTGGATGAATGAGATGAATGTGATGAATGGGTCGAATGGGTCTAAGGGGCCTAAGTGCCATAATGGGCCTAAGTGTCCTAATGGGACCAATGGGCCGAATGGGCCTAATGGTCCTAATGGGCCTAAGTGGCCTAATGGGTCTAAGTGTCCTAATGAACATAATGAGACTAGGTTTCATAATGGGCATGTGGGGCCTAAGTGGCCTAATGGGCCAAAGTGGATGAATGGGCCTAATGGGCATAATGGGCCACAATGGCCAAATCAGCCTAATGGGAATAATGGGCCTAAGTGTCCTAATGGGACTAATGGGCCTAAGTTGACCAAATGGACTAATGATCCTAATTGACCTAATGGGATTAAGTGGGCCTACTAGGCCTATTGGTCCTAATGGGCCCACTGGGCCTATTGAGCCTAATGGGCCTATTGGGCTTAATGGGCCTACTGAGCCTAATGGGACTACTAGGCCTACTGGGCCTAATGGCCCTAAGTGGAATAATGGGCCTAAGTGACCTAATGGTCATAATTTTTCTAATGAGTCTAATGGGTCTAAGTTTCCTAATGGGTCTAATGGGTCTAATGGGCCTAATGGACCTAAGTGGCCTAATGGGCCAAAGTGGACAAATGGGCATAATGGGATTAATGGGAATAATGGGATGAAGTGGCCAAATGGGACTAAGTGGCCTAATGGGCCTAATGGGCTTAAGTGGCCTAATGGAACAAATGGGATTAAGTGGCCTAATGGGCCTAATGGGACTAATGGGCCTAAGTGGCCAAATGCGACTAAGTAGCCTAATGGGCCTAATGGTCCAAATGGGTCTAAGTGACCTAATGGGACAAAGTGGACAAATGGGCCTAATGGGAATAATGGGTATAATGGGCCTAATGGGCCTAAGTGGTCGAATAGGCCTAATGGGTCTAAGTGGCCTAATGGGCCGAATAGGCATAATGGGACTAAGTGGCCTAATGGGCCTAACTGGCCTAATGGGCCTCATGGGCCTAATGGGACTATGTGTGTTAATGAGCCTAAGTGGTCAAATGATCTTAAGCCGCCTAAGGGGACTAATAGGCCTAATGGTCCAAAGTGGATGGATGGGACTAATGGGCCTAATGGGCCTAAGTCGCCTAAGGGGACTAATGGGCTTAATGGTCCTAAGTGGTTGAATGGGAGTAATGGGCCTATGTGGCACAATGGGCCTAATGGGCCTAATGGGACTAAGTGGGTGAGTGGGCCTAAGTGGGTGAATGGGCCTAAGTGGCATAATGGGCCTAATGGTCTTAACTGGCCTAATGTTCATAATGGGCCTAATGGGACAATGGGCCTAATGATCCTAAGTGGCTGAATAGGCCAAATGGTGCTAAGTGGCATAATTTGCCCAATAGGCCAAATGGGCCTAAGTGGCTTAATGGGTCTAAGTAACCTAATAGGCCTAATGGGACTAAGTGGCCTAATGCATCTAAGTGGACTAATGGGCCTAAGTTCCATGATGGGCCTAATGGGATGAAGTGGCGTATGGGTTTAAGTGGCTGAATATGCCTAATGGGCTTAAGTGGAGGAGTTAGCCTAATGGGTCGAGGTGGACTAATGGGCCTAATGATCATAAATGGAATAATGGGCCTAATGGGCCTAATGGTCCTAATGGGCATAATGGGCCTAAGTGTCTTAATGGGCCTAATGGGCCTAAGTGGCCTAATAGGAAGAATGGGTCTCAATGTCCTAATGGCCCTAATGGACATAAGGGGTCGAATGGGCCTAAGTGACCTAATGGGACTTGGTGGCTTGATGGGCCTAATGGGAATAAGTGGCATAATGTGCCTATGTGGCCTAATGGACCCAATGGTCCAAATGAGTTGAAGTGGCATAAGTGGCCTAATGGGACTAAGTGGCTGAATGGGCCTAATGGGCATAAGTGTTCGAATTGGACTAATGGGCCGAAATGTCCTAATGGACCTAAGTGGCCTAATGGGCCTAATGGGTTAATGGTAATAATGGGCCTAATAGGACTAATGGGACTAAGTGGCCTAATGGGACGAATGGGACTAAGTGGCCTAATGGGACGAATGGGCCTAAGTGGCCTAATGGTCTAAATGGGCCTCAATGGCCTAATGGTTCTAATGGGCCTAATTGTATGAATGGGCCTAATGGGATGAATGGGCCTAATGGGTCTAAGTGTCCTACTGGGCCTTAGTGGCTGAAGTGGCCTAATGGGCCAAATGGGCTTATGTGGCCTAAAGGGCCTAATGGGCATAAGTTGCCTAATGGGACTAATGGAATGAATGGGCCTAAGTGGAATAATGGGACAAAGTGGAATAATAGTCCTAAGTGTCCTAATGGGCCAAAGTAGCCTAATGGTTCAGATGGGCCTAATGGGCCTTAGTGGCCTAAGGGGACGAAGTGGCCTATTGGGCATCATGGTCCTGATGTTCCTATTGAGCCTAATGGGACTTAGTGGCCTAATGGACCTAGGTGTCCTAATGGGCCTAAGTGGTCCAATGGTCCTAAGTAGACTAATGGGCCTAATGGGCCTAAGTGGCCTAATGGGCCTAAGTGGACTAAGTGGCCTAAGGGGCCTAAGTGGCCAAATGGGCCTAATGAGTCTTGGTGGCATAATGGGCCTAATGGATCGAATGGGCCTAATCGGCCTAACAGACCTAAGTAGCCTAATGGGCCCAATTAGTCGAATGGGCCCAATGGGCCTAAGTGGCCTAATGGGCCCGACTAGCATAAGTGTTGGTCCAATAGTCCTAATAGGTTGAACTGGACTAAGTAGCCTAACTGGCCTAATGGGACCAATGAGCCTAATGGTCCTAACTGGCCGAATGGGTCCAATGGGCCTAACTGGCCTAATGGGCCGAATGGGATTAACTGGTCGAACTCACATAAGGGGCCCAAGGGGCCTAATGGGCCTAATGGGTCTAATGGGGCTAACTAGCCAATGTGGCCTAATGGGCCTAACTAGCAAAAGTGGTCCAATGGGCCTAACTGGCCTAAGTGGCCTAATGGGCCTAATGGGATGAACATACCTAAGTGGCGTAATGGGCCTAATGAGCCTAATGGGCCTAACTGACCAAAGTGTCATAATGGGCCAAACTGGACAAAGTGGCCTAATGGGCCAAACTGGCCTAACTGGCCTAATGGGCCTAATGGGTGGAACGAGCCTAAGTGGCGTAATGGGATGAATGAGCCTAAGTGGCCCAATGGGCCTAATGGGTCGAATAGGCTGAATGGGCTGAATGGGCCTAATGGGCCTGAGTGGCCAAATGGGACTAAGTTGCCTAATAGGTAGAATGGGCATAATGGGCCTAAGTGGCCAAATGGGCCTAAGGGGCCTGAGTAGCCTAATGGGCCTAAGTGGCTTAAGTGACCTAAATGGCCTAATAGTCCTAATGGGCCTGAGTTGCATAATGGTCCTAATGGGCCTAAGTGGCCTAATTGGACTAAGTGACCTAATAGGCATAGTGGGCCTAATGAGCCTAAGTGACCTAAGTGGCATAATGGGACTAATGGGCCTAAGTGGCCTAATAGGCCTAAGTGGAATAAGTGGCCTAATGGGTCGAAGTGGCCTAAGTGTCCTAATGGGCCTAATGGGACTAAGTGGACTAATGAGCCTAATGGTATGAATGGGCCTTAGTGGCCTGAAGGGCCTAAGTGGCTGAAGTGGCCTAATGTGCCTAAGTGGCCCAATGGGCCCAATGGGCCTAAGTGGCCTAATGGGCCAAAGTGGCCTAATGGGCCTAAGTGGAATAATGGCCATAATGGACATAATGGGCCTAAGTGGTCGAAGTGGCCTAATGGGCCTAATGATCTTAAGTGGCCTAAGTGGCCTAATAGGCCTAACGAACCTAAGTGTCCTAATAGACATCAGTGGATGAATGGGCCTAATGGGATTGAGTGGCCTAATGGGACTAATGGGCCTAAGTGGCCTAATAGGCCTAATGGGCCCAAGTGGCTTAAGAGGCCTAATAGGCCCAATGGGTCTAAGTGTCCTAATGACTAGAATGGGCCTATGGGGCCTAATGGGTCCTAGTGGCCTAATTGGCCTCATGGGACTAAGGGGTCGAAGTGGCCTAATGGGTGTAATGGGCCTAAGTGGCCTAATGGGCCTAAGTGAACTAATGATCCTAAGGGCCCTAATGGGCCTAAGTGGCCTAATGAGCCTAAGTGGCTGAATGGGAGTAATGGGCATAATGGGCCAAAGTGGCCAAAGTGGCCTAATGGGCTAAATGGGCCAAAGTGGCCTAATGGGCCTAAGTTGCATAATGGGACTTAGGGGCCTAATGGGACTAAGTGTCCTAATGGGCCTAATTGAGCCAGTGGGCCTTAGTGGCCTAATGGGCCTTAGTGGCCTAATGGGCCTAAGTGGCCTAATGGGCCTCAGTGGCCTAATGGGCCTCAGTGGCCTAATGGGCCTCAGTGGCCTAATGGGCCTCAGTGGCCTAATGGGCCTTAGTGGCCTCAGTGGCATAATGTGCCTAGTGGGCCTAAGTGGCCTAATGGTCCTAATGGGTCAAAGTGGCCTAATTGGCCTGATGGTACGAATGGGCCCAATGGAATAATGGGCCTAATGGGCCTAATGGGCCTAATAAGCATGATCAGCCTAAGGATCATAATGGTCCTTAGTGGACCAATGGGCCTAGGTGGCCCAATGGTCCTCAATGCCCCAATGGGCCTACGTGGCCTAATGGGCCTTAGTGGATGAATGGGCCTAAGTGGCCTAATGGGACTTAGTGGCTGAATGGGCCTAATGGGCCTAATGGTCTTGATAGGGCCAATGGGCACAATAAGGCGAAGTGGCCCAATGGTCCTCATGGGCCTAAGTGGCCAATTGGTCCTAATGGGCCAAAGTGGCCTCATGGGATTGATGGGATGAATGGGCCTCATGGGACTAATGGGACCAAGTGGACTAAGTGTCCTAATGGGTCTCATGGGCCAAAGTGGATGAATGGGACTAGTGGGCCTAAGGGGCCTGATACGGCAGATGGGCATAATGGGCCTAATGTGCCTAACTAGCCTAAGTAGCCTAATGGATCTAATGGGCCTAATGGTCTTAATGGCCTTAAGTGTCTTAATGGAACCAACGTGCCAAAGTGGTTGAATGTTTTTAATGATCCTAAGTGGCGGAATGGGCATAAGTGGTAGAATGGGCCTAAGTGGTGGAATAGGGTGAATATGCCTAAGTGGTCTAATGGGCCTAAGTGGTCAGATGGGCCTTAGTAGCCTAATGGGCCTCAAGGGACAAATCAGCCTCATGAAAAAAATGGGCCTAAGTGGCCTCATGGGCCCAATGGGCCTAATGGGAATAATGGGACAAATGGGACTAGTGAGACTAAGTGTCCTAATGGGCCAAATCGGCCTCTTAGGTCTAAGTGGTATAATGGGCCTAGTGAGCCAAATGGGCTTAAGTGGATTAAGTGGCCTAATGGTCCTATGTGGATAAATGGACCCAGGGGGAATAAAGGGATGAATGAGCCTAAAGGGTCCAAGTGGCCTGATGGGCTTAATGGGCCTCATAGTCCTAATGTGCCTCATAGTCCTAATGGGCCTGATGGTCCTAATGGGACGAATGGGCCTAGTGGGTCGAAGTGGAATCATGGGCCCAATAGGCCAAATGTGCCTAAGGGGCCTAATGTGCCTATTGATTCTAAGTGGCTAAATGGTCCTTATGGGCCTAATGGGCCTCATGGGGCTCAAGGACCGAAGTGGCCTAAGTGACCTAATGGGCCTAAGTGACCTAATGGTTCCAATGGGCCTAGTGGGCCTAATGAGCCTAATGGGTTGAATGGGCCTAATTAGCATGATGGGCCTCATGGGCCTCATGGGCTTAATGGGGCCATGGGATAAAGTTACCTCATGCTCCTAATTGACATAATGGTCTGAATGGGCCTAAGTGGCCTAAGTGGGCCTAATGGTCCGAATGGGCCTAAGTGGCCTAATGGGCCTAATGGACCCAATTGGCCTCATGAGCCTAAGGGGCCTAATGGGTTGAGTGGGCCGAATAGACCTGATGGTCCCAATGGGACTAATGGAATGGATGGGCCTAGTGGTCCCAATGGGACTAATGGACCTAAGTGGCCTAATGGGACTTAGTGGGCTAAAGGGCCTAGTGGGCCTAATGGGCCTAACGGGAACAAGTTTCCTGATGGATCTAATGGGCCTCATGGGCCTAATGGGCCTAAGTGGCCTCATCGCCCCAATGGGCCTAATGGGGGTAAGTTTCCTAATGGGCTTCAGGGCCTCATGGGCTTAATGGGCCTCAAAAGCCGCATGGGAAGAATGTGCCTCATGGGCCTAATGGGCATGATGGGCTTAATGGAACTAATGGTCCTAAGTATCCGAATTGGCCTTAGTTCCCTGATGGGACTAGTGGGACTATTGGGCCTAATGGGCCTAATGGACCTAATTGGCCTAAGTGGCCTAAGTGGCCTAATCGAGCTAATTGACCGAATGTGCCTAATGGGCATAAGTGGCCTAAGTGGATTAATGGGCGTAATGGGACTAGTGGGACTAATGGGTTTAATGGGCCTAATGGGACTAAGTGTCATAATGGGCCTATGTGGCCTAATGGTCCTAGTGGGCCTATGTGGCCTAATGGTCCTAGTGGGCCTAAGTGGCCTAATGGGCCAAATGGGCCCAATAAGACAAATTGGTTTAATGGGCCTAATGGACCTAAGTGGCCAAATCGGCCTAAGTGGACTAAGTGTCCTAATCGACCTAATTGGAAAAATGGGACTAATGGGCCCAATGGGCCTTAGTGGAATAATGGGCCTAATGGTTCTAGTGACCCTAATGGGACTAATGTGCCTAATGGGCCTAATGCCTAAGTGGAATAAGTGGCATAATGGGCCTAATGGACATAATGGGCCTAAGTGGCCTAAGTGGTCGAATCAGCCTAATCATCTGAATGGTTCTAATGGTCCTAAGTGGCCTAATGGGCCTAATGGGCCTATGTGGACTAATGGTCCTGAAGGACCTAATGGGCCAAAGTCTATAAATGGACCTAAGTGGGCGAATGGGCCTTAGTGGCCGAATGGGGCTAATGGGCCTATGTTGTCGAATGGGGCCTAAGTGGCTGAATGAGGATAATGGGCCAAAGTGGGGGAATGGGCTTAAGTGGTCCAATGGGTCTAATGAGCCTAATGGGTGTAAGTGGCCTAATGGGGATAATTATCTTAATGGGCCAAAGTGGCCTAATGGGATTAATAGGACCAAGTGGTCGAATGAGCCAAATGGTCCTAAGTGACCCAACTGGCCCAATGGGCTTAATGGACCGAATGGGTCGAATGGGCCTAAGTGGCCTAATGGAACTAGTGGGCCTAAGTGGCCTAATGGGCATAATGGGATTAATGGGCCTAAGTGGCCTAAGTGTCCTAATCGGCCTAATCAGCCGAATGGGACTAATGAGCCTAATAGTCCAAAGTGGTCTAATGGGACTAATGGGTATAATGCCTAAGATGCGTAAGTGGCATTATGGGCCTAATGACCATAATGGGACTAAGTGGCCTAAGTGGTCTAATCAACCTAATCGGATGAATGGGAAAAGCGGGCCTAGGTGTCCTAATGGGCCTAATGGGACCATGTGGGCTAATGGGACAAATGGGCCTATCTATCCTAAACGTTTTAATTGACTGAATGGGACTAATGGGCCTAATAAGCCTAAGTGGAATAATGAGCCTAATGGTCCTAAGGTGTCTAAGTGGCCTAATATGCCTAATCGACTGAATGGGCCTAAATAGCCTAATGGGCCTAAGTGTTCTAATATGCCAAATCGACCGAAAGGGCCTAATGGGACTAAGTAGCCTAATGGGACTAAGTGGCCTAATCGGGCTAATCAGCTAAATTGGCCTAAGTGGCCTAATCAGCCTAATCGATAGAATGGGCCTAATGGGCATAATGGCCTAGCTAGCCTAATCAGCCTAATCGATCAAATGGGACTAAATGACATAATGGGCCTAAGTGGCCTAATAGGCTTAATGGGTCTAAGAGGCCTAAGTGGCCAAATCATCTTAATCGACCAAATGGGCCTAATGGGCCTAATAGGACTTAGTGGGAGAATGAGCCTAATGGACCTAATGAGTCTAAGTGGTCTAAGTGACCTAATCGACATAATCGATTAAATGTGCCCAATGGGCCATATGGGGCTAAGTGGCCGATTGGGATGAATTGGCCTGAGTGGCTAAATGGGCCTAATGTGCTAAATTGTCCTAATGGGTTTAATGGGACTAATGGGCCTAAGTGGATGAATGAGATTAAGTGGAATATTGGGCCTAATGGGCCTAATGGGTGTAAGTGGCCTAATGGTCTTAATGGGCCGAAGTGGCCTAATGGTCCTAAGTAGTTGAATGGGTCTAAGTGGAAGAATGGGCCTAAGGGGCCTAATGTGCCTAATTGGACTAATGGTCCCAATGTGACTAATGGGCGTATGTTTCCTAATGGGCATAAGTGGCCTAAAGGGGCGAGTGGGCCTAAGTGGCCTAATGGGCCGAATGGGCCTAATGGGCCTAATGGGTCTAATTGGCCTAATGGGCCTAATGGGCCTAATGGGACCAGTGGGCCTAATGGGACTAATGGCTCTAATTTTAATAATGTTCCTAATTAGCCTAATGGTACAATGGGCCTAAGTGGCCTAATGGGTCTAATGGGCCTATGTGGCCTAAGTGACCAAATCAGATTAATCGAATGAATTAGACTAATGAACCAAATGGGTCTAAGTGGCATAATGGGCCTAATTGGCCTAAGTGGTTGAATGAGCCTGATGGACCTGATGGTCCGAATTGGCCTATTGGGCCTCATGGGCCTAAGTGGACTAATGGGATTCATGGGTCTAAGTGGCCTAAGTGGCCTAATGGGCCTCATGGGCCTAAGTTGATTAATGGGACTCATGGGCCTAAGTGGTCTTATGGGCCTAATAGTCCCAAGGGGACTAAGTGGACTAATGGTCCTAATGGTCTTAATGAGCTTAACAGACCTAGGTGTTTGATGGGTCAAATGGGCTAAATGGTCCCAAGTGGCCTAATGGGCCTAATGGGACAAATGGGACTAATTGGCCTAAGTGTCCTAATTGGTCTAAGTGGCCTAATGGTCCAGATTTTCCTAATCGGCCTAATGAGCTTAATGGGCCTAATAGGCAGAAGTGGCTAATGTACCTAATGGGCCCAATGGGCCAAATTGGCCTTAGTTGCCTAATGGGGCTAATGGGCCAAAATGTCCTAATGGACCAAAGTTTCCTAATCGGCATAATGGGCTTAATTTTACTAATGGGTCTAATGGGCCTAATTGGCCTAATAGGCTTAATGGGCCTAGTGGGCCTAAGTGTCCTAATGGGCCTAATGGGTCTTAGTGGCTTAATCAGACTAATTGGACTAAGTGAAATAATGGGACTAAGTGGCCTAATGGGCCTAGGTAGCCTAATGGTCTTAATGGGCTTAACGGGCTTAGGAGAAAAATACGCCTGATGGGCCGAATGGGCCTAATGGGCCGAATGGGCCTAATGTACTTATGTTTCCTAATCAAACTAATGGTATTAATGGGCCTAGTGGGCCTAATGGGACTAATGGGCCTAAGTGGCCTAATAGGCCTAAAGGGCCTAATGGGTCTAAGTGGCCTAAGTGGCCCAATCGACCTAATCGACCAAATGGGCCTAATCGACCGAATGGTCCTAATGAGCCTAAGTGGCCTAATGAGCCTAATGGACCTAATGAGGCTAAAGTGACTAATGGTCCTAATGTATTGAAGTGGCCTAAGTGGCCTAATCGGCCTAATCAACCGAATTGGTCTAATGGGCCTTATGGGTCTAAGTGTTCGATTGGGACTAAGTGGTCGAATGGGCATAATGGGCCAAATTGGCTTAGTGAGGGTAATGAGCCTAATGGTACTAAGCGGATTAATGGGCTTAAGTGGCATAATGGGCCTAATGGGGCTAATGGGAGTTAGTGGCCTAAAGGGCCTAAGTGGCTTAATGGGCCTAGTTGGACTAAGTGGTTGATTGAGACTAATGCGCCTAATTGGCCTAATGGGACTAATGGGCGTAAGTGGCCTCATGGGTCTAATGGGTCTAAGTTGCCTAATCAGCCTAGTGGGCCGAGCTGACCGAATGGGCCTAATGAGCCTAATGCACCTAATGGGCCAAATGGGCCTAAGTGGCCTTATGGGCCTAATGGGTCCAATGGGCCTAATGGGCCTAATGGGCCTAATCGGCCTAATGGTCCTAATGGACCTAATGTTCCTAAGTGGCCTAATGGTCCTAGGTGTCTGAATCGGCCTAATGGGCTTAATGGGCATAATGGGCCTAAGTGGCGAAATGGGAGTAAGTGGCTCAATCAACTGAATGGGCCTAAGTGGCCTAGTAGTCCTAAGTGGCCCAATGGGCCCAATGTGCATAATGGGCCTAAGTGGCATAATGGGCCTAATGAGCCTAAGTGGCCGAGGTGGACTAATGGGCCAAATGGGCCTAATGTGCCTAGTGGGCCTAATGGGCCTAAGTTGCCTAATCATCCTAAGTGGCCTAATGGGGGCCTTATGGGATTAATGGTCCTAGTAGGCCTAAGTGGACTAATTGGCCTAATGGGCTTTAGCGGGAAAATTGGCCTAATGGGCCTAAGTTTCCTAATGGGCTTAATGGGCTTAACGGGCCTAGGTTCCAAATGTGCCTAATGGGACGAATGGATCTAATGGGCCTAATGGGTCAAATGAGCCTAATTAGCCTAAGTTTCCTAATGGGATGAATGGTCTTAATGGGGTCTAAGTGGCCTAATGTGCCTAAGTTTCCTAATTGGCCTAATGGTCTTAATGGGCCTAAGGGGCAGTGGCCTAATGGGCCTAAGTGCACTAATGGGCTAAGTGGCCAAATAGGCCTAAGTGGCCCAATGGGTCTAATGGGCCTAAGTGGCCTAAGTGGCTTAATCGGCCTAATGGGCATAAGTGGTTGAATGGGCCTAATGGGCCTAAGTGGACCAATGGCCCTAACAGGCCTAATGGGCGTAAGTGGGTTGATGGGACTAATGCACCTTAGTGGCCTCATGGGCCTTAGTGACCTAATGGGCCTTAATGGACACATGGGCCTAATGGGACTCATGGGCCTAAAGGGACTAGGTGGACTAATGGGCCTAATGGGACGAATGTACATAATGGACCTAGTGAGCATAATGGGCCTAAGTTTATGAATCGGCCTAAGTGGCCCAATGGGGTGAATAGGGAAAATGGGTCTAATGGGCCTAAGTGGCTTAATCGGGCTAATGGGCATAAGTTTCTGAATGGTCCTAATGGGCCTAAGTGGACTAATGGCCCTAACAGGCCTAATGGGCGTAAGTGGGTTGATGGGCCTAATGCACCCCAGTGGCCTCATGGGCCTTAGTGACCTAATGGGCCTCAATGGCCACATGGGCCTAATGGGCCTCATGGGCCTAAAGGGACTAGGTGGACTAATGGGATTAATGGGAAAAATGTTCATAATGGACCTAGCGAACATAATGGGCCTAAGTTTATGAATCGGCCTAAGTGGCCCAATGGGGTGAATAGGACAAGTGGGTCTAGTGGCCAAATGGGCCTAATAGGCCTAAGTTGACTAATGGGTGTAATGGGCCTAAGTGGTCGAGTGGGCCAAAGTGCCCTAATGGGACTAATGGTCCTTAGTGGCTGAAGCGGCCTAGTGGGTCGAATGGGCCAAAGTGGCCTAATGGGCTAAATGGGCCAATGGGGCCTAATGGGGCTAATGGTTCAAAGTGGCCTAATGGGCCTAATTGACCCAAGTATCATAATGTGCCCAGTGGGCCTAATGTGCTTAAGTGGCTGAATGGGCCTAATGGGTCTAAGTGGCCTAATGGGCCAAATGGGCTTAATGTGCCTAGTGGGCCTAATGGGCCTAAGTGGCCTAATGGTCCAAATGGGTCTAAGTGGCGTAATGGTTCTAATGGGACTAATGTGACTAGTGGGCCTAATGGTATTAAGTGGAATAACGGGACTAATGGGCCTAGGTTGCTTAAGTGGCCTAATAGTCCAAATGGGCCTAAGTGTCCTAATGGGCCTAAGTTGCCTAATGGGCCTAATGGTCATAATGGGCCTAAGTGGCCTAACAGTTTGAATGGGCATAATTGGAGTAAGTGGCCAAATGGTCCTAATTGGATTAATGGGCCTAATGGTCCTAATGGGCCTAAGTGGCCAAATGGGCCTACTGGGTCTAAGTGGACTAATAGATCTAAGGGGCCTAAGGGGCCTAATGGGACTAATAGGCCTCATGGTCCTAAGTGTCCTCATCGGCCTAAGTGGCCAAATGGTCCTAATGGGCTTAATAGGCCTAGTGGGATGAATGGGCTTAACGGGCCTTGGTTCCAAATGGGCCTAATGGGTCGAATCGACCTAATGGGCAGAATGCGCCTAATGGGCCAGAGTGGCCTAATGGGCCTAATGTTCCTAAGTGGACTTATGGGCCTAAGTGGCCTAATCGACCTAATTGGCTTAATGGGCCTTAATGAGCCTAAGGGGCGCAATGGACCTAAGCCGCCTAATGGGACTAAGGGTCCTAATGGGACTAAGTGGACTAATGGGCCTATGTGGACTAAGGGGCTTAATGGGATTTATGAGCATAGGGGCCAAATGGGTCAAATGGGCCTAATTGGACTAAGTGTCCAAATTGGCCAATGTGGCCCAATGGGCCAAAGTTGCCTGATCGACCTAATGGTCCTAATGGGCCTAAGTGGCCTAATGAGCCTAATTGGCCTTAGTGGCATATTGGGACTCATGGTCCTAATGGGCCTAAGGGGCCTAATGGGCCAAATTTTTCTAATCAACCTTATGGGTGTAATTAGCCTAATGGGGGAATGGGCCAAATGGGCCTAAGTGGCCTAAACGGCCTAATGAGATTAATGGCCCAAGTGGACCTAAGTGCCCTAATGGGCCTAATGAGCCTTAGTTTCCTAATGGGTCTAAATTTATTAAGTGGCCTAATGGGCCTAAGTGGACTAATGGGCTTAATGGGCATAATGGGCCTTGGGGACAAATGGGCCTAATGGGACGAATGGGCCTAATGAGAAAAATGGGCCAAATTAACCTAAGTGGCCTAATGAGTCGAATGGGCCTAAGTGGCCCAATGGTCCTAAGTATCCTAATCAGTGTAATGGGTTTAACCTAAGGATCCTAATGGGCATAATGGGTCTAAGTGTCCTTATCAGCCTAATGGGATTAATTGAACAAGTGGGCCTAAGTGGCTGAATGGGCCTAATGGACCTCGGTGGCGTAATCAGCCTAATGGGCATAAGTGGACCAATGGGGATAAGTGGCCTAATGGGCCTAAGTGGCCTAATGGGACTAAGTGGCCTAATGGGCCTAATGGGCCTAAGTGGCTTAATGTGATGATGTGGCCGAATGAGCCTAATGGACATAATGGGGCAATGTGGCCAAAGTGTCTTAATGGGCCTAAGTGGCCTAAGTTGCCTAATGCGCCTAATGTGCCTAAGTGGCCTAATGGGTCTAAGTGGTCCAATGGGCCTAAGTGGCCAAATGGGCTTAATGATCCACAGTGGCCTAATGGGCCTAATGGGGAAAATGGGGCTAATGGGCCTAAGTATCCTAATGGGAAAGAGTGGCCTAATGGGCCTAATGGGCCTTAGTGGCCTAATGGGCCTAATCAACCTAAGTGGCCTAATGGGACTAATCAGTTTAATGGGCCTAGGTGGCCATATGAGTCGAATGGGCCTAAGTGGCCAAATGGGTCTAATGGGCCATAGTGGCCTAATGGGCCTAAGTGTCCTAATGTGACTAATGGGCATAAGGGGCCTAATGAGTTGTATAGGCCTCAGTGGCCTAATAGGCCTAATGGGACTAAGTGGATAAGTGGGCCTGATGGGCCTAATGGGCCTATGTGGCTTAATGGGCCTAATGAGAATAATTGACCTAAGTGGCCTAATGGACCTGATGGGACTGATGGGCCTAATGGCCCTAAGTGGCCTAATGATACAAATGGTCCGAAGTGGCATGATGGGCCTAATGAGCCTAATGGGCCGAATGGGTCAAAGTGGCCTAATGGGCCTGATGGGCGGGACGGGTTGAATGGGCCAAAGTTGCCTAAGGATTCTAATTGGCTTAAGTGGCCTAATGGACCTAATGGGACTAATGGGCCTAATGGTCCTCAGTGGCCTAATGGTCCTGATGGTCTTGATGGGCCCAATGGGTCGAATGGGCCTCATTGGCCTCATGGGCCTAATGACCTAATGTGATTAATGAGCCTTATGAGCCTAAGTGGCCTAATGGGCCTAATGGGAATTAGTG
This sequence comes from Viscum album, assembly GCA_963277665.1. NCBI lineage: Eukaryota > Viridiplantae > Streptophyta > Magnoliopsida > Santalales > Viscaceae > Viscum > Viscum album. Next base: position 607,152,578 of record OY728147.1, read on the forward strand.
GCCTAATGGACCTAATGCGCATAATTGGCCTAAGTGTCCTAATGGGACTAATGGTCTATAGTGGCTTAGTGGGCCAAAGTGGCCTAAGTAGCCTAATGGGCCTAGTGGGCTTATGTGGCCTAATGTGACGAATGGGCCTAAGTGGCATAATGGGCCTAAGTGACCTAATGGGCCTAAGTGGCCAAAATCGACCTAATGGGCTTAATGGTACAAATGGGACTTATGGGTTTAATTGGACTAAGTGGATTAATGGGCCTAAGGAGCCTAATGTGCCTAAGTGGCCTAATGGGTTTGGGAGGCCCAATGGTCTTAATGGGCTTAACGGGCCTAGGGGAAAAAGGGCCTAATGTGCGGAATGGGCCTCAGTAGCCTAATGGGCCTAAGCAGCCTAATGGGCCTAAGTGGCCTAATCAACCAAATGGGAATAATGGTCATAATGGTCATAATGGGCCTAATCAACCTAGGGGGAAGAAGGGGCTCAATGGGCCTAAGTGGCCTAATGGTCTTAGCTATCCTAATGGGCATAATGGGATTAACAGGCCTAGGCTCCAAATACGCCTAATTGGCCTTAGTGACCTAATGGGACTAATGAGTCAAAGTGGTCTAATATGGAAAAGTTTCCGAATCGACCTAACAGGTATAATTAGCCCAATGGGCTGAATGGGCCAAATGGGCCTAAGTGGCCAAATGGTCCTAATTTGCCTAAGTGGACTAATGGGTTGAAGTTTTCTAATTGGTCGAATGGGATTAATGGGCCTAATGGGCCTAATGGGCCTAAGTGGCATAAGGGGCCTAAGTGGCCTAATCGACCTAATGGGCTTAATGGGCCTAGTGGGCCTAAGTGGCCTAATGGGCCTTAATTGCCTAATCGGCCAAATAGAGATAAGTGGCCCAATGGGTGTGCTTAACGGGCCTAGGGGTCTAATAGGCCTAATGGGACTAATGGGCTTGAGTGGCCTAATGGACCTAATGGGCCTAAGTGGCCTTAGGGGCCTAAAGGGCCTGAGTGGCCTAATGGGCCTAAGTGCCCTCAGGGGCCTTATATGCCTAATGGTCCTAATGGTCATAAGTGGCCTATGTGGCTTAATGGGTATAATGGGTCGAATGCTCCTAATGGGACTAATGGGCCTAAGTGGTTGAATGGGCCTAATGAGTTTAATGGGCCGAAGTGGGCTAATGGGCCTAATAGGAATAATGGGTCGAAGAGGCCTAATTGTCGTAATGGGCCTAAGTGGACTAATGAGCCCAATAAGCCTTAGTGTCTTAATGGGTGGAATTGGCTGAATGGGCCGAATGGGCCTAAGTGGCCTAATCAGCCAAAAGGGCCTAATGCGCCAAAGTGGCCTAATGGACCTAAGTGGCCAAATGGGCCTAACTGGTATAATGGGGATAATGGGCCTAAGTGGTTGAATGGGTCGAAGTGGCCTAATGAGGCTAATGGTCCTAGGTGGCCTAATCAACCTAAAGGGCGTATTACGCCAAAGTGGCCTAATGGCACTGATGGGTCTAAGTGGAGAAATGGGCTTAAGTGGCCTAATAGGCCTAATGTGTGTAGGGTCCTTATTGTCCTAATGGACCAAAGTGGCCTAATGGGCTTAATGGGTCCAAGTGGCTGAATGAGCCAAATGGGGCTAAGTGGACCAACTTTCCCAATGGGCCTAATGGGCTCAATGGGCCTCATGGGCCAAATAGGCCTAAGTGGCCTAATTGGCCTTTGTGTCCTGATGTGCCTCATGGTTCTAAGTGGCCTCATGTGCCTAAGTGGCCTAAGTGGCCGAATTGGACTATTCAACTGAATGGGCCTAATGGGATTAAGTGGCCTAAAGGGCCTCATGGGCCCAAGTTTCCAAATGGGCCTATTTGGCCTTAGTTGTCCAGTGGGCCTAATTTTCCTAAGTGGCCTCATGAGCCTAATGGGATGAATGAGACGAATGTGCATAATGGGCCTAATCGGGCAAATGGGACCAAGTGGACTAATGGGCCTAATTGGCATAATGAGCCGAAGTGCCCTGAATGGGTCCAATGGACCGAATGGGCCTAATGTTCAAAATGGGCCTAATGTGCCGAATGGGCCTAATGGGACAAAGTGTCCTAAAGGGCCTAATGGCATGAATGCGGTTAATGGCCTGAATGGGGTTAATGGACCGAATGGACCTAATGGGCCTAATGACCCGAAGTGGACTAATGGGTCTAAGTGGCCTAATGGTTCTAATGGTGCGAATGGGCCTAATGGGCCTAATGGGCCTAATGGGCCTAATGGGATAAAGTTTCCTAAGGGGCCTAATGGGCTTAACGGGTCTAAGGAGCCTAATGGGCCTAATGGGATGAACGAGCCTAATGGGCCTAAGTGGCCTAATGGGCCTAACTAGCCTAAAGGGAATAATGGGCTTAAGAAGCCTAATGGTTCAAAGTGGCCTAATGGGCCTAATGGGCCTAAGTGGCCTAATCAGCCTAATGGGCTTAATGGACCTAATTGGCCTAATGGGCCAAAGTGGCCTAATGGGCCAAAGTGGCTTAATTGGTCGAATGGGCTTAAGTGGCCTAATGGGCCGAAGTGGCCCAAGTGGCCTAATGGTTCTAATGGGCCTTAGTGTCCTTCTAGGCCTAAGTGGACTAATGGGTCTAAGTGTTCTAATAAGCCTAATGGGCCTAATGGTCCCAATAGTCAAATGTGGCCTAATCAGCCTAATGGGCCTAAGTGGTCGAATGGGCCTAAGTTGCCTAATGGACAAAAGTGACCGAATGGGCCTAATTGGCCCAATGGGCCTAAGTGGCTGAATGGGCCGAATGGTCCAAAGTGGCCCAATGGGCATATGTGGCCTAATGGGTCCAATGGGTCTAAGTTGCCTAATGGGCCTAAGTGGCCTAGTGGGCCTAAGTGACCTCATGGACATAATGGGCCTAAGTGGCCTAATTGGCCTAATGGTGCTAATGGGCTGAATGGGCCTAATGGGACTAATGGGCCGAATGGGCCTAATAGGCATAGTGTTCCTAAGTGAACTAAGGGGATTAATGGGCCAAATGGGCCAAAGTGCCTAATCGACCTAAGGGGACTAGTGGGATGAAGTGGCCTAATTGGCCTAATGGGCCTAAGTAGCCTAAGTGGCCAAATGAGCCTAATGTGCCAAAGTTTCCCAATGGGCCTAAGTGGCATAATGGGCCTAATGGGCCTATTGGGACGAAGTAGCATAATCGGCCTAATGGTCATAATGAGCTAAATTGCCTAATGGGCCTAATGGACCTAAGTGGCCTAATTGATCCTAATCAGCCTAATGGGCCAAAGTGGCCTAATTGGCCTAGTGGGCCTAAGTGGCATAACATTCCTAATGAGACTAAGTGGCCTAATGGTCTGAATGAGCCTAAGTGGTGTGATGGGCCTAATGGGCCTAAGTGGACGAATGAGCCTAAGTGTCTTATTGGGCCTAACAAGCCTAATGGACCTAAGTGGCCTAATGGGTCTAATGGGACTAAGTGGTGTGATGGGACTAATGTTCCTAAGTGACCTAATGGGCCTAATGGGCATGATGGGACTAATGTGCATAAAGGGACTAAGTGGCCTAAGTGGCCTAATGAGCCTAATGGGCCTAAGTCGCCTGATGGGCCTAATGGGATAAAGTTTTCAAATGGGCTTAATAGGACTAACGAGCCTAATGGGACTAAGTGACCTAATCAACCTAATGGGCATAATTGGCTTAAGTGGTCGAATGAGCCTAAGGAGCCTAATGCGCCGAAAGGGCTTAAGTGGCCTAATGGGCCTAATAGGCATAGTGGGCCTAAGTGACCTAATCGGCATAATGGAGCTAATGGGCGTAATGGGCCTAAGTGGCCTAATGGGCCTAAGTGGACGAATGGGCTTAATTGGTCGAATGGGCCTTATGTTCTTAGTGGACCTAATCGGCCCAATGGGCCTAAGTGGTCGAATGGGCCTAATGTGTCTAAGTGGCATAATGGGCCTAATGTGATGAATGGTTCGAATGGGCCTAATGTGACTAATGGGCCTAATGGGCCTAAGTGGATGAATGGGCCTAATGGGCCTAATGGTCTTAAGTGGAAAAATGGGCCAAATGGGCCTAAGTGGCCTAATGGGCCTAATGATTCAAATGTTCCTAGTGGGCCTAAGTGGACTAATAGGCCTACTAGGCTGATTGGGTCTAAGTGGCTAAATGGGCCAAATGGGACGAATGGGCATAAATTGGCTAATGGACATGAGTGGCCTAATGAGCCTGATGGGACCAATTGTCCTAAGTGTTCTAATGGCCCTAAGTGGCCTAATGGGATTAATGGGTCCAATGGTCCTTATGGGTATAATGGGCCGGAGTGGGCTAAGTGGCCTAATGGGCCTAAAGGGCCGAGTGGGACTAAGTGGCCTATTTTTCCCAATGGGCTAAGTAGCCTAATCTACCTAACAGGACTAATGGGCCTAATGGGGATAATGGGCCTCAGTGGCCTAAGTGTTCTAATGGGTCTAATGTGAAACATGGGACGAAGTGGCCTAGTTAGCCCAATGGGACTAGGTGGCCTAATGGTCCGAACAGGCCCAACGGGCCTAAGTGGCCTAAGGGGATGAAGTGGCCTAATGGGACCAACGGGCCTAAGTGACCTAATGAGCCTGATGTTCCAAATGGGCCTCCGTGTCCTAATGGGCCTAATGGTCCTAATGGGCCTAATGTGCCTAAGGGGCCTAATGGGCCTAATGGGCCTTAGTGGCTGAATGGTCCTAATATGCATAAGAGGCCTAGAGGGCCTAATGGGACGAATTGGCCTAAGGGGCCTAATAAGTCGAATGGGCTTAAGTAGCCTAATGGGCCTGAGTTGCCTAATAGGATTAAGTGACTTAATCAGCCTAATGGCCCTAATGGGTGTATTAGGCCTAAGTGGTTGAATGAGCCTAATTGGCCGATTGGGCCTAATGCGCCCAGTGGGCCTAAGTGTCCGAATGGGTATAGTGGGCCGAATGGGCCTAAGTGGACCAATGGGCCTAATGGGCCCAATGGGCCTAAGTGGCATAATGGGCCTAATGGGACTAAGTGGCCTCATGGACATAAGTGTCCAAATGGTCCTATGTGTCCAAATGGGTCTGATGGGCCTAATGGGCCTCGTGGGCCTCAGTGGCCTAATGGGCCTCATGGACATTAGTGTCGAATGGGCCTGGTGAGCTTAAATGGCGTAATGGGCCCAATGGGACTAATTGGAATGGTGGGCCTAATGGGACTAATTACCTCGTGGTCCCAATTTCTATAATGGGCCTAATGGTCCTTAGTGGACTAACTGGGCCTAAAGGGCCTAATGGGTTGAATGGGCCTAAGTGGACTACTGGGCCTAATGGGCCAAATAGGCCTCATAGGATGAATGGTTCTAAAGGGCCTAATGGGATGAGTGGGACAAATGGTCCCAATGGGCCTAATGGGATGAATGTACCCAATGGGCCTAATGGGCCTAATGGTCCTAATGGGTTTAAGTGGCCTAATGGGCCTAAGTGGCCTAAAGGGCCAAGTGGGTCTAATGGGTTTAATGGGCCCAAGTGACCTGATGAGTTGAATGGGCCTTATGGGCCTAATGGACCTAAGTGGCCTCATGGGACCAATGGGCCTAATGGGCCTGATGGGACTCATGGGTGTAATGGGCCTCATGGGCCAAATGGGGCTCATGGGAGGAATGCACGTCATGGGCCCCATGGGCCATATGGTCCTAATGGTTCAAAGTGTCCTAATGGGCCTAAGGGGCCTGTGTTCCCTAATGGGATTAATGGGCCTAATTAGGCTAATGGGGATAATGGACCTAATGGGCCTAAGTGGCCTAAGTGGGGTAATAAGGATAATCGACCAAATGGGGATAATGGTCCTAAGTGTACTAAGTGTCTTAATAAACCTAATGGGCCTAATGGGAATAATGGGTTTAATGGGCCTAATGTTCCTAAGCATCCTAATGGGCCTAATGGGAATAGGTGGCCTAATGGGACTAATGGGCCTAAGTGGCCTAATTGGGATAATCGAATGAATGGACCTAATGGGACTTAAATGACTAAGTGGATTAACGGGCATAATGGGAATAATGGGACTAATGGGTTTAATTAGTCTGATGGGCCTAAGTGGTTTAATGGGCCAAATGGGCCTATGTGGATTAAGGGGCCTAATGGGACTAAGTGACCTAATGGGAGTAATGGGCGTAATGGGAATAATGGGTTTAGTGGTCATAATGGGCCTAAGTGGCCTAATGGGCCTAATGGGTCTAATGTACCTAATGAGCCTAACTGGCTTAATGGGCCTAAGTTTACTAATGGACCTAATGGGCCTAATGGGCCTAAGTGGGCTAATACCTCTAATCGACTGTATGGGCCTAATGGGACTAATGGGCCTAAGTGGCCTAAGTGGACAAAGTGGACTAATCGGCCTGATCGAATGAATGGGACTAATGGGCCTAAGTCGCCTAATGGGCCTAATGGGCATAATGCCTAAGTGGACTAAGTGGACTAATGGGGCCAATGGGCATAATGGGCATAATGCACCTAAGTGTCCAAGTGGTCTAATCATCCTAATCGGCTGAATGGGCTTAATGGGTCTAAGTGGGATAATGGGCCTAATGGGCCTAATGGGCCTAAGTGGATTAATGGTCCTAATGGGCCAAAGTGCCCTAATCTGCCTAATCGACCAAATGGGCTGTAGTGGCATATTGGGCCTAAAGGTCCTAATGCGCCTTAGTGGGATAATCAGGCTAATCAACCGAATGGGCCGAAGTGGTCGAATCAGCCTAATCGACCAAATGGGCTTATGTGGCCAAATGGGCGTAATGGTCTAAGTGGCCTGATAGGCTTAATCGACCGAATGGTTCAAATGCCCCTAAGTGGCCTATTGGGTATAATGGGCCTAATGGGTTTGAGTAGCCTATGTGGCTTAATCGGCCTGATCAACTGAATGGGACTAATGGTCCTTATGGGCCTAAGTGGCTGATTGGGCCTAATTGGATTATGTGGCCGAATGGGCCTAATGTGCCAAATTGGCCAAATGGGGCTAATGGGTCTAATGGGCCTATGTTGTCCAATGGGATTAAGTGCCATAATGGTCCTAATGGCCCTAAGTGTCCTAATGGGCCTAGTGGCCCTAAGTGGTCGAATGAGTATAATGGGCCTAATGTGCCTATTGGGCCAAATAGGCCGAATCGGCCTATTGGGCCTAATGGGTCGTAGTGGCCTAATGGTCTAATGGGCCTAAGTGGCCTAATGGGTCTAATGGGCCAAATGGGACTAAGTGTCCTAAGTGGCATAATCGGCCTAATCGAACGAATGGGCCTAATGAGCCTAAGTGGCATAGTGGGCCTAATATGCCTTAGTGGTCGAATGGGTCTAATGGGCATGATGGGATGAAGTGGCCTAGTGGGACTCATGGGTCTATGTCGCCTAATGGACCTCATGGGCCTAAGTGGCCTAAGGGGCCTAATGGGCCTAATGGACCTCATAAGGCTAAGTGTCCTATTGTGCCTCATGGGCCTAAGTGGCCTTATGGGAATAATGGGCCCAAGGGGCCTAAGTGGCCAAATGGACCTAATGGGATTAATGGGCTTAAAGGGCTTAGGCGCCAAATTTTCCAGATGGGCCAAAGTGGCCTATTGGGCCTAGGTGGCCTAATGGGCTTAATGTGCTTAATGGGTCTAGGGGCCAAATGGGCCTAATGGGATGAATGAGCCTAATTGGCCTAAGTGTCCTAATGGGCCTCAGTGTACTGACGGTCCAATGTTTCCTAATCCGCCAAATGGGCTTAATGGGCTAAATGGTCCTAATGGGCCTAATAGATCTAAGTGGTGTAATGGGCCTAATGGGCCGAATGGGCATAATTGGCCTAAGTGGTCTAATGGGCCTAATGGGACAAAATGGCCTAATGGTCCAAAGTTTCCTAATCGGTCCAATGGGCTTAATGAGATTAATGGGCCTAGTGGGCCTAGGTGGCCTAATGGGCCTAAGTGGCCTAATTTTCATAATGGGATTAATGGGCACAATGAACCTAAATTACCTAATGGGGCCGAGTGGTCTAATCAGCCTAATGGGCCTAAGTGACCTCATGTGCTTAATGGGATTAACGAGCCTAGGGGCCAAATGGGCCTATGGGCCTAATGGGCCTAATGGGCCTAGTAAGCCTAATTTCCCAAATTGGATGAATGGGCCTCATGGTCCTATGTGGCCTAATGGGATTAATGGGCCTGAGGGTCATAATGGGCATAATTGGCCTAATGGGCCTAAGTGGCCCAATCATCCTAATGAGCTTTATGGACCAAATGGGCCTAAGTGGTCGAATGGGCCTAACTGGCCCAATCAGCCTAATGGGCCTAAGTTGTCTGATAGGCCCAAGTGGACCAATGGGTCGAATGGTAATAATGGTTCTAATGGTCCTAAGTGGGATAATGGGCCTAAGTAGCTGAATGGGCCTAAGTGGTCTAATGGGCCTAAGTGGACTGATGGGACTAATGGGTCTCAGTGGCCTCATGGGCCTAAAGGTCCTTAGTTGCCTCATGGGCCTAATGGGACTAATGGGCCTAAATTCTCTAAGTGACATAATGGGACTAATGGGCATAGTGGGCCAAATGGGCCAAATGGGCCTAAGTATCCGAATGAGAAGAATGGGCCAAAGTGGCCCAATGGGCCTAATGGGTCGAATGGGCCTAGTGGATTAATGGGATTAATGGTTCGAATGGACCTAAGTTGCCTAATAGGCGTAATGGGCCTAAGTGGCCTAATGGGCCTAATGGGCCTTAATGGCCAAAGGGGCCTAGTTGGTGTAAGTGGCCTAAGTGGGCAAATGGGCCTAATAGGCCTAAGGGGACTAATTGGCCTAATGGGCCTAATGGGACTAAGGGGTGTAAGAAGACTAATGGGCCTAATGGGTTGACGTCATCTAATGGGCCTAATAGGCCTAGTGGGTCTAATGAGCCTAAGTGGCCGAATGGGCCTAATGGACCTAATAGACCGAATGGGCCTAAGTGGCATAATTGGACTAATGGACCTAATGATCCTAATGGGCCTAATCGGTCAAAGTGGCCTAATGGGCCTAATCGACCGAATTGGCCTAATGGGCCTTACGGGCCTAAGTTGTCAATTGGGCCTAAGTGGTCGAATGGGCATAATGGGCCAAATTGGACTAGTGAGGGTAATGGGCCTAGTGGGACTAAATGGATGAATGAGATTAAGTGGCATAATGGGCCTAATGGGCCTAATGGGCGTAAGTGGCCTAAAGGGCCTAAGTGTCTTAATGGACCTAATTGGACTAAGTGGTGGATTGGACCTAATTTTCCATATTCACTGAATGGGTCTAAGGGCGTAAGTGGCATCATGGGCCTAATTTTTCTAAGTGGAATAATGGGCCTTGTGGGCCTAAGTGACCGAATGGGTCTAACGGGCCTAACACGCCTAATGGGCCTAAGTAGCCTTTTGGGCCTAATGGGTCTAATGGGCCTAATGCGCCTAATTGGCCTAAGTAGCCATATGGATCTAATGGGCCTAAGTTTCCTAATAGACCGTGGTGTCTGAATCAGCCTAATGGGCTTAATGGGCCTAGTGGTCCTAAGTGACAGAATGAGCCTAAGTGGCCCAATCGACTGAATGGGCCTAAGTAGCCTAATAGGCCTAAGTGGCCCAATGGGCCCAATGGGCATAATGGGACTAAGGGGTCCAATTGGCCTAATGGTCCTAAGTGGCCTAATGGGCCTAATGATCCTAATGGGGCTAAGTGGCCTTAATGGTCTAATGGGCCAAATGGGACTAATGTGCTTAGTGAGGCCTAATGGGCTTAAGTGGCATAATCAGCCTAAGTGGCCTAATGGGCCTTATGGGATTTATGAGACTAGTGGGCCTAAGTGGCCTAATAGGCCTAATGGGCTTTAGCGGGAAAATCGGCCTTATGGGCCTAAGTGGCCTAATGGGCCTAAGTGGCCTAATGGGCTTAATGGGTTTAAGGGGCCTAGGTTCCAAATGGTCTTAATGGGATGAATGGAACTAATGGGCCTAATGGTTTAAATGATCCTAATTAGCCTAAGTGGCCTAATGGGCCGAATGGGCCTAATGGGGCCTAAGTGGCCTAATGGGTCTAAGTTGCCTAATCGACCTAATGGGATTAATGGGCCTAAGGGGCCTAATGGGCCTAAGTGGCCTAATGGGCCTAAGTGTCCTAATGGGCTAAGTGGATGAATAGGCCTAAGTGGCCCAATGGGTTTATCGGGCCTAAGTGGATTAATGTGCCTAATGGGCGTAAGTGGCCAAATAGACCTAATGGGCCTAAGTGGACCAATGGCCCTAATGGGACCAATGGGCATAAGTGGACTGATGGGCCTAATGTGCCTCAGTGGCCTCATGGGCCTTAGTGGCCTAATGGGCCTTAATGGACTCATGGGCCTAATGGGCCTCATGGGACTAAAGGGACTAAGTGGACCAATGGGCCTAATGGGCTTAATGGGATGAATATGCATAATGGGCCTAGTGAGCATAATGGGCCTAAGTTGATGAATGAGCTTAAGTGGCCCAATGGGGAAAATGAGACGAATGGGTGTAGTGGCCAAATGGGCCTAATGGGCCTAGTTGCCTAATGGGCCTAACTGTCCTAGAATTCCAAAGTTCCCTAATGGGCCTAATGGACCTCAGTGGCCTAAGCGGCCTAATGGGATGAATGGGCCAAAGGGGACTAATGGGCCTAATGGCTCGAATTGGCCTAATGGGTCGAAGTAGCCTAATGGGACTAGTGGGCCTAATGCACCTAAGTGGCTGAATGAGACTAATGGGTCTAAGTGGCCTAATTGGCCGAATGGGCCTAATATGCCTAGTGGGCCTAAGTGGCCTAATGAGCCAAATAGGTCTAAGTGGCCTAATGGGCCGAATGGGACTAATGTGCCTAGTGGGCCTAATGTTGCTATGTGACCTAATGGGCCTAATGGGCCTTAGTGGCTTAAGTGGACTAATTGTTCAAATGGGCCTAAGTGTCCTAATGGGCCTTAGTGCCTAATGGGACTAATGGTCATAGTGGGCCTAAGTGGCCTAATGGATCGAATGGGCCTAATTGGCCTAAGTGGCATAATAAGCCTTATTAGCTTATGGGCCTAATGGTTCTAATGGGCCTAAGTGGCCAAATGGGCCTATTGGGTCTAAGCTTCCTAATGTACATAAGGTTCCTAACAGGCCTAATGGGCCTAACAGGCCTCATTGGCCTAAGTGACCTCATGGGCCTCATGGGCCTAAGTGGCCAAATGGGCCTAATGGGCTTAGTAAGCCTAGTGGGATGAATGGGATTAATGAGCCTTAGTCTGAATGGTCTTAATGGGTCGAATGGACCAAATGGGCTGAATGGGCCTAATGGGCCTGAGTGGCCTAATGGGCCTAAGTGGCCTAATCGACCTAATTGGCTTAATGGACCTAATAGGCCTAAGGGGCGCAATGGACCTAAGTGGCCTAATGGGACTAAGGGGCCTAATGGTCCTAAGTGGCCTAATGGGCCTAGGTTTCCTAATGGGATTAATGGAATTTACGAGCCTAGGGTCCAAATGGGCCGAATTGGCCTAATTAGCATAAGTGGCCAAATTGGCCTATGTGGCGCAATGGGCCAAAGTTGCCTGATCAGCCTAATGGGATTAATAGGCCTAATGGGACTAAGTAGCCTAATGTGCCTAATTAGTCTAAGTGGCCTATTGGGTCTTATGGTCCTAAGGGGCCTAAGGGGCCTAATGGGCCAAAGTTGCCTAATCAACCTAATGGGCATAATTAGCCTAATGGGCCTAATGAACCAAATCGGCCAAATGAGCCTAAGTGGCCTGATCATCCTAATGGGATTAATGGTCCAAGTGGACCTAAGTTCCCTAAGGTGCCTAATGGGCCTTATTGGCCTAATCGGCATAATGTGCCAAAGTGGCCAAATAGGCCTAAGTGGACTAATGGGCTTAATTGGCATAATGGGCCTAGGGGCCAAATGGGCCTAATGGGCCGAATGGGCCTAATGAGCTGAATGATCCTAATTAAACTAAGTGTCCTAATGAGCCTAATGGGCCTAATGAGCCTAAGTGGCCCAACATGCCTATGTTTCCTAGTCGGTGTAATGGGCTTAATGGGTATAATGGGCCTAATGGGCTTAATGGGCCTAAGTGACCTCATCAGCCTAATGAGATTAATGGACCAAGTGGGACTAAGTGGTTGAATGGGTCTAATGGACCTTAGTGGCGTAATCAGCCTAATGGGATTAAGTTTCCGAAGTGCTCAAATGAGCTAAGTTGCCTAATGGGCCTAATGGGCCTAAGTGGACAAATGGGCCTAAGTGGCCTAATGGGGCGATGTGGCCGAACGAGCCCAATGGACATAATGGGACAAAATGGCCAAAGTGTCTTAATGGGCCTAAGTGGTCTATGTTTCCTAATGCGCCTAATAGGCCTAAGTGGCCTAATGAGACTAATGGGCCTTAGTTTCCTAATGGGTCTAAGTGGTCCGATGGGCCTCAGTGGCCTGATGCTCCTAATGAGACTCGGTGGCCTAATGTGCCTAATGGAGCTAATAGGCCTAAGTGGCCTGATGGTTCTGAGTGGCCTAATGGGCTAAATGTGCCTTAGTGGCCTAATGGTCCTAATCGACCAAAGTGGTCTAATGGGTCTAATCACATTAATGGGCCTAGGTGACCAAATGAGTCGAATGGGCCTAAGTGGCCTAATGGACCTAATGGGCCTAATGTGCCTAAGTTTCCTAATGGGCCTAATGGGCCTAAGTGGCCTAATGAGTCATATAGGCCTAAGTGTCCTAATTGGCATAATGGGCCTAAGTGGATAAATGGGCCTAATGAGCCTAATGGGCCTAAGTGGATTATTGAGTGGAATAGGCCTTAGTGTCCTAATGGGCCTGATGGGCCTAATGGGCCTAAGTGGCCTAATGAGCCGAATGGACCTAAGTGGCATATTGGTCCTAATGAGACTAATGGACCTAAGTGGCCTAATGAGGCTGATGGGCCTGATGGGCCTAAGTGGCCTAATGAGCCGATTGGACCCAAGTGGCATGATGGGCCTGATGGTCCTAATGGGTTGAATGGGTCGAGGTGGCCTAATGGGCCTGATGGGTCGAATGAGCCTAAGTAGACTAATGATTCGAATTAGCCTAAGTGGACTAATGGGCCTAAGGGGACTCATCTGCCTAAAAGGCCTCAATGGCCTAATGGGCCTGATGGGCCTGATGGCCCTAATGGACCGAATGGGCCTTAGTGGCCTCGTGGGCCTGATGACCTAATGTTCCTAATGATCCTCAAGGAACTAAGTGAACTAATGGTCCTAATGGGAATCAATGGACAAATGGACCTAATGCGCCTAATGGGCCTCAGTGGCCTAATGGGTCTAATGGTCCTTAGTGGCTTAGTGGGCTGAAGTGACCTTAGTGGCATAATGGGCCTAGTGGGATGAAGTGGCCTGATGAGCTGAATGGGACTAAGGGTCATAATGGGCCTAAGTGGCCTAATGGACCTATATCCCTAATGGGCATATGTGGCCTAATGGGCGTGATGGGCCTAATGGGCCTAATGAGCCTAATGGGCCTAAGTAGAAAAAGTAGCCGAATGAGGCTAATGGTCCTAATTGGACTAATGGATCTGATGTGCCTGATGGGCCTAAGGGACCTCGGTGGTCTAATTGGCCTTATGGCCCTAATGGGCCTCAGTGGCCCAATGGGCCTAATGGACCTTAGTGGCATAATGGGCCCAATGGGCCTAAGTGGACTCATGGTCCTAATGGGATTCATGGGTCTAATGGGCCTCAATGGTCTAAGTGGCCCAATGGGCTTGATGGGCCAAAGTGTCCTAATGGGCTGAGTCAGCCTCATGAGCCTAAGGGGGTGAATGGGCCTGATTTTCCTGATGGGCCCAATGGGCCTCAGTGGCCAAATATTCCCAATGGGATTAATGGGCCTGGTAGGCCCAATGGGAGTAATGGCCCAAGTTCCCCAATGGTCCTAATGGTTCTAAGTGGCCTAATGGCCCTAATGGCCCTAATGGGCCTAAGTGGCCTAATGGGCCTGATGGGCCTAATGGGGACCTAAGTGGCCTAAGTGTCCTAATGGGCATAATGGGCTTAAATGGCTGAATGGTCCTAAAGGACCTGAGTGACATAATGTTCCTAATGGGCCTAAGTGGCCTAATGGTCCTAAGTCTTCTCATAATTCTAACGGGCCTATGTGGACTGATGGTCCTAATGGACCTAATGGGACTAATGGGCCTAATGAGCCTAAGTGGCCTAATGGGCATAATGGGTTTAATCGGCCAAATGGGTTGAATGGGTCTAATGTTCCTAGTGGGCCTAAGTGGCTAATGGGACTAATGGGCCTAAGTGGCCTAAGTGGCCTAATCGGTCTAATCGAACAATTGGGCCTAATGTACCTAAGTTGACTAATGGGATAAATTGGCCTACGCGGCCGAATGGGCCTAAGTTGCCCACATGGCATAATTTTCCTTCATGGATGAATGGGCCTAATGGTCCTGATAGGCCAAATTGGCCTAATGGTCCAAATCGGCCTAGGTGGTCAAATGTGCCTAAGTGGCCCATATGGCCTAATTTGCCTTTGTGACCGAATGGGCCTGATAGGCCTATGTGGCCTAATGGTCCTAATAGGCCTGAGAGGACTAAGTTTCCTAATTTCCGAATGGGCCAAACTGGCTAAATGGGCCTAATCGACCCAAGGGGCCTAATGGGATTAATGTGGTTATTGGTCCTAGGTTCCAAATGGGTCTAATGGGCTGATTGGGCCTAATGGGCTTAAGTGGCCTAATGGGTGTAATGGTCCTAGTGGCCAAATCGAACTAATGGGCTTAATGGTACAAATGGGCCTAATGGTCTTAATGGGCCTAAGTGGATTAATGTTCATAAGAAGCCTAATGGGTCTAAGTGGCCTAATGGGTCTGGGTGGCCCAATGGGCTTAATGGGCTTAACGGGCCTAGGGGCAAAACGGGCCTAATGGGATGAATGGTCCCAATGGCCTAATAGGCCTAAACGACCTAATGGGCCTAAGTGGCCTAATCATCCTAATGAGTGTAATGGTTTTAATGGGCCTAATGGGCCTTATGGGACTAAGGGGCCGAAGGGGGCCAATGGGCCTAAGTGCCCTAATGGGCCTAGCTGGCCAAATGGTCTTTAAGGGCTTAAACGAGCCTAGGCTCCAAATAGGCCTAATTGGCCATAGTGGCCTAATGGGCCTAGTGGGTGGAAGTGGATTAATGGGGGAAAGTTTCCTAATAGACCTAATGGTAATAATGAGCCCAATGGACTGAATGGGCCAAAGGGGCCTAAGTGGCCAAATGTGACTAATGGACCAAATGGGCCTAATTAACCTAAGTGGACTAATGATCTTAAGTGAAATAATGGGCCTAATGGGCTTAATGAGCCTAGTGGGCCTAAGTGGCCTAAGGGGGCTAAGTGGCCTAATCGACATAATGGGCTTAAGGGGCCTAGTGGGCCTAAGTGGCCTAATGGGCCTTAATCACCTAATCGGCCAAATAAGGATAAGTGACCCAATGGTCTTAATAGGATTAAAGGGTCTAGGGGCCTAATGGGTCTAATGGGCCTAATGGGATTGAGTGGCCTAATGGGCTTAATGGGCCTAAGTGGCCTCATGGGCCTAAAGGGCCTTTGTGGCATAATGGGCCTAAGTGGCCTCGTGGGCCTAATAGGCCTAATGGTCCTAATGAGCCTAAGTGGCCCATGAGGAATAATGGGTACAATGGGCATAATGGTCTTAATAGGCCAAATGGTCCAAAGTGGATGAATGGGCCTAATGGGTTTAATGGGCCAAAGTGGCCTAGTGGGCCTAATGGGCGTAATGGCCTTAAGTGGCCTAATGGGTGCAATGAGACTAAGTTGCCTAATGTGCCCAATGGGCCTTAGTGGCTTAATGGGTGGAATGGGGTGAATGGGTCAAGTGGGCCTAAGTGGCCTAATCGGCCAAAAGGGCCTAATGCACCAAAGTGTCCTTATGGATTCAAGTGGCCGAATGAACCTAAGTGGCCTAATGGGGCTAATGGGCCTAAGTGGCCTAATGGGGTGAATGGGCCTAAGTGGCCTAATCGGACTAAAGAGACGGATGTGCCAAAGTGTCCTAATGGACCTAAGTGGTCGAATGAGCCTAAGTGGCCTAATGGGGCTAATGGGCCGAAGTGGCCGAATGGGCCTAAGTGGCCTAATGGCGCTAATGAGCCTAAGTGGCAGAATGGGCTTAAGTGTCCTAATGAGACTAATGGGTATAAGGGGCCTTATTATCCTAATGGGATGAAGTGGCCCAATGGGATTAATGGGCTTAAGTGACTGAATGAGCCAAATGGGCCTAAGTGGCCCAACTGGACCATTGTGACGAATGAGTTGAATGGGCCTATGTGGCCTAATGGGACTAATGGGCCTAAGTGGCCTAGTGGGCCTAATGGGCCTAAGTGGACTGATGGGAATCATGGGCCTAAGTGGCCTAAGTGGCCTAATTGGAATAGTCAACCGAATGGGCTTAATGGGCCTAGTGTCCAAAAAGGCCTCATGGGCCCAAGTTTCTAAATGGGCCTATTTGGCCTTAGTGGCCTAGTGGGCTTAATTTTCCTAAGTGGCCTCATGATCAAAATGGAATGAATGATATGAATGGGCTTAATGAAACTAATTGGGCTAATGGGGCTAAGTGGCATAATGGGCCTAAGTGGCATAATGAGCCTAAGTGGCCTGAATGGGTCTAATGGCCCGAATGGGCCTAATGGTCTAAATGGTCCTAATGTGCCAAATGGGCATAATGGGCCGAAGTGACCTAAAGGGACTAATGGACCGAATGGGCCGAATGGGCCAAAGTGGCCTAATGGGCCTAAGTGGCCAAATGGGCCTAATGGCCTGAATGGGCCGAATGGGCCTAATGGGCTAAAGTGGCCTAAGGGGCCTAATGGGCCAAAGTGGCCTAATGGGCTAAAGTGGCCTAAGGGGCCTAATGGTCTTAACAGGTCTAAGGAGCCTAATGGGCCTAATGGGATGAACGAGCCTAATGGGCCTAAGTGGCCTAATGGTCCTAAGTGGCCTAATCAGTCTAATGGGATTAATGGGCCTAATTGGCCTAATGGTCCAAAGTGGCATAATCGGCCTAATGGGCTTAAGTGGCCTAATCGAATGAAGTGGATTAATGGTCCTAAGTGGCATAATGGGTCTAATTGGCCTAAGTTCCCTACTGGGCCTATGTGGCCTAATGTACCTAAGTGTCCTAATAAGCCTAATGGCCCTAATGGGCATAATAGGCATAATGGGCCTAATGTGACAAAGTGGACTAATCGGCCTAATGGGCCTAAGTGGTTGAATGGTCCTAAGTTGATGAATGGGCCAAAGTGACCTAATGGGCCAAAGTGGGCCAATGAGCCTAAGTGGCCGAATGGTTCTAATGGGCCTAAGTGGCCCAATGGGCCTAAGTTTCATAATGGGCCTAAGTGGCCAAATGGGTCTAAGTGGCCTCATGAGAATAATGGGCCTAAGTGTCCTAATGGGCCCAATAGTCTAAATAGGTTGAATGGACCTAATGAGCCAAGTGGTCCTAAGTGGCCTAAGGAGCTTAATGGGCCGAATAGGCCTGAGTGGCCTATTCAACCTAAGGGGCTTAATGGGACGAAGTGGACTAATTTTTCTAATGGGCCTAAGTGGCCTAAGTGGCCTAATGAGCCTAATGGGCCAAAGTGGCCCAATGGGCCTAAGTGGCATAATGAGCCTAAGTGGCCTAATGGGCCTAATGGGCCTAATGGGATGAAGTGGTGTAATAGGCCTAATGGACATGATGGGCCTAAATTGCCTAATGGTCCAAATTGGCCAAAGTGTCCTAATTGACCTAATGGACCTAATGGGCCAAAGTGTCCTAATCAACCTAATGGGCCTAAGTGGAATAATGGGCCTAATGGGACTAAGTGGCCAAATGGGCCGAATGTGCATAAGTGGCGTGATGGGCCTATTGGGACTAAGTGTCCTAATGGGCCTAAAGGGCTTAAGTGGCTTCATGTGGCTCTTGGGATTCAGTGGCCTCATGGGCCTAATGGGCCTAAAGGGACTAAGTGACCTAAGTGGCCTTATGGGCCAAATCAGCCTATTGGACCTAAGTAGCATGTTGGTCCTAATGGGCTAAAGTTGTCAAATTGTCCTAATAGGACTAATGGGCCTAATAGGCCTAAGTGGCCTAATGGGACTAAGTGACCTAATTAGCCTAATGATCATAATGGGATTAAGTGGTCAAATGGTCCTAAGGGTCCTAATGTACCGACTCGACTTAAGTGGCCTAATGGGCCTAATGGGCCTAAGTGACCTAATCAGCATAATGGATCTAATGGGTGTAATGGGCCTAAGTGGCCAAATAGACCTAATTGGCTGAATGGTCCTAATGTTCTTAGTGGACCTAATGGGCCTAAGTAGCTTAAGGGGCCTAATGTGCCTAATGTGCCTAAGTGGTATAATGGGCCTAATGGGATGGATGGTCTGAATGGGCCTAATGTGTCTAGTGGGCCTAATGGGCCTCAGTGGCTGAATGGGCCTAATGGGACTAATGGATCTAAGTGGACAAATGGGCCAAATGGGCCTAAGTGGCTAATGGGAATAATGGTCCAAATGTGCCTAGTGGGCCTAAGTGGACTAATGGGCCTACTAGGTTGAATGGGACTAAGTGGCCAAATGGGCAAAATGGGCCGAATGGGCATAAGTGGCCTAATGGACATGAGTGGCCTAGTGAGATTAATGGGTATAATTGGCCTAAGTGGCCTAATGGACCTAAGTGGCCTAATGGTATTAATGGGCCTAATGGTCCTATTGGGTATAATGGGCCTAAGTGGACTAAGTGGCCTAATAGGCCTAAAGGGCCGAGTGGGCCTAAGTGGCCTAATTTTTCCAATGGTATGAGTAGCCTAATCTGCCTAACGAGCCTAATGGGCCTAGTGGGTATAATGGGCCTAATTGGATTAATCGGCCTAAGTGGCCTAATGAGCCTAATGGTTCAAATGGGACTAAGTGACCTAATTATCCCAACGGGCCTAAGTGGGCTAATGGGTCGAACGAACCTAACGGGCCTAAGTGGCCTAAGGGGCTGAAGTGTCCTAATGGGTCCAACGGGCCTAAGTGGCCTAATGAGAATGATGGACCTAATGAGCCTAATGGGCCTCAGTGGACTAATTGGCCTAATGGGCATAATGGGCCTAAGCGGCTTAATGTGCCTAAGGGGCCTAATGGGCCTAATGGGCCTTAGTGGTCGAATGAGCCTAATGGGCCTTGGGGGTCTAATTGGCCTAATATGCCTAATGGGTATAATGGGACTAATGGGCCTAAGGAGACTAATGAGCCGAATGGGATTAGGTAGCCTAATGGGCCTAATGGGCCTAAGTTGCCTAATAGGATTTAGTGACCTAATCAGCCTAATGGACCTAATAGGGATAATGGGACTAAGCGGTCGAATGGGACTAACTGGACGAATGGGCCTAATGTGCCTAGTGGGCCTAATGGGCCTAAGTGTCTGAATGGACATAATGGAAAAAATGGGCCTAAGTGGCCCAATGGTCCTGATGGGCCCAATGGGCCTAATGAGACTATGTGGCCTCATGGGCCTAAGTGTCCAAATGGGCCGAAGTGGCCAAATGGGCTTGATGGACCTAATGGGTCTCATGGGACTTAGTGGCCTCATGGGCCTCATGGGCATAAGTGTTGAATTGGCCTAGTGGGCTTAAAAGGCTTAATGGGACCAATGGGACTAATTGGCATGATGGGCCAAATGGGCCCAATGTCTATAATGGACCTAATGGGCCTTAGTGGACTAAGTGGTCCTAAAGGGACTAAGGTTTTGAATGGGCCTAAGTGTCCTAATGGGCCTAATGGACCCAATAGGTCTCATGGGATGAATGGGCCTATGGGGCCAGATGGGGTGAGTAGGACAAATGGGCAAAACAGGCCTAATGGGATGAATGTGCCCAGTGGGCCTAATGGGACTAATTGGCCTAAGTGGCCTAAAGGTCCAAGTGGGTCTAATGGGTTTAATGGACCCAAGTGGCCTGATGGGTCTAATGGGCCTCATGAGACGAATGGGTCTAATGGCCTCATGGGCCTAATGGGCCTCAGTGTTCTAATGTGCCTGATGGGCCTCATGAGTGTGATGGGACTCATGGGCCTAATGGGCCTCATGTTTCTAATGGGCCTCATGGGCCTAATGGGTCTCATGGGTGGAATGCGTCTCATGGGACCATGAGCCAGATGGGCCTAATGGGCCTAATGGTCCAAAGTGGCCTAGTGGGCCTAAGTTCCCTAATGAGCCTAATGGGCCTAATTGGCCTAATGGGGCTAATGGTCCTAATGGAGCTAATGGTCCTAAGTGGCCTAAGTGACTTAATAGGGATAATCGACCCAAGAGGGTAATGGTTTGAAGTGGCCTCAGTGGCTTAATGGACCTAACGGACCTAATGGGACTAATGGGTGAAATGGGCCTAATGTTCCCAAGCATCCTAATGGGCGTAATGGGCCTAGGTGGCCTAATGGGACAAATGGGCCTAAGTGTCCTAATTAGGATAATCAACTAAATGGGCCTAATGGGCCTTAGTGGCCTAAGTGGCTTAATGGGCCTAATGGGCCTATGTGGCCTAAGGGGCCTAATGGGACTAAGTGACCTAATGGGACTAATGGGCATAATGGGAATAATGGGTTTAGTGGGCATAATGGGCCTAAGTGGCCTAATGGGCCTAATGGGCCTAATGGACCTAACGGGCCTAACTCACATAATGGGCCTAAGTAGACTAATGGACCTAATGGGCCTAATGGCCCTAAGTTTCCTAATCCTCCTAATCGATTGAATGGGCATAATGGAACTAATGGTCCTAAGTGGCCTAAGTGGCCGAAGTGGCCTAATCGACCTAATCGAGAGAATGTGACTAAAGGGTCTAAGCGGCCTAATGGGCCTAATGGGACTAATGCATAAGTGGACCAATGGGTCCAATGGGACAAATGGGCCTAATGGGCATAATGGACCTAACTGGCCTAAGTGGTCTAATCAGCCTAATCAGCTGAATGGTCTTAATGGGCCTAAGTGTACTAATGTGCCTAATGGGCCTAAGTGGGCTAAGTGTCTTTTAATCGGCATAATCAACTGAATGGGCTTAATGGGCCTAGTGGGCCTAAGTGGCCTAATGGTCATAGTGGTCCAAAGTGGTCGAATCTGCCTAATCAATAGAATGGGCCTCAGTGGCCTAATGAGCCTAAAGATCCTAATGGACCTAAGTGGGCTAATCGGGCTAATTGACCGAATGGTCCCAAGTGGCTAAATCGGCCTAATCGACCAAATGGGCCTAATGATCCTAAGTGGTAAAATGGAACTAATGGGCTAAGTGGCCTAATCTACCTAATCAGTCAAATGGACTGAATGGTCATATGTGGCATAATGGGTCTAATGGGCCTAATGGGTCTAAGTGGCTTAATCATCCTAATTGACCGAATGGGACTAATGGTCCTTATGGGCCTAAGTGGCAGATTGGGCCTAATGGGCTTATGTGGCCGAATGGGACTAATGGTCCAAATTGGTCAAATGGGGCAAATGGGCATAATGAGCCTAAGTTTTCAAATGGGCTTAAGTGACATAATGGCCCTAATGGCCCTAAGTGGCCTAATGGACCTAGTGGCCCTAAGTGGACGAATGAGCCTAAAGGGCCTAATGTTCCTATGGGGATAAATGGGGTTAATGGGCCGAATGGGTCTATTGGGACGAATGGGCCTTAGTGGCCTAATGGTCTAATGGGCCTTAGTGGCCTAATGGACCTAATGGGCCTAAGTGGCATA
Source organism: Viscum album (assembly GCA_963277665.1). Lineage (NCBI taxonomy): Eukaryota > Viridiplantae > Streptophyta > Magnoliopsida > Santalales > Viscaceae > Viscum > Viscum album. Next base: position 607,174,362 of record OY728147.1, read on the forward strand.
AGTGTCATAATCAGCCCAATCAAACGAATGGGCCTAATGGGCCTAATAGGCCTTAGTGGTCAAATGCGCCTAATTGGAATGATGGGTTGAAGTGACCCATTGGGCCTCATGGGCCTATGTGGCCTAATGGACCTCATGGTCCTAAGTGGCCTAAGGGTCCTAAGGGGCCTAATAGGCCTAATGGGCCTCATGAGACAAAGTGGTCTATTGTGCCTCATGGGCCTAATGGGCCTAAGTGGCCGAAGTGGCCTAATGGGCCTAATGGAATTAATGGTCTTAATGGTCCTAGGTGCCAAATTTTCCAAATGGGCCAAAGTGGCCTAAGGGCCTAATGGGCCTAAGTGGCCTAATGGGCCTAGGTGGCCTAATGGGATTAATGGGCTTAACGGGTCTTGGGGACAAATGATCCTAATGGTCTTAATGAGCCTAATTGGACTAAGTGGCCTAATGGGCCTCAGTGTCCAAATGGGACAATGTTGCCTAATTGGTCTATTGGGATTAGTGGGATAAATGTTCCTAATGGGCCTAATGGGTCTAAGTGGCCTAATGGGCCTAATGAGATGAATGAGTATAATTTTCCTAAGTGGCCTAATGGGCCTAATGGGCCTAATGGGCCAAAATGGCATAATGGTCCAAAGTTGCCTAATCATCCCAATGAACTTAATGGGCCTATTGAGCCTAGTGGGCCTAATGGGCCTAAGTGGCCTAATGGGCCTAAGTGGCCTAATTGGTATAATGGGATTAATGGGCCTAGTGGGCCTAAATTACCTAATGGGGCTTGGTGGCCTAATCGGGCTAATGGGCCTAAGTGGACTCATGTGATTAATGAGATTAACAGGCCTAGGGGCCAAATGGGCCTAATGGGCTGAATGAGATGAATGGGCCTAGTTAGCCTAAGTTCCCTAATGGGCCTCATGGGACTAAGTGTCCTAATGGGATTAATGGGCCTAATGGGCATAATTTTCCTAATGGGCCTAAGTGGCCTAATCAGCCTAATGGGCTTAATGGGCCCAATGGGCCTAAGTGGTCAAATAGGCCTAATGGGCCTAAGTGGACCAATTAGCCTAATGGGCCTAAGTGGCCTAATGGGCCGAATTGGTATAATGGGTCTAAGTGTGATAATGGGCCTAAGTAGCTGAATGGACCTAAGTGGCCCAATGGGCCTAATGGGCCTAAATGCCATAAGTGGCATAATGGGCCTAATGGGCCTAATGGGCCTAATGGGCATAATGGGACAAATGGGACAAATGGGCCTAAGTAGCCGAATGAGACGAATGGGCCTAATTGGCCCAATGGGGCTAATGTGTTGAATGGGCCTAGTGGCCTAATGGGCTTAATGGGTCAAATGGGCATAAGTTTCCTAATGGGCGTAATGGGCCTAAGTGGCCTAATGGGCCAAATGGGCGTTAGTGGCCTAAGGGGCCTAGTTGGTGTTAGTGGCCTAAGTGGCCAAATAGTCCTAATAGGCCTAAGTGGCCTAACATGCCTAAATGGGACTAAGGGGCCTAAGTGGCCTAATGGGCCTAATGGGTCGACGACATCTAATGGGCCTAATGGACCTATGTGGCCTAATAGGCCTAGTGGGCCTAATGAGCCTAAGTGTCTGAATGGGTTTAAGTGGCCCAATGGTCTTAATGTGCCTAGCGGGCCTAATGGGCCTACTGGACCTACTATTCCTAATGGTCCTAAGGCTTAATTGGCCTAATGGGACTAATGTGCCTAATGTGCCTAATGAGCCAACTGGTCCTAAGGGGGCTAATATGCCTAATGGTCCTAATGGGACTAAGTGGCCTAATAGGTCTAATGGGCCTAATGGGACTATGTGTCCTAATGGTCCTAAGTGGCCTAATAGGCCTAATGGGTCTAATGGGCCTAATTGGCCTAAGTGGCCTAATGGTCCTAATTGGATTAATGGGCCTCATGGGCTTAATGGGTCCAAGTGGTCTAATGGGGAAAATGGGCCTCATGGGCCAAAGTGGCCTCATGGGCCTCATGGGCCGAAGTGGCCTAATGGGCCTAATGAGACCATGGGGCTAATGGGACCAAGGGGATAATGGGCCTAATGGGCCAAATTGGATGAATGGGCTTAACGGGCCTTGGTGCCAAATGGTTCAAATGGGCTTAATGGGCCTAAGGGGCTTGATCAGATTAAGTAGCCTAATGGGCCTAATGTGTCTAAGTGTCCTAATGGGCCTAGGTGTACTAATGGGCCTAATGGGATGAATGTTCCTAAGTGGCCTAAGAGGCCAAAGTGGCCTAAAAGGCCTAGGTGGCCTAATGGGTGTAATGGGCCTAATGAGACTAATAGACCTAATGGACCTAATGGGCCTATTAGGCCCAAGTGGCCTAATGGTCCTAAGTGGCCTAAAGGGCCTAATTGGCTTAAGGGGACTAAGTGGACTAATGGTCTGAATTGGCCTAAGTGGCCTAATGGGTGCAAGTAGACTAATGGGCCTAAGTTTCTTAATTGGTATAAGGGGAGTAATGGGCATAATGGGCCTAAGCGGACTAATGGGACTAAGGGGACAAATGGGCCTAGGGGGCCTAATGGGCCTCTATGACCTAATGTGCTTAATGGTCTTAACAGGTCTAGGGTCCAAATGGGCCTAAGTGGCCTAATGGAACAAAGTTGTATAATTGTATTAATGGTATTAATGGGCCTAATAGGCTGAATGGGCCTCAGTGGCCTAATGGGTGGACTGGGCCTAATTGGATGAAGTGGCCTAATGGTCCGAAGGGGCCTAATGAGACAAATTTTCCCAATTGACCTAATGGGATTAATTGGCCGAATTGGCCTCATGGGCCAAATGGGCCAAATGGGCCGAATGGGCCTAAGTGGCCTAATCGGCCTAATGGGCTTAATGGGTCTAGTGGACTGAGGTGGCCTAATGGGCCTAATTGGCCTTAGTGGCCTCATCAGCCTAATGTGCCTAAGTGGCTTAATGGGCCTATGTGGCCTAATGGGGCCAAGTGGCCTAATTGGCTTAATGGGCTTAATGAGACAGGGTGATAAATGGGCCAAATGGGCATAATGGGATGAATGGTCCAAATTAACCTGAGTAGCCTAATGGGCTTAATGTGCCTAATGGGCCTAAGTGGCCTAATGGGCCTAAGTGGGCCTAAGGGGCCTAATGGGCCTAAGTGGGCCTAATTGGCGTCATGGGCCTAAGTGGCCTAATGGTCCGAAGTGGACCTAATGGCCTAATGGGCCTTGGTGACCGAATGATCCTAGGTGGACAAATGGGCCTAGGTGGCCTAATAGGCCTAATGAGCCTAATGGGATGAAGTGTCCTAATGGAACTAAAGGGCCTAATGGTCTAATGTTTCATAATGGGCCTAAGTGGCATAATCGTAACTGAATGGGCCTAAGTGGCCTAATGGTCCTACTAGGACTAAGTGACCAAATGGTCCTAGGTGGCCAATGGGTCAAATGGGTTGTATGAGTCGAATGATCCTAATGGGCCTAAGTGGATGAATTGGCTTAAAGGTCCTAATGGGACATAGTGGCTTAATATGCCTAAGTGGCTGAATGGGCCTAAGGGGCCTAATGGGGCTCATGGGCCTAAGTGGTCAAATGGACCTAAGTGGTCTAATTGGACTAATGTGATTAATGGGCATAATGGGCCTCATGGGCCTAAGTGGTCCAATGGGCCAAATGGGACTAAGTGGCTTAATGGGCCTGATGGGCCTGATGAGTCTCATGGGCCTAAGTATCCTATTGGGCCTACTGGTCCTAAGTGGACAAATAGTCCTATGGGGACTTAGTGTCCCAATCAACATAATTTTCCTAAGTGGCCTAATGAGCCTAATGGGACGAATGGGATGAAAGTGGACAGATGGGCCTAATGGCCCAAAGTGGCCTAATCGGCCTAATGTGTCTAAGTGGCCTGATGGGTCAAAGTGGCCAAAGGGGCCTAAGTGGCCCAATGTTCCTAATGGGGCTAAGTGGCCTAACGATCCTAAGTTGCAAAATGTGATTAAGTGGCTTAATGGGCCTAATGGTCCCAAGTGGCCTAATGGTCCTAATGGGTCGAATGGACCTAATGGGCCTAATGAGCCTAATGGGACGAATGGGATCAATGGGCCTAATGGGACTCAGTGGCCTAATCGACCTAATGGAATTAATTTGCCTAAGTGGATTAGTGGACCTAATGGGCCTAATGGGCTTAAGTGGACTAATGGGCCAAAGTGGCCTAATGAGCCTAATGTGCTTAAGTGGTTTAATGGGCCTAAGTGGCCTAATGGGACTAATGGGAATAATGGACCTAAGTGGCCTAATGGTCCTAGTGTCCTAAGTGTCCTAATGGGCCTAATGGGACAAATTGGCCTAATGGGCCTAATGGGCCTAAGTGGCCTAATGGGCCAATGTGGCTTAATGGGTCTAGTGAGCCTAAGTGGTGTTATGGTCCTAATGGGTTAGTGTAAATAATGGGCCTAATGGGACTTAGTGGCCTAATAGGACTTAGTTGCCTAATGGTACTAAGTGGCATAATGGGAATAATGGGCCTAAGTGGTCTAATGGGTTGAATGGGCCTCACTGGCCTAATGGGACTTATGGGCCTAAGTGGCCTAATAGGCCGAATGGGCATATGTGGACTAATGGGAAAAATGGTCCTTAGTGTCCCAAGTGGTTTAATGGGCCAAATGGTCTAAATTGGCCTTAGTGGCCTAATGGTCCTAATGGGCCTCAGTGGCCTAATGGGCCTAATACACGGAATGTGTCTAACTGGACTAATGGGCCTAAGTGGCCGAATGACCCTAAGTGTCCTAATGGGCCTAAGTGGACTAATGGTTCTAATGGACCTAAGTGGCCAAAGGGGCCTAAGTGTCCTAATGGGGCTAATGGGACTAATTGTACTAAGTGACATAATGGGCCTAAGTGGCCTAAAAGGCATTAGCCTAAAGTGACTAAATGGACTAATGGGCATAATGGGCCTAAGTGGCCTAATGGGCCTAAGAGGCCTAATGGCCCTAAGGGTCCTAAGTGGCCTAAGGGTCCTAAGTGGCCTAATGTGCCTAATTGGCCTAATGATCCTAATGGGCCTAAGTGTCCTAATGGGCCTAAGTGTCCTAATGGGCCTCAGTGGCCTAATGGGCCTAATGCAAAAAATGGGATTAAGTGGCATAATGGTATTAATGGGCCTAACTTGAATAATGGACCCAAGCAGCCTAATGGGCCTAAGGGGCCTAAGTGTGCTAATGGGCCTAAGGGGCCTAAATGGCCTAATGGGCCTAAGGGAACTAATGGGCCTAATGAGCCTAAGTGGCCTAATGGGACTCTATGGAATAATGGGCCTAATGTGCCGAATGCGCCTAAGTGGCTAAATGGGCCTTAGTGGCCGAATTGGCCGAAGTGTCCTAATGGGCCTAAGTGGACAAATGGTCCTAAGTGGCATAATGGGTTTAATGGGCCTAATGGGCCTACTTTGGAAAATTGACCTAATGGGACTAATGGACCATATGGGCCTAAGTGGCCTAATGGTCCTTATCTAATGGGATTATTGGGATGAATTGGCCTAATGGGCCAAATGGGCCTAATTGGCCTAATGATCCTAAGTGCCCTAATTGGCCTAATGTGCCTCATGGGCCTAATTGGACTAAAGGGATTAAGTGTCCTAATGAGTCTAATGGGCCTAATGAGTCTAATGGGACTAATGGGCCTGAGTGGCATAATGAGACTAATCTAATGGGATTAATGGTCCAAATGGGACTTGGGGGCCTAATGGACCAAATAAGCTTAATGGGATGAAGTACCCCAATGGGCCTAATGGGCGTAAGTGTCCGAATGGACCTAACTGGAGTAATGGGCCAAATAGATCTAGTCGACCTAATGGGCCTAATGGTCCTAGGTGGCCTAATTGTCCTAATGACCCTAATGAATGAACTTGATGGCTCTTCACTCTTTTGGATCTCGATGCTCCTCCTACCTCCTCTTCCCCTCCCATGGTTTTGAGGGTCTTCTTGACGGTGATGGTGCCACATCACCTAATCCATCATCTTCCTTCTCTTTCTTTATTTTTCTTCCCTCTCAACTGATGTGGCTTCCTGGTGTGGTCATCACATGTCGCTCACCACCCCTATTTCAATCTATCCCTGTCCATCAGACCCCCATTCTCCGTATGTGTGTGCGGGTGCTTTATAAGTCTTAGGTCGGCTCTGGTGAGTGCACATGATGCCTTATTTCTCCTCTACCTGTGATGACCTACCCATCACATTTGACTCCACTTTGGTCGCACTCGATTCGGGATCTGGGTCTACTTGGGATGTGATGGATTAGGGATGGCAGTGGTCTCATCTCGGATTCATTCCTCTATTTGGCTCCTTCTCTATTTTTCATATCCAGATTGAGGTCTTGTATGGTGATTTTTTTGGGATTGATTTTTTTCTCTATTATTGGTTCTTTTTTTCGTTGGACCGATGTGGTTTTCAGCTTGGGCCTCTACCGAAGCCTCCATCTTCTCATCCTTGCTGCGATCCTTTCCCTATCTGTCCAGTGCACGGGTCTTCATTGAGGTTCTGGGAGGTGCAAATCGAGTTCCTTAGGGTCTCCGGGAGGGATAATATCCCATCTTTGAAGGTTAAAATGGTTGTGATGTTCTGTTTTGATAGTTTTTTGGTGGTGAAGTTTAAGTTTTACAGCTGAGATATGAAGACATCAGTGGTGATTAGTGGACATCCTGGTTTGTTTTTCTCTGGTTCTCAGCTCCAACGATGATGGTCGATGACAATGAAGGTGATGTTCTCATCGGTGATGTGGTGACTCTGATAGTGATGGTTATGACGATGATGTTTCGAGTGGATGACAATAAGGTGATAATGAAAATGATGATCGTGAAATCTTCTTCGATGTGCTATATTTGGTGCAGCGACTGCATGATTTGTGGGGTCTATTGCCGATGTGACAGTTCTCGCGGTGATGATACTCATTTCAAATTTTAAATATCTGGGTTGTTTTTGAATTTTCGATATGTGTAATGTTGTACGGTGTAAGGTTCCCACATTTTCCTCAATGTGGCTTTTATGAAAATTAAAAAAATGATTTAGAGGGCCTAAGTGGCCTAATATGCATAATGGTCCTAATCGGCCTAATGGGACTAAGTGGCCTAATGGGACTAAATGGACTAATGCTCCCAATGAGCCTAAGAAACCGAATGGGCCTAATGGGCCTAAGTGGACTAATGGCTAATGGGCCTAATAGACCTAATAGGCCTAATGGTCCTAAGTCGCTTAAGTGGCATAAAGGGGCAAATGAGCCTAAGTGGTTGAGTGGGCCTAAGTGTCCTAATAGGCCCAATGGGACTAATGGGTATAAGTGGCCTAATGGGCATAAGTGGACTAATGGGACTAATGATACTTAGTGGCCTAACAGGCCTAAGTGGACTAATGGGCCTAAGTGGCCTAATGGGTCCAATGGATAATGGGTCATATGGGCCTAAGTGTTCTAAGTGGCCTTATGGACCTAATGGGCCTAAGAGACCAAAGTGTCCTAGTGGTACTAATGTGCTCAATATGCCTAAGTGGAATAATGGGCCTAAGTGACCTAATGGGCCTAATGGGCCAAAGCAGCGTAAGTGACCTAAGGGGCCTAATGGGTCTAATGGGCTTAGTGGCCTAATGGGCGTAAGCGGCCTAAGCGACCTAAACAGCCTAATGGGCATAAGCGGACTAAGTGGCCTAAGGGGACAAATGGGCCTAATGGGCCCAATGGTCCTAAGAGGCCTAATGGGCCTAAGTGTCCTAAGTAGACTAATGGGCCTAAGTAGACCTAAGTGGGTATAAGTGGCCTAAGTGGTCTAATATGCCTAATGGGCCTAATGGGCCTAAGGGGGTGATAAAACAATATTTTATTGAATATTTTATTGATAATAAATGAAATAATTTCCTCACATTGTGTTAAATATGTTTATTTATAAAATATTTGGGATTTGATCATTCATTTGAAAATTTGGTGAAAATTCCAGTTTTACCCTTAATAGTGCATTGTAGTATTTCGAAGATAAATATTTTTATATTTATTATTTGAATTTTAAATTTTTTAAAAGTGTTCCTAACTTCATTTTATACAACTTTCATTCAGGACACTAGAGCTAAAAAGTTCATTTGGATGGAGTAAATGATCAATTAATCCAATGGCGGGCTGGACTCGGTAGAATGGACATGGGTTCTGTATTTGGGACATATATTCTACATACGGTCTTGGATTGAGCCCAAATTTTGAGGAAATCTCGGGGACATGATTTGGAACAAATAATCCTTCTGGAAGGCCGGTCAATTCACGCGTTTTGGAGGTCAAAGTGGCGGTTCAAGTTGGAATAAAACATTTGGCCGAGATTTTCATTTCACACTTAAAATGTTATGTATCCCTAGCCCTCACAAACTCTATTTAAAGGGGGTTTTAACTCTTTGAGAGGGCTGGTAGAGGCTTTGGGAAGGTGTGTCCGAAAGGGTGTCTCTTGGGAGCCCCTAACAACTCTTGTAAGAAGTAAGCCTTTGTGAAAACCTCTCTTCCAAAAAGGCTCTCCTCTCTCACCTCTTCTTTGTATTTCTTTTCTTTCATGTTTGTTTCTTGAATTTTTCTTCAAATAATATTCTGTGTTCATCCCTCTTCTTCTTATCTTAATCTTCTTAATTGGGTTGGAATCAAGAGTGGAGACAAGATTGGGTTCTACCCTTTCAATCCGTTGCTTATGCAAAACGTCTCCACGATGACTACACCACCCATGGAAGAGTAGTTCTTTTTAGTAATCGATCGACCTCTATCCTTCTTCATTCATTTATTTTGAATCAATGAGATACTGTAATTCACATATTATGATCTATTAATTGAGTTTTTAATTTAAATGAAACTAAGCAAGCAATTTAATAGTTAACACAAAACACGCGAGGTCGGGAATTGTGTGAACTGTGAGAGCGCAACCTTAACCGATAATTCAAAACCACACGGGATCAATTTGTAGAGTTAAAATATAATCCCTAAACTCAATTAATCCTCATTTCCAGAGTGGTTATGTGCCTTAATTTACCACTGACCATAATCTAATTTTAGAACATCAATCAAAGCAGGGTGTTGCGATTGCATGTTCTGAAGTTAGCCTAAGGTTAAATTCACTTCAATCTTCGTGGTAAAGTTAATTCTCGTAGGGTTCGGGATTTAACAAATTAAGGGATCATAATTAAGTGAATATTAATTTAAATGATAATGATTAATAAATGATTGAAGAGGTAGAGTTAGATCGATTACATCTTTTAAATATTGTCTAAACAAACATCTTTCTCTTGTGTCATTTTAATCAAACTTCATTTCAAAACTAAAAACAAAAAAAATGCAATCTTCTTCCAGCAAACTTCTTCTAGGTTCATAAACTATAAAAAAACCACCCCCATCCTTTCAAGTAGTTATTTTATTCTCTTTTATTTTATTTTTAGAATACCTCTAATAAGTAGTTAAATTCACTTCCTCCTTTGAGAGACGACCTTGGTCAGCCACTCTGCTGCACCTAAGTACCCCAAAATCATACTAATCATTTGAGGGCGCCCACGACAGCACTCTTTCAAATTGGCGCCATTGCCGGGGAGGCAAGTAATTATTTCAACCAATTAGAGGTATTTATTTTATTTTACATTTTATTCTCTTCCTCTCTTCTTTCTTCCTTCTTTACCCAATCTGATTTTTCTTCTTCTTCTTTTATTTTCTTCTACTTCTTTTTGGACCATCAACTCAAACTTCTCATTTTTATTTTACTATGGTCCACTTTCTTTCTTTTAATCTTTATTTGATATATGACACGAACTAATCCCGAAGATCTCTTAGATCTTGACCCTGAGATTGAACGTAGCCTTAGGGTATGAATCAGACATTCTCAATCTACGAGAAGTTTCAATATTCAACCAGTTGGTGAATTCCTCTCTTCTGGAAACATTGAAATTGGAAGCTATTCAAATTCAAACATAAAAGAGGAACCAATGGCTGAAAACAACGGAAATGAACTTAATATAACCATTCGAGAATTGGCTGCACCTGATATTAACTATCAACCAAATTGTATTGCATACCCAAATCTCGAATCGGACTTTGAACTGAAATCTGGGTTAATTCACTTACTTCCAAAGTTTCATAGCCTCTCTGGTGAGGATCCCAATAAACATTTGAAAGAATTTAATGTGGTTTGCTCAACCCTAAAACCTAGAAATGTCTCTGAAGATCAAATCAAACTAAGAGCATTCCCACTCTCACTTGATGGAGCTGCGAAAGATTGGATGTATTATTTACAACTCAAAGATGTAACATGTTGGAATGATTTGAAACGTCTTTTCTTGCAAAGATTTTTTCCAGCATCAAGGACAAAATCCATTCGAAAGAAGATATCGGGGATCAAGCAATCCCAAGGGGAGTCAATGTATGAGTACTGGGAGAGATTCAAGAAGTTGTGTTCAATCTGCCCACATCACCAAATCAGTGAGCAACTCCTCATTCAGTACTTCTACGAAGGACTCACACCTATGGAGAAAAGCATGGTGGATGCTGCGGCTGGAGGAGCATTGGTGGACAAGACACCAGTAGATGCACATGCGTTGATCGACAAGATGGCCCAAAACTCCCAACAATTTGGTGATAGAGGTACACCACATGTTCGAGGAGTACATCAAGTAAGTACTTCTTCTCTTGAAAGTCATTTGATTGATACTAAGTTAGAAGAATTGAAAACTATGGTGAGGAAGATTGCATTGGCTCAAAAGACATCCCAACCCCCTCCTTCAAGGCCATGTGGCATTTGCACTGAGACAAGCCACCCAACTAACTGTTTCCCACAACTACAAGAGACAGAAGATTGTGTAGCAGTGTTCCCAGGGAGACCATTTCAGCAGCAACAACAACCATATCCCCAAAAGAAGTTTGATGCATTTGCTCCAACATACAACCAAGGGTGGAAAGATCAACCGGACATGAGGTATGGCTCTGGACAACAACAAAGGCCCCCTTTTCAACCAAACTTCCAGCAGCCTCCGCCTTACCAGCAGGGTTTCCAACAACCCCAAAGGAGATTTGAAGCCCAAGCATCAACAAGACAACAACAAGGGAATCCCCCACCAAAGGTAGATTCTAATACTGATGATCTTTTGAAGAAAATTGTTCTTAATCAACAGAATGAGCTGAAGAGTCAAAGTTCAGAGCTGAGGGAGTTAAAGACTCAAATGAGCCAGATTGCCACCGCCCTCCATGAACTTGTAAGTAAGAATTCCGGAAATCTACCTTCCCAACCCACTCCAAATCCAAAGGGGAATGTTAGTTCCATCACATTGAGAAGTGGGAAGAAAATGAACGATACATCTGTACCTACCATTCCACCGGGATTCACCTCAACTCCAGAGAATCCGCATTCCATACCAACTGATGAGCAATCCAAGGAGAAAGATAAAGGTAAGAAAAAGATTGATGATGTACCTCCTAAACCCCTTCCTTTTCCAAATAGGGTTGTTCAAACCAAGAAGATGGCTGAAGAAGCAATGCAAAAGGAGGTTTTGGACACATTCAAGCGTGTGGAGATCAACATTCCTCTACTTAAATCCATTAAGCAAATCCCAAGGTATGCCAAATTCTTAAACGAACTCTGCACCAATCGAAGAGGGCTCAAGGGGAATGAGAGGATCAACCTTGGAAGGAATGTCTCGGCACTCATTACACCAACTCTAGCAATGCCAACAAAGTGCAAGGATCCTGGGACATTCACCATCCCATGTACCATAGGGGAGTTGCACTTCTCTGATGCTCTTTGTGATTTAGGAGCTTCAATAAATGTGATGCCTCACTCTGTATTCTCTTCCTTACAGGTTAGTGAGTTGAAGCCAACAAGAGTAGTGGTGCAATTGGCGAATAGAGCTATGGCATATCCAGCGGGAGTTCTTGAGGATTTACTTGTTCGGGTAAGAGACATGATCTTTCCAGCAGTCTTCTATGTGCTTAACATGGAGGATGATCAGGTAAGTTCTCATGCCCCCATTATCTTAGGTAGACCCTTCCTCAAAACTGCAAAAACTATCATAAATGTCAATGAGGGTACACTTTCCATGGAGTTTGGAGATGAAGTTGTGATATTTAATGTTATGGATTCCATGAAGTACCCCTCAGAGGACCATTCTGCTTTTGTTATCTCCCATTTTGAACCACCAAGTAAAAACATCATGGAATTGGATTGTCCTATGCTTAGGGAGATTATGAGTATCGGTTCTAGTTTGATGTCTAAGAATACTTCTACACCCATTTTTAAGGAACAATACTTTCTAAGATTTGATTTTGAAATGGAATCATATTCTTATTTTGATCATGTGAACTCTGATTATGACATGGCTATTGAGTATGCTGATGGATTTGGTGCTTTATTCTCTGATTGTGATGATTTTTATTCTGATACTGATGTTCATTGTGAAGATATGTCTGTTGCATCAATTTCTCCATCCATACATCACCCACCTACATTGGAACTCAAGCCATTGCCCCCAAATCTCAAATATGCATACTTGCTCAGTGGTGATAGATTACCTGTCATAATTGCTAACAATCTCTCTTTTGAACATGAAGAAAAACTTTTGAATCTTTTGAGAGATAACATTAGGGCAATTGGTTGGACATTGGCAGACATATCAGGTATTAGCCCCTCCATTTGTATGCATAGGATTATCTTGGAGGATGGGGCTAAACCGGTGAGACAGCCACAAAGGAGACTTAATCCCACCCTCCTAGAAGTTGTTAAGAAAGAAGTTGAAAAATTACTTGAGGCGGGTATCATTTACCCTATTTCTGACTCACAATGGGTTAGCCCTGTTCAAGTTGTACCAAAGAAAACTGGTTTCACTGTTATAAAAAATGAAAATGATGAGTTAGTTCCTGTGAGAGTACAAAACAGTTGGCGAGTGTGTATCGATTATAGGAAACTAAATCAATCCACTTGTAAGGACCATTTCCCACTTCCATTCATTGACCAGATGCTTGAGAGACTAGCTGGGAAGACACACTATTGTTTCTTGGATGGATTTTCTGGCTATTTTCAGGTTCCCATTGCAGCAGAGGACCAGGAGAAGACAACATTCACCTGCCCATTCGGTACCTTTGCTTACCGAAGGATGCCATTTGGACTTTGCATTGCCCCAGGTACCTTCCAGAGATGCATGGTGAGTATTTTCTCAGATTTCATTGAGACCTGCATGGAGGTATTTATGGATGATTTTACAGTTTATGGGTCCTCATTTGATGAATGTCTCTCTAGTTTGGGTGATGTGTTGCATCGTTGTATTGAGAAGAATCTGGTCTTAAATTTTGAAAAATGTCATTTCATGGTCGAAAAGGGAATTGTCTTAGGTCATATAGTCTCACAACATGTAATTGAAGTTGATAAATCTAAGGTAGACATTATTTCATCCCTCCCATATCCTACATGTGTGCGTGATGTTCGATCATTCCTTGGGCATGCTGGATTTTATCGACGCTTCATCAGAGATTTTAGTAAGATCGCTCTACCCTTATCTCGATTGCTTCAAAAAGATATTGACTTCAATTTTGATGATTCATGTAGGGTATCATTTGATGAGATGAAGAAGTGTCTGACCACTCCACCAATCATACAGCCCCCACGGTGGGACCTTCCATTTGAGCTTATGTGTGACGCCTCCAACTTCGCGGTTGGAGCTGTCTTATCTCATAGGGTGGAGGGACGTTCACATGTGATCGCCTATGCATCGAGGACGCTAGATTCAGCCCAATCAAACTACACTACCACAGAAAAGGAGTTTCTTGCTGTCATATTTGCTTTAGATAAATTCCGTTCATATTTACTGGGCTCTAAAGTAGTTTTTTTTCTGACCATTCAGCTTTGAGGTACCTCCTAAAGAAGCCAGATGCAAAGCCACGACTTATCCGTTGGATGCTCCTTCTTCAAGAGTTTGACATCGAGATAAAGGACAAAAAGGGGTCAGAAAACATGGTGGCGGACCACATGAGTAGGCTTACTCACACACTAGAGGATGACACCTTGGATCAGGTACCACTTCGGGACACTTTCCCTGATGAGCATCTCTATACCATCTCAGGTATGCATCCTTGGTATGCTGATTTAGTTAACTACCTTGTTTCTTCTGAAATCCCTGCAAATTTAAAGAAACATCAAGTCCAAAAATTAAAAAGTGAGTCTAGGTTTTATGTGTGGGATGATCCTTACCTCTGGTGCATGTGTAGTGACCAAGTTATTAGGAGGTGTATTCCTGATCATGAGTTTGAGTCTGTTTTGCAATTCTGTCATACACTTGAATGTGGTGGACACTTTGGACCCCAACGGACAGCTAGGAAAGTTTTGGACTCTGGATTATATTGGCCTAGTTTATTCCATGATGCCCATGTGTTTTGTAAGTCATGCACTCGTTGCCAACACACTGGGAACATTTCTAAGAGACATGAGATGCCCCAACAACCCATACTATTCTGTGAGATTTTTGATGTATGGGGCATCGACTTTATGGGTCCTTTCCTAGTTCATTTGGATTTTTGTATATTTTGGTTGCTGTTGATTATGTGAGTAAATGGGTGGAGGCCAAGGCCACCAGGACTGACGATTCTCATGTTGTTGTGGACTTTGTCAAAGCACAGATTTTTTGCAGGTTTGGAGTACCAAAGGCCATCATCAGTGACCAAGGGACACACTTTTGCAATAGGAATTTTGCTTCCCTCCTTCGAAAGTATGGGGTGACACACAAAACATCAACACCATACCACCCCCAAACAAATGGACAGGCCGAGGTTTCAAATCGTGAGTTGAAACAAATCTTGGAGAAAACCATGCAGCCAAATAGGAAGGATTGGAGCAAGCGCTTGGATGATGCATTGTGGGCTTATAGGATAGCATACAAGACCCCCATTGATATGTCCCCATTTCGGATTGTTTTTGGGAAAGCGTGTCATCTCCTCGTGGAAGTCGAGCATCAGGCATATTGGGCTATAAAGAAATGTAACATGGATTTGGCCCAAGCTGGAATTCAAAGGAAGTTGCAAATTCAAGAGCTTGAGGAGATTCGACTGTCATCATATGAGAACTCAAGGCTCTACAAGGAAAGATCAAAAGCAGCTCATGACAAAATGATCCAACAAAGGGAGTTTCATGTTGGAGAGAAAGTCCTTCTCTATAGTTCACGACTGAAGTTGATACCTGGTAAGTTGCGTTCCAGATGGTTAGGTCCTTATATTGTGTCTAATGTTTTTCCTTATGGTGCAGTGGGGATCACACAAGAGGACACTGGAAGGATTTTTACAGTCAATGGGCAACGTTTGAAGAGATACATTGAGGGACATCCTACTGATGCAGTGGATTTTATCACACTGCATGACCCCATCATCACTTGATCACATCAGGCTGTTCCTAACCCTTTCAATTTTATATTATTTGTCCTATTTAAAAATTCTGCATTTCATGTGCATATATCATCTCATAGGTTCACATTGAGGACAATGGAATATTTTAAGTGTGGGGGAGGGAACCTTTTAGTTTAGTAATTTCAATTGCTTTCCTGTTCAAAAAAAATTGTATGTTTTTCAAAATTTGTGTGTTTATTTTACAATTTTCTGTGTGTTTTTGAAACTTTTGAGATGAAATGATTCTCATCACCATTTTTAAATCCATATCAATAAGTGAAACAATTTATCCCTTGAAACTAAGCTTAAATGAATGCTGAAATGACTTTGTTTCAAGTTCAAATATTTAGTAATTTCATGAAAAGTACGCTGAATTTTGAATCCCATGACAATCTCACTGTCTTTATATTTGAAATCACTTTCCTGTGAGGCTTCTAAACCATTATTTTCATATTCTTTAAATTCACCTCACTTCTTGAGAGAACCAAACCATGCTTGATTTAACCAGAATTTGATCTATTCCTGTCAAAACTTGAGGGTTTGAGGTACTTGTGTTTAAATGATTGAGGCATTTGTTTGGTATTAAAACCCCTATTTCAAAGAATACTTTTTTATAATGGCCTACCTTGAATATTTAATCCTTGTATCCCTTAGAATCTATGCACAACCTGTTAGGTTAAGCCACATTACAAGCCAATTTTCCCTATCCAACCAACTCTTGAAGTGAAATTGCATAATCTAGTTGAGCTTAAGTGTGGGGGAAGATGTCTTGTGTTGTGCCACCACATTATGTGATACTTTGGGTGGAAAATTAAATTCTGAAGAGATGTGTTTGCTACTAAAGAAAGTCATTATATTGAAAGCTGTGCCTTTTCTGGAGCTTTCATGACAAGTGAAGCTGTGCCTTTTCTGGAGCTTCTAATTAAGGTGGAAAGCTGTGCCCATCTGGAGCTTTCAAGAAAATCATGTTTGAGAAGATTGAAATTTTTTATGCTGAAATGATGAATGGTGTAAACCTTTCATGACTTTTCATGATGATGGAGCTGAATTGATACTATGGGGATTGAAGAGAAGACCATATTTAAGTGAAAATTAGATTAATGCAATTTTGCTTCAAAAGAGTCAAGCCCTCCTCATTCAGCCTCAGAGTTTTTCACATCTCAATCCTACCAACTGAAAGCCACAGAACAACCCTGAAAAGCCCTCATGATAAACATATGTCCTTGACTCACATCGGGTAGCGATGTAGGAATCTATCAAGCCTATGGTGACCCTTGTATGAGTTTGGATGAGAAAGACATTGCAAAAAAAAATTGATATTTGAGGGATGAGAGAAAATTCAAGCGAGGTAAGTGTTTTGTGCATGGATGGATAAATGAAGTGGAAATATATTGAATGATATAAATGGAGAACTTTAAATAAGGTTTTTTATGAGGCATGATATCTTTTGATTCTTGGTGTGAAATTGATTGATCTTAAGGATATGTGTTTTAAAATTGGTTTTGATTTGATATTGATGTTTACTTGATATGAGGTTTTGCCCAGGTGTGCAAAAGGGTAAGTGTGAGGGAGTTGATAAAACACTATTTTATTGAATATTTTATTGATAATAAATGAAATAATTTCCTCAAATTATGTTAAATATGTTTATTTATAAAATATTTGGGATTTGATCATTCATTTGAACATTTGGTGAAAATTCCAGTTTTACCCTTAATAATGCATTGTAATATTTCGAAGATAAATATTTTTATATTTATTATTTGAATTTGAAATTTTGTAAAAGTGTTCCTAACTTCATTTTATACAACTTTCATTCAGGACACTAGATCTAAAGAGTGCATTTGGATGGAGTAAATGATCAATTAATCCAATGGTGGGCTGGACTCGGCAGAATGGACATGGGTTCTGTATTTGGGCCATATCTTCTACATACGGTCTTTTATTGAGCCCAAACTTTTATAAAAGCTCGGGGACATGATTTGGCACAAATCATCCTTCTGGAAGGCCGGTCAATTCACGCGTTTTGGAGGTCAAAGTGGCGGTGCAAGTTGGAATAAAATATTTGGCCGAGATTTTCATTTCACACTTAAAAAGTTATGTATCCCTAGCCCTCAAAAACTCTATTTAAAGGGGGTTTTAACTCTTTGAGAGGGCTGGTAGAGGCTTTGGGAAGGTGTGGCCGAAAGGGTGTCTCTTGGGAGCCCCTCAAAACTCTTGGAAGAAGTAATCCTTTGTGCAAACCTCTCTTCCAAAAAGGCTCTCCTCTCTCACCTCTTCTTTGTATTTATTTTCTTTCATGTTTGTTTCTTGAATTTTTCTTCAAATAATATTCTGTGTTCATCCCTCTTCTTCTTATATTAATCTTCTTAATTGGGTTGGAATCAAGAGTGGAGACAAGATTGGGTTCTACCCTTTCAATCCGTTGCTTATGCAAAACGTCTCCACGATGACTACACCACCCATGGAAGAGTAGTTCTTTTTAGTAATCGATCGACCTCTAACCTTCTTCATTCATTTATTTTGAATCAATGAGATACTGTAATTCACATATTATGATCTATTAATTGAGTTTTTAATTTAAATGAAACTAAGCAAGCAATTGAATAGTTAACACAAAACACGCGAGGTCGGGAATTGTGTGAACTGTGAGAGCGCAACCTTAACCGGTAATTCAAAACCACACGGGATCAATTTGTAGAGTTCAAATATAATCCCTAAACTCAATTAATCCTCATTTATAGAGTGGTTATGTGCCTTAATTTACCACTGACCATAAGCTAATTTTAGAACATCAATCAAAGCAGGGTGTTGCGATTGCATGTTCCGAAGTTAGCCTAAGGTTAAATTCACTTCAATCTTCGTGGTAAAGTTAATTCTCGTAGGGTTTGGGATTTAAAAAATTAAGGGATCATAATTAAGTGAATATTAATTTAAATGATAATGATTAATAAATTATTGAAGAGGTAGAGTTAGATCGATTACGTCTTTTAAATATTGTCTAAACAAACATCTTTCTGTTGTGTCATTTTAATCAAACTTCATTTCAAAACTAAAAACAAAAAAAAAATGCAATCTTCTTCCAGCAAACTTCTTCGAGGTTCATAAACTATAAAAAAAACCACCCCCATCCTTTCAAGTAGTTATTTTATTCTCTTTTATTTTATTTTTAGAATACCTCTAATAAGTAGTTAAATTCACTTCCTCCTTTGAGAGACGACCTTGGTCAGCCACTCTGCTGCACCTAAGTACCCCAAAATCATACTAATCATTTGAGGGCGCCCACGATAGCGCTCTTTCAGGGGGCTAAGTGAAAAAATGAGCCTAAGTGTTCTAATGGGGCTAAGTATCCGAATGGGCCCAATGGGCCTAAGGGGGAGAATGGGCCTAATGGGCCTAAGTGGGCTAATGGGCCTAATAGCCCTAATCGGCCAAATGGGACTAAGTGGACTAAGTGGACTCATGGGCCTAATGGGTTTAATGGGCCTAAGTCACCGAGTGGGCCTAAGTGGCCTAATGGGCCTAAGTGGTCTAATGGGCCTAATGGGCCTTAGTTACCTAATGGGCCTAATTGTCCTAATGAGACAAATGGATAATGGGTCTAATGGGCCTAAGTGGCCTAAGTGGCATAATGGGCCTAATGGGTCTAAGCGACCTAAGTTTCCTAATAAGCCTAATGGGCTAAATGGGACTAAGTGGCATAATGAGCCTAAGTGGACTAAGTGTCCTAATGGGCCTAATGGGCCTAAGGGGCCTAATGTGATCAGTGGGCCTAAGTGGACTAAGTGGCATAATGTTCCTAAGTATCCTAAGTGGACTAAGGGGCCAAATGGGCCAAATGGGCTTAATGGGCCTAAGCAACCTAATGGGCCTAAGTGGACTAAGTGGCTTAAGTGGCCGAATGGGCCTAATGGGCCTAATGGGCATAACCGGCCTAGGTGGTCTAAGGTGCCAAATACGTCAAATGTGATCAATGGGCCTAAGTGGACTAATGGGCCTAAGTGTCTGAATGGGCCTAAGTGGCCTAGTGGGCCTATGTGGACTAAGTGGGATAATGGGACTAATGGGACAAAGTGGCCTAATGTGCCTAATGAGCCTAAATTGTCTAATGGTCCTAATGGTTATAATGGGGCTAATGGGGCTAATGATCCTAATTGGCCTAATGGGTGGAATGGGACTAATGGGCCTAGTGGGCATAATGGACCTTAGTGGCCTAATCAGCCTAAGTGGCCTAATTAACTTAATGGGCCTAGGTGGCCTAATTGGACTAAGTGACTGAATATACCTAATGGTCCGAATGTGCCTATTTGTCCTAATGGGACTAATGGGATGAATGTTCCTAATGTGCCTAATGGGACTAAGTGGCCTAATGGTCCTTATGGGCCTAAGTGGACTAATGGGCCTTTGTGGGCCTAAGTGGCCTAATGGGACTAAGTGGCCTAATCGACCTCATAGGCCAAAGTAGCCTAATGGGCCTAATAGGCCAATTGGGCCTAAGTGGCCTAATGGGCCAAATGGGCTGAATGAGCCTAAGTGACCTAATCAGCGTAATGGGTCTAGTGGGCCTAAGTTTCCTAATCATTGTAACGGGCCTAATGGGCCTAAGTGGCCTAATGGGCCTAAGTGTCCTAATGGTTCAAATGGGACTAATTGGTCGAGTGGGATGAATGAGACTAATGGTCCTATGTGGCCTAAGGGTCCTAATGGTCCTAAGTGGCCTAATGAACCTAATGGGCATAAGTGGCCAAACCGGACTAATGGGCCTAATGGGTCTAAGTGGCCGAATAGGCATAATGGGCCTAAGTGGTATCATGGGCCTAATGGGACTAATGGGACAAAGTCACCTAATGGGCTTAAGTGGACTAGTCACCTTAATGGGCCTATTTAGTCCTTAGGTATTAGTGTTCCAAATATAGTGTTTTGGGTCTAGGTTTTAGGATTTTTTTCGTTATAATTGGCCTAAATTGGTTTAAATTGGCCTAAATGACCAAATGGCCAAATGAACAATGACCCTAATGGCCCAATAAACTAATGGGCTAATGACCTAATTACCTAAATGACCTAATTGGTCTAAATACCCTAATGGACTAATAGGCTAATGGCATAATTGGCATAATGGCCTAATTGGCACAAATGAACTAATTGGTCTAAACGGTTTAATTAGTCTAAATGGATTAAATGGTCTTATAGAATTAAATTGTCTAATTGGACTAATTGGTCTAATTTACCTAATTGGCCTAATTAGTATAAATGGAAAAATGTGTCTAAATGTCCTAATTGGTCCAAATAGATTAAATGGTCCGATTGGATTAAATGGTCTCATTGACCTAATTAGCCTATTTAGCCTAATTGGCATAAATTGGTGAAAATGGTCAAATCACCAAATGACCAATTGGCCTAATGGTGTAATAAACTAATGGGACAATGGCCTAATGTCCAAATTGGTCTAAATATCCTAATGACCTAATTGGAATAAATGACCTAATTGTTTTAAATGGCCTAATTGGCCCAAATGGATTAAATGATCTAATTGGATTAAATGGACTAATTAGACAAATTGGACTAATTGATGTTAATGGTATAATTCGCCTAATTGGCCTAATTGGCTTAACAACCTAAATGGCATAATGGAATAATTGGCCTAAATGGATTAAAGGCCTAAATTCCCTATGGCCTAATGACATATTGGCCTAATAGACTAATTGTCCTAAACGACATAATTGGCCTAAAGGGCCTAATTGGACTAAATGGTCTAATTATCCTAATTGGCCTAATTGGCATAATTCTTATAAATGGCCTAACTGGACAATTATCCAAGTAGCCAAATGGGAAAATGATCAAAATTACCAAGTGACTGAATAACCAAATAACACAACATAAATGGAATTATACTGAAATGAATAGACAATTGGAATCCATACCATACACAGATTTATCTTGCTAATTAGTATGGATTGTTTATGTTATGTAACTAGTATTAAATTTATAATTAAATGTACATTTAGATGTTTCTTCATTTTATGGATTTCTTCATCATCTAGAATTTTAATTCATTTAAGGTATATCACTTTCGTATTATTCAATAATGTGGTATTATACTAATCAATGTCATTTGCAGCAAGAAACATTTTTCATCAAAGTTTGTGTGCATCAAGCAAAATTACTTTCCTTAACTAGGAAGAAAAATAATGGAAATGATGAAAATGCAAAAACATAAGAAAATATTGTAAGTGTTTTTAATGATACTTCAAATTTTGATATGTAATTCATAATTAAATTTCTTGTTTATATTTTCAAAACTGTGTCCTGGAGGCCCTCAATGAGAAAGAAGATGACAACTTCAGGCCAAATGATCTTTTGAGACAAGTATTAGGTGAGGAGCGCCATGGGAGAGTATGATGTCAACCCATGAAAAACATCTTCCCTGCTAGGTATTGGACCTCATCGAGTGAATCTCAAACCTATCAGACCACCAAGATGAAAAATGCTCATGCAGAAGTAGATGAGGCCAAAAAAATAGCAATAAAGGAGCTTGAAAGAAATAAATTGGTCACCAAACACTTCCTGAAAGATATGTCAGTTATAAGTCCACCACTTCCATCAAATATTCTTATTACTTTTGATTCATGTATGACATCAATGTGATCTTTATATGATACCTATATTGATTTCAATTAGGGTCCTTGTGGCGATCGAGCTGATGGTGGTGGTGGGGGGGGGGGGGGGGTTAGTGGTTGTGACGAAGGCGGTGGCGACGACGACGGTGGTGGTGGTTTCGAGCATAATGTAAGCCTGAAAAGATGTATGGTATATTAAAATTTATTTTAATAATTGTTTCCTGAAGCCAGGAGAGAGGTTCTTGCATGTAAAATTTCAAATTAATATATTTAATATTTAAATAAATAAATACCTATGCTTAGGAACTTTCTTCGTTAGTGAATGTTGATCATCCGAAAAGACCCTTTTAGATTACCATCATTTCACAGTGAGGATCCCAGGAAAAAATCCCTCTAGAGGCAATCCATATATACTCCTATGATCTCTGAGAAACACCACTCGATCTCGAGGTGTTTGTGCATTGAGTCCAATGTCTTATGTTGTTTGTTCTTGATCACTCGTTCTTTAGTCTTGAAGAAATATTTTTTGCACTTCTCATTATTGATAGAGAGAGAAGGAGGAGTTGAGAGAGAATTCACTATGCACAACAATTTTCTATTCTTAATTTTTGGATGCTCTACACAATAGACATAGATACCTATTTATAGAGTTGAGATTTAATTTAAAATATTATTTAATTGCATACCAGACATTAAATAATATTAATTACCTTTAATAAATATCACACCACATAATATTATTATATAATTATTATTATTTAGTGCATGCCAACTTATGCAATAACAAATATTATATAACGGTCTTGCTAATTAATATTTGTCAATAGACTCAGTCTTGGTCTATTCAAACTCTTCAATCATTTATTAAACAACCAAATAAATGTTTTATTCATAAATAAATATTTTATTTACAATATACCGAATAAATATTTATTAAAATATTAAATAAATTAAATAAATATTTTATTCACGTGTTGGCGAATAAATATTTATTTAATTTATCTGATCAATATAAATTGAATAAAATTATTGCTCAGACTTGAGAATAATATTTATTCCATTAATTAAACTCAAATATAATTTAATCAAGATCAAAGGAAACACTTAGTGTGTGACCCACTAGGATTCCTTATCATTGACATTAGGTGAACTTGCCTAAAGTCTGAGATTACTATCTAGAAATGGGTCAAAGCACCCAAGAGAAAGAAGTTAATGTCGCAATATCGAAAACCAGATACGAACACTCACTGATTAATATAATCTGTTTGTCACAATATCTCATCAAGAAGGTTGCACATCTGTGTCACTAACCTATATGATAGATATTTCTTCCTTTGAATATCTGAAATAAACACATCGTTACATCATGGATATGGAATTTAATGTGAGGGTTTTATTCTAATCAAAGGGTTGAGATATCATATTCTTTAAATATTGAAGGGAAAAATCCTTCCTCGACTTATTCATTAATGACATGTCACTCGTGGCGCACCCAACGTATCCAACTTTTCCTTGAGCTGTTATCGCCATTGTTTATAACATACATCTAAGTATGCGAGTTATGGAATACTTTAATAATAATCTTAAAGTCTAAGGACCATCACATAGACTCATTGATAGGAATATCCGATGACACCAAAACATCCGAAATTCCTACTGGCGGGTCTGTTCTCATAATCACCCGTCTTGGAGATTACCAAGTGCGAACTTCATGAGAACAAGTATCATATTCTTATAAGTAATCATACCTGACAATCTACATACTTTGTGTCCCTTCATAGTATGTTATCTAAATGGCCTAATTGGCCTAATTGGCCTAATTGGCCTAATTGGCCTAATTGGCCTAATTGGCCTAATTGGCCTAAATGGCCAAAATGGCCTATTTGGTCTAAATGGTCTAATTTGGGCTAAATGGCCCAATTGGCCTAAATTTTATAAATTAACTAATTGGATTGATTTTCCTAATTGACCTAAATGGATTAAATTTTCCTAATGGGCCTAAATGGCCTAATTGGCCTAAATGACCTAAATTAACCTAATTGGCATAATTGACCAAAATTGCTAAATTGTCTAATTGGTCTAATTGTTCTCAATGGTCTAATTGGCCTAAATAACCTAAATTTACAAAATCGAATTAAATTTACTAATTGGCCTAATTGACCTAAATGGCCTAAATTGGCCTAAATGGACTAATTGGGCGAATTGGCCTAACTGGACTAATTAGTCTAAATAGCCTAAATTGGAATAAATGACCTAAATTTTCTTATTGGACTAATTTTCCTAAATGACATAAATGGACTAAATGGCCTAATTGGCCTAAATGGTCTAAATGACCTAAAAGAACAAATTGATTAATTGGCCTAAATAGCCTAAATGGACTAAATTGGCCTAAATGGTCTAGCTAGCCGAATTGGACTAAAGGGACTAATTGGACTAAATAGCCTCTATATAATAATTGGAATAATTGGCATAATTCGGATAAGTGGACTAAATGGCCAAAATTGTCCTAATTGGTCTAAATGTCCTAAATTGGTCTAAATGGTCTAAATGACCTAATTGGCCTAAATGACCTAAATCGCCTAAGTGGAGTAATTGGCCTAAATGACCTAAATGACCTAATCGTTCTAATTGGCCTAAGTGGTCTAAATTGACCTAAATGGCCTAAATTGGCCTAAATGGAATAAATTGGCCCAAATGGCCTAATTGGTCTAATTGGCCTGAATTGCCTAATTGGCCTAATTTTCCAAGTTTGTCTAAATGAGCTAAATTTGCCTAGATGGCCTAATTGTCCAAAATGGCCTAAATGGACAAAATTAATATATTGAGAATAATTGTTCTAAATGGCCTAAATGGCATAATTGGGCTAAATTGCCTAAATTGTGTAATTGACCTAATTTGCCTAAATGGCATAATTGGGCTAATTGCCTAAATTGTGTAATTGACCTAATTGGCCTAATTGGACTAATTAGACTAAATTTACTAAATTGGTCTAAATGGTAAATGGACAAAATTTTTCTAAATAGCCTAATTGGATTAAATTTCCTAAATTGCACAATTGGCCTAATTTGACCAAATTGTCAAAGTTGGCCTAATCAGTTTAAATGGTCTAATCGACCAAATTGACCTAATTAGTCTAAATTCCCTAAATTGGCTTAAAGGGAAGAATTGACTGAATTGGCCTAAATGGTCTAAATTGTCCTAAATGTCCTAAATTGTCCTAAATGGTCTAAATGAACTAAATTTCCTAATTTGCCTAATTGGCATAATTGGACTAATTGACTTAATTGGACTAAATTGTCCTAAATGGCCTAAATATTTTATTTGGCCTAAATTCCCTAAAGGGACAGAAAATGGCCTAATTTGACTGAATTGGTCTCGTTGGCCTCATTGGCCTAAATGGCCTAAATTATCCTAAATGGCCAAAATGGACTAATTGGCCAAAATTGCCAAAATTGCCTAATTGCCCTAATTGCCCTAAGTGACCTAAATTGGCCTAAATGGCCTAATGGGCCTAATGGGCCTAAGGGTCGAATGGGAATAAGTGGCCTAAGTGGCCTAATAGGTCTAATGGGGTTAAGTGGCCAAATGGGCCAAATGGGTCTAATGGGCTTAAGTGGCCTAATGGGGCTAAGTGGCCTAATTGACCTAATAAACCAATTGGGTCTAAGTGGCCTAATGGTCTAATGGGCATAATGGGATTAATGAAATAATTGGCCATATGGTCCTAATTGGCTATATGGGTCTAAATTAACCTAAAAGGGCTAAATGTCCTAAATTGGCCTAAATGACCTAATTGGCCTAAATGGCCTAAATTAGACCAAATGACTTAAATTGTCTAATTAGACTAATTGACCTAAATTAACTAAATAGACCAAATGGCCTAATTGGCCTAAATGGCCTAAATGACCTAAATGAACAAATTGATTAATTGGCCTAAATGTCCAAAATGTCCTAAATTGGCCTAAATTGTCTAATTGGCCTAATTGAACTAAATGGATTAATTAGCCTGAATGAAAAAATTGGTCTAAATGGCCTAAATGCACTAATTTGACTAATTGGTCAAATTAGGCTAAATGGCCTAAATTATCCTAAATGGCCTAAATTGGCTTAACTGGTCTAAATGGTCTAAATAGACTAATTTGCCTAAATTATATAAATGGAATAATTGATATAATTGGCCTAAATGGACTAATTGGCCAATGAAATAAATGAATTAATTGGTCTGATTGGCCAAAGTGACCTAAATTGACCTAAATGGCCTAAATTGACATAAATGGCATAAATCGGCCTAAATGGCCTAATTGGTCTAATTGGCATGAATGCCTAATTGGCATAATTTTATTAATTGGACTAAATGAGATAAATTGGTCTAAATGGCCTAATTTTCCTAAATGGTTTAAACGGCCAAAATTGGTCTAATTGGCATAATTGGTCTAAATGGCCTAAATTGGCCTAAATGGGATAATTGGGCTAAATTTCCTAAATTGTGTAATTGACCTAATTGGCCTAATTGGCATAAATGGAATAAATTGGTCTAAATGGACTAAATGGAAAAAAAATCATAAATTGACTAATTGGATTAAATTGCCTAAATTACACAATTGGGCCAAATGGTCAAAATTGGCCTAATCGGCTTAAATGGCCTAATCGACCTAATTGACCTAATTGGTCTAAATTGGATAAATGGCCTAAATGGAATAATTTGATGAATTGGCCTAAATGTTATAAATTGGCCTAAATAGCCTAAATGACCTAAATTAGACTAAATGTAACAATTAGCCTAAATGACCTAAATTGCCTAACTGGACTAATTGGCCTAATTGGCCTAATTGGCCTAATCAGATTATTGTCCCTAAATTGACATAAATGGCCTAAATATTCTAATTGTCCTAAATTCACTAAAGGACCTAAATCGGCCTAATTGTCCTAAATTGGTCTCATTGGTCTCATTGAACTAAGTGGCCTAAATTGGCCTAAATGGCCTAAATTGGCCTAAATGGACTAATTTTCCAAAACAACCTAAACAGAACAATTGTCCTAATTGTCCTAAATGAACTAAAGTGGCCTAAATGGGAAAATGGTTCTAATGGGCCTAAGGGTTGAATGGGACTAAGTGGCCTAGGTGGCCTGATGGGTCTAATGGGTTTTAAGTGGCCAAGTGGGCCAAATGGGATTTAAGTGGACAAATGGGCCAAATGGGAAAAATGTTGTACTTGAGGTGGACTAATGTACTATTCATGTGAGAGAAGCTCTGAGTTTTAGAGATAAGAATAAGTTTCCCTATTCACTTTTGTTGAAGAATTTTTAACGGATTGAAGTGAAAGAGAAGATACAATATCACAACATTGGACTCAGTTGATCATCGTACTCAGTGTTTATCGTACTCAGCCAATTACCTTATTCATCTTGTCAACCGCATTTGTCTGATCATCATATCGAGCTTTATTAATCAAATTGGGATTTTTGTAATAGGTATTCCGGGTTTTGTAAGATGGGGAATTAAAGTGGTGTTGATTCATCTCTATCGCATTCTATCAATGTTATATTTTTCGTACTGGGGAGAATCATACCGAGAAGAATCGTATCGGGAAAATTTTATCAAGAAGAATCATATTAGGGAGAATCGTACTCAAAGGAATCGGACTGGGAAAATCATACTTGGAAAATCATACATTCTTTTTTCTCTTAACAAAGTCAAGGAAGTTCTTTCCAACTTCTTGGTAAGAAATTGAAGAAGTTTTTTCAATTTAATAATTTTGTGGAATTGAAAATAAGAATAGGTAACATGAGTAGTTACACAATCATTGCATTACCATATTTGTGCTAAGAGGGTGCACATGAACTATTGGATTGTTTACATGGTGTTACATGATTGAAAGGGTATATCCTACTCGTTGTAATCCAATGATTATTTTCTAGTGGATTGTGTGGTATTGGATCACTTACATAGAAAACCAAGTATGTAGCTATTCTTATTGAATAGAGAATCTTGTAAATACTTGTGTTCATGTGGATGTGTGTTTGAATTGTTTTCAGTAGGGAATATAATCTTTAACCAGAGGCCAAGGTTATTTCATTTGAAAAGAAATATAAGAGAAAAAAAGTATCACTGATTCATCCCTCCCCCTCTCAGTGATACAATCATCCATTGGGAACTTTCAACTGGCCTACCAAGGGGCCCAATAGGCCTAATGGGCCAAATAGGCACAATGGGCCAAATGGGCCTAAGTGGTCGAATGGGATTAACCGGCCTAAGTGGGCTAATAAGCTGAATGGGCCTGAGTGGCCTAATGGGTCAAATGGGACTAATGGCCCTAACCGACCTAAGTGGACAAATTGGCCCAATGGGATGAATGGACACAACTGGCCTAACTGGCCTAATTGCCCTAATTGGCCCGATAAGACTCATGGGTCTAACTGGACAAAGTGGCCTAATGGGCCTAACTAGCCTAAGTGTCCTAATGGGCCTAATGGGATGAACGTGCCTAAGTGGCGTAATGGGCCCAATGAGCGTAATGGGCCTAACTGGCCAAAGTGTCTTAATGGGCCTAACTTGCCTAAGTGGCCTAATGGACTGAACATGCCTAAGTGGTGTAATGGGCTGAATGAGCCTAAGTAGCCCAATGGGCTGAATGGGCCTTAGTGGCCCAATGGGCCTAATGGGCCGAATGAGCCGAATGAGCCTAAATGGACTAATGGTCCTAAGTGTCCTAATGGGTCTAATAGGCCTAATGGGCCTAAGTGGACGAATGGGATAAATGGTTCTAAGGGGAATGATAGGCTTAATGGGTCTAATGGGTATAATGGGCATAAGTGGCCCAATGGGCCTAATGGGCCTAAGTGGCCTAATGGGCCTAACTGGCATAAGTGGCCTAAGTGACCTAAGTGGACTAATGGGCCTAAGTGGTGTAATGTGCCAAATGGCTCTAAGTGGCCTAATGGGACTAAGTTACCTCATGGGCCTAACGATCATAATGGGCCAAAGTGGCAAAAGTGGCCTAATGGGCCTAAGTGGCCTAATCTGCCTGAGTGGCCTAATTGGCCTAAGTGGCCTAAGTGGCATAACGGGCCTAAGTGGTCTAAGTGGCCTAATGAGATTAATGGGCCTAAGTGGCTAAATGGGCCTAATGGGATAATGGGCCTAATGGGCCCAATGGGCCTAATGGGCCTAAGTGGTCGAAGTGGCCTAATGGGCCTAAGTGGCCTAATGAGACTAATGGGCCCAAGTGGACTAATGGGACCAAGTGGTCTAATGGGCCTAATGGGCCTAAGTGATCTAATGAGCCTAAGTGACCTAATGGGCCTAAGTGGGCTAATGGGCCTAATGGGCATAATGGGCCGAAGTGGCCTAAGTGGCCTAATGTGCCTAATGGGCCTAAGTGGCCTAAGTGGTGTAATGGGCCTAATGGGCCTAAGTGTTCTAATGGGTCTAATGGGCCTAATGGGCCTCAGTGGACTAATGGGCCTAATGGGATTGAGTGTCCTAATGGTCCTAATGAGCCTAAGTGGAATAATGGGCCTAATGGGCCTTAGTAGCCTAATGGACCTAAGCGGCCTAATGAGTCGGATGAGCCTAAGTGGCTGAATGAACCTAATGGGCCTAAGTGCCCTAATTGGTCGAATGGGACTAAGTGGCCGAAGTGCCTAATGGGATGAATGGGCCTAAGTGGACTAATGGGCCTATGTGGACAAATGGACCTAATTGGCCTAAGTGGCCTAATGGGCCTAAGTGGTCGAATGGGCCCAATGGGAATAACGGGCCGAGGTAGCTTGAGTGGACTAATGGTCCAAATGGGCGTAAGTGGCCTAATGGGCCTAAGTGTTCTAATGGTCCTAAGTGAGATAATGGGCCTCATGGGCCTTAGTGGACTAATGGGCCTAATGGGCCTAAGTAGTCTAAGTGTCCTAATGGGCCTGATTGGCCTAATTGTACTAATGGTCCTAAAGGGCCTTAGTGGACTAATGGGACTAATGGGCCTAATGGTCCTAACGGGCCTTAGTGGACTAATGGGCCTAATGGGCCTAAGGGGCCTAATGTGCCTAATGGGCCTCAGTGTCCTAATGGGACTAATGTTCTGAATGGATTGAGTGCCCTAATGGGAATAATGGACCTAGGTGTCCTAATGGAACTAAGTTGACTAATGGGCCTAAGTGGCATAATGGGCTTAAGTGGCCTAATGAGCCTAATTGGCCTAAGTGGCCAAATGGGCCTAAGTAGACTAATGGGCCTAATGGGACTTTGTGGCCTAATGGATCTAGTGGGACGAATGAGCCTAAGTGTCCTATGAGGCCTAATGGGTCTAATGGGCATAAGTGGCCTAATGGGCCTAGTGGGACTCATTGGCCTAATGAGCCAAAGTGGTCGAAGTGGCCTAATGGGCCCAATGGTCCTAAAGGGCCTTAGTGGCCTAATGAGATGAATGGGACTAAGTGTCCTAATGGGTGTAATGGGACTTAGTGGCCTAATGGGACTGATGGGCCAAATGGACCTAAGTGGCCTAAGTGGTTTAATGGGCCTAATTTTCCTAAATAGCCTAATAACCCGAATGTGGCTAAGTGGCCTAATGGGTCTAATGGGACTAATGGGACTAATGGGTTTAATTGGACTGATGGGACTAAGTTGCCTAATGGGACTTAGTGGCATGATGGGCGAAATGGTCTTAATGGGCCTAAGTAGCCTAAGCGGCTTAATGGGCCTAATGGGCCTAAGTGGCCTAATGAGCTTAATGGGCCTGATGAGCCTAATGGGCCTGATGAGCCCAATGGTCCTAAGTGGCCTAATGGGACCGGTGGGCCTGATGGACCTAATGAGCTTAATGGGCCTCAGTGGCCTAATGATTTTAATGTACCTAAGTGGTCTAATGGCCTTGATGGGCCAGATGGGCATAATGGGACGAATGGGCCTAAGTGGCCTTATGGGTTTGATGGGCCTAATGGGCATGATAGGTTTAATGGGCCTAACTGGCCTAATGAGATGAATGAACCTAAGTAGCTTAATGGTCCTCATTGTCCTCATAGCCCTAATAGGCCTAAGTGGCCCAATAGGCATGATGGGACAAATGGGACAAATGAGCCTTAGTGGCCTCATGGGACTCATGGGCCTAATGGGCCTAAGAGGCCTAAGTGACCTAATGTGCCTAATGGGTCTAATGGCTCTGATGGGCGTAATGGGTCTAAATGGCCTGTGTGGCCTAATGAGCCTAATGGGCCTAAGTGGCTTACTGAACTGAATGGACCTAATTGGACTTACGGGCCTAGTGGGATTAAGTGGCCTAATGGGCCTAATGGGTCTAATTGGACTAATGGGATTGATGGGCCTAATGGGACTCAGTGGCCTCATGGTCCTAATGGGCCTTATGGGCCTAAGTTTCCTAAATAGCCGAATGGGCCGAATGAGCCTATTGGGCCTCATGGGCCTAATGTGCCTAATGGGCCTAAGTGGCTTAATGGACCGATGGGCACAATGGGCCTAATGGGATTCAATGGACCAATGGGCCTAATGGTCCTGATTAGCCTAATGGCCATAATGGTCCTGAGTGGCCTAATGTGCCTAAGTGTCCTAATGGGCCTCAGCAGCCTAATGGGCCTAATGGGCCTAAGTTGCCTAATGGGCCTCAATGGACGAATGGGCATAATGTGCCAGATAGGCCAAATGGGCATAATGGGGAAAAGTGGCCCGATGGGCCTAAGTGGCCTAATGGTCCCAATGAGACTAATGGTCCGAATGGTCCTAAGTGGCCTAAGTGGCCTCATGGGCCCAATGGGCCTAATGGGCATAAGTGGCCTTATGGGTATAATGAGACTAATGGGCCTCATGGGCCTAAGTGGACTCATGTGCCTGATGGGCCTAATGGGCCTCATGGTCTCGGTGGGCCTAATGAGTCTCATGGGCCTAATGGTCATAATGGGCCTCTTAGGCATAAGTGGTCCAATGGGCTTAGTGGGCCTAAGTGGACTAAGTGGCCTAATGGGCGTAATGGGCATTAGTGGCCAAATGGTCCTAGTGTGCCTAAAGGGCCTAATGAGCCTAAGTGGACTAATGGGACTAATGGGACACATGGTCTTAAAGGGTCGAATGGGCCAAAGGGGCCTCATGGGACCAATGGGCCTAATGGGCCTAATGGGCCTAAGCAGCCTAATGGGCCTAATCGGCCTAAGAGCACTAAATGGCCTAAGTGGCATAATGGGACTAATGGGTTAATGTTCCAAAGTGTCCTAATGGGCCTTTGTGGCCTAATGGGCCTTAGTGGCTGAATCGGGCTAATCAGCCAAATGGGCCTAATGGGCCAAAGTGGCCTAAGTGGCTTAACGGTCCCAATGGGCCTAATGGGACGAATGGGATGAATGAGTTTAATGGGCCTAATGGGTCTAAGTGGCCTAATGGGATTAATAGGCCCACGTGGCCTAATGGGACTTAATGGCCAAATGGGCCTAATGGGTTTAATAGGCCTAACGGGCCTAAGTGGCCTAACGGGCCTAAGTGGCCTAATGAGACTAAGTGGTAAAATGGGCATAATGGGACTATGTGGACTCATGTGCCTAATAGGCTTAAAGGGCCTAAGTGGCCTATTGGGCCCAGGGGGCCTAATCCCCCTAATAAACTGAATGGGCCTAATGAGCCTAATGGGCCTAATGGGCCTAATGGGCCGAATGAGCCTAATGGGCCTAAGTGGCCTTAGTGTCCTAATCAGCCTAATCAACTGAATGGGACTAATGGGATTAATGGGCCTATGTGGCCTAATGGGGCTAATGGACCTAATGGGCCTAATGCCTAAGTGGACTAATGGACCTAATTGGCCTAATGGGCATAATGGGCCTAAGTGGCCTAAGTGCTCTAATTGGCCTAGTCGGCCAAATGAGCCTAATGGGCCTAAGTGCCCTAATGGGCCTAAGTGGCTTAATGGTCCTAGGTGGCCTAATAAGATTAATTAGCCTAATGGTTCTAATGGGCCTAATGGGCCTCATGGGCCTAAGTGGCCTAAGTAGCATAATGGGCCTCATGGGACTAATGGGCCTAATGGGCCTCAATGGCCCAATGTTCCTAAGTGGTCTAATGGGCCTCAGTGGTCGAATGGGCCTAATGGGCCTAAGTGGTCCAATGGGCCTAATTGGCCTGATAGGCTAAATGGGAATAATGGGGAAAAGTGGAACAATGGGCCTAAGTGGCCTAATGGGCCTAATGGGCCTAAGTGTCCTAATGGGCCTAAATGGCCTAATGGGCCTAAGATATCTAATGGGCCTAAGTTGCCTAATGGGATTCATGGGCCTAAGTGGCCTAATGGGCCTAGTGGGCTAATTGGCCTAAGTGTTTGAATGGGCCTGATGGGCGTAGTGGGCCTAATGGGCCTTCATGGCCTAATGGGACTCATGGGCATAATAAGCCCAATGGGCATAATGGGCCTCATTGGCCCAATGGGCTTAATGGGCCTAAGTGGCCTAATTGGCCTAATGGGACTAATGAGTCAAATGGTTTTAATGGGACTAAGTGGTGTAAGTGGTTTAATCAGTATAATGAGCATAAGTGGACTAATGGGCCTAATGGGTTGAATGGGCCTAATAGGCTCTAGTGGCCGAATGGGCACAATAGGCCCTATGGGTATAATGGGCCTAATGAGCCAAAGTGGCCTAATGGGCCTAATGGGCATAATGGGATAAATTGTCTTAAGTGGATTAAGGGGCCCAATGGGCCTATGTTGTCCAATGGGCCTAATGGGCCTAAGTGGAGGAATGGACCTAATGGGCCTAAGTGGCGAAATGGGCCTAATAGGCATATGTGGCCTAATGGGCCTAAGTGGCTAAATGACCCAGATGGGCCTAATGGCCTACAAGGGCCTCAAGCACCAAATGAGACTAAGTGGTCTCATGGGCCTAATGGGCATAAGTGGAATAATGGACCTAATGGGCCTTAGTGGGATCATGGTCCTGATCAGCCTTAGTGGCCTCATGGGCTTGATGGGACTAATGGGCCTCATGGGCCTAATGGACCTCCTAGGCTTAAGTGGCTGACTGGGCCTAATGGTCCTAAGTGGTCAAAGTGTCATGATGGGCTTAATGGGCCTAAGTGGTCAAATGGGCCTAGTGGGCCTGATGGGCCTAATGGGCCTTATGGGCCTCATGGT
Source organism: Viscum album (assembly GCA_963277665.1). Lineage (NCBI taxonomy): Eukaryota > Viridiplantae > Streptophyta > Magnoliopsida > Santalales > Viscaceae > Viscum > Viscum album. The sequence goes on from OY728147.1 coordinate 607,208,492, forward strand.
CCTAATGGACTGAATGGGCCTAGGTGGCATCATGGGCCCAAGGAAACTAATGGACCGAAGTGGCCTAATGGGCCTAATTGGCCTAAGTGGTCTAATGGGCATGATGGGCCTAATGGGCCCCATGGGCCTCAGGGCCCAAAGTGACCTAAGTTTCCTAATGGGCCTAAGTGTCCTAATGGGCCTAAGTGTCCTAATGGGCCTTATGGGCATAAAGGTCCTAATGGGACTAATGGGACGAATGAGCCTAATTAGCATGATGGGCCTAGTGGGCCTCATGGGCCTAATGGACCTAATGGGCCTAAGTTGCCTCATGGGTCCAGTGGGCATAATGGGCCTAATAGGCCTAAGTGGGAAAAGTGGGTCAAAGGGGACTAATGGGCTGTAGGGGCCAAGTAGCCTAATGGGCTCAATTGCCCTCATGGGGTGAAGGGGCCTAATGGGTTGAGTGGGCCTAATGGGGTGAATGGGGCCAATGGGCCTCATGGGAGAATGAGCCTAGTGGTACCAATGGGCCTAATGGTATTAATGGGCCTAATGGGCCTAATGGGCCCAAGTGGCTGATGGGTCTAATGGGCCTCATGGGCCTAAGTTGACTCATGGACCCAAAGGTCCTAATGTTCCTAAGTGTCCTAATGGTCCTGATGGTCCTCCTGGGCCTAATGAGCCTCATGGGCCTCATCAACAGATTGCACCTCATGGGCCTAATGGGGGCCTAGTGGGCTTAATGGTCATGAGTGGTCTAATGGGCCTAAGTTCCCTAATAGGTCTAATGGTCCTAATTGGCCTAATGGTCCTAATGTACCTAATGGGCCTAACTGACCTAAGTGGCCTAATCAGGATGATCGACTGAATGGGCCTAATAGGCCTAAGTGGCCTAAATGGCTTAATGGTCCTAATGGGACTAATGGGTTTAATGGGCCTAATGGGTCTAAGTGTCCTAATGGTCCTAATGGGACAACGTGGCCTAATGGGCCTATGTGGCCTAATCGGGCTAATCGACCGAATGGGACTAATGGGCCTAAGTGGCCTAAGTTGCTTAACGAGCCTAATGGGCCTAATGGTACTAATGGGACTAATGGGTTTAATGGGAGTAATGGGACTAAGTGGCCTAATGGGCCTACGTGGACTAATGAGCCTAAGTGGTGAAATGGGCCAAATGGGGCTAATGGGTTCAATGGGCTTAATGGGCCTAAGTGGATGAATGGGCCTAATGGGCCTATCTGGCCTAATAGGCCTAATGGGCCTAAGGGGCCTAATGGGCTTGGGTTTCCTAATCCCCTTAATTGACTAAATGGGCCTAATGGGCCTAAGTGGCCTAATGGGGCTAATGGGATGAAGTGGCCTAATGGGCCTATTGTTCCAAATGGGCCTAATGGGCCAAAGTGGGCGAAGTGGCCTAATCGGCCTCATCGACTGAGTAAAACTAATGGGACTAATGGGCCTAAGTGGACGAATGGGCCTTAGTGACCTAATGGGCCTAAGTGGATGAAATGGACCAATGGACCTAAGTGGCCTAATGGGCCTTAGTGGCCTAATGGGACTAATCGACCTAATGGGGCTTAGTGGTCAAAATTGCCTAATGGGCCTAAGTGGCCTAATTAGCATGATAGGCCTAAGTGACCTAATGGGCCTAAGTTATCTAATGGGCCTAAGTGGACCAATGGGCCTAAGTGGCATAATGGGCCTAACTGTCCTAATGGACCTATGTGGGCTAATTGGCCTAATGGGCATAATGATCCTAAGTGGACTAAGTTTCCTAATGGGCCTAAGTGGCTTAATGGGCCTAAGTGGCCTAATGGACCTAATGGGTCTAAGGGGCCTGAGTGGCTTAATGAGATTAATGGCCCTCAGTGGCCTAATGGTCCTAAGTGTCCTAATAGGACTAGAGGGATGAATGGTCCTTAGTGTCATAATGGGCCTAATGGTCCAAATGGGCCTAAGTGGCCTAATGGGTCTAATGGTTTTAATTGGCCTAAGTGGCCTAATGGGCCTAATGGGTCTAAGTGGCCTAAGGGGCCTAATGGGCCTAATGGGCCTAAGTGGCTGAATGCGTTGAACATACCTAAGTGGCCTAATGGTCCTAATGGGCCCGAGTGGCCTAATTGGAACGACGAGACTTGTGGGCCCAATGGGCCTAATGGAATGAAGTGGCCTAATGCATTGAATGGGCCTAAGTGGCATGATGGGACATATAGTCATAATGTGTCGAATGGGCCAAAGCGGCCTAATGGGCTTAATGGGTCCGATGGGTCTAATGGGCCTATGTGGACTAATAAGCTTAATATTCCTAAGTGGCCTAATGGGACAAATGTGCCTCATGGGCCTCATGGACCTAAGTGGCCTAATGGTTTTGATGGTCATGATGGGCTAGATGGGCCTAATGGGCCTCAATGGCCTTAGTGGCCTTATGGACCTCATGGGCCTAATGGGCTTAATTGGCCTAAGTGGCCTAACGGGCCTATAGGGCCTAATGGGCATCAGTGGTAGAATACGACGAATGGGTATAATTGGCCTAATGGCCCCGATGGGCCTAATGGGCGAAATTGGCCTATGTGGCTTAATGGGCCTAAGTGGCCTTACTGGCCTAGTGGGCCTAAGGGGCATAAGTGGACTAATTAGCAGAATGGACCTAAGTGGACTAATGGGCCTAATGGCCTGAAATGAACTAATGGTCCTAATGGGCCTAAGTGGCTTAATGGGCCTAAATGGACTAATGGGCCTAAGTGGACTAATGGGCCGAGGTGGCCTAATTGACCTTAGTGGACTAATGGTCTGAATGGGCCTAAGTGACCTAATAGGCCTAATGGGCCTTAATGGATTAATGTGAATAATGGGCCTGATGGGCATGAGTAGCTGAAATGGCCTAATGGGACTAATGGGCCTAATGGGTCATAGTGGCCTAATGGGCATAATCAGCATAATGGACCTAAGTGGCCAAATTGGCATAATGGGCCAAAGTGGCCTCATGGGCCTAAGTGGACTAATGGGCCTAAGTTTCTTCATGGGTTTGATGGTCCTAATGGTACTAGTGGGCCTTAGTGGACACATAGGCCCAATTTTTCTAATGGGCCTAAGTAGCCTAATGGGCCTAAGTGGCGTAAGTGGGCGAATTGGCCAAAGTAGACTAGTGCGCCTAATGGGACTCAGTGGCCTAATGGGACGAATGAGCCTAAGTGGTCTAAGTGACCTAATTTCCCTAATGAGCGTAAGTGGCATAATGAGCCTAATGGGCCTAATGGGCTTAGTGGGCCTTAGTGGACAAATGGGCCAAATGGTCCTAATGTGCCTAAGTGGATGAATGGGCCTAAGTGGCTTAATGAGTTGAATGAGGCTAAGTGGCCTAATGTGTCGAATGGGCCTCAGGTCCAATGGGCGCAATGGGCCTAATGGGCATGAGTGGCTGAAATGGCCTAATGGGCCTAATGGGTCGCAATGGCATAGTGGGCCTAATCGACCTAAGTGGCTAGAAATGCCAAATGGGCCTAAGTGGCCTAATTTGCATAGTGGGTCTAGGTGTCCTAATGGGCCTAAGTGGACTTATGGGCCTAATGGGAATAATGGGCCTAAGTGACCTAATGAGACGAATGGGCCTAAGTGGCCCAATGGGCCTCAGTGGCCTAATGTGCATAATGGTCTCAAGTGGTCTAAGTGGCCTAATGGTCCTGATGGGCATAAGTGGTCTAATGAGCCGAATGGGTCTAATGGGCCTGATGGGCCTAATGGGTCTAAGTGGCCTAATGGTCCTGATGGTCCTAATGGGATGAATGGGATTAATGGTCCTAAGTATTCTAATGAGCTGAATGGGCATAAGTGGCTTAATGTGCCTAATGAGCCTAATGGGCATAATGGGCCGAATTGGCCTAAGAGGCCTCATGGGCTTGATGGGCCTGATGGGCTTAAGTGGGATAATGAGCGGAATGGGCCTAAGTGGCCTAATGGTCTGTATTGGCCTATTGGGCCTAATGGGCCTGATGGGCCAAATGGGCCAAATGGGTCTCACTGGCCTCATGGGCCTAATGGGCCTAATGGGCCAAAGTGGCCAAAGTGGCCTAATGGGATGAATTGGACTCCATGGCCTAATGGGCCTAATGGCCCTGATGGGCCTAATGTGTGTAATGGCCCCAAGTGGGTTAATGGGCCTAAGTGGACTCAATGGCCTAATGGGCCTAATGGTCCTAAGTGGACTAATGCACTGAATGGGCCTAAGTGGCCTAATGGGTCTAATGGGCCTAAGTGTACTAATGAGATTGATGGTCCAAATGGGCCTTATGGGCCTTAGTGGCCTAATGGGCCTAATAGGGCTAAGTGGATAAAGTAACCTAATGGGTCTTAGGGGCCTAATGGGCTTAATGGGGTTAAGTGGGCTAATGGGACGGATAGGCCTGATTGGCCTAATGGCCATAATGAGCCTTAGTAGCCCAATGGGCCTAATTGGCTTGATGGTCCTAATGGGAAGAATGGGCCTAATTCACCCAGTGGGCCCAATGGGCCTAAGTGGCCTAATGGGCCTGATGAGGTTCATGGGCCTAATGGTCCTAATGGGACTAAGTGGCCTAAGTGGGATAAAGGGCGTAATGGGCCTTAGTGGACTAATGGGTCTAATGGAACTCAACAGCCTAATGGGCCTGATAGGCTCGACGGAAAAAATGGTTCTGATGGGCTCGATGGGCCTAAGAGGCCTAAGTGGCCTAAGTGGCCTAATGGGCCTAATGGGCCTAATGTTCTTAATGGGCCTAAGTCTCTTAATGAGACCAATGGGCCTAAGTGGCTTGATGGGACCATTGGGTCTAAGTGGATTGATGGGCTGAATGGGCCTAAATGGCGGAATGGGCCTATGTGGTGGAATTGGTCGAATGTGCCTAATGGGCCTCAAGGTCTGAATGGGCCTCATGGGCCAAATGGGCCTAAGTGGCCTTATGGTCCTAATGGTCCTAATGGGAATAAGTGGCCTAATGGACATAATGGACATAATGGGCCTCATGGGACTAAGTGGCTTCATGTGCCTAATGGGCCAAATGGGTCTAATGGGCCTCCTAGGCTGAAGTGTCTTAATTTGCCTAGTGGGCCTAATGGGCCTAAGTGTCCTAAGTGGCCTAATGGGATTAATGGGCCTATGTGTCTGAATGGGCCTAGTGAGCTTAAAGGGCCTAATGGACCGAATTGGCCTGATGGGCCTAATGGGCCTAATGAGCGTAAGTGGCCTCATGGGACCAATGGGCCTAATGGGCCTAAGTGGCCTAATGGGCCTAATGGACATAATGAACCTAAGTGGCCTGATGGGCCTGCTGATCCTAATGGGATTCCTGGCCTTAAGGACCTAAGTGGCCTAATGGGCCTAATGGGCCTAAGTGACCCAATGGGCCTAGGGGGACTAAAGGCCCAAATGGGTCTAATTGGCCTGATGGGCCTTAAGGGCCTAAGTTACCTCGTGGTCCGAATGACCATAATGTGCCTAATGGGCCTAAGTGGTCGAAGTGGGCCTAAAGGGCCTAATGGTCTGAATGGGTCTAAGTGGTCTAATGGGACCAATGGACCTCATGGGCCTAAGGGTCCTTCTAGGTTGATTGGGGTGAATGGGATGAATGGGCCTAGTGGTCCCAATGGGCCTAAGTGGCCTAATGGGCCATGTGGCCTAAAGGGCCTAGTGGGCCTAATGGGATTAATGGGCCTAATGGGTCAAATGGGCCTAAGTGGAATGATGGATCTAATGTTTCTCATGGGTTTCATGGGCATAAGTGGACTCATGGGCCTAATGGTCTGAATGGGCCTAAGTGACATAATGGGCCTGATGGGCCTGATGGGCCTAATGGGCAAAATGGGTAGAATGAGCCTCATAGACCTCATGGTCCTAAGGGAACTCATGGTAATAAGAGGACTAATTGGAATAAGTGACCTAATGGGTCTAGTGCGCCTAATGGGCCTGATGGGCCTAATGGGGCTAATGGGCTAGATGGACCAAATTGGACCAAGTGGCCTAAGTGGCCTAATCGGGCTAATTGACTGAATGAGCTTAATGGGCCCAAGTGACCTAAGTGGATTAACGAGCCTAATGGGACTAGTGGGACTAATGGGTTTAATTGTCCTAACAGGCCAAAGTTTCCTAATGGGCCTACATTTCCTAATGGGTCCAATGGGCCTAGGTGGCCTAATCGAGCTAATCAACTGAATGGGCCTAATGGGCCTAAGTGGCCTACTTGGATTAATGGGCCTAATGGGACTAATGGGTTTAATGGGTATAATGGGCCTTAGTGGCCTAATGGACCTAATGGGCATAATGAGACTAAGTGTCCCAATTCCCCTAATTGACGGAATCGGCCTAATGGGTCTAATTGTCCTAAGTGGCCTACTGGGACTAGTGGGCCTAAGTGGCTTAATGGGCCTAATGGGCCTAATCGGCCTAAGTGACCTAAGTGGATTAATCGACCTAATCAACCGAATGGGCCTAATGGGCCCATTGGGCCTATGTGGTCTAATGGGACTGATGGGCCTAATGGGTTTAAGTGGTCTAATCTGCCTAATTGACCAAAGGGGGCTAAGTGGCCTAATGGACCTAAAGGGTCTGATGTACCTAAGTGGCCTAATAAGGCCAATCAACCGAATGGTCCAAAGTGAAAAAATCGAGATAATCGATCGAATGAGCATAACGGGCCTAAGTGGCCTAATGGGCCTAATGGGCTGAATGGGTCTAAGTGGCCTAAGTGGCCTAATCGGCCTAATCGACCGAATGGGCCTAATGAGCCTAAGTGGCATAATGGTCCTAATGGGTCTAAGTTTCCTTAGTGGCCTAATCTGCCTAATCCATGGAATGGGCCTAATGGGCCTTAAGGGCCTAAGTAGTCGATTGGGACTAATGGGCCTAATGGACCAAATGGGCCAAATTGGCCTAATAGGGTTAATGGGCCTAATGTGCCTAAGTTGACAAATGTGCTAAGTGTCATAATGGCCCTAATGATCCTAATGGGTGTTAGTGGCCTAATGGGCTTAATGGGCTGAAGCAGCCTAATGGCCCTAAGTGGTCGAATGGGCCTAGTGGGCCTAAGTGGCCGAATGGGCGTAATGGACCTAATGTGCCTAATTGTCCTAATGGGACTAATGAGTGTAAGTGGACTAATGGGCCTAAGTGGACGAATGGGCCTAGTGTGCCTAAGTGTCCTAATGGGCCTAAGTGGCCTAATGGGCCAAGTGCAACTAAGTGGATGAGTGGGCCTATTGGGCCTAATTGGTCTAATGGGCCCAATGAGTCTAATGGGAATAAGTGGCCTAATGGGTCTAAGTGGCTTAAAGGGCCTAGTGGGCCTAATGGGATTAATGTGCCTAATGGGCCTAATGGGCCCAAGTGGCTTGATGGGTCTAGTGGGCCTCATGGTCCTCATGGGCCTAAGTGGACTCATGGGCCCAATGTGCCTAATGGGACTAAGTGTCCTAATGGGCCTCATGGGTGGAATGAACCTCATGGTCCTAATGGGCCTAATGACCCTAATGGTCCTAAGTGGCCTAATGGTCCAAATGGGCCTAAGTTTCCTAGTGGGACTAGTGGGTCTAATGGGCCTAATGGGTCTAATGGGGATAATGGACCTAATTGGACTAAGTGGCCTAATTGGGATAATCGACCGAATGGGCCTAATGGGCCTATGTGGCCTAAGTGGATTAATAGGCCTAGTGGGACTAATGGGTTTAATGGGCCAAATGGGCCTACTTGGCCCAGTGGGCCAATGTGGCCTAATTGAGCTAATCGACTGAATGGGCCTAATGGGCCTACTTGGTTAAAGTGGATTAACAAGCCTAATGAGCTTAATGAGACTAATGGGTTCAATGGTACTAATTGTCCAAATGGGTCTTTGTGGCCTAATGAGCCTACGTGGCCTAATGGGCCTAATGGGAGTAATAGGTTTAATGAGCCTAAGTGGGGTAATGGGCCTAATGGGATAATGGGCCTAAGGGTCCTAATGGGCCTAGGTGTCCTAATCCCCATAATCGATTGAATGGGCCTAATGGACCTAATGGGCCTAATTGGCCTAATGGACCAAATGAGACTAATGGACCTAATCCGCCCAAGTGGCCTAATTGGCCTAATCGGCCTAATCGAATGATGGGACAACTGGGCCTAATGGGACTAATGGGTATAATGCCTAAGTGGCCTAATTGGCCAAAGGGAAATAATGGGCCGAAGTGGCCTAAGTGGTCTAATCAGCCTAATCGAGCGAATGGGCCTAAAGGCCCTTTGTGGCATAATGGGCCTAAGTGTCTTAATGGGTCTAATGGGCCTAAGTGGTCTAATGGGCCTCTGTGGCCTAATTAGCCTAATCAACTGATTGGGCCTAGTGGGTGTAATAGGCCTAAGTTGCCTAATAGGCCTAATGTGTCGAAGTGGCCTAATATTCATAATCGACTGAATGGGTCAAATTGGCTGAAGTGGTCTAATGGGCCTAAATGGACTAATGGGCCTAAGTGGCCTAATCGAGCGAATCGACCGAATGTGTCTAGGTGGATGAATCGGCCTAATCAATCAAATGGGTCTAATGTGCCTAAGAGGCCTAATGGGCCTAATGGGTATAATGGATTTAAGTGCCCTAATCGGCCTAATCGACTGAATGGTCCTAATGGGCCTAAGTGGCCTGATGGACCTAATGGGACTAATGGTTCTAAGTGGCCTAAGTGTCCTAATTGGCCTAATCGATCGAATGGAACTAATGGGCTTTATGGGCCTAAGTGTCTGATTAAGATTGATGGGCCTAAGTGGCCGAATGGACCTAATGGTCCAAATTGGCCTAATGGGGTTAATGGACCTAATGGGACTAAGTGGACAAATGGGATTAAGTGGAATAATGCACCTAATGAGAGTAGGTGACCTAATGGGCCTAATGGGCATAAGTGCCCTAATGGGTCTAAGTGGCCTAATGGGCCTAGTGGGCCCAAGTGGATGAATGGGGCTAATGGGCCTAATGCACCTAATTGGCCTAATGGGTCTAATGGGTGTAAGTGGCCTAATGGGCCTAATTGGCCTAATTGGCCTATTGGGCTGAAGTGGCCTAATTAGCCTAAGTGGCCTAATGGGCCTAGTGGGCATAAGTGGCCAAATGGTCATAATGGGCCTAAGCACCTAATTCGCCTAATGGGCCTAATTGGTGTAAGTGGCATAATGGGAATAAGTTTACTAATGGGCCGAGTGGGCCTAAGTGGTTGAATGGGCCTAATGAGCCTAATGCGCCAAATGGTCCGAATGGGCCTAATGGTCTGAATGGGCCTAATGGGCCTAATGGTCCCAATGGGCCTAAGTGGCCATATGGTCCTAATAGGCTGAATGGGCCTAATGAGCCTAATGGTCCTAATGGTACCAATGGGCCAAATGGGCCAAATGGTCCTAAGTGGTCGAATGGGCTTAACGGGCAGAATGGGCCTAAGGGGCCCAATGGGCCTAAGTGGTCTTATGAGTCTAATGTGCCTAATGGGACTAATGGTACTAATTGGACTAATGGACCTAATGGTCCTAAGTGGCCAAATGGGAAAATGGGCCTATGTGGCATAATGTGCCTAATGGTCCTAAGGGGCCTTAGGGGCCTAATTGGCCTAATCACATAGTGTGTGGGTTTTATGTGAGACTAATTCCTATGCATAAAAAATTAATTATGAATCATTTTCCTAAATTATAATGATAATTTAATTTTTATTTATTTATTTTTAGTGAGTGATTCTTTTTTAACTAAAATGTCAATTTTAAATTGATAACGGACGCTTTGAGTCATACTGAGCACATCGTGTATCAGATTGAGGTGAGGATGATTACTACACATCAAAAATGACTTATTAATCATTTTCATAAATTATAAAAATAATAAAAATGTGTTTCTTGGTTTTGAGTATGTTAGTTGTTCTTTTTAGTAAAATTAATGTCAATTTTAAATAAAAAGATGCACATGGAGTCATATCGGTCACACCGTGCGTCGGATTGAGGTGAGGCTAATTCCTAAACATACCAAATGACTTATGTATCATTTTAGAAAATTATTAAACAATTAAAATGTGTTTCATAAATGTTTGAGTATGCCTCTTCTTTTTTTTACTAAAATGTCATTTTGAACTGGAATTAGTTTTTAGTATGCCACTTGTTTTTTACCAAAATATAATTTTAAATTTGAAACACACACTTTGAGTCATATTGGTCACATCATGTGTAGGTTTAACGTGAGCCTAATTCCTACAAATCAAAAGTGAAATATGAATTTTTTTCCTAAATTGTCTAGATAGTCTGAGCACGTTTGCCTGGTTTTTATTGAGTGACACTTTTTGTACTAAAATGTCAATTTTAAACTAATAACAAACACTTTGAATCATATCGGGAACATATTGTATCAGAATTAGGTGAGGATAATTTATACACATAAAAAATGAATTATGGATCATTTCACTAAAGTATAAAAACAATATTAAAGCATTCTTTTGGTTTTGAGTATGTCAGTTGTCTTTTTAGTAAAATTAATGTCAAATTTAAATAAAAAGTCGCATTTGGAGTCATAACGGTCACATCGTGTGTCAGATTTAGGTGAGGCTGATTCCTACACATATCAAATGAATTATGAATATTTTTACTCAGGTATCAAAAAAATACAAATGTTTTTCCTTTGTTTTGATCACACCACTTGTGTTTTGACTAAAATTTCATTTTAAACTAAAAACATGCACTTTGAGTCATACCGATCACATCATGTGTGGGTTTGATGTGAGACTGATTACTATGCATAAAAATGAATTTTGAATCATTTCCTAAATTATTAATACAATCCAAGCTTGTTTTATTAGTTTTTAGTGAGTGACTCTTTTCTAACTAAAATGTCAATTTTAAACTGATAATGGACACTTTGATTCATACTGGACACATCGTATATCGGATTGGGGTGATGCTGATTCCTACATATCAAAAATGACTTATTTATTGTTTTCCTAAAGTATCAAAACAATGAGAATGTTTTTTATTGGTTTTTAGTATGTTAGTTGTCTTTTTTATTAAAATTAATGTCAAGTTTAAATAAAAAGACACACTTGGAGTCATACCAGTTACATTGTGAATCGTATTGTAGTAAAGAGGAGTTTTATACATCCCAAATGACTTATGTATAATTTTCCTAAAGTATCAAAACAATATGAATGTTTTTATCCTTTTTGAGTATGTCAGTTGTCTTTTTTAGTAAAATTAATGTCAATTTTAAATAAAAAGACACACTTGGAGTCATAATAGTCACATTGTGCATAAGATTGAGGATAGGATAATTCTTACATGTACAAAATGACTTATGGATAATTTTACTAATGTATTAAAATAATCCAAATGTTTTTTCTTGATTTTGAGTACGTATCTTGTGTTTTTTACTAAAATGTCATTTTAAACTGGAAACACACACTTTGATTCATACATATAACATCGTTTGTTGGTTTTATGTGAGAATATTTCCTATATGTCAAAAATTAATTATGAATATTTTTCATAAATTATAAATACAATCTGAGCATATTTTTATCATTTTTCAGTGAGTGATACTTTTTGAACTATATTGTCAATTTTAAAATGATAGCAGCCACTTTGAGTCATACCGATCACATTGTATATCGGATTGTGGTGTAGTTAATTCCTACATGTCACAAATGAGATATAGACTATTTTCCTAAAGTATCAAAAAATATTATTATGTTTTCTTAGTTTTGAGTATGGGATGTGTGTTTTGAACTGCAATATAAATTATAAACTAAAAACATATCGTTTGAGTTATACCTTTTGAGTGCATGATCATAGTACAAGAGTGAATTGTCCTTGTTAAAGAAGTAATTTATTCCTAGAAAAAATTAAACATCAGTGTAAACCTATCAAAATTCATTAATTAAGCTAAAATAAATATTTAAATATGAGTATTTATGGAATATAATAAAATCTATCTTACCATTTCACAATCATAGAGAGTACAAACTCCATGATAAATCATTTACCTTATTTGATGGAAAAAAATTCATTGTGACCCATTATGTATTTTAAAAAGACACTAAACTATATTATAAATTTTTTACACCTTTTGACATTATTAAACATCAATGTGTCCCTTTATAGCATCCAAATGACACTGAAATCTAGGGAATCCATTAAGTCTTCTTGCATTTTGCTATAGATAAGTATATCATTTTCTATATTCTGAGTGATTATAAACTCTAACATAACATCATAATTATTTTTTCATAAAAATGGGAATATCCTTATTTTCAAGTATTTTTTTTATTGAGAATAATGATGATTTTTTTATTAATGAGCTTGTGAACATGGATCATTTTACATAATGAATGTGCACAAGCATAATGAATTTTACTTGTATGGATTTCACAATCATTTTTGATATCATATCATGCATCTAATTTATGATTAAATATCCAAAATAATTCCACCACCCACCAAAGTGAAACCAATATATTATTCTTTTCTAAAAATTCATTATTCGGCCATTGAAAACAACCATGGTATGATTCTCATTCTACTCCATTGCCCAAAAATTTTATTATTTTCAAGCCAGCGCTTCATCTCCTCCTCTGCCTCAGTCTCCACCTATGCCTCCTCCTCCACCTCATTCTCAAACTCTAACTCTCACTCCTCCTCAACCTCTGCCTCTACCTCTACCTTTTCCTCTTCCTTCGCCTCCACCATTGCTGAACAATTTTATTGTTTACAGGTCAACGCTTCTAAACAAATTTATTTACTTCATTATACTTCTCCTTGTGAAAGGGACCAAAAATAATATATAAGCATTATAACACTAATGATTCACACCCCAAATATATTTCTAAGTTCATATCTTGTACTAGATCACAAACATAGCAGTTAATCACCTAAATTTGATGTCATAAAACATTTTTAAAACATGTATAAGCCCACTCATCTCTAAAAAAATTTACTTCATCTTTTAAGTACAAAGGTTTTCATCAATCCTAATAGTAATGAGAAAATATAAACAAACAAATTATTAAGAAATACATTTAATGAAATTTTAATTACCTTCAAAAATTTCATGTTCGGGGATGTTGTTATTTTCATGCTTTATAATCTCTCTCATAAATTTACAAACATAATATTCACAACCGGTTCTATTATCTTGCTTCAGACACTGCAGAAACATTGACCAAAATAAGTAAAAAAAATTGACATATTTTTTGATAGTTAAACATTTCTATATATACCTAATCAGTTTCCATTTATAGTAATCCATAGGCTTTATCCATTCAAACACTAACTACATGCCATGGTTTATCTTATATTTAGCGATCCCCATATTATAACAAAATTCTTGTTTAAACACAGACTGAAACATATAATTTGAATTTTATCTATAAAATATTTATTTTAGTGTATTAAAAATTTACAATACACATAATGTGTGGTCACTTTGTTGGATATTCATGCATTGGATCCAAAAAATAAATATTTGGGTTTTCTAGATTAACTGTGATCAGCATCCAGTACTACCTAAAAAAATAAGTAATCAAAAAATTAAAAATATATTTTATGTGATTATATTTTAGATTTTTACATTTTCATTGTAGGCATCAAAAAGAGTCTTTCATTTGATATTTTTTTCTCAAATTCTTTTAGTAACTCATCTTTTTTCTTCTTAATTTCTTCATTATCCAAAATATGATTTTCCATAGAAATGATACAGGGATTAATGAATCCAAATCGTGTTTCACATGGTTTTAACTTTATATTGTAGAAATATAAATTTCTATAGAAAATATGAATATTTATTAACTTTAATAAACATATTAGATCACTATTTGGATAGACGTATTATGAAAATGTACCATATTTATATCTTCAAAACTGAGACTCCAAACCATTCATGCTTGAGAATCTCATTTATAGTCTCAAGGCCAATTACATATATCATGAAAGTTTCATATATTTATTTTTTATAAGTAATGTAAGTCATTTTTTCATATTTAAATGTGGACTCTACATGAAGTTGTAACGAAAATAAATATTTCTCTAGAACTAGAGGGGAGAAGGTGTTTCCGAAATGTCATTTTGATTTCTTGGTCAATTCACTAGACTATCTTTATCTGACCTTCTATTTCCCCATCGCTTTATCAATATATAATATCAACTATTACAAGTTTTTCATATGAAAAAATTTGTTAAATACATACCCCATGTATCTTTATAAGATTAGATGAGCATGCTTGAAAGTTCTAATAGCATCATTGACCGTTGTAATATATGGATCATCAAGTGGAATAGAAAACTTAGAAGTATGCTCATGAGCTACCTCAATCCCTACTCTCATGTGATATTTTGTGAGGAATTTATGGTGTATCTTTTCTTCTATGATATTATACACCTTACCCCTCAAAACAAGGCGGTGCATTGGTTTTGACAGATACAAATCACTTATAACTATACCCTACAAAATTTTAGTAATATAAAGTTATTGGAAGTTGTTTGATTCACATTTATGAGAAAGTGTAATTAAAAAATTTATTATCTCGGGTAAGGTATGAGGTTGGGGAATTTCCTAGCCTCAGTGCTAGTGGGGTTATTTGGTTCATGTGCAGATCTTTGTTCCACTTTTGTTTCTCTTTGATGCTTTCTTATACATTGGTGTGCCAAATCAGATCGGACAATAATATCTTATAATGAGTCTATTTGTGTCAGCAGTCATCTCACCATATTATATGTATCTTCATATGTTTTTATCTTCTTGAAATATTTTCAAGGAGACAATCCAAAACCTAATCCTCTAATATGACCATATTGTTCTGGTTGCGTCAAAGCTACTGAAAGTAGTTTTTCTTTTGGTACGGTCACTGCCGATTCTTATGTCTAAACCATATAAAAAAATATGAACATACATATATATTTTTATGTAATACTATTATGAATCATAACAAATTACTATTATTTCATACTCACACATGTTTCTCATACTACTTTTGTGTTTTCATCAACTAGTTTACCCTCCTTATTTATGCGAGACTCCTTCCATAGCACATGGCATTCAATGGAAGTGGCTTTAGATTTTGATTCATCAATCTGAATATAAACAAAGGAACATATTTTGTTTTATATCACATAAAACTGTTATTGTTGATTTAAAATACATACCAATTTCTCCTCTAGTGAAGTGTACACCATCCTTTCTTTGCGATAGGGGTACATTGGTTTTGATATATGTTCTTTATTTTCAGCACTCTTTTGTTATTTCATAAATTAACAATTTTGAATCAAATTGGATAAAATAAATGATTTAAAATAATATATTATCGACTCCAACACAACTGAAAATATTTCTCATTGCGAATATTGATGAAATCATTCCCTATTTCCTACTTTATAATGTGTTCATAACTAATTTATGGGTGGGACTTTACTTTTCTCTTAGCATCCCTAAGATGTAACATTGTAAGAAAATTCCAAAATCCTCTATGGGATTTTATAGAAGTCATTAAGAAAAATTTCTTCTATAAATATTCTAAAATAAATGAACTCTACAAGGAATAATGAAAAATAGATCATAATTTCATTATATAATTTTTCGGTAAAATAGATAAAGTATATCGTAACATTAATGTTATATATTTCCAAAGGGTTTCCTTCTTTATAGGTCAGATGTGGTGCCATGAATCAATATCAATCATCACATTCATCCTCATTGTGACCCCAAAATAACTAATGAACATTGACTTATTGGGATTAATAAGTTGGTCATGTTGATTCCAACCAACCTAAATTTTTATATTCTGATTTCTTACCTTGATAATTTTATTCAACAATGTGATTCTGAATTATTGTTGTTTTTTTCATCAACATGTTGTCGATCCCATAATAATTCTATATTTTCATAATCAATAGTCTTTTCTTTATTAGTATTTCTAACATCATCATGTTCAGAAGACATTGTCTTCATGAGTAGTCAAACATTTAATTTTTCTTGAATAATAACAATGTAAACAGATACAAAGGATTTGAGAAGGGTCATATGTATTCTCTATTGAAAACTTTATAAACCCTTTAACTCTATATCCATACTCTTTTTTCAAATGATTAGTGTGTATTCATTTTGATGGAAATGGATAATTGAATATAAGAAAATAATTACTCCACTATGATAGGTATTATCCTCTAAATTCATCTAAAGATGAAATTTATAGAAAACTATCATCCTCATCAGCTTCATCTCCCAAACAGTTATTATTGCATTTTATTACTTGAGACTAATCATCCATATATTTTTTACTTGCACCTATGTTTCTTGAATTACTATGAGCATTAGTCATCCCATACTGGGTACCAATGATCATTTTGGATGACTGTTTCTCAAAGTAGTTCAAGCAACATAAAAGATATGGGGATGAGTGTCAAGAAAAAAAACAATAATAACTATTCAGGAGATTAATTTGGTGAAGATGATAGTTTTATCATTAAAACATTTTAAATTACCACATCTTGATTTAAAATTTCAAATCTCGTATCAAAATGCTAAAATGTCCCTAACACTACCATGAGAACATCAACTCATCCCCATTGATGTGCACCGACTCTAATCTATGTTATTAGTCTTTTTTCCCTTACTTTTACCTCAAATATAAGATCTCTATATCCATTGAGGTTCATATGTAGGGTGTGATTATAAAAATAGACAAATAAATACTAACAAGGCCCCTAAAATATACAACACAACATATATTTGAGTATATTTTCAAAGTATTAACACTAAAAATATACATGTAATTAAATTCATTCTCAACTAACCAGGACACCATGATAATCAAATGTATCGATTTCATTTAAACTTAATGAATTATAAAAATCATACCATAAGTTTATACCATTGTTGTTCACTGGAATTCAAATCATTTCACTAATAAGAGGTCAACATTTGAATCATAGGAGGAGCAAAAATTATTTATCTCCCTCTGGAAATAACCGCATCACAGGTACCATGACATTTAACCTCAAACACCTAGAATTCAATACCACCCCTTAGGGATAACCATTACATGTACTTATTTCATCTAAATCATGAAATGGATATTTTAGCACCCCCTATTTTTGGTGTGTAACCCTTTATTTATGCCTTTTATGTATGGAAATTAGTTGGGTAATTTTTTGAAGAGTTTGAAATGTTTTTGGAAGGTTTTGGGGGATTTTATAAGGGATAATAATTTAATTGCATTTATCGAAAATCATGCAACACTTGCAGGAAACCATGCACAATGTGATAGGGGATAGGGATAAGGCACACAGTCGGCGCACGGTTTTCCAAACCATGTGACCTCCCCAGTCTATTTATGCAACATGGGATAGTGGGATTTTTCACAGTTGGTGCACGGTTTGTCTAACCACGTAGACCAACCAATCAAGGAACCCTCTTGAGGTAGTAGTAGGCACACGGTTTGCGCACGGTTTGCCTAACCGTGCATAGTTTAAAAGTGGGTTTTAAAAAATATACCTCATTCGTTCTTAACCCTAAACACCCCATTTGAGTCCCATTTCAACCCTCACTCGTTATTTACTTATCTACAAGGATTGGGAGCCTATATCCATCATTTTTTAAGTATTTAGAAGGGTCTTCATGGTGGTTTGAAGCTATATATTCTTTGGTAAGTCTTCTTTGTGGTAGTTTTCTTGGTTTTTCTTAGATATACTTGTCTCTCTCTTTTGGTTTCTTAGATATAATCCTGTTGCAAATAGATATAGGGTTTTTAATGCTAATCATGGTTATATTTGGTATTTTTGATGTTATGGTAATGGGTATAAGGTATATTTTTCGAGTTTTCACCTAGATTTAGTGAGTGTTTGTGTCGTTGGTCATTTTTTCCAAAAACCTAAAGGCAGGTGTCACTCTTGACTCCTATTGTAAGAACTAGATTAATTTGATTTAAAATTAAATGTTTTTCTTGAAATTGGTTTTGAAATTTATTTGAAAATATTGTGTGAAACCTCTTTAGTGTTATTTTATGGGTTTGGGGGGAAATTTGATGTTGTTGTGTGATATGCTTCGTTGTTGGATTTTAAAATGATGATTTTAAAATCGGTTTCTTGGTTTGATTTATGGAAAGGGTTATGAGAATGGTTTTCAATAAAAAAATTGTCTTATTGAAATGATGTTTGGTATAAATGGGTGAAATAGGTTTTGGCATAATTGTTGGAAATGTTTTTTATCTTAAAAGGTTGTTTTGGTTTGGAAATTGTGGGGTAGCATGGTTTTAGAAAATATTTTGGTTGATATGATTTTGGTAAATATTGATTTTATGTTTGTTGTATTAAGTGGTTAATCATGAGTTGGATGGTATAGATAGTGGGCATGAAATACCACTATCAAAGGGTTGTAATGTGGTCATTAAGTACCACAATAAAAAGGGGGTGGTGTTTGGATGTGAAGTTACACCATCAATGGTAACACAAACCTTGGGTGGTTGTCTTGGGTTGTGTGTGTGATGAGGTGTATGTATCGGTTCATGTGAAATGAAATGGTTTATGTAAATATGGAATGAGAAAAATTGTTAATGACTTGTTGATTTCTTTCCTTGAAAATGTGTTTGTTTGGGTAAACTATTTTGGTAAGGATGTGTTTGGATTTTTGGAAATTATTGAACTGATTAGTGGTTTATATAAATTGTTTTATATAAATTTTATAACTTTCTCTATCCTAGTGGTGCGAGTAGGGAATTCATTTGGGGAAAGCCTACTGATTTTCATTACTCACCCCCTACTTCGACAATTTGGTGCTTTTATAGATGTCGTATTCCAAGACACAGGTAAAGGTAAAGAATATCATTTATTTAGTGGTTCATCGTGATACATGGGTGTTCTTGTGGTGTTGGGGAATGGAGCTTGGTGTGGAGCTATGGAGATTTATCTTGGAGTCCTTGAGTTTTTTAATTTAGGTTTTTCACTTTGGTACTCTCATTCTGGTTTTTTTGTTATGGTGGTATGTTGGTTTTGTTGAATTGTATTACATTGTTATCAAGCATCATATAGTTCAAGAAACATAGAAGATATATGAGATGAGTCTCAAGAAACAAAATTCAATAATAATTGTTCAGAAGATGAAGTTGGCAAGGATGATAGTTTTCTCCTTAAACAATTTTAAATTACCACATATTAATTTAAATTTTCAAATATCATTTCAAAATGCTAAAATGTCCCTAACACTACCATGATAACATTTAATCATCCCCACTGAGGTTCACCGACTCTAATCTATGTTATTAATCCTTTTCCCTCACCTGTATCTCAAATATAAGATCTCTATATCTGCTGAGGTTGATATATAGGGTGTGATTATGAAAATAGATAAGTAAATACTTATAGGGCCCCTAAAATATAAAACACAACATATATTTGAGTATATGTTCAAAGTAGTAACACTAAAAATACACATGTAATTAAATTCAATGTGTACTAACCAGGACACCATGATAATCAAATGTATTGACTTCATTTAATATCAATGAATCATACTAATCATACCATAAGTTTATACCAATGTTGTTACCTGGAATTCAAATCATTTCACTAATAAGAGGTTAACATTTGAATCATATGAGGAGAAAAATTTATTTGTCTCCCTATAGAAATAACCACATCATAGGTACCATGAGATTTAACCTTAGACACCTAGCATTTAAGACCATCCCTCTGGGATAACCATCACATGTACTTATTGCATATAAATCATGAAATAGATATTGTAGCACCCCTGGTTTGAGATATGTAACCCTTTATTTATGACTTTTATGTATGGAAATTGGTTAGGTAATTTTTTGAAGTGTTTGAAAAGTTTTTAGAAGGTTTTAGGGGATTTTATAAGTGTGAAAATTTTATGCACAATTATTGAAAACCATGAAACACTTGCAAGAAACCATGCACCATGTGACAGCGGCTAGGGAGAAGGCACACAATTGGTGTATATATTTAAAAATTGTGTGACCTCCCCACTCTAGTCGTGTAACACGGGACAATGGGATTTTTCACGGTTAGTGCACAGTTTGTATAACAATGTGGTCCAACCAAGTGAGGAACCCTCTTGATGCAATAGTAGGCACACGATTAATGGACGGTTTTCCTAACCCTTCATTGGGTTTAAAAAAATTGACCTCATGCTTTCTTAACCCTAAACACTTCATTTGATCCCCATTTCAACCCTAGATCATTATTTCCCTCTCTCTAAGGCTATAGAACCTATCCCCATCATTTTTTAATCATTTCAAAGGTTTTTTTGGTGGTTTGAAGGTATATATTCCTTGGTAAGTCTCCTTTGTGGTAGTTTTCTTGTTTTTTCTTAGATTTAATTGTATCTATATTATGGTTTCTTAGATCTAATCCAGTTCCAAATAGATCTAGGGTTTTTAATTCTAATCATGGTTATATTTTTCCTTTTTGATGTTATAGGAATGGATCTAAGGCATATTTTTGGAGTTTTTACTCATATTTGGTGGGCGTTTGTGTCATTGTTCGTTTTTTCCAAAACCCTAGAGGTATGTGGCCTCACCCTTGAATCCTCTTGTTAGAACTAGAAGAATTTGATTTAAAATTAATTTTTTTATTTAAATTGGTTTTGAAATTTATGTGAAAAGATTGTGTGAAACCTCTTTAGTGTTTATGGGTTTTGGGGGAAATGTAATGTTGTTGTGTAATATGCTTCTTTGTTGGATTTTAAAATGATGATTTTAAAATCGGTTTCTTGGTTTGATTTATGGAAATGGGTAATTAAAATGGTTTTCAATAAAAAATTTGTTTTATGGAAATGATGTTTGGCATAAATGGGTGAAATGGGTTTTGGCATAATTGTTGGAAATGTTTTTTGGATTAAAAGGTTTTTTTGGTTTGGAAATTGTTGGGTAGCATTGTTTTGGAAAATATATTGGTTGATATGATTTTGGTAAATATTTATTTTATAGTCGTCGAATTAAGTGGTTAATCATGAGTTGGATGGGATAGATAGTGGGCATGAAGTACCACCATCAAAGGGTTGGAATGTGATCATGAAGTACCACAATAAAAAGGGGATGGGGTTTGGATGTGAAGTTACACCGTTAATGGTAACACCAAGATTGGGTGGTTGTGTTGGGTTGTGTGTGTGATGAGGTGTATGTATTGGGTGATGTGAAATGAAATGGTTTATGCCAATATGGAATGGGTAAAATGGTTAATAACTTGTTGATTTCTTTACTTGAAAATTTGTTTGTTTGGGTAAACTGTTTCGGTAAGGTTGTGTTTGGATTTTTGGAAATTATTGAACTAATTAATGGTTTATATAAATTTTTGTATATAAATGTTCTGAATTGATCTATCCTAGTGGCATGAGTAGGGAATTCATTTGGGGAAAGTCTGCTGATTTTCATTATTCACCCCCTACTTTGGAAATTTGGTGCTTTTTTAGATGTTGTATTTTGAGACACAGGTAAAGGTAAAGCATATCATTTATTTAGTGGTTCATCATGATTATTGGGAGGTCTTTTGGTGTTGGATCATGGAGATTGGTGTGGAGTTATGGATATTTATCTTGGAGTACTTGAGTTTTGATTTCGAGGTCTTCTACTTTGGTACTTTGATTCTGGTTATGTTGTTTAGTTATGGTGGTCTGTTGGTATTGTTGAATTATATTACATTGTTATCATGCATCATATAGTAACATTGGTTATGGTTTGTTTTCTTGTGTTTATTTATTTTGTAAAAGGGAAAATCATCCCCCAATTATTCATGATTCCCTCAGAATTTATTTCCAACCTTTGGATCCTTGGTAATGTTGCTTATGTCCAAATAGAATCTCTAACTCGACTCAAGCTAATGAGGAGGGGTGATACGTTACAAGTGGTATCGGTTTGTCGGGTCCTTTGGTATCCGTTGTCGATCTTGGAGTTGGAATTCATTCTCAGTTTATTCTTTAAGTAGGGATAGTAGAAAGGAGTATGATTGTTGGGATTGGAAATTTATATCATAAAAAGATGTAGCTAACCTTTTATGATGAACTTTAAGTTACCAGGTAGTTGGTAACCTAAGTGTTTTGGATACACTTATAGGGGTGTAATATCATTGTAGTGGGTTTAGACAATGAGAAGAGCATGACATTCATGGTATAAATGACTTCCCACTAGGATTTAATATCTTATTTGGAGTAATTATTTATGTTGTGATATTAATTTGTCAATTTTTGAAAAATCTTGAAAGTGTTTTCAAATGTGTGATTTTGAAAAGAGAATGGTTCTGGTATTTTGAAAATGGGTCGATTTTGAAAACATGGTGGATGTTTTTTCACAAATGATTGAACATAGAAAATTTTGGATTTTGTAAATCATGTTTATGATAGTTGAAATGTGATAGTATTTGAAATTGTTAAGACTTATGTTGCTAGAGAGTGAGACTTATGGTGTTTCTCATGTGAACAGAGAATGGAACCCAGTAGGCATCGTAGAAACCAACTAGAGGAAGCCACTAAAAATGTGGTTGCTCCTGAGCCCTAGGTGAACCAATAGTTGGTACAGAGCATAGTGACAACTTTTGAATCTCTTTATAGTGGGAATAAAAGAGATAAACCAAGGAATGTGGACCATTTGGTTCAGTTTATGAGGAAAAATCTACCCATCTTTTGGGGTGATTCAAAACCAGAAAGGGTGGAGGCATGGCTAAATAGGATGAATCAAATCTTTGATTTCCTAGGAACACTGATGGAGTTCAAAGTCAAGTTAGTGATGTACATGTTGGAAGATCTTCCACGTCAGTGGTGGGAGTTAGTGATCTAGGCTAAAGTTGACCAAGGTATGGCATGGGAGGATTTCAAGGAATTGTTCAACAAATAATTCTATCCTCACACATTTAGAATTTAGAGAACGATGGTTTTCTTTATCCTGAAGCAGTATAACCTTTTTGTGATATAATATGTAGATAAATTCATGAATTTAGTCTAGTTTTCACCTGATATTGATACTAGTGCATCTTTTAAGATGCACATTTTTTAATCTGGGATGAGGTAGGAAATTTGTTTGAAGATTGCGGTAATATGCATAATAGATTGTACGAATATGGTCAACAAGGTAACCATGTATGAAAGGGAAATCTTAGGAGTTATGGGTGGAGTAGATATCGTGATACCTATAGGAAATGGTGGAAACTATAATGTGGGGAGAAATTGGAAGAGGGACACTTATTTCCAAGGTGGGAGTATGGCTCAGAATCTGATGGAAGGATCAGTGAATCTTTCTATAAAGACTAAGAGCAAGTCTAGATATTTTCAATGTGGTTCTATAAGACACATGAAGCGAGAATGTACATCACCACCTAGAGCATGCCATAATTTTAATCAGATGAGGAATCTTCAGTGTTATTATCGCCATGCTCTAAGGTCAGGTGTTCATGACACTTCTGTTCACAGTCGTCTTTTACCTCAATGGGACGAGGACAGCAGAATACCCCTCATCAACAGAACAAAGTTAGTCATGGTGATTCTAAGAATACCATGACTCCTTAGCATGGGCAATTTCAGCTGGGGGATAAAGATAAAAGTGTGGTGAGTAAGCAGGTATTTGGAGCTGAGTGGTTTATTGTGAATGGCCAACTTGTACCATCGATGGTGAGAGGTAAAATTCTTCTGAATTCTACCCCTATGCAAGCATTGTTTGATACAGGTTCATCTCATATTTCATTACTTATAATGTTGTTGATTTGTTGGGTCTAAATGTGGAAATGATGAATTTCGTTTTGAAACTTCAAACTCCTCTGGGTCAAAGAAAGTGTCAAGCCTTTCTGTGTAGAGCTTGTTGTATAGCTGTTGGGTGACCGGTTTAGGGTTGACCTGGGTTGGTTCATGGCAGCCTAATTGGCCTAATTTCCCTAAATTACCTAAATTTTTCTAAATGGACCAAATTGGCCTAAATGGCATAATTGTCTGAAATGAACTAAATGGCCTAATTGGCCTAAATGACCTGATGCAAGACGCACGGGGTGGCCCAATCTTCACGGCGTATTTGGGGATAAGTGACGGGTGAAGGGTATGGATAGTGGAAGCAAGTAGTCAACCAATTCTATATGGAGTGTGACCTACTACTTAGATAATGCACTCAAGGGAGGGGTGTGATGGCCAATCCACACAACAACGCACTTGGGTTGAGGCACGGAATTGGGGGCTTTGTGATCTTGGATCACCAATCTAACTTGTAGATTGACAAGGAAAGAATGCACAAGAGCAAGGGAAATTTGGAACAATCCTCACACAACGGATAGAAACAAAGAATAAGCTCTCAATTAGAATATTGAATGCCAATACAATGCCATGGGGTGGATATTTATAGCCAAGGGGGTGATACAATGGTCAAGGGTCTAATACCCTAAAGTCATAAAGTCTAAACCTACCTTGTCCCCTTAAAAGTCAAAAAGATAAAATCCAACAAAGACTTTTGGAAAAGAAGCACACAACTTTCCAACATAGCCCACCAGATTTGACTTTGAGTGGATTTGACTTTGGTGTCCAAAGATGCCATTTCCAGAATCCTCCATGTGGGCAAGGCCTCCAAATTCGTGCAACCATGTGGGACAAGCTTTAATCATCAATTTTTGGCTTGAATAAGTGATATTATAGGCCCATTTTCTCCATCCATGCAAGGTAATACCCATTGGGCCTTTGATGAAGCAAGATGAGCGCCCATTGAAGCATTCGACCTCTTTAATCTTCCTCGTGTCATTGGGCCTTGAAAATCCAATTCCTCCACCCGAGCAATCGACTCTGTGCCTTCCGCATGGTTCGCATCATCCTCCCCCTCTTGAAAAGGAGTCGTCCTCGACTCTTCATCCTCTACACCCAAAAAAGGAGAAAGATCAGAAACATTGAAAGTGGCACTTACACCATACTCACCTGGCAAAACTATCTTGTAAGCATTGTTTTTAATCTTCTCAAGCACTCGGAAGGGTCCATCACCTCGGGGCATGAGTTTTGATTTCCTCTTTTCAGGGAATCTTTCCTTCCGCATATGAATCCAAACCAAGTCACCAGGCTCGAACAACATTTGCTTGCGACCCTTGTTTGCACGATCCATATATTTTTGGGTCATCCGATCGATATTTAACCTTGCCTTTTCGTGGATTTTTTTGATGAATTATGCACGCCATTTCGCATCCATATTAACTGCTTCCTGTAAAGGCAAAGGAACTAGATCAATAGGCGCAAGGGGGTTAAAGTCGTAAACTATTTCAAATGGAGAATATTGAGTAGTGGAATGCTTGGCCCTGTTATATGCGAATTCCACATGTGGCAGACACTCCTCCCAATTCTTGATATTCTTTTTGACAAATGTTTGCATAAGGGATGATAGTGTGCGATTCACCACCTCCGTTTTCCCATCGGTTTGTGGATGACAAGTAGTGGAAAATAATAACTTTGTACCTAGTTTTCTCCACAAGTTCTTCCAAAAGTAACTAAGAAATTTTGTGTCTCGATCCGACACAATGGTCCTTGGCATTCCATGATGATTGACTACTTCCTGAAAGAAAAGTGTTGCAATGTTAGTGGAATCATCTGTTTTGTGACAGGGAATAAAATGTGCCATTTTTGAAAACCGATCCACCACAAAAAAAATGGAATCTCTCCCCCTCTTGGTCCGTGGTAACCCCACAATAAAGTCCATTGATATGTCCTCCCAAGGGGTGTTGGGAATTGGGAGAGGAAGATATAGTCCATGTGGGTTCAGCTTTGATTTGGCTTTATGGAAAACAATGCACTTTCCCACAAATTTCTCAACATCTCTAGATATCCTAGGCCAATAAAAATGCTCACTAAGAACACTTAGAGTTTTTGAAACACCAAAATGCCCCATTAACCCACCCGAATGTGACTCCTTTAGTAAAAGTAAACGGATAGAGCAATTATGAATGCAAAGCTTATCAATCTGAAATAATAATCCATCATGTAAATAGAACTTTTCCCAACTATCTCCGGGTTTAAAATGTTCATAAGGTTCTCTAAAATCACTATCAGTGGCATATAAATCCTTAATGTATTCAAAACCAAGAAGTTTTGAATCCAATAAGGATAAAAGAGAATATCTACGCGAAAGTGCATCGGCCACAGTATTTTCTTTACCCTTTTTATGCTTGATGACATATGGAAATGATTAAATGAATTCCAGCCATCTAGCATGTCTCCTATTTAGTTTATGTTGTCTCCTAAGGTATTTAAGAGCCTCGTGATCAGAATGGATCACAAATTCTTTAGGCCAAAGATAGTGTTTCCATGTTTTGAGTACTCTAAACAATTCATACAAATATTTATCATATGTAGCATAGTTTAGAGTTGGGCCATTTAACTTCTCACTAAAATAAGCAATAGGCTTACCTTCTTACATGAGTACTCCTCCTATGCCAATTCTACTTGCATCACATTCAATTTCAAAGGTCTTACCGAAGTCTGTAAGTGCAAGTAGAGGGGCGTGGGTGAGTCTCTCCTTTAGCGCATGGAAGGCTTTTTCTTGAGTTGTCCCCCATTTGAAAGGAACATTCTTCTTCGTCAATTCATTCAATGGTGCTCCTAGTGTGCTGAAGTCTTTCACAAATCTCCTGTAAAAACTAGAAAGCCCATGAAAACTTCTTACCTGTCCAACGGAGGTTGGAGTTGGCCATTCTTGTATTGATTTGATCTTCTCGGTGTCCACTTCAACTCCATTGCCACTCACAACAAATCCAAGGAAAAAAATATTATCGAGACA
This sequence comes from Viscum album, assembly GCA_963277665.1. NCBI lineage: Eukaryota > Viridiplantae > Streptophyta > Magnoliopsida > Santalales > Viscaceae > Viscum > Viscum album. The sequence continues at coordinate 607,235,216 of OY728147.1, forward strand.
AAATTCACAATTTTTTATGTTTCCAAACAGGTTTTCTTTCCTTAACACCTATAGGACTTTTCTCAAGTGATCTACATGTTCATGCAAAGTCCTACTATACACCAGAATATCATCAATGTAAACTACCACAAATTTTCCAATATATGCACGTAAGACATGATTCATTAACCTCATAAATGTGCTAGGTGAATTGGTGAGACCAAAGGACATGACTTACCATTCATAAAGTCCATGTTTTGTCTTAAATGCAGTTTTCCACTCATCTCCTTCTTTCATCCTAATTTGATGGTAGCCACTTCTTAAATCAATTTTTGAGAAAATAGTTGAACCATTTAATTCATCTAGCATATCATCTAACCTAGGGATAGGATGACGATACCTGACCGTGATGTTGTTAATGGCTCTACAGTCAATGCACATTCTCCATGTTCCATCCTTCTTTGGTACTAGAAGCACCAATACCGCACAAGGACTAAGACTCTCTCTCACATACCCCACATTCAACAATTCTTGAACTTGCCTTTGAATTTCTTTTGTCTCCTCTGGGTTGGTGCGATATGCTGGGCGGTTCGGTAGTGATGCTCTAGGTATGAGGTCAATTTGATGATCAATACCTCTAATGGGTGGCAAACCCAATAGCACCTCTTCGGGAAACACATCTTCAAATTCCTGCAATAAAGACTCAACAACATGTGGCAAAGAATATGTTAAGTCGTTAGTGTTCAACATCACCTCTTTGTACATAAGTACTAAGAGATTTTGTCGAGAAATCAAAGCTTCCTTAACCTCACTCTTTTTTTCCAACATCACACTTTTCTCTCCTATCAAATCTTTTTCCCCTCTTGATTTTTCTTTGCTCTCCATTTCTTTGTTTCTCTCATTTTCTATTTTTCCCTCATTCTCTCCTTTTTCATTTTCTCTCTTTTTTCCTCATCACTCTTTTTTTTATTTTCTCTCAAAATGTGATCTTCCAGAATTTTCTTGGGGGACATGGGGTTGAGGGTTATAGGTTCCCCTCAGAGTACAAAAGAGTGACAGTTCAAAAACCATCATGAGTAACACGCCGATCGTACTGCCATGGTTGACCCAATAACAAGTGGCACGCCTTCATAGGAACAATGTCGCACAATACCTCATCTTTGTACTTACCGATGGTGAACAATACCTTCACTTTCTTGGTGACCTTCAGCTCCCCACAATCATTCAACCACTGAAGTCAGTATGGATTTGGATGCCTTAAAGTCTGGAGTCCCAACTTCTCCACCAACTCGGTGCTCGCCACATTGATACAACTTCCACCATCAACAATAATACTACATACCTTCCCATTGATCTTCAATCGTGTATGGAAAAGGTTATCCCACTGCTCCTTTTCTCCAACGGTCATTTGTGCACTTAAAACTCTTCTAGTGACAAGAATCTCGCCATCTTCCGCAAATTCTCCATTTTCAATTTCTGGAGATTCATCTTCCTCCTCTTCGGAGCTCTCTCCATCGGTCTCCCATTCTCCATACTTGTTGATGATCATGGTGCAACGGTTTGGGCATTCACTAGCAATGTGACCCCTTCATTGACATTTAAAACACCGAATATCCCTATTCCTGGTTTGGTTAGCCTCAAAAGTAGGTTTCTTAGGTGGAAGAATTACCTTGTCACTTTTTCGATCAACCACCTCTTTTGCCTTTGATGGTTCTCCAATCTCCTTCCTTGGATTTCTCCATGGTGTGAAATGGGTAGTGGGTTTCCTCATGTTGCTCCTCCTTTTGATTTGTTGCTCGATCTTGGTGGCTTGGTGGATCATATCTTGTATCTCTACATGGTGGTACATCTCCACTTGATCTGCAATCTCCCGATTGAGCCCATGTAAAAACCATGCCATGGTTGCCTCCGGATCCTCCTCAATGTTTGCCTGAATCATGGCAATTTGCATCTCCTTGTAGTAGTATTCTACACTCTTACTCCCTTGGATGAGGTGTTGAAGTTTGTTGTGGATATCTCTATGGTAATGTGTGGGAACAAACTGCTTCCGCATGGTGAACTTCATGTCTTCCTAAGTGTTGATGGGACGTTCACCATATCTATCCCTCTCCTTTTGAACTTGATCCCAACAAATTAAAGCATAATCAGAAAATTCAAGGGAAGCAAGTTTGACCTTTTTCTCCTCGGAATATGCATGGCATGAAAAGACCTGCTTGATCCGCATCTCCCACTCCAAGTATGCTTCCGGATCGCTTTTCCCAACAAAAGAAGGGACCTTCACCTTGATCCCGCCAAGTAGGTCATCATCATGTTGTCTCCTTTGGCCCCCTCTCGGTTGTTGGTACAACCTCATCCTTTGTGGGACTTCATCAAGATCATCATCAAAGTTCACCATCTCCTCCTCCATGATGTGGGGACAATGTGGCGCGGGAGCGCGTCGTGGGTTATCATGGAACATCCTTGGGCTTGGTTTATTCTCCAATTCATCAATCCTCTCATGTAACACCTCCAACTTCCGATCAAGAAGCTTCTCGAAGTGGCTCACCAAAGCTTTCATTTGGAATTGCGTAGCTTCAGGTGCGGGAGATCTACTTTGACTTCCTTCATCGCTAACATGAGAAATTTTCTTCCCACGATCTTCTGCCATGATAAGTTACACAAACACAAACACACACCGGGGGGGGGGGGACACACACAATGATACACACTCACTCACACACACGAGATGTACACACTCACACAAGATGTACACACTCACACACACAAAGATACACACTCACGCACGCAATATATACACACTCACACGCACAAGATGTACACACACACACACACAACAAGATGCACACACTCACACACACAAGATATATTTTTTTTGCTTATTTCTCTCCACTCTCAAAACTCAATTCGAATCTCAAGCTCTTATGAAATATAATACCTTGTTTAGGGCAATCAAGTGCCACCAATTCCTCCCCAATCAAGATTGTGTCGGGGGATGGTTTAACACAACCCGCTTGAGTGGTAAGGGGTTTAACAATGGTAAAGGGTCAAAAAGAGGATGGAAAGAAGGGGTAGATAGGTGGATTGTGGGTTTTGCCCGATTGTGCAAGATAAGATAAATGAATAACAATATGAGCCAAATACAAAATGGGGACGAAGTAAAATGATGGAAAAAGTTATATATGGAAATAGAAAGTGCTAATAAGGTAAAGTACAAAGGATTAATTGTATCCGCTCTCTTTTTTTTTTTGCTTTTTTTTGTCAATTCTCCCCAAAAAGTGTTGTGCTTGGAGTTTTAAAGCACAAGATGATTGAACAGAGAGTAAGACAAATTTTTTTTCTTTTTTTTCGAAATCTCTCAAATAAAGGATGTGCTTAATTTTGAAAAGCACAAAATGATGAGTTGAGAGAATTTTTTTTTTCCAGATACAAATCACATATAGAGAATTAAATGTGGAAAGAAGATGAATGAAAATTTGTCTCAATTTATAATAATCCAAGCTTGCACAAACTAGGACAATTCGGGAGGCTTTCAAGAAAAAGTGGATTTTTTTTTGTTGAATGGGTGAATAATATGGAAAGATAAGGAGGGTAATGGATAAAATTAAAGTAAATGAAGGGATAGACGCCTACCGTGTCAACCGGAGCTCTGATACCAACTGATGCGAGATGCACGGGGTGACCCGATCTTCACGGCGTAGGGCGGCGGATAATGGATGCGGTTTGGGGCTAAGTGACGGGTGAAGGGTATGGATAGTGGAAGAAAGTAGTCAACCAACGCTATATGGAGCGTGACCTACTACTTAGACAACGCACTCAAGGGAGGGGTGTGATGGCCAATCCACACAACAAAGCACTTGGGTTGAGGCACGGAATTGAGGGCTTTGTGATCTTGGATCACCAATCTAACTTGTAGATTGACAAGGCAATAATGCACAAGAGCAAGGGAAATTTGGAACAATCCTCACACAATGGAGAGAAACAAAGCATAAGCTCTCAATTATAATCTTGAATGCCAATACAATGCCATGGGGTGGCTATTTATAGCCAAGGGGGTGATACAATGGTCAAGGGTCTAATACCCTAAAGTCATAAAGTCTAAACCTACCTTGTCCCCTTAAAAGTCAAAAAGATAAAAGCCAACAAATACTTTTGGAAAAGAAGCACACAACTTTCCAACATAGCCCACCGGATTTGACTTTGAGTGCATAGCCCACCGGATTTGACTTTGGTGTCCAAAGATGCCATTTCTAGAATCCTCCATGTGGGAAAGGCCTCCAAATTCGTGCAAACATGTGGGCCAAGCTTTAATCATCAATTTTGGGCTTGAATAAGTGATATTATAGGCCCATTTGTTCCATCTATGCAAGGTAATACCCATTGGGCCTTTAATGAAGCAAGATGAGCGCCCATTGAAGCATTCAAACTCTTTAATCTTCCTCGTGTCATTGGGCCTTGCAAATCCAATTCCTCCACCCGAGCAATCGACTCTATGCCTTCCGCATGGTTCGCATCAATGACCTAATTAGCCTAATTGGCCTAATTAGCCTAATTGGACTAAATGAACTAAATGGCCTAAATGGCCTAAATTGGCCTAAATGTCTTAAATGGCATAATTGGGCTAAATAGACTGAATGGACTAAATGGTCGAAATTGACCTAATGGCCTAATTGGCCTAAATTGACTAATTGGCCTAAATGACCTAAATTTCCTAATTGGCATAATTGGCATAATTGGCCTAAATGTCCCAAATTGTCCTAAATGACCTAAATGGATTAATTGACATAAATGGCCTAAATGGCCAAAATTGGCCTAAATGGATTAATTGGCCTAAATGACCTAATTATCCTAATTGGCCTAAATGACCAAAATGAACTAATTGGCCTAATTGGCCTAAATGGATTAATTATACTAAATATTCTAAATGGAATAATTTTACTAATCATCATAAATGGGCTAAATGGACAAAATTATTCTAAATGGCCTAAATTGGTCTAATTGGTCTAAATGTCCTAAATGAATTAATTGGCCTAAATGGATTAAATGGAATAATTGGTCTAATTGGCCTAAATGGTTTAATTTTCCTAAATTTCCTAAATTGGCATAATTGGAATAATTGGTCTAAATGACCTAAATTGGTCTAAATGGCCTAAATGGCCTAAATGACCTAACTAGTATAATTGTCCTAAATGGACTAATTTTCCTAAGTGGATTAAATGGTCTAATTGGTATAATTGGCATGAATGTCTTAAATGACCTAAATTGGCCTAAATGGCCCAATTGGCGTTAATGGCCTAAATTTCCTAATTGGACTAATTGGAATAATTGGCCTAATTGGTCTAAATGACCTTAATTTTCCTAAATGGACTAAATATGTAATGTCCCAAAAATTCCATATAATTTTTTTTAATTATATGAAATTATTTAAAGACTGAAAAATCTGACGGTGCGCGATTCAAAGGCCCGGAGTTCCCAGAATGATCCATCGAAGTTTGGTTGAGTTTAAATTAGCGTTCGTAAGTAGTTTTCCTGAAAAAGTGGAATAACTCTTAAACGGTAACTCGGATTAGAAATCTGAGGGCACTGTTGCGTTCAGGATGACGAATTTACCCTAGGCGTGACTTAAGTTTGGTCGGCGCGGGCCTCCTATGAGAAAACCCAAAAATGGCATCGTAAATAAAATAATTAATTAAATTATTTTATTTTTCAAATGCATATAACTCACAAACGGTAACTTGGATTGAAAATCCAAGACAACCACTGAACTCGTGAGGGAATTATTTATTTAAGCAGATACTAACTTTGGCTAGGGCGGGCCACCAGTGAAATTTTTTTTTTCACCTTAAACAAAATGATTAAGTGACAATTATTTTATTATAAAATCAATAACTTTTAAATGGTAACTCGGATTGAAAATCAGAGAGTACGATTGGGTTCTTTGGGAAGTGTTTCACTTGGGCAGAGCCTAACCTCGACCAGGATGAGTTGAGGGTGACTGTTAATAATTTTACAAACTTTTTTTTGGGTACGTTCAGTAAACACACGAGCAGCATTGTATAACTTTTGAACTGGTGCTCGGAATTGAAATCGGAGGGCACCGTTGAACTCGCAACTCTGATATTTTCTTAAGGAGACCTTCACCTTGACTACAGTAGGTCGAGGGTGAAATTTAGTTTTCGTGAATTTTGTGGGAGCGTTAAAAGAATAAAAATAAAATAAAGAACAACTTTTATTTTATTTTTAAAACCTCTCATTTTATGTTTAGTGTTAGGGACCACCCGAACTAAAAACCCACAATTTAAATTAAAATGTGGGGACCACCCGACCCATGAACTTCCCCTTTAGTGGGAGATAACTCTTGGTTTTCCTTCCATTGATGTGCCAACTCAAATAGTTTATTTAATAAAATTATTTGGCACTTCACCATTTGGTTGGAGGATTCTTGGAAAAAGGGAGAGCTCTGGAGAAATTGGAAGGATATTCTTTAATGAATAACATTCACTACAACGAAGAGAATCCTCCGGAATCAAAGAACGAAGACGACGCTTGAGCCCAGATCGAAAACATATTGTGGGAGCAACGAACGTCGATGTCATCATCTCATCGACTTCGTCTTCTTCCTCGTGCCACCTCTAACAGAAAATCAAGGTAGGGATTTTTATATATGTTTGAATTTTTTTTATTGATTCTTCATATCCTAAATTCACGACAAAGATGTCCAAACAAACATGGCCATCGTCCCGCACATAAACCATGCTCCTCTTTCTTTTTATTCTTCGTGCGTTCATCAATGCCAAATAATTAAGCGTGCTGGAAATGAAATATTGTGTTGATGAAAACATATGGATGTAGATCCCTCAACCCAAGGATCGTAAATATGTGATCATTACAATTTTTGGGCATAGAACAAAGTTGCAATGTCCCGTGGAAGGGGCGACACAACGGTGATTTGGCGTGGTCGTTTCAGGCATTCGACAAGGCGGTTTGGATAAGTAACAGCTGAGGTGGCTCTCAACGGCACGAGTGGGAGGCCAGGATGACGACAGGCCAAAGGGGAGTGGATCCCTAGCGGTGCGGTGGTTAGGCGGACAGTGAGTGCACGCCGTGCAAAGCAGCCGCGGGAGGCAGCATGTGCGTCCTGCGAAAGGCGACGGCGGCGTCCAGGTGGTGCAGGGTTGCGTGCTCTTTTCGGGATACCATTAATAAGTCAGATGTGCGGTGTCTGTAAATTTGGGTTTGAGGAGGTGATAATTGGGAGAAGAAAATGTGAAATAAAGATTAGATTGGAGAGAGAAATAAATAGGAAAGTAATAAAATTTAAGGAGAAATAAATGGTAAAGGATGATTGATTTGGGGGGGTTGTGTGTAGAACATGGGAGATTGAAGGTTTTGTGCATGGAATGAGCTTAGGAGTTGAAGGAAAAATAAAACAGTTAAATTAAAAATAATAATATAATAATAATTTTATTATTATTTTCGTTGGGAAAACCTTATTTTGACTGTATCTTCTTCGTGCGACCTCAGTTTCACGAACCGTCCACGGAAGTACGATCCTGACTTTGAGACGGAAATTATGAGTCCAATATTGGACATATTTTTCAGGTTTTTGGATTGGGTACCCGAAATGCTCAAATAATAATAATATATTATTGTTATTAAATATTTGACCCTCTATAACTCCTGCGTTCGACGTCCGATTGACTTATCGTTAGCGATGATGTGATTCTATCATTAATACAGTCGATTTAAGTCTAATGTTGAATATTAAATTCTGGTTTGTGGCTTGAGTACACAAAACACCCAATAATATTATTAATATTATTATTGTGGGATATTGTATTCTACATATCTCTCTCGTACGATGTTTAAATGACTAACCGTCTAAGGCGATGAAATACTTGAGGCGAGACGGTTCTTTAGAGATACTCTACATGACTTTCAGAGAAAGTTGGAGTTTTTATGGGTTGGATCGTACTCGAATTCAACTGGTCCCTCAGCACTAAAATGACTATAGCTTATAGACCGGGCATCCAGTTGATGCATAGTCTATTGCGTTGATACCCCTATTACATGGTGGTCCTTTAGGATACTTCTTCATGAGACTTTGTGGCAGTTGGAGTATAAACCAGTTGCTTTAGGAGCGTACCCTCCCAGAGACGAGCAAGCTTAGTGCAGGAACCCAGTAGCTAGCTATGATATGAAGAATGAATAGTGATCCTGTGTTGGATAACACCAGGAAATCCTCTGTGGGTCCGCACCGAACGATCATGTGTGGTTCACCACCGAGCGATCTTGTGTGGGTCATCACCTAGCAATCCTGTGTGGGTCAGCACGGAGCGATCCTGTGTGGGTCAGCACCAAGAAATCCTGTGTGGGTCAGCACCGAGCGATCTTGTGTGGTTCATCACCGAGCGATCCTCTGTGGGTCAGCACCTAGAGATCTTATGTGGGTCTGATGATGTACTGATGAGGTACTAGGATCCTGTGTGGGTCTGACGATGTACTACGATCCTCCATGGGTCTGATGATGATTAGGGATCCTTCGTGGGTCTGCCTCTTAACAAAGTAAGAGGATTCAGTAGTTGCATCTAATCATCTCTACTACTGTACCTAAGAAATACTTGATGTGAGATGAGTCAGTACCTTTGTGGTATTCTTATGTGTGGCATACCTGTGTGGTACTTACCTTCGTGGTGTTCCTTCCTTTGTGGAACAGTTAAGCTTTGGGCTTTTGAGTTGCACCTTGTGTTTCCTTGTGAATGAGACATGTATACTTGACAACTTGGGTATATGTATGGGCATATACCTAAGTAGGGTTGTCAATTGATTTCATGATTTTTGGTTTATCCTTTTGTGGATTTTGTGAGACCTTAAGGGTCTCAGGGTCCCTACTGAGTATCGTTATACTCACCCCAGCACGGGATATGCCCACACTTCATTGTGTTTGATGTAGATGGTGGACAACGATGACTGAGGAAGAGAGTACCAGGACTGGAGGTAGCTCGAAGGTGGACCTTAGATGAGGCGTACTACAGAGACGACCGATCGAGAGCTATAGCTACCCTTCAGGTAGGATCCTTGGTGGGTGTTCACAGGAGCTATTCCAGTTTCTTATACTTTCCATTTGGACTTGTATTATGGCCCCTTTTACTTACTGCACTCACTCTGTTTACTATTCAGTTTACTTGAGTTTGTATCTTGTTGTGTTCTTGGTTGCATGTACTTACATGTTATAAAGAAAATTCCTTCCCAATTTTAGGGAATATGCCTTCGGTGCTAGTCGCCAGCCCCTAGCCTATGGAAGGTGGAGTTGGGGTAGTCACGGCATGGGCCTCGGGGGATGGGTCATGACAAATTGGTATAAGAGGAGTCAGTTCTACCGTAGAACATAGGACTCTAATCTTTTTAACGGCAATAGTGTTAAGTGTAGTGAGTGTGGTTATCAGTTTAGGGAATCTAGTGTTGGTGCGGTGGTCGACGTATCCATACACTAGGAACCTGACTTCTGATTTCCGACTCAGTGCACAAAAACACTAATTGCGTGTGTGTTTTGAAAAGTTTCCTTGTGTTTTATTGAGTCAGCTCACCAGGTATAACTAAATGATTGTGGATCACCTGTTCCTTATCAAGATGCTGCTGTGTAGACAACCAGCTAGGATTCCTGAGAGAGTACATGATGATAGCCCATCGAGCGATGAGGCTCCGGTGTAGGACCCTCTTACTATGTTGGCACCTTCGGGTGGTGTACTAGTAGCACCACCACCCATTGGGTGGAAGTTACCACCATCCACACTAGCGGACGGTGCATGCTGATTGAGCGCGTTGCACGAGTTCCAATAGTAGAGGCCTCTAAGGTTTCGAGGCGAGATGGATTCCCACCCAGTTGAGGGCTGGATGGAGGTGGTTTCTAGAGTTTTCTGCATAGTTGAGACACCAGTAGAGTAGATGGTGATCTTAGCTACAAGACTTTTTCAGTGAGTGACCGTTAGGATGGTCCACATAGTTACGAGGCTTCAGTACGTGGACCATTACTCAAGATAGTACCTTCGGGTAGTGTGTCAGCTATATCACTGCCCTTTGATCAGCAGTTACAACCGGCAGTACCAGTAGAGGACACATATAGGCTTAGTGACTTACGCGTGATTCAGTATCAGATACCCCTCAGGTTCTGAGGTGAGCCCGACTCTAATGCGGTTGAGGACTAGCTTGAGGAGGTGGCTGAGAGTTCTCGAGAGCTTCTATAGCTTCGGTAGGATGACATGTCGGTATCTGAGTATTCATCGATGCATACCGATCATTCCTGGTACTCAATGAATACAATATGATCTGTGCTTTAGATTTCGGACCTCTAAGAGAGGTATTTTTAGGGACATCCGAGCCAGCACTATTCCTCTATGCATTCCTACGTATGTTGGGGTGCTAGAGAGTACCTTTGTGGTTGAATGTTATTTGGATTAGTGGATACAGCCAGTGAATGTTAGTAGTGGGAAAACAGAAAACGGGCGCTAGTCTTAGAGACTTGGGCGTGTAAAAATGTTTTGTAAAAAAGAAGTGTTAGGGAAAGATGAATCTACAGGGTAGCAGACATGGAATCAGATCTAGGAGAGAAGCATGAGGCGGTGTACTTTTCAACATCTTACAACCACCACCCCTTTTGGGGACCCCACCAGGATCAGAGAGTTGAAGGACAGGGGAAGGTAGTAGCTGCATGTGGTCAAGGAGTGTGACCCAAGGGATCTAAGAATGATTCGAGGTACGGTCTGTGTCTACTACTAGCTGTTGTGTCAATAGACATAGGTAGCAATCATTCCTTCTTTCCATGAATCATTTCCAAGATCTAGAGTTTATGGTTAAACCATTGACTTGACCCTCACATCTGTAGATACATTTGAAAGGAGACTCAATAATCACACTTACATTGATGGTGTGATCTGACCCTTGAGATGAGAGTTTCAATTGCAACCTCTTGGTGGCAGCGTCGAGGCCTTACAACGTTAGTTTGGGTATGACTGGACATCCACAACTCATAATCAGATTGACTGTATTAGGAAAAAAGGTTGTGGTTTATCTACAATGTTGGGATGAGGATTTTTTTATTCAGACAAAAAGCAAACCCAGGCAGCATAGGTTAACCTCATGCATAGAAGGGTGCAACCGATCACTCTTGAGTCGGCCAACCTTACCCTGGTGGCAGTAGAAGTTTTGAGTTTTCAAGTTCCCAATGGGAGTGGCTAGAGTTCCTCCAGGACTATGACTTTGAGATTGTCTATACTCTTGGGAAGAGGAATGTGGTAGCAGATGCACTCAGCAGGAGGTTTAGTCTACGGATGTTGAGTGAGGTGAAAGAGCAGCTAGCCGCTTTAAGGATATCCTACATGGATTGAGATGGAGCATCTTATCTTCAGTCTTTGATAGTCACTCCCCCATTTTTTTATCAATTTAGGGAGGCACAGCGTGGGGACACTAACCGTGAGGCTCGACTTGTTCATATATCCTTAGGGTAGCCACCTGATGGATTTTCTGAAGGTAGGGAGCACGTCATCCTCTTCAGAGGACGTACCATGGTACCAGTAACAATATAGGAGGAGGTGTTGAGAGAGTCCCATACGTCCCCTCTGACGGTACATCCTGGTGTGGTGAAGATGTATTAGGATCTCTGATGTCAGTACTGATGGCTCGGAATGAAGGAAGCAATGGCAGAGTTTGTATCATGATGTCTCAATTGTCAGCAAGTGAAGACTGCACAGAGTTGGAAGAATTCTTATGCCAACAAGATACAGAGATCTATGGAGTTTGAGGATGGTGACTACGTCTTTCTATGGGTCTCACCTCGATGAGGTTTGCGGAGATTTGGTCGGGGTGACAAGTTATCTCTGAGGTTCATCGGACCCTTTCAGGTCCTTAGCGGAGTTAGTGGTGTGGCATATCACCTAGCCCTTGCACCATAGTTGGATAAGGTGCATGATGTCTTACATGTTTCCTAGCTGAGGAGATACGTGCATGACCCATCTCACATCATCTACCACAGCGAGTTGGACATCGAGGATGGGGTGACGTTTTTGGAGGTTCTAGTGTAGATTGAGGATCAATAGGAGAGAGTCCTTCTTCGGTGATCGATACATTTGGTGCATGTATGTTGGAAACACGGGAACCTCCAGGAGAGCACATGAGAGTAGGAGGCTCAGATTCATGCTTAGTACCCTCTTTTGGTTGTTTTGCCTTTGTTGTGGCTTTTAGGGACGTAAATCCCTAAGGTGGGGAGAATGTAATGTCCCGGAAATTCTGTATAATTTTTTTAATTATATTAAATTATTTCAAGATCTTTAAATCTAACGGCACGCAATTTCGAGGCCCAGAGTGCCCGGAATGATCCGTCGAAGTTTGGCTGAGTTTAAATTAGCGTGCGTAAGTAGTTTTCCTGAAAAAGTGGAATAACTCTTAAAAGGTAAATCAGATCAGAAATCTGAGGGCACCGTTGCGTTCAGGATGGCAGGTTTACCCTAGGCACAACTTAAGTTTAGTCGGCGCGGGCCTCTTGTGAGAAAACCCAAAAATGACATAATCGTAAATAAAATAATTAAAAAAATTGTTTTATTTTTCAAATGATTATAACTCACAAATGGTAACTTAGATTGAAAATATGAGACAACCACTAAACTCACGAGGGCATGCTTTATTTAAGAAGATACTAACTTTGGCTGGTGCAGGACACCAGTGAAAGTTAGTTTTTGGCCGTAAATAAAATAATTAAGTGACAATTATTTTATTGTAAAATACATAACTTTTAAATGGTAACTCGGATTGGAAATCCAAGAGTACCATTGGGTTTTTTGGGGCATGTTTCACTTGGGAAGAGCCTAACCTCGACCAGCACGGGTCGAGGGTGACTGTTAATAATTATCCGAACTTTTTTCCGGGTACGTTCAGTAAACGCGCGAGCGACAATATATAACTTTTGAACCAGTGCTTAGAATTAAAATCTAAGGGCACCGTTGAACTCACAGCGCTGATATTCGCTTAAAGAGACCTTCACCTTTATTTTAGTAGGTCGAGGTTGAAATTTAGTTTTCATGAATTTCGTGGGAGAGATAAAAAAATAAAAATAAAATAAAGAACAACTTTTATTTTATTTTTAAAACCTCCAATTTGATGTTTAGTGGTGGGGACCACTCTAACTAAAAACCCCCATTTTAAATTCAAAGGTGGGGACCACCCAACCCTTGAACTCCCCCTTTAATGGGAGATAACTCTTGGTTTTCCTCCCATTGATGTGCCAACTCAATTAGTTTATTTAATAAACTTATTTGGAACTTCACTATTTGATTGGAGGGTTGTTGGAAAAAGGGAGAGTTGTGGAGAACTTAAAATGATATTCTTCAACTAAGAACATCCACTACAACGAAGATCATCCTCTGGAATTGGAGAACAAGGATGACGCTTGAGCTCGGATCAGAAACATCTTGTGGGAGAAACGAACGCCGACATCATCATCTCATCGACTTCGTCTTCTTCCTCGCACCACCTCTAACAAACAATCGAGGTAGGGGTTTTTATATATGTTTGAATTTGTTTTATTGATTCTTCATATCCTAAATTCATGATGATGATGGCTAAATGAACATGGCCATCATCCTGTACATAAAACATGCTCCTCTTTCTTTTCATTCTTCGTTCGTTCATCAATGCCAAATAATTAAGCATGCTGGAAACGCAATATTGTGTTGAGTGTAACATATGGATGTGGAACCCTTGACCCAATGATTGAAAATATGAAATCATTACAATTTTTGGGCAGAGAACGAATCTGCAATGTTCTGTGGAAGGGGCGACACGGAGGTGGTTCGGCGCGGTTGCGGTAGGCATCCGACAAGGTGGTTCGGATAAGAGACAACCGAGGTGGCTCGCGGCAGCACTAGCGGGAGGTCGGGATGGTGGTAGACCGAAGGGTAGTAGCTCCCTAGTGGCGCGGTGGCCAGGCGGAAAGTGGGTTTGGGCCATGTGAAGCAGCCGCGGGAGGCAGTAGGTGCGGCCGACGGAAGGCGGTGGCGGTGTCCAGGTGGTGCAGGGTAGCGTGCTCTTTTCAGGATGCTATTAGGAAGTCAGATGTGTGGCGGCTGGAAATTTGGGTTTGAGGAGGTGCTAATTGGGAGAAGAAAACGTGAAATAAATATTAGATTAGAGAGAGAAATAAATAAGAAGGGAATAAAATTTAAGGAGAAATAAATGGTAAAGGATGATTGATTTGGGGGGTTGTGTGCAACGCATTGGAGATTGAAGGTTTTGTGCTTGGAATGAGCTTTGGAGTTGAAGGAAAAATAAAATGGTTAAATTAAAAATAATAATAATATAATAATTTTATTATTATTTTCGTTGGGAAAACAGTATTTTGACTGTATCTTCTTCATCTGACCTCGGTTTCACGAACCGTCAACGGAAGTACAACCCTGAATTCGAGAAGGAAATTATGAGTCCAATATTTAATGTCTTTTTTGGGTTTTCATATTAGGTACCCGAAATGCTCAAATAATCATAATATATTATTATTATTAAATCTTTGACCCTCTATAACTCCTGTGTGTGAAGTCCGATTGACTTACCATCAACGGAGATGTGATCCTATAGCTTATAGACCGGGCGTCCAGTTGATGCACCGTCTGTTGCGTTGAGAACCCTATTACATGGCAGCCCTTTGGGATACTTCTTCGTGGGACTTCATGGAAGTTGGAGTATCAACCAGTGGCTTGAGGAGTGGACCCTGTCGGAGACAATCAAGCTTATTGAGGGTACCCAATAGCTGGCTGTGACGTGAAGAATGAATAGCGATCATGTGTGGGTCAGCACCGAACGATCATGTGTGGGTCACCACCGAGCGATGTTGTGTGGGTCAGCACCTGGAGATCCTGTGTGGGTCAGCACTGAGTGATCCTGTGTGGGTCATCACAGAGCGATCTTGTGTGGGTCAGCACCAAGCGATCCCGTGTGGGTCAGCACTGAGCAATCCTGTGTGGGTTAGCACCTAGAGATCCTATGTGGGTTTGACGAAGTATTGACAAGGTATTAGGATCCTGTGTGGGTCTGATGATGTACTAAGATCCTCCGTGGGTCTAATGATGATTAGAGATCCTTCGTTGGTCTGCCTCTTAAGAGAGTAAGATGATTCCATAGTTACATCTAATCATCTCTACTACTGTACCTAAGAAATGTCTGGTGTGAGCCGATTCAGTACCTTTGTGGTATTCTTCTGTGTGGCGTACCTATGTGGTACTTACCTTCGTGGTGTTCCTTACTTTGTGGAACAATTGAGCTTTGGAATTTTGAGTTGGACCTTGTGTTTCCTCATAAATGAGATGGGTATACTTGATAACTTGGGTATATGTATGGGAATATACCTAAGTAGGGTTGTCAATTGATTTAATGCTTTGTGGTTTATCCTTTGTGGATTTTGTGAGACCTTGAGGGTCTCGAGGTCCCTACTGAGTATCGTTATACTCACCCCTACACGGTTTATGCCCGCACTTCATTGTGTTTGATGCAGACAACGGACAACGCTGACTGAGGACGAGAGTACCAGGATTGGTGGTAGATTAGAGGTGGACCTTAGATGAGGCGTACTGCAGAGATGAACGATCCAGAGCTATACATACCCTTCAAGTAGGATCCTTGACAGGTGTTCACAGGAGCTGTTCCAGTTTACTTATACTTTCAGTTTCGTGTACTTTCCAGTTGGGCTTGTATTCTGGCCCCTTTTACTTACTGCACTCACTCTATTTACTATTCAGTTTACTTGAGTTCGTATCTTGTTGTGTTCTTGGTTGCGTGTGCTTATAGGTTATAAAGGCAATGCCTTCTTAGTTTTAGGGAATACGCTTTCGGTGCTAGTCGTCAGCCCCTAGCCTATGAAAGGCAGGATTGGGGAAGTCACGACATAGGCCCCGGGGGACGGGTCGTGACAAAATATCCTAATTGGCCTAATTGGACTAAATTTTACTAAATGGGATAAATGGCCAAAATTGGCCTAATTGGCCTAAATTGGATAAATTACCTTATTGGATTAATTGGCTTAATTGGCCTAAATGGCCTAAATTGTCCTAAATGGCATAAATGGTCTAATTGGCCTAAATGACCTCAGTTAGCCTAATTATCCTCATTCACCTAAATTTTCCAAATTGTCTAATTGGTCTAATTGTCCTAATTGGCCTAATCAGACTAAATTGGCCAAATTGGCTTAAATGTCCTAATCGGCCTAATTGGCCTAAATAATCTAAATTTTTCTAAATGGACTAATTGGATGAATTAGATTAAATGGTCTAAATTATCCTAAATAACCTAAATGATCTAAATTGGCCTAAATGGCCTAAATTGTCTAATTGGCCTAATTGATCTAAATGACCTAAATGACCTAAATGGACTAAATGAACTAAATGACCTAATTTCCTAATTGGCCTAAATGGCCCAAATGGCCTAAATTGGCCTAAATGGTCTAATTTTCCTAATTGTCATAATGGATTAATTGGCCTAAGTGACCTAATTGACCTAATTGGCCTAAATGGCCTAAATGAACTAATTATCCTAATTGGACTAATTAGGCTAAATGTTATAAATTATCCTAAATGGTCTAAACTGGCCTAATTGCCCTAATTGGTCTAAATGGCCTAAATTTGTCTAAATGGTCTAAATGGCCTAAATTTGTCTAAATGGTATAAATGGCCTAAATTTGTCTAAATGGTCTAAATGGCCTAATTGGCCTAAATGACCTAAATGGCATAATTGATATAATTGGCCTAAATGGCCTAATTGGCCTAAATTGACCTAAATGTCCTAAATTGGCCTAAATAGACTAAATTAGCCTAAATGGCCTAAATTGGCCTAAATGACCTAATTTTCCTAATTGACATGAATTGGCCTGAATTGCCTAATTGGCCTAATTTGTCGAATTTTACTAATTAGTCTAAATGAGATAATTTGGCCTAAATGGCCTAATTTTCCTAAATTTCCTAAATTTTATAAGTGACCTAATTGGCCTAATAGGCCTAAATGACCTAAATTTATCTAAATGGACAAAATGGAAAAAATTGGCCTAAATGGCCTAAATTGACGTAATTGTCCTAAATTGCCTAAATTGCATAATTGGCCAAATTGGCCTAAATGGTCTAAATTGGACTAATCGGCTTAAATGGACTAATTTTCGCAATTGGCCTAATTGGTATATATTACCTAAATTGGCTTAAATGGTATAATTGGCATAATTTGCCCAAATGGTCTAAATTGTCCTAAATAGCCTAAATGACCTAAATTAGCATAAATGGACTAATTAGCCTAAATGAACTAAATTGGCCTAAATATCCTAAATGAAATAAATTTCCTAATTGGACTAATTGGACTAATTAGACTAATCGACTTAATTTTCCTAAATTGGACTAAATGGCCAAAATCTTCTAATAGACCTAAATGGTCTAAAGGTCCTAAATTGGCCTAATTGGCCTAAATTGGTCTCATTGGACTCATTGGAATAAATGTCCTAAATTGGTTTAAATGACCTAAATGGACTAATTGGCCTAAATAGCCTCAATGGCCTAATTGGCCTAAATGATCAAAATTGGCCTAAGTGCCCTAATGGGCCTAAGGGTCGAATGGGATTAAGTGGCCTAATGGGCCTAATGGGTCTAATGGGATTAATTGACCTAATAGGCCTAATGGGACTAAGTGGCCTAATCAGCCTCATGGGCCAATTGGACCTAAGTGGCCAAATGGGTCTAATGGGCCTAATGGGCTTAATGGGTCTAATGGCTCCACTGGTCCAAAGTTAGCTAATGGGACTAAGTGGACTAAGTGGACTAATGGGATGATTGGACCTATTGGTCTAAGTGTCCTAATGTGCCTAAGTGTCCTAATAGGCCCATTAAGTCTAATTCAGTCTAATGGGCCTAACAGACTTAATGGGTTGAATGGACTAGTTAGGCCTAAGTGGTCTGATGGGCCTAATGGGGCTAATTGGCATATTGGGCCTATTGGTAATAAGTATCCTAATGGTACTAAGTGAAATATTGGGCCCATTATAGTCAATTCTACCTAATAGGATGAATGGCCAAATTGACCTAATGGACCTAATGAGCCTAATGGGCCCAATGGGCCCAATGGGACTAATTGGTCTATGGGGCCTAATGGGCCTATGTGGACAAATGGGCATAAGTGTCCTAAGTGTCCTAATGGGACTAATGGGCCTAAGTGGCCTAAGGGACCTAAGGGGGCCAATTGGCCTAATGGGTTTAAGCGGCCTAATGGACCTAAGTGGCCTAAGTGACCTAATAGGCCTAATCGACCTATTGGTCCTAAGTGACCTAATGGGACCAATGGCCTAATTATTCTAATGGGACTAAGGGGCCCAATGGGTCTAATGTGTCTAAGGGGCATAATGGGCCTATGTGGCTTAATGGGCCTAAGTAGCCTTAGTGACCTAATAAGCCTAATGGGATGATTAGTCATATTAGGCCTAATGGGCCCGTTATGGCCAATTCGACCTAATGGATTAATTTGCCTAATAGTCATAATGGGTATAAGGAGCCTAATGGGGATAAGTGGCCTAATGGGCCTAAGTGGCCTAATGGGCATATTGGGCCTATTGTAACTAAGTGGTCTAATGGGGTTAATGGGCATGATGGGCCTAATGGTCCCATTATGGATAATTCAGCCTAATGGTCCAATGGACCTAAGTGGCCAAATGGGTCTAAGTGGACCAAGTTGGCTAATGGGACTAATGGGTCCAATGGGTCTAAGTGGACTAAGTTGCCTAATGAGCATAATGGGTCCAATGGGTCTATGTGGCCTAATGTCCCAAAGTGGACTAAGTTTCCTGATGGGCTTGATGGGCCTAATGGGTCCAATGGGTATAAGTGGCCTAATGGGAATAAGTTGCCTAAGTTTCCTAATGGGCCTAATGGGTGCAATGGGTCTAAGTGGTCGAATAATCCTAAGTGGCCTAAGTTGCCTAATGAGCCTAACAGGCCTAATAGGTCTAATGGGTCTAATGAGGCTAAGTGGCCTAATCGGCCTAATGGGTCTAATGGGCCTAATGGGATGAATGAATTGAATGGGTCTAAGTGGCCTAATGGGCCTAAGTTGAAGAATGGGCTTATGGTCCTAAGTGGCCTAATCGACCGAATGGGCTTAAGTGGCCTAATGGGTTGAATAGGCCTAATGGGCCAAATGGGTCTAAGTGGCCTAAGTGGAAGAATGAGCCTAATCGACCGAATGGGCCTTATGGGCCTAAGTGACCGATTGGGACTAATGGGCCTAAGTGGATGAATGGGACTAATGGGCTAAATTGGCCTAATGTGGCATAGTGGGCATAATGGGCCAAAGTGGAAGAATGGGCTCGAGTGGCATAATGGGCCTAATGGGCCGAATGAGCATAAGTAGCCTAATGGTCCTAAGTGTCCTAATGAGCCTTGTGGGCCTAAGTGGTTGAATGGGCTTAACAGACCTAATGCACATAATTGGCCTAATGGGCATATGGGGCCTAAGGGGCCTAAGTGGCCTAATGGGCCTAGTGCGCCTAAGTGTCCGAATGGGCCGAATGGACCTAATTTGCCTAATGGGACTAGTGGGCCTAATGGGTCCAATGGACCTGAGTGGCCTTATGGGCCTAATGGGCTGAATGGGCCTAATTGACCTAATGGGCACAAGTGGCCTAATGGTAAAATGGGCCTAAGTGGCATAATGGGCCTAATGGGCCTAAGTGGCCTAATCGGACTAATCGAACATATGGTCCTAATGGGCCTGATGGGCCTAAGTGGAATAATGGGTTGAGTAGGCCGAAGTGGCCGAATGGGCAAGATGGTCTTAACAGGCCGAAGTGGCCTAAGGGGCCTAATGGGCCTCATGGACCTGAGTGTCCTGATGGGCCTCACGGGCCTAAGTGGCCTCATGGGCCTAATGAGCCCAAGGGGCCTAAGTGGCCTAATGGGCCTAATGGGCTTAATGGGCTTAACGGGCCTAGGTACCAAATGGGCCAAATGGGCCCAACTAGCCTATGGGGCCTAATGGGATTAAGTGGCCTAATGAGCCTAGGTTGCCTAATGGGCTTAATGGGCTTAATGGTTCTTGGGGCCTAATGGTCCTAATGGGCCTAAGTGGCCGGATGGGCCTAATTTGCCTAAGTTGAATAATGGTCCTATGTGGCCTAATGGGAAAAAGTTGCCTAATCGGCCTAATGGGATTAATGGGCCTAATGGGACTAATGGGACTAAGTGGCCTAATGGTCCTAATGGGCCTAATCGGCCTAATGGGTCGAATGGGCCTAATTGGTCTAAGTGGCCTAATGGGCCTAATGGGCCAAATTTGCCTAATCGCCTTAATGGGATTAATTGGCCTAAGTGGAATAATGAGCCTATGTGGCCTAATGAGACAAAGTTGCCTAATTGGCCTAATGGGATTAATGGGCCTAATGAGACTAATGGGCCTAAGTGTCCTAATGGTCCTAATGGGCCTAATGGGTCGAATAGGCCTAATTGGCCTAAGTGGCCTAATGGGCCTAATGGGCCAAAGTTGCCTAATCGCCTGAATGGGATTAATGGGCCTAATGGACCAATGGGCCGAATGGGCCTAAGTGGCCTATTGGACCGAAGTGTCATAATTTTTCTAATGGGATTAATGTTTCTAGTGGTCCTAAGAGGCCAAATGGGCCTTAGTGTCATAATCACCCTAATGTGCATAATCGACCTAATGGGCCTAAGTGGCCTAATGGGCTTAATGGGATTAATGATCCTAGGGGCCAAATGGGTCAAATGGGCCAAATGGGCCGAATAGGCCTAATGGGTCTAATGGGCCTAATGGGTCTAATGGGCCTAATGGGACTAATGGGCCTAATGGGCCTAATGGGACTAAGTGGTCTAATGGGAATAAGTTTCCAAATCGACATAATGGGCCTAAGTGGCGTAATGGGACTAATGTGCCTAAGTGGCATAATCAGCCTAATGGGCCTAGTGGTCCTAAGTGGCCGAATGGGCCTAATGGGCCTAAGTAACCCAATCAGCCTAAGTGTCCAAATAGGCCTAAGTGGTCGAATGGGGCTAAGGATCCTAAGTGGCATAAGTGGACCAATGGGACCAATTGGCCTAAGTGGTTGAATGGACCAATGGGCCTAAGTGGCCCAATGGGCCTAAGTGGCCCAATGGGCCTAATGGTCCTAAGTTTCCTAATGTGCGTAATGAGCCTAAGGGGCCTAATGATCCTAATGGGCCTAAGTACCCTAATGGACCTAATGGGCCTAAGTGGCCTAATACACATAATGGGCCTAATGGGCCTAAGTGGCCTAATGGACCTAATGGGCCTAAGTGGCCTAAGAGACCTAATGGGTCGAAGTGGCCAAATGGGCCTAATAGGCCTAGTATGCCTAATGAGACAAAGTGGCTGAATGGGCCTAATGGGTCGAAGTGGCCTAATGGGCTAAACGGTCTTAATGTGCTTAGTGAGCCTAATGGTCCTAAGTGGCCTAATGGGCCTAATGGGACAAAGTGGCTTAAGTGGCCTAATGGGCCAAATAGGCCTAAGTGGCCTAATGGGCCAAATGGGCCTAAGTAGCCTAATGGGCCTAATGTGCCTAATAGGCATAATTGGCCTAAGTGGCCTAATGGGCCTAATTGTATTATTGGGCCTAATGGTCCTAATGGGCCAAAGTGGCCTAATGGGCCTATTGGGTCGAAGTGGCATAATGGGCCTAACGGACGTTATGGGCCTCATGGGCCTAAGTGGCCTCATGGGACTAAGTGTCCTCATAGGCCTTATTGACCTAAGTGGCCTAATGGGCTTAATGGGCCCAAGGGGCCTACTGGGTTTAAGGGGCCTAATGGGATAAATGGGATTAACGGGCCTTGGTGCCAAATGGGCCTAAAATGTCGAATGGATCTAATGGGCCGAATGGGCCTAATGAGCATAAATGGACTAATGGGCCTAATAAGCCTAAGTGGCCTAATGGGCCTAAGTTGTTTAATCGACCTAATGGGATTAATGGGCTTAATGGGCCTAAGGGCATAATGGGCCTAAGTGGCCTAATGGGCCTAAGGGGCCTAAGGGGCCTAAGGGGCCTACGGGGTCCAATGGGCCTAAGTGACCTAATGTTCCTGGGCATCCTAATGGGATTAATGGGATTAACGGACCTAGGGGCCATTTGAGAATAATGGGCCTAATGGGCCAAATAGGCCCAAGTGGCTGAATGGGTCCAATGGGCCTAAGTGGCCTGATGGGCCTAGGTAGCCTAATCGGCCTAATGGGCCTAAGTGGCCTAATGTGCCAAATGGGCCTAAGTTGCCTAATGGGCCTAGGTGGCCTAATGGGCTTAATGGGATTAACAACCTTAGGGCCCAAATGGGCCTAATGGGTAAATTAACCTAAGTGGCCAATTGAGCTTAAGTGGTCGGATGGGCCAAAGTTTCCTAATCAGCCTAATGGGATTAATAAGCCTAATGGGACTAATGGGCCTAAGTGACCTAATGATCTGAATGGGCCTAATTTTCCTAATGTGCCTAATAAACCTAATGGGCCTAAGGGGCCTAATGGGCCAAAGCTGCCTAATCAGTCTAATGGGATTAATTGGCCTAATAGGCCTAATGGATCTAATTGGTCGAATGGGCCTAAGTGACCTAATGGGCCTAAGTGGCCAAATCGACCTAATGGTCTTAATGGGCCTAGATGAACTAAGTGGCCTAATGGGACTAATTGACCTCCTAATGGGCCTTAGTGTCCTAATCAGCCTGATATACCTAAGTGGATTAATGGGCCTCAGTGGCCTAATGGTCTTAATGGGCATAACGGGCCTAAGGTCCAAATGGTCCTCAAGGGCTGAATGGGCCTAATGAGTTGAATGGGACTAATTAAAATAAGTGGCCCAAGGGGCCTAATGGGTCCAAATGGGCCTAAATGGCCTAATGGGTCTAAGTTCTCTAATCGGCCTACTGGCCTTAATGGGTCTAATGGGCCGAATGGGCCTAATGGGCCAAATGGGCCTAAGTGGCATAATGGTCTGATGGCCCCATCAGCTTAATGGAATTAATGGGCCAAGGGGGGATAAGTGGTCGAATGGGGCTTAGTGGCCTAATGGGACTAATGGGCCGAAGTGGTCGAAGTGGCCTAATGGGCCTAAGTGGCCAAATGTCCCTAATGGGCCTAAGTGGCCTAATGAGTCTTAGTGGCCTAATTGTCCTAGTGGGCCTAAGTGGCCTAATGGGCCTAATGGACTTAAGTGGACTAATGGACCTAATAAGACTAAGTGGCCTAATGGGCCGAAGTGGACGAATGGGCCTAATGGGTATAAGTGGCTCAATGGGCCTGATTGTCCTGATGGGCCTCATGGGCCTCACGAGACTAAGTTTACTAATAAGTCAAATAGGCCTTAGTGGTCTGATGGGCCTGATGGGCCTAACTGGCCTAATGAGCTGAATGGGCCAAAGTGGCCAAATGGGCCTAATGAGCCTAATGGACCAAAGTGGCCTAATGAGCCTAGTGGGAATGATGGGAATGGTGGTCCTAATGGTCCTAAGTGGCCTAATGAGTCAAATGGACCTAAGTGGCCTAATGGGCCTAATGGGCTTGATGGGTCGAATGGGCCGAATGGGGCTAAGTGGTTGAATGATCCTAATGGATGGAATAGGCCTAAGTGGCCTAATGAGCCGAATTAGCCTATGTCGCATAATGTGCTTAATGATCCCAAGTGGTCGAATGTGCCTAATGAGACTGATGGTCCAAATGGGCTTGATGGGCCCAATTGGATTAATGGGACTCAGTGGCTTCATGGGCTTGATGTCTTAATGAGCCTCATGGGACTAAGTGTTCGAACGGTCCTAATGGGACTTAGTGGCCTAATGGGCCTGATGTGGTAATGAGTCTAAGTAGCCTAATGGGTCTAATGGTCCTCAGTGGATTAATGAGCCTAGTGGTCCTAAGTGGCCTAATGAGCTGAATGGGCCTAAGTGGTCTAATGGACCTAATAGGCCTAATGGGCCTAAGTTGGCTAATGGGGGTGATGGGACTCAGTGGCCTCATGGTCCCAATGGACCTAATGGACCTAAGTGGCCTAAGTAGCTGAATGGTTCTAATGGGCCTAAGCGGCCTAATGGGCATGATGGGCTTGATGGGTCTAATGGGCCTAAGTGTCCTAATGGTTCGAATAGGCCTAAGTGGCCTAATGGGTTGGATGGGAATGATGGGCCAATGGGCCTAATGGGCCTCACTGGTATAATTTGTCTAATGGGCCTCATGGGCCTTAGTGTTCTAATGGGCTGAGTGAGCCTAATGGGCCTAAGGGGCCTAATGGGCCTGATTTTCCTAATGGGGCTCAGTGTCCGAATGTGCCTAATGAGCATAATGGGCATGGTAAGCCTAATGGGCCTAAGTGTCCCAATGGGCCTAAGGTGCCTAAGTGGCCTAATGGACCTAATGGGCCTAATGGGCCTAAGTAGCTAAATGAGACTGATGGGCATAATGGGGCGAATGGTCTTAAGTGGCCTAATGGGCATAATGGGCCTAAGTGGCCTAATGTGCCAAAGTGGCCTAATGGGCCTAAGTTTCCTAATGGTTTTGATGGGCCTAATGGGACGAATGGGTCTCAATTGCCTAATGGGCCTCATGGTCCTGATAAGCCCAATGGGAATAGTGGGTCTAATGGGAAGAATGGTCCTAAATGTCTTAATGGGCCCAATGAGCCTAAGTGGATGAATGGGACTAAGTGGCTGAATGGGTCTAATGGACCTAAGTGAAAAAATGGGCCTAATGGGCCTAAGTAATCTAATGGTCCTAAGTGGAAACATGGGCCTAATGGGCCTAAGTGGATGGATGGACCTAATGGGCCTCATGGGGCCAATGGGCCTCAGGGGCCTAAGTGGCCTAACGGTCCTAGTGGGCCTAATGAGACTAAGTCACCTAATGGGCCTAATGGGTTTAAGTTTATTTATGGGATGAATGGACCTAATGTTACTAGTGGACCTAATTGGAAAATGGGACTAATGAGACTAATGGTCCTAATGGGCCTAAGTGGACTAAGTGGCCTAATCAGCCTAATTAAATAATTATGGATCATGGGCCTAAGTGGCCTAATGGACAAATCAGCCTAGGTGGCTGAATGGGCCAAACTTGCATGGGTGGTCGAATGGTCCTAATGGGTTTGATAGGCCTAAGTGGCTGGCCTAATGGTCCAGATAGGCCTAAGTGTCCTAATGGGCCTCACGGGCCTAAGTGGCCCTCATGGGCCTATCGGCATAAGTGGCCTAATGGTGTGAATGGGCCTAAGTGGCCAAATGGGCATAATGGGTCCAAGGGGCCTATTGGTCCCAAAGGGACTAATGGGCCCAATGGTCCTAATTGGATTAACAGACCTAGGTGCCAAATGGGTTGAATGGGATTAATGGTCATAATATGTTGAATGGGCCGAATGGGCCTAAGTGGACTAATGAGCCTAAATAGCCTAAGTGGCCTAATTGACCTAATGAGATTAATGGTCCTAATGGGCCTAATGGGATTAATGGGCCTAAGTGGCATAATGGACCTATGGGGTATAATGGGACTAAGTGACCTAATGGGCGTGGGTGGCCTAATGGGCATAATGGGCTTAACGGGCCTAGGGGAAAAGTAGTCCTAATTGGATGAATGGACCTTAGTGGCATAATGGGCCTAAGCAACCTAATGGGCCTAAGTGGCCGAAACAGCCCAATGGTCATAGTGGGTTTAAAGAGCCTAATGGGCCTAATGTGCATAAGTTGTCTAATGGGCCTAGGTGGCCTAATGGGCTTAATGGGCTTAATGGGACCAGGGTCCAAATGGGACAAATGGGCCTAATTGGCCCTAGTGACCTAATGGGCCTAATGGGTTAAAGTGGCCTAATGGGCCAAAGTTTCCTAATCGACATAATGGGCATAATGGGCCCAATGAACCCAATTGGTCAAATAGACCTAAGTGGCCTAATGGGGCCAATGGCTCGAATAAGCCTAATTGGCCTAAGTGGACTAATAGGACAAAGTTTTCTAATCGACCTAATGGGATTAAGGGGCCTAATGGGACTAAGTGGCCTAATGGTACTAATTGGCCAAATTAGACTAATGGTGTTAATGGGCCTAAGTGGCCTAATGGGCCTTTGTCACCTAATCAGCCTAATGTGGATAAGTGGCATAATGGGCCTAAGTGTCCTAATGAGCTTAATGGGATTAATGGTCCTAGGTTCCTATTGGGCTTAATGGGATGAATGGGCCTAATTAGCCTATGTGGCCTAATGCACCTAATGGGCCTAAGTGGCCTAATGGGCCTGAGTTTCCTAATCAGTCTAATGGGACTAATGGGCCTTAGGGGCCTAATAGGAGTAATGGGTCTATTGTGCCAAATGGGACTAAGTGCACTAATGAGCCTAAGTGTCCTAATAGGCCTAATGGGCTTAATGGTCCTAGTGGGCTTAGGTTCCCTAATGGGCCTAAGTGGCTTGATCGGTCGAATGGGTCTAAGTGGCCAAAAAGGCCTAAGTGGCCCAATGGGCATAATGGGCCTAAGTGGCCTAATGGGCCTAGTTGGCCTAAGTGTCTGAATGTGCTGAATGGGCCTAAGTAGCCCAATGGGCCTAATGCCCACATAAGTGGCCTAATGGATCTAATGGGCCTGAGCGTCCTAATGGGTCTAATGGGCCTAAGTGGCCTCAGGGGCCTAAAGGACCTTAGTGGCCTAATGGGCCTTAGTGTATTAATGGTCCAAATAGGCCCAATGGGCCTAATGGACCTAATGAGCCTAAGTGGCATATGCGGCCTAATGGGCATAATGGGCCTAATGGGTCATATGGGCCGAATTGGCCTAATGGCCTAATGGGACTAAGTGGGTGAATGGGCCGAATGGGTTTAATGGGCCTAAGTGGCCTAATGGACCTAATGGGCCCAATGGGCCTAATGGGCCAAAGTGTCATAATGGGTCAAATGGGCCGAATGGGCTAAATGGGTGAAATGGACCTAAGTGGACCAATCAGCTTAAAGGGCATAATGGGAGAAAGTGTCCTAATGGACTAAAGTGGCTAAATGGGCCTAAGTGGCCCAATGGGGCTAATGGGCCTAAATGGACTTATGGGGCTAATGACCCGAAGTGGAGGAATGGGCTTAAGTGGCCCAATGGGTCTAATGGGCCCAATGGGTGTAAGTGGCTTAGTGGGCCTAATTGTCCTAATGGGTCGAAGTGGCCTAATGGGCTTAATGGGACCAAGTGGCTGAATGAGCCGAATGGTCCTAAGTGGCCCAACTGGATGAATGAGCCTAATGGGCCTAAGTGGCCTGCTGGGCCTATTGGGCCTAAGTGGCCTCATGGGCCTAATAGGCCTAAGTGGCCTAATCGGCCTAATCAACTGAATGAGCCTAATAGGCCTAATGGGCCAAAGTTTCCAAATGGGTTGATTGGGCCTTAGTGGCCCAATGTGCCTAATTTTCCTAAGTTGCCTAATGGGTGAATGGGCCTAATTGGTCATCAAACACTTCCTAAAAGATATATCAGTTATAAGTCCACCACTTCCATCAGAAGTTGTTATTAATTTTGATTCATGTATGAAATCAATGTGCTCTTTATATGATACCTCGAGTGATTTCAATGAGGGTCCTAGTGGTGGTCGAGCTAATGGCGGTTGTAGTGGAGGTGGTGGGGGGGAGGGTGGCGGTGGTGGCAACGAAGGTGGTAGTGGTGACAGTGCTAATGGTGGTGGTTTCGGGCATAACAGAAGTGTGTGAAGATGGATGATATATTTAAATTTATTTTAATAATTGTTTACTGAAACCAAGAGTGAGGATCTTTCATGTAAAGTTTAAAATTAATTTATTTAATATTTAAAGAAATAAATACCCGTGCTTAGGATATTTCTTCGTTAGTGAATCTTGATCATCTGAAATGACCCTTTCAGATTACCATCACTACACTATGAGGATCCCAAGATAAAATCCATCTAAAGGCAATCCACATGTGCTCCTATGATCTCTGAGAAACACCACTCGATCTCCAGGTGCTAGCGCAACGAGTCGAATGTCTTATGTTGTTCATTCTTGATCAATCATTCTTTGGTCTTGAATAAATATTTCTTACACTTCTCATTCTTGAGAGAGAGAGAGATAGGAGGAGTTGATAGAGAATTCATTTTTTTCAACACTTTTATATTCTCAATTTTTGGATGCTCTACACAATTGACATATACGCCTATTTATAGAGTTGAGATTTAAGTTAAAATATTATTTAATTTCACACTAGCCATTAAATAAATTGACCTAAATTGTCTTATTGGCCTAAATTGCATAAATTTCTTAATTGGCTTAATTGTCCTAATCGGTCCAAGTGGCCTAAGTTGTCCTAAATGGTCTAAATGGCCTAATTGGTCTAAATGACCTAAATTAGCCTAATTGGTCTAATTGACCTAAATTGTCTAATTAGTCTAATTGTACTAATTGGAATAATTGTCCTAAATTGAATAAATCGTTTTAAATGTCCTAATCATCTTAATTGGACTAAATGGCCTAATTGGCCAAATTGACTTAAATGGTCTAAATTAGCCTAAATGACCTAAATTGGACTAAATTGCCCAATTGGACTAAATTGGCTTAAATGACCTAAATTGTCTAATTGTCTTAATTGGCCTAATTTGACTAAATTACCTAAATGAACTAAATGGACTAATTGGAATAAATGGCATAAATAACCTAAATGACATAATTGCTTAATTGGCCTAAATGGCCTAAATGGTCTAATTGGCCTAAAAGGATTAATTGGACTATATGGCCTATTTGTCCTAATTAGCATAAATGGACTAAATTGACTAATTGTCCTAATTGACCTAATTTTTCTAAAAATACTAAATTAGCCTAAATGATCTAAATTGGCTTATTTGAACAAATTTGTCTAAATGGTCTCAATGGAAAAATTAACCTCAATGATCTAAATGACCTAATTGATATAATTGGACCAAATTGACTAATTGGCCTAAATTTCCTAAATGACCTAATTGGTATAATTGCCCTAAATGGCATAAATTGACATAAATGACCTAAATTGGCCTAAATGGCCTAATTGTCTTAATTGTCCTGAATTTCCTGATTGAAATAATTGGACTATTTGGACTAATTTTTCTAATTTTTCTAAATGAGATAAATTGGCCTAAATGTCCTAATTGGCGTAAATGGCCAAAATTGGCCTAAATGACCTAAATGACCAAAATTGGTTTAATTGGTCTAAACGGCCTAAATTGGCCTAAATGACCTAATTGGACTACATTGCCTAAATTTTATAATTTAACTAATTGATATAATTGGACTAAATGGCCTAAATTTTCCTAAATGGCCTAAATGGCCAAAATTGGCCTGAAAGGCCAAAATTGGCTTAAATTGCCTAAATTGCATAATTTGACTAATTGGCATGAATGGTCTAAATTTTACTAATTGGCTTAAATGGACTAATCGAAATAATTGGCCTAATTGGTCTAAATTTACTAAATTGGCCTAAATAACATAATTGTCCTAAATGGTCTAAATTGTCCTAAATAGCCTAAAAGGCCTAAATTTTCCTAAATGTCCTAATTAACCTAAATTACATAAATTGGCCTAAATGGCCTAAATAAATTAATTTCCTAATTGTAAAATTGGCCGAATTGGCCTAATTGGCCTAATTGGCCTAAATTTGCCTAAATGGTCTAAATATTCTAATGGGCCTAAATGGCCTTAAGAGTCTAAATTGGCCTATTTGGTCTGAATTGCTCTCATTGGCCTCATTGGCCTAAATGGCCTAAATTGGACTAAATGGCCTAAATGGCCTAATTCGTCTAAATGGACTAATTAGCCTAATTGGACTAAATGACCTAAATTTCCCTAAATTGACTAATGGGCATAAGGGTCGAATGGGCCTAAGTGGCCTAAGTGGATTAATGAGACTAATTGGTCAAATGGGCTTAAGTGACCTAATGGGATTAATGGGACTAAGTGGCCTAATGGGCCAATTGGACCTAAGTTCCCTAATGGGTCTAATTGGCCTAATGGACTTAATAGGCCTAATGGGCCCATTGGTCCAAAGTGGCATAATGGGCCTAAGTGGCCGAATGGCCTGAATGGGCCTATTGGGCCTAAGTGGACTAATGGGCCTATTGGGGCCCATTAAGTCCAATTCGGCCTTATGGGTCGAATGGGATTAATGGGTCGAATGGACTAGTTAGGACAAAGTGGCCTGATGGGCCTAATGAGCCTAATGTGCGTAATGGGCCTTAGTGTTCTAATGGGCCCATTATGGTCAATTTGGTCTAAAAGGCCTAAGTGGCATTGTGGGTCTAAGTGGCCTAATGAGCCTAAGTGTCCCAAATGGGCCTAATGGCCCGAATGCACCTAATGGATCGAATGGGCCTAAGGGCCCGAATAGGCCTAACATGCCGCTTGGGCCTAATGGTCCAAAGTGTCCTAATGGGCCTAATGGACCGAATGGGCCTACGGGGCCCAATGGACCTAATGGGACTAAGGGTCATAATGGGCCTAAGCGGGCTAAGTGGCCTAATGGGTCTGATGGGCCTAAGTTGCCTAATGGGGCTAAGTAACCTAATGGGCCTAAGTGGCCTCATGGGCGTAATGGGCCTAAGTGGACTAATGGGCCTGATGGGCCTAATGAACCTAATGGGCCTAATGGGGATAATGGGCCTAATGGGATGAATTGACCTAATTGGCTTAAGTGGCCTAATGAGCCTAAGTGGCCTAATGGGCCAAAGTGGCCTCAACAGCATACTATGCCTAAGTGGCTGAATGGGCTGAATGGTCCTAATGGGCCTAATGTTTCTAAGTGGCCTAAGAGGATTAATGGACCAAAGTGGCTTAATCGACCAAATGAGTTTAATGGGACGAAGTGGACTAATGGGCCTAATGGGCCAAAGTGGTCAAAGTGGCCTAAAAGGCCTAATAGGCGAAAGTGGCCTAATGGGACTAAGTGACCTATTAGGCCTAATGTGCCTAAGTAGCCTAATCGGCCTAATGGGATTAATGGGCTTAAATGGACTAATGGTTATAATGGGACGAAGTGGCCTAAGTGGCCTAATTGGCCTAATGGGCCAAAGTAGCCAAATCAACATAATGGGCCTAAGTGGCCTAGTGGGTCTAAGTGGCATAACGGGCCTAAAGGGCCTAAGTGGACTAATGGGCCGAATTGGCCTAAGTGGCCCGATGGGCCTAATGGGACTAAGTGGCCCGATGGGCCTAATGGGCCTAAGTGGCCTCATGGGCCTAAAGGGCCTAAGTGGCCTCATGGGCCTAATGGGACTCACTGGCCTCATGGGCCTAATGGGC
The DNA here is from genome assembly GCA_963277665.1 of Viscum album. Lineage (NCBI taxonomy): Eukaryota > Viridiplantae > Streptophyta > Magnoliopsida > Santalales > Viscaceae > Viscum > Viscum album. The sequence continues at coordinate 607,266,496 of OY728147.1, forward strand.
CTAAATGGATTAAGGGGCCTAAGTGGACTAATGGGCCTAATCAGCATAATGGACCTAAGTAGCCTAATGGGCCTAATGGGATTAAGTTGTCTAATGAGCCCAATAGGACTAATGGATCTAATGGGCCTAAGTGATTTAATGGGCATATGTGACCTAATCAACCTAATGGGCCTAATGGGAGTAATGGGATTAAGTGGTCGAATGGGACTAAGGGGCCTAATGTGATGAATGATATTAAGTGGCCTAATGGGCCTAATGGGCATAAGTGGCCTATTGGGCCTAAGTGACGTAATCAACCTAATAGACCTAATGGGCGTAATGGGCCTAAGTGGTCGAATGGGACTAATTGGTCGAATGGGCCTGATGTGCCTAGTGGTTCTAATGGGTATAATGGGCCTTAAGTGGCCGAATTGGACTAGTGGGCCTTATGGGCCTAAGTGGCCTAATGGACCCAAAGGGCATAATTGGCCAAATGGGACTAATGTGACAAATGTTTCTAGTGGGCCTAATGGGACTAAGGGGCTATTAGGCTAAAGAAACCTAATGGGACTACGTGACCTAATGAGACTAATGGGCCTAAGTGGCCTAATGGGCCTAAGTGGACTAATGGGATTAATGGGCCTAATGGGATTAAAGGGTATAATGGTCCAAAGTGGCCTAATGGGACTAAAGGGCCTAATGGGCCAAAGTGCCCTAATGAGACGCATGGGCCTAATGGGCCTAAGTGGCCTAACAGTCCCAATGGGCCTAAGTGTTCTAAAGGGACTAATGGGCCTAGGTGGCCTAATGTGCCTACATGGCCAAATGGGCCTAAGTGGACTAATGGGCCTAAAGATCCCAATCAGCCAAAGGGATCTAATGGACCCAAGTGGTATAATTATAGTCTAATAGGCCTAATTGGTCTAATGGGCCTAGTGGGCATAATGGGCCTAAGTGGCCAAATGGGCCTAATGGGCTTAAGTGGCATAATGGGCTGAATGGGATGAATTGGCCTAAGTGGCCTAATCGGTCTAAAGGGACTAATGGTCCAATGCAACCTAATGGGCCTAAGTGGCATAATCATCCTAATGGGCTTAACTGGCCTAATGGTTCTAAAGGGATTAATAGGACAAAGTGGCCTAATGGGCCTAAGTGGCATAATAGTAACCAAATTGGCCTAAGTGGCCAAATGGTCCAAATGGGCCTAAGTGGCCTAATCAGCTTGAAGGGACAAATGGGACAAAGTAGCCTAATGGGCCTAAGTGGCATAATCGACCTAATGGTCCTATTAGCCAAAGTGGCCTAATGGGCCTAATGGGACTAAGTGACCTAATTGGCTAATCGACCAAAGGGGCATAATTGGCCTAAGTTGTCCAATGGGCCTAAATGGTCAAAGGGGATGTATCAAATGAATTGGAATAATGGGCAAAATGAGCATAATGGGCTTATGTGACTTAATGGGATGAATGTGCCTAAGTGGCCTAATGTGCCTAATGGGCCTAAGTGGCCTAATGGCCCTGATGGGATGAATGGTCCTAATGGTCCTAATTGGCCTAAATTGACTAATGAACAAAATGGGCCTAAGTGCCCTAATGGGCCTAATAGGTCAATTAGGCCTAAGTGGTGTAATGGTCCTAATGAGCCGAATGGGCATAAGTTGTCTAATGGGCCTAATGGGCTAAATGGGACAAAGTTGTGGAATGGGCCTAATGGGTCGAAAGGTCTTAATCGGTTGAATGTTCCTAATGATCCTAATGGACCTAAGTGGCCTAGCAGTCCTAATGGGCCTAGGCGGTTGAATGGGCCTAAGTGGCCCATTATGTCTAATGGGCCTAATGAGTTGAATGGAACCAATGGGATGAAGTGGACTAGTGGGGCGAATTGGCCGAATGGGCCTAATTGGCTAAAGTGTCCTAATGGTCCTGATGGGCCCAATGTGCCTAATGGGCCTACTGGACCGAAGTGGCCTAATGGGATGAATGGGCCTTAGGGGTCCAATGGGTGTAATGGTTTGAATGGGCCAAGTTAGACTAAAGGGTTTAATGGGGCTAATGGGCCTAATTAGCCGAATGGGTCGGATGGGTCTAATGGGCCTAGTGGGTCGAAGTGGCTTAATGGACCCACTTGTCGTAATGGACCTTTGGGCCTAATGGACATAATGGGCCGTAGTGGCCTAATGGTATTAAGTGGACAAATGGACCTAATGCGCATAATGGTTGTAATGGTGTTAATGGGCCTAAGTGAACTAATGGGCCTAAGTGGATGAATGGGCCTAATGGGCCTAAGTGGACCAATGGGCCTAATGAGCATAAGTGGTATAATGGGCCTAAGTGGCTGAATGGGATGAATGAGCAGAATGGGTTGAATTGGTCGATTGGGTCGAATGGGCCTAAGGGGGCTAAGTGGGCTAATGGGCCTAAGTGTCCTAATGGGCCCAATGGGCCTAATGGTCCTAATGGTCCTAAGTGTCCTAATGGACATAATGGGCCTAAGTTGCATAATGGGATTGAGGGTCCTAAGTGGCCTAATGGGCCAAAGTGGACGTATGGGCCTAATGGGCATAATGGGCCTCAGTAGCCAAATCGGCCTAATGGGCATAATGGGACTAAGTGCCCTAATGGGATTAATGGGCCTAAGTTGACCAAATGGACTAATGAGCCTAATGGGCCTAATGGGATTAAGTCGGTCTACTGGTCCTATTAGGCCTAATGGGCCTACTGGGCTTAATGGGCCTGCTGGGCCTAATGGTACTGCTAGGCTTACTGGGCCTAATGGTCCTAAGTGGAATAATGGGACTAAGTGAACTAATGGGCATAAGTTTCCTAATGGGTCTAATGGGCATAAGTTTCCTAATGGGTATAATGGGCCTAATGGACCTAAGTAGCCTAATGGGCCAATGTGGATGAATGAGCCTAATGGGCTTAATGGGCATAATGGTCTGAAGTGGCCAAACGGGACTAAGTGGCCTAACAGGCCTAATGGGATTAAGTGTACTAATGGACCAAACGAGATTAAGTGGCCTAATAGGCCAAATGGGACTAATGGGCCTAAGTGTCCAAATGGGACTAAGTTGCCTAATGGGCCTAATGGGCCAAATGGGCCTAAGTGGCCTAGTGGGACAAAGTGGATGAATGAGCGTAATGGGCATAATGGGTATAATGGAACTAATGGGCCTAAGTGGTCTAATGGGCCCAATGTGCCTAAGTGGCTTAATGGGCCTAATAGTCCTAATAGGCCTAAGTGAACTAATGGTCCTAAGTGGCCTAATGGTCCCCATGGGGCTAATGGGCCTATGTGTTCTATTGGGCCTAAGTGGTTGAATGGGCCTAAGTCACCTAAGGGGACTTAATGGGCCTAATGGTCCAAAGTGGCTGAATGAGACTAATGGGCCTAATGGGCCTAAGTCGCCTAAGGGGACTAATGGGCCTAATGGTCCTAAGTGGTTGAATGGGAATAATGGTCCTAAGTGGCACAATGGGCCTAATGAGCCTAATGGGCCTAAGTGGGTAAGTTGGCCTAAGTGGGTGAATGGGCCTAAGTGGCATAATGGGCCTAATTGGCCTAATGTGCCTAATGGGCCTAAGTGGAATAATGGGCCTAATGGGATAATGGTCCTAATGTTCCTAAGTGGTTGAATGGGCCAAATGGCCCTAAGTGGAATAATTGGCCAAATGGGCCAAATGGGTCTAAGCGGCTTAATGGGTCTAAGTGACCTAATGGGCCTAATGAGACAAAGTGGACTAATGCATCTCAGTGGACCAATGGGCCTAAGTTCCCTGATAGGCCTAATGGGTTGAAGTGACGTATGGGTTTAAGTGGCCGAATATGCCTAATGGGCTTATGTGGAGGAGTTATCCTAATGGGTTGAGGTGGATTAATGGGCCTAATGGGAATAAATGGACCAATGAGCCTAATGGGGCTTATGGTTCTAATGGTCATAATGGGCCTAAGTGGCCTAATGGGCCTAATGGGCCAAAGTGGCCTAATAGGCAGAATGGGCCTCAATTGCCTAATAGCCCTAATGGAAATAATGGGTTTAATGTGCCTAAGTGACCTAATGGGACTAGGTGGCCTGATGGGCCTAATGGGCATAAGTGGCATAATGTGCCTAAGTTGCCTAATAGACCCAATGGGCCTAATGAGATGAAGTGGTCTAAGTGGCCTAATGGGCCTAATGGGCCTAAGTGGCCAAATGGTCCTAATGGGCCTAAGTGGTTGAATTGGAATAATGGGCCGAAATGTCCTAATGGGCCTAAGTGGCCTAATGGACCTAATGGTTTAATGGTAATAATGGGCCTAATAGGACCAATGGTCCATAGTGGCCTAATGGAACTAATCGGACTAAGTGGCCTAATGGGCCGAATGGGCCTAAGTGGCCCAATGGGACTAACGGGCCTAAGTGGCCTAATGGGCCAAATCGACCTCAATGTTCTAATGGTCCTAATGGGACTAAGTGGATTAATGGGCCTAATATAATGAATGGTCCTAATGGGATGAATGGGCCTAATGGGCCTAAGTGGCCTACTGGGCCTTAGTGGCCGAAGTGGCCTAATGGGGCAAATGAGATTACGTGGCCTAAAGGGCCTAATGGGCCTAAGTTGGCTAATGGGATTAATTTAATGAATGGGCCTAAGTGGAATAATGGGACAAAGTGGCCTAACGGTCCCAAGTGTCCTAATGGGCCAAAGTAGACGAATGGGCCTGATGGGCCTAATGGGCCTTAGTGGCCTAAGGGGATGAAGTGGCCTATTGGGCCTAATGGTCCTGATGGGCCTAATGAGCCTAATAGGCTTTAGTGGCCTAATGGGCCTAAGTTTCATAATGGGACTAAGTATACTAATGGTCCTAAATGGACAAATGGACCTAATGGGCCTAAGTGGCCTAATGGGCCTAAGGGGACTAAGTGGCCTAAGGGGCCTAATGGGCCTAATGGGACTTAGTGGCCTAATGAGACTAATGCGTTGAATGGGACTAAATTTCATAATGGGATTAATGGGCCTAATGGGCCTAAGTAGCCTAATGGGACTAAGTGGCCTAATGGTCCTAAGGGGCCTAATGGCCTAATGGGCCTAATGGGCCTAAGTGGCCTAAGGGTCCTAATGGTCCTAATGGGACTAATGGGCCCAATGGGCCCAATGGGCCTAAGTGTCCTAATGGGCCTTAGTGGCCTAATGGGACTAAGTGGACTAATGGGCCTAAGTGGCCTAATGGTTTTAGTGGACCTAATGGGCATAATGAGCCTTATTGGGCTAATTGGCCTAATGGGCCATATGGGCCTAAGTGGCCTAAGGGGCCTAATCTAATGAGATTAATGGGCCAATTGGGCCAAATGGGCCTAAGTGGCCTAATGGGAGGAATGGTACTAAGTATCCTAATGGGACTAAGTGGCCTAGTTATCCTAATGTGCCTCATGGGCCTAAGTTGCCCAAAGGGCTTAAGTGGCCTAATGGGTCTAATGGGACTAATGGGTTGAATGAGCCTAAGTGGCCTAATGGGAATAATGGTCCTAATTGGCCATTTGGGTATAATCTAATGGACTTAGTGGGCCAAATGGACCTAAGTGTCCTAATAGGCTTAATGGGCCTAATGGGCCGAAGTGGCCCAATGAGTCTAATTGCCTGAATGGGCCTAATAGGCATAATGGGACAAATGGGTCAAATGGTCCTAATGGAACTAATGGGACTAAGTGGCCTAATTAGCCTAATGAGACTAATGAATGAACTTGATGGCTCTTCACTCTCCTAGATCCCAATTCTCCCACTACCTCCTCTTCCCCTCCTAGGGCTTTGAAGGTCTGCTCGATGGTGATGGTGCCGCTTAACCTAGTATATCTTCATCCTTATCTTGCTTTCTTTTTCTTCCCTCTCGAATGATGTGGCTTTCTGGTGTGGTCATCACATCCCACTCACCACCCCTCTTTCGGTCTATCCCAGCGCATTGGTCCCCCATTCTGGGTTTGTGTGTGTGGGTGATTTATATGGCTTGGGTCAGTGATGGAGAGTGCATATGGTTCCTTCTTTCTATTCTACCCATGATGGACTACCCATCACGTTTGAATCCACTTTGGTCAGGCTCAATTCGGGATCTAGGCCTACTTGGGATGGTGCTGGAGTAGGGTTGACAGTAGTCTTAACTCGGGTTCATTCCTCTGTTTGGATCCTTCTCTATTTTGAGGGTGTGGATTGAGGTCTCATGTGGTGATTTTTTTTGGGATTTATTTTTTTCTCTTTTATTGGTTCTCTATTTTGTTGGACTGATACGGTTTCTGGATTGGTCCCCTACCGAGGCCTCCATCTGCTCATCCTTCCTGCACTCATTTCCCTGTTAGTCCAGTGCGCGGGTCTTCATTAAGGTTCTAGGAGGTGTGGATCGATTGGATTAGGGTCTTCGGGGGGGGGGGGGGGGGGTGAATGGACCATATTTTAAGGTTTGAATGATTTTGATGTTCTGTTTTGATGATTTTTTAGTGGTGATATTAGCATTTTATAGTGGTGATATGAAGACATCAGTGGTGATTAGTGAATGTCCTGGTTCATTTTTCTCTGGTTCTCAGCTCTTAATATGATAATCGATGATGACGAAGGTGGTGTTCCCTACGGGGATGTGGTGACTCTGGAGATTATGGTTACGATGATGATGTTCAGAGTGGATGACAATGAGGTGATGACGATAACAGGTGATGATGATGGAGACAACTTCTTCGACGTGATATCTTCAATGCAGTGGCTTTTATGAAAATTTATAAAATGATTTAGAGGGACTAATGGGACTAAGTGGCATAATATTCCTAATGTTTTGGGACCAAGTTGGATAGAGAAGTAAGTAATAAGAGTTTTCTGTTATAGATTGTTGTGTTTTATTGTCAAAGAAGATAAATCAATTCACTTTGTAAAGGACTTGAAAACCAGATGATGCTTTATTGAATTATATTTCACCAATATCATAAGTTAGGAGAACTTTTGATGAAATACTTGTGAAGTAAAGGGGGAGTAAAGGTACTACCAGTCATATTTAGTTTTGATGGGAAGGAAAGATGCTAGTGGAAGACATGGAAGGTTCAGTACTTTCTGCTGAAAATATGATGATGCTAAAGGTGTTCGATCAAAGACTATATATCACAATAGATATGGTTTGTGATGAAATTAGTTGTTTGTTGAATACGCCAGATGATAATTAATAATCATTGGTGTTCTAGAAAAGGAGAGGCTTGTGTGAAAGACTGATTTTTGCGTGCAAGATTGAAGGGAGTTTGGAATGTTGCGGGCAAGGCATGATTTGAGGTCAAAACGTTGAAAAATGGAAAAGGCATGAAGTTCCAGAAAGATTCAATAAGTTGCGAAATATGAGGATGGTGCGAAAGAGACTTACGTGCCCAATGCAACATCAAATGAGGTTTTGTGCGATGCGTTAGGATAGGGATTTTTGAGCATGGGGGCTGACAAGTTCTATAAATAAGAAGTGACCCCCTCACATTTGATGAGTTCGACCCTTAGAGAAATCCCGAGCTCTGAGGTGTGAAAGAATTTTAAGAAAATGGAAGTGCATGAAAGAAATATAGTTACACGCAAGAAGGTTAAGTTGCGCATAAGAAGAGAGTTGCATGCAATGTTGAGTTGCGCGCAAGAGGTGTTTCACGACAAAATTTGAATCTTGCACACGTGGCATAAAAGTTGCGTGCAAGATGCCTAAAAGGGTGCGTGAAAGATTTGGGTTCTTCGCACGTATTCAATTGTGTGTATGATAGTTCTTACCGACTTCTAGGTAGGAAAGTGAAGATTTTTACCTTAGAGAATACACCTGCTCAATTTTAAAGAAGCACTAAAATACTATAATTCCCTATTTATGCTAAGAGGGTGCACACGTGCTTGAAGATTGTTTTCCAAGTGATACATGAGTGTAAGGGAATATCTTACTCATTGTATTCCACATCAAAGGATTGTTTTCTAGTGGATTTTGTGGTACTGGACTATTTTCTTACCATAACAAGGATGTAGCTACTCTTATTGAGTAGTGAACCATGTAAATCTTGTGTTCCTATGGTTATGTGTGTTCAGCAGGGAAGAAACTCTTTAACAATAGGTTAAGGTTATTTAAAAAATAAGGAAACATAAAAAGAAAAAGATATCACTGATTCACCCCCTCACCCTCTCAGTGATACTTGGATTATAAATAGGCAACTTCATAATGGGCCTAATTGTCCTAAGTGGCCTAATAGGCCTAATGGGACTAAGTGGCCTAATGGGTCGAAGTGGCCTAATGAGCCCAATGAGCATAAGGGTCCAAATGGGCCTAAGTGGCCTAATGGTCCTAGTGGCTAATGGGCCTAATGATCCAAAACGACCTAAGTGGCCTAAAGGGCCAAATGGTCCAAATTAGCCTAAGTGGATGAGTGGGATTAAGTGGCCTAATGGGCCTAAGTGAACTAATGGGCCTAATGGGCCTTAGTGGCCTAAGGGGCCTAAGTGGGCTAATGGTCACAATGGATAATGGGTATAATTGGACTAAGTAACCTAAGTTGACTAATGGGCCTAATGGGCCTAAGCGTCCTAAGTGGCCTAATGGGAGCAATGGGCTTAAGTGGCATAATGGGCCTAAGTGGCCTAGGTAGCCTAATGGGCCTAAGCGACATAAGTTACCTAAGGGGCGTAATGGGCGTAATGTGCTCAATATGTCTAAGTGGTCTAATGGGCCTAAGGGGCCTAATGGGCCTAATGGGCCTAAGTAGCCGAAGTGGCCTAAGGAGTTAAATGGGCCAAATGGGCTCAATGGGCCTAAGTGGCCTAATGGGCCTAAGTGGCCTAAGTGGCCTAAAGGGCCTAATGGGCCTAAGCGACCTAAGGGGCCTAAGGGGACAAATGGGACTAATGGGTTCAATGGGCCTAAGTGGCCTAATGGGCCTAAGTGTCCGAATGGGCCTAAGTGTCCTAATGGACCTAAGTAGCCTAGGTGACCTAATGGGCCTAATTGGCATAAGTGGCATAATGGTCCTAATGGGGATAATGTGGATAATTGACCCAATTGTACTAATGGGATGAATGGGCCCAATGGTCCAAGTGGGCCTAATAGGCCTGAGTGGTCTAATGGTCCTAAGTGGCCTAATTGGCCAAATGGGCCCAGTGGGCCTAATCGACCTAATGGGCCTAATTGGTCTAATGGGCCTAAGTGGCCTAATGGTCCTAATGGTTTGAATGCATTTAATGAGCCTAATGGGCCTAAGTGTCCTAATGGGCCTAATGGGACTAATGGGCCTAAGTTTCCTAACGGGCCTTTGTGGTCCTAAGTGGACCAATGGGCCTAAGTGGCATAATCACCCTAATGGGACTAAGTGGAATAATGGGCCTAATGGGCCAATTGGGCCTAAGTTGACTAATGAGACTAATGGGACTAATGGAACTAATGATCTTAAGTGGCCTAATCGGTGTAATGGGCCTAATGGGCCAAAGTGGCCCAATCGTCGTAATGGGACTAATGGGCCTAAGGGAATAATGAGCCAATGGGCCTAAGTGGCCTAATGGGTCGAATAGGCTGAATGGGCCTAAGTGACCTAATGGGTCTAAGTGACTAGATGAGCCTAAGTGGACTAACAGGTCTAATGAGCCTTATTAGTCCATAGGTATTAGTGTTTCAAATGTAGTGTTTTGGGTCTAGGATTTATGATTTTTTTGGTTCTAATTGGCCTAAATTGGTCTAAATTGGCCTAATTTACCAAATGGGCTTAATGGGATTAATGGTTCTTGGGTCCTAAGGGTCCTAATGGGCCTAAGTGGTCGGATGGACCTAATTGGGCTAAGTTGAATAATGGGCCTATGTGGCCTAATGGGAAAAAGTTGCCTAATCGGCCTAATGGGATTAATGGGCCTAATGAGACTAATGGGACTAAGTGGCCTAATGGTCGTAATGGGCCTAATGGGCCTAATGGGTCGAATGGGACTAATTGGTCTAAGTGGCCTAATGGGCCTAATGGGCCAAAGTTGCCTAATTGCCTTAATGGGATTAATTGGCCTAAGTGGAATAATGGGCCTATGTGGCCTAATGGGCCTATGTGGCCTAATGGGACAAAGTTTCCTAATTGGACTAATGGGATTAATGGACCTAATGGGACTAATGGGCCTAAGTGGCCTAATGGTCCTAATGGGTCTAATGGGCCTAATGGGTCGAATGGGCCTAATTGGCCTAAGTGGCCTAATGGGCCTAATGGGCCAAAGTTGCCTAATCGCCTGAATGGGATTAATGGGCCTAATGGACCAATGAGCCGAATGGGCCTAAGTGGCCTATTGGACCAAAGTGTCATAATTTTTCTAATGGGATTAATGTGTCTAGTGGTCCTAAGAGGCCTAATGGGCCTAATGGGCCTTAGTGTCATAATCACCCTAATGTGCATAATCGACCTAATGGGTCTAAGTGGCCTAATGGGGTTAATGGGATTAATGGTCCTAGGGGCCAAATGGGTCAAATGGCCCAAATGGGCTGAATAGGCCTAATGGGCCTAATGGGCCTAATGGGCCTAATGGGCCTAAGTGGTCTAATGGGAATAAGTTGTCTAATCGACATAATGGGCTTAATGGGCCTAAGGGGTGTAATGGAACTAATGTGCCTAAGTGGCATAATCGGCCTAATGGGCCTAGTGGGCCTAAGTGGCCGAATGAGCCTAATGGGCCTAAGTAACCCAATCAGCCTAAGTGTCAAAATAGGCCTAAGTGGTCGAATGGGCCTAAGGAGCCTAAGTGGCATAAGTGGACTAATGGGACCAATGGGCCTAAGTGGTTGAATGGCACAATGGGCCTAAGTGGCCCAATGGGCCTAATGGTCCTAAGTTTCCTAATGTGCGTAATGAGCCTAAGGGGCCTAATGAGCCTAATGGGCCTAAGTACCCTAATAGGCCTAATGGGACTAAGTGGACTAATCCACCTAATGGGCCTAATAGGCCTAAGTGGCCTAATGGACCTAATGGGCCTAAGTGGCCGAAGAGACCTAATAGGTCGAAGTGGCCAAATGGGCCTAGTATGCCTAATGAGGCAAAGTGGCTGAATGGACCTAATGGGTCGAAGTGGCCTAATGGTCTAAATGGTCCTAATGTTCTTAGTGAGTCTAATGGTCCTAAGTGGCCTAATGGGCTTGATGGGACAAAGTGACTTAAGTGGCCTAATGGGCCAAATAGGCCTAAGTGACCTAATGGGCCAAATGGGCCTAAGTGGCCTAATAGGCCTAATGTGCCTAATGGGCATAATTGGCCTAAGTGGCCTAATGGTCTTAATTGGATTATTGGGCCTAATGGTCCTAATGGGCCTAAGTGGCCTAATGGGCCTATTGGGTCGAAGTGGCATAATGGGCCTAACGGGCGTTATGGGCCTCATGGGCCTAAGTGGCCTCATGGGACTAAGTGTCCTCATAGGCATTATTGACCTAAGTGGCCTAATGGGCTTAATGGCCCCAAGGGGCCTAATGGGTTTAAGGGGCCTAATGGGATAAATGGGATTAACGGGCCTTGGTGCCAAATGGGCCTAAAATGTCGAATGGATCTAATGGGCCGAATGGGCCTAATGAGCATAAATGTCCTAATGGGCCTAATAATCCTAAGTGGCCTAATGGGCCTAAGTGGTTTAATCGACCTAATGGGATTAATGGGCTTAATGGGCCTAAGGGCATAATGGGCCTAAGTGGCCTAATGGGCCTAAGGGGCCTAAGGGGCCTAAGGGGCCTAAGGGGTCCAATGGGCCTAAGTGACCTAATGTTCCTGGGCAGCCTAATGGGATTAATGGGATTAACGGACCTAGGGGCCATTTGAGAATAATGGGCCTAATGGGTCAAATAGGCCCAAGTGGATGAATGGGTCCAATGGGCATAAGTGGCCTGATGGGCCTAGGTAGCCTAATCGGCCTAATGGGCCTAAGTGGCCTAATGTGCCAAATGGGCCTAAGTTTCCTAATGGGCCTAGGTGGCCTAATGGGCTTAATGGGATTAACAATCCTAGGGCCCAAATGGGCCTAATGGGTAAATTGGCATAAGTCGCCAATTGAGCTTAAGTGGTCGGATGGGCCAAAGTTTCCTAATCGGCCTAATGGGATTAATAAGCCTAATGGGACTAATGGGCCTAAGTGACCTAATGAGCCGAATGGGCCTAATTTTCCTAATGTGCCTAATAAACCTAATGGGCCTAAGGGGCCTAATGGGACAAAGCTGCCTAATCAGTCTAATGGGCTTAATTGGCCTAATGGGCCTAATGGATCTAATGGGTCGAATGGGCCTAAGTGACCTAATGGGCCTAAGTGGCCAAATTGACCTAATGTTCTTAATGGGCCTAGATGAACTAAGTGGCCTAATGGGACTAATTGACCTCCTAATGGGCCTTAGTGTCCTAATTAGCCTAATGTACCTAAGTGGATTAATGGGCCTCAGTGGCCTAATGGTCTTAATGGGCATAACGGGCCTAACATCCAAATGGTCCTAATGGGCTGAATGGGCCTAATGAGTTGAATGGGACTAATTAAAATAAGTGGCCCAAGGGGCCTAATGGGTCCAATGGGCCTAAATGGCCTAATGGGTCTAAGTTCCCTAATCGGCCTACTGGCCTTAATTGGTCCAATGGGTCGAATGGGCCTAATGGGCCAAATGTGCCTAAGTGGAATAATGGTCTGATGGCCCCATCAGCTTAATGGAATTAATGGGCCAAGGGGGGATAAGTGGTCGAATGGGGCATAGTGGCCTAATGGGCCTAATGGGCCGAAGTGGTCGAAGTGGCCTAATGGGCCTAAGTGGCCAAATGTCCCTAATGAGCCTAAGTGGCCTAATGAGTCTTAGTGGACTAATTGGACTAGTGGGACTAAGTGGCCTAATGGGCCTAATGGACTTAAGTGGACTAATGAGCCTAATAAGACTAAGTGGCCTAATGGGCCGAAGTGGACGAATGAGCCTAATGGGTATAAGTGGCCCAATGGGCTTGATTGGCCTGATGGGCCTCATGGGCCTCATGGGACTAAGTTTCCTAATAAGTCAAATAGGCCTTAGTGGTCTGATGGGCCTAATGGGCCTAACTGGCCTAATGAGCTGAATGGGCCAAAGTGGCCAAATGGGCCTAATGAGCCTAATGGACCAAAGTGGCCTAATGAGCCTGATGGGAATGATGGGAATGATGGGAATGATGGGCCTAATGGTCCTAAGTGGCCTAATGAGTCAAATGGACCTAAGTGTCCTAATGGGCCTAATGGGATTGATGGGCCGAATGGGCCGAATGGGGCTAAGTGGTTGAATGAGCCTAATGGCTGGAATAGGCCTAAGTGGCCTAATGAGATGAATTAGCCTAAGTCGCGTAATGTGCCTAATGATCCCAAGTGGTCGAATGTACCTAATGAGACTGATGGGCCCAATGGGCTTGATGGGCCCAATTGGATTAATGGGCCTCAGTGGATTCATGGGCTTGATGTCTTAATGAGCCTCATGGGCCTAAGTGGTCAAACGGGCCTAATGGGACTTAGTGGCCTAATGGGCCTAATGCGGTAATGAGCCTAAGTAGCCTAATGGGTCTAATGGTCCTCAGTGGATTAATGAGCCTAGTGGGCCTAAGTGGCCTAATGAGATGAATGGGACTAAGTGGTCTAATGGACCTAATAGGCCTAATGGGCCTAAGTTGGCTAATGGGGGTGTTGGGACTCAGTGGCCTCATGGTCCCAATGGGCCTAATGGGCCTAAGTGGCCTAAGTAGCTGAATGGTTCTAATGGGCCTAAGCGGCCTAATGGGCATGATGGGCTTGATGGGTCTAATGGGCCTAAGTGTCATAATGGTTCGAATATGCCTAAGTGGCCTAATGGGTTGGATGGGAATGATGGGCCAATGGGCCTAATGGGCCTCACTAGTATAAGTGGTCTAATGGGCCTCATGGAGCTTAGTGTTCTAATGGGCTGAGTGAGCCTAATGGGCCTAAGGGGCCTAATGGGCCTGATCTTCCTAATGGGGCTCAGTGTCCAAATGTGCCTAATGAGCATAATGGGCATGGTAAGCCTAATGGGCCTAAGTGTCCCAATGGGCCTAAGGTGCCTAAGTGGCCTAATGGACCTAATGGGCCTAATGGTCCTAAGTAGCCAAATGGGACTGATGGGCATAATGGGGCGAATGGTCTTAAGTGGCCTAATGGGCATAATGGCCTAAGTGGCCTAATGTGCCAAAGTGGCCTAATGGGTCTAAGTTTCCTAATGGTCTTGATGGGACTAATGGGAAGAATGGGCCTCAATGGCCTAATGGGCCTCATGGTCCTGATAAGCCCAATGGGAATAATGGGTCTAAGGGGAAGAATGGTCAAAATGGCTTAATGGGCCCAATGAGCCTAAGTGGATGAATGGGCCTAAGTGGCTGAATGGATCTAATGGACCTAAGTGAAAAAATGGGCCTAATGGGCCTAAGTAATCTAATGGTCCTAAGTGGCCACATGGGCCTAATGGGCCTAAGTGGATGGATGGACCTAATGGGCCTCATGGGGCCAATGGGCCTTAGGGGCCTAAGTGGCCTAACGGTCCTAGTGGGCCTAATGAGACTAAGTCACCTAATGGGCCTAATGGGTTTAAGTTTATTTATGGGATGAATGGACCTAATGTTACTAGTGGACCTAAGTGGAAAATGGGCCTAATGGGACTAATGGGACTTATGGGCCTAAGTGGCCTAATCAGCCTAATTGAATAATTGTGGATCATGGGCCTAAGTGGCCTAATGGACAAATCAGCCTAGGTGGCTGAATGGGCCTAACTTGCATGGGTGGTCGAATGGGCCTAATGGGTTTGATAGGCCTAAGTGGCCGGCCTAATGGTCCGGATAGGCCTAAGTTTCCTAATGGGCCTAATGGGCCTCACGGGCCTAAGTGGCCCTCATGGGCCTATCGGCATAAGTGGCCTAATGGTCTGAATGGGCCTAAGTGGCCAAATGGGCATAATGGGCCCAAGGGGCCTAATGGTCCCAAAGGGACTAATGGGCCCAATGGTCCTAATTGGATTAACAGATCTAGGTGCCAAATGGGTTGAATGGGCTTAATGGTCATAATATGTTGAATGGGCCCAATGGGCCTAAGTGGACTAATGAGCCTAAATAGTCTAAGTGGCCTAATTGACCTAATGGGATTAATGGTCCTAATGGGCCTAATGGGCTTAATGGGCCTAAGTGGCATAATGGACCTATGGGGTATAACGGGCCTAAGTGACCTAATGGGCTTGGGTGGCCTAATGGGCATAATGGGCTTAACGGGCCTAGGGGAAAAGTAGTCCTAATTGGATGAATGGACCTCAGTGGCGGCCTAAGCAACCTAATGGGCCTAAGTGGCCTAAACAGCCCAATGGTCATAGTGGGTCTAAAGGGCCTAATGGGCCTAATGTGCATAAGTTGTCTAATGGGCCTAGGTGGCCTAATGGGCTTAATGGGCTTAATGGGACCAGGTTCCAAATGGGCAAAATGGGCCTAATTGGCCCTAGTGACCTAATGGGCCTAATGGTTTAAAGTGGCCTAATGGGCCAAAGTTTCCTAATCGACGTAATGGGCATAATGGGCCCAATGAACCCAATTGGTCAAATAGATCTAAGTGGCCTAATGGGGCCAATGGCTCGAATAAGCCTAATTGGCCTAAGTGGACTAATGGGACAAAGTTTTCTAATCGACCTAATGGGATTAAGGGGCCTAATGGGACTAAGTGGCCTAAGGGTCCTAATTGTCCAAATTAGACTAATGGTGTTAATGGGCATAAGTGGCCTAATGGGCCTTAGTCACCTAATCAGCCTAATGTGGCTAAGTGGCATAATGGGCCTAAGTGTCCTAATGATCTTAATGGGATTAATGGTCCTAGGGTCCTATTGGGCTTAATGGGATGAATGGGCCTAATTAGCCTTTGTGGCCTAATGCACCTAATGGGCCTAAGTGGCCTAATGGGCCTGAGTTGCCTAATCGGTCTAATGGGATTAATGGGCCTTAGGGGCCTAATAGGAGTAATGGGTCTATTGTGCCAAATGGGACTAAGTTCACTAATGATCCTAAGTGTCCTAATAGGCCTAATGGGCTTAATGGTCCTAGTGGGCTTAGGTTCCCTAATGGGCCTAAGTGGCTTGATCGGCCGAATGGGTCTAAGTGGCCAAAAAGGCCTAAGTGGCCCAATGGGCATAATGGGCCTAAGTGGCCTAATGGTCCTAGTTGGCCTAAGTGTCTGAATGGGATGAATGGGCCTAAGTAGCCTAATGGGCCTAATGGGTCTAATAGGCATAAGTGGCCTAATGGGTCTAATGGGCTTGAGTGTCCTAATTGGTCTAATGGGCATAAGTGGACACACGGGCCTAAAGTACATTAGTGGCCTAATGGGCCTTAGTGTCTTAATGGTCCAAATAGGCCCAATGGGACTAATGGGCCTAATGAGCCTAAGTGGCATATGCGGCCTAATGGGCATAATGGGCCTAATGGGTCATATGGGCCGAATTGTCCTAATGGCCTAATGGGACTAAGTGGGTGAATGGGCCGAATGGGTTTAATGGGCCTAAGTGGCCTAATGGACCTAATGGGCCCAATGGGACTAATGGGCCAAAGTGTCATAATGGGTCAAATGGGTCGAATGGGCTAAATGGGTGAAATGGACCTAAGTGGACCAATCAGCTTAAAGGGCCTAATGGGACAAAGTGGCCTAATGGACTTAAGTGGCTAAATGGGAATAAGTGGACTAATGGGGCTAATGGTCCTAAATGGACTTATGGGGCTAATGACCCGAAGTGGAGGAATGGGCTTAAGTGGCCCAATGGGTCTAATGGGCCCAATGGGTATAAGTGGCTTAGTGGGCCTAATTGTCCTAATGGGTCGAAGTGGCCTAATGGGCTTAATGGGACCAAGTGGCTGAATGAGCCGAATGGTCCTAAGTGTCCCAACTGGATGAATGAGCCTAATGGGCCTAATGGGCCTAAGTGGCCTGATGGGCCTATTGGGCCTAAGTGGCCTCATGGGCCTAATGGGCCTAAGTGGCCTAAGTGGCCTAATCAGCCTAATCGACTGAATGATCCTAATAGGCCTAATGGTCCTAAGTTGCCAAATGGGTTGATTGGGCCTTAGTGGACCAGTGTGCCAAATTTTCCTAAGTTTCCTAATGGGCGAATGGGCCTAATTGGTCATCAAACACTTCCTAAAAGATATATTAGTTATAAGTCCACCACTTCCATCAGAGGCTGTTATTAATTTTGATTCATGTATGAAATCAATGTGCTCTTTATATGATACCTTGAGTGATTTCAATGAGGGTCCTAGTGGTGGTCGAGCTAATGCCGGTTGTAGTAGAGGTGGTGGGGGGGTGGCGGTGGTGGCAATGAAGGTGGTAGTGGTGACAGTGCTAGTGGTGGTGGTTTCGGGCATAACAGAAGTGTGTGAAGATGGATGATATATTTAAATTTATTTTAATAATTGTTTACTGAAACCAAGAGTGAGGATCTTTCATGTAAAGTTTAAAATTAATTTATTTAATATTTAAAGAAATAAATACTCGTGCTTAGGATCTTTCTTCATTAGTGAATCTTGATCATATGAAATGACCCTTTCAGATTACCATCATTACACTGTGAGGATCCCAAGATAAAATCCATCTAAAGGTGATCCACATGTGCTCCTATGATCTCTGAGAAACACCACTCGATCTCCAGGTGCTAGCGCAGCGAGTCGAATGTCTTATGTTGTTCATTCTTGATCACTCATTCTTCGGTCTTGAATAAATATTTCTTACACTTATCATTCTTGAGAGAGAGAGAGACAGGAGGAGTTGATAGAGAATTCATTTTTTGCAACACTTTTCTATTCTCAATTTTTGGATGCTCTACACAATTGACATATACGCCTATTTATAGAGTTGAGATTTAAGTTAAAATATTATTTAATTTCATACTAGCCATTAAATAAATTGACCTAAATTGTCTTATTGGCCTAAATTGCATAAATTTCCTAATTGGATTAATTGTCCTAATCGGTCCAAGTGGCCTAAGTTGTCCTAAATGGTCTAAATGGCCTAATTGGTCTAAATGACCTAAATTAGCCCAATTGGTCTAATTGACCTAAATTGCCTAAATTGTCTAATTAGTCTAATTGTACTAATTGGACTAATTGTCCTAAATTGACTAAATCGTTTTAAATGTCCTAATCCTCTTAATTGGCCTAAATGGCCTAATTGGCCAAATTGACTTAAATGGTCTAAATTAGCCTAAATGACCTAAATTGGACTAAATTGGCCAATTGGACTAAATTGGCTTAAATGACCTAAATTGTCTAATTGTCTTAATTGGCCTAATTGGACTAAATGACCTAAATGAACTAAATGGACTAATTGGAATAAATGGCATAAATGACCTAAATGACATAATTGCTTAATTGGCCTAAATGGCCTAAATGGTCTAATTGGACTAATTGGCCTAAAAGGATTAATTGGACTATATTTCCTATTTGTCCTAATTAGCATAAATGGACTAAATTGACTAATTGTCCTAATTGACCTAATTTTTCTAAAAATACTAAATTAGCCTAAATGATCTAAATTGGCTTATTTGAACAAATTTGTCTAAATGGTCTCAATGGAAAAATTAACCTGAATGATCTAAATGACCTAATTGATATAATTGTCCCAAATTGACTAATTGGCCTAAATTTCCTAAATGACCTAATTGGTATAATTGCCCTAAATGGCCTAAATTGACATAAATGACCTAAATTGGCCTAAATGGACTAATTGTCTTAATTGTCCTGAATTTCCTGATTGAAATAATTAGACTATTTGGACTAATTTTTCTAATTTTTCTAAATGAGATAAATTGGCCTCAATGTCCTAATTGGCGTAAATGGCCAAAATTGGCCTAAATGACCTAAATGGCCAAAATTGGTCTAAACGGCCTAAATTGGCCTAAATGACCTAATTGGACTACATTGCCTAAATTTTATAATTGAACTAATTGATATAATTGGCCTAAATGGCCTAAATTGTTCTAAATGGCCTAAATGGCCAAAATTGGCCTGAATGGCCAAAATTGGCTTAAATTGCCTAAATTGCATAATTGGACTAATTGGCATGAATGGTCTAAATTTTACTAATTGGCTTAAATGGACTAATCGAAATAATTGGCCTAATTGGTCTAAATTTACTAAATTGTCCTAAATGACATAATTGGCCTAAATGGTCTAAATTGTCCTAAATAGCCTAAAAGGCCTAAATTTTCCTAAATGTCCTAATTAGCCAAAATTACCTAAATTGGCCTAAATGGCCTAAATAAATTAATTTCCTAATTGTAAAATTGGCCTAATTGGCCTAATTGGACTAAATTTGCCTAAATGGTCTAAATATTCTAATGGGCCTAAATGGCCTTAAGAGTCTAAATTGGCCTAATTGGTCTGAATTTCTCTCATTGGCCTCATTGGCCTAAATGACCTAAATTGGACTAAATGGCCTAAATGGCCTAAATGGCCTAAATGGCCTAATTAGCCTAATTGGCCCAAATGACCTAAATTGTCATAAATTGACTAATGGGCATAAGGTTCGAATGATCCTAAGTGGCCTAAGTGGCTTAATGGGACTAATCGGTATAATGGGATTAAGTGGCCTAATGGGATTAATGGGACTAAGTGGCCTAATGGGCCAATTGGGCCTAAGTGCCCTAATGGGTCTAATGGGCCTAATAGACTTAATAGGCCTAATGGGTCCATTGGTCCAAAGTGGCATAATGGGCCTAAGTGGCCGAATGGCCTGAATGGGCCTATTGGGCCTAAGTGGACTAATGGGCCTACTGGGGACCATTAAGTCCAATTCGGCCTTATGGGTCGAATGGGATTAATGGGTCGAATGGACTAGTTAGGCCAAAGTGGCCTGATGGGCCTAATGAGCCTAATGATCATAATGGGCCTTAGTGTTCTAATGGGCCCGTTATGGTCAATTTGGTCTAAAAGGCCTAAGTGGAATTGTGGGTCTAAGTGGCCTAATGAGCCTAAGTGGCCCAAATGGGCCTAATGGCCCGAATGCACCTAATGGATCGAATGGGCCTAAGGGATCGAATGGGCCTAACATGCCGCTTGGAACTAATGGTCCAAAGTGTCCTAATGGGCCTAATGGACCGAATGGGCCTACGGGGCCCAATGGACCTAATGGGCCTAAGTAGGCTAAGTGGCCTAATGAGCCTGATGGGCCTAAGTTGCCTAATGGGGCTAAGTAACCTAATGGGCCTAAGTGGCCTCATGGGCGTAATGGGCCTAAGTGGCCTAATGGGTCTAATGGGCCTGATGGGCCTAATGGACCTAATGGGCCTAATGGGGATAATGGGCCTAATGGGATGAATTGACCTAATTGGCTTAAGTGGCCTAATGAGCCTAAGTGGCCTAATGGACCAAAGTGGCCTCATCAGCATACTGTGCCTAAGTGGCTGAATGGGCTGAATGGTCCTAATGGGCCTAATGTTTCTAAGTGACCTAAGAGGATTAATGGGCCAAAGTGGCTTAATCGACCAAATGAGTTTAATGGGACGAAGTGGCCTAATGGGCCTAATGGGCCAAAGTGGCCAAAGTGGCCTAAAAGGCCTAATAGGCGAAAGTGGCCTAATGGGACTAAGTGTCCTATTAGGCCTAATGTGCCCAAGTAGCCTAATCTTCCTAATGGGATTAATGGGCCTAAATGGACTAATGGTCATAATGGGACGAAGTGGCCTAAGTGGCCTAATTGGCCTAAAGGGCCAAAGTAGCCAAATCAACATAATGGGCCTAAGTGGCATAATGGGTTTAAGTGGCATAATGGGCCTAAAGGGCCTAAGTGGACTAATGGGCCGAATTGACCTAAGTGGACCGATGGGCCTAATGGGCCTAAGTGGCCTGATGGGCCTAATGGGCCTAAGTGGCCTCATGGGCCTAAAGGGCCTAAGTGGCCATATGGGCCTAATGGACCTCACTAGCCTCATGGGCCTAATGGGCCTAAATGGATTAAGGGGCCTAAGTGGACTAATGGGCCTAATCATCATAATGGACCTAAGTAGCCTAATGGGCCTAATGGGTTTAAGTTGTCTAATGGGCCCAAAAGGAATAATGGGTCTAATGGGCCTAAGTGGTTTAATGGGCCTATGTGACCTAATCAACCTAATGGGCCTAATGGGAGTAATGGGATTAAGTGGTCGAATGGGCCTAAGGGGCCTAATGTGTTGAATGGTATTAAGTGGCCTAATGGGCCTAATGGGCATAAGTGGCCTATTGGGCCTAAGTGACGTAATCAGCATAATGGACCTAATGGGCATAATGGGCCTAAGTGGTCGAATGTGACTAATTGGTCGAATGGGCCTAATGTGCCTAGTGGTTCTAATGGGTATAATGGGCCTAAGTGGCCGAATTGGCCTAGTGGGCCTTATGGGCCTAAGTGTCCTAATGGACCCAAAGGGCATAAGTGGCCAAATGGGCCTAATGTGACAAATGTTTCTAGTGGGCCTAATGGGACTAAGGGGGCTATTAGGCCAAAGCAACCTAATGGGACTATGTGACCTAATGAGACTAATGGGCCTAAGTGGCCTAATGGGCCTAAGTGGACTAATGGGATTAATGTGCCTAATGGGCTTAAAGGGTATAATGGTCCAAAGTGGCCTAATGGGCCTAAAGGGCCTAATGGCCCAAAGTGGCCTAATGGGATGCATGGGCCTAACGGGCCTAAGTGGCCTAACCATCCCAATGGGCCTAAGTGGTCTAAAGGGACTAACGGGCCTAGTAGGATTAATGGGCCTAGGTGGCCTAATGGGCCTACATGACCAAATGGGCCTAAGTGGACTAATGGGCCTAAAGATCTCAATCATCCAAAGGCACCTAATGGACCCAAGTGGTATAATCATAGTCTAATAGGCCTAATTGGTCTAATGGGCCTAGTGGGCATAATGGGCCTAAGTGTCCAAATGGTCCTAATGGGCTTAAGTGGCATAATGGGCCGAATGGGACGAATTGGCCTAAGTGGCCTAATCGGTCTAAAGGGACTAATGGTCCAATGCAACCTAATGGGCCTAAGTGGTATAATCATCCTAATGGGCCTAACTGGCCTAATGGTTCTAAAGGGATTAATAGGACAAAGTGGCCTAATGGGCCTTAGTGGCATAATCGTAGCCAAATTGGCCTAAGTGGCCAAATGGTCCAAATGGGCCTAAGTGGCCTAATCATCCTGAAGGGACAAATGGGACAAAGTAGCCTAATGGGCCTAAGTGGCATAATCGACCTAATGGTCCTATTAGCCAAAGTGGCCTAATGGGCCTAATGGGACTAAGTAACCTAATTGGCTAATCGACCAAAGGGGAATAATTGGCCTAAGTTGTCCAATGGGCCTAAATGGTCGAAGGGGTTGTATCAAATGAATTGGCATAATGGAAAAAATGAGCCTAATGGGCTTATGTGACTTGATGGGATGAATGTGCCTAAGTGGCCTAATGTGCCTAATGGGCCTAAGTGGCCTAATGGCCCTGATGGGATGAATGGGCCTAATGGTCCTAATTGGCCTAAATTGACTAATGATCCAAATGGGCCTAAGTGCCGTAATGGGCCTAATAGGTCAATTAGGCCTAAGTGGTGTAATGGTCCTAATGAGCCGAATGGGCATAAGTTGTCTAATGGGCCTAATGGGCTAAATGGGACAAAGTTGTGGAATGGGCCTAATGGGTCGAAAGGTCTTAATCGATTGAATGTGCCTAATGATCCTAATGGACCTAAGTGCCTTAGCAGTCCTAATGGGCCTAGGTGGTTGAATGGGCCTAAGTGACCCATTGGGTCTAATGGGCCTAATGGGTTGAATGGAACCAATGGGATGAAGTGGACTAGTGGGGCGAATTGGCCGAATGGGCCTAATTGGATAAAGTGGCCTAATGGGCCTGATGGGCCCAATGTGCCTAATGGGCCTACTGGACCGAAGTGGTCTAATGGGATGAATGGGCCTCAGGGGTCCAATGGGTGTAATGGTTTGAATGGGCCAAATTAGACTAAAGGGTTTAATGGGGCTAATGGGCCTAATTAGCCGAATGGGTCGGATGGGTCTAATGGGCCTAGTGGGTCAAAGTGGCTTAATGGACCCACTTGTCCTAATGGACCTTTGGGCCTAATGGACATAATGGGCCGTAGTGGCCTAATGGTATTAAGTGGACAAATGGACCTAATGCGCATAATGGTTGTAATGGTGTTAATGGGCCTAAGTGAACCAATGGGCCTAATGGGCCTAAGTGGATGAATGGGAATAATGGGCCTAAGTGGACCAATGGGCCTAATGAGCATAAGTGGTATAATGGGCCTAAGTGGCTGAATGGGATGAATGAGCAGAATGGGTCGAAATGGTCAATTGGGTCGAATGGGCCTAAGGGGGCTAAGTGGGCTAATGGGCCTAAGTGTCCTAATGGGCCCAATGGGCCTAATGGTCCTAATGGGCCTAAGTGTCCTAATGGACATAGTGGGCCTAAGTTTCATGATGGGATTGAGGGTCCTAAGTGGCCTAATGGGCCAAAGTGGATGTATGGGCCTAATGGGCATAATGGGCCTCAGTAGCCAAATCGGCCTAATGGGCATAATGGGACTAAGTGCCCTAATGGGATTAATGGGCCTAAGTTGACCAAATGGACTAATGAGCCTAATGGGCCTACTGGGATTAAGTGGGCCTACTGGGCCTATTAGGCCTAATGGGCCTTCTGGGCTTAATGGACCTACTGGGTCTAATGGTACTGCTAGGCTTACTGGGCCTAATGGTCCTAAGTGGAATAATGGGCCTAAGTGAGCTAATGGGAATAAGTTTCCTAATGGGTCTAATGGGTATAAGTTTCCTAATGGGTCTAATGGGCCTAATGGACCTAAGTAGCCTAATGAGCCAATGTGGATGAATGAGCCTAATGGGCTTAATGGGCATAATGGTCTGAAGTGGCCAAATGAGACTAAGTGGCCTAACAGGCCTAATGGGATTAAGTGTACTAATGGACCAAACGTGATTAAGTGTCCTAATAGGCCAAATGGGACTAATGGGCCTAAGTGTCCAAATGGGACTAAGTTGCCTAATGGGCCTAATAGGCCAAATGGGCCTAAGTGGCCTAGTGGGACAAAGTGGATGAATGATCCTAATGGGCATAATGGGTATAATGGAACTAATGGGCCTAAGTGGTCTAATGAGCCCAATGTGCCTAACTGGATTAATGGGCCTAATAGTCCTAATAGGCCTAAGTGAACCAATGGTCCTAAGTGGCCTAATGGGCCCCATGGGGCTAATGGGCCTATGTGTCCTATTGGGCCTAAGTGGTTGAATGGGCCTAAGTCACTTAAGGGGACTTAATGGGCCTAATGGTCCAAAGTGGCTGAATGAGACTAATGGGCCTAAGTCGCCTAAGGGGACTAATGGGCCTAATGGTCCTAAGTGGTTGAATGGGACTAATGGTCCTAAGCGGCACAATGGGCCTAATGAGCCTAATGGGCCTAAGTGGGTAAGTGGGCCTAAGTGGGTGAATGGGCCTAAGTGGAATAATGAGCCTAATTGGCCTAATGTGCCTAATGGGCCTAAGTGGAATAATGGGCCTAATGGGATAATGAGCCTAATGTTCCTAAGTGGTTGAATGGGCCAAATGGCCCTAAGTGGAATAATTGGCCAAATGGGCCAAATGGGTCTAAGCGGCTTAATGAGTCTAAGTGACCTAATGGGCCTAATGAGACAAAGTGGACTAATGCATCTCAGTGGACCAATGGGCCTAAGTTCCCTGATAGGCCTAATGGGCTGAAGTGACGTATGGGTTTAAGTGGTCGAATATGCCTAGTGGGCTTATATGGAGGAGTTATCCTAATGGGTAGAAGTGGCTTAATGGGCCTAATGGGAATAAATGGACCAATGGGCCTAATGGGGCTTATGGTCCTAATGGTCATAATGGGCCTAAGTGGCCTAATGGGACTAATGAGCCAAAGTGGCCTAATATTCAGAATGGGCCTCAATTGCCTAATAGCCCTAATGGAAATAATGGGTTTAATGCGCCTAAGTGACCTAATGGGACTAGGTGGACTGATGGGCCTAATGGGAATAAGTGGCATAATGTGCCTAAGTGGCCTAATAGACCTAATGGGCCCAATGAGATGAAGTGGTCTAAGTGGCCTAATGGGCCTAATGGGCCTAAGTGGCCAAATGGTCCTAATGGGCCTAAGTGGTCGAATTGGCATAATGGGCCGAAATTTCCTAATGGGCCTAAGTGGCCTAATGGACCTAATGGTTTAATGGTAATAATGGGCTTAATAGGACCAATGGTCCATAGTGGCCTAATGGAACTAATCGGACTAAGTGGCCTAATGGGCCGAATGGGCCTAAGTGGCCCAATGGGACTAATGGGCCTAAGTGGCCTAATGGGCCAAATCGACCTCAATGTTCTAATGGTCCTAATGGGACTAAGTGGATTAATGGGCCTAATATAATGAATGGGCCTAATAGGATTAATGGGCCTAATGGACCTAAGTGGCCTACTGGGCCTCAGTGGCTGAAGTGGCCTAATGGGGAAAATGTGCTTACGTGGCCTAAAGGGCCTAATGGGCCTAAGTTGGCTAATGGGCCTAATTTAATGAATGGGCCTAAGTGGAATAATGGGAAAAAGTGGCCTAACGGTCCTAAGTGTCCTAATGGGCCAAAGTAGACGAATGGGCATGATGGGCCTAATGGGCCTTAGTGGCCTAAGGGGCCGAAGTGGCCTAAGGGGCCGAAGTGGCCAATTGGGCATAATGGTCCTGATGGGCCTAATGAGCCTAATGGGATTTAGTGGCCTAATGGTCCTAAGTTTCATAATGGGACTAAGTATCCTAATGGTCCTAAATAGACTAATGGGCCTAATGGGCCTGAGTGGCCTAATGGGCCTAAGGGGACTAAGTGACCTAAGGGGCCTAATGGGCCTAATGGGACTTAGTGGCCTAATGAGACTAATGTGTTGAATGGGACTAAATGTCATAATGGGATTAATGGGCCTAATGGGCCTAAGTAGCCTAATGGGCCTAAGTGGCCTAATGGTCCTAAGGGGCCTAATGGCCTAATGGGCCTAATGGGCCTAAGTGGCCTAAGGGTCCTAATGGTCCTAATGGGACCAATGGGCCCAATGGGCCTAAGTGTCCTAATGGGCCTTAGTGGCCTAATGGGACTAAGTGGCCTAATGGGCCTAAGTGTCCTAATGGGTTTAGTGGACCTAATGGGCATAATGGTCCTAATTGGGCGAATTGGCCTAATGGGCCATATGGGCCTAAGTGGCCTAATCCAATGAGATTAATGGGACAATTGGGCCAAATGGGCCTAAGTGGCCTAATGGGATGAATGGTACTAAGTATCCTAATGGGACTAAGTGGCCTAGTTAGCCTAATGTGCCTCATGGGCCTAAGTTGCCCAAAGGGCTTAAGTGACCTAATGGGTCTAATGGGACTAATGGGTTGAATGAGCCTAAGTGGCCTAATTGGCCATTTGGGTCTAATCTAATGGACTTAGTGGGCCAAATGGACCTAACTGTCCTAATAGGCTTAGTGGGCCTAATGGGCCGAAGTGGCCCAATGGGTCTAATTGGCTGAATGGGCCTAACGGTCGTAATGGGACAAATGGGTCAAATGGTCCAAATGGAACTAATGGGACTAAGTGGCCTAATGAGCCTATGAGACTAATGAATGAACTTGATGGCTCTTCACTCTCCTAGATCCCAATTCTCCCACTACCTCCTCTTCCCCTCCTAGGGCTTTGAGGGTCTGCTCGATGGTGATGGTGCCGCTTAACCTAGTACATCTTCATCCTTATCTTGCTTTCTTTTTCTTCCCTCCGAATGATGTGGCTTTATGGTGTGGTCATCACATCCCACTCACCACCCCTCTTTCGGTCTTTCCCTGCGCATTGGACCCCCATTATGGGTTTGTGTGTGTGGGTGATTTATGTGGCTTGGGTCAGTGATGGTGAGTGCATCTGGTGCCTTCTTTCTCTTCTACCCATGATGGCCTACCCATCACGTTTGAATCCACTTTGGTCAGGCTCAATTCGGGATCTAGGCCTACTTGGGATGGTGCTGGAGTAGGGTTGTCAGTGTTCTTAACTCGGGTCCATTCCTCTGTTTGGATCCTTCTCTATTTTGAGGGTGTGGATTGAGGTCTCATGTGGTGATTTTTTTTTGGGATTTATGTTTTTCTCTGTTATTGGTTCTCTATTTTGTTGGACTGATACGGTTTCTGGATTGGTCCCCTACCGAGGCCTCCATCTGCTCATCCTTCCTGCACTCATTTCCCTGTTAGTCCAGTGCACGGGTCTTCATTAAGGTTCTAGGGGGTGTGGATCGAGTGGCTTAGGGTCTTCGGGGGGGGGGGGTGAATGGCCCATATTTTAAGGTCTGAATGATTTTGATGTTCTGTTTTGATGATTTTTTGGTGGTGATATTAGCATTTTATAGTGGTGATATGAAGACATCAGTGGTGATTAGTGAATGTCCTGGTTCAATTTTCTCTGGTTCTCAGCTCTGAAGATGATAATCGATGATGACGAAGGTGGTGTTCCCTACGGGGATGTGGTGACTCTGGAGATGATGGTTACGACGATGATGTTCGGAGTGGATGACAACGAGGTGATGACGATAATGGGTGATGATGATGGAGACAACTTCTTCGACGTGATATCTTCAATGCAGTGGCTTTTATGAAAATTTATAAAATGATTTAGAGGGACTAATGGGCCTAAGTGGCATAATATTCCTAATGTTTTGGGACCAAGTTGGATAGAGAATTAAGTAATAAGAGTTTTCTGTTATAGATTGTTGTGTTTTATTGTCAAAGAAGATAAATCAATTCACTTTGTAAAGGAATTGAAAACCAGACCATGCTTTATTGAATTATATTTCACCAATATCATAAGTTAGGATAACTTTTGATGAAATACTTGTGAAGGAAAGGGGGAGTAAAGGTACTACCAGTCATATTCAGTTTTGATTGGAAGGAAATATGCTAGTGGAAGACATGGAAGGTTCAGTACTTTCTGCTGAAAATATGATGATGCTAAAGGTGTTCGATCAAAGACTATATATCACAATAGATATGGTTTGTGATGAAATTAGTTGTTTGTTGAATATTCTAGATGATAATGAATAATCATTGGTGTTCTAGAAAAGGAGAGGCTTGTGTGAAAGATTGATTTTTGCGTGCAAGATTGAAGGGAGTTTGGAATGTTGCGGGCAAGGCATGATTTGAGGTCAAAACTTTGAAAAATGGAAAAGGCATGAAGTGCCAGAAAGATTTAATAAGTTGCGAAATATGAGGATGGTGCGAAAGAGACTTACATGCCCAATGCAACATCAAATGAGGTTTTGTGCAATGTGTTAGGATCTTGCATGACACATAGGGATTTTTGAGCATGGGGGCCGACGAGGTCTATAAATAAGAAGTGACCCCCTCACATTTGATGAGCTCAACCCTTAGAGAAATCCCGAGCTCTGAGGTGTGAAAGAATTTTAAGAAAATGGAAGTGCATGAAAGAAATATAGTTACGCGCAAGAAGGTTAATTTGCTCATAAGAAGAGAGTTGCACAAAAGATTGAGTTGCACGCAAGAGGTGTTTCACGACAAAATTTGAATCTTGCACATGTGGCATAAAAGTTGCGTGCAAGATGCCTAAAATGGTACGTGAAAGATTTGGGTTCTTCGCACGTATTCAATTGTGTGTATGATAGTTCTTACCGACTTCTAGGTAGGAAAGTGAAGATTTGTACCTTAGAGAATACACCTTCTCAATTTTAAAGAAGCACTAAAATACTATAATTCCCTATTTATGCTAAGAGGGTGCACACATGCTTGAAGATTGTTTTCCAAGTGATACATGAGTGTAAGGGAATATCTTACTCATTGTATTCCACATCAAAGGATTGTTTTCTAGTGGATTTTGTGTTACTAGACTATTTTCTTACCGTAACAAGGATGTAGCTACTCTTATTGAGTAGTGAACCATGTAAATCTTGTGTTCCTATGGTTATGTGTGTTCAGCAGGGAAGAAACTCTTTAACAATGGGTTAAGGTTATTTAAAAAATAAGGAAACATAAAAAGAAAAAGATATCACTGATTCACCCCCTCACCCTCTCAGTGATACTTGGATCATAAATGGGCAACTTCATAATGGGCCTAATTGTCCTAAGTGGCCTAATAGTCCTAATGGGACTAAGTGGCCTAATGGGTCGAAGTGGCCCAATGGGCCCAATGGGCACAAGGGTCCAAATGGGCCTAAGTGGCCTAATGGTCCTAGTGGCAAATGCGCCTAATGAGCTAAAACGACCTAAGTGGCCTAAAGGGCCAAATGGTCCAAATTAGCCTAAGTGGATGAGTGGGCTTAAGTGGCCTAATGGGCCTAAGTGAACTAATGGGCCTAATGGGCCTTAGTGGCCTAAGGGGTCTAAGTGGGCTAATGGTCCCAAGGGATAATGGGTCTAATTGGACTAAGTGACCTAAGTGGCCTAATGGGCCTAATGGGCCTAAGCGTCCTAAGTGGCCTAATGGGAGAAATGGGCTTAAGTGG
The DNA here is from genome assembly GCA_963277665.1 of Viscum album. Lineage (NCBI taxonomy): Eukaryota > Viridiplantae > Streptophyta > Magnoliopsida > Santalales > Viscaceae > Viscum > Viscum album. The sequence continues at coordinate 607,295,974 of OY728147.1, forward strand.
CATAATGGGCCTAAGTGGCCTAGGTAGCCTAATGGGCCTAAGCGACATAAGTTACCTAAGGGTCGTAATGGGCATAATGTGCTCAATATGCCGAAGTGGTCTAATGGGACTAAGGGGCGTAATGGGCATAATGTGCCTAAGTAGCCGGAGTGGCCTAAGGATCTAAATGGGCCAAATGGGCTCAATGGGCCTAAGTGGCCTAATGGGCCTAAGTGGCCTAAGTGGCCTAATGGGCCTAATGGGCCTAAGGGGCCTAAGGTGACAAATGGGCCAAATGGGTTCAATGGGCCTAAGTGGCCTAATGGTCCTAAGTGTCTGAATGGGCCTAAGTGGCCTAATGGACCTAAGTGGCCTAGGTGACCTAATGGGCCTAATAGGCCTAAGTGGCCTAATGGTCCTAATGGGGATAATGTGGATAATTGACCCAATTGTACTAATGGTATGAATGGGCCCAATGGTCCAAGTGGGCCTAATAGGCCTCAGTGGTCTAATGGTCCTAAGTGGCTTAATTGGCCAAATGGGCCCAGTGGGCCTAATCGACCTAATGGGCCTAATTGGTCGAATGGGCCTAAGTGGCCTAATGGTCCTAATGGTTTGAATGCACCTAATGAACCTAATGGGCCTAAGTGTCCTAATGGGCCTAATGGAACTAATGGGCCTAAGTTTCCTAACAGGCCTTTGTGGGCCTAAGTGGACCAATGGGCCTAAGTGGCATAATCACCCTAATGGGACTAAGTTGAATAATGGGCCAATTGGGCCTAAGTGGCCTAATGAGACTAATGATCCTAATGGAACTAATGATCCTAAGTGGCCTAATCGGTGTAATGGGCCTAATGGGCCTAAGTGGCCCAATCGTCGTAATGGGACTAATGGGCCTAAGTGGAATAATGAGCCAATGGGCCTAAGTGGCCTAATGGGCCGAATAGGCTGAATGGGCCTAAGTGACCTAATGGGTCTAAGTGACTAGATGAGCCTAAGTGGCCTAATCGGTCTAATGGGCCTTATTATTCCTTAGGTATTAGTGTTTCAGATATAGTGTTTTGGGTCTAGGATTTTTTTGGTTCTAATTGGCCTAAATTGGTCTAAATTGGCCTAATTTACCAAATGGAAAAAATGAAAAATTGGCCTAATGGCCCAATGAACTAATGATATATTTTCCTAATAACCTAAATGACCTAATTAGTCTAAATAGCCTAATGGACCAATAGCCTATGGCCTAATTTTAATAATAGCCTAATTGGCATAAATGAACTAATTGGTCTAAATAGCCTATTTAGTCAAAATGGATTAATTGTTCTAATTATATTAAATGGACTAATTGGTCTAATTGGTCAAATTGACCTAATTGGCCTAATTGGCCTAAATTGGCCTAAATGGCCAAATGGGTCTAAATGATCTAATTGGTCCAAATAAACTAAATGGTCTAATTGGATTAAATGGTTTAGTTGGCCTAATTAGTCTAATTGAACTAATTTTCCAAAATTGGTGTAAATGGTCAAATATACAAATAAAAAGTTGTCCTAATGGTGTAATGAACTAATGGGATAATGGCCTAATGGCCAAATAGGTCTAAATAACATAATGGACTAATCGGCAGAAATGACCTAATTGGTCTAAATGGCCTAATTGGTCCAAATGGATTAAATGATATAATTGGATTAAATAGTCTAATTATAATAATTTTCCTAATTTACCTAAATGTTTTAATTGGACTAATTGTCCTAAATGGCCTAATAGACTAAATGGACTAATATACTAATTGTCCTAAATTGATTAAAGGCCTGAATTGCCTATATCTTAATGACCTAATTGGACTAATGGCCTAGTTGGAATAAATGACCTAATTGGATTAAATGACCTAATTATTCTAACAGAACTAATTGTCCTAATTCGCCTAATTTGCCTAATTCACCTAAATGGACTAATTGAATAATTAGGCAAATAGCCAAATGAAAAAATGATCAAAATTACCAAGTGAGTGAATAACCAAATAACACAACAAAAATGGAATTAGACCGAAATAAACATATAAGAGGAATCCATACCATAAACATGTTTATCAGGATAATTTGTATGTGTTGTTTATGTTAGGTCACTAGTATTAAATTTCTAATTAAATTTATTTTTAGATGCTTCTTAATTTTATGGATTTCTTCAACAGCTACAATTTTAATTCATTCTAGGTTTATCACTTTTATATTATTCAATAATGTAGTAATATACTAATCAATGTCATTTATAGTAAGAGACATTTGGCATTGAAGTTTGTGTGCCTCGAGAAAAATTATTTTCCTTGACTTGGGAGTAAAATAATGGAAGTGTTGTAAATGTACAAACACAAGAAAAGATTGTAAATTTTTATTGATATTTCAAATTTTGATACATAATTCATAACTAAATATCTTTTTTATATTTTCAATAGTGTGTCCTGGAGTCCCTCGATGAGAAAGAAAATGACAACTTCAGGCTAAATGATCATTTGAGACAAGTATTATGTTAGGAGAGACATGGGAGAGTCTAATGTCGAACCCTGAAAAACATCATTCCCACTACATATTGGCCCTCGTTGTGTGCCTCTCCAACCTATCAAACCACCAAGATGAAAAAAGTTCATGCAGAAGTAGATGACGCCAAACAAATAGCTATACAGGAGCGTGAAAGAAATAAATTGGTCATCGAACACTTCCTAAAAGATATATTAGTTATAGGTCCACCCCTTCCATCAGAGACTTATATTAATTTTGATTCATGTATGACATCAATGTTCTATTTATATGATACCTCAAGTGATTTCAATGAGGGTCCTAGTGGTGGTTGAGCTAATTTCGGTTGCAGTGAAGGTGGTGGGGGGGGGAGGGTGGCGGTGGTGGCAATGAAGGCGGTAGTGGTGATAGTGCTGCTGGTGGTGGTTTCAGGCATAACAGAAGTGTGTGAATATGGATGATATATTAAATTTATTTTAATAATTGTTTCCTGAAACCAAGAGTGAGGATCTTTCATGTAAAATTTAAAATTAATTTATATAATATTTAAAGAAATAAATACTCGTGCTTAGGAACTCTCTTCATTAGTGAATCTTGATCATCTGGAAAGACCCTTTCAGATTACCATCATTACACTATGAGGATCCCAAGATAAAAAACCTCTAGAGGCGATCCACATGTGCTCCTATGATCTCTAAGAAACACCACTCGATCTCCAGGTGCTAGAGTAGCGAGTCAAATGTCTTATGTTGTTCATTCCCAATCACTCGTTCTTCAGTCTTGAATAAATCTTTCTTACACTTCTCATTCTCAAGAGAGAGAGAGAGAGGAGGAGTGGATAGAGAATTCGTTTTGTGCAACAATTTTCTATTCTCGATTTTTGGATACTCTACACAATTGACATATACGCCTATTTATAGAGTTGAGATTTAAGTTAAAATATTATTTAATTTCATACTGGCCATTAAATAAATTGACCTAAATTTTCTAATTGGCCTAAATTGCAAAAATTGCCTAATTGGATTAATTGTCCTAATCCCTCAAAGTGGCCTAAGTTGTCCTAAAAGGTCTAAATGGCCTAAATAAATTAGCCTAATTGGTATAATTTACCTAAATTTCCTAAATTGTTTAATTATTCTAATTGTCCTAATTGGACTAATTGGCCTAAATGGCCAAAATTGACTAAATCGTCTTAAATTTCTTTATTAGCTTAATTGGCCTAAATGGCCTAATTGGCCAAATTGACTTAAATGGTCTAAATTAGACTAAATGACCTAAATTGGCCTAAATGGACCAATTGGACTAAATTGGCTTAAATGAACTAAATTGTCTAATTGTATTAATTGGACTAATTGAACTAAATGACCTAAATGGCCTAAATGGACTAATTGGAATAAATTTCATAAATGACATAATTGCTTAATTGGCCTAAATGGACTAAATGGTCTAATTGGCCTAAAAGGATTAATTGGCCTAAAAGGATTAATTGGCCTATATGGACTAATTTTCCTGATTAGCATAAATGGTCTAAATTGACTAATTGGCCTAATTGACCTAATTTGGCTAAATATACTAAATTAACCTAAATGATCTAAATTGGCTTAATTGAACAAATTGGTCTAAATGGTCTAAAGGGAAAAATTGGCCTAAATGATCTAAATGACCTAATTGATATAATTGGCCTAAATTGAATAATTGGACTAAATTTCCAAAATGACCTAATTGGTATAATTGCCCTAAATGGCCTAAATTGACATAAATGACCTAAATTGGCCTAAATGGACTAATTGTCTTAATTGTCCTGAATTTCCTGACTAAAATAATTAGAATAGTTGTCCTAATTTTCCTAATTGGTCTAAATGAGATAAATTGGACCTAATGGCCAAATTGGCATAAATGGCCAAAATTGGCCTAAATGACCTAAATGGCCAAAATTGGTCTAATTGGTCTAAATGGCCTAAATTGGCCTAAATGACCTAATTGGCCTACATTGCCTAAATTTTATAATTGGCCTAATTGATATAATTGTCCTAAATGTCCTAAATGTTCCTAAATGGACAAAATGGAAAAAATTGGACCGAATGGCCTAAATTGGCCTAAATGGCATATTTGGCCTAAATTGCCTAAATTGCATAATTGGACTAATTGGCATGAATGGTCTAAATTTTCCTAATCAAATTAAATGGACTAATCGAACTAATTGGCCTAATTGGTCTAAATTTCCTAAATTTTCCTAAATGACATAATTGGACTAAATGGTCTAAATTGGCCTAAATAGCCTAAATGGCGTAAATTTTCCTAAATGGCTTAATTAACCTAAATGACCTAAATTGGCCTAAATGGCCTAAATGAAATAAATTTCCTAATTGGAAAATTGTCCTAATTGGACTAATTGTCCTAAATTGGCCTAAATGGTCGAAATATTCTAATGGGCATAAATAGCCTTAAGAGGCTAAATTAGCCTAATTGGTCTGAATTGGTCTCATTGGCCTTATTGGCCTAAATGGCCTAAATTGTACTAAATGGCCTAAATGGCCTAAATGGCCTAATTAGCCTAATTGGCCTAAATGACCTAAATTGTCGTAAATTGACTAATGGGCATAAGGTTCGAATGATCCTAAGTGGCCTAAGTGGCTTAATGGGACTAATCGGTATAATGGGATTAAGTGGCCTAATGGGATTAATGGGACTAAGTGGCCTAATGGGCCAATTGGGCCTAAGTGCCCTAATGGGTCTAATGGGCCTAATGGACTTAATAGGCCTAGTGGGTCCATTGGTCCAAAGTGGCATAATGGGCCAAAGTGGCCTAATGGGCCGAATGGGCCTATTGGGCCTAAGTGGACTAATGGGACTATTGGGTCTAAGTATACCAATGGGCCCATTAAGTCCAATTCAGCCTTATGGGTCAAATGGGATTAATTGGTCGAATGGACTAGTTATGCCTAAGTGGCCTGATGGGCCTAATGAGCCTAATGAGACTAATGGGCCTAAGTGTCCTAATGGACCCATTATGGTCAATTTAGACTAATGGGCCTAATGTACCTAATGGGCCTAATGGGCCTAATGGGCCTAATGGGTCTAAGGGGCCTAATAGGCCTAAGTGGATGAATGGGCCTAAGTGGCCTAACTGGCCTAATGTGCCGAATGGGCCTAAGTGGCCTAATGGGTCTAAGGGGCCTAATGGGCCTAAGTGGCCCAATTAGCCTAAGTGTCCTAATGGAACTAAGTGGCCTAATGGGCCTAAGTATCCTAATGGGTCTAAGTGGCCTAAGTGGCCAAAGTGTCCTAATAGGCCTAATGAGCCTATTGGGCCTAAGTGAACTAATGGGGCTAATGGGCCCATTGGCCTAATTGGCCTAATGGGCCAAAAGGGCCCAATGGGTATAGTGGTCCTATTGGGATTATTGGGTCTATTGGGCCTAAGTGACCTAATGAGCCTAATGTCCTAATTGGTCGAATGGGCCTAAGAGGCCCAATGGGCCCAATGGGCATAATGGGTCTAAGGGTCCTAATAGGCCTAAGTGGACTAATGGGAATATTAGACCTATTGGGCCTAAGTGGTCCAATGGGCCCAATGGTCCGGATGGGCCTAATGTGCCCGTTATGGATAATTCAACCTAATGGGTCCAATGGGCCTAAGTGGCCTAATGGGTCAAGTGGCACAAGTTTTCTAATGGTCCTAATGGGTTTAATGGGTCTAAGTGGCCTAAGTTTTCTAATGGACCTAATGGGTCTAATGGGTCTAAGTGGTCGAATGGTCCTAAGTAGCCTAAGTTTCCTAATGGGCCTAATGGGTCAAATGGGTCTAAGTGGCCTAATGGGCCTAAGTGGCCTAAGTTTCTCAATGGGCATAATGGGTCCAATGGATCTTAGCAGTCGAATGGGCCGAAGTGGCCTAAGTTTCCTAATGAGCCTAATGGGCCTAATGGGTCTAATGGGTCTAATGTGCCTAAGTGGCCTAATCAGACTAATGGATCTAATTGGTCTAATTGGATGAATGGGTTGAATGTGCCTAGGTGGTCTAATGGGATGAATGGGTCTAATGGTACTAAGTGGCCTAATGGGCCTAAGTGGCCTAAGTTTCCTAATGTGCTTGATGAGCCTGATGGGTCTAATGGGCCTAAGTGGCCTAAGTTTCCTAATGCCCCCCATGGGCCTAATGGGTCCAATGAACTGAAATGGCCAAAGTTACCTAATGGGCCCAATGGACCCAATGAGTCTAATGAGCCTAATGGGTCCAGTGAGCCTAAGTGGCCTAAGTTTCCTAATGGGGAAAAGTGGCCTAATGGTCTTAATGGGCCTAAGTTTCCTAATGGGCCTAATGGGCTTAAGTGGCATAATTGTTTTAATGGGTCAAATGTGCCTAAGTGAACTAAGTTGCATAATGGGATGAGGTGGCCTAATGGGTCTAATGGGCCTAAGTGGACCAATGGTACTAATGGGACTAAGTGGCCTAAGTTGACTAATAGGTATAAGGGGCCTAATTGGTCTAATGAGACTAATGGTTATAATAGGTCTAAGTGGCCCAATGGGCCTAAGTATTCTAAGTTTCTTAATGGGCCTAATGGGCCTAATGGGTCCAATGGTTCTAGGTGGATCAATGGGCCTGAGTGGTCTAAGTTGCATAACGGGCCTAATGGTATTAATGTGTCTAATGGGCACAAGTGGCCTAATCTACATAATGGTTCTAACAGGCCTAATGGTTCTAATGAGCCTAAGCGGCCTAATGGGTCGAATTGGTTGAATGGGAATAACATTACTGGAAAAGGGGCTTTTTAGAACAATGCATTTATGACGGGATCCCGTCGCAAATGGACCATTGCAGAAAAGGGAATTGCATATATTATCTTTTACGACAGTACATCGCAAAAGGTTATTATTTGTGATGGGTAGTGGCACCATCACAAATAGGTTTAGTGTTTTTTTAAACTCTATTACGACGGGCCAACCACCCATCGCAAATCGTGTTCTCGTTTTTTTTAACTTTTTGAAATGGACCATCACAATTAGTATTTGTGACGGTCCGTCGCAAATACTGTGGAAAATACAAAAAAAACCCTTTTGTGACGGGCCTGTCACAAATAGTTGAAAAAATAAAATAAAAATAAATAAAATAAAATAATATTAATAAAAATATAATATTAATATAAATGAAATCATAATATTAATATTATTACAATAAAATTATTTATAAAAATAATCTTAATAATAATAATAATATGAATGGAATAATAATAATATCAATATTTATAAAATAAAATTAATTATAAAATAATTAAATAATATAATAATATTATTATTAATATCAATTAAATAATAATATTAATATTAGTAATATAATAAAAAAATTAGTATTCACAAAAATATAAAAATATATTAATTAATAAAATAATAAATATAATAAAAAAATAAATAAATAATAAAAACTGTAATATTCAAGAAAATATAAAAAATGAACTATTTAAAACTTTAAATAGTTAATATTTCAAAATAAATACATTCAAATGTTTCATTATAAAATAAAAGTACATCACTGAGGGGGAGGGTCATCTAGAGGAGATGTAGGAGATTGTGGGGGGAACTCCATCCGAAAACTGTGAGTCAGACGTCACATGTACTCCAACTTCTCCTGCTCCTACTGATGCCTCCATCGACGCATCTCATTATGCACCTCCTACTGCTGCTGCTACTGTTGTCATGGGAACTTTTTCAGCTGCTGTTGCTGCCACTGACACATCTAATCCTGCTCCCTACACATAGTCTCTATAAGCTCACTCTGATCTCGCAGCTTCTCCTCATTTTGTTCATTATATGATGATGACTCTCTCTAAGATCTTCTTGAGCTAGACGCTGACATCACAGAGGATCCATAAAAATCTACAGGGGTCAATTGAGTGCTAATAGCAATAAGTCGGTCTTTCTCAAAGGAATACTAGGTTGTCTGCATCCATTTTGCCTCATCAAATCGGGGTCACTAGTCTGACCATCGGTCTCAGCCTGACTCTCACTATGTGTCTGAGATGTCGCGGCCTCATATGACTCCTTCAATTGAAATTTAAAATTAAAATATTTAAAATATTATTTTTAGTTAAATTTAAAACTCAAAAAGAAATTATACTCACCACAATCTGATACTGGCGAGAACCTCTAATCTCTCCAGTAGATGGATCACTATACATCCTCCTATAAACATCATACTCTGTAATATCGGGTTGTGTGACTACCTATATGAATATAAAATAAACCATTTACATTTAAAGTTATATACAATATTTAAGGAAAATGTACTTACCATATGCTCCCTATGCGTACTGAATGTACGACTACCAGCTCAATTGGTCACCTCCTGTCTCCCCTGATTTTTTCAACCTGCTGATAATCAACTCTGAAAACTCCTACTCAATCAGTGTGTACATAATCTATCCCAAACCTGAGATGAAATATAATTAGGTCAGTGGACACGACATATCACATCAAACTATGTAACTACTACTTTCTCCATTGCTTTCCTTTTCAAATTGTGCAAAAATTGAGTGCAACATGGACGCATATCTCCCTTCCATTATTTCCAGATAGCTTCATGCATGCTCTTATCAATGGGATACCATAAACCCAACAAATAATTTATTATATCAAGTTATTAATTAAATTAATTTCAAAATAAATATTATTTATTTACGTACAAAACAATGCTCGAACATGCAGTGCTCTACATCAACGATAATCTGATCTCATGACACCCATGCATCAGAAAAATAATTGTGTAATATAGTGCGCCCCTATCAAACAACTATATGCGTAAAGATGTGAAAAAAAATTAATCAAACAATTATAATATACATAAATTAATTAAAACTAACTAAAATACATAGATAAACATACCTATGCATGCGTGGATCGAACCCAAGATGTGGATGTCGCTCGGGGATAGGGTTTGGAATCATCAGTTGGGAAAGACCACGCCCCCTCTGAGTACCCCCTAAACTGCAAGCAGTCTGAGGGTCAGATGATCCGACATCCTACTCATCCAAACAGACGATACAAATCCTCTTCCACCTGAAACATGAAATGATTTTTGTTATAAAATAATTGAAAACAACTATTATATATAGATATATATTATATATGATTATAACTAGAATTTAAGTGTTTCAATGTTCATCCTCATCCTCATTTTCATAGCTATTGATGTCAATGTCTTCATCTTCCTTCTCAACATCATAAATTTCCATATTAGTTTCAATTTCATCATCTCTTGTCATTTCAAATTAAGTTGTAATGTCATTAACATCATCATCACCATCGGACCTTAACTGCGGGGTGTCATCAGTGATATTCATGTATCTTCATGAAAAAGATGGATTCAGAGCAGTCTCTTGAAAAATTTCAATTCCTTGCACTTTAGCGGAACCACATTCACTTTCAGTAAACTGATTGTCTCAAGATTTAATTTTTATTATGATCTACCAATCACGAAACTCCCTTGAAGTAGAATAATCTTTGATTAATAAATTTGATGTGCCTGATGAGCTAATAAAATGGTTCATTTACTTCAAGAAGACTTTTATATTGAATATCAACGATTCCATGGATTAGATGAACACACAAGCCTTTCTCATTATCCAACCACTAACATTTAAACATCGTTATGTAATGTTTTCCCAGATAACACGGTTCAATGATTTCTTCTAGTATGATGTAAAAGTCAACTTTAGTTTCCCTATAACGAGATCCTATCAAGAAAAAACCACTATTCATTTTTTTATTCCTCATATACATGTGTATGAAATCGAAAACCATTCACCACATATGAATCATAAGATTTAATAATTTTGGATGGGGGTTACTCAATACACACAATCGATTATTAATTTTATCATCATTTTGAGATACCTGAAAATTTGTAAAACAATTATCACTATAAAAATTATTAAATTTATTTTGTATGTGAAATAAAAAATAATTTATGTTACAAGTTTTTGAAACCAGTAATAATTTTTGACGAAGTTCTTAAAAATAAGCTGTTGTAATTTATGGAAACTATTTCTTGATATGATTATCATATAACCTATAAATAAAATAAGATTAATGTACTATTACAAAAATTATAGAATAATTTATAGGAGCACTCACAGTACAAATGGTTTCATTTCTTCATAGTTAAGAAGAATATATGTATGTGCTTTGTGATGTTCATCATCTGAAATCCATCATTCATGAACTCCATCTAAGCCAAGTTCGAGCTGATTGAAAAATAATAATTGATTTCTCATATCATCATCAACATTTCCCTCAATATGAATCAAGTGATTTTGTTTTTAAGGGACATTAAGATTGAAATTAATGAGAGCATAAAAAAGAAATTTCCTCTTGAAAATAAGTTTTTGCAATTAATCCTTCAACTGCTGCTTTGTTACGTACTTTTTTTTCAATTTCTGCATGAATATTTTAAATTGGTACATCCATCATAACTATAATGGACCTCCACATTTTGTTTCATGCATAAAATATAATATCAAATGTTCCATTGAGTCAAAAAAAATCCTTGCAAGAATACTTTTCAAATTTACATAAAATTAAAACAAAATCTTCTTGCAGTTTTCTTACTGCATCGTAGTCTATTTTCGACGCACAAATCTCTCGAAAAAAATATGATATGTCTATTAACACATCCCAAATCATAGGATTTAACAAACCTCTTTATCTGATCAACATAATTATTTATATTAAAACATGATAGTCATGACTTTTCAATCCGGTAATATGACCATTTCTGACACATCTACCCAAATTGGAAGAATAACCATCTGGAAGCCTCAAATATACAATCCACTAACAAAATAATAAGTGAATCTATTTGGACAGTGTATAATATTCTTTTGGCACTTGAGTCTTAGCCCGGTTGGTAAGGACTCCGTAAGTGCATCCAAGCGACCAGGGATCAAATCCAGGTGGAGGCAAAATTTCCAGGGTACTGTAGCAGTACTGTAGTAGGCACTGTAGCAGTACTATAGCAGGAACTATGCAGTACTGTAGCGGGAACTGTAGCAGTCACTGTTTGGCACTGTAGCAGTTGGGAATATGCCCCTGTTTGGCCCTTTGGTCCACCGAGGCCTTCGGGTCAATAAGGCCTTTGGGCCACCTCAAGGCCTTCGGGCCACCTTAAGTGTAGATGAAAACCAGACAACCTACAAGGTACAAGATCTATAAGAAGAATGAGCAAGGAGCTTTCACCACAGTAGAAGCTAAACAGATTTCAATAATGATAGGGTATGACACCTGCCATCAGGACAAGCCTATGCATGCATGGGAATGCCTAGACGAATAGTCATGCGAAGGTGGAGAACTGATTTCACGATGAATATGCTGGGGAGGAGCAGTTCTAAGTAGTTAGTCTAGGTTGTATGTAATGTTTGAAGCCTACGGGCAATGAATTCCTCTAAGGCCTACAAGCCATGTAATACTTACACCTTCGGGCCTTGTAAGGGTTCCACCTAACCCCTTGAAAGGTGGATTATCAAAATCAATAAAAAATGAAGGCCTTCAGGCCATTGGAGGTATAAGATTATTTTGGATTCATTAACTTTTGTGATCTGATATTTTCAAATGGTTCAAGTTCTGGTCGCTTTCAAATTTGGGAAAAATCTAATTATGCCTTTCCATTATCTTTGGTCTTTCCTGGTGTATTCAAAACTATATGAAATAAATTATCAAAATAGTTCTTCTCAATATGCATCACATCCAACATGTGACGGACCAAAAAATCCGACCAATATGGAAAATCCCAAAAAATGCTCCGTTTTATCCAATTATGCTCTTTTCCAAACCCACCAATTTTTTGTTGGTTTATTATTGGTCCAAATTTTATGGGAGTTAATGAAGAGACAATTTAATTTAACTCTTTACCTGAGATAATTATTGGAGGCCCATCTTTTTCAACTATTTCTTTTCTAAAATGATATTTGTTTCTTCGAAAAGGATGATCGGTTGGAAGAAATCTACGATGACAGTAAAAAAAACAAGGTTTTTTTCTATTGATGAGCATAAACACTTTATTGTCTCTCATAGAGTACGGACATGATTTTGGACCATGTGTACTCCAACCAAATAACATTTCTTATGATGGGAAGTCACTAATTTTCCACATCAATGCAGCTTTATATAGGAAGTTTTATTTCAAGCAACATCATATATACTAACATAATTACTCCATAGTAAATTTAACTCATCAATCAGTTTCAAATAAACATCAATATTCATTTTCGGATGACCTGGAATTAATAAGGTCAAAGGATATATGGATCCTTCATCAACATCCATGGAGGTAAATTGTACGAAGTTATAAATACAAGACAACATGAATACTAACTACTATAAGAACCAAACGGATATAAACTATCATTAGAAAGACCCAATCACATGATTTGGGCTTCTAAATCAAAAGACAAATACACCTATTCAAAATGTTTCCATTAATCCCCATCATAGGGATAGTTTAAGATTTTACTGGTTGAAATGTTGGTTTTGTTCTATGACATCAATAATGTTGTGTTTTTAGACATAAATAAATGCTGCAATCTGGGTGTGAGTAGGAAATATCTCAATTGTTTTACAAGAATAAATCTAGAATTCCCTGATTGCGGTTCTTTATACCTTGATTGTCCACATATAGGATAACTATTCAATGACCCATTTTCACCATAATATAAGATGCAGTCATTTGAGCATGCATGAATCTTCTGATAACTAAGACCCAGATTACAAACCAACCTCTTACTCTCATAGAAATTTACAGGCATCCCATTTCCTTCAGGTAGCAGTGTTTTTAACAAAGAGAATATTTGATCAAAACAACTATTTGATATTCCATTATCTGATTTAATATCTATAAATTTAGCAACTACTTTAAACTTTCTTATCTTACAACCAAGATATAATACATCTTCAGCGGACCTCAACAACTAGTATAAATTATATGGTTCCAACTCAGGAGTTAAATCAATATCATCCTAAGTTTTAGTTTGTTGAAAAGACAGAACTCCACATCAGGTACTAAATTTTGAAACCGTGCTGGATCTGGAACCAAATTATTATTATCTTCTCTGAAACTACGTTCACCATGTTGATACCAAAAAACATGATCTGGTTGAAAACCAAAATGCAATAAATGACTGCTAAAATTGTAAAATGTGTCATACGTCCTCAGAGCACATTTTTTACAAGGACACGTAATTTTCTCTTCTGAAACAAATTTTGGTTGTGATGATGCAAATGATAAGAATGCTTAAACACCCTCAATATATACAGGATTTAAACTAGAATAGTTTGGATTCATGTGTTGATTTATCCAAGCACAATCATTTAATAATGATTGTTGTCGACTTCCTTGTTCCATATTTTTCTAAAAAATATGAATAATTAGTTATTTTGTATAATTAGATATAAGATAAACATTATCCAAAAAAGGGAAGACAATTAAATTCTCTTTTCTATAAATTTATAATAATTTCTATTATTTTATATTTATTTATACTTTTTTAAGCTTTTATACCAATCTAAATTCATTTATAAATTTTTTTACTAATTAACACCAATTATTATTAATTAAAGGTATTTTGTACTAATTATTGTAAATTATCAGTGGCACAACTTCTAATGGAATGGTGGCAACACTTTTGTCCAATGACTACCCCCTTGCAACTTTATGTGACTAAAATCACTATGAAAAGTTTGCTCTAACATATGAATATCCATTTTTATATGCACGATGATGGAGAGTAGGGAGGCTACTTCGTGCTTCTCTCCCTGCTCGTGCATACGAAAATTGATATTTGTACATCGAAGCATAATTTTCATAGTAATTTCAGTTGGAGAAGTTCCAAGGAGATGAGTCGCCAGGAAGAAGAGCCTCTTTTGTCTGACAACTCACCTCCTTGCAACTTTCTTTGACTTAAATCACTATGAAAAATCTACTTTGACTGATTTCAGTGAGAGAAAGTTGCAAGGAGCTAAGTCATTGATCAGAATGAATCTCTTCAATCCATTGGAAATTTTTCCATTTTATCAATGTACTCAAATTTATTCCAATTTATTACTAATTAATCCTAATTATTACTAATTAATCCTAATTATTACTAATTAATCCCAATTGTTACTAATTCTTACTAATTATTACTAATTAATCATAATTCTTATTAATTATTACTAATTGTTACTAATTGTTACTAATTATTACTAATTTTTACTAATTTTTACTAATTGTTACTAATTAAAAATAATTAATCCTAATTAATCCTAATTAAATATAATTATTACAAATTAATCCAAATTATTACTTATTAATCCAAATTATTAATAATTAATCCTAATTATTACCAATTAATCCGAATTATTTCCAATTAATCCTAATTATTACTAATTATTACTAATTAATCCTAATTATTACTAATTATTATTAATTATTACAAATTTTTACTAGTTATTACTAATTATTACAATATATTACTAATTATTGATAATTATTATTGATTAATCCTAATTAGTGATAATTATTACTAATTAAACGTAATTATGGATAATTATTACTAATTATTACTAAATAATTATAATTATTATAAATTATTACTAATTATTACAAATTATTACAAATTATTTCTAATTAATCCTAATTAATTCTAATCAATACTAATTATTAATAATTATTAATAATTATTACAATTTATTACTAATTATTAAAATTTATTACTAATTATTACAATTTATTATTAATTATTACAATTTACCACTAATTATCACAATTTATTACTAATTATTACTAATTATTACTAATTATTAATAATTATTATAATTTATTACTAATTATTACAATTTATTACTAATTAATACTAATTAATACTAATTAATGCTAATTAATACTAATTACTTCTAATTATTTCTAATTATCTATAATTATTTCTAATTATTACTATTTATTACAATTTATTACAATTTATTACAATTTATTGCTAATTATTTCTAATTATTTCTAATTATTACTAATTATTGCTAATTATTCCTAATTATTACAAATTATGACAAATTATTTCAAATTATTTCAAATTATTACAAACTATTACTAATTATTACTAATTGTTACAAATTATTTCTAATTATTACTAATTATTAAAATTTATTACTAATTATTACAAAGTTTTGCTAATTATTACCATTTATTACTAATTTTTACAATTTATTACTAATTTTTTACTAATTATTATAAATTATTACTAATTATTACAATTTATTACTACTTATTACAATTTATTACTAACTAATACTAAGTAATACTAATTAATACTAACTAATACTAATTATTGCTAATTATTCCTAATTATTACTAACTATTACTAATTATTTATAATTGTTAGTAATCATTACTAATTATTTCTAATTGTTACTAATTATTACTAATTATTTCTAATTATTACAAATTCTTACAAATTATTACTAATTATTACTAATTATTACAAATTATTACAAATTATTACAATTTATTAAAATTTATAACAATTTATTACAATTTATTACTAATTATAACAATTTATTACTAATTATTACAATTTATTACTAGTTAATACTAATTATAACTAATTAATCATAATTATTTCAATTTATTACTAATTATTACAATTTATTACTAATTATTTCAATTTATTACTAATTATTTCAATTTATTACTAATTATTTCAATTTATTACGAATGATTTCAATTTATTACTAATTATTTCAATTTATTACTAATTATTTCAATTAATTAATATTTATTAATATTTATTACTAATTATTAAAATTTATTACTAATTATTACAATTTATTACTAATTATTACATTTTATTACTAATTATTACAATATATTACTAATTATTGATAATTATTACTGATTAACCCTAATTATTGATAATTATTACTGATTAATCGTAATTATGGATAATTATTACTAATTATTACTAAATAATTCTAATTATTATAAATTATTACAAATTATTACAAATTATTACAAATTATTTCTAATTAATCCTAATTAATCCTAATTATTACTAATTATTACTAATTATTAATAATTATTACAATTTATCACAAATTATTAAAATTTATTACTAATTATTACAATTTATTACTAGATATTACAATTTATTACTAATTATTACAATTTAATACTAATTATCATAATTTATTACTAATTATTACTAATTATTACTAATTATTACAATTTATTACTAATTATTACAATTTATTACTAATTAATACAAATTATTTCTAATTATTTATAATTATTAAAATTTATTACAATTTATAACAATTTATTGCTAATTAGTACTAATTATTTCTAATTATTACTAATTATTACTAATTATTCCTAATTATTACAAATTATGACAAATTATTTCAAATTATTTTAAATTATTACAAATTCTTACAAATTCTTAATAATTATTACAAATTATTTCTAATTATTTCTAATTATTAAAATTTATTACTAATTATTACAAACTTTTACAAATTATTACAGTTTATTACCATTTATTACTAATTATTACAATTTATTACTAATTATTACTAATTATTACTAATTATTATAAATTATTACTAATTATTACAATTTATTACTAGTTATTACAATTTATTACTAACTAATACTAAGTAATACTAATTAATACTAACTAATACTAATTATTTCTAATTATTCCTAATTATTACTAATTATTTCTAATTATTACTAATTATTACTAATTATTTCTAATTATTACTAATTATTACTAATTATTTCTAATTATTACAAATTATTACAATTATTACTAATTATTACAAATTATTACAAATTATTACTAATTATTACAGTTTATTAACATTTATTACAATTTATTACTAATTATTACAATTTATTACTAGTTAATACTAATTATAACTAATTAATCCTAATTATTACAATTTATTACTAATTATAACAATTTATTAATAATTATTTCAATTTATTACTAATTATTTCAATTTATTACTAATTATTTCAATTAATTAATAATTATTAAAATTTATTACTAATTATTAAAATTTATTACTAATTATTACAATTTATTACAATTTATTAAACTTTATTACTAATTATTATAATTTATTACTAATTAATACAATTTATTACTAATCATGACCATTTATTACTAATTATTTATAATTAACACTTAGACACAATTATTCATAAAAATAAATACCGCAAAAACAAATATCTAATTCTAATTTAATTTAATTGCATCTAACTAAAAAAAATTATAAATATCTTAAAATAAAATAAATTAACTAAACAATAAAAAAATAGACAAATACCTTGAAACTGAAGTTTTCGGAGTATAAGAGTCAGGGATTATGTTCCAATTTAAAAGTTTAAACTATGAAAAATTTTAGAAGAAATTTTTTCAGAAGAGATAGAGAGAGAAGTTGAGAAAGAAGTAGAACGAGAGAAATCAAATGAGGGTATATGTAGGTTAGATTATTTGTGACGAGTCCCGTCGCAAATGCCCACTACCCGCATTAATTAAAGTCAGATGAAAAAAATATTTTTTGACGGGACCCGTTGCAAATGGGTACCTCTCGACATACTATTTGCGGCAGGACAAGTATCCCATCGCAAATACTAAAAATCATCGCCGAGTATTTGCGATGGGAATTGGAACTCGTCACAACTACTTGTGCCCGTGGGTTAACGCGCATTTTGCACCAAACCTTTTGCGACAGGTCATAACCCCCCACACCCCGTCGTAAATAACTATTATTTGCGAGGGGTCGATTATCTCGTCGCAAATAACCCCTTCGGACGAGTTATTTGCGACGGGCCCCTGACCTGTTTCAAATAAGTCGTCGCAAATTGTCATTTTTCCCATAGTGTAATGGGCCTAATGCGCCTAATGGACCTAATTGGTCTAAAGGCCCCGATGGGCCTAATGGGTGTAATGCGCCGAAGTGGCTTAATAGGTCTAAGTGGCCTCAATGGCCTAATGGGACTAATGGGCCTAAGTGGCCTAAGTGGCCTAATGGGCCTAATGGGCCTAAGTGGCTCAATACGCTGAATTGGTCTAAGTGGCTGAATGGGCCTAAGTGGCATAATGGGCCTATGTGGGCGAATGAGATTGATGGGCCTAATTGGTCCAATGGGCCTCAATGGACTCATGGGCCTAATGGGCCTAAGTTGACTAAGTGGCCTAATGGGCCTAATGGGCCTAAGTGGACTAATAGGCCTCAGTGGCCCAATGGGCCTAATGGGCCTAATGGGCCTAATGAGTCTAAGTGGCTTAAGTGACCTAATAAGCCTAATTCGACCAATAGGCCTTAGTGGCCTAATGGGCCTAATGGGCATAAGTGGCCTAATGGGCCTAATTGGCCTAAGTGGCCTAATGAGCCGAATGGGCCTAAGTGGTCTAATGGGCCTAATGGGCCTAATGGGCCCAAGTGGCCAAAATGGCCTAATGGGCCTAAGTGGTCTAATGGGCCTAAGGGGCCACAACGACCTAATGAGCCTCAGTGGTCGAAATAGCCTAAAGGGCCTAATTGGACTAATGAGACTAAGTGGCCTAATGGGCCTAATGGGCCTAATGGGCCTAAGTGACCTAATGGGCCTAATGGGCCTAAGTGACATAATGGGCTTTAAGTGGCCTAATGGGCTTAATGAGCATAATGGGCCTAAGAGGCCTAAGTGGCCTAAGTGCCTAAGGGGCCTAAGTGGCCTAATTGGCCTAAGTGGCCTAATGGACCTAATGGGCCTAAAGGGCCTAAGAGGCCTAAGGGGCCTAATGGGCCTAATGGGCCTCAATAGGCAAATGGGACAAAGGTTCCTAATGGGCCTAATGGGTCATAGTGGCCTACTGGTCCTAATGGACCTAATGGGCCTATGTTGCCTAATGGACCTAATGAGCCTAAGTGGCCTAATGAGACGAATGGGCCTAAGTGACCTAATAGGTTGAATGGGCCTCAATGGCCTAATGGGATGAATGGGCCTAATGAGCCTAACTGTCCTAACTAGCCTAATGGGCCTAATGGGCCTAAGTGGACTAATGAGTCAAACGGGCCGAAGGGGCCTAAGGAGCCTAATGGGCCTGGTGGGCCTAATGGGCCTATGTGGCCTAATGGGCTCGACGGGCATAATATGCTTAATGGGCCTAAGTGGCCTAATTAGTCGAATGGGCCTAAGTGGCCTGATGGGCCTGATGGTCCTGATAGGCATAATGAGCATAATTGGCATAATGGTCCGAATGGGCCTAAGTGGCCTCATGGGCTTGATGGGCCTGATGGGCCTAATGGGTCAAATGGGCTTATGTGGCCTAATGAGCTGAATGGGTCTAGGTGGACTCATGGTCCAAATGGGCCTAAGCGGCCTAATGGGCCTGATGGTCCTGATGGACCAAATGGGCCTCAATGTCCTAATGGGCCTCATGGGTCTAATGGGCCTAAGTGGCCTAATGGGCCTATTGGGTATAATGGGCCTAAGTGTCCTAATGGGCCTAATGGACCTGATGGGCTTAGTGGGCATAATGGTCCTAAGTGGATTAATGGGATTAAGTAGCCTTAGTGGCCTACGGGCCTAATGAGCCTAATGGGCCTAAGTGGCTTAATGAGCTGAATGGGCCTAAATGGCCTAATGGGCCTAAGTGGCCTAATGGGCTTAAGTGGCTTAATGGGATTGATGGGCCAAATGGGTCAAATGGTCCTTAGTGGCCTCATGGTCCTAATGGGTCTAAGTGGACTAAGTAGGCAAATGGGCCTCATGGGCCTAATTGGACTAATGTGCTTAAGTGGCCTAATGGACCTGATTGGCCTAATGGGTCCGATTGGCCTAATTTCCAAAATGGGCCTCAGTCGCTCAAAGGGCCTAAGTGGCACAATGGGCCTCAATGGCGCAATGGGCTTAATGGGTCTAAGTGGCCTAATGGGCATTAGTGGCCAAATGGACCAAATGGCCCCTGTGGGCCTAATAGGCCAGATGGGCACAATGGGGCGAAGTGGACCAATGGGCCCTATGGGTCTAATTGGCATAATGGGCCTAATGGGCTGAATGGGCCTCATGGGCCCAATGGGCCTCATGGGCCAAAGTGGTCTAAGTGTCCTAAATGGGCCTCATGGGATAAAGTGAACGAATGGGTCTATTGAGCCTAATGGTCCTATGGGCATAATGGGCCTATTGGGCCTCAATGGCCTAATGGGTTTAATGGGCCTGATAGGCCCAATGGGCAGAATGAGCCTAATTAGCCCAATGGGCGAAATGGGCCTAAGTGACCTAATGAGCCTAATGGGACAAATGGGCCTCATGAGCCTAATGGTTCTAATGGGCCTAAGTGGATTAATGGGCATAATGGGGTAAAGTGGCCTAATGGGCCTAATGGACTTTAGTGGCCTAATGGGCCTCATAGACATGATGGGCCTAATGGGCCTAATTGGCATAATGGGCCTAAGTGGCCTAATGGACCTAATTGGACTAATATTCTTAATGGTCCTAAGTGGATTAATGGGCTCAATGGGCCTAAGGGGATGAATGGGACTAATGGGACTAAGTGGTGGAATGGGCCTAATGGGCTTAAGCGGTAGAATGGGCCAAATAGGCCTAAGTGGCCTGGTGGTCCTAATGGTCCTAAGTGGTCAAATGGGCCTGATGGGCCTAATGGGCCTAATGAGTCTTAAGGGCCTTGAGGGCCGAATGGGCTTCATGGGCCCAATGGGCCTAATTGGCATAAGTGTCGTAATATGTATAATTGGCCTAATGGGCCTCATGGGACTTAATGGCCTGATGGGCCTGATGGGCCTAATGGACCTAATGGGCCTATTGGGCCTAATGGTCATTATTGGACTAAGAGTCCGAATGGGCCTAGTGGGCCTAATGGGCCTAAGGGGCCTAAGTGGCCAAATGGGCCTATGTGGCTAAATGGTCCTAGTGGTCCTAAAGGGCCTAATGGGCCTAATGGGCCTAAGGACCTCATGGTCCTAATGGAACAAATGGGCCTAAGTGGCCTCATGGGCCCAATGGGCCTAATTGGCCTAAGTGGCCTAATGGGCATAATGGGCCTAAGTGGCCTAATAGACCTGATGGGCCTAATGGGCCTCATGGGCCTCAAGGACCTACATGGCTTAATGGGCCTAAGTGGCCTAATGGGCCTAGTGGGCCTGATGGGCCTAATAGGTCGAATGGGAAAAATTGGCCTGATGGGCCTAATGGGCCTAAGTTTCCTTAGTTGGCGTAAAGGGCCTAATGGTTTGAATGGGCCTAAGTGGCTTAATGGGATTAATGGGTTCAATGGCCTCCTTGGCCTTAGGGGCCTGATGAGTTGAGTGGGCCTAATAGGCCTAATGGGATGAATGGTCCAAGTGGTCTCAATGGTCCTAATGGTCTTAAGTGTCCTAATGGTCCTATGTGGCCTAAAGGGCATAGTGGCCCTAATGGGATTAATGGGAATAATGGGCCTAATGGGCCCAAGTTGCTAGATGGGTCTAATGGGTCTCATGGGCCTCCTGGGTCTAAGTGGCCTCATGGGCTGAATGGGCCTAATGGGTAGTGTCCTAATGGGACTAGTGGGACTCATGGTCCTAATGGGCCTCATGGGCCTCATGGGCGGAATGCGCCTCATGGGCCTAATGGGCCTAATGGGCCTGATGGGCCTAATGGGCATAATGATCCTAAGTGGCCTAATGGGTCGAATGAGCCCAAGTTCTCTCATGGGCCTAGTGGTCCTAATGGGCATAATGGGGATAATGGGCCTCATGGGCCTAAGTGGCCTCTTGGGGCCAATGGGCCAAATGGGCCTACGTGTCCTCATGGGTCCGATGGGCCTCATGGTCCTAATGGGCCTCATGGGCGGAATGCGCCCCATGGGCCTAATGGGCCTGATGGGCCTGATGGTCCTAATAGTCCTGAGTGGCCTAATGGGCCAAATGGGCCTAAGTTCCCAATGGGCTTAATGGGCCTAATGTGGCTAATGAGCCTAATGGACCTAGTTGGCCTAAGTGGCCTAATCGGGCTAATCCACCAAATCGGCCTAATGGGCCTAAGTGGCTTAAGTGGATTAACAGATCTAATAGGCCTATTAGGACGAATGGGTTTATTGGGCCTAATGGGCCTATGTGTCCTAATGGGCCTAATGGGTCTACATGGACTAATGGACTTAATGGGCCTAAGTGGAATACGTGGCTTAATGGGATTAATGGGCCTAATGGGACTAATGGGTTTAATGGTTCAAATGGCCCTAATGGGCCTAAGTGGACAAATGGGTTAAATGGTCCTAATGGGACTAATGGGTTTAATGAGCCCAATGGGCTTAAGTGGCCTAATGGGATTAATGAGACTAAGTTGCCTAAGCCCTCTAATTGACATAATGAGCCTTATAAGCCTAAGTGGTCTAATCGACCAAAGTGGCCAGAGTGGCCTAATTAGCCTAATCAACCAAATGAGACTAATGGGGCTAATTGACCTAATTCCTAAGTGGACTAAGTGGCCTAATGGGTCTAATGGTCTTGATGACCATAGTGGGCCTAAGTGGCCTAAGTGGGTGAATTTACCTAATCAACCGAATGAGCCTAATGGGCCTAATGGGACGATGTGGCATAATCAGCCTAATCGACCGAATAGGCCTAATGGATATAGTGGACCTAAGTGGCCAAATGGTCCTAATAAGCCTAATGGGTCTAAGTGGACAAATCTGCCTAACAGACCGAATGGGCCTAAAGGGCCTAATGGACCTAAGTGTCTTAATCGGGCTAATCGACCGAATGGGCCTAAGTGGCCAAATCGGCCTAATTGATCGAATGGTCTTAATGATCCTAGGTGGAATAATGGGCCTAATGAGCCTAATGAGTCTAAGTGGCCTAAGTGTCCTAATTGGCCTAATCAGATGAATGAGACTAATGGGCCTAAGTGGCCTAATGGGCCTAATGGGTCTAAGTGGCCTAATAAAACTAATCGACTGAATGGGCCTAAAGGGCCTAATGGGCCTAAGTGTCTTAATCGGGCTAATCGACCGAATGGGCCTAAGTGGCCAAATCGGCCCAATCGATTGAATGGGCCTAATGATCCTAGGTGGCATAATGGGCCTAATGAGCCTAATGGGTCTAAGTGGCCTAAGTGTCCTAATTGGCCTAATTAGATGAATGAGCCTAATGGGCCTAAGTGACCTAATGGGCCTAATGGGTCTAAGTGGCCTAATCAAACTAATCGATTGAATTGGCCTAATGGGACTAAGTGGCTGATTCAAACTAATGTGACTAAGTGGCCGAATGAGCCTAATGGGCCAAATTGGCCTAATGGGGTTATTTGGCCTAATGGACCTAAGTGGACAAATGAGCTTAAGTGGCCTAATGGGCCTAATGGGACTAATGGGCGTAAGTGGCCCAATGGGCCTCATGTCCTAATGGTGCGAAATGGCCTAATGGGCCTAGTGGTCCTAAGTGGCCTAATGGGCCTAATGGGCCCAATGTGCCCAATTGGACTAATGGGCCTATTGGGCCTAATGGGTTTAAGTGTCCTAATGGGTATAAGTGGCCTAATGGGCCTAGTGGGCCTAAGTGGCCTAATGGGCCTAAGAGGCCTGATGGGTTTTGTGAGCCTAATGGACTTAATGCACCTAATTATCCTAATGGGCCTACTGGGCCTATTGGGTATAAGTGGACTAATGGGACTAAGTGGCCTAATGTGCCTAAGTGGTTGAATGATCCTAATGGGCATAATGTACCTAATAGTCTTAATGTTTCGATTGGTACTAATGGGCCCAATGGGCCTAAGTGGCTATATGGGCCTAATGGGACCAATGGGACCAATGGGATGAATGAGCCTAATGGGCCTAAGTGGATTAATGGGACTAGTGGTCTCATTGTCGTGGGTTTAGAAAATGAGAAGAGCATGACATGCATGGTAAAAATGACTTCCCACTAGGATTTCATATCTCATTTGAAGTAATGATTTATGTTGTGATATGAATTTGTTGATTTTTTAAAATTCTAGAAATCATTTTCAAATTTGTAATTTTGAAAAGAGAATGGTTGTGGTATTTTGAAAATGGGTCGATTTTTAAAACATGGTGGATGTTTTTTCAAAAATTATTGAACATAGGAAATGTTGGTTTTTGTAAATCATAGTTATGATAGTTGAAATGTGATAGAATTTGAAATTGTTAAGCCTTCTATTGCTAGGGAGTGAGACTTATGGTGTTTCTCATGTGAACAGAGAATGGAACCTAGTTGGCATCATAGAAACCAACCTAAGGAAGCTATTAAAAATGTGGTTTAATCTAAGACCCAGGTGAACCAGTAGCTTTCGCAAAGCATAGTGAAATCTTTTGAAGTTTTATATAGTGGGAATAAAATAGATGAATCAAGGCATGTGGACCATTTGGTTTAGTTTTAGAAGAAAAATCCACCCATATTTTGGGATGATTCAGAACCAGAAAGGGTGGAGGCATGGCTAAATAGGATGAATCAAAGCTTTGATTTCCTAGGAACACTAATGGAGTTCAAAGTCAAGTTAGTGACATACATGTTGGAATATCTTCCGTGTTAGTGGTGGGAGTTTTTGATCTAGGCTAAAGTGGACCAAGGTATGGCATGGGAGGATTTCGAGGAATTGTTCAATAAACAATTCTATCCTCACACGTTTAGAATTTAGAGAAAAATGGATTTCTTTTTCTTGAAGTAGTAGAACCTTTCTGTGATATAATATGTGTCTAAATTCATGAATTTAGTTTAGTTTTCACCTGAGGTTGCAGCTAGTGCATCTTTGGAGACACACATTTTTTAATTTTGGATGAGGTAGGAAATGTGTTTGAAGATTGCGGTAATCTGTATAACAGATTGTACAGAGATGGTAAATAGGGAAACCATGGATGAAAGGGACATATTAGGGGTGATTGGTGGAGGAGATATCATGATACCTATGGGAAATGATGGAAACTACAATGCAGGGAGCAAGTGAAAGGGGGACACTTATTTCCAAGGTGGGAGTATGGCTCAAAATACGATGGAAGGATCAATGAATCTTCCTATGAAGCTTAAGAGAAAGTCAGGATGTTTCCAATGTGGCGCTCTAAGACACATGAAGCGAGAATGTACATCACCACCTGGAGCATGCCATAATTGTAATTAGATGGGGTATCTTTAGTGTTATTGTCTCCATGCTCCAAGGTCGGGTGTTCAGGAAACTTCTCAAGGTTCACAATCGTCTTATGCCTCAACGGGATGAGGAAAACATAATACCCCTCGTTATTAGAACAAAGTTAGTCACGGTGATTCCAGGAATACCATGAATCCTCGGCATGGGTAATTTCAGCAGGGGAATAAAGATAAAAGTGTGGCAAGTAAGCAGGTATTTGGAGTTGATCAGGTTATTTTGAATGGACAACTTGTACCATCGATGGTGGGAGGTACAATTCTTTTGAATTCTACCCTTATTCAAGCATTGTTTGATACAGGTGCATATCATATTTCATTGCTTCTCATGTTGTTGATTTGTTGGGTCTAAATATGGAAATGATGCCTTCTATTTTGAAACTTCACACTTCTCTGGGTCAAAGAAAGTTTCGAGCCTTTCCATATCGAGATTATTATATAGCTGTCGGGTGACCGATTCAGGTTCGACCTGGGTTGGTTCGTGGTAGCCTAATTGGCCTAATTTCCCTAAATGACCTAAATTGTTCTAAATGGCCTAAATTGGCCTAAATGGCCTAATTGGCCTAAATGATCTAAATGGACTAATTGGCCTAAATTGACTAAATGACCTAATTAGACTAATTGGAATAATTTGACTAAATGGACTAAATGGCCTGAATGGCCTAAATTATCCTAAATAGACTAATTGGCCTAAATGAACTAAATGACCTAAATTGTTGAAATTGACCTAATGGTCTAATTGTCCTAAATGCTCTAAATTGGCCTAAATTGACTAATTGGCCTAAATGAACTAAATTTCTTAATTGGCCTAATTGACCTAATTGGCCTAAATGTCCAAAATTGGCCTAAATGGATTAAATTAGCCTAAATGTCCTAAATTGGCCTAATTGGTCTAAATGACCTAAATGGCCTAATTGACCTAAATGGCCTAATTGGCCTAATTGGTATAAATAGACTAATTTTCCTAAATGTTCTAAGTGACCTAAATTGGTATAATTGGCCTAATTGGTCTAAATGGCCTAAATTGGTCTAAATGTCCTAAATTGGTCTAAATGGCCTAATTGGCCTAAATGGCCTAAATGACCTAACTAGTCTAATTATACTAAATGGACTAATTTTCCTAAATTACCTAAATGGTCTAATTGGTCTAATTGCCCTGAATGGCCTAAATGACCTAAATTGGCCTAAATGGCCCAATTGGCCTAAATGGCCTAAATGGCCTAATTAGACTAATTGGCCTAATTGGTCTAAATGACCTAAATTGTCCTAAATGGCCTAAATATCCTAATTGAACTAATTGAAATAAATTGTATTAAATGACATAAATGACCAAAATTTTCCTAATTGGCCTAATTGGTCTAAATGGTCTAAATTGGCCTAAATCCTAATTGGTCTAAATTTCATAAATTACCTAATTGGATTAATTAGCATAATTGACCTAAATAGCCTAAATTTTCTTAAATGGATTAAATTTCCTAATTATCATAAATGACCTCAATTAGCCTAATTGACCTAATTGACCTAATTTGACTAAATTGTCTAATTGGTCCAATTGTCCTAATGTGCCTAAATGGTCTAAATTGGCCAA
Organism: Viscum album; assembly: GCA_963277665.1. Lineage (NCBI taxonomy): Eukaryota > Viridiplantae > Streptophyta > Magnoliopsida > Santalales > Viscaceae > Viscum > Viscum album. The sequence goes on from OY728147.1 coordinate 607,323,211, forward strand.
ATAGTCTTAAATGTCCAAATCAGTCTAATTGGCCTAAATGGACTAATTGGATAAATTTTCTTAAATGGTCTAAATTACCCTAAATATCCTAAATGACCTAAATTGGCATAAATGGCCTAAATTGGCCTAAATGACCTAAATTGTATAATCGGCCTAATTAGCCTAATTGTCCTAAATGAACTGAATGGAATAAATGGACTAATTGACCAAAATGGCCTAAATGAACTAAATGAAATAATTTCCTAATTTTCCTTAATGGACTAAATGACCTAAATGGCCTAAAATTTCCTAAATGGTCTAATTGGCCTAATTGGCCTAAATAGCTTAATTGGCCTAAATGGCCTAATTGGCCTAATTGGACTAAATGAACTAATTGTACTAATAATTCTAAATAGACTATATTATCCTAAATGGCCTAAATTTGCCTAATTGGCCTAATTGGTCTAAATGACCTAAATTTGTCTAAATGGCCTAAATGGCCTAATTGGCCTAAATGACCTAAATGACCTAATTGATATAATTGGACTAAATTGCCTAATTTTCTTAAATGGACTAAATGATACAATTTGACTAAATTGACCTTAATAGACTAAATTGGCCCAAATGGCCTAAATTATCCGAAATGGCTTAAATTGGCCTAAATGGCCTAAATTGGCCTAATGGCCTAACTAGCCTAATGGGCATGAATTGCCTAATTGGTCTAATTTTAATAATTGGTATAAATGAGCTAAATTGTCCAAAATGGCCTAAATTTCCTAAATTTCCTAAATTATCTAATTGACATAATTGGCCTAATTGGTCTAAATGACCTAAATTGGCCTAAATGGACAAAATGGAAAAATTGGCCTAAATGGACTAAATTGGCCTAATTGGCCTAATTGGTTTAAATTGAAATAATAAAATTAAATGGAATAATCGACCTAATTGGCCTAATTGGTTTAAATTACATAAATCAGCCTAAATAGCATAATTGGCCTAATTGGCCAAAATGGTCTAAATTGGCCTAAATAGCCTAAATGACCTAAATTGGTCTAAATGGACTAATTTGCCTAAATGATATAAATTGTCCTAAATGGATTAAATGAACTAAATTGACTAATTTCCCTAATTTCCCTAATTGTCATAATTGACCTAATTGGCCTAATTGGAATAATTGGACTAAATTAGAATAAATGGACTAAATCTTCTAATTGGCATAAATGGTCTAAAGAGCCTAAATTGGCCTAATTGGCTTGAATTGGTCTCATTGGCCTCATTTTCCTAAATGGCCTAAATTGGATTAAATGACCTAAATAGACTAATTGGCCTAAATGGACTCAATGGAATAATTGGACTAATTGTCCTAAATGACCAAAATTAGCCTAAATGGACTAATGGGCCTAAGGGTCGAATAGGCATAAGTGTCCTAATGGGCCTAACACTACCATAAAACCGGGTTTCTACAACGCCATACTTTAACAACGCTAAAAAAAGTGATGATAAAGGCACCCCATTTATTAGCAATTTTTTTAACGCTGTTAAAGGGACCCCCTTTATCAGCACTTTTTAGTAGGGCTAATAAAAGGGGGGCTTTATCAGCACTATTTTCCCTAGCGTCGATAAAGTTTATATTTTTTAAATATGTTTTAGATTGATTTGATTTGTGGTAGAGGCAAAACGAACACCCAGAGCAGAAGTTATGGCGAAACGGACACCCGGAGCAGAACTTATGACCGTTGAGAGGAATTGTGGGCCTTTATAGACTTGATGAATGTGATAAGGGGTTCTAGTGGTCACTATAGTGTATATATTTTCTTAATAATTGATTTTATATGTGTTATAATGAAAACAGACATGTGGATCAGAAGTTATGGTTGTTTGAAATTGAGAAACCCTCCTAGCACCTAAAAACATAAGAAACTTGTAACTCACTAAAACACCCATAACTTCTGCTTCAGGTGTCCGTTTGAGCACCGCAATAAGTCAAATCAAAGCTCATGAGACGAGTGAGGACCATGTATAATAGAAACCATGAGAAGATCAGAGAAATGGAATATATATTAGTTATACCACTCTAAAAAAACTCCAACTTCAAACGACCAAAATTTTTGCTCCGGGTGTCCGTTTGGGATCTACCACATATCAAATCGAAGTCAGCAAATAGATATACATAGAAGGATGACTTTAACAAAGTTAAAATTATTTAATAGACCTGAAAACCTTAAAAAAATATCACAAGGCCTCCAAAACTCTGTTTCTGTGTCCGGTGCCCTGTCAAATTTTTCTTAAAACGGTAATAAATCCCGATCCATGTGTTTGTTTGGCCTCCATCACCTGTTATATCGTAATTTGTTCCATGAGATTCAGTTTGAATAGTCATATAGTTGAAATGGACACTCATATCAGAAGTTATGCCTGTTTCAGTGACTCTACGATTTGTTAGGTTTTTCAAACCCCAATTTCTAGCACTTTTGTCATGTCTGCTGTTTTTTCAAACAAATGTAACATATGATCTGCATGTCCGTTCGACCTCCACCACCTATCCTATCAAATATCATTTGATGATATTCGATTTGACTAGTCACGGAGCTGGAATGGAATCTTGGATCATAATTTTTCATTTTTGCCCTAAGTTTAGGGTTTATTTGACTTTCTGACTGTATTTATGGGTATTGAAGGTTTCTCCATTTTTTACCTATTTTCAGGTTTTTAGGGCTTGTTGTCATTTTTCATAATGTACTATTATTTATAATCAAATATATAACAATATATACATATTTTTTTTATATTCACACATAAAAATTTAATTTTATAAATAAATAATTAAACATATTTACATATAAAATATATTTCACAATATAAGCCTTATCTAAATAAAAAACTAATATCCATTTTATTTAAAATACAAATATTTGAATATTAATATACCTATATAATGTGTATGTGTATATATATTTGTGTGTGTGTGCATATGTATTGACAAACTGATATATATTATCTATATATTCTAAACATATGTATATACATATTAATATATAATATTTGTAAATATATATAAATATGTATAATTATACTTACAGATAAACATATAATATATATATGTGTGTGTGTGTGTGTGTGTTGTACATATGTATTTATTTATTTATAAACACACACAAAAAAGCATATTTTATAAATGTATTTAAAACTGATCTTATAAATATATATTAATATACAAATAAATATATTAATATAACTAAATATATATATTAATATAACTAAATATATATTTTAATATAAATATATATTAATATACAAGTAAATATAACTATATATATATATATATAAATAGATTAATTAATAAATGAAGAGCAAAGCAATATGGTGGAGTGGTAAAGGCTTAGGTGCCCAGACAACAGGTCCCGAGTTCTAATCCAGGGGGATGCAGGTCACGCGTGTGGGTGGAATGAGGACTAGCACTGTTAAAGGCTGGGTGGGGGTGCTGTTAAAGGCTAGGGGGTGGCTGGGGTGTGCGGGATGAGGTGGGGGGTTATTGAAGGGGGATCAAGCGTTGTTGAAGTCCCTCCCTGATTTGTAATTTTTTAATGTTTTTTAACTTTTATCAAGGCATTTTTTTAGCACTGATAAAAGGGGAATTTATTAGTGCTTTTCTAAGCACTAATAGAATGGACCCCCCTTTATCTTTTCTGAGATTAATAGTGCTTTTTTCGCACTGATAAAGGCCTTTTTTAGCACTGATAAAAGCCTGTTTTGTGGTAGTATAATGGGTCTAATGGGATTAAGTGTCCTAAGGGGCCTAATGGGTCTAATGGGAATAAGTGACCTAATGGGCCTAATGGGATTAATGGGAATAAGTGGCCTAATCATCCTAATAGGCTAATTGGACCTAAGTGGCCTAATGGGTCTAATGGGCCTAACAGGCTTAATGGGTCTAATGGGTCCACTAGGCCAATGTGAGCGAATGGGCCTAAGAGGCCTAAGTGGCCTAATGGGATGAATGATCCTATTGGGCCTAAGTGGCATAATGGTCCTAAGTGTCCTAATGAGCCCATTAGGTCCAATTCAGCCTAATGGGCCTAATGGGCTTAATGGGTCAAATGAACCAGTTGGACCTAAGTGGGTTGATGGGCCTAATATACCTAATGGGATTAATGGGATGATTGCACTAAAGTGTCCTAATGGGACTATGTGGTCGAAATGGACCATTATGGTCAATTTTACCTAATGGGATAAATGGACGAATTGGCCTAATGGACCTAATGGGCCTAATGGGTCTAAGGGGCCTAATGGGCTTAAGTGGATGAATGAGCCTAAGTGGCCTAACTGTCCTAATGGTCCTAATGGGCCTAATGGTCATAAGTGGCCTAATGGGTCGAAGGGGCCTAATGGGGATAAGTGGCCTAATGGACCTAAGTTGCCTAAGTGACCTAATAGGACTAATGGGCCTATTGGGCCTAAGTGACCTAATAGGCCTAATGGGCCTAATGGCCCAATTGGCCTAATGAAACTAAGGGGACCAATGAGTCTAATGGGTCTCATGGGTATAAGGGGCCTAATGGGCCTAAGTGGCCTAATAAGCTTAAGTGGCCTAAGTAACCCAATAGGCCTAATGGGCCCATTATGGCCAATTCGGACTAATGGGCCTATTATGGCCAATTCGGCCTAATGGGCATAATCTTCTAATTGACCTAATGGGCCTAGGGACCCAATGGGTCTAAGAGGCCTAATGGGCCTGAGTGGCCTAATGGGACTAAGTGGATTAATGGTCCTAAATGGCCTAATGGAAATATTGGGCATGTTGGGTCTAAGTGGTCTAATGATGCCAATGGGCCTGATGGGCCTAATGGGCCCATTATGGATAATTCAGCCTAATGGGTCCAATGGGCCTAAGTGTCTTAAGGGTCGATGTGTCCCAAGTTGGCTAATGGGACTAATAGGTCCAATTGTTCTAAGTGGCCTAACTTGCCTAATGGTCCTAATGGGTCCAATGGGTCTAAGTGGCGTAATGACCCTAAGTGGCCTAAGTTGCCTAATGAGCCTAATGGTTCCAATGCATCTAATGCGTCCAATGGGTCTAAGTGGCCTAATGGGACCAGGTGGGCTATGTTTCCTAATGGGCATAATGGATCCAATGGGTCTAAGTGGTCAAATTGGCATAAGTGTCCAAAGTTGCCTAATGAGCCTAATGGGTGTAATGGGTATAATGGGTATAATGGTCCTAAGTGACCTAATCGGCCTAATGAGTCTAATGGACCTAATGGACTGAATGGACTGAATGGGCCTAAGTGGCCTAATGGGCCGAATGGGTCTAATGGGCCTAAGTGGCCAAATGGGCCTAAGTTGCCTAATGGTCATGATGGGTCCAATGGGCTTAAGTGGCCTAATGGGCCTAAGTGGCCTAAGTTTCCTAATGGGACCCATGGGCCTAATGGGATCAATGAGCCTAATGGGTCCATGGACCTAAGTGACCAAAGTTACCTAATGGGCCTAATAGGCCAAATGGTCCTAATGGGCCTAATAGGTCCAATAGACTTAAGTGGCCTCAGTTTCCTAATGGGATGAAGTGGCTTAATGGGATTAAGGGGCCTAAGTGTCCTAATGGGTCTAATGGGCCTAAGTGGCCTAATGGGTCCAATGGGCCTAAGTGGCCTATGTTTCCTAATGGGAAAAAGTGGCCTAATGGTCTTAATGAGGCTAATGGGCCTAAGTGGCATAATTTGACTAATGGGCCTAATAGGCATAATGGGTCTAATGGGCCTAATGGGTCTAATAGGTTTAAGTGGCATAATGGGCCTCTGTAGCCAAAGTTTCCTAATGGTACTAATGGGCCTAAGTGTCCTAAGTTTCCTAATGGGCCTAATGAGCCTAATGGGACTAATGGTTCCAATGGGCCTAAGTGTCATAATCATCCTAACGGGTCCAATGGGCCTAATGGGTTGAATGGGCCTAAGTGTCCTAATGGGTCAAATGGGTTGAATTGGACTAAGTGGCATAATGGTCCTAAGTGGCCTAAGTTGTCTAATGGTACTGATGGTTCCAATGGGCCTAAGTGTCCTAAGTTTCCTAATGGTCCCAATGGGATAAACGAGCCTAATGGGTTGAATGGGTCGAATGTTCAAATGGGCCTAATGGGCCTAATGGGTCCAATGAGCCTAAGTGTCCTAAGTTTCCTAATGGATTAAAGTGGCCTAATGGGCCTTATGTTCCTAAGTGGCCTAAGGGGCCTAAGGCCTCATGGGCCTAAGTGGTCTAATGGGACCAATGGACCCAATGGCCCTAATGGACCTAAGTGGTCTAATGGGCCTAATGGGATAATGGGCCTAATGGGATTAAGTAGCCTAAGTGTCCGAATTGGAATAATGGGAATAAGTAGCCTAATGGACCTAATGGGCCTAAGTGGCCTAATGGGACTAATTGGTCAATAGGACTAATGGGACTAGGTTCAATGATTTATGAAACTTGGTTTACAACAAAATCCAAAGGGGGATTGTTAGGACCAATATGATGAGGAAGGAATTTGTTTTCATGTGTTGTATTTTGTTGTTAAGGAAAGATTTTAAAGAAATAAAATCACCTCACTTTTTATTTGGTGGAAATAATATTGGCCATTGTTTTCAAAAGAATTGGACTCACTTTGTCCATCATAACGAGGCAAAGTTGTTTGAAAGAAAAGGCACTTATTAGACTTGTTTTGGGCCCGATATGTGAAAATATCATATTGAGGAATTGATCATTATCTGGAAAGAGATAGTAGGTCACATGGAGACTGAATATTGTGGGAAGTAAATGGTTATCAGATTCACACTACATCTGGTATGAAAGAGGTGCTTGTTTTGATTAATTATCAGAGTCTACTGACTTCAATAAAATTAAATGTGACTATGCTTTGTTGATTCGTATTTCATAAATCATAATTTTATTGGAGAACTTATGATGAAAGCTTTATGAAAGAAAGATGAAAAGAGGTATTCCAAATCATATTCAGATTTATCATATCTAGGTAGAAGAGAAGAAAGATATGATGCCAATCGAAAATGAATTATACCCAGTGCAATCAGATTCGGGCTAAGAATGAAATAAAGAAGAAAGTGTGGATCGTAATTAGAACAATTGTACCCAAAATGATCATTTTATGGTACTGTACCATCTGATTATCCATCATATGCATAAGAAAACTTTCGTACCCAGTATGATCATACTCAGGCTCCAAGAGAAAAAATCTTACCCAATATGATCATATTCAGGCAAACCATTCTCAGAAAGATCATACTCTGCACAATAATATTCAGAGAAGGAATTGCATGAGGCTGATGATTGAAAAGATAAGGAAATAATGAGATCAATAATGTAGTAAACCATTTATAAAGGTTTGAATTACTTTGTAGGTTTCAATTGGGTCAATGGTCATTTTATTAAAGTGGAATTGTTCTATATTTTCAAGTGGGTCAAGAGAAGAAGTGAAGAAGTAAAAGTGGTTTGAAATCAAAGTTTACTGGATGTGAAATTGAGGGGGAGCTTGACATTCAAAATAATTATCATATTCATCATTCAGAAGGAGAAGTAAAAGTTTTAGAAGAATCGAGAAGCTTCTAGAAGAGTTGATGGAGTCAAAATACACCCCATATTTTAGGGGAATTTGAGATTAGGTTGAATTTGATTAAGCGGGGTTTTTTTGGATTCCTGCAAAGAATCTCGAGGTTCACCTATAAAAGGATAAAAGTATGGTTTACTTGAGGTGGACTGATGTACTGTTCATGATAGAGAAGCTCGCGGTTTTAGAGAGAAGAAAAAGTTTATGTATTCACTTTTGTTGAAGAAGTTTTGATGGATTGAAGTGAAAGAGAATAGAAAAGATCACAACATTTTATTCATCTAATCATCACACTCATTGTTTATCATACTCAACTAATTACTATATCAGTCTTGTCAATCATATTTGGATGATCATCATATCGGGATTGATTAATCGGATTGTGATTTCCATATTGGGTCTTCCAGACTGAGGAATATGTAGAATTAAAGTAGTGTCGATTTATCTCTATCTCATTATATAAAAGTTATAATTTTCATACTGGGGAATATCCTACCAAGAAAAATTGTATCGGGAAAACTGTATCGGGAAGAATCGTATTAGGGAGAATCGTACTTAGAGGAATCAGACTGGGAAAATCAGACTTGGTTTTCTTCTTAACAAAGTCCAAAAAGTTCTTACCATCTTCTGGGTAAGAAATTGAAGAAGTGTTTTCAATTGAATACATTTGTGTAATTGAAAAGAAGATACGATAACATGAGTTGTTACACAATCATTGCATTACCCTATTTATGATAAGAGCGTGCACATGCACTATTGGATTGTTTACATAGTGCTTCAAAAGTGAATGGGTATATCCTACTCATTGTAATCCAATGATTGTTTTCTAGTGGATTGTGTGGTATTGAAACACTTCCATAACATACCAAGGATATAGATATTATTATTGAATATTGAATCTTGTAAATACTTGTGTTGCTCTGGGTGTGTGTTTGAATTGTTTTCAGTAGGGAATAGAATCTTTAACAGGAGGTTAATGTTGTTTCATTTGAAAAGAAACATAAGAGAAAAAAGTATCACTGATTCACCCCCTCCCCCTCCTAGTGATACAATAATTCATTGGGCACTTTCAAGTGGCCTAATGGGACTAATGAGCCTAACTGGCCTAATGGGACAAATGGGACTAAGTGGTCAAATGGGATTAACTGGACTAAGTGGACTAATGGGACCAATGGGCCTAATATACCTAATGGTCCTAACTGGTATAAGGGTTCTAATGGTCCCCATGGGCCAATTGGGACTAACTGGCCAAAGTGGCCTAATAGGTCGAATGGGCCTAAGTGCCCTAATAGGCCTAACTGACCTAAGTGGCCTAATGGGCCCAATGGGCTGAATGAGACCAAATTTCCTAACTAACCTAACTGTACTAATGGGACCAATGGGACTAAGGGGCCTAAGTGTCATAATGGGCCTGACTGACATAAGTGTTGGCCCGATGGGCCTAATGGGTCGAAGTGGCCTAAGTGGCCTAACTGGCCCAATGGGCCTAACAAGCCTAATGGGCCTAACTGGCCTAATGGGCCCAATGGGCCTAACTGGCCCAATGGGATGAATGGGCCTAACTAGCCCAATGGGCTGAATAGGACAAATTGTCCTAACTCACATAAGGGGCCCGAGGGCCATAAGGGTCTAATGGGTCCAATGGGCCTAACTCGCCAAAGTGGCATAATGGGACCAATGAGCCTAATGGGCCTAACTAGATAAAGTGGCCTAATGGGACTAACTGGACTAAGTGGTCTAATGGGATGAATGGGCCTAAGTGGCAGAATGGGCCCAATGAGCCCAATGGGTCTAACTGGCCAAAGTGTCCTAATGGGCCTAACTGGCCTAAGTGGCCTAATGGGCCTAATGGGCATAATTGGCCTAATGGGCCTAGGTTCCTAATGAGAATAAGTGGCCTAATGGGCCTAATGGGCCTAAGTAGAATAATGGGCCTAATGGTCCTAATGAGCTTAAGTGAAAAAATGGGCCTAATGGGCCTAATGGGCCTAAGTGGCATAATGGGATTAATGGGCCTAAGTGGCCAAATGAGCCTAAGTGGCCTAATTGGCATAATGGGAATAAGTGGCGTAATGCGCCTAATCGGCTTAAGTGGCATCATGGGCATAATGGGCCTAAGTGGACTAATGGGCCTAATGGGCCAAAGTGGCTAAATAGGCCTAAGTGGATTAATAGGCCTAAGTGGCCTAAGTTTACTCCTGGGCCTAAGTGGCCAAAGTTTCCTAATGGGAAAAATGGGCCTAAGTGGCCTAATGGGCCTAATGGGCCTAAGTGGCCTAATGGGGCTAATGAGCCTCAGTGGCCTAATGGGACCAATGGGCCTAAGTGGATGAAGTTTCCTAATGGGCCTAAGTGTCCTAATGGGCCTAATGGGTGTAATTTTCCTAATGGGCCTAAGTGGCCTAATGGGATTAAGTGACCTAATGGGCATAATGGGCTTAAGTGGTCTAAGTGGACTAATGGGCCGAATGGGCCCAAGTGGCTTAATGGGCCTAAGTGGCATAAGTGGCCTAATGGGCCTAGTGAGCCTAAGTGTCTTAATGATCCTAATGGGCCTTAGTGGCCTAATGGGCCTCAGTGGTCTCATGGGCCTCAGTGGCCTAATGGGCATAATGGGCCTAAGTGGCCTAATGGGGCTTAGTTACCTAAGGGCCTAATGGGTCTAATGGGACTAAGTAGACCAATGGGCCTAAGGTCCTAAGTGGCCTAATGAGACTAATGGGACTAAGTGGCCGAGTGGGCCTTAGTGGCCTAATTGGCCTAATGGGCCTAAGTTGCTGAAGTGGCCTAATGGGCCTAATAGGCGTAAGTGGCATAATTGGCCTAATGGGCCTAAGTGGCCTAATGGGACTTGTAAGCGTAATGGGACAAAGTGGCCTAAGTGGGATAATGGGCCTAATGGGTCTAATGGGCCTAAGTGGTCTAATGGGCCTAATGGGCCTAATGGGCCTCAAGAGCCTAATGGGCCTAATTGGCCTTAGTAACCTAATGGGCCTAATGGGCCTAAGTGTCCTAATGGGTCTAATTGTCCTAATGATCCTCTATGGCCTAATGGGCTTAATGCGTCTAAGTGGCCAAATGGGCCTAATGAGCCTAACGGGCCTTAGTGGCCTAATGGGAATAATGGGCCTTAATTGACTTAGGGGAATAATGTGTCCAATAGGCCTAAGTGGCCTGATGGGCCTAATGGGCCTAAGTGGCGTAATGGGTCGAATGGCTTGAATGGGACTAAGTGGTCTAATGGGCCTAAGTGGCCTAAGTTGCCTAATGGGCTAAATTGACATAATGGGCCCGATGGGCCTGATGGGTCTAATGGGATTAATGGGCCTAAGTGGCCTAATGAGTTGAATGTGCCTAAGTGGCCTAATGGGCCTGATGGGCCTGATGGCCTTAATGGTCTGAATGGGCCTAGGTGAACTCATGGGCTTGATGGGCCTGATTGGTCTAATGGACTTAAGTGGCCTAATGAGCTCAATGGGCCTAAGTGGCCTAATGGGATGAATGGGCTTAAGTGGCCTAATGGGCTCGATGACCCTAAGTGTCCAAATGGGTCTCAGTGGCCTCACAGGCCTCATGGGATTAATGGTCCTAATGGTCATAATGGGACTAAGTTGCCTATGTGGCCTATTGCGCCTAATGGGCCACAGTGGCCCAATGGGCCTAATTTCCCGGATGGACATAATGAGCGTAATGCGCCTAAGTGGCTTAATGGGCCTAAGTGGCCTCGGTGGCCTAATGAGATGAATGAGCTGAAGTGGCCTAATGGGACTAATGGGCCTAAGTGGCCCAATGGGATTGATGGGCCTAATGGGCCTTAGTGGCCTCATGGGCCTAATGAGCCAAAGCGACATAAGTAGCCTCATGGGCCTAATGGGAATAATCAACCTAATGGGCCTAATTGGCCTAATGGGCTTAATGGTATTAATGGGTCTCCATGGCCTTACGGGCCTCATGGACCTGATGGGCCTAATCGGCCTAATGGGCGTAATGGGCCTCACTAGCCCAATGGGCCTAATTGGACTCATGGGCCGAATGGGCCTGATCGACCTAATGGCCATAATGGGCCTTAGTGGACTAATGTGGCTAATGGGACTAAGTGGCCTAATGGGCCTTAGTGGCTGAATGGGCCCAATGGGGTGACGCGAACCAATGGGCTAAGTGGCCCAATGGGCCTAATGGGCATAAGTGGCTGAATGAGCCTAATGGACCTAATGGGCCTAAGTAGCCTAATTGGCCTTATGGGATTAATGTGCATCATGGTGACAATGGGCCTAAGTGTCCTAATGGGTCTCATGGGTATAAGTGGCCTAATGGACCTAGTGGGCCTAATGGGCCTAAGTGGCCTAATGGGCCTAATGAGAATAATTGGACTAACGGGCCTTAGTGTCCTAATGGGTCTGATAGTATCAATGGGCATAATGGGACTAATTGTCCCAATTGGCCTAATGGGATTAATGGGCCAATGGGCCCAAGTGGCCTAATGGGCCTGATGGGCCTCGGGGGCCTCATGGTCCTAATGGGCATAAGTGGCCTTAGTGGCCTAATGAGCAGAATGGGCCTAAGTGGCCAAATGGGCCTTAGTGGTCGAACGAGCCTGATAGGCCAGATTGGAATATTGGGCCTAATGGGTCTAAGTGGCCCAAGTGGCCTAATGGGCCTAATGGTCTTAATGGGCCTAAGTGAATTAATTGAACCAATGGGCCTAACTAGCTGAATGGGCTGAATGGTCCTAATGGGACTAAGTGGTGGAATGGGCCTAATGGGCCTAATTGGTGGAATGGTCCTAATAGGCCTAAGTTGCCTAATTGGACTAATGGGCCTAAGTGGCCTAATGGGCCTGATGGGCCTAATGGGCCTCATGGAAATAAGTGGACTCATGATCCTGATGGGCCTAATGGGCCCCATGGGCCTAATGGGCCGAATGGGCCTCCTAGGCCTAAGTGGCTGAATGGGCCTTGTGGGCCTAATGGGCCTAAGTGGCCTAATGCGCCTAATGGGCCTAAGTTTCTGAATGGGCCTAGTGGGCCTAAAGGGCCAAGTGGGACCAAGTGTCCTGATGGACCTAATGGGCCTCATGGTCCTAATGGGACGAATGAGATGAATGGGCCTAAGTGGCCTCATGGGCCCAATGGTCCTAATGGGACTAGGTGGCCTAATGGGCTTAATGGGACTCATGGACCTAAGTGGCCTAAATGGCATAATGAGCCTAAGTGGCCTAATGGACCGAGTGGGCCTAATGGGACGAATGTGCCTAATTGGCCAGATGAGCCTATTGGGCCTCATGGGCCTAATGAGAATCATGGGCCAAAGTTGCCTCAAGGGTCCAATGGTCATAATGGGCCTAAGTAACCTAAGTTGGCCTAAAGATCTGATTGGGCCGAAGTGGCCTCATGGGCCTAATGGGCCTCGTGGGCCTAAGGGGCCAAATGGACCCAATGAACCTAATGGGACGAATGGGCCTAGTGGCCCCAATAATCCTAATGGTTCTAAGTGGCCTAATCAGTCTAAGTGTCCTAAGGGGCCTGATGGGATTAACAAGCCTAATGGGCCTAATGGGCCCAAGTGTCCTGATGGGGAAAATGGGTGCCTCATGGGCTTAAGTGGCCTCATGGGACCAATGGGCCTAATGGGTCTGACTGTCCTAATGCTCCTGATGGGCCTAATGGGCCTAATGGGCCTCATGGGTGGAATGCCTCTCATGGTCCTAATGGGCCTAATGGGCCTAATGAGCTTCATGGTCCTAAGTGGCTTAATGGTCTACATGGGTAGTTCCCTAATGGGGCTAGTGGGCCTAATGGGACTAATGGGCCTAATTGGTCTAATGGGCCTAATTGACATAATTGGACTAAGTGACCTAAGTGGCATAATCGGGCTAATCGACCGAATGGGCCTAATGGGCCTAAGTGGCCTAAGTGGCTTAATGGGTCAAGTGGGCCTAGTGGGACTAATGGATTTAATGGGCATAATAGGCATAAGTGTCCTAATGTGCCTAATGGGACTATGTGGCCTAATGGGCCTAATGGGACTATGTGGCCTAATGGGCCTAAGTGGCCCAATAGGGATGATCAATCGAATGGGCCTAATGGGCCTAACATGCCTAATGATACTGATGGGTTTAATGGGCCTATTGGGACTAAGTGGCCTAATGGTCCTGTGTGGCCTAATGTAGCCAAATGGGCCAAATAGGCTTAATGAGACTCATGGGTTTAATGGGCCTAACTGGCCTAATGGGACTAAGTGTCTTAATGGGCCTAATGGGCGTAATGGGCTTAAGTGGACTAATGGGACTAATGGACCTAATGGGCCTAAGTGGACTAAGTGGACTAATGGGTCTAATGGTCCTAATGGGCCTTAGTGGCCTAATAAAAAAAATGTGCCTAAGTGGTCTAGTGGACCTAATGGGCCTAAGTGGGCTAATCCCCCTAATCGACTAAATGGGCCTAATGGTCCTAATTATCCTAATGGGACTAAGTGGAATAATGTGTATAATGGGCCTAATGGGCCTAAGTGTCCTAAGTTTCCTAATTGGCCTAATCGACCGAATGATACTAATCGACCTAATGGGCCTAAGTGGCCTAATGGCCCTAATGGGCCTAATGCCAAAGTGGCCTAGGTGGATGAATGGGGATAATGGGCCTAATGAACATAATGGGCAATGGGCATAATGGACCTAAGTGGCCTAAGTGGTCTAATCGTCCTAATCAGCCGAATGGGCCTAATTGGCCTAATGGGCCTAATGGGCCGAAGTGGCCTAATGGGCTTAATGGACCCAAGTGGCCTAATCAGCCTAATCGACCAAATGGGCCTAATGGGCATAAGTGGCCTAATTTTCCTAATTGACCGAATGGGCCTAAGTGGTCTAGTCAGCCTAATCGATCAAATGGGACTAATGGGACTAATGGGCCTAAGTGGACTAATGAACCAAATGGGCCTAATGTGCCTAATGGGTCTAAGTGGCATAAGTGGCCTAATCAGCCAAATCAACCGAATGAGCCTAAGTTGCCTAATGGAATGAATGGGCCTAATCGGCCTAATGGGTCTAACTGGCCTAAGTTGCTGAATTAGCCTAATTTATCGAATGGGCCTAATGGGCCTTATGGTCCTAAGTGTCTGATTGAGACTAATGAGCCTAAGTGGCTGAATGGTCCTAATGGGCCAATTTGGCATAATGTAATTAATGGGCCTAATGGGCCTAAGTGAAAGAATGGGGTTAAGTGGCATAATGGGCCTAACTGGTCGAATGGGCGTAAGTGGCCTAATGGGCCTAATGGGCCTAATTGGCCTAATGGGCCTAAGTGGTCGAATGGGCCTAATGGGCCTAATGCGTCTCATTGGCCTAATGGGCCTAATGGCCTAGTGGACCTAATGCGCCTAATGGGCCTAATGGACCTAATGCGCCTAATGGGCCTCGTGGGTCGAGTGGGCCCAATGGTTCCAATGGACCTAAGTGGCCTTATGGGCGTAATGGGCGGAATGAGCCTAATGGGCCGAATTAGACTAATGGCCCTAATGTGCCTAAGTGACCAAATGGGCCAATGGGCCTAAAGGGCCTAATGGTCCTAAGTAGACTAATGGTAAAAATAGGACGAATGGGCCTAATGGACCTAAGTGGTCGTATGGGCAGAATGGGCTAATGGGATGAATGGGCCCAATGGGCCTAATGGGACTGTTTCATGATGAAGGGGATGTGATCGGTTCCTATGTTTGATTAAAGGGAGTCGGTGTTGTTTAATCATTTCTATCAGCTTCCCTATCTTCATGACTTTGCCTTGTCCCCAACGGGTTTATTTGTAGAGCCAGAAATTCCCAACTGTTCTTGTATCCAACGATCCATGGACCTGCTTTCCAAGGGCATGCACTCATTGGGTGATATGGCCAACAACACTTAAGAACTCACATTAGTCGAGAAAATGGGAAGTTGGGCTCATCACACCCTTTTGAGGGAAATTATTGCCTATTCTGGGACTCTCTTATAGATTTAAGACATGTTCATATGTTCGCAAATATTTGGTTTATCCCCAAGCATAGTATCCACGGATTACCCCTGGGTTTCAAGTCACAGGTATAAGTAGGGATCCAGAACCATCTACATTCAAGGTTTACCATCCCTTATTGGATTAGCGATTCTGGGGAAGTTTGAGTTTGTTTAGGAAACACTGGTCACAAGACATATAATTAGGTGATCTAGAGTTTATTTTCATCCAGGAGGGACAGAATATGACTTGAGCATCTAGATCGAACCTATAATACAGGCTTCTTACATATCCTCATGAGAGTAATCAGAATCCACATAGTTTGTTGGTGTGGGGATTACGCCTAGAAGATTCCCATCCAATGGGAATAGAATTGGGTGGACCCTTTTGGAGTGGGAAACCTTTTGAGCTCGGGCCTTCTAGAAGGCATCCTATGTATCCTGATTTGGTCAGGAATCAGTGTTCTTCTAGTTCAGAAAATGTGGGGCATACGCGTGGAAGCTTCCCATTTGAGAAAACATGATTTGATGGATCCTTTTTGTATGGAAACCCTTTTGAGATCGGGTCTTCTTTAGGCATCCTACATTTCCTGATTTGATTAGGAATCAGAGTTCTCGTAGTTTAGAAAATGTGGGGCATATGCACGGAAGTTGTCCATTTGAGAAAACATGATTGGGTGGACCCTTTTTGTATGGGCACCCTTTTGAGCTCAGTCCTTCTGGTAGGTGTCCTACGTATCCTAATTTGATCAGGAATCAGAGTTCTCATAGTTCAGAAAATGGGGGGAATACACGTGGAAGCTTCCCATTTGAAAAAACATGATTGGGTAGACCCTTTATGTATGGGCACCCTTTTAAGCTCGGGCCTTCTAGTAGGCGTCCTACGTATCCTAATTTGATCAGGAATCAGAGTTCTCATAGTTCAGAAAGTGTGGTTGTGTTTTAATCCTTACAAACCTCTAATCCCACACGAGTCATGATCAGTGTGAGAAATAAGAGGATGTGAAATATTCAATAATGCACATGCCTCCTCCCCTGTTGGTGGGAGAGGGAGAGCTCGTGGCGGAAGAGGTCGGGGTGACCATGAGCGAGGGCGCAGAACAATGAACCTTCCCAGATGAAAGGTGAAATTCTATTGCCATCTGGCGAGGATGGTGTGGGGATTACTCCAAGAGGAATTCCAAGACACTCTCTTTATAGAGGGGATAAGTGCTCACTGCTGGTTCTCCTTGAATGGAAAAGCGAGCGGGATCCCTCAATCCGGAAGAGTGGAGAGGTGGAAAGGGGCGCCCGGGCTCGGAATCTGTACTACCATGGGTATGTGAACCCAGGAATGCTTCGGATGTCCATTCAAGTGATGGGGTAACCCCTTTTTCTCCACCTACCGTGGGTATGTGAACTCCAAAAGGCATGCTAATGCGCCCGAAGGTTTCATCATGTCGATACAGTGGCTTTGGGAGAGGCCTTGGCTTGGTGCCGATGGATAGGCTATTGAGGGGTTTCTGGAGGGTTGGAATGAATTAGAAGGGCCTTATATGACTCAGGGGATGGAAACACCAAAGGCCTTGGCGGGCCACATGTCCATATGAGGAGTGGCACCATTCTTGTAGGTAGGTGCTACACGGAGGGAGGGGTCGTTCGCATACCAGTGTGGTACGTTAACTGAGGGGAATCTCACGTAATAGAGTGGTACGCGACTTCAGGTTTGGTCCTCGTACCAAATTGGTATGCGGCGCTGGAGTCCGCTCGAGCGGCGGCTGCTGGGAGCAGCATCGGTCAGGGCTTTTCCCATGTAGGAGGGTTCTACGTGGCACGCTGGATCAAAGAAGGGGCATAGGATCCTTGGTTTGTGGGGAGTGCATCCTATTAGGGGCCATGGTCCATGGTTTACCAATTTTAGGTTTGCGGTTTATCAATTTACTTATGAATTATTCAGTTCTTAACAATTCATCCCCAGTTTATACCTATTGGTAGTTCGTGAATCGGAATTTAGTGGTCCACAAAATCCTAAGCTCCTGGAATCCTCTTCATTCTCCAAAAGCCAATCGCCAAGAATTTGATCCTCAATCATCTGATCCCTTTCTTCTCCCCCTTAACGTCCTTTTATAGAAGGGGGAAAGGGTTGTATCTATGGTCATGCGACACCTTTTGCAGAGGCCCATGATAGGAAACCTGTCCTACGGATGACTTAGTCAACCCGAGGTTCATGGGGTATATTGAATGCACCTCACCCGCAAACCAACTCATTCATGGGGGGTGCTTCGCGGACGTGCAGGGTTCCACCTCCATTTCACAAACGAAACTGTGCATGGCGGGGGGGAGGTCTGGGTCTATGTATCGGTCCGGTTGCACTTCGTTGGAAATTTGGTTTGCTCCCTCATAGGAGCTCCTTCTCCGTTTCACAAACGACGGTGTTCGCGGGTGGCGCGGTTCGCCGAACCGGCCTCGTACTATTGATGATGAACCAGTATGCGGACTGGTTAGGTCCTTTACCATTTCTTCTAAACTTTATTCATATTTTTTTTATATTATTGAATAAAGTTGGGTAGATTCTTCCACTAATTTTAAGGTAGTATCTTACTTCCCTTCAGCAGATTTTTCAGGACCCTACAAATGCCCCCATCAGAATGGGGTCCGATTGGAATAAAGAGGAGGCTATTATGATGTAGAGTGGTCTGAATACTAGAGTGGTTTATGGTAGAGAGATGGAACCAGTGGGGGACCACGCCTATATAAAGGGGTCCACATTAATTGTCCTTTACCGTATTTTTCATCAAAAAGCTCTCTCGCTCCCTACTTCCACGCACCGCCTCCGCGTACGACTTCCTTCACGAACCGCTTCATCCGCGAACCTGTTTTGGATTCTACGAACTAATCCTCATCCGCACTCACCCCCGTCCATGAACTAACTTCCCAACTATGAACTAAACTTTAACAACTTTTAAAAATTAAGTCACGGAGGTCTATGTAGGGAAAACACTATGCAGTTTAGTGGTCCGTGGATTGGAATTATCCTTCAAACATTGAAATTTTCATTTCAAACTTCACTTAAGATATGAATTATGAGAACCCATATAGGGGCTTGGTAAGAGGTCTGCTGGCCATCGCTCCATAGGCTAGGATGCCGTATACCTCTTCCACGTACCACTGGTTCACGAAAAATGGGCATCGCGAACCAACTTCGGGGTCGGTACATGGGGCGTACTATGCATTCCCTTTGTAGAGCCTTTTCCAAATATTTGGACTTTGCCTAAATATTATCCTTTAAACTAAACCTTGATATAGTTTCCTAATGTAGGAAGAAAACATGGCTCATCAATGAGATTCTATTGTATTAATGAAGATGAGGGCCACCATGGAAAGGAATGGTGATGATAATTTTCAAAGCTACATCATTCCCCATGACATATTTATGACAACTTTCCTAACGCAAGAGCTTTTAGCTTACCCATTATCCATAAAGTTGCTGTTTTACAGTTTTGGTCTTCCTGCTAACGTATCTCTTTCACTTCCTGACCCTGAACTCCCTTTCATCCATTTAGAGGCACCAAAAGTTCCTGACCGCATCAATATTTCCATAGTAGGAGAAATCCTCGCCACTCCGATTGAGGAGAACATCTTCATCCTGCAAGGCTCAACATGGACTTAGGGAAACCACGAGTGTCATGATGATGTTCCAAGACTAGATGTACGAGAATAACCATCCATCATCAACATCTCCCGATAAAATCATGGCGGCGGATGGAGCGCTAAGTGGGATTTGTGGGCTGGAGGATGCTTCTATGATGAGTGGGCTTGGGCATTCTGGGTGCATAAAACCTGTCTGAAGTGCCCTGACCAGCTGGAGGTAGTGGGCTTACACCAAGTAGCCTAGGTGTCTCAGTTTTCAATCTTCTCTCTGGGGTAAATCCTTCTAGAATTTCTGAGTCGCTGGTGTTCGAGTACCAACACCTTTCACCTACTGCATGGAGAAGTGGGAGTCAGTTTGTGGGACATCTACCAGCTTGGAGGTCTTCCTATCCTTGGAGAAATGTACGATGAGTTTCTCCCAGTAGCTTCCATGTGGAATGATACCAATTACGTGTCTCCTTTGATGAGGATTTTGCTGGTTACGACGGAGGGATTACTGGGTCATTCTCTTGAGGCTCGTTCCCTCATCCTGTTTGAAGCATGGATAAGGTTATTCTTGCAGACAAACAAGCCTAGACCAAAGGTGCGTCACATTTGAACTCACCCAACCTTCCAATCCCACCAAACTCCAGGGTCATACTGTGATACTCTTGAAGCAGGGTGGTATGCTTCGTGGGGATACGAGTTTCGGCCCATCGTTTCACTTGATCTTAGGCTAGCATGTTTCTTCGCCATGTTCTTAATCGGATGGCTCTTCCCATCCTATGATGCATACAAAGGGGTTCGGGCCTGCACTTTGATTATAGAGGCCATGCTAGTGGAGGTTCAATCTATTAAATTGGCCCTTCCTTCCATTACCCGAATTTATGAATTATTAGGATAGATTCAAGAAGGTAGGTCTCTGTACCATCTTAGTGGACTATTCCAATTCCTGTATAGGTGGATGGCGGAACAATTCCCCTATTATGAGTATTGGAATACCACATGGGTTCCTCATTCCTACTTTCACCCAGCTCTTCTCAGCATTTCTATTGTCCATCCCAGGGTCGTGAGTGTGACCGATGCGGTCGGGCTGTTGAACGATGTTTCTTACTTCTCGTTCACACTGCATCCTACTCCTCATGGATGCTTTAGGGGTGAAAAGGATGGTTCTTTGGAGAAATACTCATACCTTATCAATCTTAGGTATAGGATTCTCACCGCCCATATAGACCGAGTATTTATCTATGAACGATACCCCCTACTAGTTTTCCAGGCAGTTTGGATGCCTTCAACAGACTGTGTTGCTTCCAGCTATTCAACTAAGGGGAGAATCTCATCCTTTGGTTCTCCATCAATTGTGGATTACGATGATGCATGAGTGTTCTTCTAGAGAGATCATCATTCCTAACATGACAGGGTCCACCTTCCTATTGCTGAAGTATTCCCAACTATGGGTCCATTATTACCCTATAGGGATACTGAGAGAACCAGTTCGGTGGGTATAGAAACCCTGACTGTTTATTGGTCTGTTCCTACCCCGATAGAAACACTACACATTCCCTTCATCACGATAGGTGCAACGACCATGACTTCTACTTCTGTTCCTTCTTCAACCCAGATGGATATACCTACTTCTCCCGCTCTGATGGTGAGAAGGCACTAGATCCATAATCAAAAGCGTCTGGGAGGGATTTCATTAGTGCAACCCATTTCGGTGGGGAGCGATTCAGACTGGTCCCCTTCTGTGGATATCGCCCATGATCATCATGGGACTAGTACCATCCAAGTATCGTCGATCATTCCAGAGGCTGTGGTTAGTCCTCCACCTCCAGATCTAGTGGCTGGGCCATCTGATGGAAAAGAGAGTCTCCCACCTTGGGTTACTAGCTTTAGGTCCTTCCCCACTCCTATAGAGATTTTTCTTGCTTATAAATATGTGGAAGTGGAGGAGGATCAAAGTGATGATGCTATAGAAAGACACCAGGTAGTGCGTAAAGAGGCATGGCTCCAGTTGCGTTCTATTAGCACAGAGACACCCCTACCCAATATCACCGAAGAGGGTGACAATTTGCAGTGATTATTTATTGAGCTGGGTTCTAGTGGCTTTGATTACCATCACCTTCACTCCCTTATTTACCAAATCATCATTGCCCGAGGAGACCTCGCCTTATGCAAGGAAAAGCTAACCAGGTTCAATTTTTCCCACTACCAGGTGGAAACTTTCCGGGATATCTCAGAAACAGTTGATCATTTGAAGACCAACGAAGTGAAGGCCCGTGATTTTGTGGCGGTTTAGGAGGAAGAGTTGTGGGAGTGCGAATCCTGCGCAACCAAGTTGAGGGGAAAACTAGCCTCCTCATGTGCGACTTATGAAGCTGTTCAGAAAAAATGGAGGGGCCTTAAAGCTGTCTTGGAGCGGGTGCGTCCAACGGTTGAAGCCAAAATGGAGAAGAGAACTTCCTTGGAATAGACTATTGATGGCCCATGTAAATCACTCACCATTCTTTTGGAAAGGGTGAACTGGGCCCTATTGTAGCTTTGTCCCAAATTACATCATGTACTCCCCCCTTTTACTCTTGAGGGACTCTAAATTGGGGATGTTCCTCTATTATTTCTGAACTCAATGGAACAAAATTTGGCTTTTAAATACCTCTTCTCTGCATCTTCCTATTAGAATCAATTTAGGTATATGTTAATTTTAAACCATGACTTAAAATCAGTAAGCTGAGATCACCAAATTGAGCTCTAATTTTTTCCTGAGCCAAGGGTCTTAGCGAGTGTAGTTCAACTATTGCTGAGGTTTAATGGAATACCTCAAGAACTTTTGTGCCTTTTTCATTATTACCCTGATTTTTTCCTAAGCCTTATTGACACGGGATTAGCAGGCATAACTTGACTTTTTCTTAGGCCACCCTTTGAGATTTTTCAATCTAACAGGCTTTTTGCCTCTTGATTTTTTATTGCTCCATATTTTTATGAGGCCATACAAGGTGTAGGCCTGGAAAACTGATACTCATCTTTTTCCTAAGACGCCCTTTGCGGGTTTTCATCTTGGCAAGTTTCATACATGTTTCTGTGAGCGGTTTAAGGTCCCGAAAACAAGACTATCATTAATGATATTTTAGGTCGAACATCTTTGACCAAATGTGGTGGAGTGAGGGCCCCGATGGGGTTTTTACTGATTGTGAATGCCTTAATACCTTTCATACGTATATGGGGGGAAATTTTTTCATTCAATTTTAAACAGTATGAAGGGAATTTTATGGGGCATAGCAGCCATATGGGCGTACATAGGTAGGAAAAGCATCACCTAAGGAAGAATTTACTTTGGTAGATGGTCCATGGGACTCATTATGCATAGCCAATGAGGGCATGGTATGCATAGTCATTCAAAGGTGTCCTTGAGTCAATAACTGTTCATTTCTGATGGCCAAGTAACTTCATGGAAGTTTGGATTATGAAGACCACCATGGGTGGCTGAAAAGGGACATGGTGTCTAAAGGGTTTGGGGACATCTATACCAATTATGTATATGGATAGGTGAACACTCCTACACATACTTGGTTGTCACAAAGAAGGATTAGAGCTTGATGCGGTTTAAAGTCATGCAGTTAGGGAATTCTTTCAAAATGGAATGGATTTCCCTAGTTCTAAGAAATTTAACCATAAATGTCCCACCATACTCAGACGTGATTGTGGAAAGGTTTGTAAACTGTAGCTCATAGAGTTTTTGAATCCCGATATGGATATGAGGGCTCAAAGGCCAAGAGGCATTTGGAAAGAAGCATTGATTAAGGAATATTTGCCTTTGGTAGAAGGGACATGGGCAAAAATATGCAGAG
The DNA here is from genome assembly GCA_963277665.1 of Viscum album. Classification (NCBI taxonomy): domain Eukaryota; kingdom Viridiplantae; phylum Streptophyta; class Magnoliopsida; order Santalales; family Viscaceae; genus Viscum; species Viscum album. Next base: position 607,346,207 of record OY728147.1, read on the forward strand.
ATGTTGTGGGCATGGTATGCATAGTCGTGAAAAGGTTTCCTTAGGTCAATGTTTGTATTCTCCTGATTATTGGGAAACTTTAGGGAAGTTGGGATTCAAGACCAACAGGGGTGGTTTATGGGAGTTCGGTTCTTTCTGGTTACAGAGTATGATTCATGAGGAGGGGGGTCTGGACACGAGAGAGACATTTTGGGTTAAGATATCCCAGGAATGGGTGAAGTCATCTCTCTCATGAAAGTGTGAGATGGTGATCTGTGCAGGTCTGACCTATGCACTGAGGAAGAGAGGGAAGCCTTATTTCCTGACTGAACCCATGAAGAGTTCTTTCAAGACCGTGCAGTTTAACGTCATACGGTAAGGACACTGCTCTAAAGACCACTCTGATTAGAATGTAAACGGGTCTAAATACCTTGACTTGAACAAGATGTGGGAAGGATACATATAGTGTAAACTGTGATTCCAGGGCCTCTTGGATCAGGATAAATGATGTGGGGTCTCTAAGGCTGGTAAGCGTACAGGGGTCAGAAGAGTGTTGCTTGAGGAAGACTTACCTTTCGTAGACAAGCCAAGGGAGATCAATATGCAGAGCCGCTGAGGGAATGGTATTCATATTCATGAAAAGGTGTTCACAGGTCGATTACCTTCCATGTCCGATGGCCTTGGAGGTTTATGAGGATCCATGATTATCCAGGTCACAAAGTCTGACATATGGAAAGGGTATGTATGGTCATGTTGGAGATATTAGGTTGCAGTTGTCTTTGAAGCTCAAGAAGTTCCATGCACCGATTTGACCTGCGCATGGGGTACACATTTATTCTGTGTAGTTTAACATCGTGTGGTAAGTAAAATCTTGCTCTTAGTTTAACGGTCTTAGAGTTCGGAACAATGTTGGATGATGATACAGTTACCTATGGGATAATCGAATTAGGATGATTTGGCATGCTCTGATCAGAAAGGGGGTATGGAGGTGTAAACTATAATCCTGGGGTCTCTTAGATCAGGAGATGTGGTGTGGGGGCTCTAAGGCTGATAAGCATACAGATATAGGAAAAGTGTCTCCTAAGGAAGACTTGCCTTTGGTAGATAGGCCAGGGGTGATCAATATACAAAGCTGCTGAGGGCATGGTATGAATAGTCATGAAAAGGTGTCCACAGGTTGATGAACTTCCACTTCCGATGGCCTTGAATGATTATAAATATCTGAGATCTCTCATGACACAGATCATGGAAGATGGGAAGAGATGTGTCCAAGAATACGAGAAACAACCATATTGCAATTGTCCGTTTGGTTAAAGTGGAACAGCTCTGGCGTTACGTCGGGGATGAAGACCGTCATAGGATCCACAGGTTATTATGTAAGCTTACTAGGTAGGGGAATCCTGGCAACGTTTGGATGTGAAGGGGACAAAAATGTAAACCATTGCTCCAGAAATTTTTGGATCGGGAAATGTGATATGGGGGCTCTGAGTTCGGTAAGCGTACAGAGCTAGGAAGAGTGTTGCCTTCGGAAGACTTGCCTTTGGTAAATAGGCCAGGGGAAAAAAATATGCAGATTTGCTGAGGGAATGGTATGCATAATCGTACAAAGGTTTCCGCAGGTCAATGACCTTCCACTTCCGATGGCCATGGGTGTTTATGGAGATCTTCAATCCTCTAGGTCATGGAGTTTGATGCATGGGAAGTATGCATCCAAACGTTCAAGGAGTGTTCTAGTCATGGTTCACTATGTATCTGAAGTGGATTATGACTTGTAACATGCAGTTTACTATCATGCAATAAGGATGATTGTTGTGCAGTTTATTTTCATGTGGTAAGGATAGGGAGAATTTTTATATCCATATAGTTTAGCGTCGTGTGGTAAGGACGGGGTTGAACTGACGTGAATAGGGATTCCATGCAGTTTAGCATCTTGCGATAAGGACGAGCTTCGTGCAGTTTAGAGTCATGCGGTAAGGACAAGGGTCATCATTTTTTTTCGGGGTGGCTGGGCCAAGATACAGAAATCTCAGCATCACTATGTATCCTGCGAGGGAAGGAATCAAACCGTACATAGTTCTCAAAGTCCTTGTAATTCAAAGGGTCTTCTTGTGAAAATCCGACTTATATGCAGAAGGGGGACAATTTTTCATGGTGACTAGGCAAGGATACAGAAATCCCAGTGTTGCTACGTATCCTACGAGGGTAGGAATCAAGCTGCACATGTTTCTTTGAGCATGGAACAGTAGATGAAAAATGCTGGGATATCAATTTTTTCTCAGGTGAAGACACTATCTTGTTATGAAGTTTAAATTCATGCAACTAGGACATCTTTCTCTTAGTTTGGGGGTCATAGAGCTCAGAATGGTGTGACACAGTTTATTTTCATGTTGCATGGATGAATTACCATGTAGTTTAACGTCGTGAGGTAAGGATGAGGGGAATTTTTAATTTAACATCTTGTAGCTCAGACAATTTACTATGCAGTTTATTTTCATGTTGTATGGACATCCTTCTCCTAGTTTGGGGTCAAGAGTGTGTACCCACAGTAATCGATTCCAAATAGGGGCGCATGCTATGATTTTAGAGTAGAACCGACGTGAATGAGGCTGGGATCCTTCAGCATGCACCTCAGGGGGGGGGGATCCTGGAAAGTTTGAGATCATAGTACCGGGATTATTGGCTCTTAGTTCAGGGTCATGGAGTTCGGACCGGCGTGACATAGTTTATTGTTATGTCACAGGGACAAAGTACCATGAAGTTTAACGTCGCATGGTAAGGACACTCTACTATGCAGTTTATTGTCATGTAGTAAGGAAATTCTGGGCTTGGCAGTTTAACGACCTGCAACTCGGACAATAGATATTCTTATGGTTACATGAAATATTTCTTCATAAATATCATGTTTTTAAGAGCAGCAGTGAGCTTCCCATCCATGGAGATCAGGTCCTGTGTTTCATTGGAGTAGACCTTGTGTATAATATATGGTCCCTCCTACTTTGGATCCAACTTCGGTGGCATCTTTCTAGGTATCATCGGGGTCCGTAGGACCAATACCAACTCTCCTTCGAGGAAAGACTAAAGACAAACCTTTTTATTGAAGTCTTGTGCAATCTGGTTCTAATATACTTCCAGGTGGTGCAAAGTGTGAAACCACTTCTCATCGATTCGCTCAAATTCATAAAATCACTTTTTTGCTTGCTCAGCGTCGAACAATTGATCACAAATGGAAACATGGAGTGACGAAAATTGGAGTTCAATGGACAAAACTTCTTCTATTCCGTATACTAATGAGTACGGAGTAGCCTTGGTAGTAGTGCGAATTTTGGTTCGATATGACCACAAGAAATGGAAGAGTTTGTCTGGCCATGACTTCTTTTCTTTGTTCACAATTTTATGGAGTATGTCAAATAAGGTCTTGTTGAAGTCCTCTATCTGTCTATTGGTCACTACATGTTAATGGGATGAATGGTTGGTCTTGATACCATATTCCTGGTATAGTTTCTCCAATTTGTCAGAGCAGAAGTTGGTGTCGTTTTCCATTAGTATTGTATGGGGGACACCAAATCTGGTAATGATATTGGCTTTCATGAAGCTAATGATGCATTTTTCCCCGAATTCTTTAATGGGTGAAGCTTCTTCCCACTTGGAAAATAATTCAGTCGCTATGAGAATATATTTGAATTGTTTGACCGTGGTGGGAGGATATGGTCCCACGACGTCCATTCCCCAAATGACGATTGGCTAGGAGTACTTAGCTTGGTGAAGTAGCTCTGGGGGGCTGATGAATGAAGTTGGAATGAATTTGGAAGGAGTGGCATTTCATGGTAAAGTTCGCACAATCCCGTGCCAGGGTGGGAAAATAGTATCCAAGCCTCCGAATCTGTTGAGAAACTTGGATCCCGATTGATGTGCTTCACACACTCGAACATGCACTTCACTAATGACGACAATAGTCTCTTCTCCATCAATGCATCTGAGAAGGACTCCTTCAAGGCCTTGATTGTAGAGGACCTTCTACTAGCTCGTGTCACTATATAGGAAAAAATTGACTACCCTTCTCTATATTTGATATATTCCAGCCCTATCAGATGGAATTTATCCCCTTTGAAGGTAATTTGTAATGGGGGTCATCCAGCCGGTAGTAGGAGCATATGGCTTGGGGACAGGGCTGACTTCGTCGATTTCTTCCACATTAGTTTGAACATACGGCAAGACCATTCAATAGTGATCAATGTTGATAACTGTTTAATCCCGGTTTGGGTCAGATAGGGCTGTGGCCGCATTGGCTAATGCATGGACCTGGGCATTCTGAGACCAAAGAATATAGTTCAATGTCGGTTATGTGGGGAACTCTTCCATTAACCTTCAGACAAGGTCGAACAGGGGGATTAGATCCTCCTTCTTAATAGTATAGTCACCATTGACTTTCTTGATGACCAGTTCTAAGTCGCCTTTTACTTTAAGGCTCTACACTTGCGCCTGGAGTGCAAGCTCTAGACCTGCAATGAGGGCCTCGTATTCTACCTCATCATTTGTGCATCCTTCTAACAAGAGGAAGGAATATTCTAAAACTTCTTGCTCTGGGGATATGAGTATGTCTCCCAACTCCACCTTGTTAAACATGGGGTCTTCCATTCTTTTACCTGTCGGGCTTCTGGATGCGTTGTCAAAGTAAATTTCTCATGTTCAGGTTTCCTTTTGCATAGAGAAGACGTCTTCTTCAGGGAGTTCTATATCTTATGAGGTGGTCTCTGTCAAGGGATGATCTACCAAAAAATCTGCTAATGCTTGGCCCTTGATATCTTTCTAAGGCACAAACCGGATGTCAAACTATTGCATGATGACTGCCCATCGGGATAGGTGTCCGGTCAGCATTTGATGGTTGAGGATGTACTTCAGCGGATTACTACGTGAGATCAGATGGACATCATGATGCTGTAGATAATGTAGCAAATTTTGGACCGTGAAGACCAGATCCAAATATATCTTCTCAATATTTGAATACAAGGTCTTAGCATCGATCATGATTCGGATGAGATAATAAAGGTTGTTTTCACTGCCGGTGTCATTCGTCTGCATGAGGAAGGCTCCTAGTGACCATTCTAAGGTCATCACATATAGGATAAGTGTCCTTCCTTCAACTGGCAGCATGAGAACTGGTGGACTCAAGAGGCACTTCTTGAGGCTGTTGAATGATTTTTGGCAATCATCTGTCCATTGGTAGGTAACTCCCTTCTTCATCTACCTAGAAAAGGGTAGACATTTTCCTATGAGGTTGGATATAAAATGTCTGATATAGGCCAAGTGTCCTTGGAGTCCTCTCATATCAGTGAGGTTGTAGGGAGGTGGAAAACCAAGGATATAATTTTTCTTCTCAGGGTCGATTTTGATGCCACTATGGCGTACGAAAAAGCTGAGAAATTTCCCTGAGATAACCCTGAAGGCGCATTTCAAGGGTTTCATCTTCAGGCTTTGTTGCTAAAGTTTTCTAAAGACGGTTATAAGGTCTGAAAAGTGATCAGAGTGTTGTCGTGATTTGACCACCAAGACATCAACATAACATTTGACGAAATTCCCCAAGAATGGTTTGAAAATGCGATGCATGGAACGTTGATATGTGGCACCAGTGTTTCTCAGACCAAAGGGCATGACCTTGTAGAAAAATACTCCCTAGGGGGCCCTGAAGGCAGTGGATTATTCATCTTATCAGGACATTCTAATTTGATTATATCCAGAATAATCGTCCATGAAGGAGAGAGCCTCATATATAGCCTTCACATCGATCAATAGTTCGATGATTGGGACTGGGAAATTGTCTTTCAGGCAGCGTCAATTAAGATCTCTAAAATCGATGCAGATGTAGATATGTCCATTCTTTTTTTTGATGGGGAATATGTTGGCCAACCAGATGGGATATTGGACCTCCCAAATGAATTATTCTTTGATGATATTTTCAACTTCATCCTCTATCTTGGCCACATATGTGGGGTGTATCCTTCTAGCGGCTTTCTTATAGCCTCGATGATCTTCTGGCAGGACTAAGTGGTGCGTTGCCGCCTCAGGATCGAGTCTGGGCATTTCTGTGTAATTCCAAACAAAAACAACTCGATGATACCTAAAGAATGAGGTATATACCTCTTGTTACTTGGAAGACATGGTTATACTAATGAGAGTGGGTCTTGGGTCTTCCTTGGTACCCAGGTTTATTTCCCTGAGTTCATCGACAGCGGTAGATATAACCTCTTCTAATATAGGAGGGGCATCTCGAAGGTACTCTTTGTCTTATTCCCCCATATCCTCCTCCTCTTCTCCTTATGATGGGGAGAGGGCTCTTGATGTGGGCTCTCCAAAGTTCGGAGGCAAGATGTCACATGGGCGCTCTTTGGCGGAAGCGACTTGAGAGGAAACCTCTAGAGAGGGAGAAGCATGGGTGTGAAAAGCATCTTGTCCTTCTGCCATTTCATAGAGTGCAGAAGGGATATCTTGAGATTCTAAGGATGGATCATGGACACCCTTTCTCGAGCATTCTTCCTCAGATTGAGGGTCATCAGGTGCTTCTGCGTTGTCAGACTCGGCTGTCATGACTGAGATCATGAGAACAACTGGATACGCATCCGAACTCAGATTCCTACTCTCAATATGGTTGATGGGAAGCACATACTCTTCACCTAGCTTCCTGAAGGGGTCTTCGGGAACCACTTCTAGACCTTTTGATGAGGGGACCCAATAAATACCATCAATTGTAGACGTCTTCCCCTTTTTCTCGTAAAATTAGGTATCGATGTAATGCGACTCGGGGAGCTTGAAAGGGGACTTTTCAATGCGCAATGTCCCACCTATTCCATTGACACAATATTTGACACACTGGTGGTAGGAGGAAGGAATGTCCATGTGTTGATGTAACCATGGACTTCCTAACAGGGCATTGAATTTCGTGCTTTTCTGAACCACCAGGAACTATGAATGGGCCACAAGGTCTCCAAAATGGGTTCTGAGCTTGATTTTCCCCACTAGCTTCTGTTCAATCTTGTCATAACCCAAGAGAGTTGTGGCTAAGGGTGTCATATTTTCCTCATTGTAGCCCAACCTATGAAGTGTTTCTAGTGAGAGAAGGTTGACTCCAGATCCATTGTCAATGAAGACTTTCCGGACATCAACGTCATTTAGCATTCTAGACACATATAGGGGTTTGATGTGTCCTTGAATGGTGGAATCTTCATCTTGATCGGTGAAGGAAATCACTGCATTACATTCATCTGGGATAGTTTCCATTCGATATATCTCGGCGGCAAAAACTTCGGCTTGAAATTCCTGGGGGATTATTAGGGCTTCTATGAGTGCCTCCCTGAGGTCTTCTAACAAACTCGGGGAATCCAGAGTGGCTTCTCGTGGTGGAAGTGAAATATTCTTGCTCCTGCTGGGTCCATTGAAGGTCCCTCTTGCGAGTTTCCGTGATATTGACATTTTGAGATAGGGTATAACCATAGGGTTGGTTCTAGCCATGGCTGTGTCTGCCTCAATATCCCATAACACTTTGATTCCTCCTTCTGGTCCCCCGATCAGGTGTTGAGAACTCAGGTTCATAACCATACTCTTCTTCAGATAATGGTTCCATTAAATGGATGATGTTGACAGAACCGAAGATTAGTTCCTTGTTCAATGACAGATTAGCCTGGTTTGCTGCCTTTGATGGTGCCGTTTGGTGGGTTGTTTCCCGTTGCGTCAAGCCTGAGGGCATGAAATCTGAAAGTGTCAAGGCTATCTTTGGCCCTGTCATAGATTTTTCCTATTGTACATGTTTCTTCCCTCTCTAATTACACATGGATGACCAGATTGTGGAGTGTTGTGGGTCCAAGGATGGTGGTTGTGTTGTATTAAGAGTTGTTGGTGGCACAAACGGTTGTTGCAATTGATCTTGGAGTATTCCATGAGCTCAGTTGGCCATTTTACGAGTCACCAAACCATAAAATTTATGCTCCCTTTGCTAATGAATTTCTACCACTCCTCCCCCTCATCTAGGTCGGTGGTAAAAACATATGCTACGTGTGCCGGAGTTGGTCCTAACTTGAACTGCCCCGATTCCACCATCCTTTGTAAGAGGTCTTTGAAGACAAATCATTCCTGAATATTGTGTCCCAACATCTGATGGTATGTACAATAATACGGTTAGTTGTCAAGGCCAACCTCTTCAGGCTTTCTTGGCTTTGTTAATTAGAGCAAGTTGAAATTCATGATGGATATGAAATAGTCATAGACTTGGTCCTCTCAAAACGAGTAAGATTTATTTATTCGTTCCTCAAATTGGTTTCTCCTAAGTCTTCTTTGATTGTCTCGTCGGGGCGGAGGAAATCATTGATACACCAGAGGCCCTTGACAATTCTACGGAGGCCTAGGTGGTGGAGCAGGTGCAGGGGCTGGCTTGAGTGTGATATAGGATGCTTAAGCTCTACCGGCTCTCTTTACAGGATCTTGTGAGGGTATTCGGGACTTGAGTTTAGTCCGCTGCAAGGAGTCTTCGATCCTCTAGGTGATAGAAGAGAAATCCCCGAATCCGGTTGTGCATTTCACTGGTATGAGTGGCGTTCGAAGCTCATCTCGGAGGTTGTCAATGCATATAGCGATCTTCTCATCCTGGGGCAGTGTTCTATTTAGAGAGTAGGTCAGACCCTTCCATCTAGCGATGAAGTATGAGACCTTCTCATTCTCCCTCTATTTTAAATTCATGGGGTTGCTAACCATTGTCTTGGGTAATGTTGAGATGAAGTAGAACATGAACTACTGCCGAAGATCCTCCCATACTTTTATTAATTGAGCTAGAAAACTTGTATACCAGACGAAGACTGAACCTTGTAAGGTTCGCACAAAGCATCTGAGTTTCACTGCTTCTTTTTGTTCTAGAGTTCCCATCATAGGGTCGCAATGAGATGTGTAGTGCATCAAATTCTATTCCGAGTCGCCTGAGCCATTAAATATAGGGAATACAGGGCTCCCAAAATTTGGTGGTGGTGGTGTGTTTCTCACCTAGACTGGGTAAGGATTTCGCTTTAGATGTATCAGAACGCGCCAACCTTCCATGGATTCCAATCGAGCTGTCGGTGCTTTGATGGTATTGGCGAGACCCTGGTTTACATCATGTTGGGCCTGATCCCAAATGGGTGAAGCCTGGGGTACTAACTGAAGTGTTGGCTCGACTGGAACCTGAGGTGCATATTCCATTAGTGGTACCTTAGGAGGATTTAGATGTACTCACTCTGGTTGCTTCCTGAGTGGAAGAAAGTCTTGGTATGCTTCTGAACCCAAGTTTAGGTAGTTGGATGGGCTAGGTGTCACGATGGGTAGGGTCCCTATAGCACCCCAAAAATTTTATGGTATATTTCTCTTAAATACATTGTATTCATTAGATAGACTATATTTCATGAATCAATGAGCCTCTATGGAACAAAACTTGGTTACTTATAGCATATAGCCATAACCTAGCCATTAAACTTAAATTTTCCAGCTCTGTGATTTGAATTTTAAAAATATGACATACACAGTTGTGTTCAAAATGATATTTAGAGTCTGATAGAATTAACTTAATCTTCAGTGAATAGTAACCTACCCTTATGAATAGTAACCGGCCCTTATGAATAGTAACTTACCCTTATGAATAGTAATACGACTCTTATGAATGGTATTCATACCCTTGAGTGTATAAATTAATTTAGGCACCTTAAAAATGAAGATGAATTTTTTAAGTGTTTATATATTTTGATTAAATAATGAATTAATTAAATATTAAATTAATCATATTTAGAAAATTATTTTTGAAAAATGGACTTCATTTTTGGATTTTACACATCAAAAAATGGTTAGGGTTAATTTTTGGGATTTTTTTGAAATACTTAAATTTTTGGTGAATAGTAAAATACATTAATTTACCGTATAAATACATTATAAATTAAATTAACTATTCCTAGAATCATGAGTGATGTAAGCACCCAAATATCTAACTCACATGCATATATTACTATTCTTGGTCATGTAATACTCACTATTTCTTGTCTTGAGAGGAAATAATAAATTAATGATTATAATATTAAGAAAACTCCTCTCCCCTCCACTATATAAACCACCCCTCACCCCCTCTTCCTCCCACACCACTCAAGCTTCAAGACTTGCCTAAATTATACCAAATACTCTTCCCAAGCACCCTCCCCAAGTCCAAGACCTACTGGTCTCACCAAAATGCCTAAAACAAAGGCCTTAATGAGTTTCTCAAGGAGGAGTACTCAAGAGGTGAACCTCTCTTCCTTTTTCTTTCAATTCTTTTTACAAGTTTCATTATTTTGTTCTATCTTCTCACCTCACCTCATCTAAATACCATGATAATTACATTACCTTACATGTACTATATTTTTATTTTTCTAGTAGAATATTTTATCATAATCTCTCTTTTTCCCTTCCTTTTATACAATAAATGCAAACACCGTCTGAGATGTGTTAATTTATCACACTCAAGGAAGACGAGTTTTCAATTTTAATTACTACATTCAATACTAGTCATGAAACCTTTTAAATGGTTAAACTAGATCATAATATATTTATTTTATCTTTTTTAATGTTCTGGAATCCTTACACACCCATAATATGGAATAATAATACAAAACAAGTTTATTATCCACAAAACCGCCGAGCTAAATCCAAGTGTTTATCAATTACTTTTAACTAATGATTCATCCTCAAGTATATAACCCAGAATCATTATAAGATCATTTATATCTCTTTAATGTAACTAATAATATATATTAACAATTCTGTATGTTTAACCACATTTCAAATGAACTTTCATTCATGAATACAAGTAAACAGATCATGAAAACCAAGTAAGAAAATGCTTCCAAAACAATAAAATTGAATCTATTAAACCCATCAAAAAGGCCATTAATAAACCTAATAAGGTTATAAAATATCAATTACATGTTTATTAGGTTCTTTAATTATTAATTAATGAAGCTAAATTTGATTATTCAGGTCGTTAAGAACAATCAAGAACATCTTCGAGCATAAGGTAAGGGATCCTCTCTCTCACTTTTGTTCAAGAATATCCCCTATGTTGTGACACTTTATTTTTAATTCCTAATGATGGTGTATTTTTTAGAATCTCCTCCATATTTCCCTTATGACATATAAATAATGGGATACCCCTTTACCTCTCATTAATCCCTCACAATAACACTCATTACCATGTTGAAATGTTTGTAAGGGGTTTTCTCATCTCACTTTCAATTCTGTGGGATTTCCATTGTTCCCTCTTATTTATTATATGTGGTATAGGTGTAATGACATTTGATATATATTATCGTGATTATATTTATATTCATGGTATTATGTGATTCATTTTGTGGTTATTAACTTTTGTTCATATGACTCAATTGATTACAATGTGGTAACAAGCTTGGTCTCAATTTTCACTTTGTTGTGACTTGTTTAGTATTATGCACCTACTCTTTATTATGTGGTGTACGTACTACCCATTTGAGATAAATTTTCAATTGAAATTATATTCCATTTAAATTTCCATAATCTCATAACATGGATATGATTATTGTATAAGCTGTATACCATTTTACATATGGTATTTATTTTGAATGTTATTTTGACTGTGGAAATATTGATGAATCTGTATCCTCTATTCTATATGGATAATGTAAATTCATTTTGCTATTATGTTCAACTATTTATAAATAATTATTTAGATGTAGAGGTGGGTGGGGCCTGCTACAACCCTTCGATGCATTGGTAGGTCTCATGAGACAAATCAGTTGGTGACAAACCTTTCGAGTTTGTTTCCAAAAATCAGACGGGTTTCTACCCATATAACTAAACCGTTTTAGCGGTATTATGGTATAATGTGATAGATACATGACCTCCAATTAATAATCATTCTATTTATTCATTATAAGTTATTACTATCCATGAGGTTTTCACTATGACAAAATCTATGGATGCAGTTTCATTCTCAGTTTATTAATGGTGTGAGTTTTTCATTTATTCGCCATGCCATTTTGATTATGTCAAATTGTTTAAAATTCAGTTATTATTGATTCATGATTTCTATATTTTTAACCCTTAATTATCATTTGATCTCACGCCTTTCACTTGTTTACCTTCAACAGGTTATGAAGAGGAGATCATTTACTGAGTTCTTGTGGATGCAGTCTTTAATTTTTGTTATGTATTGTATTTCATAACCTTTTCCAATGTAATTTTAGTTACATCTATGTATCTAGTTTCTTCAATAATACTAAACTGGTCATTCCTTCAGGATTTTCATTCCTTCTAACCATGCCAATGTCACAAGTAATGCACCAGCTCCAGTCTAGAGGGGTCGGGGTGTTACAGTTGGTATCAGAGGAAGTTTAGTAGAAAACTTGGAAACTAGATTAGAAAATATAGATTAGGGAACAAATCCCTAAGGTATTATTTGAGGGTAAACATAAAATAATGTCCTGGTATTTTGGTAAGGAATATATTATTTGAATATTTCTAGAAAATACATCCCTTTCTGGATACGAGTAGGTAGAGGTGTCTCTGGAACAGATGTACTTAGAAGTGAAAACTCCGACAAGGAGTTTCGAGCTTGACCTAGGATATCCTGGTACATGACAATGGTCCTTACTGCACTCTTGGTTACGACACTCCTGGGGTATATGATTATGATAATTCATATTTTCTTTACAATCCATTATGTAGGATTGAAATTTAAATTATTCTTCAAAGAAACCATTTTTCTGATTTTGGGATTATCCATGCATAGGATATTAATTTATGATAAGTATTTTGTTAAGTTAAGATTATACATTACGATTCATACCTTAATCTAGTGTGATCCATTATTTAGAAATGGTGTTGAATGGAAGAAGGGGAATCAATACTCTTGGGCAATGTAGGGATCCCCCCATTGAGCAAGTCAACATAGTCAATGTTGGAGCAGATTAGATAATGACCATATTGGGACAACTTACTCAGGTTGTAACGAATAACCATTCCATACCTGTGTTGGATCATTTCATGCGGCAGAATCCCCCATCTTTCAGTGGGACTACAAATCCAGTGGTTGCTGAGCAATGGATGAAGTCCCTTGAAAAGATATTCATGGCATTAAGATGCAATGAAAATGAAAAGGTAGTACTGGCAGTATATTTCCTCAAGGGTGATGTTGATCAATGGTGGTCCTTGATTCAGAATACCACAGAGGAAGAAGAAATAGAAGATATGGAATGGAGGACTTGTAAGGAAATTTTATTCAAAAAATATTTCCCTCCTGATCAACAAACTGAAATGAAGAGGAAATTCCTTGGCTTAAATCAAAGGGAAGAAGACAATGTTGTAGAGTATGAGGCTACCTTCACAAGGCTAGCTAGGTATGCCATAGATTACGTACATGACTCGGCAGACAAGATTGATCATTTCTTTGAAGGTCTTAAGCCAAGTCTTCGAAGGGCACTAGATTCTCAAAAAATTTCATCATATGATGAAATTGTATCAATTGCCATCAAAACAGAGAAGGAATTTTCTAGATCAAAATTGTTCAAGGGAACCTAAGATAAAAAGCGGTACTCTTATAACCAAGGGAAATTTGAAGCACCAAAGAAGAACAAAGGAATGAAGAAATTCCCATTATGCTAGAACTATGGAAAGAATCATCTCGAGAAATGCTTTAAAGGCATGGGAGTCTGCTATAAGTGTGGATAAAAGGGTCATCTATCTCATGAATGAAAGGGGAATAAACAATTTGATGGTGTTAAATGCTACAATTATAGAGAGAGGGGACACTGTGAAAACGAGTGTCCTAAGCACCAAGGAAACATGCCTTAGAAAAGGCCAAGAGAGAAAGGGAGAGCTTATACGATTACAACCGCAGAAGTTGAAGTTCCTAATGATGTGGTGGCAGGTACTTTAATTGTTTCCTCAAAATTAGCCAACACTTTATTTGATTCTAGATCATCGAATTCATTTATATCTTCCTAGTTTTCCAAGAAAATTAGACATGTACATTTTGATTTAATAAAGGGGTTATTAGTCAAAACTTCTAGGGGATGCATCATTGCAACAAAGGCATGTAGACTAGTCCCCCTCATGACACATAAATTTGCTTTAGTTTCTAACCTTATTGTCATACCAATGACTGAATTTGATATAATTCTCAGTATGAATTGGCTATCAAATTATGATGTGAAGATTTATTGCAAGAATAAGGAAGTTACAATTTTTGAAAATAGTGTAGAATCTCTTATCTTTAGAGCAGTGATCTCTCCATCTGATTCTTATCTAGACCCACCCTCAGTAGATTTGTTAAATGAAATTCTTGGATAGGAAGAGAACCTAATATCTATGGGTGAGGAAAGAAATCTTCAAATTGAATATGTGAACACAGTAAAAGAATACATTGATGTATTTCCAAAGGATTTACCTGGACATCCTCCAGAGCATGAAGTTGAGTTCTCTATTGATTTAATTCCTGGTGCAAGACCTATATTAAAGACTCCCAAAATGGACACCATGGAATTAGTGGAGATAAAAAAACAACTAGAGGAATTGAGTGAAAAGGGATTTATTCAACTTAGTGTTTCTCCATGGGGAGACCATGTCCTCTTTCTCAAGAAGAAATATGGATCCATGAGGCTATGCATTGATTACAGGGAAATCAATGCTATTACGATAAAGAATAAATATCATATGACCCAGATTGATGATTTATTTGATCAACTTCACGGAGATCAATACTTTTTGAAGATTTAACTTCGATCTGGATATCATCAGCTATGTGTGAGGAAGGAAGATATTCCTAGGACAACATTTCGAACCAGGTATGGAAATTATGAGTTTATAGTGATGCCTTTTGGACTGACAAATACACCCTATGTTTTCATGAATTTAATGAATAAAGTTTTCAAGGAATATCTTGATAACTTTGTTGTGGTATTCATCGATGATATCCTGGTATACTCAAAAAGATACTAAGAAGATGAGAATCACTTGCAGATTATTCTGAAAACTCTTAGAAGAAATGAATTATATGGGAAGTTTAACAAGTGAGAATTATGGCTTCAATCAGTTTCTTTTCTAGTCCATATTGTCTCTAAGGATGGAATCCTATTTGATCCTATAAAGTAAAAGGCAATCCAAGAATATCCCATGCCAACAAACATAACTAAGGTACACAGTTTTATTGGATTAGTAGGTTACTATCGGTGTTTCGTTCAAAATTTTTTCTGACTGGATAACCCGCTAACCAAGATCACACGTAAAGGAGTTAAGTTTTGTGGAAAAAATAATGTACAAAATGCTTCGAAGAATTGAAAAGAATATTGGTCAATGATCCAATTTTGACTCTTCCATCTGGAAGTGATGGATTTGTAATATACAATGATGCATTGAAGAATGGGCTGGGTTGCGTCCTTATAAAAAATGTTAAAGTTATTGCTTATGCATCAAGGCAATTGAAGACTCATGAGAAAAATTATACAACACGTGATCTTGAGTTATCAGCCCTAATCTTTGCTTTGAAAATATAGAGACATTATCTTTATGGTGAAAAATGTGATATATACACAGATCACAAGAGTTTGAAATACATTTTCACACAGAAAGAACTCAACATGAGGGAAAGAAGATGGATCGAGTTACTCAAAGATTAAAATTGTTCAATACACTACCACCCAAGAAAGGAAAATAAGGTGGAAGATGCATTAAGCAGGAAAGATCATGGACTCCTGACCCAAATGAGGATTAAAAGAGATCCTATATTCTTGGATCTACTGAAGATGGATATGGGAATTTTTACGGAAGGGGAAAAATCTTTCCTATTTCAAATTATTGCTAAACCATATTTATTAGAAAAGATAAAAATATATCAATCTAATGATGAGAATCTGAACAAGAAAATTAAGGTTGTCAAGGATGGGAGATTGGAAGACTTCTTGTATGAAGAAGGAGTTCGGAAATTTGGGAAGAGGTTATGTGTTCCATCAGTACCTGAGTTAAAAGGGAACTATTAGATGATGCTCATAGCTCAAATTTCTCTATACACCTGGGTAGAACAAATATGTATAGTGATCTGAAGGAACATTTTTGGTGGGATAATATGAAGCGGGAAATTCTTGACTAGGTGTCAATGTGCCTAGTTTGTCAACAAGTGAAGGTAGAGAGACAGCATCCCAGAGGGGTGATGAAATCTCTACCTATTACTATGTGGAAGTGGGATAACTTTATGATGGATTTTGTCACCGGACTACCAAGGACACCTAGACGGAATGATACAATATGGGTAATTGTTTATCATCTCACAAAATCAGCACATTTCCTTCTTATAAGAGAGGATTTACAACTTGAGTGCCTGATAAGAATTTATATTAATGAAGTTGTAAGACTTCATGGTGAACCTCTATCAATTGTGTCCAGTCAAGATCCCCAGTTTACATCAAAATTCTTGAAAAGTCTCCATAAGGCTTTGAATATTAAGCTTCATATGAGTACTACTTATCACCCCCATACCAACGAATAGTCTAAAAGTACTATTCAAACTCTAGAAGATATGTTGAGATCATGCTCTCTTGACTTTCAAGGTATGTGGGAGCAATACTTGCTTTTGGTGGAATTTTCTTATGACAGTAGTTTCCATTCTAGTATTTAAATGGCCAGAGATGTTGAACTCCAACTTGTTGGGACGAAGTTGGTGAGAGGAAACTTATAGGCCTAGAACTTATTGAAGAGACCATAGAAAAGGAGAAGATAATCCAAGCCCATATTAAAGCATCCCAAAGTGGGAAGAAGAGTTATGCTGACAACTGGAGAAAGGATTTGGAATTCCAAGTGGGAGATCATGTATTTCTGAAAGTATCTCTATGGAAGGGTGTCTTAAGGTTCGGTAAGAAAGGGAAATTGAGCCCCAGGTACATAGGACCATTTGAAATTCTAGAAAGAATTGAAGTTGTAGCTTACCGTTTAGCGATGCCTCCAAATCTCTCCAGAGTTCATGATGTGTTCCATGTGTTATTGTTAAAGAAATACATGCCAGACCCAACGCATGTACTCACATATGAAGAAATAGAACTGGAACCTGATTTTTAATACTTG
Source organism: Viscum album (assembly GCA_963277665.1). Classification (NCBI taxonomy): domain Eukaryota; kingdom Viridiplantae; phylum Streptophyta; class Magnoliopsida; order Santalales; family Viscaceae; genus Viscum; species Viscum album. The sequence goes on from OY728147.1 coordinate 607,363,307, forward strand.
AAAAGCCTATCGGGATTCTTGACACAAGGGAGAAGGTATTGAGAAATTAGAAAACTCGTCTAGTAAAGGTTCTTTAGAGAAACCAGAATATGGAGGAAGCAACATGGGAACCTAAGGATGTTATGAATAAGTACAACCCACATCTTTTTGGTGGACTTTATACATAAAATTTTGAGGACAAAATTTCTGAAGGAGGGAATAATGTAGCACCCCAAACATTTTATGGTATGTTTCTTTTAAATACACTGTATTCATTAGATAGCCTATATTTCATGAATCAATGAGCCTCTATGGAACAAAACTTGATTACTTATAGGAGATAGCCATAACCTATCCATTAAACTTAAATTTTTGAGCTCTATGATTTGAATTTTAAAAATCCGACATACACGGTTGTGTTCAAAATGATATTTAGAGTCTGATAGAATTAACTTAATTTTCAGTGAATAGTAACCTACCCTTATGAATAGTAACATACCCTTATGAATAGTAACTTACCCTTATGAATATTAATATGAATTTTATGAATGGTATTCATACCCTTGAGTGTATAAATGAATTTATGCACCTTAAAAATGAAGATGAATATTTTAAGTGTTTATATATTTCAATTAAAAAATGAATTAATTAAATATTTAATTAATCATATTTAGAAAATTATTTTTGAAAAATGGAATTCATTTTTGGATTCTACATGTTGAAAAATGTTTAGGGTGAATTTTTGGGATTTTTCTGAAATACTTAAATTTTTGGTGAATAGTAAAATATATTAATTTACCGTATAAATACATTATAAATTAAATTAACTATTCCTAGCATCATGAGTGATGTAAGAACCAAAATATCGAACTCACATGTATATATTACTATTCTTGGTCATGTAATACTCACTATTTCTTTTCTTGAGAGGAAATAATAAATTAATGATTATAATATTAAGAAAACTCCTTTCCCCTCCACTATATAAAGCACCCCTCACCCCCTCTTCCTCCTACACCACTCAAGCTTCAAGACTTGACTAAATTCTGAAAAATACTCTTTCAAAGCCCCCTACCCACGTCCAAGACCTACTGGTATCACAAAAAGGCCTCAAACAAATTCCTTAAGGAGTTTCTCAAGGAGGAGTACTCAAGAGGTGAACCTCTCTTCCTTTTTCTTTCAATTATTTTTACAAGTTCCATTATTTTGTTCTCTCTTCTCACCTCACCTAATCCAAATGCCATGATAATTCTATTACCTTACATGTACTATATTTTCATTATGCTAATGGAATATTTCATCATAATCTCTCTTTTTCCCTTCCTTTTATACAATAAATGCAAACACCGTCTGAGATGTGTTAATTTATCACACTCAAGGAAGACGGGTTTTAAATTTGCATTAATATCTTAAATACTAGTCATGAAACCTTTTAAATGGTTTAACCAGATCATAATATATGTATTTTATATTTTTTAATTTTCTGTAATTCTTACACACCCATAATATGGAATAATAATACAAAACAAGTTTATTATGCACAAAACCTCCAAGCTAAATCCAAGCGGTTATCAATAACTTTTAACTAATGATTCATCCTAAAGTATATAACCTAGAATCATTATAAGATAATTTAAATATCTTTAATGTCACTAATACTAGAGGGGTTGGGGTGTTACAGTCCCTGACCTTGTTTCATTTGACGGGGAAAACCCTTGTTGTTGAGGTGCACTTGTTGGAAGTGTGTACTGTGACTCATCCTGAGGAACGTATTTGATAGGACAGTTCCTCTAGAGTATCTTGGAATTAATCCACCTTAATTCCTTTATTTCCTCCTCCTGTTGAGATAACCTCTCTTCGATCATGAGAGGTTCATTTGTGTTGAGAGAAGGAGATGGGTTGAGGACAACCTGGAATTTTTTCCTTTCTCTATTGGAAAATATCTAGCGAAGCATAGGGGGATTTTCTAGAGCGTTCAGGTTCAGGGTGGCCCTCTGGTTCTAGGTTTGCACACCTACTGGATCATTTTGAATCACATCCTGAACAGAACCATCTTATCCTGATCCATATGGATTTCCGTCGTCTTCAGTTCCATCTGTAGGGTTAACATCCACGATGTTGACAGATGCATAATATAGAGTAGAGGAGGTGTCATCTTCCAAGTAGGAAGAGGACCTTCTATGCCTCAAACTGGTTTTCCCCCTTCTATCTCGATATTGTCTTCAAGTTTATTGAATAAGGGTGATGCATAAGGATCCTTGGTGAGACCTTATGTCACGCCTCCCTCTTTGAGGGGATGATGCTTCAAAGGACAGGGCTAGAGAGGAACCTCCTCTTCTGACTACCCTTTCCAAACGAGAGAATATTGATTCTCGTGGGGGAGGTTGTTTTTTAGGTAAAAATGACCCCATCCCTGGGGGATGGGGTTGAATCCATTCCTTCGGTGCTACACCTATTCCTATTTTTTCTATTATTACAAGGGGAATTTGTTGTTAAAAATTCCCCTAGCCCTATAGGCTAGGGTTGGTCCCGTATTGCGGCGGCTGCTGCTGCTATCACTTCCTTCCTGATCTCATGTGCTCCCATTCAAGGGTGACCTAGACCTAGTGTCAAGTTCACCTGTGAATTAATTCTCTCTAGGGAGGCAAGCACTTATCTCTGATTGGATTTTCTTGGGCGAGAAGCCTGCTGAATGTTTTCGGTAGCCAGATTCAGGAGTTTTTGAATGAATCGCTCTCATCGGTCCTGACTCTTTTGAGACTTACTTAAGTCCTGAATCTGTCGGATGTGCCACCTCTCCCGAATAGGGACTTCATTTGACCGTCTTCTTGACATGATGGCATTGCAAGACCTTATGCCGAATGGGTTTTGTTGGATGGGAAGTGGAGTGAAATGCAGAGACCCATGTTCTCCCCATCCACAGATATGAACTCTCATTGGAACGTCATCAATAAGGTGATGCAATTTGTGCAGTGCACAGAGGAAGGTTGACTCAAGGTCCTTTTTGCACCTCTCTAATCATGGTCGTCATGCTGAAGGAAGGGATTCTAGGTCAATGTGATGCAGGAGCTATCCTATTGTCTTGACATGATCTACATACCCTTCATATGGTAGGAAGTATAATTTCAACCGGTGAAGGGTTGTCTAAATATTGGATCGGATGTCATGTATGATTCCTTTTGACAACTCTTTAGGTATGTCAAACTGAGATGTGTCTGTGGGCCAAAACATTATTGGTATATCATCCCTGTTCAACCTTTTCCTTAGGTGAAATACCTCACCATATTCCTTCACCATCAATTCCTCTACTTGATTAGCCCAGCTGAGATGCTCCTTGATAGTATGATCGGAGGTAGTGGGGTTGGTAGGGGTCAAACCGTTATATGGGTGGCTCTAAGGTGGCTTAGAGGATATGTAGTCCTGGGAAATCTCCTGACTGAAGAAGGATGTCGTTGATAGTTGACTGGGAATCTGACATGCTTGATTCCCTCCTTATGAGTGCCTCAACATAGGAGGTATTTTCTGTACTTGATTCAGTAGGGGGGAGGACCTTCGCAGTTGGCACTACAGTGGTGAGGACTATCATTGCGACTTCAAGTCTGACTGCCAGAAATAATTTTGTTGTGAATACCCTAGGGAAGACCTTCAGAGTGGACTGCAGTAAGGGCAAGACCTTCTTGTTATTCAAGGCCATTGCGGGGAGGGCCTTCGCAATGGCTATCATGGTGGTGAGGATGACCATCACGGTTTGAAGTTCGGTGTGAATCATGGGGAGGGCCTTTAGGACACATTACTACAAGGAGAGAACCTTCTTGTTGCTTAAGGCCATTGTAGGGGGGACCTTCGCAATGGAAGCCACGATGGCAAGGACTACCATTATAGCTATCGTAATGGAGAGGAATACCATCAGAGCTATCGTAGGGGGAATATTTATGGAGCATACCCTAGGGAGGGCCTTTAGAATGTACCAAAATGAGGGTAGGTCCTTCTCATTGCATGACGTCTCTGCGGGGAGGACCTTCGCTATTATAGTGGCGAGGACTACTAACATAATCTGATTCCTAGCTGCATGAAATATCATTGCAATGTAACCCCTCGGGATAACCTTTAGGGTAGGCCATGACAAGGGGAGGACCTTCTTGTCATGATGAGACATCACTGTGGGGAGGACCTTTGTAGTTGTGACTATGATGGAGAGGACTACCATCATAGTTTGTGGTCCCACTTCACGGAGAGTGTTTGCAGTGTATACCCTGGGGAGGACCATCAAGGCGGACCATAGTAAGTGGAGGACCTTCTTGCTGCTCGATCTTCTGGTCATGCAGAGGGATTCCATAAATCACATAAAAAGAGGAACTCTCATGATCGGTCATTATATTCCCATGAGGGAGGCCCTTATGGGTGCTCTGGGGAGGACCTTTAGAGTTACTGGTAGCGACATTGCGGGGAGGACCTTAGAAACTACTACTTTCACTCCCATCATATGGTAATGGGTTGGCAGGGTCCCGAACCTTTGAGACATGTTTGGCGGTGTTGAGAACCCCAGCTTCCAACAGAGTGGAATCATGGACCCCCTTTTATTTTCTGGCTGCCTTCGGCACGTTCGGGGCACTCTCTTGCAGGCAGCGGGGACTGTATGCCATTGATAACGGCTGTCACCTCTAGGTCCCTATCTAATTGGGTCATGTGATGCTGCCAAGATACGCCGACAAACATCTTGAGTTTTGGAAGGGATATATGCCTTCCCTAGATCATCCACCATGATGGACGGGTGTCCCCCAGTTGAAACAGGTGAGAATACTCGATCTGGTTTCCTTAGTATCATGGGATATAGCTGAAGACCCTCCTGGGAGGAAGAAAGGATGCAGATCTACTCCGAGGTGGCTATCTTATCTCTTAGATGAGTCACCTCAATTAGGGATATGGGCTCATGGTCCCAAGTCCTTGCTATTGTTGCCGATGCAATTACATTCTGGAAAGTCTTCAAGATATGATCTGGGATCGATACCTACTCTCCCATCATATCCATGATATATATAGAGACATCCTTAGATGGAATGGGTATGAGGGCCAATTTTGCTGTCGGATTAGAAATGTCCTACTCTGGTCCTCCAGTGGTCGGTGGATAATGACGATTCTCCTGTATCGGGGCTGGTGAATGAATCTACCCCTGTGCTAGGATATGCCGGCTTACTTCTCTGTTTTCCACCACATCAGGATGATAGACTTTACTTGCATCTACAGGGAGCTGGCCCTGCATATGTTGGCATCCCACGGTATCGAGTTGGTGGTCTCTTTTGGCAGGGAGATGTGTCAACCTGTTGATTTCCAACATATCGGGATGGCAGGCATCAGGAGCATCTGCAAGGAGCTGGTCCTGTAGGTGATGGATTGACACCATGTCTGGTTGGTGGGATTCATGATCCCATACAGGGAGAGGCACCTGCTAGGTAGGTTCCATCCTGTATGGGCGATGGTCTTGACGAGGCTCGGCAGGGATGCACGCCTGCTCATAGGTTGTCGCTATATCAGGATGGTGGGTATTGGAAGAGCAGATAGGTGCATGAGCCTGCCTGTGATATGTCTCCATGTCTAAGTAGTGGATTTCTTCCTCAAGAACGAGGTTATGACCTATTCCAGGTTGTATATTCACCACCCTAGGCGGGCGGTCTGAGGGTCCGGAGCTCGAGGAGCGTGGTCATGGATCCTCGGGGTGGTATCCTCTTCAGGGAGAGGATAAGAGGTCGTGGCGTAGTTGCGGTGATGTCTTCCAGTGGGGGCCTTGGAGCGGAACCCCTTTCCAACAGGTATGAATTCATCAGCATTGACCTCATCCACCTCCCTGAGATAAGGTAGGTATTCATTGTCTCGTTCTGGGGGCAAGCTCCCAAAACGGTTCGAGACGGCTATAGGGGCCACCTGGATCTTCTCCTTCGGTCACTGCTAGGCAAGCGACCAATGGGACTTAGCCAACTGGAGGGTGTACATAGACTCCTCCATAGTCGGGAGAGTACCGTTTAGGTGGTACTCTCAGATCAGTGTGTCTGAGACCTAGCGTTGAAGATGCTAGGTGGGCGATGGGGTCCTCTGCTAATTGAGAGGCCTGGTCTTCGAGTTGATCATCATGTGTGTCTATGAAATCCTTCAAGATGCTATTGGATTTAAGGAAGCTATGTTGCGTACCTGTAAAAAATTTGGAAAGTACAAACAGCAAAAATCATCAATGTATCATCTCATAAACCCATGCATAATTAATGACCTTGTTGGGCCCTCATTTTGAGCATGAAAGGGGGTGCAAAGTGGTATTATTTCACCACCACAGTTGAAGGTTCACGACTGGGTCCATTATTTTTTTGGTTTAAGAACGAACAAGATGGACTGTCAGATATTAATCATTCTTTTATTGTTATGGAGAATACTAGATTAGGTTAAATATGTCGTGCTGGTTAAAGATTCACGTCAGGTTCACCATTTTTGTTTCATGGTGAAGGGTACATGATCGGTTCTCATGTCTGATTAAAGGGATTTGGTGTTGTTTAATCATTTCTATCGGGTTCCCTATCTTCGTGACTTTGCCTGGTCTCCAATGAGTTTATTCACAGATCCAGAAACTCCCAAAAGTTCTTGTATCCAATGATCCATGGACCTGATTTCCAAAGGGAGGAGCTCGTTGGGTGATATGGCCAATGAAACTTAAGAACTCACATTGGTCGAGAGGATGTGAAGTCAGGATCATCGCACCCTTTTGGGGGGAATTATTTCATATTACAGGACTCTCTAATAGATTTAAGATATGTTCATATGTTTGAGAATCTTTATTTTATTCCCAACCATAGTATACACGGATTACCCTTGGGTTGTATGTCATAGGTATATGTAGGGATCCAGAACCGTCTACATCTGAGGTTTACCATCCCTCATTGGAATAGCGATTCTGGAGAAGTTTGAGTTTGTTTAGACAACACTAGTCTCAAGCCTTATAATTAGGCACTCTAGAGTTTATTGTCATCCAGGGGGATAGAGAGTGACTTTAGTATCTGGATTGAACTCATAATATGAACTTCCTACATATCCTCGTGAGAGGAATCAGAATCCATGTAGTTAGTTGGTATGGGGCTTATGCCTGGAAGTTGCCCATCTGATGGGAAAAGAATTGGGTGGAACATTTTGGAGTGGGCACCCTTTTTAGCTCAAGTTTTCTTGTAGGCGTCCAACATATCCTGATTTGGTTAGGAATCAGAGTTCTTGTAGTTCATAAAATGTGGGGCATATGCGTGGAAGCTTCCCATTTGAGAAAACATGATTGGGTGGACCCTTTATGTATTGGAACCTTTTTGAGATTGGGCCTTCTGGTAGGTGTCCTACGTATCCTGATTTTATCACGAATCAGAGTTCTCATAGTTCAGAAAATGTGGGGTATACACGTGGAAGCTTCCCATTTGAGAAAACATGAATGGGTGGACCCTTTATGTATGAGCACCCTTTTGAGATCGGTCCTTCTGGTAGGCATCCTATGTATCTTGATTTGATCACGAATCAGAGTTCTCATAGTTTATAAAATGTGGGAAATAATAGTGGAAGCTTCCCTTTGAGAAAACATGATTGGGTGGACCCTTTATGTATGGGCACCCTTTTTAGTTCAGGAATTATGGTAGGCATCCTACATATCTTGATTTGATCAGGAATCAGAGTTCTTGTAGTTCAGAAAGTGTGGCTGTGTCATAATCCTTACAAACCTCTAAGTCCACATGAGTCATGATCAGTGTGAGAAACAAGAGGATGTGAAAGATTTTACAACACTCACACCTCCTCCCCTGTTGGTGGGAGAGGGAGAGCCCGCGATGGAAGAGGCTGCGACTGTGGGCGAGGGCCCAGAACAATGAACCTTCTTGGATGAAATGGGAAAGGTTATTTCCATCCGACAAGGATAGTGTGGGGATTACTCCAAGAGGGATCCCCAAACACTCTCTTCAGGGTGGGGAGAAGTTCTCACCGTTGGTGCTCCTTGAATGGAAAAGCGAGCGAGATATCTCAATCCTGAAGAGTGGAGAGGCAGAAAGGGTCTCCTGGGCTCGGACTCTGCACTACCGTGGGTATGTGAACCCATGAATGCTCTAGATTTTTATTCAAGGGATGGGGTAACCCCTTTGTCTCAGCCTACTATGGGTATGTGAACTTAGGAGGGTGTGCTAATGTGACCGAAGTTTTCATCATGTCGGTTCGGTGGATTTGGGAGAGGCCTTGGCTTGGTGTTGATGGATAGGATACTCAGGATATTGAAACACTAAAGGCCTTGCTGGGACACATTTTTATATGAGGAGTGGTTCCCTTCACGTAGGAGGGTGCTACGCGGTGTGCTGGATCGAAGAAGGGGCATAGGCTCCCTAGTTCGTGGGGAGTTCATCCACGTAGGGGACATGGTCCACGGTTTACCAATTTTAGGTTCACTATTTATCAATTTACTTATGTGTTCTATAGTTCTTAACAATTAATCCCCAGTTTATACCTGTTGCTGGTTTGCGAATCAAAACTTCGCAGTCTGCGAAATCCTAAGCTCCCAAAAGCCTCTTCTTTCTCCAAAAGTTGATCGCTAAGAATCTGATCCTCAATCAGTCGATCCCTTTCTTCTCCCCCATGATGTCCTTTTATAGAGGGGGAAAAGGTTTTTATCTATGGTCATGCGAAACCTTTTGCGGAGGCCCATGATAGGAAACCCGGCCTACAGATGACTTAGTCAACCCAAGGTTCACGAGGTATACTGAATGCACCTCACCCGGGGACCAACTCTGTCACGGGGGTGCTTCGCGGCCGCGCAGGGTTCTGACTTCGTTTCGCAAAAGACGATGTGCGCGGCGAGGGGCAGTCCATGTCTACGTATTGGTCCGACCACACTTTACTAGTCAATTGGTTCGTGCCTGCGTAGGATCTCCACCTCCGTTTCACAAATGACGACATCCGCGGGAGGCGCGGTTCACCGAACCGGCCGCTTACCATTGATGATGAACTGGTTAGGTCCTTTACCTTTTCTTTTAAACATTCTTCATATTTTTTCCATATTATTGATGAAGGTTGGGTAGATTCTTACCCTGATTTTAAGAGTGTATCTTACTTCCCTTCTGCGGATTTTTCAGGACCCTACAGGGACTTATGGGCCTAATGGGCCTAATGGGCCTAATGGGACTAAGTGTCCTAATGGGACAATTGGCCTAAGTTTCCTAATGTGCCTAATGTGCCTAAGTGGCCTAAGTGGACTAATCATCCTAATTGAATGAATGGGAATGATGGGCCTAAGTGGAATAATGGGCCGAATAAGCTGAAGTGGCCGAATGGACCTGGTGGGCCTGATGGGCTGAAGTGTCCTAACAGGCCTCATGGGCCTCAAGGGTGCAATGGGCCCAAGGGTCCTAAGTGGCCTAATGGGACAAATGGGCTTAATAGGATTAATGGGATTAACGGGCCTAGGTATTAAATGGACCAAATTGGCCTAACTAGCCTATGGGGCCTAATGGGCCTAAGCGGCCTAATGGGCCTAGGTGGCCTAATTGGATTAATGGTCTTAATGGGTCTTGGGGCCAAATGGGCTTAATGGGCCGAAGGGACCGAATGGGCCTAATTGGCCTAAGTGGTATAATGTGCCTAGGTGGTCGAATGGGCCAAAGTTGTCTAATCAGCCTAATGGACTTAATGGGCCTAGTGGGCCTAATGGGCCTAAGTGGCCTAATGTGCCTAATGGGATGAATGGGAAAAATTGACCTAAGTGGCCTATTGGGCCTAAGTGGTCTAATTGTCCAAATGGGCTTAATGGGCCTAGTGGTCCTAAGAGGCCTAATGGGCCTAATGGGCCTTAGGGGCCTAATCGCCCTAATGTGCCTAATCGCCCTAATGTGCCTAATGTGCCTAATGGGCCAAAGTGTCCCAATGGGATTAATGGGCTTAATGGGACTATGGGACAAATGGGCATAATGGGCTGAATGAGCCAAATGGGATGAATGGGCTTAATTAGCCTTAATGGCCTAGTGGTTCGAATGAGCCTAAGTGGCCTAATAGGCCTAAATGGCCTAATGGGTCTAAGTTGCCTAATAATCCCAATGGGATTAATGGGACTAAGATACTTAATGGGCCTAAGGGGATTAATGGGCCTAATGTGCCTAAGTGGCCTAATCGGCCTAATGGGATAATGGGCTCAGTGGGCCTAAGTGGCTGAATAGGCCTAATGAGCCTAAGTGGCCCAATCGGCCTAAGTGGCCTAATGGAACCAATTGGCCTAATGGGCCTAAGTGTCCTAAGTTTCCTAATGGGCCTAATGGGCATAAGTGGATGAATTCCCAATGGGCCTAATGAGCCTAATTGACCTAATTGGAATGATGGGCGTAATGGGCCTCAATGGCTTTATGGGCCTAATGGGCCTTAGTGGCCCAATGGGCCTTAATAGCCTTATGGTTCTACTGAGTCTAATGGGAATAATAGGACAAATGGGAATAATGGGACTAGTGGGCCTAATGAGACTAAGTAGCCGAATGGGCCTAAGTGGCCCAATGGGCCTAATGGGACGAATGAGCATAGTGGAAAATGAGCCTAATGGACCTAAGTTTCCTAATGGCCATAATGAGCCAAAGTGGCCTAATGGGCCTAATGGTCCCAATGAGCCTAAGTTTCCTAATGGGCATAATGATCCTAAGTGGCCTAATGGGCATAGTGAGCCTAATGGGACTAAGTGCCCTAATGGGTCTAATGGGCCTAAGCGGCATAAGTAGCCTAGTGGGTCTAAGTGACCTAATGGGCTCAATGGGTCGAAGTGGCCTAATGGGCCTAGGTGGCCTAATGGGACTACTGGGCCTAACGAGCCTAAGTGGATGAATGGGCGTAATGGGTCGAAGTGGCCTAATGGGCCGAATGGGCCTAATGTGCCTAGTGGGCCTGATGGGCCTAAGTGGCATAATGGGCCAATTTGGCCTAATGGGCCTAAGTTGACGAATGGGAATAATGGGCCTAAGGGGCATAATGGGCCTAATGGTCCCAAGCGGGCTAAGTGGTCTAATGGGCCGAAGTGGCCTAATAGGGTAATGGGCCTAAGTCACCTAATGGGGCTAAGTAACCTAATGGGCCTAAGTGGCCTCATGGGTGTAATGGGCCTAAGTGGCATAATGGGCCTGATGGGTCGAATTGGCCTAATGGTCCGAATGGGATGAATTGGCCTAATTGGCCTAAGTGGCCTAATGGGCCTAAGTGGCCTAATGGGCTGAAGTGGTCTTGTCAGCATACTGGGCCTAAGTGGATGAATGGGTTGAATGGGCCTAATGGGCCTAATGGACCTAATGGGCCTAATTGTTCTAAGTGGCATAAGGGGCTTAATGGGCCTAAGTGGCCTAATCGGCCATATGGGTTTAATGGGTCGAAGTGGCCTAATGGTCCTAATGAGCCAAAGTGGCGTAATATGCCTAACAGGTCAAAGTGGCCTAATGGGAGTAAGTGGCCTATTAGGACTAATGGGGCTAAGTAACCTAATCGGCCTAATGGGATTAATGGACCTAAATGGACTAATGGTTATAATGGGACGAAGTGGCCTAAGTGGCCTAATGGGCATAATTTTCCAAAGTAGCCTAATCAACCTAATGGGCCTAACTGGCCTAATGGGCCTAAGTGGGATAACGGGCCTAAAGGGCCTAAGTGGACTAATGGGCCTAATGGGCCTAAGTGGATTGATGGTCCTAATGGGCCTAAGTGGCCTCATGGGCCTAAAGGGCCTAAGTGGCCTCATAGGCCTATTTGGCCTCACTAGCCTAATGGGCCTAATGGGCCTAAAGAGCTTAAGGGGATTAAGTGGCATAATGGGCCCAATCAGTCTAATGGACCTAAGTAGCCTAATGGGTCTAATGGGATTAAGTTGTCTAATGGGCCCAATAGGACTAATGTGCCTAATGGGCCTAAGTGGTTTAATGGGCCTATGTGACCTAATCAATCTAATGGGCCTAATGGGCGTAATGGGCTTAAGTGGTCAAATGGTCCTAAGGGGCCTAATGTGCTGAATGGTATTAAGTGGGCTAATGAGCTTAATGGGCCTAAGTGGCCAATTGGGCCAAAGTGACCTAATCGGCCTAATGGACCTAATGGGTGTAATGGGCCTAAGTGGTTGAATGGGCCGAATTTTCCGAATGGGACTAATGTGTCTAGTGAACCTAATGGGTATAATGGGCCTAAGTGGCCGAATTTTCCTAGTGGGTCTTATAGGCCTAAGTGGCCTAATGGACCCAATGGGAAAAAGTGGCCAAATGGGCCTAATGGGCTTGATGGGACAAATGTTCCTAGCGGGCCTAGTGGGCCTAAGGGGCCTACTGGGCCAAACCAGCCTAATGGGACTACGTGACCTAATGGGCCCAATGGGCCAAAGTGGCCTAATGGTCCTAAGTAGCCTAATGGGATTAATGGACCTAATGGGATTAATGGGTTTAATGGTCCTAAGTGGCCTAAGTGGCCTAATGGGCCTAAAGGCCCTAATGGGCCTAAGTGGCCTAATGGGACGAATGGGCCGAACGGGCCTAAGTGGCCTAATGGGACTAATGGGCCTAAGTGGCCTAAATGGAATAATGGGCCTAATGGGACGAATGGGCCTAGGTGGGATAATGGGCCTACATGGCCAAATGGGTCTAAGTGGACTAATGGGCCTAAAGATCTTAACCAGCCAAAGGGACCTAATGGCCCCAAGTGGTATAATCATAGCCTAATGGGCCTATGTGGTCGAATGGTCCTAATGGGCACTCTGGGCCTAAGTGGACAAATGGGCCTAATGGGATTAAGTGGCACAATGGGCCGAATGGGACGAATGGGCCTAAGTGGCCTAATCGGTCTAAAAGGCCTAATGGTCCAATGCAGCCTAATGTGCCTAAGTGGCATAATCGGCCAAATGGGCCTAAGTGGCCTAATGGTCCTAAAGGGCTTAATAGGACAAAGTGGCCTAATGGGCCTAAATGGAATAATCGTAACCAAATTTGCCTAAGTGGCCAAATGGGCCAAATGGGCCCAAGTGGCCTAATTAGCCTAAAGGGATAAATCGGCCAAAGCAGCCTAATGGGCTTAAGTGGCATAATTAGCCAAATGGGCATGTTGGCCAAATTGGCCTAATGGGCCTAATGGGACTAAGTGACCTAATTGGCTAATCGTCCAAAGGGGCATAATTGGCCTAAGTTATCGAATGGGCCTAAGTGGCCGAAGGGGCTGTATCAAATGAATTGGACTAATGGACCGAATTGGCCTAATGGGCCTAAGTGAATTAATGGGATGAATGTGCCTAAGTGTCCTAATGTGCCTAATGGGCCTAAGTGACCTAATGGACCTAATGGGATGAATGGGCCTAACGGTCCTAATTGGCCTAAGTTGCCTAATGGGCCTAAATTGCCTAATGGGCCAAACGAGCCTAAGTGGCCTAATGGGCCTAATAGGTCAATTAGGCCTAAGTGGTGTAATGGGCCTAATGAGCCGAATGGGCTTAAGTTGTCCAATGGTCCTAATGGTCTAAATGGGATGAAGTTGCAAAATGGGCCTAATGGGTTGAAAGGTCTTAATGGGCCGAATGGGCCTAATGATCCCAATGGACCTAAGTGGCCTAACAGTCCTAATGGGCCTAGGTGGCCTAATGGGCCTAAGTGGCCCATTGGGTCTAATGGGCCTAATGGGTTGAATAGACCCAATGGGACGAAGTGGACTAGTGTGGAGAATTGGATGAATGGGCCTAATTGGCGTAAGTGGCCTAATGGGCCTAATGGGCCCAATTGGCCTAATGGGCCTACTGAACCAAATTGGCCTAATGGGCCGAATGGGCCTCAAGGGTCCAATGGGTGTAATGGTTTGAATGAGACAAATGGGACTAAAGGGTCTAATGGGGCTAATGGGCCTAATTAGCTGAATGGGTCAGATGGGTCTAATGGGCATAGTGGGTCGAAGTGGCTTAATGGACCTACTTGTCCTAATGGACCTACTGGGCCTAATAGACCTAATGGGACTTAGTGGCCTAATGGTCTTCAGTGGACAAATGGACCTAATGCGCCTAATGGTTGTAAGGGGCCTAATGGGCCTTAGTGAACCAATGGGCCTAATGGGCCTAAGTGGACGAATGGGCCTAATGGGCCTAAGTGGACAATGGGACTATTAGTCCTAAGTGGTCTAATGGGCCTAAGTGGATGAATGAGACGAATGGGCTGAATGGGTCGAATGGGGCTAAGGGGCCTAAGTGGCATAATTGGCCTAAGTGTCCTAATGGGCCAATGGGCCTAAGGGTCCTAATGGTCCTAAGTGGCCTAATAGGCCTAAGTGTCCTAATAGACATAATGGTCCTAAGTTGCATAATGGGCCTGAGGGGCCTAAGTGGCCTAATGGGCCAAAGTGGACAAATGGGCCTAATGGGCATAATGGGCCTTAGTGGCCAAATCGGCCTAATGGGCATAATGGGCCTAAGTGCCCTAATAGGCCTAATGGGCCTAAGTTGAAAAAATGGACTAATGAGCCTAATGGACATAATGGTATTAAGTGGGCCTATTGGGCCTATTGGGCCTATTGTGCTTAATGGGCCTACTGAGCCCAATGGGACTACTAGGATTATTGGGCCTAATGGCCCTAAGTTGAATAATGGGCTTAAGTGACCTAAAGGGCATAAGTTAACTAATGGGTCTGATGAGTCTAAGTTTCCTAATGGTTCTAATGGACCTAATGGATCTAAGTGGCCTAATGGGCCAAAGTGGACGAATGGGCCTAGTGGGCCTAATGGGAATAATGGGCTAAAGTGACCAAATGGGACTAAGTGGCCTAACAAGCCTAATGGACTTAAGTGCACTAATGGACCAAATGTGATTAAGTGGCCTAATGGGCCTAATGCGCCTAAGTGGCCAAATGCGACTAAGTAGCCTAATGGGCCTAATGGGCCAAATGGGCCTAAGTGGCCTAATGGGCATAATGGTCTTAATGGGCCGAAGTGGTATAATGGGCCTAATGGGCCTAAGTGGCCTAATGGGCCTAATAGGCCTAATAGACCTAAGTGGCCTAATGGGCCTCATGGGCCTAATGGGCCTATGTGTCCTAATGGGCCAAAGTGGTCGAATGGGCCTAAGTCACCTAAGGGGACTAATGGGCCTAATGGTACAAAGTGGCTGGATGGGACTAATGGGCCTAATGGGCCTAATTCACCTAAGGGGACTAACATGCCTAATGGTCCTAAGTGGCTGAATTGGGCCAATGGGCCTAAGTGGCACAATGGGCCTAATGGACCTAAGTGGATGAGTGGGCCTAAGTGGCTAAATGGTCCTAAGTGGCATAATGGGCCTAATGGGCCTATTGGACTAATGTTCCTAATGGGCCTAAGTGGAATAATGGGCCTAATGGGATAATGGGCCTAATGAACCTAAGTGGCTGAATGGGCCAAATGGCCCTAAGTGGCATAATTGGCCAAATGTGCCAAATGGGCCTAAGTGGCTTAATGGGTCTGAGTGACCTAATGGGGCCTAAAGGGACTAAGTGGCCTAATTCATCTAAGTGGACTAATGGGCCTAAGTTCCCTGATGTGCCTAATGGGATGAAGTGGTGTATGGGTTTAAGTGGTCGAATATGCCTAATGGGCTTAAGTGGAGGAGTTAGCCTAATGGGTCGAGGTGGCCTAATGGGCCTAATGGGCATAAATGGACCAATAGTCCTAATAGGCCTAATGTTCCTAATGGTCATAATGGGCCTAAGTGTCTTAATGGGCCTAATGGGCCTAAGTGGCCTAATAGGCGGAATGGGCCTCAATGGCCTAATGGCCCTAATGGACATAATGGGTCGAATGGGCATAAGTGACCTAATGGGACTAGGTGGCTTGATGGGCCTAATGGTCATAAGTGTCATAATGTGCCTATGTGTCCTAATGGAACCAATGGGCCTAATGAGTCGAAGTGGCCTAAGTGGCCTAATGGGCCTAATGGGACTAAGTGGCTGAATGGGCCTAAGTGGTCGAATTGGCCTAATGGGCCGAAATGTCCTAATGTGTCTAAGTGGCCTAATGGGTTAATGGTAATAATGGGCCTAATAGGACTAATGGGCCTTAGTGGCCTAATGGAATTAATGGGACTCAGTGGCCTAATGGTCTGAATGGGCCTAAGTGGCCTAATGTGACTAATGGGCCTAAGTGGCCTAATGGGCTAAATGGGCCTCAATGGCCTAATGGTTCTAATGGGCCTAAGTGGATTAATGGTCTTAATGGGATGAATGGGCGTAATGGGATGAATGGGCCTAATGGGCCTAAGTGGCCTACTGGGCCTTAGTGGCCGAAGTGGCCTAATGGGCCAAATGGACTTACGTGGCCTAAAGGGCCTAATGGGCCTAAGTTACTTAATGGGTCTAATGGAATGAATGGGCATAAGTGGAATAATTGGACAAAGTGGAAAAATGGTCCTAAGTTTCCTAATGTGCCAAAGTAGCCTAATGGGCCTGATGGGCCTTAGGGGCCTAAGGGGCCGAAGTGGCCTATTGGGCCTAATGGTCCTGATGGTCTTAATGAGACTAATGGGCCTTAGTGGCCTAATGGGCCTATGTTTCCTAATGGGCCTAAGTGGACTAATGGTTCTAAGTGGGCTAATAGCCCTAAAGGGCCTAAGTGGCCTAACTGGCCTAAGGGGACTAAGTGGCCGAAGGGACCTAAGTGGCCTAATTAACCTAATGGGACTTAGTGGCCTAATGGTCCTAATGGATCAAATGGGACTAATGGGATTAATGGAATTAAGTGGCCTAATGGGACCAATGGGTCGAATGGGCCCAACTGGCCTAATTAACCTAATGGGCCAGATGGGCCTAAGTGGCCTAATGGTCCCAACTAGCGTAAGTGTTGGCCCAATGGTCCTAATGGGTTGAACTGGATGAAGTGGCCTAATTGGCCTAATGGGACCAATGAGCCTAATGGTCCTAACTGGCTGAATGAATCCAATGGGCCAAACTGGCCTAATGGGCCGAATGGGATTAACTGGTCAAAGTCACCTAAGGGGCCCAAGGGGCCTAATGGGCGTAATTGGTATAATGGGTCTAATTGGCCAAAGTGGCCTAATGGACCTAGTGAGCCAAATGGGCCTAATTGGAAAATGTGGTAAATGGGCCTAACTGGCCTAAGTGGCCTAATGGGCCTAATGGGCTGAACAGACCTAAGTAGCGTAATGGGCCTAATGAGCCTAATGAGCCTAACTGACCAAAGTGTTCTAATGGGCCTAACTGGAAAAAGTGGCCTAATGGGCCTAACTGGCCTAAGTGGCCTAATAGGATTAATGGGTGGAATGAGCCTTTGTGGTGTAATGGGATGAATGAGCCTAAGTAGCCTAATGGGCTGAATGGGCCTAAGTGGCCCAATGGGCCTAATGGGACGAATAGGATGAATGGGCTGAATGGACCTAATGGTCCTGATTGGCCAAATGGGACTAAGTGGACTAATGGGCCTAATGTGAATAATGTGCCTAAGTGGCCTAATGGGCCTAAGGGGCCTTAGTAGCCTAATGGGCCTAAGTGGCATAAGTGACCTAAGTGGCCTAATAGCCCTAATGGGTCTAAGTAGCGTAATGATCACAGTGGGACTAGGTGGCCTAATGGGACTAAGTGACCTAATGGGCCTAATGGGCCTAATGGGCCTAAGTGACCTAAGTGGCATAATGGGCCTTATGGGCAGTGTCCTAATAGGCCTAACTAGCATAAGTGGCCTAATGGGTTGAAGTGGCCTAAGTGGCCTAATCACTACTGGAAAATAGGTCTATACCCACGGTTTTGTAGAAACCTGTGGGTATAGGGATAGTACGTGAACCTATACCCACGATTTTGGAGAACCGTGGGTATAGGGTATTTTCTGAAGACCTATACCCACGATTTTGGATAATCGTGGGTATTGGTTTTTTTTTGAAGACGTATACCCACGGTTCTGGAGAACCGTGGGTATAGCTTATGGTGGGGAATGAAAATTACACGGGACACGAAAAAAATTTGGTGGAAGATATTTTTTCACGGTTTAGTTTAATATATTTATATAAATATAAATTTATGTACTCAGAATTTCGGTAGCTTGGTTGGTCACTAGTGGAGGCGCGACCATGAGACTAGGGTTCGAATCCTGTGGTTTGTAATTTTTGAATTTAAATAACTGTTGCAGATTATATTAATATATATACGTATATGTATATAAAAATATCAATTGAAAATTGTAGCTCAGTTGGTCAGTTGGTGGTGCGCGACCGTGAGTCCCAGCGTGAGACGCAGGTTCGAAACCCTTTGTCTGTGTTTTAGTATTTTTTATTAACCCACATGGATAAAATAAATATTTATACACTGATGTATGACTATATAACAAAAGAAATTCGCAGGTCAGTTGTTCCCTCGGTGATGCGCATCCGTGAGGCGCAACGGCAGTGTGGGTTCGAATCCCGGCTACTAAGAATATTTTGAATTTTAATACCCCATGGTTTGAAAACCATGGGGTCTGTTGTGTGCCACGCTATAACAGCCGTGGTGCACACTTTGACTCCCCTATACCCACGGTTCTCCAAAACCATGGGTATAGGTTGAGACCCCTATACCAACGTCGTTCCAACCCACGGTTCCCAAAACCGTGGGTATAGCCTATACCCACGGTTTTGGTGGCTATACCCACGGTTTTGAACCATGGGTATAGGTCGTTTTTTCAGTAGTGAATGGGCCTAATGGGCCTTAGTGGCCTGATGGGCCTAAGTGGCTGAAGTGGCCTCATGGGCCTAAGTGGCCTAATGGGCCCAATGTGCCTAAGTGGCCTAATGGGTCTAAGTGGCCTAATGGGACTAAGTGGCCTAATGGGCATAATGGGCATAATGGGCCTAAGTGGTCGAAGTGGCCCAATGGGCCGAATGAGCCTAAGTGGCCTAAGTGGCCTAATAGGTCTAATGGACCTAAGTGTCCTAATGGGAATTAGTGGCTGAATGGACCTAATGGGGTT
This sequence comes from Viscum album, assembly GCA_963277665.1. Taxonomy (NCBI): domain Eukaryota; kingdom Viridiplantae; phylum Streptophyta; class Magnoliopsida; order Santalales; family Viscaceae; genus Viscum; species Viscum album. The sequence goes on from OY728147.1 coordinate 607,382,244, forward strand.
GAGTGGCCTAATGGGCCTAATGGGCCTAATGGGCCTAAGTGGACTAATAGGCCTAATGGGCCCAAGTGGCTTAAGAGGCCTAATAGGTCTAATGGGCCTAAGTGTCCTAATGACCTGAATGCGACTAAGGGGGCTAATGGGCCTTAGTGGCCTAATTGGCCTAATGGGCCTAAGGGGTCGCAGTGGCCTAATGGGTGTAATGGACCTAAGTGGCCTAATGGGCCTAAGTGGACTAATGAGCCTAAGGGCCCTAATGGGCCTAAGTGGCCTAACGAGCCTAAGTGGTTGAATGGGCATAATGGGTATAATGGGTCAAAGTGGTCTAAGTGGCCAAATGGGCTAAATGGGCCTAAGTGGACTAATGGGCCTAAGTTGAATAATGGGCCTCAGGGGTTTAATGGGCCTAAGTGTTCTAATGGGTCTAATTGGGCTAGTGGGACTTAGTGGACTAATGGGCCTAAGTGGCCTAATGGGACTCAGTGGCCTAATGGGCATAATGGGCCTCAATGGCCTAAGTGGCATAATGTTCCTAGTGGGCCTAAGTGGCCTAATGGGCCTAATGGGTCGAAGTGGACTAATGGGCCTGATGGGACGAATGGGCCCCAGTGTCATAATGGTCCTAATGGGACCAATGGGCCTAATAGGACCTAATGGGCCTAACGTGGCCTAATGGGCCTTAGTGGATGAATGAGCCTAAGTGGCCTAATGTGCCTTAGTGGCTGAATAGGCCTAATGGACATAATGGGCTTGATAGGGCCAATGGTCACAATAAGGCGAAGTGGACCAATGGGCCTCATGGGCCTAAGTGGCCAATTGGGCCTAATGGGCCAAAGTGGCCTCATGGGCTTGATTTGATGAATGGGACTCATGGTATTAATGGGCCTAAGTGGCCTAAGTGTCCTAATGGGCCTCATGGACCTAAGTGGATAAATGAGACTAGTGGGCCTAAGGGGCCTCATATGCTAGATGGGAACAATGGGCCTAATAAGCCTAATGTGCCTAACTGGCCTAAGTATCCTAATAGATCTAATGGGCCTAATGGTCTTAATGGCCCTAAGTTTCTTAATGGGCCCAACGTGCCAAAGTGGCTGAATGGTCCTAATGGGCCTAAGTGGCAGAATGGGTCTAAGTGGCATAATGGGCCTAAGTGGTGGAATGAGGCCAATAGGCCTAAGAGGCTTAATGGGCCTATGTGGACGGATGGGCCTAATGGGCCTAATGGGCATCAAGGGATGAATCAGCCTCATGGGACAAATGGGCCTAAGTGGCCTCATGGGACCAATGGTCCCTAATGGGTATAAGTGGCCTAATTGGCATAATGGGAAAATGGGACTAATGGGACTAAGTGGCCTAATGGGCCAAATGAGCCAAATGGGCCTCCTAGGCCTAAGTGGTATAATGGGCCTAGTGGGATGAATGGGCTTAAGGGGCTTAAGTGGACTAATGGTCCAATGTGGCTAAATGGGCCCAGGGGGCCTAAAGGGATGAACGGGCCAAATGGGTCTAAGTGGCCCGATGGGCTTAATGGCCCCCATAGTCCTAATGGCCCTCATGGTCCTAATGGGCCTGATGGTCCTAATGGGACTAATGGGCCTAATGGGTCAAAGTGGCATCATGAGCCCAATAGGCCCAATGTGCCTAATGGGCATAATGTGCCTATTGAGTCTAAGTGGATGGATGGGCCTTATGGGCCTAATGGGCCTCATGGGGCCGAAGGACCTAAGTGGCCTAAGTGGCCTAATGGGCCTAAGTGGGCTAATGGGCCCAATGGGCCAAGTGGGACTAATGGGCTAATGGGTTTAATGAGCCTAATTCTCATGATGGGCCTAATGGGCCTCATGGGCCTAATGGGGCTCATGGGTCTAAGTGGCCTCATGGGCCCAATGGACATAATGGTCCAAATGGGCCTAAGTGGCCTAAGTGGGCCTAATAGTCCAAATGGGCCTAAGTGGCCTAATGGGCCTAATTGACCCAATTGGCCTCATGAGCCTAAGGGACCTAATGGGTTGAGTGGGCCTAATGGACCCGATGGGCCCAATGAGCCTAATGGAATGGATGGGCATAGTGGTCCTAATGGAACTAATGGGCCTAAGTGGCCTAATGGGCCTAAGTGGGATAAAGGGACGAGTGGGCCTAATTCACCTAAGGGGAACAAGTTGCCTGATGGGTCTAATGGGCCTTATGGGCCTAATTGGCCTAAGTGGACTCATGGGCCCAATGGGGGTAAGTTTCCTAATGGGCCTAATGGGACTCAAAGGCCACATGGGAAGAATGTGTCTCATGGGCCTAATAGGCATGATGGGCCTAATGGAACTAATGGTCCTAAGTAGTCGAATTGGCCTAAGTTCCCTGATGGGACTAGTGGGACTATTGAGCCTAATGAACCTAATTGGCCTAAGTGGCCTAAGTGGCCAAATCGGGCTAATTGACCGAATGTTCCTAATGGGAATAAGTGGCCTAAGTGGATTAATGGGCTTAATGGGCCTAGTGGTACTAATGGGTTTAATGGGCCTAATGGGACTAAGTATTATAATGGGCCTACGTGGCCTAATGGACCTGAGTGGCCTAATCGGGCTAATTGACCGAATAGGCCTAATGGACCTAAGTGTCCTAAGTGGATTAATGGGCCTAATGGGGCCATGGGACTAATGGGTTTAATGGGACTAATGATCCTAAATGGCCTAATAGGCCGATGTGGCCTAATGGTCCTAGTGGGCCTAAGTGGCCCAATGAGCCAAATGGGCCCAATAAGACGAATTGGTTTAATGGGCCTAATGGCTCTAAGTGGTGGTCAATGGGCCTAACGGGCCTAAGTGGACTAAGTGTCCTAATCGACCTAATTGGCCGAATGGGACAAATGGGCCCAATGGGCCTTAGTGGAATAATGGGCCTAATGGTTCTAATGACCCTAATGGTACTAATGGGCATAATGGGCCTAATGCCTAAGTGGAATAAGTGGAATAACATGCCTAATGAGCATAATGGGCCTAAGTGGCCTAAGTGGTCGAATCGACCTAATCAGCTGAACGGGCCTAAGTGTCCTAATGGGCCTAATGAGCCTATGTGGACTAATGGGCCTAAAGGGCCTAATGGGCAAAAGTTTATAAATGGACCTAAGTGGATGAATGGGCCTTAGTGGCCGAATGGGGCTAATGGGACTATGTGGTTGAATGGGCCTAAGTGGATGAATGAAGCTAATGGGCCTAAGTGGGGGAATGGGATTAAGTTGCCCAATAGGTCTAATGAGCCTAATGGGTGTAAGTGGCCTAATGGGAATAATTGTCTTAATGGGCCAAGTGGCTGAATGGGCTTAATGGGACCAAGTGGCCGAATGAGCCAAATGAGCTTAAGTGACCCAACTGGCCCAATGGGCTTAATGGACCGAATGGGCCGAATGGGCCTAAGTGGCATAATGGGACTAGTGAGCCTAAGTGACCTAATGGGCATAATGGGCTTAATGGGCCTAAGTGGCCTAAGTGGCCTAAGTGTCCTAATCCGCCTAATCAGCCGAATGGGACTAATGAGCCTAATGGTCCAAAGTGGCCTAATGGTCCTAATGGGCCTAATGGTTCTAATGCCTAAGAGGCATAAGTGGCCTAATGGGCCCAATGAGCTTAATGGGCCTAAGTGGCCTAAGTGGTCTAATCAGCCTAATCAGCTGAATGGGCCTAGTGGGCCTAGGTGTCCTAATGGGCCTAATGGGACTATGTGGGCTAATGGGACTAATGGGCCTATGTGGCCTAAACGACCTAATTGACCGAATGGTACTAATGGGCCTAATGAGCCTAAGTGGCCTAACGAGACTAATGGTCCTTATGGGTCTAAGTGGCCTAATATGCCTAATCGAATGAATGGGCCTAAATAGGCTAATGGGCCTAAGTGTCCTAATATGCCTAATCGACCGAATGGGCCTAATGGGCCTAAGTAGCCTAATGGGCCTAAGTGGCCTAATCGATCTAATCAACTGAATGGGCCTAAGTGGCCTATATCAGCCTAATCGATTGAATGGGCCTAATGGGAATAATGGGCATAGGTGGCCTAATCGGCCTAATCGATCAAATGGGACTAAATTACATAATGGGCCTAAGTGGCCTAATGGGCCTAATGAGTCTAAGTTGCCTAAGTGTCGAAATCGTCTTAATCGACCGAATGGGCCTAATGGGCCTTAGTGGACGAATGGGCCTAGTGGACCTAATGGGTCTAAGTGGCCTAAGTGACCTAATCGACATAATCGATCAAATGTGCCTAATGGGCCATATGGGGCTAAGCGGCCGATTAGGACAAATTGTCCTGAGTGGCTAAATGGGCCTAATGTGCTAAATTGTCCTAATGGGGTTAATGGGATTAATGGGCCTAAGTGGACGAATGGGATTCAATGGAATATTGGGCCCAATGGCCCTAGTGGGTGTAAGTGGCCTAATGGTCTTAATGGGCCGAAGTGGCCTAATGGGCCTAAGTGGTTGAATGGGTCTAAGTGGATGAATGGTCCAAGGGGGCCTAATGTGCCTAATTGGACTAATGGGCCCAATGTTTCAAATGGGTGTAAGTTTCCTAATGGGCCTAAGTGGCCTAAAGGGGCGAGTGGGCCTAAGTGGCCTAATGGGCCTAAGTGGCCTAAAGGGGTGAGTGGGCCTAAGTGGCCTAATGGGCCTAATGGGATGAATGAGCCTAATGGGACCAATGGGCCTAATGGGCCAAATGGGACCAATGGGCTTCATGGGCCTAATTTGCATAATGGTCCTAATCAGCCTACAGGTACAATGGGCCTAAGTGGCCTAATGGGCATAATGGGCCTACGTGGCCTAAGTGGACAAATCAGATTAATCGAATGAATTAGACTAATGGACCAAATGAGTCTAAGTGTCATAATGGGCCTAATTGGCCTAAGTGGCTAAATGAGCCTGATGGGCCTGATGGCACGATTTGGCCTGTTGGGCCTCATGGGCTGAAGTGGCCTAATGGGATTCATGGGTCTAAGTGGCCTAAGGGGCCTAATGGTCCTAATGGGCCTCATGGTCCTAAGTTGATTAATGGGCCTAATGGGCCTAAGTGGCCTTATGGGACTAATGGGAAAACGGGGACTAAGTGTCCTAATGGGCCTAATGGGCTTAATGAGCTTAACGGGCCTAGGTGCTAGATGGGTCAAATGGGCCAAATGGGCCTAAGTGGCCTAATGGGACAAATGAGACAAATGAGAATAATTGGCCTAAGTGTTCTAATTGATCTAAGTGGCCTAATGGGACATATTTTCCAAATCGTCCTAATGAGCATAATGGGCCTAATCGGCCTAAGTGGCTAATGGAAATAATGGGCCCAATGGGACAAATTGGCCTAAGTTTCCTAATGGGGCTAATGGGACAAAATGGCCTAATGGACCAAATATTCATAATCAGCATAATGGGCTTAATTTTCCTAATGGGTATAATGGGCCTAATTGGCCTAATACGCTTAACGGGCCTAGTGGGCCTAAGTGTCCTAATGGGCCTAATTGGTCTTAGTGGCCTAATCAGATTAATGGGACTAAGTGTCATAATGCGCCTAAGTGGCCTAATGGGCCTAAGTAGCCTAATTGGCTTAATGGGATTAACGATCTTAGGAGAAAAATACGCCTGATGGGCTGAATGGGCCTAATGGGTCGAATGGGCATAATGGGTCGAATGGGATTAATTAGCGTAAGTGGCCTAATCGGATGAATGGGGCTAATGTGCCTAAGTTTCCTAATCAGACTAATGGGATTGATGGGCCTAATGGGACTAATGGGAATAATGGGCCTAATGGGCCTAAGTGGCCTAATGGGCCTAATGGGCCTAATAGGTCTAAGTGGCCTAAGTGGCCTAATCGACCATATCGACCAAATGGGCCTAATAGACTAAATGTTCCTAATGATCCTAAGTGTCCTAATGGTCCTAATGGATCTAATCATCCTAAAGGACATAATGGTCCTAATGGGTTGAAGTGGCCTAAGTGGCCTAATCGACCTAATCAACCAAATTGGCCTAATGGGTTTTATGGGGCTAAGTGGTTGATTGAGACTAAGTGGTCGAATGGGAATAATGGTCCAAATTGTACTAGTGAGGGTAATGAACCTAATGGGACTAAGTGGATGAATGGGATTAAGTGGCATAATGGACCTAATGGGGCTAATGGGCGTAAGTGGCCTAAAGGGCCTAAGTGGCTTAATGGGCCTAGTTGGACTAAGTGGTTGATTGAGCCTAATGTGCCTAATTGGTCTAATAGACCTAATGGGCATAAGTGACCTCATGGGTCTAATGGACCAAAGTTTCCTAATGGACCTAGTGGTCCTAGGTGACCAAATGGGCCTAATGGGACTAATGCGCCTAATGGGACTAATGGGCCTAAGTGGCCTCATGGGCCGAATGTGTCCAATGGGCCTAATGGGTTTAACTGGACTAACCGGCCTAATGGGCCTAATGGACCTAATGTACCTAAGTGGCCTAATGGGCCTAGGATTCCGAATCGACCTAATGGTCTTAATGGGCATAATGGGCCTAAGTGGTGGAATGGGCCTAAATGGCCCAATCGACTGAATGGGCCTAAGTGGCCTAGTAGGACTAAGTGGCCCAATTGGCCCAATGGGAATAATGGGCCTAAGTGACCTAATTGGCATAAGTTGCCTAATGGACCTAATGGGCCTTAGTGGCCTAGGTGGCCTAATGGTCCAAATGGACCTAATGTGATTAGTGGGCCTAATGGGTCTAAGTTGCCTAATCATCCTAAGTGGCCTAATGGGCCTTATGGAATTAATGGTCCCTGTGGGCCTAACTGGCCTAATAGGCCTAATGGGATTTAGCGGGCAAATCAGCCTAATGGGCCTAAGTTGCCTAATGAGCCTAAGTTGCCTAATGTGCTTAATGGGCTTAACGGGCCTAGGTTCCAAATGGGCCTAATGAGATGAATGGACCTGATGGGCCTAATGGGTCAAATGAGCCTAATTCTCCTAAGTGGCCTAATGGGCTAAAATGGGCCTAATGAGGCCTAAGTGGCCTAATGGGCCTAAGTTGCCTAATTGTCCTAACGGGCTTAATGGGACTAAGGGGCCTAAGGGGCCTAATGGGACTAAGTGGCCTAATGGTCCTATGTGGTCCAATGGGCTATGTGGCTAAATAGGCCTAAGTGGCCCAATGGGTCTAATGGGCCTAAGTGGCCTAAGTGGCTTAATCGGCCAAATGGGCGTAAGTGGCCGAATGGGCCTAAGTGGACCAATGGCCCTAACGGACCTAATGGGTGTAAGTGGGTTGATGGGCCTAATGCGCCTCAGTGCCCTCATGGGAATTAGTGACCAAATGGGCCTCAATGGACTCATGGGACTAATGGGCCTCATGGGCCTAAAGGGACTAGGTGGACTAATGGGCCTAATGGGACAAATGTCCATAATGGACCTAGTGAGCATAATGGGCCTAAGTTTATGAATTGGCCTAAGTGGCCCAATGGGGCGAATAGGACAAATGGGTCTAGTGGCCAAACGGGCCTAATGGGCCTAAGTTTCTTAATGGGTATAATGGGCCTAAGTTGCCGAGTGGGCCAAAGTGCCCTAATGAGACTAATGGGCCTTGGTGGCCTAAGCGGCCTAGTGGGTCGAATGGGCCAAAGTGGCCTAATGGGCCGAATGGGCCAATGGGGCCTAATGGGGCTAATGGTTCAAAGTGGTCTAATGGGCCTAATGGGCCTAAGTAGCCTAATGGGCCTAGTGGGCCTAATGCGCTTAAGTGGTTGAGTGGTCCTAATGGGTCTAAGTGGTCTAATGGGTCAAATGGGCCTAATGTGCCTAGTGGGCCTAATGGGCCTAAGTGGCCTAATGGGTCAAATGGGTCTAAGTGGCGTAATGGGCATAATGGACCTAATGTGCCTAGTGGGCCTAATGGGCTTAAGTGACCTAATGGGACTAACGGGACTAGGTGGCTTAAGTGGCCTAATGGTCCAAATGGGCCTAAGTGTCATAATGGGCCTAAGTTGCCTAATGGGCCTAATGGTAATAATGGGCCTAAGTGGCCTAATGGTTTGAATGGGAATAATTGGCCTAAGTGGCCTAATGGGCCTAATTGGATAAATGGTCCTAATGGCCCTAATGGGACTAAGTGGCTGAATGGGCCTATTGGGTCTAAGTGGACTAATGGATCTAAGGGGCCTAATGGGCCTAACAGGCTCCATGGTCCTAAGTGTCCTCATGAGCCTAAGTGGCCAAATTGTCCTAATGGGATTAATAGGCCTAGTGGGATGAATGGGCTTAACAGGCCTTGGTTCAAAATGGGCCTAATGGGTCGAATGGACCTAATGGGCTAAATGGGCCAAATGGGCCTAATGGGCCTGAGTGGCCTAATGAGCCTAATGTGACTTAGTGTCTTTATGGGCTTAAGTGGACTAATCGATCTAATTGGCTTAATGGGCCTAATGAGCCTAACAGGAGCAATGGACCTCAGTGGCCTAATGGGCCTAAGGGTCCTAATGGGCCTAAGTGGACTAATAGGCCTAGGTGGCCTAATGAGATTAATGGGCTTTACGAGCATAGGGGCCAAATGGCCCGAAAGGGCATAATTAGCCTAAGTGTCTAAATCGGCCAATGTGGCCCAATGGGCCAAAGTTTCCTGATTTGCCTAATGGGATTAATAGGCCTAATGGTCCTAATGAGCCTAATTGGACTTAGTGGCATATTGGGCATCATGATCCTAATGGGCCTAAGTGGCCTAATGGGCCAAATTTTCCTAATCGACCTAATGAGTGTAATTGGCCTAATGGGGGGAATGTGCTGAATGGGCCAAATGGGCCTATGTGGCCTAATCGGCCTAATGGGATTAATGGCCCAAGTGGACCTGAGCGCCCTAATGGGCATAATGGGCCTTAGTGGACTAATGGGCCTAATTGGCCTAAGTGTCCTAATGGGACTAAGTGGACTAATGGGGCTTAATGGGCATAACGGGCCTAAGGGACAAATGGGCCTAATGGGATGAATGGGCCTAATGAGATAAATGGGCTAAATTAACCTAAGTGGCCTAATGATCCTAATGGGCCTAATGGGCCTAAGTGGACCAATGGGCCTAAGTTTCCTAATTAGTGTAATGGGATTACCCTAAGGGGCCTAATGGGCCTAATGGGCCTAAGTGGCCTAATGGGCCTAAGTGGCCTTGTTATCCTAATGGGATTAATTGACCAAGTGGGACTAAGTGGCTGAATGGGCCTAATGGACCTTGGTGGCGTAATCAGCCTAATGTGAATAAGTGGACCAATGGGGATAAGTGGCCTAATGGGCCTAAGTGTCCTAATGGGATGGTGTGGTCGAATGAGCCTAATGGACATAATGAGGAAAAGTGGCCAAAGTGTCTTAATGGGCCTAAGTGACCTAAGTTTCCTAATGCGCCTAATGGGTATAAGTGGACTAATGGGCCTAATGGGCCTAAGTGGCCTAATGGGTCTTAGTGGTCAAGTGGGCCTAAGTGGTCTAATGGGCCTAATGAGACCCAGTGTCCTAATGGGCCTTATGGGCCTAATGAGGCTAATAGGGCCTAAGAGGCCCAATGGGCCAGAGTGGCCCAATTGTCCTAATGGGCCTAATTAACCTAAGTGGCCTAATGGGACTAGTCAGTTTAATGGGCCTAGGTGGCCAAATGACTGTAATGGGCCTTAGTGGCCTGATGGGCCTAATGGGCCACAGTGGCCTAATGGGACTAAGTTTCCTAATGTGCCTAATGGTCCTAAGTGGCCTAATGAGTCGTATATGCCTAAGTGGCTTAATTGGCCCAATGGGACTAAGTGGATTAACGGGCCTGATGGGCCTGATGGTCCAAAGTGGCTTAATGGGCCTAATGAGACTAATTAACCTAAGTGGCCTAATGGGTCTGATGGGCCTAATGTCCCTAAGTGTCCTAATGAGTCAAATGGGCCTAAGTGGCATGATGGGGCTGATCAGCCTAATAGGCCGAATGGGTCAAAGTGGCTTAATGGGCCTAATGGGCTTGGCGGGTTGAATGGGCCAAACTGGCCTAAGGATTCGAATTGGCTTAAGTGGCTTAATGGGCCTCATGGGCCTCATGGGACCAATGGGACTCAATATCCTAAAGGTCTTGATGGTCCTGATGGGCCCAATGGGCCGAATGGGCCTTATGGGCCTAATAACCTAATGTGCTTAATGAGCCTTATGGGCCTAAGTGGCCTAATGGGCATAATGGGCATCAGTGGCCTAATGGACCTAATGTGCCTAATGAGCCTAAGGGTCCTAATGGGCCTAATGGTCCTTAGTGGATTTGTGGGCCGAAGTGGCCTAAGTGGCCCAATGGTCCTAGTGGGCTTAAGTGGCCTAATGAGATGAATGGGCCTAAGTGGCATAATGGGCCTAAGTGGGCTAACGGGCCTATGTGGCTTAATGGGAATGATGGGAGTTAGTGTCCTAATGGGGCTAATGGTCCTAAGTAGAAAAAGTAGCCTAATGGGGCTAATGGGCCTAATGGTACTAAGCAGCCTAATGGGCCTGATGGGCTTGATGGTCCTAATGGGCCTTAGTGGACTAATTGGCATCATGGTCCTAATGGGCCTTAGTGTTCTAATGATCATAATGGACCTAAGTGGCCTAATGGGCCTAAGTGGACTCATGAGCCTAATGGGATTGGGATTCATGGGTCTAATGGGACTCACTCGTCTAAGTGTTGTAGTGGGCCTGATGGGCCTAAGTGTCTTAATGGGATGAGTGAGCCTCATGGGCCTAAGGTGCCGAATGGGCATGATGTTCCTAATGGGATCAATGGGCCTTAGTGGTCAAATGTGCCTAATGGTATTAATGGGCCTGGTAGGCTCAATGGGAGTAATGGGCCCAAGTGGCCTAATGGTCCAAATTGGTCTAAGTTTCCTAATGGGCCTAATGTCCTTAATTTTCCTAATAGGCCTAAGTGGCCTAATGGTCCTGATGGGCCTAATGGGGAGAATGGACCTAAGTGGCCTAAGTTTCCTAATGGACATAATGGGTCTAAGTGGTCGAATGGGCCTAAAGGACCTGAGTGACAAAATGGACCTAATGGGCCTAAGTAGCCTAATGGTCCTAAGTGGCCTCATGAGTCCAATGGGCCTATGTGGACTGATGGGCCTAATGGGACTAATGTGTCTTAGGGGCCTATGAGCCAAAGTGGCCTAATGTGCCTAACAGGTTTAAGTGTCCAAATGGGTCGAACAGGCCTAATGTGCCTAGTGGGCCTAAGTGGCTAATGGGCCTTATGGGCCTAATGGGACTAAGTGGACTAAGTGTCCTAATCGGTCTAATAAAACAATTGGGCCTAGTGGTCCTAAGTTGCCTAATGGGCCAAATCATCCTAGGTGGCCGAATGGGACTAAGTGGCCCACAGGGCCTAATTTGCCTTAGTGGTTGAATGGGCCTAATGGGCCTGATAAGCATAATTGGCCTAATGGGCCAAATCAGCCTAGGTGGCCGGATGGGACTAAGTGGCCCATGGGGCTTAATTTTCCTTGGTGGATGAATGGGCCTAATGGCCCTAATAGGCCTAAGTGGCCTAATGAGCCTAATGGGCCTCATGGACCTAAGTGACCTAATGGGCCTAATAGGCCTAATGAGCCTAACTGGCCTAATTGGCCTAATGGGCCCAAGGGGCCTAATGGGCTTAATGGGATTTTTGGGACTTGGTGACAAATGGGTCTAATTGGCCGATTGTGCCTAATGGGCCTAAGTGGCTTAATGGGTGTAATGGGCCTAAGTGGCCTAATGGGACTAAGTGGCCAAATCGACCTAATGGGATTAATGGTACAAGTGGCCCTAATGGTCTTAATTAGGCTAAGTGGATTAATGGGCCTAAGGAGCCTAATGATCCTAAGTGGCCTAATGGGTTTTGGAGGCCCAATGGGCTTAATGGGCTTAACGGGCCTAGGGGAAAAAGGGCCTAATGGGCGGAATGGGCCTCAGCATTCTAATGGGACTAAGCATCCTAATGGGCCTAAGTGGCCTAATCAGCCTAATGGGCATAATGGTCGTAATGGGCCTAATGGGCCTAGGGGGACGGAGGGCCCCAATTGGCCTAAGTAGCCTAATGGGTCTAGCTAGCCTAATGGGCATAATGGGCTTAACGGGGCCAGGCTTCAAATACACCTAATTGGCCTCAGTGGCCTAATGGGCCTAATGGGTCAAAGTGGCCTAATGGGGAAAAGTTTCATAATCGACCTAACAGGTATAATTAGCCCAATGGGATGAATGGGACAAATGGGCCTCAGTGGACAAATGGTCCTAATTGGACTAAGTGGACTAATGTGTTGAAGTTTCATAATTGGCCTAATGGGCTTAATGGGCCAAATGGGCCAAATGGGACTAAGTGGCCTAAGGGGCCTAAGTGGCCTAATCGACCTACTGGGCTTAATGGGCCTAGTGGGCCTAAGTGGCCTAATGAGCCTTAGTCGCCTAATCGGCTAAATAAGGATAAGTGGCCCAATGGGATTAATGGGCTTAAAGGGCCTAGGGGACTAATGAGCCTAATGGGACTAATGAGCTTGAGTGGCCTAATGGACCTAATGGGCCTAAGTGGCCTCATGGGCCTAATAGGCCTAATGGGCCTAATGGGCCTAAGTGGCCTATGTTGCCTAATGGGAATAATGGGCCTAATGGTCCTAATGGGCCTAAGTGGTTGAATGGACCTAATGGGTTTAATGGGATGAAGTGGACTAATGGGCCTAATGGGCATAATGGACCGAAGTGGCCTAATGGCCGTAATGGGCCTAAGTGGCCTAATGAACCCAATGGGCCTTAGTGGCTTAATGGATGGAATGAGTTGAATGGGCCGAATGGGCCTAAGTGGACTAATCGTCCAAAAGGGCCTAATGCACCAAAGTGGACTAATGGACCTAAGTGGCCGAATGGGCCTAAGTAGCCTAATGGGGCTAATGAGCCTAAGTGGTCGAATGGGCCTAAGTGGCCTAATGAGGCTAGTGGTCCTAAGTGTCCTAATCATCCTAAAGGGTGTAATGCGCCAAAGTGGCCTAATGGCATTGATGTGTCTAAGTGGTGGAATAGGCTTAAGTGGCCTAATAGGCCTAATGGGTGTAAGGGGACTGTCTTAATGGTCCGAAGTGGCCTAATGGGCTTAATTGGCCCAAGTGGCCTAATGATCCAAATGGGGCTAAGTGGATCAACTTGACCAATGGGTCTAATGGGATCAATGGGCCTAATGGGCCGAATGGGTCTTGGTGGCCTAATGGGCCTTTGTGGCCTGATGGGCCTCATGGGCCTAAGTGGCCTCATGGGACTAAGTGGCCTCATGATCCGAAGTGGACTAAGTGGCCTAATTGAACTAATCAACTGAATGGTTCTAATGGGCCTTGGCCTAAAGGGCCTCATGGGCCCAAGTTTCCAAATGTGCCTATTTGACCTTAGTGGCCTAGTGGGCCTAATTTTCCTAAGTGGCCTCATGAGCCTAATGGGATGAATGAGATGAATGGGCCTAATGGGCCTAATGGGCCTAATTGGGATAATGGGGCCTAGTGGCCTAATGGGCCTAAGTGGCATAATGAGCTGAAGTGGCCTGAATGGGTCCAATGGCCTGAATGAGCCTAATGGTCGAAACGGGACTAATGTGCCGAATGAGCCTAATGGTCCGAAGTGGCCTAAAGGGCCTAATGGCCAAAATGGGGTTGATGGATCGAATGGGGTTAATGGATCGAATGGGCCTAATGGGCCTAATAGGGCTAATGGGCATAATGGGTCTAATGGTCCGAAGTGTCCAAATGGGTCTAAGTGGCCTAATAGTTCTAATGGTGCGAATGGGCCTAATGGCCCAAATGGGCCTAATGAGACGAATGGGCCTAATGGGATAAAGTTTACTAAGGGGCCTAATGGGCCAAATGGGCTTAACTAGTCTAAGGAGCCTAATGGGCCTAATGGGCTGAACGAGCCAAATAGGCCTAAGTGGCCTAATGGGATTAATGGGATTAATGGGCCTAATGGGACTAAGTGGCCTAATAAGCCTAATGGTCTTAATGGGATTAATTGGCATAATGGGGCAATGTGGTCTAATTGGCCGAAAGGGCTTAAGTGGGCTAATGGGCCAAAGTGGCCTAATGGACTTAATTGGCCTAATGGGCCTAAGTGGCCTAACGGTTCCAATGGGCCTTAGTGTACTTATGGGCCTAAGTGGCCTAATAATCCTAATGGGTCTAATGGGCCCTATAGGTCAATGTGGCCTAATCGGCCTAATGGGCCTAAGTGGTCGAATGGGCCTAAGTGGTCGAATGGACCAAAGTGATTTAATGGGCATAATTGGCCAAATGGGTATAAGTGGCCGAATGGGCCCAATGGGCCTAAGTGGCCTAATGGGCATATGTGGCCTAATGGGTTTAATGGGCCTAAGTGGCCTAATGGGTCTAAGTGTCCTAATGATCCTAAGTGGCCTAATTGGCCTAATGGTGCTAATGGGCTGAATGGGCCTAATGGGCCTAATGTGCCTAGTGGTCCTAAGTGCCCTAAGTGGCTTAATGGGCCAAATGGGCCTAAGTGTCCTAATCGAACTAAGGTACTTAATGGGCCGAAGTAGCCTAATTGGCCTAATGGGCCTAAGTAGCCTAAGTGGCCTAATGGACCTAAGTGGCATAATGGGACTAATGGGCATAATGGGATGAAGTGGGGTAATCTGCCTAATGGTCCTAATGGGTCTAAATTGCCTAATGGGACTAATGGGCCTAAGTGGCCTAATTGACCTAATGGGACTAATGGGCCAAAGTGACCTAATCGGCCTAGTGGGCCTAAGTGGCATAACGGGACTAGTGGGCCTAAGTGGCCTAGTGGGCCTAATGGGACTAAATGGTGTGATGGGCCTAATGGGATTAAGTGGCATAATGGGCCTAAGTGGCCTAATGGGTCTAACGGGCCTAATGGGCCTAAGTGGACTAATGGGACTAATGGGACTAGGTTGTGTGATGGGCCTAATGTGCCTAAGTGGCCTAATCGGCCTAAGTGGCCTAATGAGCCTAATGGGCCTGATGGGCCTAATGGGCCTAAAGGGACCAAGTAGCCTAAGTGGCCTAATGAGCCTAATCAGTCTAATGGGCCTAAGTCGCTTGATGGGCCTAATGGGATAAAGTTGTCAAATGGGCTTAATAGGACTAATGGGCCTAATGGGACTAAGTGGCCTAATGGACCTAAGTGACCTAATCAGTGTAATGGGTGTAATTGGCTTAATTGGTCGAATGGGCCTAAGGGGCTTAATGTGTCGAATGGGATTAAGTGGCCGAATAGGCCTAATGGGCCCGGTGGGCCTAAGTGACCTAATCAGCATAATGGAGCTAATGGACGTAATGGGCCTAAGTGGCCACATGGGCCTAAGTGGTCGAATGAGCTTAATTGGTCGAATGGTCCTAATGTTTTTAGTGGACCAAATGGGCCTAATGGACCTAAGTGGCCGAATGGGCCTAATGTGCCTCAGTGGCATAATGGGCCTAATGTGATGATTGGTCTGAATGGGCCTAATGTGACTAGTGTGCCAAATGGGCCTAAGTGGATGAATGGGCCTAACGAGACTAATGGTCCTAAGTGAAAAAATGGGCCAAATGGTCCAAAGTAGACTAATGGGCCTAATGGGTCAAATATGCCTAGTGGGCCTAAGTGGACTAAGGGGCCTACTAGGCCGAATGGGACTAAGTTGCCAAATGGGCCAAATGGGCCGAATGGGCATAAGTTGCCTAATGGACATGAGTTCCCTAGTGAGCCTAATGGGTCTAATTGGCCTAAGTGGTCTAATGGTCCTAAGTGGCCTAATGGGCTTAATGGGACCAATGGTCCTAATGGGTATAATGGGATAGAGTGGGCTAAATGTCCTAATGGACCTAAAGGTCCAAGTGGGAAGGAGTGGGAAAATTTTCCCAATGGACTAAGTAGCCTAATCTTCCTAACAGGACTAATGGGCCTAATGTGGATAATGGGCCTTAGTGGCCTAAGTGGCCTGATGGGTCTAATGGAAAAAATAGGACTAAGTGGCCTAATTAGCCCAATGGGACTAAGTTTCCTAATGGGCCGAACAGGCCTAACGGACCTAAGTGGCCTAAGGGGATGAAGTGGCCTAATGGGCCCAATGAGCCTAAGTGACCTAATGAGCCTGATGTACCTAATGGGCCTTAGTGGCCTAATGGGCCTAATGGGCCTAATGTGCCTAATGTGCCTAAGGGGCCTAATGGGCCAAATGGGCCTAATGGGCATAAGGGGCCTAAAAGGCCTAATGGGCCTAGTAGGACTACTTGTCCTAAGGGGCCTAATGAGCCGAATGGGCTTAAGTGGACTAATGGGCCTAAGTTGCCTAATAGGCTTAAGTGACCTAATCAGCCTAATGGCCTAATGGGTGTATTAGGCCTAAGTGGTCTAATGGGCCTAATTGTTCAAATGGGCCTAATGTGCCTAATGTGCCTAAGTGTCCGAATTGGTATAATGGGTCGAATGGGCCTAAGTGTCCCAATGGGCCTAATGGGCCCAATGGGTCTAAGTGGCCTAATGGGACTGATGGGCCTGATGGGACTAAGTGGCCTCATGGGCCTAAGTGTCCAAATGGGGATATGTGGACAAATGGGCCTGATGGGCCTAATGGGCCTCATGGGCCTCAGTGGCCAAATGGCCTCATGGGCAATAGTGTCGAATGGGCCTAGTGGGCTTAAAGGGCGTAATTGGCCCAATGGGACTAATTGGAATGATGGGCCTAATGGGACTAAGTTACCTTATGGACCCAATGGCTATAATGGGCCTAATGGGCCTTAGTAGACTAAGTGGGCCTAAAGGGCCTAATGGGTTGAACGGGCCTAAGTGGGCTAATAGGCCTAATAGGCCCAATAGGCCTCCTGGTATGAATGGACCTAAAGGGCCTAATGGGATGAGTGGGCCAAATGTGCCCAATGGGCATAATGGGATAAATGTTCTCAATGGGCCTAATGGGCCAAATAGGCCTAATGGGCCTAAGTGGCCTAATGGGCCTAAGTGGCCTAAAGCGACAAGTGGGTCTAATGGGTTTATTGGGCCTAAGTGGCCTGATGGGTCGAATGGGACTCATGGGCCTAATGGGCCTAAGTGGCCTCATTGGTCCAATGGGCCTAATGGGCCTCAGTGCCCTAATGGGCATCATGAGCCTCATGGGTGTGATGGGCCTCATGGGTGTGATCAGCCTCATGGGCCTAATGGGCCTCATGGGAGGAATATGCCTCATGGACCCCATGGGCTAGAAGGGCCTAATGGGCCCAATGGTTCAAAGTGGCCTAGTGGGCCTAATGGGCCTAAGTTTCCTAATGGGCTTAATGGGCCTAGTTGGCTAATGAGGCTAATGGACCTAATGGTCCTAAGTGGCCTAAGTGGCGTAATAGGGATAATCGACCGAATGAGGATAATGGTTCTAAGTGGACTAAGTGGCTTAATGGACCTAATGGGCTTAATGAGACTAATGGGTTTAATGGGCATAATGTTTCTAAGCATCCTAATGGGCCTAATGGCCCTAGGTGGCCTAATGGGACTAATGGGCCTAAGTGGCCTAATTGGGCTAATCGACTGAAGATACCTAATGGGCCTTAGTTGCCTAATTGTATCAATGGGCTTAATGGGACTAATGGGTTTAATTATCCTAATGGGCCTAAGTAGATTAAAGGTCCAAATTGGCCTATGTGTCCTAAGGGGCCAAGTGGGACTAAGTGACCTAATGGGACTAATGGGCATAATGGGAATAATGGGTTTAATGGGCATAATGGGCCTAAGTGGCCTAATGGGCCTAATGGACCTAATGGGCCTAACTGGCATAATGGGACTAAGTTTACTAATGGACCTAATGGGCTTGATGGGCCTAAGTGGACTAATCCCTCAAATCGACCGAATGGGCCTAATGGGACTAATGGAAATAAGTGGCCTAAGTGGACAAAGTGTACTAATCGACCTAATCGAGTGAATGGGACTAATGGGCCTAAGCGGCCTAATGGGCCTAATGGACCTAATGCCTAAGTGACCTAAGTGGAATAATGGTCCCAAACGGCCTAATGGGCCTAATGGGAATAATGCAACTAAGTGGCCTAAGTGGTCTAATCAGCCTAATCGGCAGAATGGGCTTAATGGGGCTAAGTGACCTAATAGGCCTAATTGATCGAATGAGCCTCAGTTGCCTAATGGTCCTAAAGGTCCTAATGCGCCTAAGTGGGATAATCGGGCTAATCAACCGAATGGGCCTAAGTGGCTGAATCGACCTAATTGACCAAATGAGATTATGTGGCCAAATGGGCCAAATGGGCTAATTGGCCTGATCGGCCTAATCGACCGAATGGACCAAATGGCCCTAAGTGGCCTATTAGGTATAATGGGCCTAATGAGTCTGAGTAGCCTAAGTGGATTAATCATACTAATCGACCGAATGGGACTAATAGTCCTTATGGGCATAAGTGGCCTGATTGGGCCTAGTGGGCTTATGTGGCCGAATGGCCTTATGGGCCAAATTGGCCAAATGGTGCTAATGGGCCTAATTTGTCCAATGGGATTAAGTGGCATAATGGGCCTAATGGCCCTAAGTGGCCTAATGGGCCTAGTGGCCCTAAGTGGCCGAATGAGCCTAATGGGCCTAATGTGCCTATGGGGCCAAATGATCCTAATGGGCCGAATGGGCCTATTGGGCCTAATGGGCCATAGTGGCCTAAGGTCCAATGGGCATAAGTGGCCTAATGGGTCTAATGGGAATAATGGGACTAAGTGGCCTTAGTGGCACAATCGGCCTAATCGATTAAATGGGCTTAATGAGCCTAAGTGGCATAATGGGCCTAATATGCCTTAGTGGTCGAATGGGCCTAATGGGCATGATGGGCTGAAGTGACCTAGTGGGACTCATGGGCCTATGTGGCCTAATGGACCTCATGGGCCTAAGTGGCCTAAGGGGTCTAATGGGCCTAATGGGCCTCACAAGCCTAAGTGTCCTATTGTGCCTCATGGGCCTAAGTGGCCTTATGGGCCTAATGGGCCCAAGGGGACTAAGTTGCCAAATGGACCTAATGGGATAAATGGGCTTAACGGGCTTAGGTTCCAAATTTTCCAAATGGGCCAAAGTGGCCTAAGGGGCCTAATGGGCCTAGGTGGCCTAATGGGCTTAATGGGATTAACGGGTCTAGGGGCCAAATGGGCCTAATGGGATGAATGAGCCTAATTGGCCTAAGTGGTCTAATGGCCCTCAGTATCCTAATGGGCTAATGTTTACTACTCGACCTAATGGGCCTAATGGGCTTAATGGGCTAAATGGTCCTAATGGGCCTAATGGGTCTAAGTGGCGTAATGGGCCGAATGGGCATAATTGGCATAAGTGGTCTAGTGGGCCTAATGGGCCAAAATGGCCTAATGGTCCAAAGTTACCTAATCGACCCAATGGGCTTAATGGGATTAATGGGCCTAATGGGCCTAAGTGGCCTAATGATCCTAAGTTGCCTAATTTTCATAATGGGATTAATGGTCCTAGTGAGCCTAAATTACCTAATGGGGATGAGTGGCCTAATCAGCCTAATGGGCCTAAGTGGCCTCATGTGCTAAATCGGCTTAACAGGCCAAGGGGCCAAATAGGCCTAATGGGCCTAATGGGCCGAATGGGCCTAGTAAGCCTAAGTTCCCTAATGGGCCTCATGGGCCTCATGGGCCTATGTGGCCTAATGGGATTAATGGGCATGGGGGTCATAATGGGAATAATTGGCCTAATGGGCCTAAGTGGCCTAATCAGCCTAATGTGCTTAATGGGCCTAGTGGGCCTAAGTGGTCGAATGGGCCTAAGTGGCCCAATCAGCCTAATGGGCCTAAGTGGTCTGATAGGCCTAATTAGACTAATGGGACAAATGGGAATAGTGGTCCTAATGGGCCTAAGTGGGATAATGGGCCTAAGTAGTCGAATGGGCCTAAGTGGTCCAATGGGCCTAATGGGCCTAAGTGGACTGATGGGCCTAATTGGTCTCAGTGGTCTGATGGGCCTAAAGGGCCTTAGTGGCCTCATGGTCCTAATGGGACTAATGAGCCTAAATACCCTAAGTGGTATAATGGGCCTAATGGGCATAATGGGCCAAATTGGCCAAATGGTCCTAAGTAGCCGAATGAGAAGAATGGGCCTAAGTGGCCCAATGGGACTAATGGGTTGAATGGGCCTAATGGCCTAATGAGCTTAATGGGTTGAATGGGCCTAAGTTTACTAATGGTTGTAATGGGCCTAAGTGACCTAACGAGCCTAATGGGCCATAGTGGCCAAAGGGGCCTAGTTGGTGTAAGTGGCTTAAGTGGCCAAATGGGCCTAATAGGCCTAAGGGGCCTAAGGGGCCAAACGGGCCTAATGCTACTAAGGGGTGTAAGCAGACTAATGGGTCGATGTCATCTAATGGGCCTAATGGACCTAAGTGGATGAATAGGCCTAGTGGGCCTAATGAGCCTAAGTGGTCGAATAGGCCTAATGGACCTAAAGGACCGAATGGGCCTAAGTGGCCCAATGGGCCTAATGGACCTAATGGGCCTAATGGGCCTAATCGGTTGAGGTGGCCTAATCAGCCTAATCGACCGAATGGGCCTAATGGGCCTAATGGGCCTTATGGGCCTAAGTGGTTCTAAGTGGTCGAATGGTCATAATGGTCCAAATTGGACTAGTGAGGGTAATGGGCCTAATGGGCCTAAGTGGATGAATGAGATTAAGTGGAATAATGGGCCTAATGGGCGTAAGTGGCCTAAAGGGCCTAAGTGGCTTAATGGGCCTAATTGGACTAAGTGGTGGATTGGTTCAAATGCGTCGTATTCACCAAATGGGCATAATGGGCGTAAGTGGCCTCATGGGCCTAATTGTCCAAAGTGTACTAATGGGCCTAGTGGGCAGAAGTGACCAAATGGGCCTAATGGGCCTAATGCGCCTAATGAGACTAATGGGTCTAATAGGCCTAATGGGCATAATGGATAAAGTCGTCCTAATGGGCCTAATGTGTCTAAGTGGCCTAATGGACCTAGGTGTCTGAATCGGCCTAATGGGCTTAATGGGCCTAGTGGGCCTAAGTGGTAGAATGGGCCTAAGTGGCCCAATCGACTGAATGGGCCTAAGTGGCATAATAGGCCCAAGTGTCCTAATGGTCCTAATGAGAATAATGTGACTAAGGGGACTAATTGGACTAATGGTCCTAAGTTTCCTAATGGGCCTAATGGGCCCAATGGGCCTAAGTGGCCTAGGTGGCCTAATGGGCCAAATGGGCCTAATGTGCCTAGTGGACCTAATGGGCATAAGTGTCCTAATCAGCCTGAGTGGCATAATGGGACTTATGGGATTAATGGGACTAGTGAGCCTAAGTGGCCTAATAGGCCTAAAGGGCTTTGGTGGAAAAATCGGCCTAATGGGCCTAAGTGGCCTAATAGGCCTAAGTTGCCTAATAGGCCTAAGTTTCCTAATGGGATTAATAGGATTAACGGGACTAGGTGCCAAATGGGCCTAATGGGATGAATGGTCCTAATGGGCCTAATGGATCAAATGAGCCTAATTAGCCTAAGTGACCTAATGGGCCTAATGGGCCTAATGGGGCCAAAGTGGCCTAATGGGCCTAAGTTGCCTAATCAACCTAATGGATCTAATGGGACTAAGGGGCCTAATGGGCCTAAGTGGCCTAATGGGCCTAAGTGGCCTAATGGGCTAAGTGGCGTTTGTTGGGCCTATGTGGCTTAATGGGTCTAATGGGCATAAGTGGCCAAATAGGCCTAATGGGCCTAAGGGGACCAATGACCCTAATGGGACTAATGGGCGTAAGTGGATTGATGGTCCTAATGCGCCTCAGTGGCCTCATGGGCCTTAGTGGCCTAATGGGCCTCAATGGCCTCATGGGCCTAATGGGCCTTATGGGCCTAAATGGACTAAGTGGACCAATGGGCCTAATGAGCCTATGGGGATGAATATGCATAATGGGCCTAGTGAGCATACTGGGCCTAAGTTGTTGAATGAGCTTAAGTGGACCAATGGGGCGAATGAGACGAATTGGTCTAGTGGCCAAATGGGCCTAATAGGCCTAAGTTTCCTAATGGGCATAATGAGCCTAAGTGGCCTAGTGGGCCAAAGTGCCCTAATGGACCTAATGGATCTCAGTGGCCTAAGCGGCCTAATGGGAAGAATGGACCAAAGGGGCCTAATGGGCCTAATGGCTCAATGTGGCCTAATGGTCCTAAGTAGCCTAATGGCCTTATGGGCCTAATGCGCCTAAGTGGATGAATGAGCCTAATGGGTCTAAGTGGCCTAATTGGCCGAATGGGCCTAATATGCCTAGTGGGCCTAAGTGGCCTAATGAGAAAAATAAGTCTAAGTGGCCTAATGGACCGAATGTGCCTAATGTGCCTAGTGGGCCTAATGGGGATAAGTTTTCATGACCCGAATCTACCCGGGCTCGAGCCGCAACCACCCCAAGACCACCTCCATAGGCCAGGGGATGGTGATAAGCGCTAAAGGCTAAACAAATCGGGGATGCCTTTTCCTATGTACCTGTACACACACATGTAGCCCACTCAATGCAGAAGTGCATAGTAAAAGGAAAAGTAAAGTACTAACTGCAATAAACAACCACAAAAGTGCATCGACCACTAAATAGTACAAAGCAAGTGCTAAAGGTAAACTGAAAAGAAAAGGGGAAAAATATGTGCCCAACTGGTAAAGTTCCACAACCCGGCAACAAGTAAACAAAAGTAAAACATCTAGAAGAGTACCACACTTGGAACCCGACTACAACCACCGCACATAGTCCAAGATCTCGAACTCCTAAGATCCTCTGACGTCATGACCAACCTGTCCATCGTCTTCAAGGGCACACCAAGTCCGGGCAAAGCACAAGCAGGGGTGAGTATAAAAATACTCAGTAGGATGCCCTGAAGGCTCGAGGGAGTAACAAAGGAGGTACTGAAGAGGTGAGCAGTAGATCGAACAGGGAAAAGTAAAGGAGTGCAACCTAGAGTGCAGTAAAGAGTACAACTCAACCCAACAAGAGGAAGGAAATAGACTCGTCCAAACACAAGGAGCTCGAAGAGGTGAGAAGATGGACTTCTCGTCGAGTTGTCACTACCTATAGTAGGAGATTAGACTCATCCAACCCCGAGAATCCAGACACAGAAAGCATGTGGCATACCCCGTGCGTCTTCGCCTCTCCTGGAAGAAGAGTAACCAAAACCCAAGAAGTGGGTACTGGAACAAGGTATATACATATCCATATGCTCAAACTAGAAACCCGAACAAGATCGTAAGGGGATCTTCATCTCATAGATCAGCCTAAGAAAGTGAGACACCAACAGTCCTAGAATCAAACACCATCGATGCCCAGCATCCTACCCATCTGCACCGAACTTAAAGTCAAGGGGCTCAAATCACTGCACCTCGACACTATCCGCTTTGGGCGGAACTATCTCACCCGCATGGTTTTAGGTCACATCTCAAGGATGTGTCTTGGTGGGGAAAGTGCCCCTCGTACTTGAGAGTTCTGTAGAAATTCAAACCACACCACGTCACTGTCACACAGTCAATAGGTCTTCTCAAAGTCAAAGTTGTCACATCACTGACCCGTACAACCAAGGGTCCCACTTCGGTAGTCATGGAGAAAAGCCACAGACTAGCCTAGTAGATAGGACTGAGTCTGAAAGAAGTCATTGGGTAACCCACTGGCCAACCCCGCTGGAGGTTAAACTCTAAGAGGTCATCGGGTAACCCACTGCCCAGTCGCTACTGGAGGGTAAACCCTAAGAGGTCGTCAGGTAACCCACTGCCCAGTCCCTACTAGAGGGTAAACCCTAAGAGGTCGTCAGGAAACCCATTGCCCAATCTCTACTGGAGGGTATACCCTAAGAGGTCGTTGGGTAACCCACTGCCCAGTCTCTGCTAGAGGGTACACCCTAAGAAGTCGATGAGCAACCCACTACCCAGTCTCTACTAGAGGGCAGACCTGAAGAAGTCGATGAGCAACCCATTGCCCAGCCCCGCTGGAGGGTAAACCCAGAACTGCTCTGGAAATCCCTACTAGATGGTACAACACTGGCCAACAGAACACAGAGTGGGTATCACACAACCACCCAACTCCAGAACAAACCAGGGAAAACCACTCATCCCTGGTGGTCTAAACCATCATGAACAGGACCAGGGGGAAACCGACTCAACCCTACTGGTCGAAACCATCGAGAACAAGAGGACCCTATACATCATGAGAGGTCAAAGGTAGGTAAAGTAGAAGACGACACACACATGGGGCCCACACAACGTGTGGCCCAAACTCATCTCCAAACCAAGCGCACAAACATTCTCAGGTACAAACTACAATATGTACCTCCAAGCATTCCCGTATACTCCCAGAGTATACCACATTTCCAACCCAAAGGCTATCATGCACATGACACCCAATGTTAACGTGAAGGGAAAAAATACAATTTTGACAACCTAATTCCTCCACGACCCTAGCACGACCAACCACATATCTTCAAACATCAATTTCACTCACACGGGAGGGAACGCGATCACACGCCAAGGGTTTGCTTCCCAAGCACAGCAAGAAGAACCGCCACAGGAGCACCTTCCATGCTTCCACATTTAATAAGATCTAGAACGAGACTCCGCACATCCAAACGGATCATACCTTTGTAATCCCGTGAAAAAAATGCGAGATAGACTATTTACTCGCCTCAAACGAACATCTGACGGAAAAGTCGTCCAACACCGCTTTATGCCCGAACGACGACCCGTGGTCCCGAGCCTCGGTCCCAAAAACAGTCAGGCGCATCACACCATTGCGATATCCTCTGAAAGACATGTCAAATTGACTTCTCACTTGAGTGGAACGGATATCCAGAGAAAAATATGCATATTGCCATATCGCACACGAGCGGTGCTACGTGGGACCCTCATCCTGGTCTCGAAGCACTATGAACGGATTGAACCATTGAGATCCTCTTGAAAAGTACACAATATTGACTAAACACTTGTCCAAAAAATACACCCGGTGAAGAAGTTGGAATTCACCGTCAACTCCAAAAATGACCCTCGTGGGGCCTGCACCATCATGTAGAATTAAAGCAGGTGGATTGTGCCACTGCAATGCCCTCGAAAAAAACACCCAAAATGACTGCTCGCACGCCCCGAACAGACATCGGATGAAAAAGTTTATAAATGATGCTCGCAGCTTAAAAGACGGGCCATGGGGCCCACACCTCAATACCGACTTCAACGCCTGAAACCACCCTGGAAAGCTCCGCCTTGGCGCCAGGGTCCCAACGCCGCTGACGACGCTCAAACAACTTAACGTACGTGCCGTGACACCGATCCCCTCATCTCAGAAATAAAAATTTCATGATACCATTTCAAAGCTTTGCCTCGAGCTGAGGATGACACTGCCACAAACGACATGGAAAACGGACATCCGTAGTGGAAGATATGGGTGTCTGAAATCAAAGGGGACAAACCACTCGGGTTGGACCGACCTGAGCCGGCCCGGCACGCAGCGCCGGCCCGCGGAACATCCGCGCTGTCCAGCCATGGAACCGCGTTCCACCATCAGACCGACCCTCGTGTCCGGTCATCCCGTGTGAAGACCTGCTGGACGGGGGTCTTGGTTCCCCCGCGGGGTCACGCGCCGCGACCCCGATCCACCCGCTCTGCTGCGCCCCAGCATGGAGCCGCCTCCTGAAGCCCGCGCCACCTGCTGCCTAAGGCCCGGAGCCCACGCTGCCTATTGCCACCATCCCAGAGCCTGCTCCACCTGCTCCCGTCATCCCGGATCACCGGAATTCTGTCGGACCACTGTGGAACCGCCGGAAAACCCTGAAAAAGGCCGGAAACTTCGCCAGTCGATTGCGGATGCCCCGGAACTCAGAATTCAAATCCGAAAAGTGCAGCGGAAATCTAGAGATATAAACTATGAAAAAATGGGATTCTCTAGACAATTATATAGCAACTAAATGAAATTAATTCAATTTGAAGAATATTTTGGGAATTAAAACGATAAAAGCACGAGCCTACCTCGATGGGCGTTGCCCGACGCTTCACCGACGATCCGTCGGAGCTGTCACCGTCCTGCCGGAGGGATGGAGGAAAGGATAGTAGTTCATGCTTCTTCATTGGGAGGGTTTTCACTAGGGAATAGGGGGGAAGAAGAGGTTGGGGATGGTGTTTAAATAGAAAACACTTAAACCACCCCCCACCCGTAGGCCCTGTACCCGAACCCTCAGTGGGGTCGAGGTTAAACCTCCCCGATAGTAAACAACACCTCCCAAGAACAACGGCAGTCTTGGAATTTTATTCTGAGCTCCTGTTTGAAGGTTATAAAACTTAACACCCGAGGCTGCTAAATTACGAAAACGCCCCAGGGGCCATTTTCCACAGAAGGGCCGCACCCACGAAAATTAGACCCCTCCTAGGGTAAACGACATGCTCCAGACTCAACAGTGCTCTCGGTTTTCCAATTCGATCTACCGTTTAAGAGATACTTGAGTTTAACCATTAAAAAAATAAATTAATTATTTTATTTATCCATTTAACATTCCGTTAACAGGCAAGGGGTCCCAACATCCCACGCTGACATGATTTATGTCGTTCGTAGGGTAAAAACCAAATTTTAGACCCATCCGTGCACTCATATTTTTGATCCAGATCTCCGTTTAGGAGTTATCCTATTTATTTTGTGTGCCTAGTGCGAACGCACTTAAAATTTAATTCCGGCCACATCGGGGCTCGGAATCGCACACTGTCTGAAGGCGCTGCTCTGGAATAACATCAAGAAAATTCCAAAGTCTTTTATAGCAAAAATAGTGTTATTACATAAGTGGATTGATGGGCCTAATGGGCCTAAGTGGCTTAAGTGTACCAATGGTTCAAATGGGCCTAAGTGTCCTAATGGTCCTTAGTGGCCTAATGGAACTAATGGTCATAGTGGAACTAAGTGGCGTAATGGATCGAATGGGTAGAATTGGCCTAAGTGGCATAATGGGCCTAATTGGCTTATTGGGACTAATGGTCCCAATGGGCCTAAGTGGACAAATGGGCCTATTAGGTCTAAGGGTCCAAATGGACCTAAGGATCCTAAGGGGCCTAATGGTCCTAACAGGCCTCATGGGCCTAAGTGGCCTCATGGGCCTAAGCGGCCAAATGAGCCAAATGGGATTAATAGGCCTAGTGGGATGAATGGGCTTAACAAGCCTTAGTCCAAATGGGAATAATGGGTCGAATGCACCTAATGGGATGAATGAGCCTAATGGGCTTGAGTGTCCTAATGGAACTAATGGGCTTAAGTGGCCTTATGGGCCTAAGTGGCCTAATCGTCCTAATTGGATTAATGGGCCTAATGGGCCTAAGGGGCGTAATAGACCTAAGTGGCCTAATGGGCCTAAGTGGCCTAATGGGCCTAGGTTTCCTAATGGGATTAATGGAATTTACGAGCCTAAGGGCCAAATGGGCCGAATGGGCCTAATTAGCATAAGTGGCCAAATTGGCCTATGTGGCCCAATGGTCTAAAGTTTCTTGATTGGCCTAATGGAATTAATGTGCCTAATGGGACTAAGTGTCCTAATAGGACTAATTAGACTAAGTGGCCTATTGGGACTTATAGTCCTATTGGGCCTAAGGGGCCTAATGGGCCAAAGTTGCCTAATTGACCAAATGGTCATAATTGGCCTAATGGCCCTAATGAACCAAATGGGCCAAATGGGCCTAAGTGGCCTAATCAGCCTAATGCGATTAATGGTCCAAGTGAACCTAGGTGCCCTAATGGGCCTAATGGGCCTTAGTGGCCTAATCATCCTAATGTGCCAAAGTGGCATAATAGGCCTAAGTGGACTAATGGGCTTAATTGGCATAATGGGCCTAGGGGCCAAATGGGTCGAATGGGCCTAACGAGCTGAATGAGCATAATTAACCTAAGTGTCCTAATGAGCCTAATGGGCCTAATGGGCATAAGTGGCCCAATGGGTATATATTTCCTAATCGATGTAATGGGATTAATGGGACTAATGGGCCTAATGGGATTAATGGGCCTAAGTGGCCTCGTCAGCCTAATGGGATTAATGGACCAAGTGGGCTTAAGTTGTTGAATGGGTCTAATGGACCTCAGTGGCGTAATCGGCCTAATGCGGTGAAGTTGCCGAAGTGGTCGAATGAGCTAAGTTGCCTAATGGGCCCAAGTGACCTAATGGGTCTAAGTGGCCTAATGGGCCTAATGGGCCTAAGTGTCCTAATGGGAATAATGGGCCTAAGTGGCCTAATGGGACTAATGGGCCTAAGGGGCCTTATGGGGTGATGTGGCCGAATGAGCCCAATGGACATAATGGGACAAAATGGCCAAAGGGTCGTAATGGGCCTAAGTGGCCTAAGTTGCCTAATGCACCTAATGGGCCTAAGTGGTCTAATGGGCCTAATGGGCCTCAGTGGCCTAATGGGACTAATGGGGCTAATGGGGCTAATGGGCCTAAGTGGCCTAATGGGCCTGAGTGGCCTAATGGGCTTAATGTAACTTAGTGGCCTAATGGTCCTAATCGACCAAATTATCCTAATGGGTTTAATCACATTAATGGGCCTAGGTGACCAAATGAGTCGAATGAGCCTAAGTTCCCTAATGGGCCTAATGGGCTATAGTGGCCTAATGGGCTTAATGTGCCTAAGTGTCCTAATGTGCCTAATGGCCCTAAGTGGCCTAATGAATCATATAGGTCTAAGTTTCCTAATCATCCTAATGGGCCTAAGTGGCTTAATGGGTCTGATGGGCCTAATGGGCCTAAGTGGCTTAATGAGTCGAATATGACTTAGTGGCCTAATGGGCCTAAGTGGCCTAATGAGTCTAATGGGACTAAGCGGCATATTGGGCCTAATGAGACTAATGGACCTAAGTGTCCTAATGGGGCTGATGGGCCTGATGGGACTAATGGGCCTAAGTGGCCTAATGAGCAGATTGAGCCTAAGTGGCATGATGGGCCTGATGGGCCAAATGTGTTGAATGGGTCGAGGGGGCCCACGATGGGTATAATGAACCTAAGTAGTCTAGTGATTTGAATTAGCCTAAGTGGACTAATGGGTCTAAGGGGAATCATGGGCCTAATGGGATTTAGTGGCCTAATGGGCCTGATGGGCCTAATGGGCCCAATGGACCGAATGGGCCTCAGTGGCCTCATGGGCCTGATGACCTAATGTTCCTAATGATCCTCAAGGACCTAAGTGGCCTAATGTACCTAATGGGCATTAGTGGCCTAATGGACGTAATGTGCCTAATGGGCCTAAGTGGCCTAATGGGCCTAATGGTCCCTAATGGTCAAGTGGGCTGAAGTGGTCTAAGTGGCCTAATGGGCCTAATTGGCTTAGGTGGCCTAATGAGATGAATGAGACTAAGTGTCATAATGGGCCTAAGTGTCATAATGTGCCTAGGTGGCCTAATGGGTCTATATCCCTAATGGGCTTATGTGGCCTAATGGGCGTGATGGGCCTTAGTGTCCTAATCGGCCTAATGGGCCTAATGGGCTTAAGTAAACAAAGTAGCCGAATGAGGCTAATGTTTCTAAGTGGACTAATGAGTCTAATGGTCTTGATGGGTCTAATGGGTCTCAGTGGCCGAATTGGACTTATGGGCCTAATGGGACTCAGTGGCCCAATGGGCCTAATGGACCTAAGTGGCCTAATGGGCCTAATGGGCCTAAGTGGCCTCATGGTCCTGATGAGATTCATGGGTATAATGAGCCTCAATGGTCTAAGTGGTCTAATGGTCCTGATGGGCCTAAGTGTCCTAATGGGCTGAGTGAGCCTCATGAGCCTAAGGGGCCGAATGGGCCTGATTTTCCTGATGGGGCCAATGGGCCTCAGTGGCCTAATGTGCCCAATGGGATTAATGGGTCTGATAGGACTAATGGGATCAATGGCCCAAGTGGAACAATGGTCCTAATGGGTCTAAGTGGCCTAATGGCCATAATGGCCTTAATGGGTCGAAGTGGCCTAATGGGCCTAATGGGTCTAATGGGGCGAATGGACCGAAGTGGCCTAAGTTTCCTTATGGGAATAATGGGATTAAGTAATTGAATGGGCCTAAAGGACCTAAGTGTCAGAATGGACCTAATGGGCCTAAGTGGCCTAATGGTCCTAAGTCTCCTCATGAGTTTAATGGGCCTATGTGGACTGATGGGCCTAATGGACCTAATGAGCATAATGGGCCTAATGAGTCTAAGTGGCCTAATGGGCCTAATGGGTTTAAGCGGCCAAATGGGACGAATGGGCCTAATGTTCCTAGTGGGCCTAAGTAGCCAATGGGCCAAATGGGCCTATGGGCCTAAGTGGCCTAAGTGACCTAATCAGTCTAATCAAACAATTGGGCCTAATAGACCCAAGTTGACTAATGGGCTAAATCGGCTTACGCAGCTGAATGGGCCTATGTAGCCCACATGGCCTAATTTACCATCGTGGTTGAATGGGCCTAATGGGCCTGATAGGCCTAATTGTCCTAATGGGCCAAAACTTCCTAGGTGGCCTAATGGGCCTAAGTGGTCCATATGGCCTAATCTGCCTTTATGGCCGAATGTGCCTAATGGGCCTGATAGGCCTAAGTGGGCTAATGGTCCTAATAGGCCTCAGGGGACTAAGTGTTCTAATTGCCAAATGGGAAAAACTTTCTGAATGGGCCTAATAAACCCAAGGGGCCTAATGGGCTTAATGGGCTTATTGGGCCTAGGTTCCAAATGGGTCTAATGGGATGATTGGGCCTAATGGGCTTAAGTGGCCTAATGGGCGTAATGGTCCTAGTGGCCAAATCGACCTAATGGGATTAATGGTACAAATGGGCCTAATGGTTTGAATGGGCCTAAGTGGATTAATGGTTCTAAGGAGCATAATGGGTCTAAGTGGCCTAATGGGTCTATGTGGCCCATTGGGCTTAATGGGCTTAACGGGCCTAGGGTCAAAAAGGGCCTAATGGGATGAATGGTTCCCAACAGACTAATGGTCCTAAGTGGCCTAATGGGCCTAAGTGGACTAATCAACCTAATGGGTGTAATGGTCATAATGGGCCTAATGGGCCTTATGGGACTAAGGGGCCGAAGGGGCCCAATGGACCTAAGTGGCCTAATGGGCCTAACTGGACTAATGGGATTAAAGGGCTTAACGGGTCTAGGTTCCAAATAATACTAATTGGCCTCAGTGGTCTAATATGCCTAATAGGTCGACGTGGCTTAATGTGACAAAGTTACCTAATCAACCTAATGGTTATAATGAGCCCAATGGACTGAATGGGCCAAATGGGCCTAAGTGGCCAAATAGGACTAATGGGCCAAATGGGCCTAATTGGCCTAAGTGGACTAATGAGATTAAGTGTAATAATGGGCATAATGAGCATAATGGGCCCAATGGGCCTAATGGGCCTAAGTGGCCTAAGGGACCTAAGTGGCCGAGTCGACCTAATGGGCCAAAGTGTCCCAATGGGCCTTAGTCGCCTAATTGGCCAAATAGGGATAAGTAGACCAATGGGATTAATGGGATTAAAGGGCATAGGGGGCTAATGGGTATAATGGGCCTAATGGGATTGAGTGGCCTAATGGACCTAATGGTCCTAAGTGGCTTCATGGGCCTAAAGGGCCTTAGTGGCATAATGGGCCTAAGTGGCCTCATGGGCCTAATAGGCCTAATGGTCCTAATGGGCCCAAGTGGCCTATTTGTCCTAATGGGTCTAATGGGCCTCATGGTCCTAATGGGCCAAATGGGCCTAAGTGGCTGAATGGGCCTAATGGGTTTAATGGGCCAAAGTGGCCTAATGGGCCTAATGGGCATAATGGGATGAAGTGGCCTAATGTGCGCAATGAGCCTAAGTTACCTAATGTGCCCAATTGGCCTTAGTGGCTTGATCAGAGGAATGGGCTAAATGGGCTGAATGTGCCTAAGTGGCCTAATCGGCCAAAAGGGCCTAATACACCAAAGTGGCCTAATGGACCTAAGTGGTTGAATGAGCCTAAGTGGTCTAATGGGACTAATGGGCCTAAGTGGCCGAATGGGACTAAGTGGCCTAATGGGGTGAATGGGACTAAGTGGCCTAATCGGACTAAAGGGATGAATGTGCCAAAGTGGCCTGATGGACCTAAGTGGTTGAATGGGACTAAGTGACCTAATGGGGCTAATGGGCCTAAGTGTCCTAATGGCGCTAATGAGTCTAAGTGGCGGAATGGGCTTAAGTGGCATAATGGTCCTAATGGGTGTAAGGGGCCTTATTTTCCAAATGGGATGAAGTGGACCAATGGGCTTAATGGGCCTAAATGGCCGAATGAGCCAAATGGGGCTAAGTGGCCAAACTGGCCCATTGTGACGAATGGGTCGAATGGGCCTAATGGGTTGAATGGGCCTAAGTGGCCTAATGGGCCTGATGGACCTGATGGGCCTAAGTGGCCTAAGTGGCCTAAGTGGACTAATTGGCCTAATCAACCGAATGGGCTTAATGGGCCTAGTGGCCTAAAAGGCCTCATAGGCTCAAGTTTCCAAATGGGCATGTTTGGCCTTAGTGGCCTAGTAGGCCTAATTTTCCTAAGTGGCCTCCTGATCCTAATGGGATGAATGAGATGAATGGGCTTAATGAAACTAATTGGGCTAATAGGGATAAGTGGCCTAATGGGCCTAAGGGAAATAATGAGCCTAAGTGGACTGAATGATTCTAATGGCCCGAATGGGCCTAATGGTCTAAATGGGCCTAATGTGTGCCGAATGGGCCTAATGGGCCGAAGTGGCCTAATGGCCCTAACTAGCCTAATGGGACAAATGGCTGAAATGGTCTTAATGGACCTAATGGGCCTAATGGGCTAAAGTGGCCTAGGTTCTTAATGGGCCAAATGGGCTTAATGGGTCTAAGGAGCCTAATGGGCCTAATGGGATGAACGGGCCTAATGGGCCTAAGTGGGCCAATGGACTTAATGGGACTAAGTGGCCTAATGCGCTTAATGGGCCTAAGTGGCCTAATCAGCCTAATGGGCCTAATTGGCCTAATTGGCCTAATGGGCCAAAGTGGCCCAATCGGCCTAATGGGCTTTAGTGGCCTAATGGGCCGAAGTGGCCTAATAGGCCTAAGTGGACTAATGGGTCTAATGGGCTTAAGTGGCCTACTGGGCCTATGTGACCTAATGGGCCTAAGTGTCCTAATAAGCCTAATGGGCATAATGAGTATAATGGGAATAATGGGCCTAATGGGCCAAAGTGGCCTAATCGGACTAATGGGTCTAAGTGGTCAAATGGGCCTAAGTTGCTGAATGGTCCAAAGTGACCTAATGGGCCTAAGTGGCCCAATGAGCCTAAGTGCCCGAATGGTCCTAATGGGCCTAAGTTGCATAATGGGCCTAAGTGGCCTAATGGACCTAAGTGGCCTCATGGGCATAATGGGCCTAAGTGGCCTAATGTGCCTAATGGTCCTAATGGGGTGAATAGGCCTAATGGGCCTAATGGGCCTAGTGGTCCTAAGTGGTCTAAGGGGCTTAATGGGCCGAATAGGCCGGAGTGTCCTCATCAACCTAAGGAGATTAATGGGATGAAGCGGACTAATTGGCCTAATGGGTCTAAGTGGCCTAATGAGCCTAATGGGCCAAAGTGGCCCAATGGGCCTAAGTGACCTAATGGGCTTAAGTGGACTAATGGGACTAATGGGCCGAATGGTCTGAAGTGGTGTAATTGGACTAATGGACTTAATGGGCTTAAATTGACTAATGGTCCTAATGGGCCAAAGTGGCCTAATTGACCTAATGGGCGTAATGGGCCAAAGTGGCCTAATCGACCTAATGAGACTAAGTGGAATAATGGGTCTAATGGTCCTAAGTGTCCAAATGGGCGGAATGTGTATAAGTGGCATGATGGGACTAATGGGACTAAGTGGCTTAATGGGTATAAAGGGCTTAAGTGGCTTCATGGGCCTCTTGGGATTTAGTGGACTTATGGGCATAATTGGCCTAAAGGGACTTAGTGGCCTAAGTGGCCTAATGTTCCTAATCAGCCTAATGGGCCTAAGTAACCTATTGGGCCTAATGGGATAAAGTTGTCTAATGGGCCTAATAGGACTAATGGGCCTAATGGGCCTAAGTGGCCTAATGGGACTAAGTGACCTAATCATCTTAATGAGAATAATGGACTTAAGTGGTCGAATGGGCCTAAGGATCCTAATGCACCGGCTCAGCTTAAGTGGCCTAATGGGCCTAATGGTCCTAAGTGACCTAATCGGCATAATGGATCTAATGGGCGTAATGGGCCTAAGTGGCCGAATGGACCTAATTGAATGAATGGTCTTAATGTTCTTAGTGGACCTAATGGGTCTAAGTGACCGAATGGGCCTAATGTGCCTAAGGTGCCTAAGTGTCATAATGGGCCTAATGGGATGGATGCTCAAAATGGGCCTAATGTGACTAGTGGGCCTAAGTGGCTGAATGGGCTTAATGGGACTAATGGTCCTAAGTTGAAAAATGGGCCAAATGGGCATAAGTGGCTAATGGACCTAATGGGACAAATGTGCCTAGTGGACCTAAGTGGACTAATGAGCCTACAAGGTCGAATGGGCCTAAGTGGCCAAATGGACCAAATGGGCTGAATGGGCATAAGTGGCCTAATGGACATGAGTGGCCAAGTGAGCCTAATAGGTCTAATTGACCTAAGTGGCCTAATGGACCTAAGTGGCCTAATGGGATTAATGAGCCTAATGGTTCTAATGGGTATAATGGGCCTAAGTGGGCCAAGTGGCCCAATAGGCTTAAAGGGACGAGTGGGCCTAAGTGGCCTAATTTACCCAATGGGCTGAGTAGCCTAACATGATGAAGATGTTGGGGAGGAGCAGTTCCAAGTAGTTAGTCTGGATTGTATGTAATGTTTGAAGCCTACGGGCAATGAATTCCTCTAAGGCCTACGGGCCATGTAATACTTACACCTACGGGCCTTGTAAGGGTTCCACCTCACCCCTTGAAAGGTGGATTATCAAAAATCAATAAAAAATGAAGGACTTAGGGCCATTGGAGGAGGCTGAGTTGCCTAATCTTCCTAACAACCCTAATGGGCCTAATGGGTATAATGGGCCTAAGTGGCCAAATGGGCCTAATGGTTCAAATGGGACTAAGTGACCTAATTATCCCAATGGGACTATGTGGGTTAATGGGCCGAACGAGCCTAATGGGCCTAAGTGGCCTAAGGGGATGAAGTGGCCTAATGGGTCCAACGAGCCTAAGTGGCCTAATGAGCATGATGGACCTAATGGGCCTAATGGGCCTCAGTGGACGAATTGGCCTAATAGGCATAATGGGCCTAAGGGGCCTAATGTGACTAAGGGGCCTAATGGGCCTAATGGGCCTTAGTGGCCGAATGGGCCTAATGAGACTTGGGGGGACTAATTGGCCAAATGTGCCTAATGGGTCTAATGGGACTAATGGGCCTAAGGGGCCTAATGAGCCAAATGGGATTTAGTAGCCTAATGGGCCTAATGGGACAAAGTTTCCCAATAGGCTTAAGTGACCTAATAAGGATAATGGACCTAATGGGCATAATGGGCCTAAGTGGCCGAATGGGCCTAATTGGATGAATGGGCCTAATGTGCCTAGTGGGCCTAATGGTCCTAAGTGTCTGAATGGGCATAATGGGACAAATGGGCATAATGGGACAAATGGGCCTAAGTTTTCCAATGGGCCTGATGGGACCAATGGGCCTAATTGGACTATATGGCCTCATGGGCCTAAGTGTTCAAATGGGTCGAAGTGTCCAAATGGGCTTGATGGGCCTAATGGGTTTCATGGGCCTTAGTGGCCTAATGGGCCACATGGGCATAAGTTTCGAATGGGCCTAGGGGACTTAAAGGGCGTAATGGGACCAATGGGACTAATTAGCATGATGGGCCAAATGGGCCCAAGTTACCTTATGGGCTCAATGGCTATAATGGGCCTAATGGGACTTAGAGGACTAAGTGGACCTAAAGGTCCCAATGAGTCGAATGGGCCTAAGTGGCCTAATGGGCCCAATGGACCCAATGGGCCTCATGGGCTGAATGGGCCTAAGGGTCCTAATGGGACGAGTGGGCCAAATGGGCCAAATGAGCCTAATGGGATGAATGTGCTTAGTGGGCCTAATGGGACTAATGGGCCTAAGTGGCCTAAAGGGCCAAGTGGGTCTAATGGGTATAATGGGCCCAAGTGGCCTGATGGGTCTAATGGGTTTAATGGGGCCAAGTGGCCTGATGGGTCTAATGTGCCTCATGGGACTAGTGGGTCTAAGTGGCCTCATGGTCCTAATGGGCCTCAGTGTCCTAATGGGCCTGATGGCCTCATGGGTGTGATGGGCCTCATGGGCCTAATGGGCCTCAAGGTCCTAATGGGCCTCATGGGTGGAATGCGTCTCATGGGCCCATGAGCAAAATGGGCCTAATGGTCCTAATGATCCAAAGTGGCATAGTGGGACTAAGTTCCCTAATGAGCCTAATGGGCCTAATTGGCCTAATGGGGATAATGGGCCTAATGGAGCTAATGGGCCTAAGTGGCCTAATAGGGAAAATCGACCGAATAGGGTA
Organism: Viscum album; assembly: GCA_963277665.1. NCBI lineage: Eukaryota > Viridiplantae > Streptophyta > Magnoliopsida > Santalales > Viscaceae > Viscum > Viscum album. Next base: position 607,418,727 of record OY728147.1, read on the forward strand.
ATGGTTTGAAGTGGCCTCAATGTCTTAATGGACCTAATGGATCTAATGGGACTAATGGGTGTAATGGGCCTAATTTTCCTAAGCATCCTAATGGGCCTAATGGGCTTAGGTGGCCTAATGGGACTAATGGGCCTATGTAGCCTAATTGGGATAATTGACTGAATGGGCCTAATAGGCCTTAGTGGACTCAGTGGATTAATGATCCTAATGGGCCTAATGGGACTAATGGGTTTAATTATACTAATGGGCCTAAGTGGCTTAATGGTCCAAATGGGCCTTTGTGGCCTAAGGGGCCTAATGGGATTAAGTGACCTAATGGGACTAATGGGTATAATGGGAATAATGGGTTTAGTGGGCATAATGGACCTAAGTGTCCTAATGGGCCTAATGGGCCTAATGGACCTAATGGGCATAACTCGCATAATGGGCCTAAGTGGACTAATGGACCTAATGGGCCTAATGGACCTAAGTGGCCTAATCCTCCTAATCGACTGAATGGGCCTAATGGGACTAATTGTCCTAAGTGGACTAAGTGGCCAATGTGGCCTAATCGACCTAATCGAGCGAATGTGACTAATGGGACTAAGAGGCCTAATGGGCCTAATGGGCCTAATGCCTAAGTGGCCTAATGGGCCCAATGGGCCTAATGGGCCTAATGGTCATGATGGACCTAAGTGGTCTAAGTGATCTAATCAGCCTAATCAGCTGAATGGGCTTAATGGGCCTAAGTGGACTAGTGGCCCTAATGGGCCTAATGGGCCTAAGTGGGCTAAATGGCCTAATCATCCTAATCGACTGAATGGGCCTAATGGGCCTAGTGGACCTAATGGGTCTAAGTGGCCTAATGGTCCTAATGGTCCAAAGTGTCCTAATCCGCCTAATCGACCAAATGGTCCTCAGTGGCCTAGTGAGCCTAAAGGTCCTAATGAGCCTAAGTGGGCTAATCAGTCTAATCGACCAAATGGGCCTAATGAGCCTAAGTGAAAAAATGGACCTAATAGGCTAAGTGGCCTAATCTTCCTAATCGACCAAATGGACCAAATGGGCCTAGGTGGCCGAATGGGTCTAATGGGCCTAATGGGTCTAAGTGGCCTAAGTGGCTTAATCGTCCTAATTGACTGAATGGGACTAATGGTCCTTATGGGAATGAGTGGCAGATTGGGCCTAATGGGCTTACGTGGCCGAATGGGCCGAATGGTCCAAATTGGCCAAATGGGGCTAATGGACATAATGAGCCTAAGTTAACGAATGGGATTAAGTGGAATAATGGGCCTAATGGCCCTAAGTGGCCTAATGGGCCTAGTGGCCCTAAGTGACCTAATGATCCTACTGTGCCTAATGTTCCTATGGGGCCAAATGGGGCTAATGGGCCGAATGGGTCTATTGGGCCGAATGGGCCTTAGTGACCTAATGGTCCAATGTGCCTAAGTGGCCTAATGGGCCTAATGGGCCTAAGTGGCCTAAGTGGCACAATTAGACCAATCAAATGAATGGGCCTAATGGGCCTAAGTGGAATAATGGGCCTAATAGGCCTTATTGGTTGAATGTGCCTAATGGGCATGATGGGTTGAAGTGGCCTAGTGGGCCTCATGGGCCTATGTGGCCTAATGGACCTCATGGTCCTAAGTGGCCTAAGGGGCCTAATGGGCCTAATGGGCCTCATGAGACTAAGTGGCCTATTTTCCCTCATTTGCCTAATGGGCCTAAGTGGTCTATGTGGCCTAATGGGCCTAATGGGATTAATGGGCTTAACGGGCCTAGGTGCCAAATTTTCCAAATGGGCCAAAGTGGCCTAAGGGTCCTAATGGGCCTAAGTGGCCTAAAGGGCCTAAGTGGCCTAATGGGATTAATGGTCTTAATAGGTCTTGAGGCCAAATTAACCAAATGGGCCTAATGAGCCTAATTGGCCTAAGTGGCCTAATGGGCCTCAGTGTCCTAATGAGACAATGTTGCCTAATCGGCCTACTGGTCTTAATGGGATAAATGTTCTTAATGGGCCTAATGGGTCTAAGTGGCCTAATGGGCCTAATGATATGAATGGGAATAATTGGCCTAAGTGGTCTAATGGGCCTAATGGGCCTAATGATCCAAAATGGACTAATGGTCCAAAGTTGCCTGATCATCCCAATGGACTTAATGGGCCTAATGGGCCTAGTGGGCCTAATGGGACTAAGTGGCCTAATTGGCATAATGGGATTAATGGGCCTAGTGGGACTAAATTTCCTAATGGGTCTTGGTGGACTAATCGTCCTAATGGGCCTAAGTGGACTCATGTGCTTAATGGGATTAACGGGCCTAGGGGCCAAATGGGCCTAATTGGCCAAATGGGCTGAATGGGCCTTGTTAGCCTAAGTTCCCAAATGGGTTGAATGGGCCTCATGGGACTAATTATACTAATGGGATTAATGGTCCTAAAGGGACTAATGGGAATAATTGGCCTAATGGGCCTAAGTGGCATAATCGGCCTAATGGGCTTAATGGGCCTAAGTGGTCAAATGGGCCTAATGGGATTAAGTGGACCAATTTTCCTAATGGGCCTAAGTGTCCTGATAGGCCTAAGTGGCCTAATGGGCTGAATGGGCATAATGGGCCTAAGTGTGTTTATGGGCCTAAGTAGCCGAATGAGCCTAAGTGCCCCAATGGGCCTAATGGGCCTAAGTGGACTGATGGGCCTAATGGGTCTCAGTGGCCTCATAGGACTAAAGGGACTTAGTGGCCTCATGGGACCAATGGGACCGATGGGCCTAAATTCCCTAAGTGGAATAATGGGCCTAATGGGCCTAATGGGCATAATGGGAGAAATGGGACAAATTGGCTTAAGTAGCCGAATGAGACGAATGGGCCTAATTGGCTCAATGGGGCTAATGGGTCGAATGGTCCTAGTGGCCTAATGGGCTTAATGGGTCAAATGGGCCTAAGTTTCTTAACGGGTGTAATGGGCCTAAGTGGACTAATGGGCCAAATGGGACTTAGTGGCCTAATGGGCCTAAGGGGCCTAAGGGGCCTAGTTGGTGTTAGTGGCCTAAGTGGGAAAATGGGCCTAATAGGCCTAAGGGGGCTAAGTGGCCTAACATGCCTAATGGGACTAAGGGGCCTAAGTGTCCTAATGGGCCTAATGGGTCGACTTCATCTAATGGGCCTAATGGACCTATGTGGCCTAATAGGCCTAGTGGGCCTAATGAGCCTAAGTGTCCTAATGGGTCTAAGTGGCCTAATGGTCCAAACGTGCCTAGTGGGCCTAATGGGCCTAAGTGGCCAAATGGGCCTACTGGACCTACTGGTCCTAATGGGCCTAAGTGGTTTAAGTGGCCTAATGGGACTAATGGGCCTAATGGGCCAACTGGTCCTAAGGGGGATAATATGCCTAATGGTCCTAATGGGCCTAAGTGGCCTAATAGGTCTAATGGGCCTAATGGGACTAAGTGTCCTGATGGTCCTAAGTGGCCTAATGGGCCTAATGGTCCTAATGGGTCTAATTGGCCTAAGTGGCCTAATGGGACTAATTGGATTAATGGGCCTCGTGGGCTTAATGGGTCTAAGTGGCCTAATGGGCCTAAGTGGTCTGATGGGGAAAATGGGCCTCATGGGCCTAAGTGACCTCATGGGCCTCATGGGATGAGTGGCCTAATGGGCCTAATGAGACCAATGGGCTAATGGGCCTAATGGACCATATTGGATGAATGGGCCTAACGTGCCTTGGTGCCAAATGGTCCTAATGGGCTTAATGGGCCTAAGGGGCTTGATCAGATTAAGTAGCCTAATGGGCCTAAGGGGCCTAATGTGCCTAAGTGTCCTAATGGGCCTAGGTAGACTAATGGGCCTAATGGGATGAATGTTCCTAAGTGGCCTAAGTTTCCTAAGAAACTTAAGTGGACTAATGGGTTTAATGGGCCTAATGGGCCTAATGGGCCTAATGGGCCAAATGGACCTGATGAGACTATTAGTCCCATGTGGCCTAATGGTCCTAAGTGGCCTAAAGGGCCTAATTGGCCTAAGGGGAATAAGTTAACTAATGGGATGAATGGCCCTAAGTGGACTAATGGGCGTAAGTGGCCTAATGGGCCTAAGTTTCTTAATCGGTCTAAGGGGCGTAATGTGCCTAAGTGGCCTAATGGGACTAAGGGGACTAATGGGCCTATGAGGCCTAATGGGCCTCTATGGACTAATGTTCTTAATAGGATTAACAGGACTAGGTAAAAATGGGCCTAAGTGGATTAATGGGCCAAATTTGTATAATTGGATTAATGGTATTAATGGGCCTAACGGGCCTAATAAGCCTAATGGGCCTGAGTAGCCAAATGGGTGGAATGAGCCTAATTGGATGAAGTGGCCTAATGGCCTGAAGGGGATTAATCATACAAAGTTTAACAATCAACCTAATGGGATTAATTGGCTGAATAGGCCTCATGGTCTAAATGGGCCGAATGGGTCGAATGGGCCTAGGTGGCCTAATCGGCCTATTGAGCTTAATGGGCTTAGTGGGCTGAGGTGGCCTAATGGGCCTAATTGGCCTTTGTGTTCTCATTATCCTAATGTGCCTAAGTTTCTTAATGGGCATAAGTGGCCTAATGGGGCCAAGTGGCCTAATTGGTTTAATGGGCATAATGGGCCAAGAGGAAAAATGGGCCAAATGGGCATAATGGGCTAAATGGTCCAAATTAACCTAAGTAGCCGGCGTAATGGGCCTAATGGCCCTAAGTGTCCAAATGGGCCTAAGTTTCTTAGTAATCCTAATGGGACAAAGTGGGCCTAAGGGTCCTAATGGGCCTAAGTGGGCCTAATGGGCCTAAGTGGCCTAATGGGCCGAAGTGGACCTAATGGCCTAATGGGGCTAGCTGTTCAAATGAGCCTAGGTGGCCAAATGGGACTAGGTGGCCAAATGGGCCTAGGTGGCCTAATGGGCCTAATGATCCTAATGGGATAAAGTGTCCTAATGGGACTAAAGGGCCTAATGGGCCAATGTGTCCTAATGGGCCTAAGTGGCATAATCATAACTGAATGGGGGTAAGTGGCCTAATGGTCCTAGTGGGCCTAAGTGACCAAATGGGTCTAGGTGTCCTAATGTGTCAAATGGTTTGTATGGGTCGAATGATACTAATGGGCCTAAGTGGACGAATTGGCTTAAAGGTCCTAATGGGACATAGTGACCTAATATGCCTAAGTGGCTGAATGGGCCTTAGGGGCCTTTATGGGGCTCATGGGCCTAAGTGGTCTAATTGGCCTAATGCGATGAATGAGCATAATGGGCCTCATTTTCCTAAGTGGTCTAATGGGAAAAATGGGACTAAGTGACTTAATGGGCCTAATGGGTCTAATGAGTCTCATGGGCCTAAGTATCCTAATGGTCCTATTAGGCCTAAGTGGCCAAATGGACCTATGGGGACTTAGTGTCCCAATCAACATAATTTTCCTAAGTGGCCTAATGGGCCTAATGGGACGAATGAGATGAATGTGCCTAATAGGTCTAAGTGGCCTAATGTGACTAAGTGGCCTATTGGGCCTAAGGGGATGAATGAGCCTAATAATCCTAAGTGTCCTAATGGGCCTAATGCGCCTAAGTTGCCTAATCATGCTAATGGGATTAATGAACCTAATGGGACTAAGTGGCCTAATGGGACTAAGTGGACTAATGGTCCTAAGTGGCCTAATGCGCCAAATGGACCAAAGTGGACAGATGGGCCTAATGGGCCAAAGTGGCTTAATCGGCCTAATGTGCCTAAGTGTCCCGATGGGTCAAAGTGGTCAATGGGGCCTAAGTGACCTAATGGGCCTAATGAGGATAAGTGGCCTAACGAGCCTAAGTGGCCTAATGGGTGTAAGTGGCTTAATGGGCCTAATGCTCCCAAGTGGCCTAATGGTCCTAATGGGTTGAATGGACCTAATGGGCCTAATGACCCTAATGGGACGAATGGGATCAATGGGTCTAATGGGCCCTAATGGCCTAATCGACCTAATGGGATTAATGGGACTAAGTGGATTAATGGACCTAATGGGCTTAATAGGATTAATGGCCTAATGGGCCAAACTAATGGGCCTAATGGGCCTAAGTGGTCTAATTGGCCTTAGTGGCTTAATGGGCCTAATGGGCATAATGGACCTAAGTAGCATAATGGGCCTAAGTGGACTAAGTGTCCTAATGGGCCTGATAGGACAAAGTGGCCTAATGGGCCTAAGTGGCCTAATGGGCCAATGTGGCCTAATGGGTCTAATGGGCCTAAGTGGTGTAATGGGCCTAATGGGTTAATGGAAATAATGGGCCTAATGGGACTTAGTGGCCAAATGGGCCTTAGTTTCCTTATGGGACTAAGTGGCATAATTGGAATAATGGGCCTAAGTGGTCTAATGGGTTGAATGGGCCTCACTGGACTAATGGGCTTAATGGGCCTAAGTGGCCTAATAGGCCAAATGGGCATATGTGGACTAATGGGACAAATGGTCCTTTGTGGCCTAAGTGGCCTAATGGTCCAAATGGTCTAAATTGGCCTTAGTGGTCTAATGGGCCTCAGTGTCCTAATGGGTCTAATATGCCGAATGGGCCTAAGTGGACTAATGGGCCTCAGTAGTCGAATGACCCTATGATGCGGATTATGGTGCACACAAACAGCAAGGAGTTGAGGGTGATCATGGCATTGATCGTGAAAGGAACATTAATGGAAAAGACCCATTGCATGGGATTGGTGGCCCAATGACAAGAGGAAGAATGAGGAGGATGAGAGAGGCTTTACATGGCCTCATTTTGAAATTACAAGAGGAGGCCCAACATGCATGCATGGGAGGAGAAAATGGGCCTTTAATCACACTTATTAAAGCCCAAAAGTGAACCTAAAAGGACCACCCATATGCTTCCACGAAATTCAATCCACTTGCATGAAGGAAATCTCCAATGTCAAAAGTGGTGGGTGATACGCGATGCAAGACCCGCTAGGAAGTGTCCTAGGAACCTTGTACAATGTTCACGCGTTGTGCACCCGGATCGCCGCAAGAAAACAAGTGAATGTGGTGTGCGGATAGTGATAAATAGAAGGAAGAGGGAATTGGTCAAGGTAGAACCCAAAGAGAACTTGTCTCTAAGAACTCTATCCACAAGACGCCACAAAGGATGACCAATCCTTTGATAAGTCAAGAATTAAGCAAGAACACAAAGGTTGCAAGCAAAACTCACCATAATAACATTACCTTCATTCATCATGCTTCAAGAGTACAAGGGGGTGGCTATTTATAGCCAAAGAAACTTGAAATTCGAATTACACATGGGGTGGCTCTTTACATTAGTCTAATGGCTAGTTTTCCATAGTCAAAAAGCCTATAGGATGCTTTTGACAACTTTGGCACTTGACCAAGACTTTAGGAGACAAGTAGCACACCCTTTTGGAAAAGAAAAGACAAGTAGCCCACCACCTTTTGACTTTGAAGATTCCATGGTGGGTGGGCTTGAAATCTCGTAGCACCACTTGGGTTGGGTTTTTAAAAGCATGTTTGGGCCTTAATTAATGTAATTATAGGCCCGAATGCTTCCCCCAAGCAAAGGTGTTGGGCCTCCTCTTGGAATTCCATGATTAATCCATTTAAGGCCTCCTTCATTCTCTTGGTCCGCTCCCTTGTCATTGGGCCTCCAATTCCACGCAAAGGGTCTTGTCCACTTGTGTGCATTCCGCCTTCCTCATCATGTCCGCCTCCAACCCCGTAATGCCCATGTGTTCCATGATCCTCATGATCTCCTCCCTCCTCAAAAGGATTCGTCCTCGAATCTGAAAATTCAAAGGGAGAAAGATCAGCAACATTAAAGGTACCACTAACATTCCCATACCTGTCGGGTAAATCAATCTTGTAGGCATTATCATTGATCTTCTCTAAGACTTGGAAAGGACCATCTCCTCGTGGATGAAGTTTTGATTTTCGTTGCTCCGGAAACCTCTCCTTCCTCAAGTGTAGCCACACCCAATCTCCAGGTTGAAAAACCATTTTTCGCCGACCTTTGTTGGCGTGCTTCGCTACTTGTTCATTCTTCCGCTCAATGTTGGCCTTTACCTTTGCATGGAACTCCTGCACAAACTTTGCCTTCTTTTCACCTTCAAGATTCGAAAATTGATTAGTAGGAAAAGGTAAAATATCAAGTGGAGTTAATGGGTTAAAACCATACACAACTTCAAACGGTGAAGCATTAGTAGTGGAGTGAACCACTCGATTATAAGCAAACTCAATGTGAGGCAGGCATCTTTCCCAATGTTTTAGATTTTTTCTAAGGATGGAACGCAATAATGTGGAAAGTGTCCTATTGACCACCTCCGTTTGACCATCTGTTTGTGGGTGTGCAGTGGTGGAGAACAAAAGTTTGGTTCCAAGTTTGTTCCACAATGTCCTCCAGAAGTGACTAAGGAATTTGACATCCCTATCACTCACAATGCTCTTGGGTAAGCCATGCAACCTAACAATTTCCCTGAAAAACAAATCAGCGATATGAGTTGCATCATTGGTTTTAGAACAAGCAATAAAATGAGCCATTTTACTAAACCTGTCCACCACCACAAAGATGCTATCCTTACCTGGTTGTGATCTTGGCAAGCCGAGGACAAAATCCATTGATATGTCAACCCAAGGATGAGAAGCAACAGGCAAAGGGGTGTATAAGCCATGTGGAAGCACTTTCGACTTTGCATGTTTACACACATTACAATTTCCACAAACACTTACCACATCCCTACGCATGTGAGGCCAATAAAAATGTTCACTCAATAAGGACAATGTTTTCTCAACCCCAAAATGCCCCATTAATCCACCACCATGTGTTTCTCTAACAAGCAATTCACGCATGGAACAAGATGGAACACACAATTTATTTTTCCGAAAAAGAAATCCATCATGTTTGTAAAAATCACTTTTGCCATGTTTTTCACACAACTTCCAAATTTCAGAAAAATCCACATCATTCTCATACATGCTTTTCAACATTTCAAAACCAAGTATTTTAGCATGCATTGAAGTAATAAGAGAATATCTCCTAGACAAAGCATCAGCGACAACATTTTCTTTTCCTTTTTTATGCTTAATGATGTAAGGAAATGTTTCAATGAATTCAAGCCATCTTGCATGCCGCCTATTCAACTTTCCTTGTGACTTAAGAAATTTTAGGCTTTCATGATCCGAATGAATCACAAATTCCCTTGGCCACAAGTAATGTTGCCAATTTTCTAAAGTTCTTTTGAGAGCATACAATTCCTTGTCATAGGTAGAGTAGTTCAATGCAGCCCCATTAAGCTTCTCACTAAAGTATGCGATAGGCTTAGAGTCTTGCATTAAAACAGCCCCAATTCCTATTCCAGAGGCATCACACTCAACCTCAAAAACTTTAGAAAAGTCGGGCAGAACTAAGAGAGGTGAATTGGTTAACTTACCTTTGAGTGTGGAGAAGGCTTCCTCTTGAGCTTTTCCCCACTTGAAACTTACCCCTTTCTTGACCAACTCATTCAATGGTGCCGCGATTGTTGAAAAGTCCCTTACGAACCTTCGGTAAAAACTCGCAAGTCCATGGAAGCTCCTCACCTCATTGGCATTCTTTGGTTGTGGCCAATCCCGAATCGCCTTCACCTTCTCTTCATCAACCCTCATGCCATCAGCTCCTACCACAAAACCAAGGAAAACAACCGAATTTAAACAAAATGTACATTTTTCCAAGTTTGCAAACAACCTATTTATCCTAAGAGTCTCAAAAACATGTTTCAAATGTTCATGATGTTCATCAAGGCTCTTAGAATAAACGAGGATGTCATCAAAATACACAACCACAAATTTCCCAATGAATGGACGGAAAACATGATTCATTAAGTTCATGAATGTACTAGGGGCATTAGTTAGTCCAAAAGGCATAACTAGCCATTCATACAATCCAAACTTAGTTTTAAATGCGGTTTTCCATTCATCTCCCTCTTTCATTCTAATTTGATGGTATCCACTCCTTAGGTCAATTTTAGTAAACAAGCATGCACCATGGAGTTCATCAAGCATATCATCCAAACGAGGTATGGGATAACGATACTTTACCGTGATTTTGTTGATAGCTCGACAATCAACACACATTCTCCACTTACCATCTTTTTTTGGGACAAGAATTACCGGCACCGCACAAGGACTCAAGCTCTCTCGGACAAATCCCTTCCTTAGCAATTCTTCCACTTGTCGTTGGATTTCTCGAGTCTCCTCCGGGTTAGCCCGATAGGCCGGTCGATTAGGAAGTGTTGCTCCGGGGAGGAAGTCGATATGGTGCTCGATACCCCGCAAGGGTGGTAAGCCATCGGGAATTTCCTCAGGAAAAACATCACCAAAATCCTGCAAAAGAGACATAACACTAGAAGGCCTAGAAGGGTTAGGAGAGTTAGTGGTAAAACATTCTCCCTTGCATAAAAGCACGAGAGTTTCCTCCCCCTCCAAAGCTCTCTCTATCTCTCTTTTTCCTGAAAATAAGCTCACTTTTCCCTCAACACTCTTGTTTTCACTCTTATTTTCACTCTTATTTTCAACTTTTTTATTTCCCTCATTTTTTTTGCTTTCACTCAAAACTCCTTTTTCACTCTTGATTTTTCCACTCTTCTCATTCTCTCTATTTTTTTCTCTCTTTTCTTTTTCTCTCTTCTCACAATCTCTCTCAATCCTCACTTGGTCTTCATAAGCTTGCAAAGGTCTCAATGGTGTAAGAATAACCGTCCTCCCATTATACTCAAAAGAATATCGATTGGTGTATCCATCATGTGTGACCCTCCTATCAAATTGCCACGGTCTTCCCAACAAAATATGACTAGCATGCATTGGAACAACATCACACATCACCTTGTCTTCATACTTACCAATAGAAAATGGAACTTGTGCTTGCTTAGTCACTTTGACATCCCCGCTGTTATTTAACCATTGCAATCTATAAGGCCTAGGATGTCTAGTCGTAGCCAATCCCAATTTATCAACCATCAAACCACTTGCTACGTTTGTACAACTACCCCCATCAATAATCATACTACATACCTTATCTTTGACGAGGCATCTAGTATGAAAAATGTGCTCCCTTTGCTCTTGATCATGTTCTCCTTCGGGTTGAGCACTCAAAGCACGCCTTGCCACAAGCATTTCTCCATGTACGGGGCTTTCTACTTCCACATCTGAATCATCCTCAAGTGATGGCATTTCATCTTCGCTTGAGCTAGCACTAAGAACATCTCCATCATCCAAAATAATCATTGTCCTCTTGTTTGGGCATTGTGAGGCAATATGTCCAAATCCTTGACATTTAAAACATTTGATATCTCGTGATTTGGAAACAACCTTACCCTCCATTTTACCTTTGGATTCCGGAAAGAATGGTTTTGGTTTGGGCAACTCCTTCGAATCAGTTTTGTGTTCCCTTACATGCTCTTGTGGTTTGGAATCCTTAAACTTTAATGAAGGTCTAGAATCCTTACCATAAGATGTAGGGCGCATCCTTCTTGCCTTTACTTGCCTCTCCGCTTTGGTGGCCATGTGAAGTAGGTCCTCCATGTCTAAGTAGTGGTGCATGTCCACTATGTCCCGAATGTCATGGTTGAGGCCATTCACAAACCTTGCCATGGTGGCCTCTCGCTCCTCATCAATATTCGCTCGAATCATGATGATCTCCATCTCTTTGTGATACTCCTCAACACTCATGACCCCTTGTTTCAAACCCTGCAACTTGAGGAACAAATCACGATAATAGTGGCTAGAAATGAACCTCTTACGCATTACCACCTTCATCTCCTCCCAAGTGTGGATGGGTCTTTCTCCACTTCACCGTCGACTCACTTGTAGTTGGTCCCACCAAATACTAGCATAATCGGTGAACTCCACGGCCGCCAAATTCACTTTGTTTTCCTCCGAATAGGTGTGACAACCAAAAACATGTTCGACCTTTCTTTCCCATTCCAAGTAAGTTTCAGGATCATTCTTACCTTGGAATGAAGGGATCCTCAACTTCACTCCTCCAAGATCATTGGCTTGCCTCCATGGTGGTTGACTCACTTTTTCGCTCGTGTTTCACTCAATTTCGGCTTTTATCAAAATGTAACACTCTTGCCTTTTACCACTCAACTTGCTTCCTATAGCGTTCTTACCCAATTTCAACAAATCTAAAGGATCGTTGAAATGTGGCAATCCCGAACTAGAATTCAAAGATAAAATTCAAAAATGGATTCAAGATAGAAAATATTTGAAGTGAATGAAAAGGGGTGAAGAAGAATGAAAATGGGACGTAGAATTCAAAATGTTGCCATTTTTTTTTTTGAGCCTTAATTTTTTTTTTTTTAAATTTTTTTTTTGGCTCTTTTTTTTTGAATAAATGTAGCAGCAACAAGATGAATATTTTAATATTTAAATGCAGGAGAAGCAGTAATTTGTAACACAAAATGGAATCAAAGTGTGAGTTGCGGGGTTTTGAAATTGCAGATTTTTTTGCAAAATTTGAACCCACTATATCTCACGATATATGGCTTTGATTTTTATGATTCCAAATGGGGAGGAAAGATCAGCTTCTCAACTGCAAGAATGACATGCTATACATCCGAAATGATGAAGAAATGACGTCCGTAGGTGAAGGAGGAATTGGACCAGAATTGATGTCGGCCCGATTCGAAGAGAAATGAAATGGAAGAAGGGATAAGAAAGAAGGAACCTGATTTCTTGCAAATGGGCTCTGATACCAAATGATACGCGATGCAAGACCCGCTAGGAAGTGTCCTAGGAACCTTGTACAATGTTCACGCGTTGTGCACCCGGATCGCCGCAAGAAAACAAGTGAATGTGGTGTGCGGATAGTGATAAATAGAAGGAAGAGGGAATTGGTCAAGGTAGAACCCAAAGAGAACTTGTCTCTAAGAACTCTAGCCACAAGACGCCACAAAGGATGACCAATCCTTTGATAAGTCAAAAATTAAGCAAGAACACAAAGGTTGCAAGCAAAACTCACCATAATAACATTACCTTCATTCATCATGCTTCAAGAGTACAAGGGGGTGGCTATTTATAGCCAAAGAAACTTGAAATTAGAATTACACATGGGGTGGCTCTTTACATTAGTCTAATGGCTAGTTTTCCATAGTCAAAAAGCCTATAGGATGCTTTTGACAACTTTGGCACTTGACCAAGACTTTAGGAGACAAGTAGCACACCCTTTTGGAAAAGAAAAGACAAGTAGCCCACCACCTTTTGACTTTGAAATTCCATGGTGGGTGGGCATGAAATCTCGTAGCACCACTTGGGTTGGGTTTTTAAAAGCATGTTTGGGCCTTAATTAATGTAATTATAGGCCCGAATGCTTCCCCCAAGCAAAGGTGTTGGGCCTCCTCTTGGAATTCCATGATTAATCCATTTAAGGCCTCCTTCATTCTCTTGGTCCGCTCCCTTGTCATTGGGCCTCCAATTCCACGCAAAGGGTCTTGTCCACTTGTGTGCATTCCGCCTTCCTCATCATGTCCGCCTCCAACCCCGTAATGCCCATGTGTTCCATGATCCTCATCAGTGGGCCCCTTGTCTCCAAATCCATGGTGGGAATCTTCAAAGTCTTTGGGGTGGTTCCTAAAAGTCTTCTTTAGAGATATCTTGTCCCCTAAAGTCATGGACATGTGTAAACAAAGTCAAATTCGTGGGATAGGCTTTAGACTTTTGTGGGATAGGTAGTTTGACATGTATTCCTCTCATTTGGCTATAAATAGCCACCTCTTGTACCCCCTTGAAGGTTAATTTCGAATTTGAGAGTTTCTAGCATTATTATGCTTGTGTTTCTTGTGTTCTTAGGTGAATGCAAGTAAGGCTCATCAAAGGAGTGATCAACCTTTGTGGCGCTTTATAATTAGAGTTCCAAGGGGCAAGTCTCCTTGGGGTCCTAATTGATCATCCCCTTCCCCTTTTATTCCTATTGCATTTCTTTTAATTTTCATTCCCCTATTCTTTCTTCGCTTGTGTTTCCGCATTTTTGCCAACGAATACCGCACTCATATACGGTATCATATCATTTGGTATCAGAGGAAGGCAACGGAAACCAGGTTCTTTCATTTCTATTTCTCCCATCTTTTTTTTTTCTCCCCCTTCTTCCGTTTTCTGCCATCACCCATTCTGGACGGAGCTTTCTTCCATATTTTCGTCTGCTTTTTCTTTAAGTTTCTGGGCGTATAATATGTCATTTTAATAGTTCAGAATCTCATATTTCTTCTCGATTTGGAAACACTAAAATCCGACACCTATATTTGGAGATATAGCCGAATCAATTCGTGCTACAGTTTCACCCTTGTGAAATCTAACAATCTTCAAGGCGGATTTCCATTTGAGATTGAAGTTCAAGTTATCACAACCATTTATATCATTACAATCAGATTAGTACATTTTCCATTTGTTGTACTTTGAGCATGAAAAGCGCACTCTTTGCAATTCTTGTTTGTTGAGTAGCAAAAAAAAAAAATCAAAAAAAAAATCAAAAAAAAAAAAAAAATACAAAAAAAAAGGGAAGCTGCTCATTTGAAACATTGCGTTTGCTCATATGTCATAAATTTGATTGCAATTTTCTTATCCATCATCTTCTTTCCTTCATCCATATCCAACCTTCTTCTATAACCTTTTCTCCCATTTACCCCCCACGTTTCTTGGACCTCATTGATTCAAACCCTTTTAAAATTTCTGATTTTTAAAGATTGCCATGAATTGATTGCTTCTACTAGTTGTCTTCTTGATTCTATTTAAGAACACTTGTAGGAACCAAGTTGTTGTGCTAGAAAGTGTGAGGAACCTTTTGAGAGATAAAAAAAAGAGAAAGAGTGTGAGGAATTAAAAAAAATGGCAAGTGAGGGAGAAAGAAGTGAGATCGACATTAAATTATTCATGAAAGCAGTCGCTGACTAGTTTACAAGATTGAATGCTAGGTTGGATGATATACAAAGTTCCTCATCTTTAAAGGCTCCAAGAAGGCAAGAAATTCATGAAGGTGATGATGAGTACTCCGATTTCGAAGAATCAATTCCTAGGCGAGGGCAACGTGCTGCTTGGAGAGATAATGACTTGGGAAGCATCAAAGTGACACTTCCACCCTTTCAAGGGAAGAGTGACCCAGAACTTTATTTGGAGTGGGAGCGGAAGGTTGACCATGTGTTTGGACTTCACAACTACTCGGAGGAGAAGAAGGTAAAATTGGCAGCCCTTGAGTTCAATGACTATGCAAGTATTTGGTGGGACCAATTACAAGTAAGTCGACGATGAAATGGAGAAAGGCCAATTCGAACATGGGAAGAAATGAAGATAGTAATGCGTAAAAGGTACATTTCTAGTCATTACTATCGAGACTTACATTTGAAGTTACAAAAACTTGTGCAAGGTTCCATGTGTGTGGAGGAATACTACAAGGAAATGGAGATATCAATGATACGAGCCAATTTGGAGGAGGATCGCGAAGCTACCATGGCAAGGTTCATCAATGGCTTGAATCCGGCAATTAGAGATGTGGTGGAACTACAGACCTACATTGACATGGAGGAGTTGCTACATAAGGCAGTGAAGGTCGAAAAACAACTACATTCTCGGAGAATTCAAGTAAGTTCCCATAATTTTTGGAAGGATAACCGGGAAGATCCAAAATCAATTTCTAAGTGGAATGAAACGAAACTAAGGGATTCTAAATTTGTTCCAAAACAAAGAGAAGAGGCCAAAAATAAGTTCTTCCCCACTGATTCAAAAGGAAAAATGGACACAAATTTCCCTTCTAAATCTCGTGATATAAAGTGTTTTAAGTGTCAAGGACATGGTCATATTGCATCTCAATGTCCAAACAAAAGGGCCATGATTATTTTGGATAATGGAGACATCCTTAGTGAGCACTCTAGTGATGATGAGATTCCATCTTTGGAGGAGGGTTCCGATGTAGAAGTTGAAGAACCCGTACATGGAGATGCATTGGTGGCAAGAAGAGCTTTAAACATTCAACCCAAAGATGATCATGATGAGGAGCAACGGGAACATATTTTTCATACGAGATGCCACATCAAGGAGAAGGTATGTAGTATGATCATTGATAGTGGAAGTTGTACCAATGTGGCGAGTACATTGTTGGTGGAAAAGTTGAGTTTGCCTACTCTAAGGCATACTAGACCCTATAGATTGCAATGGTTGAATGATAGTGGGGAAGTGAGGGTCACAAAACAAGCCATAGTTTCTTTTTCCATTGGAAAATATCATGATGAGGTGTTGTGTGATGTTGCTCCGATGCAAGCTGGACATTTGCTACTAGGGAGACCATGGCAATTTGATAGGAGGGTGATGTATGATGGCTATGCTAACCGCTTCTCTTTTCATTTCAGCGGTCGAAAGATTGTTTTGACTCCTCTAAGTCCCATACAAGCATATGAAGATCAAGTGAGGATAGAGAAAGAATACAAAAAGAAAAAAGAAATGAGTGAAAAAGATAGTGGGAAAAATAAAATTTTGAGTGATAAAAAAGAGAGTGATGAGTTGATGAAAAAGGAAATGAGAGAAAAAAATGAAAAGAGTGGAAAAATTAAGAGTGAAAAAGGAGAGTCGAGTGGCATAAAAAGAAATGAGGGAAATCAAAGAGATGAAAACAAGAGTGATGAGCGAAAGGTGAGTTTATTTTCTGGAAAAAGTGAGATGAAAGGTGCTTTATTGAGCGGGAAAGTGTTCTTACTCATTAGTAAGGATGCCTACCTCGCAACTAATGAACTTCACCATTCTTTGCCTTCTTGTGTTGTGTCTTTGCTACAGGAATTTGGTGATTTGTTTCCTAAAGAAACACCCGATGGACTACCCCCTTTGAGAGGCATTGAGCATAGTATTGACTTCATACCCGGTGCCGCAATTCCAAATAGGCCAGCATATAGAGCTAATCCGGAAGAGACTAGAGAGATCCAGTGTCAAGTTGAAGAACTCATGAAGAAAGGATTAGTAAGGGAAAGCATGAGTCCCTGCGCCGTTCCGGTGATCCTAGTACCCAAGAAAGATGGAACATGGCGGATGTGTGTGGATTGTCGCGCCATCAACAAAATAACAGTTAAGTACCGTTATCCCATCCCTCGACTTGATGACATGCTTGATGAATTAAATGGGGCCTCTTTGTTTTCAAAAATTGATCTTAAAAGTGGATACCACCAAATTCGAATGAAAGAAGGAGATGAGTGGAAAACTGCTTTTAAAACTAAGTTTGGTTTGTATGAGTGGTTAGTTATGCCATTTGGTTTAACTAATGCACCAAGTACATTCATGAGCTTAATGAACCATGTCCTTCGTTCATTCATTGGAAAATTTGTGGTTGTCTATTTTGATGATATCTTAGTGTATAGCAAATCTTTAGACAACCATGTTGAACACTTGCGTTTGGTGTGTGAGACCCTTAAACAAAACCAACTTTATGCCAATCTTCAAAAATGTTCCTTTTGCATGGATTCTGTTGTGTTTCTTGGATTTGTTGTAGGGGCGGAAGAGATTCGTGTGGATGATGAAAAGATCAAAGCAATTCAGGAGTGGCCCACACCGAAGAGTGCAACCGAGGTTAGAAGTTTTCATGGATTGGCAAGCTTTTATAGGAGGTTTGTAAAGGATTTTTCATCCATCGCTGCACCTCTTAATGAACTTGTAAAGAAACATGTGGTCTTTAAATGGGGTGAAAAACAAGAAAAAGCTTTTAACACACTCAAAGAAAAATTGGTCAATGCTCCCCTTTTAAGGCTACCCGATTTCACCAAAGTCTTTGAAATTGAGTGTGATGCATCGGGAGTTGGAATTGGTGCTGTTTTGACTCAAGAGTCATGTCCAATTGCTTACTTTAGTGAGAAATTGAACGGGGCAGCATTAAATTATTCAACTTACGATAAAGAACTTTATGCTTTGAAACGAACCCTGGAAACATGGCAACATTACTTATGGCCTAAAGAGTTTATTATTCATTCTGACCATGAAAGCCTTAAGTATTTGAAGTCCCAAGGTAAGTTGAATCGGCGGCATGCATCTTGGCTGGAATTCATTGAGACTTTCCCCTACGTGATCAAGCACAAAAAAGGTAAGGAAAATGTGGTTGCTGATGCTCTTTCACGAAGGTATTCACTTCTTACTTCTCTTCATTCTAGATTACTTGGACTTGAGTTACTAAAGGGAATGTATGAAAATGATGGAGATTTTTCTAAAATTTGGACATCTTGTGAAAAACATGGTTTTAAAGACTATTACAAAAATGACGGGTTTCTTTTCAAAAGGGATAAATTGTGCATTCCAAATTGTTCAACTCGAGAATTGCTTGTAAAAGAAACTCATGGGGGTGGTTTGATGGGGCATTTTGGGGTTGATAAAACACTAGCTACTTTGCATGAACATTTTTATTGGCCAAGCATGAGAAAAGATGTTATTTCAATTTGTGCTAGGTGTGTCACTTGTAAGCATGCAAAGTCCAAGGTTCAACCAAATGGATTGTATTCCCCCTTGCCCGTTCCATCCCATCCTTGGACCGACATCTCTATGGATTTTGTGTTGGGATTGCCTCGATCCCAATCGGGAAGAGATAGCATTTTTGTTGTCGTGGATCGCTTTAGCAAAATGGCCCATTTCATTGCATGCTCAAAAACTAATGATGCTATACATATAGCAGATTTGTTTTTCAAAGAAATTGTGAGATTACATGGACTGCCCAAAACCATTGTAAGTGATAGGGATGTGAAATTCCTTAGCCACTTTTGGAGGACATTGTGGAATAAATTGGGAACTAAATTATTGTTCTCAACTGTTGCACATCCTCAAACTGATGGGCAAACTGAAGTGGTGAATAGGACTCTTTCTACCTTATTGCGTGCAATAATTCAAAAAAATCTAAATAATTGGGAAAAATGTTTGTCACACATAGAGTTTGCATATAACCGAGTAGTTCATTCCACTACTAACTTCTCACCTTTTGAGATTGTATATGGATTTAATCCAATGACTCCATTAGATATTCTTTCATTGCCTACTAATGAGGTTGTTGATCTCGCAGGTGATGAGAAGGCCAAATTTGTTCGGGATTTACATGCCAAGGTGAAAGCCAACATTGAAAGAAGAAATGAACAATATGCAAAGCAAGCAAACAAGGGTAGGCATAAGGTTGTACTAGAACCTGGAGATTGGGTGTGGGTGCATTTGAGGAAGGAAAGGTTCCCGGAGCAAAGAAAATCAAAACTTCAGTCACGAGGAGATGGTCCATTTCAAGTTTTAGAAAGAATCAATGATAATGCCTACAAGATTGACTTGCCCAGCAGGTATGGAAACGTGAGTGCTACCTTTAATATTTCTGATCTCTCTCCTTTTGAATATGCAGATTCGAGGACGAATCCTTTTGAAGAGGGAGGGGATGATGCGGATCATGGTGCACACAAGCAGCAAGGAGTTGAGGGTGATCATGGCATTGATCGTGAAAGGAACATTAATGGAAAAGACCCATTGCATGGGATTGGTGGCCCAATGACAAGAGGAAGAATGAGGAGGATGAGAGAGGCTTTACATGGCCTCATTTTGAAATTACAAGAGGAGGCCCAACATGCATGCATGGGAGGAGAAAATGGGCCTTTAATCACACTTATTAAAGCCCAAAAGTGAACCTAAAAGGACCACCCATATGCTTCCACGAAATTCAATCCACTTGCATGAAGGAAATCTCCAATGTCAAAAGTGGTGGGCCCCTTGTCTCCAAATCCATGGTGGGAATCTTCAAAGTCTTTGGGGTGGTTCCTAAAAGTCTTCTTTAGAGATATCTTGTCCCCTAAAGTCATGGACATGTGTAAACAAAGTCAAATTCGTGGGATAGGCTTTAGACTTTTGTGGGATAGGTAGTTTGACATGTATTCCTCTCATTTGGCTATAAATAGCCACCTCTTGTACCCCCTTGAAGGTTAATTTCGAATTTGAGAGTTTCTAGCATTATTATGCTTGTGTTTCTTGTGTTCTTAGGTGAATGCAAGTAAGGCTCATCAAAGGAGTGATCAACCTTTGTGGCGCTTTATAATTAGAGTTTCAAGGGGGAAGTCTCCTTGGGGTCCTAATTGATCATCCCCTTCCCCTTTTATTCCTATTGCATTTCTTTTAATTTTCATTCCCCTCTTCTTTCTTCGCTTGTGTTTCCGCATTTTTGCCAACGAATACCGCACTCATATACGGTATCATATCACCCTAAGTGCCCTAATGGGCCTAAGTGGACTGATGGTCCTAATGGGCCTAAGTGGCCAAAGGGGCCTAAGTGTCCTAATGGGACTAATGGGATTAATGGTCCTAAGTGACATAATGGGCCTAAGTGGCCAAAAAGGAATAATTAGCCTAAGGGGACTAAGTGGACTAATGGGCCTAAGTGGCCTAATGGGCCTAATTGGCCTAATGGGCCTAAGGGGACTAAGTGTCCTAAGGGGCCTAAGTGGCCCAATGTGCCTAATTGGCCTAATGGGTCTAAGTGTCCTAATGGGCCTTAGTGGCCTAATGGGCCTAATGCACAAAATGGGATTAAGTGGCATAATGGGATCAATGGGACTAATGGGCCTAACTGGTATAATTGACCTAAGCAGACTAATAGGCCTAAGGGGCCTAAGTGGCCTAAGGGGCCTAAGTGGCCTAATGGGCCTAAGTGAACTAATGGGCCTAATGAGCCTAAGTGGTCTAATGGGCCTCTAAGGCATAATGGGCCTAATGTGCTGAATTTTCCTAAGTGGATTAATGGGAATTAGTGGCTTAATGGGCTCAAGTGGCCTAATGGGCCTAAGTTGCCAAATGGGCCTAAGTGGCATAATGGGTTTAATGGGCCTAATGGGCCTACTTGGGAAAATTGGCCTAATGGGACTAATGAACCATATGGTTCTAAGTGGCATAATGGTCCTTATCTGATAGGCATATTGGGCTGAATGGGCCTAATGGGCCAAATGGGCCTAATTGGCATAATGAGCCTAAGTGTCCTGATTGGCCTAATGTGCCTCATGGGCCTAATTGGCCTAAAGGGACTTAGTGGTATAATGGGCCTAAGTGTCATAATGGGACTAATCTAATGGGATTAATGGTCCAAATGGGCCTTAGTGGCCCAGTGGACTGAATAAGCTTAATGGGCCGAAGTACCCCAATGGGCCTAATGGGCGTAAGTGGATGACTGGGCCTAACTGGAATAATGGGACAAATAGATCTAGTGGTCCTAATGGGCCTAATGGTCCTAAGTGGACTAATTGTCCTAATGACCCTAATGAATGAACTTTATGGCTCTGCACTCTTCTAGATCTCGATGCTCCTCATAACTCCTCTTACCCTCCCATGGTTTTGAGGGTCTACTTGACGGTGATGGTTCCACATCACCTGATCCATCGTCTTCCCTCTCTTCCTTTCCTTTTCTTACCTCTTAACTGATGTGGCTTCCTAGTGTGGTCATCACATGTCGCTCACCACCCCTCTTTCAATCTATCCCTGTGCATCAGACCCCCATTCTCGGTCTGTGTGTGCGGGTGCTTTAGATGTCTTAGGTCGGCTCTGGTGAGTGCACTTGATGCCTTCTTTCTCCTATACCTGTGATGGGCTACTCATCACGTTTAACTCCACTTTGGTCACACTCGATTCAGGATCTGGGTCTACTTGGGATGGTGCTGGAGTAGGGATGACAATGGTCTCAGCTCGGATTCATTCCTCTATTTGGCTCCTTCTCTATTTTTCATATCCAGATTGAGTTCTCATATGGTGATTTTTTGGGATTGATTTTGTTTCTATGTTATTGGATCTTGGTTTCGTTGGACCGATGCATTTTCTGAATTGGTCCCCTACCGAATCCTCCATCTTCTCATCCTTGCTGCGATCCTTTCCCTATCTTTCCAGTGTGCGGGTCTTCTTGGAGGTTCTGGGAGGTGAAGATCGAGTGTCTTAGGGTCTCGGGGAGGGAGAATGGCCCATCTTTGATGGTTTTAATGGTTGTGATGTTCAGTTTTGATAGTTTTTTGGTGTTGAAGTTGAAGTTTTACAGCTACGATATGAATACATTAGTGGTGATTAGTGGACAACCTGGTTTATTTTTCTCTGGTTCTCAGCTCCAACAATGATGGTCAACGATAATGAAGGTGGTGTTCCCATCGGCAATGTGGTGACTCTGGCAGTGGTGGTTATGACGATGATGTTCTGAGTGGACGACAACGAGGTGATAATGGCAATGATGATGGTGAAAGCTTCTTCGATGTGCTATCTTCGATGCAGTGGCTTCATGATTTGTGGGATCTATTGCCAACGCGACAGTTCCCACAGTGATGATACTCATTTCAAATTTTAAATATATGAACTATTTTTGAAATTTTGATATGTGTCATGTTGTACGGTGTAAGGTTCCCACATTTTCCTCAAATTGGATTTTATGAAAATTAAAAAAAATGATTTGGAGGGCCTAATGGGCCTAAGTGGCCTAATATGCCTAATGGTCTTAATCAGCCTAATGGGCCTAAGTGGCCTAATGGGCCAAACTAGCCTAATGGGCCTAAATGGACCAATGCGCCCAATGGGATTAAGTGAACGAATGGTCCCAATGGGACTAAGTGGCCTAATGAGACTAATGGTTAATGGTCCTAATGGCCCTAATAGGCCTAATGGTCCTAAGCCACTTAAGTGGAATAAAGGGCCTAATGGGACTAAGTGGATGAGTGAGCCTAAGTGTCCTAATAGGCCCAATGGGCCTAATGGGTATAAGTGGCCTAATGGGCCTAAGTGGACCAATGGGACTAATGAGACTTAGTGTCCTAATGGGCCTAAGTAGACTAATGGGCCTAAGTGGCCTAATGGGTCCAATGGATAATGGGCCATATGGGCCTAAGTGGCCTAAGTGACCTTATTGGCCAAATGGGCCTAAACGACCAAAGTGGCCTAATGGTACTAATGTGCTCAATAGGTCGAAGTGGAATAATGGGCCTAAGTGACCTAATGGGCCTAATGTGCTGAAACAGCCTAAGTGACCTAAGGGGCCTAATGGGCCTAATGGGCTTAATGGGCCTAAGTGGCCTAATGGGCCTAAGCGTCCTAAGCGGCCTAAGCAACCTAATGGGCATAAGCATCCTAAGTGTCCTAAGGGGAAAACTGGGCCTAATGGGCCCAACGATCCTAAGAGGCCTAATGGGCCTAAGTGGTCTAAGTAGACTAATGGGCCTAAGTGGACCTAAGTGGGCCTAAGTGGCCTAAGTGGCCTAATATGACTAATGGTAATAATGGGCCTAAGGGGCCTAAGGGGACTAATGAGACTAAGTGGCCTAATGGGGCTAAGTATCCGAATGGGCCCAATGGGCCTAAGGGGACGAATGGGCCTAAGTGGGCTAATGGGCCTAATGGCCCTAATCAACCTAATGGGCCTAAGTGGCCTAAGTGGACTCATGGGCCTAGTGGGATTAATGGGACTAAGTCACCGAGTGGGCCTAAGTGGCCCAATGGGTCCAATGGGCCTAATGGGCACAAGTGACCTAATGGGCCTAAGTGGTCTAATGGGCCTAATGAGCCTTAGTTACCTAATGGGCCTAAGTGTCCTATTGAGCCAAATCGCTAATGGTTCTAATGGTCCTAAGTGGCCTAAGTGTTCTAATGTGCCTATGCGGCCTAAGTTGCCTAATGGGCCTAATGGGTTAAATGGGACTAAGTGGCATAATGGGCCTAAGTGGCCTAAGTTTCCTAATGGTCCTAATGGCCTAAGTGACCTAAGGGGCCTAATGTGATCAGTGGGCCTAAGTAGACTAAGTGGCCTAATGTGCCTAAGCAGCCTAAGTGGACTAAGGGGTTAAATGGACCTAATGGGCTTAATGGGCCTAAGCAACCTAATAGGCCTAAGTGGCTTAAGTGGCCTAAGTGTCTTAAGTGGCTGAATGGTAGGCCTAATAGTCCTATCCGGCCTAAGTGGTATAAGGGGCCAAATAGGACAAATAGGATCAATGAGCCTAAGTGGACTAATGGGCCTAAGTGATTGAATGGGCCTAAGTGGCCTAGTGGGCCTATGTGGACTAAGTGGGATAATAGGACTAATGGGCCGAAGTGGCCTAATGGGCCTAATGATCCTAAATGGTCTAATGGTCCTAATGGGTATAATGGGGATAATGGGTCTAATGAGCATAATTGGCCTAATGGGCGGAATGGGACTAATGAGCCTAGTGGTAATAATGGACCTCAGTGGCCTAATGGGCCTAAGTGGCCTAATTATCATAATGGGCCCAGGTGTCCTAATTGGACTTAGTGGATGAATCAACCTAATGGGCCGAATGTGCCTATTTGGCCTAATGTGCCTAATGGGACGAATGTGCCTAATGAGCCTAATGGGACTAAGTGGCATAATGGTCCTTATGGGCATAAGTGGACTAATGGGCCTTTATGGGTATAAGTGGCCTAATGGGACTAAGTGGCCTAATCAACCTCATAGGCCAAAGTAGCCTAATGGTCCAATTGGGCCTAAGTGGCCTAATGGTCCAAATGGGCCGAATGAGCCAAAGTGACCTAATCAGTGTAATGGGTCTAGTGGGCCTAAGTGGCCTAATCATCGTAACAGGCCTAATGGGCCTAAGTGGGCTGATGGGCCTAAGTGGCCTAATGGTTGAAATGGGCCTAATGGGTAGAGTGGGATGAATGGGACTAATGGTCCTATGTGTCATAATGGGCCTAATCGTCCTAAGTGTCCTAATGAGCCTAATGTGTGTAAGTGGCCAAATCGGCCTAATGAGCCTAAGTGTATGAATAGGCATAATGGGCCTAAGTGGTCTCATGGGCCTCATGGGCCTAATGGGCATAATAGGATGAAGTGACCTAATGGGCTTAAGTGGCCTAGTCAGCTTAATGGGCCTATTTATGCCTTAGGTATTAGTGTTCCAAATATAGTGTTTTGGGTTTGGGGTTTAGGATTTTATCATTTTAATTGGCCTAAATTGGCCTAAATTGGTCTAAATTGGGATAAATGACCTAATGGACAAATTATCAATGACCCTAATGGCCCAATGAACTAATGGGAAAATGACCTAATGACCTAAATGACCTAAATGTTCTAAATAGCCAAATGGTCTAATAGCCTAATGGCATAATTGGCATAATGGCCTAATTGGCACAAATGAACTAATTGGTCTAAATGGCTTAATTAGTCTAAATGGATTAAATGGTCTTGTGGTATTAAATTGTATAATTAGAACAATTGGCCTAATTTACCTAATTAGCCTAATTAGTCTAAATGGAAAAAATGGGTCTAAATGGCCTAATTGGTTCAAATGGATTAAATGGTCCTATTAGATTAAATGGTCTAATTGACCTAATTAGCCTATTTAGCCTAATTGGCCTAAATTTGCGAAAATGGTCAAATCACCAGTGACCAATTTGCCTAATGGTGTAATGAACTAATGGGATAATGGACTAATGGCCAAATTGGTCTAAATAGCCTAATGGCCTAATTGGATTAAATGACCTAATCGTTTTAAATGGGCTAATTGGTCCAAATGGATTAAATGGTCTAATTGGATTAAATGGTATAATTAGACTAATTGGCCTAATTGACCTTAATAGTCTAATTAGACAAATTGGTTTAATTGACCTTAATGGTCTAATTCTCCTAATTGGCCTAATTGGCTTAATGTATTGAATGGCCTAATGGACTAATTGGCCAAAATGTATTAAAGGCCTAAATTCCCTATGGCCTAATAACAAAATTGGCCTAATGGATTAATTGTACTAAATGACATAATTGTCCTAAAGGGCCTAATTGGACTAAATGGTCTAGTTAGCCTAATTGGCCTAATTGGCCTAATTCTCATAAATAGCCTAACTGGCCAATTAGACAAGTATCCAAATGGACAAATGATCAAAATTACCAAGTGACTGAATAACCAAATAGCACAACATAAATGGAATTATACCAAAATGAATTGACAAGTGGAATCCATACCATAAACAGGTTTATCTTTCTAATTATTATAGACTGTTTATGTTATGTCACTAGTATTAAATTTATAATTAAATGTACATTTAGATGTTTCTTCATTTTATGGATTTCTTCAACATCTAGAATTTTAATTCATTCTAGGTTTATCAATTTTGTGTTATTCAATAATGTGGTATTATAATAATCAATGTCATTTTCAGAAAGAAACATTTTTCATCAAAGGTTGTGTGCCTTGAGCAAAATTATTTTCCTTAACTAGGAAGAAAAATAATGGAAATGATGTAAATGAAAAAAAACAAGAAAATATTGTAAGTGTTTTTAATGATACTTCAATTTTTTATATGTAATTCATAATCATATTTCTTGTTTATATTTTCAACAGTGTGTCCTGGAGTCCCTCAATGAGAAAGAAGATGACAACTTTAGGACAAATGATCATTTGAGACAAGTATTAGGTGAGGAATGCCATGGGAGAGTATGATGTCAACCCATGAAAAACATAATCCCCAATAGGTATTGGACCTTATCGAGTGCATCTCAAAACTATCAGACCACTGAGATGAAAAATGCCCATTCAAAAGTAGATGAGGCCAAAAAAATAGCAATAAAGGAGCTTGAAAGAAATAAATTTGTCACCAAACACTTCCTGAAATATATGTCAGTTATAAGTCCACCACTTCCATCAGAGACTCTTATTACTTTTGATTCATGTATGACATCAATGTGATCTTTATATGATACCTAGATTTATTTCAATGAGGGGCCTTGTGGTGATCGAGATGATGGCGGTGGTGGTGGTAGAGGGAGGGGGGGTGGCGGTGGCAGTGTTTGTGATGAAGGCAGTGGTGGTGGTGGTGGTGGTGGTTTCAAGCATATTGGAAGCATGAAAATATGTACAGTATATTAAAATTTATTTTAATAATTGTTGCCTGAAACCAAGAGAGAGGGTCTTGCATGTCAAATTTAAAATTAATATATTTAATATTTAAATAAATAAATACCTATGATTAGGAACTTTCTTCGTTAGTGAATGTTGATCATCCGAAAAGACCCTTTTAGATTACCATCATTTCACTGTGGGGATCCCTGGATAAAATCCCTCTAAAGGCAATCCATATGTACTCCTATAATCTCTGAGAAACACCACTCGATCTCTAGGTGTTAGTGCATCAAGTCCAATGTCTTATGTTGTTTGTTCTTGATCACTCGTTCTTTGGTCTTGAAGAAATCTTTCTTGCACTTCTCATTATTGAGAGAGAGAGAGAAGGATGAGTTGAGAGAGAATTCGTTGTGCACAAAAATTTTCTATTCTTAATTTTTGGATGCTCTACACAGTAGACATAGATGCCTATTTATAGAGTTGAGATTTAATTTAAAATATTATTTAATTGCATACCAAACATTAAATAATATTAATTACCTTTAATAAATATCATACCACATAATATTATTATATAATTATTATTTTTTAGTGCATTCCAATTTGTGCAATAACAAATATTATATAACGGTCTTACTAATTAATATTTTTCAATGGACTCAATCTTGGTCCATTCAAACTCCTAAATCATTTATTAAACAAATGAAAAAATTTTTTATTCATAAATAAATATTTTATTTATAATATACCAAATAAATATTTTTTAAAATATTAAATAAATAAAATAAATATTTTATTCACATGTCAGTGAATAAATATTTATTTAATTTATGTGATCAATATAAATTGAATAAAATTCCTGCTCAGACTTGAGAATAATATTTATTAAATTAATTAAACTCCAATATAATTTAATCAAGATCAAAGGAAACACTTAGTGCGTGACCCTATAGGATTCCTTATCCTTGAAATTAGGTGGACTTGCCTAAAGTCTGAGATTACTGTCTAGCAACGGGTCAAAGCACCCAAGAGAAATAATTTGATGTCCAACATCGAAAACCAGATACAAACACTCACTATGTAATATAATCTCATTATCACAATATCTTATCAAGAAGGTTGCACATTTGTGTCACCAACCTATATGATAGATATGTCTTCCTTTGACAATATAAAATAAACACACCGTTACACCAAGGACATGGAATTTAATGCGAGACTTTTATTCTAATCAAAGGGTTGAGATATCATCTTCTTTAAAGATTAATGGGAAAAATACTTCCTCGACTTATTCATTAATGACATGTCACTCATGACGCACCCAATGTATCCAACTTTTCCATGAGTTGTTATCGTCATGGTTTACGACATACATTTAAGTATGTGAGTTATGGCATGCTTTAATAATAATCTTAAAGTATAAGGACCATCACACACACTCATAGATAGAAATATCCAATGACACCAAAACATCTGAAATTCCTACTGGCGGGTCTGTTCTCATAATCACCCGTCTTGGAGATTACCAAGTGCGAACTTCATGAGAAGAAGTCTCATCTGCTTATGAGTACTCATACCTGACAGTAGATGTACTTTTTATCCCTTCATAGTATGTTATCTAAATGTCCTAAATAGCCTAATTGGACTAATTGGCCTAAATTGGCCTAAATGGCCAAAAATGGCCTATTTGGTCTAAATGGTCTAAATTGGCCTAAATGGCCCGATTGGCCTAAATTGCATAAATTAACTAATTGGATTAATTTTCCTAATTTACCTAAATGGATTAAATTTTCCTAATGGGCCTAAATTGGCCTAAATGATCTAAATTAACCTAATTGGCCTAATTGACCTAAATTGCTAAATTGTCTAATTGGACTAATTGTCCTCAATGGTCTAATTGGCCCAAATGACCTAAATTTCCCAAATATTCTTAAATGTACTAATTTTACTAATTAACCTAAATGGCCTAAATTGGCCAAAATGGACTAATTGGGAGAATTGGCTTAAATGGTCTAAATTAGCCTAAATAGCCTAAATGACCTAAATTGGCCTAAATGGACTAATTGGTCTAAATAGCCTAAATTAGACTAAATGACCTAAATTTATTTATTGGACTAATTGACCTAAATGACCTAAATTTCCTAATTGGAATAAATGGTCTAAATGACCTAAATGAACAAATTGATTAATTAGCCTAAATAGCCTAAATAGACTAAATTGGCCTAAATGGTCTAGCTAGCCGAATTGGCCTAAATAGACTAATTGGCCTAAATGGCCTATATGGAATAATTGGAACAATTTCCAAAATTCAGCTCAATGGAATAAATGGCCAAAATTGGCCTAATTGGTCTAAATGGCCTAAATAGGTCTAAATTGTCTAAATGGCCTAATTGGCCCAAATGACCTAAATCACCTAAGTGGACTAATTGTCCTAAATGGACAAAATTACCTAATTGGTCTAATTGGAATAAGTGGCCTAAATTGACATAAATGGACTAAATTGGCCTAAATGGAATAAATTGGCCTAAATGGCCTAATTGGTCTAATTGGCCTGAATTGCCTAATTGGCCTAATTTTCCTAATTGGTCTAAATGAACTAAATTTGCCATAGATGGCCTAATTGTCCAAAATGGACTAAACGGCCAATATTGGTCTATTGGGGATAATTGGTATAAATGGCCAAAATGGCATAATTTGGCTAAATTGCCTAAATTGTGTAATTGACCTAATTGGCCTAAATGGCATAATTTGGCTAAATTGCCTAAATTGTGTAATTGACCTAATTGGCCTAATTGGACTAAATTGCCTAAATTGGTCTAAATGGACTAAATGGACAAAATTTTCCTAAATAGCCTAATTGGATTAAATTTCCTAAATTTCATAATTGGCCTAATTTGATCAAATGATCAAAGTTGGTCTAATCGGTTTAAATGGCCTAATTGACCTAATTGGCCTGATTAGTCTAAATTTCCTAAATTGGCTTAAAGTGCATAATTGAATGAATTGGCCTAAATGGTCTAAATTGGCCTAAATGGCCTTATTAGCCTAAATGTCCTAAATTGGCCTAAGTGGTCTAAATGAACTAAATTTCCTAATTGGCCTAATTGGAATAAGTGGACTAATTGACTTAATTGTCATGAATTGTACTAAATGGCCTAAATATTTTAATTGGCCTAAATTCCCTAAATGTCCAAGAATGGCCTAATTGGACTGAATTGGTCTTATTGGCCTCATTAACCTAAATGGCCTAAATTATCCTAAATGGCCAAAATGGCCTAATTTCCCTAATTGTCCTAAATGACCTAAATTGGCCTAATTGTCCTAATGGGCCTAAGGGTCGAATGGGCCTAAGTTGCCTAAGTGAACTAATAGGTCTAATGGGCTTAAGTGGCCAAATGGGCTAAATGGGTCTAATGGGCTTAAGTGGCCTAATGAGGCTAAGTGGCCTAATCGGCCTAATGATCCATTTGGGCTTAAGTGGCCTAATGAGTTTAAAGGGAATAATGGGATTAATGGCCTAATTGGCTATATGGGCCTAATTGGTCATATGGGCCTAATTTTCCATATGGGTCTCAATTAACCTAAATAGCCTAAATGTCCTAAATTGGCCTAATTAGACTAAATGACCTAAATTAGACCAAATGAATTAAATTTTCTAATTTGTCTAATTGGCCTAAATGAACTAAATGGACCAAATGGATTAATTGGCCTAAATGGCCTAAAGGAACTAAATGAACAAATTGATTGATTGGCCTAAATGTCCAAAATGGCATACATTGGCCTAAATTGTCTAATTGGCCTAATTGGACTAAATGGATTAGTTATCCTAAATGGAAAAATTGGCCTAAATGGAATAAATAGGCTAATTGGAATAATTGGTCTAATTAGGTGAAATGGCCTAAATTAGCCTACATGGCCTAAATTAGCTTAACTGGTCTAAATGGCCTAAATTGGTCTAAATGGTCTAAATGGCCTAATTGGCCTACATGACCTAAATGACCTAATTGATATAATTGGTCAAAATGGACTAATTGGACTAAATGACCTAAATGAACTAATTGGTCTAATTGGACAAAGTGACCTAAATTGACCTAAATGGTCTAAATTGACCTAAATGGCATAAATTGGCCTAAATGGCCTAATTGGTCTAATTGGCATGAATTGCCTAATTGGCATAATTTTCCTAATTGGACTAAATGTGCTAAATTGGTCTAAATGGCCTAATTTTCCTAAATGGCCTAAATAGCCAAAATTGGTCTAATTGGACTAATTGGTCTAAATGGCCTAAATTGGCCTAAATGGAATAATTGGGCTAAATTGCCTAAATTGTGTAATTGACCTAATTGGAATAATTGGCCTAAATGGCCTAAATTGGTCTAGATATTCTAAATAGACAAAATTTCCTAAATGGCCTAATTGGATTAAATTTCCTAAATTACATAATTGGCCTAATTGGGCCAAATGGTCAAAATTAGCCTAATCAGCTTAAATGGCCTAATCAACCTAATTGACCTAATTGGTCTAAATTGACTAAATGGCCTCAATGGAATAATTGGATGAATTGGACTAAATGGTCTAAATTGGCCTAAATAGCATGAATGACCTAAATTAGCCTAAATGGAACAATTAGACTAAATATCCTAAATTACCTAATTGGGCTAATTGGCCTAATCAGAATAGTGTTCCTAAATTGGCCTAAATGGCATAAATCTTCTAATTGGCCTAAATTTCTTAAAGGACCTAAATTGGCCTAATTGGCCTGAATTGGTCTCATTGGTCTCATTGGTCTCATTGGCCTAAATGGCCTAATTTTCTAAAATAACCTAAATGGACCAATTGGCCTAATTAGCCTAAATCACCTAAATTAGCCTAAATGAAAAAATGGACCTAATGGGCCTAAGGGTCGAATGGGCCTAAGTGGCCTAGGTGGCCTAATGGGTATAATGGGTTTTAAGTGGCCAAGTGGTCCAAATGGGATTTAAGTGGACGAAGGGTCCAAATGTTGTACTTGAGGTGGACCGATGTATTGTTCATGAGAGAGAAGCTCCGAGTTTTAGAGATAAGAATAAGTTTCCCTATTCACTTTTGTTGAAGAATTTTTAATGGATTAAAGTGAAAGAGAAGAGACAATATCACAACATTGTACTCAGTTGATCATCGTACTCGGTGTTTATTGTACTCATCCAATTATGTTATTCATCTCATCAATCACATTCGTCTGATCATCATATCGAGCTTGATTAATCAAATTGGGATTTTCGTAATAGGTCTTCCAGACTGTGGAAGATAGAGAATTAAAGTGGTGTCAATTTATCTATATCGTATTCTATAAAATTTATATTTTTTGTACTGGGGAGAATCGTATCGAGAAGAATCGTATCGGGAAAATTGTATCAGGAAGAATCATATCAGGGAGAATCATACTCAAAGGAATCGGACTGGGAAAATTATACTGGGAAAATCAGACTTGTTTTTTTCTCTTAACAAAGTCCAGGAAGTTCTTACCATCTTCTGGGTAAGAAATTAAAGAAATTTTTTCAATTGAATACATTTGTGGAATTGAAAATAAGCATAGGTAACATGCGTAGTTACACAATCATTGCATTACCCTATTTGTGCTAAGAGGGTTCACATGAACTATTGGATTGTTTACATGGTGCTACACAAGTGAAAGGGTGTATCCTACTTGTTGTAATCCAATGATTATTTTCTAGTGGATTGTGTGGTATTGGATCACTTCGATACCAAACCAAGGATGTAGCTATTCTTATTGAATAGTGAATCTTGTAAAAACTTGTGTTCACGTGGATGTGTGTTTGAATTGTTTTCAGTAGGGAATTGAATCTTTAACCATAAGAGAAGGTTATTTTATTTGAAAATAAATATAAGAGAAAAAAGTATCACTAATTCACCCCCTCCCCCTCTCAGTGATACAATCGTTCATTGGGCACTTTCAACTAGCCTACCAAGGGTCCTAATAGGCCTAATGGGCCTAACAGGCATAATGGGTCAAATGGGCCTAAGTGGTCGAATGAGATTAACTAGCCTAAGTGTCCTAATAGGAAGAATGGTCCTGAGTGGCCCAATGGATCGAATGGGCCTAATGGCCCTAATGGACCTAAGTGGCCAAATGGGCCCAATGGACTGAATGGGCACAACTGGCCTAACTGGCCTAATTTCCCTAATGGGCCCAATGAGCCTCATGCGTCTAACTGGCCAAAGTGGCCTAATGAGCCTGACTAGCCTAAGTGGCCTAATGAGTCTAATGGGATTAATGGACCTAAGTGGCGTAATGGGCCCAATGAGCACAATGGGCCTAACTGGCCAAAGTGGCTTAATGGGCCTAACTAGCCTAAGTGGCCTAATGGGCTAAACATGCTTAAGTGGTGTAATGGGCTGAATGAGCCTAAGTAGCCCAATGGGATGAATGGGCCTCAGTGACCCAATGGGCCTAATGGGCCGAATGACCTTAAATGGACTAATGGGCCTAAGTGGCCTAATGGGCCAAATGGGACTAAGTGGCCTAATGGGACTAAGTGACCTCATGGGCCTAACAGTCATAATGGGCCAAAGTGGCCTAAGTGGCCTAATGGGGCTAAGTGGCCTAATCAGCCTGAGTGGCCTAATCGGCCTAAGTGGCATAAGTGGCCTAATGGGATAATGGGCCCAATGGGACTAATGGACCTAAGTGGTCTTTAAAGACCCATAAATTTCAAGGAAATTTTTTTCTTAATTTTCTTTGGGATTTTATGAGTACGCAGTTTCTAACAGCACATGATTCTGAGGCCCGGTGTTCCCAGAATCAATTTCTGAAGTTTAGCTCGGGTACGTTCAGTGAACGAACGAGCGGGTTTTCCTAACTTTTGAACCGGAGCTCGGAATCGAAATCCGAGGGCACCGATGAAACCGTAGCGCCGGTAATTTCTTGGGAACACCTTTTGTGGAGATGTGTTTGCTCGGGTGTGGTTATTAAATAAATGGGTTAACTAAAGAATAAAATAAAATATTGTGCTACAAATTTTATTTATATTCTAAGTAGTTTAAACCTATGCATGGAGGTTGGAGTGGGACCCAATAATATCCTAACTCCACTAGGTAGGATATTAGTAAAGTGGGGCGCACACGAGCCCCACCCCTTCAAATCCCTTAAAACCTCCCACGTGCATTTAATTTTGTAACTCACCTGCAACCCCTTTTTAAATGGAAAGTCAACCCTCGAATTTAATTTGGATTATTAAATGCTCTTCAATTAAGTGAATTAATTGAATGAGTTTATTTTTGAATTTCAAATTAATGGCATGCATGTGTGATAATAAAATAAGACATGACTTATTTTATTGGGGGGGGGGGGTTGATTCGTTGTGTGGAAAGAAGGAAAGGACTCTTGTGCTCTTGAGGAATATCTTCATCCTTGTCGAAGAATGCGAAGAACACCATGTCTAAGATGAAGAACTCCATCACCACAAGGGAATATCCATGCCATCTCTGCACCTCTCCACATCCAGTGAGAGATACCTTCTTCGGAGAACGGCGACGCGCTGCATCCTTCATCGGGCAAACGCTGACGACGCTTACGATGTCGTCTTCCGCGACGTTCTTTTCTCCACGATGACCATCGTTCGACAACTCCTTGAGGTAGGGGTTAACTTTATGTTTGTGGATTTTTCTTTACTGTTCTTCGTCTTTTATCTTGGGCCACTTGTTATCAACTTAACGGGAGGAGGTCGGACCGCACAAACACGGCCGACCCTCCTCCCCCTTTGTTGTTGTGTTTGTTGCGGTTCGAAGGAAGGCGGCGTGGTGCAACGACACTGCGTGGAAACATGGAGGAATGTGGTGAAGAAGCGCGGCGCTGTCGTGCCGTGCCGTTGAGGTCGAAAGAAGCCGCAACCGGAGTCGGGCCGAGGCAAAGGGGTGTGGCGCCGTTGCGCCGCGCCGGAGAACCACAAAGGGGCCGTGGCCAGAGCGGGGCCACGGTGGAGGGGCGCGGCGCCGTTGCGCCATGCCGGTCGGACCAAGGGCGCGACCTTGGGCCACGACGGAGCAGGGAGCAACGGTCGGAACCGTCGGCCGCCGGTGCCTCGGAGGAGCGGGACCGCGGGGTCCCGCGACGGCGGCACCGGCCGACCGATCGGAGGAGCCGGGGGTCGTAACCCCCGGATGGCAAAGGAGCGACCCCCACATGGGGGCTGCGGTTTCAAAACAGGGGGGCAGCGCCCCCCCCCCCCCTTCCGTGATAGCTCGGGTGGCCGAGCTGTCTGGCCACGCGGGCCGCGCTCGCGCCAGGCCAACAGGACGCCCCGGGCCGGACCGAACGCACCAGGTCGGGCCGCCCAGGCTGGGCCGGGCCACGCCCTAAGGGTCCGGACCCGAACCCGGGTCAGGTCGACCCGGTTCGGTCCGACCCAGGGGGTCTTGGGGCGGGTCGGCTGGGCCCAAAACCCCCTATTTCCAGACAGTTCCGTTCAAACACCCGTATCTTGGGCTATAGAACTTTGATAGATGCACCGTCAGTTGCGATGCAATCCTTGGATCTAGATGGTCGTTTTGGTATATTACAAACAAGGTTTTGGAGAACTTTGGGTACAACCGGTTTGGTTCGAACACGAAACCAACCGGGCCCTCGGAACGGAAACGCTTGTAACTTGAGCTCCGGACGTCCGATTGACATGCCATCGACTTTGCTGGATTCCTCTAAGTGAGACAGAACTTTTGGCTTACTCTTCTCAAGGTTTGGACACAGTTGGAGTGTGGTCAGGTTGGTTTTGACTTAAAAACCAACTAAGCCCTGGGAACAAAAAAACCAATAACTCTCAGACCGGGCGTCTGATTGACGCGCTGTTTGTCGCGTTGAGTTCCTTTTGTCGAGACTGAACTTTGGGATAAATCAACTCTGGACTATGTGTCAGTTGATGTATCGAACCCCCTTCGCTCGTGGAGCGGACCCTCCCGGAATCGAGGATGCTGTGTGCGGGAACCCTAGAGCTGGCTGCGACTGTGATGACAATGACGACTGCACTGAAATCCTCCGTGGGTTCAGTAGCGATGACGACTGCACTGAAATACTCCCTGGGTTCGGCAGTGATGACAACTGCACTGAAATCCTCCGTGGGTTCGGCAGCGAAGAGGACTGCACTGAAATCCTCCATGGGTTTGGTAGTGATGACGACTGCACTGAAATCCTTCATGGGTTCGACAGCAATGACGACTGCACTGAAATCCTCTGTGGGTTCGGCAGCAATGACGACCGTACTGAAATTCTCCGTGGGTTCAACGGCGATGACTACTGTTCTTGTATCCTACGTGGGTCTGGCAGTGTTTGACTCTGTTCTTGTATCCTACATGGGTTTGGCAGAGTAGCTGGTCTGTATCCTATGTGGGTCCGACAGCTTAGCTGGTCTAGTATCCTACGTGGGTCCCAGCTTAGATGAATCAGTGGCTA
The DNA here is from genome assembly GCA_963277665.1 of Viscum album. Taxonomy (NCBI): domain Eukaryota; kingdom Viridiplantae; phylum Streptophyta; class Magnoliopsida; order Santalales; family Viscaceae; genus Viscum; species Viscum album. Next base: position 607,454,955 of record OY728147.1, read on the forward strand.
CATCTGATCATATCTATCACCTTTCGAAGAAGTATACCTGTGTGAGCTGAGTCTTGAATTTCAATCTTTATCTTCGATATGATTGACTTGCTTCCTATGTGGATTGGGTTGTGCTTTCCTGTGTGGATTGGGTTGTACTATCCTATGTGGACGTGATCGAACTTGGGCCCGAATGTTGGAGCCGAACTGGAATTGATGACTTAGGTATATGTATAGGAATATACCTAAGTAGTGTTGGATGTTACTTCGTGATTTTATCTTTCCTTTGTGGATTATCCTTTGTGGATTCTGGGAGACCTTCAGGGGTCTCAGGGTACCTACTAAGTAGCGTATACTCACCCCTGCACGGGTTATGCCCGCACTACATTGTGTTGGATACAGATGACGGACAATGCTGATCATGGTTGGGTCTTGTGGAGCAAGTCGGTACCTAGAGGTGGACCACTGGGTGGGACGTACACGGAGTGGACGGCTGGACCCGAGGATCTAAGGAGGCTATCTGTACCCACCCTTCAGGTGGGACTTCCAGTGGATGGCTAGACATTGCTACTTTACTTTCAGTTATTGTACTTTCTTTCAGTTGTACTTTACTTCAGTTGGGTTTGTATTCTAACCCATTTACTTTCCAGCACTTATAGTTGTACCCAATTTTACTTAGTGTTTACTTCTGCTTACTTACTCTGTGGTGTTTGTTTACTTTATAAAGGCAATTCCTTGCCCTTTTAGTCAGGATTTACGCCTTGGTGCTAGTCACCAGCCCCTGGCCTATGAGCAGCGGGCTTGGGGTAGTCACGACACGGGTCCCAAGGAAGGGTCGTGACAAATTCATATCCGAGGAGTTCGGTTCTACCGCAGAACTCAGGACTCTGATCTTTCTGCTATGTGAAGCAATAGTGTTAAGGGTATTAAGTGTGGTTATCATTCTAGGGAGTCCAGTGTTGGTGCAGCGGCCGACGTATCCGTACACCAGGACCCTGACTTCTGATTTCTGACTCAGTGCATGAAAACATTGATTGCATGTGTGTTTCAAAAGTTTAATTTGTGATTACTTTGTGTCAGCTCACCAGGTATACTGTTTTGACTGTGGCGCACCTGATTCTTTTCAGGATGGACCCACGATGGCAGCTAGCTAGGGTTCTGAGCGTTGTGCGAGACGACAGCCCACCGAGCGATGAGGCCTCGGTGCAGGTCCCTTTTTCAGTGGAGGCACCGACGGTACCTCTACCTGCCGAGCCACCGATGCTACCAGCCCCAGCCGCTGAGAGTGCACTTCGCCTTAGTGTACTCTACGAGTTTCATCATTAGAGACCGCCCAGTTTCCTCGGGGAGATGGACTTTCAGGCAGCCGAGGATTGGCTGGAGGTGGTTATTCAAGTTTTCAGGTTAGTAGGGACACCAACTGACCTCATGGTGATCCTTGCAGCGAGCCTCCTACACGCGGCAGCAGGCAGATGGTGGAGCTTGATGCTCCAGGTGCATGACGAGGCATCACTCCTCTGGATGGACTTTGAGAGCCTCTTCCGCTCGGAGTTCGTCCTAGCCACCCTCCGTGCGGTGCGCATCCAGGAGCTACTACAGTTGCGGCAAGGCAACATGATGGTCGCCCAGTACTCGGCGACATTTACTGATCTCTCGCGCTATTTGAAGGACATGGTACGGGACCCATTCTTCTGAGCCCGGACCTTCGAGCAGGGACTGAGGCATGATATCAGGGCATCGATGATCTCCCTCAGCATTCCGACACAAGTAAGAGTACTGGAGCGAGCTCTTATCATAGAGAGATTTCTTGATGAGCCTATTCCAGCAGCGAGACCTACCGCAGGGCGGCATGTAGCAGAGTCATCTGCAGTTGGAAATCGACGGACGTCACAGGGGTCCAGGTGGACCAGACCATCAGGCAGACGACCCCAGGACACTGGCTCAGAGGTGCGGGGCACACGGCGCAGATCCAGCCTTCCGAGGAGCAGACAGTGCTACGCATGCGACGGGCATGGTCACTTGACTCGTGACTGCCCGACCCGCCGTACAGAGGAGCAGAAGATGGTTGAGGGGCCACCCAGGCAGAGGAAGAGGGTCGACTGTGGCGGTCCACCGAGAGCAGGTGGACGAGGCAGGGGAGCTGGCTGAGCAGCAGGTGGTGGGTGACGCTTTGAGGCTTTACCACCACCACCACAGGAGGTCCACCCCGACCACAGGGAGCTAGCGAGCATAGACAGGCTCAGCTTCAGGCAGCGGAGGCCTACAACCATGGCGCGCTAGAGATGATTTGAGGTACTATCTATGTCTACTCCACCATTTCTGTAGTTCTTATAGACATAGGAGTGAGTCATTATTCTATTGCCACTGCCCTTGTTCGGAGCTCGGAGATTCTGACTGAGCCGTTGGCTCGATCCTTACGGATAGAGACTCCTACGAGAGCAGACTCGACGATTACGCACTGGTTCAGGCAGTGTGAGCTTACTCTAGGAAGCAAGAGCTTCAGCTGGGATCTTCTTGTAGCGGCGTTGAGGCCTTACGACGTCATATTGGGCATGGATTGGTTATCTACAGTCCATGCTCAGATTGACTGTATTAGGCGCAAGGTGCGGTGTGTTCGCACCGATAGGAGTAGGTTCACCTTCACTGGCGAGAAGGGAGCCTTTACAGCGTAGGATGGACTCATGCAGAGGAGAGGAAAATCCATCACTCATCAATTGGCTAGCCTCATCCTAGGAGCAGTTGACGTGCGGAGTCCGTGTGTTCTTGTAGTGGTTGATCAGTATGCGAACGTTTTTCCTGACGACGTTCCAGGACTACCTTCTCATAGAGAGTTAGACTTTTATATTAACGTGTACCCCAGGACAGCCCCGATATCCACACCATCATATTAGATGGCTCTCGCAGAGCTTCGAGAGCTATGGGTACAACTAGAGGACTTGCAGGGCAAGGGATTCATCTGACCCAGTGTTTTACCCTGGGCTTCCCCGATATTGTTCACCATGAAGGCAGATGGGAGCTCGCGACTGTGTGTCGACTATCGTCGCCTGAACCAGGTGACCATGAGGAACAAGTATCCGCTACCGAGGATTGACGACCTCTTCAATCAGCTCAAGGGAGCACGGCGGTTCTTGAAGATAGACCTCAGGTCAGGCTATCATCAGCTCAGAGTTCGAGAAGAGGACATGCTGAAGATGACCTTCAGATGTCGGTATGGCCACTATGAGTTCTTGGTTATGCCATTCGGTGTAACCAATGATCCAGTGGTGTTCATGAGTCTCATGAACAGGATCTTTTAGCCGTACCTCGATCGATTTGTCATGGTCTCCATCGATGACATATTGATATACTCGACCACTGAGGAGGAGCATGCCTACCACCTACGGGTTGTACTGGACACACTCTGAGAGCACCAGATTTATGGAAAGCTCTCAAAGTGTCAATTCTGGTTATGTGAGGTCCACTTCTTGGGACACTTCATCTCTGAGGCAGAAGTTGTAATGGATCCTACAAAGATCGAGGCAGTGCTAGCTTTGGAGCCACCCAGGAGCGTGACAGAGGTGTGGAGTTTCTTGGGTCTTATGACAACCCTGCTTTTATTACAACTTAAACATGATTTATTACATAAAAATTCACTTGATACAACAAAGAAGATTTAGAGGTTTAGTGTCTTTGGGGCTTAGGATCATTACATAAAAACTTAAAACATGAAATACAACATCTTTATTGAATACTTCCTTTACATGACCACTACATTCCCTCGTACTTAGCATTGCATGAGATAACCTGAGGACATGCATAAGAAAACGGTGAGCTATAAAGCCCAGTAAGGGAGTACACATGGAATAACATGAGGAGTACAATACATGTTAGGAAATAGACATATCAATAGAGCATAAAATAAACATGAACATAAAGGCATGATAAATCATGATAATCATAACATGGAAATGTGGCAACAACACTTAAGATTGAATTAGCATGAGCCAAGGCTCATTGCACATGGAGCATGAGTAAACCCTCATTGCACATGAAGCACAAGTAAAACCATGTTGCACTTGAATTAGCATGAGTCAACACTCATTGCACATGAAGTATCATGATAATATACTTTACCTAATGCATTGGAGCGCTATAAGGGTGCACCCTTCTTAAACATTTCATTTCATGCATAAGTGTGCCACATGGATCATAAAACATGGATTCATAAAACATAATCATTTATTCCACGATAAAGGAATGTGGAATTCATACATGAGACTTTGAAATCAATAATTAAAGGTTCATAAAGGTGGATACCCTTTATGGATAAATGGGCATGGTATCCATTACACAATGGCATTGGCTTAGAAAATCTGTGCGATTTCGGCAGCGTAACGGCGTGACATAAGAATTCATAAAAAAAGTTGATGAGAGAGAAAGGGGTTACTCATAATATTTAAATGTAATGGACAGTAAGGAGGTCATATAGATACATGTACCAACAATTGTAATGGAATTTAGATTCATGATACAAAATTATTTCTTGAATGTAAAAGAAGAGAGAGAAGTTCCTTTCGGAATTTCGGCATAGTAACGGGTGTACATGGGAGACATTAAATGAGAGAGAAAGGGGTATACCATCATTCAAACATAAATAGGGATGTATGAGGGAGGTGCGAAACCATACCCCAACATTCATAATTTAAATTAAAAGGGCAAACCAACTTAAATAAAATTGGACAAAAATGAGAAAGGAAGAAAAAACCCTTACTTGGAAGTGTGCTTCCAAAGGCTAGAGAGAGGCTTTTGAGAGGCTTCTTGAGAGCTTGGGGCACCTTGGGAGGATTTTAGAGAGAGTATGGTAGAGGTTGGAAGAACTCAAAGGGATTTTAGTGAGGAGGAAGTGGGAGCTTGGGTGGGTTTATATAGGAACGGTGAGAGAATTCTTTATTATTTAGGTTTGGGTCCCCTTACATTAAATTTATTCAAACCAAAAACCATCCCATGGTTTTTGCCCATGGTTTTTGGAAAATGGAATAGGAAAACATTATTTTATAAGGCCAAAGTCCGAACTTCTTAAAATATTAGGGTTACTTATGTGAAGGTGAGTCACACACCCATGGAAATTAATTTAAAAAGGCAAAGTGTTGAATAAGTCTTGAGGGGTTCATTAATGCTTTGAAACAAAAAGTCAAACAAATCCAAAATCACTTTATTTTAATGGTAAAACATATATTGGCTGAACATAAGGATTATGGTATTTTATTACATCCCCATTGGGTCATTATGATGTCATAAAACACATTATATATTTAAACGGTATTTAATTTTTACTCAAAAAATTGACTGTCTCGGAAAATTATGAAAAATTCACCGTTGGATAATTTTGACATCATGATTACAGAAATGACATTTATTTTATCTAAAAAAATTTCTAAATATGTTAATTTTCTCTTTTAAAATAAAAAACCAACATTTATCGAAAATTTACGGGTTTTGACAGAAATGGATTTCAAACCTTAATATAACGTTTTAATTGCATTCATAAAATTATAAGATCATTTATATTTAATAAAATCAATTTAATATTAATAATAATATTTTATTAAAATATTATTTAATTAAAAAATTCCTTAATTTAATAAAATAGAATTCTTAATTAAATAATAACTAAAAACACCATTTGTACTTTAAAAACTATTTACAGTGTATCAAAAATGACTAGAAATTATATTCATTATTATATACAAAAATAATGTACATGGACATAGTACTACTTATTTGTTACATAACCCCTTAAAATAGCCACATAAGACCTAAGGGTAAGGTGTGCGATGGTGAAAGACTCTTGGGGTGACTCGAATAACATCGCTTGAGTGGTAATCTCTATCAACTTCCACTTTTCCCGTAGACGATCACGTTCGAGCTTGAAATAATGAAGCTCAGCTTGGGCTTGGTCAAGGGCGAAGCCCAAGGATGCCACCTCTTTTTTGAGCTCCGAAAAATGGGCTTCGTATGGGGAAATTCTACTGGATGAGGTCATCGCTTCCTTTGTCTGAGTAAAATTGGGTTCGTTAAAGCCTTATATTTATACTAATCATGTGATCACTGTTCAATGGCTATAAAAGTAACGGTCACAACTCTTATCATAAAACCAAAAAAGTTGACATCTTATAAAAACATTTTTTCTAAAGAGACATTTAACTGGATCAAGATGAATTTTCTATTAATAATACTTTGGGTCGTTACAATATTCCCCCATTAAGAAATTTCGCCCTCGAAATTTTCCTTTTCCCACACTAAAACAAATGTGGGTAACTCAGGTTCATCATATCCTCTGATTCCCAAGTCTCTTCTTCAAACTTGTGGTTTCTCCACAACACCTTGACGAGGGGCATTGTCTTATTTCGTAGAACTTTTTCTCTACGATCTAAGATCTTCACTGGTTGCTCCTCATAAGAAAGATTGTCTTCCAATTGTACCACCTCAGAAGAGAGAACATGTGAAGGGTATGGTATGTACTTCCTTAAGAGGGATACATGAAAGACATCATGTACTTTGGCCATAGTAGGTGGAAGTGCTAGTTGATAGGCCATAGCTCCGACACGATCAAGAATCTCGAAGGGGCCGATCTACCTTGGACTTGACTTCCCTTTCCTTCCAAACCTCATGACCTTCTTCCACAGAGATATGCGTAGAAACACCATATCTCCAACTTTAAACTCAAGGTCTCATCGATTATTATCTGCATAACTCTTCTGTCGACTCTGGGATGCCTTGATATGCTGCTGAATGGTTTTCACCTTCTCTTCCATTTCTTTGACCATTTCTGGTCCAAGCAGCTTACGTTCACTGACCTCATCCCAACATGCTGGTGTTCTGCACCTTTTCCCATACGGGGCTTCATATGGTTCCATTTGGATGCTCGAGTGGAAATTGTTATTATAAGAGAACTCAACCAGAGGAAGATGTTGATCCCATCCTCCTTTAAAGTTCATTGAGCATGCTCTCAAGATATACTCAAGTGTTTGGATAGTCCGCTCAGATTGGCCATCAGTTTGAGGATGATAGGTCGTACTGAAGTTCAGTTCAGTATTCAGAGCATGTTGAAGAATCTTCCAAAACTTAGAGGTGAATCTTGGATCTCGGTCAGACACAATAGATAGTGGTACTCCTTGAAACATTACCACTTCCCTGATATATATTCGTGCCAGTTGATCCAATGAGAAATCCTTCCGAATTGAAATGAAGTGTGCAGTCTCTGTAAGAAGATCCACAATAACCCAGATTGCATTGTTGCCTTTGGATGTCCTTGGAAGTCTGGTGAAAAAGTCCATGGTGATGTTTTCCCATTTCCATTCTGGTATGGGCAATGGTTGCATCATCCCCTTAGACTTCTGCCTCTCTGCCTTCACTTGCTGACACACCAGGCAATTTGATGTATATTCAGCAATCTCCTTCTTCATATTATCCCACCAAAATTTTTCTCAAAGATCTCGATACATCTTTGTGCTCCCTGGGTGAATAGAGAAATTTGAACTATGTGCATCATTTAAGAGTTCCTTCTTCAGCTCCGGACTTGATGGAACACATAGTCTTTTCCCAAACCGCACAGTTCCTTCTTCATTAACATTAAACTCCTAGGATTTTCCCTTTTTGATAGCTTCCACTTTTTCTTGAATTCCCACATCATCCTTTTGATCATCCTTTAACCTTTCCAAAAGAGATGGTTGAGCAATCATTTGTGAAAGTATTGATGATTTTACCTTCTTTATGATTCCCACATCCATCTTCATCAAGTCTAAGAAGATTGGATCCTTCTCAATTCTCATCATTGATAGAATTGCTGGATCCTTTCTACTTAGGGCATCTGCCACCTTGTTCGCTTTCCCAGGGTGGTAATGTATTGAACAGTCATAATCCTTGATGAGATCTATCCATCTTCTCTGGCACATATTAAGCTCTTTCTGTGTGAATATATATTTAAGACTCTTGTGGTCAGTATATATCTCGCATTTCTCTCCATAGAGATAATGCCGCCAGATTTTCAAGGCAAAGATCACCGCCGCCAACTCCAGATCATGCGTTGGATAGTTTTTCTCATGGATTTTCAACTAACTTGAGGCATAGGATATCACTTTATCATTCTACATCAGCACACATCCTAATCCCTTCTTCGAAGCATCACTGAATACCACAAAAATATCCCCACTTGTGGGTAAAGTGAGCACGGGTGCAGTGATAAGCCTCCTTTTCAACTCCTTGAATCTTTCTTCGCATTCATCACTCCAAGAAAACTTTACTCCCTTTCGAGTTAGCTTGGTAAGAGGGTTGGACAATCGTGAGAAATTTCTCACAAATCATCGATAATATCCAGCTAACCCCAAGAAGCTACGGATATCTGTTACCGATGTTGGCCTCGGAAATCCCTCAATTGCATCTGTTTTAGAGGGATCCACAGATATCCCATTGCTTGTGATGATATGGCCCAAGAATGAGACCTCCTTTAACTAGAACTCACACTTTCTATACTTTTCATAGAGCTTATCCTTGCGCAAAGTCTCCAGTATAGTTCTTAAATACTCCTCATGATCCTCCTTGGTTTTGGAGTATATTAGAATATCATCTATAAAGACTACCACAAATTTGTCAAGGTAATCTCTAAAGACTCTACTCATCAAGTCCATGAATATCGCTGGAGAATTAGTGAGTCCGAAAGGCATTACTATGAATTCATAGTGCTCGTACCTTGTACGAAAAGCAGTCTTGGGGATATCTTCCTTCTTCACCCTTACTTGATAATATCCTCACCACAAGTCCACCTTGGAGAAGTATTGTGCTCCATGAAACTGATCAAACAAGTCATAAATTAGTGGGAGAGGATACTTGTTCTTTATCGTGATTTTGTTAAGTTCATGATAATCGATGCAAAGCCGCATTGACCCATCCTTATTCTTGACGAAGAGGACTGGTTCACCCCATGGTGAAGCACTTGGGCGTATAAACCCTTTATCCAGATTCTCCTATAGTTGTTTCTTCAGCTCTTCAAGCTCAAAAATGGCCATTATATATGGAGTATTGGATATTGGTAACTCCCCAGGTATAAGTTCAATTGAGAACTCAACATCTCTTCTAGGAGGAAGACCAGTCAGTTCCTCAGGAAACACTTCCGCGAATTCCCTCACAATAGGCATTTCTTCAAGGATGGTTTCTTCCTTGGACTCAATCATCTGAGCCAGATACGCGTGCTCATAGGGTAGTAATATCTATGCTTGAGATGATGGAGCTAAAAGAGATTCATCTTCCTCCTGAAACTTGTAAAGAATCGGGGGTCGATTCTCCATATGGAGTGTGATTTCCCTCTCCTGACAATTTATGTTGGCTCTATATAAGGAAATCCAATCCATGCTAAGAATTGAATCAAATTCCACCAGAGGGAGTATGAAGAGGTTCACCAGGAAATTAAATCCACATATTATAACAGGGGAGGACTTATATTCATGGGATGCAATGATTTCCCCATTTTCCATACTCACCGACATCTTTACTTCCATGATTTGTGGTGGTTCTGGGATTTTTCTACTAAACTTTAGAGATATAAAAGAATGCGTAGAACCTGAATCAAAAAGTACGTTCTCTATTCTTGAATGAATAACTAGCGTACCTGTTACCACTTTGTTGTTGGGGTTCACTTCGGCAGAAGTGATGGAAAAAGCTCTTCCTTGCTGTCTTGGAGGTTGTTGGTTGCCTCCGATAACCCTTGGATTAGGGCACTGATTTTCAAAATGACCCGGTTCTTTGCATTTATATCTTTGAACAACACGTTGAGGTTCGAATGGAGCATTCCTCTCCTCTGTCGCAGCTGCAGGTCCTTCTTGACGATAGTTAACAGCTAGGTGCCCTTCTCTTCCACACTTGAAGCATTTTCTCATCCCCTTAAGGAAATTTCCAGGGTGCTTCTTTCCGTACTTTTGGCAAGTGGGGTGCTGGAACTTCTTAGCACCGTTGGATTTATCCATTGGCCCACCAACATTGAATTCCACCTTATGCTTCTTATCCCCATGATACCCCTGTGATTCTCTGATCTCCATTTCGACCTTGAGGGCACATCGGACAATTTCCTCATAGATTTCGAAGTCACAAATTGCTAATGCTTTCTGCAAGCTCGGCTTCATCCCACCAAAGAAGTGGTCAACCTTGCATTCGGGGGTAACGACAAAGCTGGAAGCGTATCGTGCAAGCCTTGTGAAGTTTTCCTCATACGATCCAACGGATTCCTCATCTTTTTTCTTGAGGGAAAGGAAGTCCCTTTTACATCTTAAGCTGGAGGGTGCGTGGAAAATATTTATCGAAAAACGTCTTTCAGAATTCCTTCCATTCCAAAGCCTCGATCTCCTCCTCAGGCTTCGTATTTTTTATCTATGTCCACCATTGATCAGCTTCACCCTCCATACGATAAGCAACCAGAAGAACCTTATCTTGTTCAGAACATTGGAGGATGGAGAAGATCTTTTCAATGGAGTTGATCCATTGTTCAGCGATAGTGGGATCAGATGGTCCACTAAAAGTAGGAGGCCTTTGTCTCATGAAGCTCACGATAGCGACTTGTTCTTTATTAGGGGGGGTTGAACATTCATCCTGACCCGTGTTTCTATTCAAAACTTGAGTTAGCTAAGAGAGAATCATGACAAAGTTCGTGATTCCTACTCCCATTGGATTTGAAATCTCATTAGTACAGTCATCATACTGATCTTCACAATGGTTGTTAGCCCGAGTCCTCCTATTACCGGCCATTGGCTAGAATAAAAGGAAAGTTAGGGGTAACACATAAAGGGTAATCCAAATACAAAAGTTGATGACTCAAAAATAAACTTTTATTTCCTTAACTCATGAGTCTATAGGCTTCAATCTAGGATTTTCATGATCTACTTTCTAACATATATTCTTAGGGGCATTTTTCCCTTAATAAGGGTTCATACTAAGATTGTGAATTTATCAAAACATATCCCCCAGGAGTGTCGTAACCAAGAGTGCAGCAAGGCCCGTTGTCATGCACTAGTTCCCATTCGAGTCTATCTCAAAGAGGTGTTTTCGGGTTTTACCCCAAGGATACATCTGTGCCAGAGCCGCCTCTACCTGCTCGTATCCAGACAGGGATGTATTTGTTTGATAAACCAATTAATTAGTATTTACCAAAACTTAGGGATGTTTTTATTATACTTAGTCTTGTATCTAAGGCTTTACTAAGTTTTCATAATCCCAAAAATAACTAAACCTATCCTCTGATACCAACTATGAAAACCATGCTTTTATTACAACTTAAACATGATTTATTACATAAAACTTCACTTGATACAACAAAGAAGATCGAGAGGTTTAGTGTCTTTGGGGATTAGTATCATTACATAAAAACTTAAAACATGAAATACAACATCTTTATTGAAAACTTCCTTTACATGACCACTATATTCCCTCATACTTAGCATTGCATGGGATAACCTGAGGACATGCATAAGAAAATGGTGAGCTATAAAGCCCAGTAAGGGAGTACACATGGAATAACATGAGGAGTACAATACATGTTAGGAAATAGACATATCAATAGAGCATAAAAGAAACATGAACATAAAGGCATGATAAAGCATGATAATCATAACATGGAAATGTGGCAACAACACTTGAGATTGAATTAGCATGAGCCAAGCCTCATTGCACATAGAGCATGAGTAAAACCTCATTGCACATGAAGCACGAGTAAACCCTCATTGTACTTGAATTAGCATGAGTCAACACTCATTTCACATGAAGTATCATGATACTATACTTTACCCAATGCATTGGAGCGCTATAAGGGCGCACCCTTCTTAAACATTTCATTTCATGCATAAGTGTGCCACATGGATCATAAAACATGGATTCATAAAACATAATCATTTATTCCATGATAAAGGAATGTGGAATTCATAAATGAGACTTTGAAATCAATAAGTAAAGGTTCATAAAGGTGGATACCCTTGATGGAGAAATGGGCATGGTATCCACTACACAATGGCATTGGCTTAGAAAATCGGTGTGATTTCGACAGCGTACATAAGAATTCATAAAAAAGATTGATGAGAGAGAAAGGGGTTCCTCATCATATTTACATGTAATGGACAGTAATGAGGTCATATAGATACATTTCCCAACAATTGTAATGGAATTTATATTCATGATACACAATTATTGCTTGAATGTAAAAGAAGAGAGAGAAGTTCCTTTCGGAATTTCGGCATAGTAACGGGTGTACATGGGAGGCATTAAATGAGAGAGAAAGGGGTCTCCCATCATTTAAAAACAAAGAGGGAAGTATTAGGGAGGTGAGAAACCATACCCCAACATTCATAATTTAAATTAAAAGGGCAAACCAACTTAAATAAAATTGGACAAAAATGAGAAAGGAAGAAAAAACCCTTACTTGGAAGTGTGCTTCCAAAGGCTAGAGAGAGGCTTGTGAGAGGCTTCTTGGGAGATTGGGGAATCCTGGGAGGATTCTAGAGAGAGTAGGGCAGAGGTTGGACGAACTCCAAGGGATTTTAGTGAGGAGGAAGTGGGAGCTTGGGTGGGTTTATATAGGAAAGGTGAGGGAATTCTTTATTATTTAGGTTTGGGTCCCCTTACAATAAATTAATCCAAACCACAAACCAACCCATGGTTTTTGCCCATGGTTTTTGAAAAAGGTAAGAGGAAAAAATTATTTTATAAGGCCAAAGTCCTAACTTCTTAAAATATTAGGGCTGCTTATGTGGAGGTGAGTCACATACCCATGGAAATTAATTTAAAAAGGCAAAGTGTTGAATAAGTCTTGAGGGGTTCATTAATGCTTTGAAAAATAAGTCAAAAAAACCCAAAATCGCTTTATTTTAATGGTAAAACATATATTGTCCGAACATAAGGATTATGACATTTTATTAAATCACCATTGGGTCATTATGATGTCATAAAACACATTATATATTTAAACGGTATTTAATTTTTACCCAAAAATTTGACTGTCTCAGAAAATTATGAAAAATTCACCGTTGGATAATTTCGACGTCCTGATTCCAGAAATGACATTTATTTTATCTAAAAAATTTTCTAAATATGTTAATTTTAACTTTTAAAATAAAAACCAACATTTATCGAAAATTCATGGGTTTTGACAGAAATGGATTTCAAACCTTAATATAACGTTTTAATTGCATTCATAAAATTATAAGATCATTTATATTTAATAAAAATTAATTTAATATTAATAATAATATTTTATTAAAATATTATTTAATTCAAAAGTACCTTAATTTAATAGAATAGAATTCTTAATTAAATAATAACTAAAAACACCATTTGTACTTTAAAAACTATTTACAGTGTATCAAAAATGACTAGAAATTATATTCATTATTATATACAAAAATAATGTACATGAACATAGTACTAATTATTTGTTACATAACCCCTTAAAACAGCCGCATAAGACCTAAGGCTAAGGTGTGCGATGGTGATAGACTCTTGGGGTGACTCGGATAACATCGCTCAAGTGGTAATCTCTATCAACATCCACTTTTCCCGTAGACGATCACATTCTAGCTTGACATAATGAAGCTCAGCTTTGGCTTGGTCAAGGGAGAAGTCCAAGGATGACACCTCTTTTATGAGCTCCGACAAATGGGATTCATATGGGGCAATTCTATTGGATGAGGCCATCGCTTCCTTTGTCTGAGTAAAATTGGGTTCGTTAAAGGCTTATATTTATACTAATCATGTGATCACTGTTCAACGGCTATAAAAGTAACGGTCACAACTCTTATCATAAAACCAAAGAAGTTGACATCTTATAAAAACATTTTTTATAAAGATACATTTAACTAGATCAAGAGGGATTTTTCATTAATGAAACTTTGGGTCGTTACAGGTCTAGCTGGGTACTACCGGAGGTTTGTGCCAGACTTTTCCAGAGTTGTGGCACCACTTTTATCCTTGACGAAGAAGGGGAAACCCTTCTTGTGGTCAGATAGATGTCAGCAGATCTTCCAGGAACTAAGACAGAGGTTGAACAACACACCTATCTTGAGGTTACCGGAGGAGGGAGTGGGGTACGTAGTCTACTATGATGAATCAGGGACTGGACTCAGATGTGTCCTAATGCAGGAGCGGGCAGTGATCGCCTATGGATCACAAAAGTTGAGGCAGCATGAGCAGAACTACGCTACCCATGACCTGGAGTTAGCAGTAGTGGTCTTCACTCTGAATATGTGGCGACACTATCTGATGGGCAAGCGCTTTACAGTCTACTCTGACCATCAGAGTCTCAGGTACATCTTCTCAAAAAAGGACCTGAATTTGAGACAACGACGACGGCTCGAGTTCCTCCAGGACTATGACTTTTAGATAGTCTATACTCCTGGAAAGGGGAACGTAGTAGCCGATGCTCTCAACAGGAGGATGGGCATTCAGCTACTCGGGGAGGCGATGGAGCAGCTAGCTGCTTTGCAGATATCCTTCGTGGATAGAGATGGAGCAGCCTTTCTTCAGTCACTCACAATCACTCCTCCACTTCTTCAGCAGGTCAGAGATGCTCAGCGTGGGGACGTTGACTATGAGACGCGACGTGCACAGATATCCTTAGGACAGGCACCTGATGGATTCTCTTTGGGAGGAGAGCACGCCGTCCTTTTCAGAGTACATACCATGGTACCAGCTCCTTTACAGGAGGATGTGATGAGAGATTTTCACACTTCCCCTTTAGCGGTACATCCAGGAGTGGTGAAGATGTACCAGGATCTCAGACGACAGAACTGGGGGCCGGGTATGAAGAAGGTTGTAGCTGAGTTCGTTTCTCGATGCCTCACCTGTCAGTTAGTGAAGGTGAAGCACCAAGTACCAGCAGGCTTGGTGCAACCCTTGGAGGTACCAGAGTGGAAGTGGGATGAAATATCTATGTACTTTGTGACTGTACTTCCACATACTTCCAGAGGTCACGACTCCATTTGGGTGATTGTCGACCGACTCACCAAGTCGGCCCACTTCTTACCCATCAGAGAGTAGAGCTCAGTGGAGAGCTTGGGGCGCCTCTATGTTCAGGATATTATACGGCTTCATGGTGTGCCATCATCTATCATCTCCGATCGAGATGCTTGCTTTACTTCCCGGCTTCGGAAGGGGTTGCAGGAGGCATTTGGGACGTAGCTACGACCGAGCACCGCATTTCACCCTCAGACGGATGGTCAGACGGAGCGGACCATTCAGAATCTCGAGGACATGCTCCGTGCATGTGTCCTAGACTTTGGTCATAGCTGGGAGGACAACCTAACCTTGGTGGAGTTCTCATACAACAATAGCTACCACTCCACCATCGGGATGGAACCATATGAGGCATTGTACGACCGACCTCGCAGATCACCTCTATGCTGGACAGACCCTGGGGAGTCTGCACTTGTGGGACCAGAGATAGTCCAATCCATGACAGAGATGGTCCAGGTCATCTAGGAGTGGATGAGGACATCTCAGAGCCGGCATAAGTCTTATGCTGACAGGAGGTGGAGACCACTAGAGTTCAAGGATGGTGACCACGTTTTCTTACGGGTCTCACCTCGACGTGGATTGCGGAAATTTGGTCAGGGCGGCAAGTTATCTCCACGCTTCATCGGACCGTTCTAGGTTCTCAGCAGGATAGGTGAGGTGGCTTATCACCTGACTCTACCACCTCAGTTGCATTGGGTGCACGACGTCTTCCACGTATCTCAACTCAGAAGATACATGCACGACCTGATGCATATCATCTACCATGGGGAGTTGGACATTAACGATGAGGAAACTTTTGCGGAGGTCCTAGTGGAGATTGAGGATCGACATGAGAGGGTCCTACATGGACGATCGATTCCTCTAGTGCGCATCATATGGCAGCACGAGAACCTCCAGGAGAGCACTTGGGAGCGGGAGGCTCAGATGCGTGCTCAGTACCCTCATTTGTTCCCCTAGTTTGTGATGTGTCTTTACAGGGACGTAAATCCCTGAGGTGGGAGTAATGTAAAGACCCATAAATTTCAAGGGAATATTTTTATTAATTTTCTTGGGAATTTTACGAGTATGCATTTTCTGACGACATCTGATTCCGAGGCCCGGTGTGCCCGGAATTAATTTCCGAAGTTTAGTTCGGGTACGTTCAGTGAACGAACGAGCGAGTTTTCCTAACTTTTGAACCGGAGCTCGGAATCGAAATACGAGGGCATCAATGAAACCACATCACCGATAATTTCTTGGGAACACCTTTTCTGGAGATGCATTTGCTCGGGTGTGGTTATTAAATAAATGGGTTAACTAAAGAATAAAATAAAATATTGTGCTAAAAATTTTATTTCTATTCTAAGTAGTTTAAACCCATGAATGGAGGTTGGAGTGGGACCCACTAATATCTTAACTCCACTAGGTAGGATATTAGTGAAGTGGGGCCCACACGAGCCCCACCCATTCAAATC
Organism: Viscum album; assembly: GCA_963277665.1. Classification (NCBI taxonomy): domain Eukaryota; kingdom Viridiplantae; phylum Streptophyta; class Magnoliopsida; order Santalales; family Viscaceae; genus Viscum; species Viscum album. Next base: position 607,471,412 of record OY728147.1, read on the forward strand.
CCTTAAAACCTCCAATGTGCATTTAATTTTGTAACTCACTCGCAACCCCTTTTTAAATGGCAAGTCAACCCTTGAATTTAATTTGGATTATTAAACGCTCTTCAATTAAGTGAATTAATTGAATGAGTTTTTCTTGAATTTCAAATTAATGGCATGCGTGAGTGATAATAAAATAAGACATGACTTATTATATTGGGGGGATGACTCGTTGTGCGGAAAGAAGGAAAGGACTCCTGCGCTCTTGAGGAATATCTTCATCCTCGTCGAAGAACGTGAAGAACACCGAGTCTACGACGAAGAACTCCATCACCGCAAGGGAATCGTCGTGCCATCTCCTCACCTCTCTGCAGCCGATGAGAGACACCTTCTTTAGAGAACGACGACGCGCCGCATCCTTCGTCGAGTGAAATCCGACGATGCTTACAACGCCGTCTTCCATGACGTCGTCTTCCCCGATGTTCTTTTCTCTGTGATGACCATCGTTCGATAACTCCTTGAGGTAGGGGTTAACTTTATCATCATGGATTTTTCTTTGTCGTTCTTTGTCCTTTATCTTGGGCCGCTTGTTATCAACTTAACGGGAGGAGGTCGGACCGTACGAACACGACCGAACCTCCTCCCCCTTTGTTGTTGTGTTTGTTGCGGCTCGAAGGAAGCCGGCGCGGTGCAACGACACCGTGCGGAAACATGGAGGAATGCAGCAAAGAAGCGCGGTGTCGTCGCGCCGTGCCGTTGAGGCCGAAAGAAGCCGCAGCCGGAGTCGGGCCGCAGCAAAGGGGCGCAGCACCGTCGCGCCATGGCGGAGAACCACAAAGGGACCGCGGCCAGAGTGGGACCGCGGTGCTGGCGCGCCGCGCCAGTCAGACCAAGATTGCGGCCTTGGTCTGCGGCGGAGTAGGGAGCGGCGGCCGGAACTGCCGGCCGCCGGCGCCTCGGAGGAGCGGAACCGCAGGGTCCCGCGGCGGCGGCACCGGCACCGGCCGACCGCTCGAAGGAGCTGGGGGTCATAAACCCTGGATCACAAAGGAGAGGTCCCCATGTGGGGGCCGCAGTTTCAAAACAGGGGGGCAGTGCCCCCCCCCCCCCCCCCCGCTTTCCGCGACAGCTCGGGTGGTCGAGCTGTCTGGTCACGCGGGTCGCACCCGCGCCAGGCCAACCGGCCACCCAGGCCGGACCAGCCACACTGGGCCGCGCTGGCAGGGCCAGGTCGTGCCGGTGGGGCCGTCCGCACCCACCGGTCCGGGCCACGCTGTCCAGGCCCAAAACCCCTATTTCCGGACAGTTCCGTTCAAACGCTCGTATCTTGGGCTACGGACCTCTGATCGATGCAACTTCAGTTGAGATGCGATCCTTGGATCAAGAAGGTCGTTTTGGTATATTACACTCACGGTTTTAGAGAACTTTGGGGATGGCCGGGTTGGTTTGAACACGAAACCAACTGGGCCCTCGGAGCGGAAACACTTGTAACTTGAGCTCCAGACGTCCGATTGACGTTTTGTCAACTTTTTTGGATTCCTCTTAGTGATACTGACCTTTTGGATTACTCTGATCGAGGTTTGGACAGAGTTGGAGTGCGTTCAGGTTGGTTTTGACTTAAAACCCAAGCGGGCCCCCGGAATGAAAAGGCCAATAACTCTCAGACCGGGCGTCCGATTGACGCGTCATCTGTCGCATTGAGTTCCTTTTGTCGAGACGGAACTTTGGGATACATCAAATCTGGAATATGTGTTAGTTGATGTATCGACCCCATTTGGCTCGTGGAGCGGACCCTCCCAGAATCGAACATACTGTGTGCGGGAACCCTAGAGCTGGCTGCGACTGCGACGACGATAACGACTGCACTGAAATCCTCCGTGGGTTTGGCAGCGATGACGACTACACTGAAATCCTTCGTGGGTTCAGCAGTGATGACGACTGCACTGAAATCCTCCGTGGGTTCACCAGTGATGACGACTGCACTGAAATCCTCCGTGGGTTCGGCAGTGATGAAAACTGCACTGAAATCCTCCGTGGGTTCGGCAGCGATGACGACTGCACTGAAATCCTCCGTGGGTTCGGCAGCGATGACAACCGTACTGAAATCCTCGGTGGGTTCGACGATGATGACTACTGTTCTTGTATCCTACGTGGGTCTGGCAGTGTTTGACTCTATTCTTATATCCTACGTGGGTCTGGCAGAGTAGCTGGTCTGTATTCTATGTGGGTCCGATAGCTTAGTTGGTCTAGTATCCTACATGGGTCCCGGCTTAGATGAATTAGTGGCTACATCTGATCATCTCTATCACCTTTCAAATAAGTATACCTATGTGAGCTGAGTCTTGACTTTCAATCTTTATCTTCGATATGATTGACTTGTTTCCTATGTGGATTGGGTTGTGCTTTCCTATGTGGATTGGGTTGTACTATTCTATGTGGACGTGATCGAACTTGGGCTCGGATGTTGAAGCCGAACTGGAATTGATGACTTAGGTATATGTATGGGAATATACCTAAGTAGTGTTGGATGTTACTTCATGATTGTATCTTTCCTTTGTGGATTATCCTTTGTGGATTCTAGGAGACCTTCGGGGGTCTCGGGGTCCCTACTGAGTAGCGTATACTCACCCCTGCACGGGCTATGCCCGCACTACGTTATGTTGGATGCATACGATGGACAGCGATGATCATGGTTGAGGCTTGTTGAGCAAGTCGGTACCTGGAGGTGGACCACTGGGCGGGACATACACAGAGCAGACGGCTGGACCCGAGGAGCTGAGGAGGCTATCTGTACCCACCCTTCAGGTGGGACTTCTAGTGGACGGCTCGATGTTGCTGCTTTACTTTTAGTTGTTGTACTTTCTTTCAGTGGTACTTTATTTCAGTTGGGTTTGTATTCCGACCCATTTAATTTCCAGCACTTACAGTTGTACCTAGTTTTACTTAGTGTTTACTTCTGCTTGCTTACTCTGTGGTGTTTGTTTAATTTATAAAGGCAATGCCTTCCCCTTTTAGTCGGGATTTACGCCTTGGTGCTAGTTTCCAGACCTTGGCCTATGAGAGGCGGGCTTGGGGTAGTCACAGCAGGGGTCCCGAAGACGGGTCGTGACATGGTCGAAGTGGCCTAATGTGCCTAAGTGGCCTAATGGGACTAATGGGCCTAAGTGGGCTAATGGGCCTAATGGGCCTAAGTGATCTAATGGGCCTAAGTGACCTAATGGGCCTAAGTGGGCTAATGAGCCTAATGGGCATAATGGGCCTAAGTGGCCAAAGTGGCCTAATGTGCCTAATGGGCCTAAGTGGCCTAAGTGGTGTAATGGGCCTAATGGGCCTAAGTGTCCTAATGGGCCTAATGGGCCTAATCGGCCTCAGTGGACTAATGAACCTAATTGGACCGAGTAGACTAATGGGCCAAATGAGCCTAAGTGGACTGATGAGCCTAATGGGCCTTAGTAGCCTAATGGGCCTAAGTGGCCTAATGAGTCGAATGAGCCTAAGTGGCTGAATGAACCTGATGGGCCTCAGTACCCTAATTGGTCGAATGGGGCTAAGTGGCCGAAGTGGACTAATGGGATGAATGGACCTAAGTGGACTAATGGGCCTAAGTGGACAAATGGACCTAATTGGCCTAAGTGGCCTAATGGGACTAAGTGGCCAAATGGGCCCAATTGGCATAACGGGCCAAAGTGGATTGAGGTGCCAAATGGGCCAAATGGGCCTAAGTGGCCTAATGGGCCTAAGTGGGATAATGGGCCTAAGTGGGATAATGGGCCTCATGGGCCTTAGTAGACTAATGGGCTTAATGGGCCTAAGTGGTCTAAGTGGCCTAATGGGCCTGATTGGCCTAATTGGCCAAATGGTCCTAAAGGGACTTAGTGGACTAATGGGACTAATGGGCCTAATGGTCCTAATGGGCCTTAGTGGACTAATGGGGCAATGGGCCTAAGGGGCCTAATGCGCCTAATGGGCCTCAGTGTCCTAATGGGCCTAATGTCATCAGTGGCTTGAGTGGCCTAATGGGAGTAATGGGCCTAGGTGGCCTAATGGGCCTAAGTGGCCTAATGGGCCTAAGTGGCATAATGGGCTTAAGTGGCTTAAGTGGCCTAATGAGCCTAATTGGCCTAAGTGGCCAAATGGGCCTAAGTAGACTAATGGGCCTAATGGGTCTTCGTGGCCTAATGGATTGAATGGGACGAATGAGCCTATGTGGCCTATGAGGCCTAATGGGTTCAATGGGCCTAAGTGGCCTAATGAGCCTAGTGGGACTGAGTGGTCTAATGGGCCTAAGTGGCCGAAGTGGCCTAATGGGCCTAATGGGCCTAAAGGGCCTAAGTGGCCTAATGAGATGAATGGGTCTAAGTGTCCTAATGGGTTTAATGGGACTCAGTGGCTTAATGGGCCTGATGGGCTGAATGGGCCTAAGTGGCATAAGTGGCTTAATGGGCCTAATTGTCCTAAATGGCCTAATGACCCGAATGTGACTAAGTGGTCTAATGGGCCTAATGGAATTAATGGGACTAATGGGTTTAATTGGACTAATGGGCCTAGGTTTCCTAATGGGCCTTAGTGGCATGATGGTCCAAAAGCGTAAGCGGAATAATGGGATTAATGGGCCTAAGTGGTCTAATGAGCCTAATGGGCCTGATGGGGCCAATGGTCCTAAGTGGCCTAATGAGATCGGTGGCCCTGATGGGCCTAATGAGCTTAATGGGCCTCAATGGACTAATTATTTGAATGTACCTAAGTGGCTTAATGGGCTTGATGGACCTCATGGGCCTCATGGGCCTGATGGGCATAATGGGTCGAATGGGCCTAAGTGACCTCGTGGGTTTGATGGGGCTAATGGACATGATGGGTTTAATGGGCCTAACTGGGCTAATGAGATGAATGAGCCTAAGTGACCTAATGGTCCTCATGGTCCTCATCGACCTAATAGGCCTAAGTGGCCCAATAGTCCTGATGGGACAAATGGGACAAATGGGCCTCAGTGGCCTCGTGGGACTCATGATCCTAGTGGGCCTAAGATTCCTAAGTGACCTAATGCGCCTAATGGGCCTAATGGCCCTGATGGGCGTAATGGGTTTAAATGGCCTCTGTGTCCTAATGGGCCTAATGGGCCTAAGTGGATTAATGAACTGAATGAGCCTAATTGGACTTACGGGCCTAGTGGGCCTAAGTGTCCTAATGGTCCTAATGGTTCTAAGTGGTCTAATGGGATTAATGGGTCTAATGGGACTCAATGGCCTCATGGTTCTAATGGGCCTTATGGGCCTAAGTGGAATAAATAGTCGAATGGACCTAATGGGCCTAATGGGTCTCATGGGCCTAATGTTCCTAATGGACCTAAGTGGCTTAATGGACCGATGGGCATAATGGGCCTAATGTGATTTAATAGACCAATGGGCCTAATGACCCTAATTATCCTAATGGCCATAATGCTCCTGAGTGGCCTAATGTGCCTAAGTGGCCTAGTGGGCCTCAGTGGACTAATGGGCCTAATGGGCCTAAGTGGCATAATGGGCCTCAATGAACGAATGGGCCTAATGGTCCAGATAGGCCAAATGGGCATAATGGGGAAAAGTGGACCAATGGGCCTAAGTGGCCTAATGGTCCCAATGGGCCTAATGGTCCTAATGGTCCTAAGAGGCCTAAGTGGCATCATGGTACCAATGGGCCTAATGGGAATAAGTGGCCTTATGGGCATAATAGGCCTAATGGGCCTCATGGGCCTAAGTAGACTCATGGGCCTGATGGGCCTAATGGGTAAAATGGGCCTCATGGTCCCTAATGGTCCTAACGAGTCTCATTGGCCTAATGGGCATAATGGGCCTCTTAGGTGTAACTAGCCTAATGGGCTGAGTGGGCCTAAGTGGCCTAAGTGGCCTAATGGGCGTAATGGGCCTTAGTGGCCAAATGGTCCCAGTGTGCCTAAAGGGCCTAATGAGCAAAATTGGTCTAATGGGCCTAATGGGCCTGATGGTCCGAAAGGGGCGAATAGGCCGAAAGGGGCCTCATGGGCCCAATGGGCCTAATGGGCCAAAGTGGCCTTATAGGCCTAATGGGCCTAATCAGCCTAAGAGCACTAAATGGACTAAGTGGCCTAATGGGACTAATGGGTTAATGATCATAAGTGTCCTAATGGGCCTATGTGGCCTAATGGGACTAAGTGGCCTAATCAGGCTAATCGACCGAATGGGCCTAATGGGCCAAAGTGGCCTAAAGGGCTTAACGGTCCCAATGGGCCTAATGGGATGAATGAGACGAATGGGTTTAATGGGCCTAATGGGTCTAAGTGGCCTAATGGGACTAATGGGATTATGTGGCCTAATGGGACTCAATGGCCAAATGGGCCAAATGGGCCAAATGGGTTTAATAGGCCTAATGGGCCTAAGTGGCCTAATGGGCCCAAGTGGTAAAATGGGCATAATGGGACTAAGTGGCCTCATGGGCCTAATGGGATTAATGGGCCTAAGTGGCCTAATGAACCCTAGTGGCCTATCCCCCTAATCAACTGAATGGGCCTAATGGGCCTAAGTAACCTAATGGGCCTAATGAGCCTAATGGGCCTAAGTGGCCTTAGTGGCCTAATCAGCCTAATCAACTGAATGGGGTTAATGGGACTAATGAGCCTAAGTGGCCTAATGGGGCTAAGGGGGCTAATGCGCATAATGCCTAAGTGGACTAATGGACCTAATTGGCCTAATGGGCATAATGGGCCTAAGTGGCCTAAGTGGTCTAATTGGCCTAGTCGGCCAAATGAGCCTAATGGGACTAAGTGGACTAATGGGCCTAAGTGGCTTAATGGGCCTAGGTGGCCTAATAGGATTAATTGGTCTAATGGTTCTAATGGGCCTAATGGGACTCATGGGCCTAAGTGGCCTAAGTAGCATAATGGGCCTCATGGGCCTAATGGGCCTAATGGGATTAATGGTCCTAAGTGGCCTGATGGGCCTAATGGGCCTAATGGGCCTTAGGGGCCAAATGGACCCGATTGGCCTCGTGGCCAAAGTGGTCCTCAATGGACCAATGTTCCTAAGTGGCCCAATGGGCCTCAATGGTCGAATGGGCCTAATGAGACTAAGTGGTCCAATGGGCCTAATGGACCTAATGGGCTAAATGGGAACAATGGGGCAAAGTGGAACAATGGGCCTAAGTGGCCTAATGGGCCTAATGGGCCTACGTGACCTAATGGGCCTAAGTGTCCTAATGGACCTAAGTGGCCCAATGGGCCTAAGTTTTCAAATGGGCCTAAGTGGCCTAATGGGCCTGATGGGTTGAATGGGCCTCATGGGTCGAATGGTCCTAAGTGGCCTAACTTTCTTAATGGTATTCATGGGCCTAAGTGGCCTAATGGGCCTAGTGGGATAATTGGCCTAAGTGTCTGAATGGGCCTAATGGGCCTTCATGGCCTAATGGGACTCATGGTTATAATAGGCCCAATGGGAATAATGGGCCTCATTGGACTAATGTGCCTAATAAACCTAATGGGCCTAATGGGCCTAATGGGTCTAAATGGTGTAAGTGGCCTAATCAGCATAATGGGCATAAGTGGCCTAATGGGCCTAATGGGCATAATGGGCTAAATTGGATTTAAGTGGCTTAAGGGGCCCAATGGGCCCAATGGGCCTAAGTTTCCAAACGGGCCTAATGGGCCTAAGTGGAGGAATGGACCTAATGGGCCTAAGTGGCGAAATGGTCCTAATAAGCATATGTGGCCTAATAGGCCTAAGTGGATGAATGGTCCAGATGAGACTAATGGCCAAGAAGGGACTCAAGCACCAAATGAGCCTAAGTGGCCACATGGGCCTAATGGGCATAAGTGGAATAATGGGCCTAATGGGCCTTAGTGGGATCATGGGCTTGATCGGCTTTAGTGGCCTCATGGGCCTGATGGGCCTAATGGGCCTGATGAATTTCCTAGGCTTAAGTGGCTGAGTGGGCCCAATGGGCCTAAGTGGTCGATGTGGCAAGATGGGATTAGTGGGCCTAAGTGGTCGAATGGGCCTAGTGGGCCTGATGGGCCTAATGGGTCTAATGGGCCTCATGGTCCTAATGGGACGAATGGGCCTAGGTGGCATCATGGGGCCAAGGGAACTAATTGACCGAAGTGAGCTAATGGGTCCAATGGGCCTAATTGGCCTAAGTGGTCTAATGGGCATGATGGGCCTAATGGGCCCCATGGGGCTCATGGGCCTAGGTGGCATCATGGGACCAATGAAACTAATGGACCGAAGTGACCTAATGGGCCCAATGGGCCTAATTAGCCTAATTGGTCTAATGGGCATGATGGGCCTAATGGTCCCAATGGGCCCAATTGGCCACATGGGGCGAAGGGGCCTAGTGGGTTGAGTGTGCCTAATGGGACGAATGGGCCCAATGGGCCTCATGGGAGAATGAGCCTAGTGGGCCCAATGGGCTTAATGGTATTAATGGGCCTAATGGGCATAATGGGCCCAAGTGGCCTGATGGGTCCAATGGGCCTCATGGGCTTATGTGGACTCATGGGCCCTAAAGGTCCTAATGAGCCTAAGTGTCCTAATGGGCCTGATGGTCCTCCTGGGCCTAATGGGCCTCATGGGCCTCATTAACAGATTGCACCTCATGTGCCTAATGGGACTAAAGGGCCTAATGGTCTTAATGGCCATGAGTGGTCTAATGGGCCTAAGTTCCCTAATGGGACTAATGGGCCTAATGGGCCTAATGGACCTAATGAGCCTAAGTGACCTAAGTGGCCTAATCAGGATGGTCGACTAAATGGGCCTCATGGGCCTAAGTGGCCTAAGTGGCTCAATGGTCCTAATGGGACTAATGGGTTTAATGGGCCTAATGGGTCTAAGTGTCCTAATGGGCCTAATGGGACAATGTGGCCTAATGGGCCTATGTGGCCTAATCGGGCTAATCGACCAAATGGGTCTAATGGTCCTAAGTGGCCTAAGTGGCTTAACGGGCCTAATGGGCCTAATGGTACTAATGGGACTAATGGGTTTAATGGCCCTAATGGGACTAAGTGGACTAATGGGCCTATGTGGACTAATGGGTCTAAGTAGCCAAATGGGTCGAATGGGCTAAATGGGTTCAATGGGCCTAATGGGCCTAAGTGGATGAATGGGACTAATGGGCCTAATGCGCCTAACTGGCCTAATGGACCTAAGTGGCCTAAGGGGCCTAATGGGGCGAGGTTTCCTAATCCCCTTAATTGACTAAATGGGCCTAATGGGACTAAGTGTCCTAATGGGATAATGGGCCGAAGTGGCCTAATGGGCCTAATGGGCCAAATGGGCCAAATGGGCCAAAGTGGGCGAAGTGGCCTAATCAACCTCATCGACCGAGTAGGAATAATGGGACTAATGGGCCTAAGTGGATGAATGGGCCTTAGTGACCTAATGGTCCTAAGTGGATAAAATGGACCAATGGGCCTAAGTGGTCTAATGGGCCTTGTGGCCTAATGGGACTAGTCGACCTAATGGGGCTTAGTGGCTGAAATTGCCTAATGGGCCTAAGTGGCCTAATTGGCATGATGGGCATAAGTGGCCTAATGGGTCTAAGTTGTCAAATGGGCCTAAGTGGACTAATGGGCCTAAGTGGCATAATGGGCTTAACTGTCCTAATGGGCCTATGTGGGCTAATTGGCCTAATGGACATAATGATCCTAATTGGACTAAGTGGCCTAATGGGCTAAGTGGCCTAATGGGCCTAAGTGGCCTAATGGGCCTAATGGGTCTAAGGGGCTTGAGTGGCCTAATGGGATTAATGGCCCTCAGTGACCTAATGTTCCTAAGTGTTCTAATGGGACTAATGGTACTAATGTTCCTCAGTGGCCTAATGGGCCTAATGGTCCAACTGGACTTAAGTGGCCTAATGGGCCTAATGGGCTTAATGGTTCTAATGGGCCGAAGTGGCCTAATGAGATGAATGTGCCTAAGTGGTCTAATGGGCCTAATGGGTCTAAGTGGCCTGATGGGCCTAAGAGGACTAATGCGTTGAACATGCCTAAGTGGCCTAATGGGCCTAATGGGCCCGAGTGGCCTAATGGGAACAATGAGCCTGATGGGCCTAATGGGCCTAATGGAACGAAGTGGACTAATGCGTTGAATGAGCCTAAGTGGCATGATAGACCATATGGGCATAATGTGTCGAATGGGACAAAGCAACCTAATGGGATTGATGGGCCTGATGGGTCTAATGGGCCTATGTGGCCTAATAAGCTTAATGTGCCTAAGTGGCCTAACGGGACAAATGGGACTCATGGTCCTAATGGGCCAAAGTGGCCTAATGGTTTTTATGGTCTTGATGGGATAGATGGGCCTAATGGGCCTCAGTAGCCTTTGTAGCCTTATGGACCTCTTAAACCTAATGGGACTAATTAGTCTAAGTGGCCTAATGGGCCTATAGGGCCTAATGGGTGTTAGTGGCCGAATGCGCTGAATGGGGACAATTGTCCTAATGGCCCTGATGGGGCTAATGGGAGAAATGGGTCAATGTGACTTAATGGGCCAAAGTGGCCTCACTGGCCTAGTGGGCCTAAGGGGCCTAAGTGGCCTAATGAGCGGAATGGACCTAAGTAGACTAACGGGCCTAATGGGCCGAAGTGGACTAATGGGCCTAATGGGCCTAAGTTTCCTAATGGACTTAAATGGTCTAATGGGCCTAAGTGGACTAATGGGACAAGGTGGCCTAATTGGCCTTAGTGGACTAATGGTGTGAATGGGCATGAGTGGCCTAATGGTTCTAATGGGCCTTGATGGTCTAATGTGACTAAATGGGCATGAGTGGCTGAAATGGTCTAATGGGCCTAATGGGTCACAGTAGCCTAATGGGCCTAATCAGCATAATGGGCCTAAGTGGTCTCATGAGCCTAAGTGGCCTGATGGGCCTAAGTGGCCTCATAGGCCTAAGTGGACTAATGGGATTAAGTGGTTTCATGGGTTTGATGGGCCTAATGGGACTAGTGGGCCTTAGTGGACACATGGGCCCAATTTTTCTAATGGGCCTAAGTAGCCTAATAAGCCAAAGTGGCCAAAGTGGCCAAATTGACCAAAGTGGACTAGTGGGCCTAATGGGACTCAGTGGCCTAATGGGCCAAATGAGCCTAAGTGGCCTAAGTGACCTAATGTCCCTAATGGTCGTAAGTGGTTTAATGGGACTAATATGGCTAGTGGGCCTTAGTGGCCAAATGGCCCAAATGGTCCTAATGTGCCTAAGTGACCAAATGGGCCTAAGTGGCTTAATGAGATGAAGGGGCCTAAGTGGCCTAATGGGCCGAATGTGCCTTAGTGTACTAATGGGCCTAATGGGCCATAGGGGCCTAATGGGCCTAATGGGAATGATTGGTTGAAATGGCCTAATGGGCCTAATGGGTTGTAGTGGCCTAATGGGCCTAATCGACCTAAGTGGCTAGAAATGCCAAATGGGCCTAAGTGGCCTAATTGGCATAATGGGTCTAAGTGGCCTAATGGGCCTAAGTGGACTTATGGTCCTAATGGGCCTAAGTGGTTTAATGGGCCTAAGTGGGATAATGAGAATAAGTGGCCTATTGGGCTTAATGGGCCAAAGTGGCATAATGGGCCAAAGTGGCCCAATGGTCCAAAGTGGCCCAATGGGCCATAGTGGCCTAATGGGCCTATGTGGCTGAATGGAAATAACGGGCCTAAGTGGCCTAATGAGATGAATGGGCCTAAGTGGCCCAATGGGCCTCAGTGGCCTAATGTGCCTAATGGTCCCAAGTGGTCTAAGTGGACTAATGGGACTAATGGGCATAAGTGGCCTAATGAGCCGAATGGGTCTAATGGGCCTTATGGGCCTAATGGGCCTAAGTGTCCTAATGGGCCTAATGGGACTAATGGGATGAATGGGATTAATGGTCCTAAGTGTTCTAATGAGCCGAATGGGCCTAAGTGACCTAATGTGCCCGATGATCCTGATGGGCATAATGGGTCGAATTGGCCTAAGAGGCCCCATGGGCTTGATGGGCCTGATGGGTTTAAGTGGCCTAATGGGCGGAATGGGCCTAAGTGGCCTAATGGTCCTAATTGGCCTTCTGGGCCTAATGGGACTGATGTGCCAAATGGGCTAAATGGGTCTCACTAGCCTCTTGGGCCTAATGGGCCTAATGGGCTTAAGTGGCCTAAGTGGCCTAATGGGTAGAATGGGCCTCAATGGCCTAATGGGACTAATGGACCTGATGGGCCTAATGGGCCTGATGGGCCTAACGGACCTGATGGTCCTAATGTGAGTAATGGCCCCAAGTTGCTTAATGGGCCTAAGTGGCCTCAACAACCTAATGGGGCTAATGGTCCTAAGTGGACTAATGCACTAAATGGGCCTAAGTGGCCTAATGGGTCTAATGGGCCTAAGTGGACTAATGGGACTGATGGTCCAAATGGGCCTTATGGGCCTTAGTGTCCCCATTGTCCAAATGGGCCTAATGGGCCTAATGGGCCTCAGGGGCTTAATGGGCATAATGGGCCTAAGTGGGCTAATGGGGTGGATAGGCCTAATGAGCCTTAGTGGCCTAATGGACCTAATGGACTTGATTGGCCTAATGGCCATAATGAGCCTCAATGGCCAAATGGGCCTAATTGGCTTGATGGGCCTAATGGGAAGAATGAGCCTAATTCGCCTAATGGGCCTAATGGGCCTAAGTGGCCTAATGGGACTAATGAGACTGACGAGGTTTGGTCAAAGTGGGATAAAGAGCGTAATGGGCCTTAGTGGCCTAATGAGCCTATTGGGCCTAATGGGCCTAATGGAACTCAGCGGCCTAATGGGCCTGATAGACTCGATGGAAAAAATGGGTCTGATGGGCTTGATGGGCCTAAGAGGCCTAAGTTGCCTAAGTGGCCTAATGGGCCTAATGGGCCTAATGGTCCGATTGTTCTTAATGGGCCAAGTGTCTTAATGAGACCAATGGGTCTATGTGGCTTGATGGGCCCAATGGTCCTAAGTGGATTGATGGACCGAATGGGCCTCTAAGTGGCAGAATGGGCCTATGTGGTGGAATTGGTCGAATGTGCCTAATGGGCCTCAAGGTCTGAATGGGCCTCATGGGACAAATGGGCCTAAGTGGCCTCATGTGCCTAATGGGACTAATGGGCATAAGTGGCCTAATGGGCATAATGGACCTAATGGGCCTCATGGGACTAAGTGGATTCATGTGCCTAATGGACTAAATGGGCCTAATGGGCCTCCTGGGCCGAAGTGGCCTAATTTGCCTAGTGGGCCTAATGGGCCTAAGTGGCCTAAGTGGCCTAATGGGCTTAATGGGCCTATGTTCCTGAATGGACCTAGTGGGCCTAAAGGACCTAATGGACCTAATGGGCCGAAGTGGCCTGATGGGCATAATGGGCCTAATGGGCATAAGTGGCCTCATGGGACCAATGAGCCTAATGGGTCTAAGTGGCCTAATGGGCCTAATGGGACTAATGGACATAATCAGCCTGATTGGCCTGCTGGGCCTGCTGATCCTAGTGGGATTCATGGCCTTAAGGACCTAAGTGGCCTAATGGGCCTAATGGGGCTAAGTGGCCCAATGGGCCTAGTGGGACTAAAGGCCCAAATGGGCCTAATTGGCCTGATGGGCCTCATGGGCTGAAGTTGCCTCGTGGGCCGAATGGCTATAATGTGCCTAATGGGCCTAAGTGAACGAAGTGGGCCTAAGGGGCCTAATGGTATGAATGGGCCTAAGTGGCCTAATGGGCCCAATGGGCCTCATGGACCTAAGGGGCCTACATGCCTGGGTGGGACGAATGAGATGAATGGGCCTAGTGGTCCTAATGGGGCTAAGTGGCCTAATGGGCCTAAGTGGCCTAAATGGCCTAGTGGACATAATGGGATTAATGGGCCTAATGGGTCAAATGGGCGTAAGTGGCATGATGGGTCTAATGCCCCTCATGGGTCTCATGGGCATAAGTGGATGCATGGGCCTAATGGTCTGAATGGGCCTAATTGACATAATGGGCCTGATGGGCCCGATGGGCCTAATGGGCATAATGGGAAGAATGTGCCTCATGGGTGTAATGGGCCTGATGGGCCTAATGGGGCTAATGGGCTAGATGGACCAAATTGGCTTAAGTGGCCTAAGTGGCCTAATCAGGCTAATCGACTGAATGGGCTTAATGGGCCCAAGTGGCCTAAGTGGATTAACTAGCCTAATGGGACAAGTAGGACTAATGAGTTTAATGGGCCTAACGGTCCAAAGTTTCCTAATGGGCCTATATTTCCTAATGGGCCCAATGGGCCTAGGTGGCCTAATCGAACTAATCGACTGAATGGGCCTAATGGGCCTAAGTGGCCTAATTGGATTAATGGACCTAATGGGACTAATGGGTTTAATGGGTCTAATGGGCCTTAGTGTCCTAATGGACCTAATGGGCCTAATAAGACTAAGTGTCCTAATTCCCCTAATTGACAGAATGGGACTAATGGGCCTAATTGTCCTAAGTGGACTACTGGAACTAATGGGACTAAGTGGATTAATGGGCCTAATGGGCTTAATGGGCCTAATGGCCTAAGTGGCTTAATCAGCCTAATCAACTAAATGGGCCTAATGGGCCTGTGGGCCTAAGTGATCTAATGGGACTAATGGGCCTAATGGGTCTAAGTGGCCTAATCTGCCTAATCGACCGAATGGGCCTAAGTGACCTAATGGGCCTAAAGGGTCTAATGGGCCTAAGTGGCCTAATTAGGCTAATCGACCGAATGGTCCAAAGTGTCCAAATCGGGCTAATCGATCGAATGGGACTAATGGGCCTAAGTGGCCTAATGGGCCTAATGGGTTGAATGGGTCTAAGTAGCCTAATCGACCTAATCAACCGAATGGGCCTAATGAGACTAAGTGTCATAATGGGCCTAATGGGTCTAAGTGGGCTTAGTGTCTTAATCTGCCTAATCCATGGAATGGACCTAATAGGCCTAATGGGCCTAATGGGACAAATTGACCTAATAGGGTTAATGGTCCTAATGGGCCTAAGTTGACAAATGGAATAAGTGGCATAATGTCCCTAATGATCCTAATGGGTGTTAGTGGCCTAATGGTCCTAATGGGTTGAAGTGGCCTAATGGGCCTAAGTGGCCGAATGAGTGTAATGGGCCTAATGCACCTAATTGGACTAATGGGCCTAATGGATGTAAGTGGCCTATTGGTCTTAAGTGGACAAATGGGTCTAGTGTGCCTAAGTGGCCTAACGGGCCTAAGTGGCCTAATGGGCCTAGTGGGACTAAGTGGCTGAGTGGGCCTATTGGGCCTAATTGGTCTAATGGGCCCAATGGGTCTAATGGGCGTAAGTTGCCTAATGGGTCTAAGTGGCTTAAAGGGCCTAGTGGGCCTAATGGGATTAATGTACCTAATGGGCCTAATGGGACCAAGTGGCTTGATGAGTCTAATGGGCCTCATGGTCCTCATGGGCCTAAGTGGACTCATGGGCCCAATGTGCCTAATGGGACTAAGTGTCCTAATGGGCCTGATGGGCCTCATGGGTGGAATGTGCCTTATGCACCTAATGGGCCTAATGCCCATAATGGTCCTAAGTGGACTAATGGGCCTAATTTCCCTAGTGGGCCTAGTAGGCCTAATGGGCCTAATGGGTCTAATGGGGCTAATGGACCTAATTGGCCTAAGTGGTCTAATTGGGCTAATCGACTGAATGGGCCTAATGGGCCTATGTGGCCTATGTGGATTAATAGGCCTAGTGGGACTGATTGGTTTATTGGGCCTAATGGTCCTACTTTTCCTAATGGTCCAATGTGGCCTAATCGAGCTAATCGACCGAATGGGCCTAATGGACCTACTTGGACAAAGTGGATTAACAGGCCTAATGAGCTTAATGTTACTAATGGGTTCAATTGTCCTAATTGTCCTAATGGGCCTACGTGGCCTAATGGGTCAATGTGACCTAATGGTCCTAATGGGACTAAGTAAAAAAATGGGCCTAATGGGAGTAATGGGAGTAATGGGTTTAATGGGCCTAAGTGGGGTAATGTGCCTAATGGGATAATGGGCCTAAGGGCCCTAATGGGCCTAGGTGGCATAATCCCCCTAATCGACCGAATGGGTCTAATGGACCTAATGGGCCTAAGTGGCCTAATGGACCTAATGAGACTAATGGGCCTAATCGGCCTAAGTGGCCTAATTGGCCAAATTGGCCTAATCGTATGATGGGACAAATGAGCCTAATGGGACTAATGGGCAAAATGCCTAAGTGGCCAAATTGGCCAAAGGGGAATAATGGGCCGAAGTGGCCTAAGTGGTCTAATCAGCCTAATCTGCCGAATGGGCCTAATGGACCTCTATGGGAAAATGAGCCTAATGGGCCTAAGTGGCTTAATGGGTATAATGGGCCTAAGTGGCCTAATGGGCCTAATGGGCCTATGTGGAATAATTATCCTAATCAACTGAATGGGCCTAGTGGGCGTAATAGGCCTAAGTTTCCTACTAGTCCTAATGGGTCTAAGTGGCCTAATATGCCTAATCGACCGATTGGGTCAAATGGGCCTAAGTGGTCTAATGGGCCTAAATGGCCAAATGGGCCTAAGTGGCCTAATCGGGCTAATCGACCGAATGGGTCTAAGTGGCTGAATCGGCCTAATCAATCGAATGGGTCTAATGTGCCTAAGAGGCCTAATGGGCCTAATGGGCCTAATGGGTCTAAGTGCCCTAATCGGCCTAATCGACCGAATGGTCCAAATGGGCCTAAGTGGCCTGATGGCCCTAATGGGACTAATGGATCTAAGTGGCCTAAGTGGCCTAATTGGCCTAATTGATCGAAAGGAACTAATGGGACTTATGGGCCTAAGTGTCCGATCAGGACTGATGGGCCTAAGTGGCTGAATGGGCCTAATGGGCCAAATTGGCCTAATGGGGTTAATGGACCTAATGGGACTAGGTGGACAAATGAGATTAAGTGGCATAATGGGCCTAATGAGCGTAGGTGTCCTAATGGACCTAATGGTCTGAAGTTCCCTAATGGGTCTAAGTGGAATAATGGTCCTAGTGGGCCTAAGTGGCCGAATGAGCCTAATTGGCCTAATGCACTTAATTGGCCTAATGGGTCCAATGGGCGTAAGTGGCCTAATGGGCCTAAGTGGCCCAATTGGCCTAGTGGGTTGAAGTGGCCTAATGTGCCTAAGTGGCCTAATGGGCCTAGTGGGCCTAAGTGGCTGAATGGTCATAATGGGCATAATGCACCTAATTCTCCTAATGAGCTTAATGAGTCTAATGGGCGTAAGTGGCCTAATGAGACTAAGTTGACTAATGGGCTTAGTGGGCATAAGTGGTTGAATGGGCCTAATGGGCCTCATGCGCCAAATGGTCTGAATTGGCCTAATGGGCCTAATGGGCCTAATGGGCCTAATGGTCCTAGTGTTCCCAATGGACCTAAGTGGCCATATGGGCCTAATGGGCCTAATGAGCCTAATGGTCATAATGTGACCAATGGGCCTAATGAGCCTAATGGGCCTAAGTGGTCCAATGAGCTTAACGGGCAGAATGGGCCTAAGGGGCCCAATGGGCCTAAGTGGCCTTATGGGCCTAGTGGGCCTAATGGGACTAATGGGACTAATGGACCAAATGGGGATAAGTGGCCAAATGGGAAAATGGGCATATGTGGCATAATGGGCCTAATGGGCCTAAGGGGCCTTAGGGGCCTAATCGGCCTAATCACATAGTGTGTGGGTTTTATGTGAGACTAATTCCTATGCATAAAAAATGAATTATGAATCATTTTCCTAAATTATCAATATAATCTAAGTGTGTTTTCTTTATTTTTAGTGAGTGAGATTTTTTGAACTAAAATGTCAATTTTAAATTGATAATGGACGCTTTGAGTCATACTGATCACATCGTGTATCGGATTGAGGTGAGGATGATTACTACACATAAAAAATGACTTATTAAATGTTTTAATAAATAATAAAAATAATAAAAATGTGTTTCTTGGTTTTGAGTATGTCAGTTGTTCTTTTTATTAAAATTAATGTCAATTTTAAATAAAAAGATGTACTTTGAGTCATATCGGTCACACCGTGAGTTGGATTGAGGTGAGACTAATTCATAAACATCCCAAATGACTTATGGATCATTTTAATAAATTATTAAAACAATACGAATTTGTTTCATCAATTTTTGAGTATGCCACTTGTTTTTTTTACTAAAATGTCATTTTGAACTAGAAACACACACTTTGAGTCATACTGGTAACACTGTGTGTGGGTTTTATATGAGAATAATTCTTACATATCATAAATAAATTATGAATAATTTTCCTAAATTATCAAGAAAATATGATCATGTTTTCATGGTTTTAAGGGAGTGACGTTTTTTTGTACTAAAATGTCAATTTTAAACTGATAACAGACACTTTGATCCATATTGGGAAAATCGTGTATCAGATTGTGGTGAGACAAATTCCTTCACATCAAAAATTACTTATGGATAATTTTACTAAATTATAAAAATAATATGAATTCTTTTTATCATTTTTGAGTATGTTAGTTGTCTTTTTTTAGTAAAATTAATGTCAATTTTAAATATAAAAGAGGCACTTTGAATCATACAGGTCACATTGTGCATTGGATTGACGAACGAATGATTTCTAAAAATCCCAATTACTTATCAATAATTTTTCTAAAGTATCAAAGAAATATGAATGTTTTTACTTAGTTTTTAGTATGCCACTTTTGTTTTTTTACCAAAATTTCATTTTAAATTGGAAACTCACACTTTAAGTCATACTGGTCACATCATATATAGGTTTAACGTGAGCCTAATTCCTACACATCAAAAGTGAAATATGATTTTTCCCCTAAATTATCAAGATATTCTGAGCATGTTTTCTTGGTTTTCAGTGAGTGACACTTTTTTGTACTAAAATGTTAATTTTAAACTAATAACGGACACTTTGAATCATATCGGGAACATCTTGTATCAGAATGAGGTGGGGATAATTTATGCACATCAAAAATGACTTATGGATCATTTTACTAAATTATAAATACAATATTAAATAATTCTTTTGGTTTTGAGTATGTCAGTTGTCTTTTTTGTAAAATTAATGTCAATTTTAAATAAAAAGACCAATTTTGAGTCATAACGGTCACATCGTGTGTCAGATTGAGGTGAGGCTGATTCATACACATCTAAAATGAATTATGGATATTTTTACTCAAGTATAAAAACAATACAAATTTTTTTCCTTTTTTTTGATCACACCACTTTTGTTTTGACTAAAATGTCATTTTAAACTAAAAACATGCACTTTGAGTCATACCGATCACATTGTGTGTGGGTTTGATGTGAGACTGATTACTATGCATAAAAATGAATTATGAATCATTTCCTAAATTATCAATACAATCCAATATTGTTTTCTTAGTTTTTAGTGAGTGACTCTTTTTTAACTAAAATGCCAATTTTAAAATGATAATGGACACTTTGATTCATACTGGGCACATCGTATATCGGATTGGGGTGAGGATGATTACTACATAACAAAAATGACTTATGTATTGTTTTCATAAAGTATCAAAACAATGAGAATGTTTTTTATTGGTTTTTAGTATGTTAGTTGTCTTTTTTATTAAAATTAATGTCAATTTTAAATAAAAAGACACACTTGGAGTCATATCGGTTACATTGTGAGTCATATTGTAGTAAAGATGATTTTTACACATTCCAAATGACTTATGTATAATTTTCCTAAAGTATCAAAACAATATGAATATTTTTTATCCTTTTTGAGTATGTCAGTTGTCTTTTTTAGTAAATTTAATGTCAATTTTAAATAAAAAGACAAACTTGGAGTCATATTAGTCACACCGTGCATCAGATTGAGGAGAGGATAATTATTACATGTCCCAAATGACTTATGGATCGTTTTACTAATGCATTAAAATAATCAAAATGTGTTTTCTTGATTTTGAGTACGTCTCTTGTGTTTTTTACTAAAATGTCATTTTAAACTGGAAACACACACTTTTATTCATACAAATCACGTCGTGTGTTGGTTTGATGTGAGACTATTTCCGACATGTCAAAAATGAATTATGAATAGTTTTCCTAAATTATAAATACAATAACACACACTTTTATTCATACAAATAACGTCGTGTGTTGGTTTTATGTGAGACTGTTTCCGACATGTCAAAAATGAATTATGAATAGTTTTCCTAAATTATAAATACAATCTGAGAATATTTTTTCATTTTTCAGTGAGTGACACTTTTTGAACTATAATGTCAATTTTAAATTGATAACATACACTTTGAGTCCTACTAAGCACATCCTATATCAGATTGTGGTGTAGTTAATTCCTACATGTCACAAATGAGATATAGATTATTTTCCTAAAGTATCAAAAAATATTATTATGTTTTCTTAGTTTTGAGTATGGGATGTGTGTTTTGAACTACAATATAAATTATAAACTAAAAACATATCATTCGAGTCATACCTTTTGAGTGCATGATCATAGTGAATTGTCCTTGTTGAAGAAGTAATTTATTCCTAGAAAAAATTAACCATCGATGTAAACCTATAAAAATTAATTAATTGAGCTAAAATAAATATTTACATATGAGTATTTATGGAATATAATAAAATCTATCTTACCCTTTCACAATCATAGAGAGTACAAACTCCACGATAAACCATTTACCTTATTTGATGGAAAAAACTTCAGTGTGACCCATTATGTATTTTAAAAAGATGCTAAACTCTATTATAAAGTTTTTACCCCTTCTTGACATTATTAAACATCAATGTATCCCTTTATAGCATCCAAATGACACTGAAATCTAGGGGATCCATTAATTCTTCTTGAATTGTGCTATATATAAGTATATCCTTTTCTATATTCTGAGTGATAATAAACTCTAACATAAAAATATAATTATTTGTTCATAAAAATGGGAATATCCCTATTTTCAAGTATTTTTTTATTGAGAATAATGATGATTTTTTTATTAATGATCTTGTGAACGTTGATCATTTTACATAATTAGTGTGCACGTGAATAATGAATTTTACTTGTATGGATTTCACAAGAATTTTTGATATTATATCATGCCTCTAATTTATGATTGAATATCCAAAATAATTCCACCACCCACCAAACTAAAACCAATATATTGTTCTTTTCTAAAAATTCATGATTCGGTCATTGAAATTTTGTATTTATTTTTTTAGAGTTTTTGGATCAATCTACTACTTTCTTTTTCAAAGGGGTCATCATTTGTATTTTTGGTACTTTATTATTTCATTTGAAGTGGGTTTTTCATTTTCAGAGATTTCTTCATAAGGTAGTTTCTTTTCATTTGATGGCATGTTTCCTTTAACACCATCCCACCTTGATGACCATGATCTCTCAATGTTGGCTGTCCTCTAATATTTCTCTCATACATCTTCTAGATTCGGTGGTTGATTACACAAATATTTATTCAAATATTTGAGTTAGATTATATACATGTTTGATGATTGGATTAATTTTGTATGACTCTTAAGTGACTATAGGCTCCACTACTAAGACCTTTTATTTGTAGTGTAGAGAAGTCATGAGCAAGAAACTACATATTTTTTCCATTTTTTTTGGTGAGGGGTTGCTTTCACACTTCATTAATATTTTATAGTAATTGGAATATTCTAATATAAATTTTATCCTATAATAATATGTTTGAAAAAATAAGTAGTGTTTGTTTTGTTTCTAAAAAAATCGTCTGCTTAAATTTCTATTTAAAATCACTTAAACAAGTAGTGAAAAACATATTTTCAATAAGCCACCTGAAATACTTGAACAATGGATCTTATCTAAAGTTACAATTGTCTTACACACTTTTTCAATAATTGTACTAAAAAACAACCATGGTATGATTCTCATTCTACTCCATTGACCAAAAATTTTATTATTTGCTAGCCAGCGCTTTGTCTCCTCCTCTGCTTCAGTCTCCACCTATGCCTCCTCCTCCACCTCATTCTCAAACTCTAACTCTCACTCCACATCAGCCTCCGCCTCTGCCTCTACCTTTTCCTCTTCCTCCGCCTCCACCATTACCCAATAATTTTATTGTTTGCAGGTCAACACTTCTAAATTTTTTTTATTTAATCCATTATACTTCTCATTGTGAAAGGGACCCAAAATAATATATAAGAATTCTAACACTAATGATTCACACCCCAAATATATTTCTAAGTTCATATCTTGTACTAGATTACAAACATAGCAGTTAATCACCTGAATTTGATGTCAGAAAACATTTTTAAAACATGTATGAGCCCACTCATCTCTAAACAAATTTACTTCATCTTTTTAGTACAAAGGTTTTCATCAATCCTAATAGTACTGAGGGAATATAAACAAACAAATTATTAAGAAATACATTTAATGAAATTTTAATTTCCTTCAAAATTACATGCTCGGGGATGTTGGTCTTTTCATGCTTTAAGATCTCTCTCATAAATTTGCAAACATAATATCCACAATTGTTCCCATTAACTTGCTTCAGACACTACAGAAACATTGACCAAAATAAGTAAAAAAAATTGAAATATTTTTTGATAGTTAAATATTTCTATATATACCTTAATCAGTTTCCATTTATAGTAATCCACATGCTTTATCCATTCTAACACTGACTACATGCCATGATTTATCTTATATTTAGAGATCGCCGTATTATAACAAAATTCTTGTTAAAACACACACTGAAACATATAATTTGAATTTTTTCTATAAAATTTTGATTTTAGTGTATTAAAAATTCACAATACACATCATGTGTGGTCAGTTTAAATATTTGGGGTATCTAGATTAACTGTGATCAGCATTTAGTACTACCTAAAAAAAATAAGTAATGAAAAAATTAAAAATAAATTTTATGTGATTATATTTTAGAGTTTTACATTTTCATTGTAGGCATCAAAAAGAGTTTTTCATTTGATATTTTTTGCTCAAATTCTTTGAGTAACTCATCTTTTTTCTTCTTAATTTCTTCATTATCCAAAATAATCTTTTTCCATAGAAATGATACAAGTATTAATGAATACAAATCATGTTTCACATGGTTTTAACTTTATATAGTAGTGACATAAATTCTTGTAGAAAATATGAATAGTTATTAACTTTAATAAACATATTAGATCACTATTTGGATATACATATTATGAAAATTTACCTTATGTATATATTCACAACTGAGACTCCCAACCATTCATGCTTGAGAATCTCATTTATAGTCTAAAGGCCAATTACATCTATCATGAAAGTTCCATATATTTATTTTTTATATGTAATGTAAGTCATTTTTTCATATTTAAATGCGGTATCTACATGAAGTTGTAATGATAATAAATATTTCTCTAGAACTGAAGGGGAGAAGGTGCTTCTGAAAGGTCATTTTGATTTCTTGGTCAATTCACTTGACTATCTTGATTTGACATTCTATTTCCCCATTGATTTATCAATATATAATATCAACTATTAATATTTTTTGATGCGAGACGCACGGGGTGGCCCGATCTTCACGGCGTAGGGCGGCGGATGATGGATGCGGATTGGGGCTAAGTGACGAGTGAAGGGTATGGAAAGTGGAAGCAAGTAGTCAACCAACGCTATATGGAGCGTGACCTACTACTTAGACAACACACTCAAGGGAGGGGTGTGATTGCCAATCCACACAACAACGCACTTGGGTTGAGGCACGGAATTGGGGGCTTTGTGATCTTGGATCACCAATCTAACTTGTAGATTGACAAGGCAAGAATACACAAGAGCAAGGTGGAAAAGCCGGGATAATCCTCACACAACGGAGAGAAACAAAGCATAAGCTCTCAAATTAAGTCTTGAATGCCAATACAATGCCATGGGGTGGCTATTTATAGCCAAGGGGGTGATACAATGGTCAAGGGTCTAATACCCTAAAGTCATAAAGTCTAAACCTACCTTGTCCCCTTAAAAGTCAAAAAGATAAAAGCCAACAAAGACTTTTGGAAAAGAAGCACACAACTTTCCAACATAGCCCACCGGATTTGACTTTGAGTGCATAGCCCACCGGATTTGACTTTGGTGTCCAAAGATGCCATTTCTAGAATCCTCCATGTGGGCAAGGCCTCCAAATTCGTGCAACCATGTGGGCCAAGTTTTAATCATCAATTTTGGGCTTGAATAAGTGATATTATAGGCCCATTTGCTCCATCCATGCAAGGTAATACCCATTGGGCCTTTAATGAAGCAAGATGAGCGCCCATTGAAGCATTCAACCTCTTTAATCTTCCTCGTGTCATTGGGCCTTGCAAATCCAATTCCTCCACCCGAGCAATCGACTCCGTGCCTTCCGCATGGTTTGCATCATCCTCCCCCTCTTGAAAAGGAGTCGTCCTCGACTCTTCATCCTCTACACCCAAAAAAGGAGAAAGATCAGAAACATTGAAAGTGGCACTTACACCATACTCACCTGGCAAAGCTATCTTGTAAGCATTGTTGTTAATCTTTTCAAGCACTCGGAATGGTCCATCGCCTCGTGGCATGAGTTTTGATTTCCTCTTTTCAGGGAATCTTTCCTTCCGCATATGAATCCAAACCAAGTCACCGGGCTCGAACAACATTTGCTTGCGACCCTTGTTTGCACGATCCATATATTTTTGGGTCAT
Organism: Viscum album; assembly: GCA_963277665.1. Classification (NCBI taxonomy): domain Eukaryota; kingdom Viridiplantae; phylum Streptophyta; class Magnoliopsida; order Santalales; family Viscaceae; genus Viscum; species Viscum album. The sequence goes on from OY728147.1 coordinate 607,496,022, forward strand.
CCGCTCGATATTTAACCTTGCCTTTTCATGGATTTTCTTGATGAATTCTGCACGCCCTTTCGCATCCATATTAACTGCTTCCTGTAAAGGCAAAGGAACTAGATCAATAGGCGCAAGGGGGTTAAAGCCGTAAACTATTTCAAATGGGGAATATTGAGTAGTGGAATGCTTGGCCCTGTTATATGCGAATTCCACATGTGGTAGACACTCCTCCCAATTCTTGATATTCTTTTTGACAATTGTTCGCAGAAGGGATGATAGTGTGCGATTCACCACCTCCGTTTGCCCATCGGTTTGTGGATGACAAGTAGTGGAAAATAATAACTTTGTACCGAGTTTGCTCCACAACGTCTTCCAAAAGTAACTAAGAAATTTTGTGTCTCGATCCGACACAATGGTCCTTGGCATGCCATGATGCTTGACTACTTCCTGAAAGAAAAGTGTTGCAATGTTAGTGGCATCATCTGTTTTGTGACAAGGAATAAAATGTGCCATTTTTGAAAACCGATCCACCACAACAAAAATGGAAACTCTCCCCCTCTTGGTCCGTGGTAACCCCACAATAAAGTCCATTGATATGTCCTCCCAAGGGGTGTTGGGAATTGGGAGAGGAAGATATAGTCCATGTGGGTTCAGCTTTGATTTGGCTTTATGGAAAACAATGCACTTTCCCACAAATTTCTCAACATCTCTAGATATCCTAGGCCAATAAAAATGCTCACTAAGAACACTTAGAGTTTTTGAAACACCAAAATGCCCCATTAACCCACCCGAATGTGACTCCTTTAGTAAAAGTAAACGGATAGAGCAATTAGGAATGCAAAGCTTATCAATCCGAAATAAGAATCCATCATGTAAATAGAACTTTTCCCAACTAACTCCAGGTTTACAATGTTCATAAGGTTCTCTAAAATCACTATCAGTGGCATATAAATCCTTAATGTATTCAAAACCAAGAAGTTTTGAATCCAACAAGGATAAAAGAGAATATCTACGCGAAAGTGCATCGGCCACAGTATTTTCTTTACCCTTTTTATGCTTGATGACATATGGAAATGATTCAATGAATTCCAGCCATCTAGCATGTCTCCTATTTAGTTTATGTTGGCTCCTAAGGTATTTAAGAGCCTCGTGATCAGAATGGATCACGAATTCTTTAGGCCAAAGACAGTGTTGCCATGTTTCGAGTACTCTAAACAATGCATACAACTCTTTATCATATGTAGCATAGTTTAGAGTTGGGCCATTTAACTTCTCACTAAAATAAGCAATAGGCTTACCTTCTTGCATGAGTACTCCTCCTATGCCAATTCCACTTGCATCACATTCAATTTCAAAGGTCTTACCGAAGTCTGGAAGTGCAAGTAGAGGGGCGTGGGTGAGTCTCTCCTTTAGCGCATGGAAGGATTTTTCTTGAGTTGTCCCCCATTTGAAAGGAACATTCTTCTTTGTCAATTCATTCAATGGTGCTGCTAGTGTGCTGAAGTCTTTCACAAATCTCCTGTAAAAACTAGCAAGCCCATGAAAACTTCTTACTTGTCCAACGGAGGTTGGAGTTGGCCATTCTTGTATTGCTTTGATCTTCTCGGTGTCCACTTCAACTCCATTGCCACTCACAACAAATCCAAGGAAAATAATCTTATCGAGACAAAATTCACACTTTTTTATGTTTCCAAACAGGTTTTCTTTCCTTAACACCTCTAGGACTTTTCTCAAGTGATCTACATGTTCATGCAAAGTCCTACTATACACCAGAATATCATCAAAGTAAACTACCACAAATTTTCCAATATATGCACGTAAGACATGATTCATTAACCTCATAAATGTGCTAGGTGCATTGGTGAGACCAAAGGGCATGACTAACCATTCATAAAGTCCATGTTTTGTCTTAAATGCAGTTTTCCACTCATCTCCTTCTTTCATCCTAATTTGATGGTAGCCACTTCTTAAATCAATTTTTGAGAAAATAGTTGAACCATTTAATTCATCTAGCATATCATCTAACCTAGGGATAGGATGACGATACCTGACCGTGATGTTGTTGATGGCTCTACAGTCAATGCACATTCTCCATGTTCCATCCTTCTTTGGTACTAGAAGGACCGGTACCGCACAAGGACTAAGACTCTCTCTCACATACCCCACATTCAACAACTCTTGAACTTGCCTTTGAATTTCTTTTGTCTCCTCTGGGTTGGTGCGATATGCTGGGCGGTTCGGTAGTGATGCTCCAGGTATGAGGTCAATTTGATGCTCAATACCTCTAATGGGTGGCAAACCCGGTGGCACCTCTTCGGGAAACACATCTTCAAATTCCTGCAACAAAGACTCAACAACATGTGGCAAAGAAGATGTTAAGTCGTTAGTGTTCAACATCACCTCTTTGTACATAAGTACTAAGAGATTTTGTCGAGAAATCAAAGCTTCCTTAACCTCACTCTTTTTTGCCAACATCACACTTTTCTCTCCTCTCAAATCTTTTTCCCCTCTTGATTTTTCTTTGCTCTCCATTTCTTTGCTTCTCTCATTTTCTATTTTTCCCTCATTCTCTCCTTTTTCATTTTCTCTCTTTCTTTCCTCATCACTCTTTTTTTTCTTTTCTCTCAAAATGTGATCTTCCAGAATTTGCTTGGGGGACATGGGGTTGAGGGTTATAGGTTCCCCTCGGAGTAGAAAAGAGTGACGGTTCAAGAAACCATCATGAGTAACACGCCGATCGTACTGCCATGGTCGACCCAACAACAAGTGGCACGCCTTCATAGGAACAATGTCGCACAATACCTCATCTTTGTACTTACCGATGGTGAACAATACCTTAACTTGCTTGGTGACCTTCAGCTCTCCACAATCATTCAACCACTGAAGCCGGTATGGATTTGGATGCCTTAAAGTCGGGAGTCCCAACTTCTCCACCAACTCGGTGCTCGCCACATTGCTACAACTTCCACCATCAACAATAACACTACATACCTTCCCATTGATCTTGCATCGTGTATGGAAAAGGTTCTCCCGCTGCTCCTTTTCTCCAACGGTCATTTGTGCACTTAAAACTCTTCCAGTGACAAGAATCTCGCCATCTTCCGCAAATTCTCCATTTTCAATTTCTGGAGATTCATCTTCCTCCTCTTCAGAGCTCTCTCCATCGGTCTCCCATTCTCCATACTTGTTGATGATCATGGTGCGACGGTTTGGGCATTCACTAGCAATGTGACCCCTTCCTTGACATTTAAAACACCGAATATCTCTATTCCTGGTTTGGTTAGCCTCAAAAGTAGGTTTCTTAGGTGGAAGAATTACCTTGTCACTTTTGCGATCAACCACCTCTTTTGCCTTTGATGGTTCTCCAATCTCCTTCCTTGGATTTCTCCATGGTGTGAAAGGGGTAGTGGGTTTCCTCATGTTGCTCCTCCTTTTGATTTGTAGCTCGATCTTGGTGGCTTGGTGGATCATATCTTGTATCTCTACATGGTGGTACATCTCCACTTGATCCGCAATCTCCCGATTGAGCCCATGTAAAAACCGTGCCATGGTTGCCTCCGGATCCTCCTCAACGTTTGCCCGAATCATGGCAATTTGCATCTCCTTGTAGTAGTCTTCTAGACTCTTACTCCCTTGGATGAGGCGTTGAAGTTTATTGTGGAGATCTCTATGGTAATGTGTGGGAACAAACCGCTTCCGCATGGTGAACTTCATGTCTTCCCAAGTGTTGATGGGACGTCCACCATATCTAGCCCTCTCCTTTTGAACTTGATCCCACCAAATTAAAGCATAATCAGAAAATTCAAGGGAAGCAAGTTTGACCTTTTTCTCCTCGGAATATGCATGGCATGAAAAGACCTGCTCGATCCGCATCTCCCACTCCAAGTATGCTTCCGGATCGCTTTTCCCAAGAAAAGAAGGGACCTTCACCTTGATCCCGCCAAGTAGTTCATCATCATGTTGTCTCCTTTGGCCTCCTCTCGGTTGTTGGTACAACCTCCTCCTTTGTGGGACTTCATCAAGATCATCATCAAAGTTCACCATCTCCTCCTCCATGATGTGGGGACGACGTGGTGCGGGAGCGCGTCGTGGGTTATCATGGAACATCCTTGGGCTTGGTTTATTCTCCAATTCATCAATCCTCTCATGTAACACCTCCAACTTCCGATCAAGAAGCTTCTCGAAGTGGCTCACCAAAGCTTGCATTTGGAATTGCGTAGCTTCAGGTGCGGGAGATCTACTTCGACTTCCTTCATCGCTAACATGAGCAATTTTCTTCCCACGATCTTCTGCCATGATAAGTTACACAAACACAAACACACACCGGGGGGGGGACACACACAATGATACACACTCACTCACACACGCGAGATGTACACACTCACACAAGATGTACACACCCACACACACAAATATACACACTCACGCACGCAATATATACACACTCACACGCACAAGATGTACACACACACGCACACAACAAGATGCACACACTCACACACACAAGATATTTTTTTTTTCTTATTTCTCTCCACTCTCAAAACTCAATTTGAATCCCAAGCTCTTATGAAATATAATACCTTGTTTAGGGCGATCAAGTGCCACCAATTCCTCCTCAATCAAGATTGTGTCGGGGGATGGTTTAACACAACCCGCTTGAGTGGTAAGGGGTTTAACAATGGTAAAGGGTCAAAAAGAGGGTGGAAAGAAGGGTAGATAGGTGGATTGTGGGTTTTGCCCGATTGTACAAGATAAGATAACAATATGAGCCAAATACAAAATGGGGATGAAGTAAAATGATGGAAAACGTTATATATGGAAATAGAAAGTGCTAATAAGGTAAAGCACAAAGGATTAATTGTATCCGCTCTTTTTTTTTTGCTTTTGTTTTTACAATTCTCCCCAAAAAGTGTTGTGCTTAGAGTTTTAAAGCACAAGATGATTGAACGGAGAGTAAGACATTTTTTTTTTCGAAATCTCTCAAATAAAGGATGTGCTTAATTTTGAAAAGCACAAAATGATGAGTTGAGAGAATTTTTTTTTTGCCGGATACAAATCACATATAGAGAGATGAATGAAAATTTGGCTCAATTTATAATAATCCAAGCTTGCACAAACTAGGACAATTCGGGAGGCTTTCAAGAAAAATGGATTTTTTTTGTTTAATGGGTGAATAATATGGAAAGATAAAGAGGGTAATGGATAGAATTAAAGTAAATAAAGGGATAGACGCCTACCGTGTCAACCGGAGCTCTGATACCAACTGATGCGAGACGCACGGGGTGGCCCGATCTTCACGGCGTAGGGCGGCGGATGATGGATGCGGATTGGGGCTAAGTGACGAGTGAAGGGTATGGAAAGTGGAAGCAAGTAGTCAACCAACGCTATATGGAGCGTGACCTACTACTTAGACAACACACTCAAGGGAGGGGTGTGATTGCCAATCCACACAACAACGCACTTGGGTTGAGGCACGGAATTGGGGGCTTTGTGATCTTGGATCACCAATCTAACTTGTAGATTGACAAGGCAAGAATACACAAGAGCAAGGTGGAAAAGCCGGGATAATCCTCACACAACGGAGAGAAACAAAGCATAAGCTCTCAAATTAAGTCTTGAATGCCAATACAATGCCATGGGGTGGCTATTTATAGCCAAGGGGGTGATACAATGGTCAAGGGTCTAATACCCTAAAGTCATAAAGTCTAAACCTACCTTGTCCCCTTAAAAGTCAAAAAGATAAAAGCCAACAAAGACTTTTGGAAAAGAAGCACACAACTTTCCAACATAGCCCACCGGATTTGACTTTGAGTGCATAGCCCACCGGATTTGACTTTGGTGTCCAAAGATGCCATTTCTAGAATCCTCCATGTGGGCAAGGCCTCCAAATTCGTGCAACCATGTGGGCCAAGTTTTAATCATCAATTTTGGGCTTGAATAAGTGATATTATAGGCCCATTTTCTCCATCCATGCAAGGTAATACCCATTGGGCCTTTAATGAAGCAAGATGAGCGCCCATTGAAGCATTCAACCTCTTTAATCTTCCTCGTGTCATTGGGCCTTGCAAATCCAATTCCTCCACCCGAGCAATCGACTCCGTGCCTTCCGCATGGTTTGCATCATTTTTTCATATGAAAAATTTTGTAAAATACATACCCCGTGTATCTTTATAAGATTAGTCGGGCATGCAATGAAAGTTCTAATAGCATCGTTGACTGTTGTGATATATGGATCATCAAGTGGAATAGGAAACTCAGAAGTCTGCTCATGAGCAACCTCAATCCCTACTCTCATGTGATATTTTGTGAGGAATTTATGGTGTATCTTTACTTCTAGTATATTATACACCTTACCCCTCAAAACAAGGCGATGCATGGGTTTTGACAGATACAAATCACATATAACTATACCCTACATAATTTTAGTAATATAAAGTTATTGGAAGTTTTTTGATTCACATTTATGAGAATGTGTAATGAAAAAATTTATTACCTCAGGTAAGGTATGCGGTTGGGAGAATTCCTAGCCTCAGAGCTAGTGGGGTCATTTGGTTCATGTGGAGATCTTTGTTCCACTGTCGTTTCTCTTTGATGATTTCTTATAAATTGGTGTGCCAAATCAGATCGGACAATAATATCTTATAATGAGTCTATTTATGTCTGCAATCATCTCACCATATTATATGTATCTTAATATGGTTTTATCTTCTTGAAATATGTTCAAGGAGACACTCCAAAACCTAATCCTCTAATGTGACCATATTGTTCTGGACGCCTCAAAGCTACTGAAAGTAGTTTTTCTTTTGGTACGGTCACTGCTGATTCTTATGTCTAAACCGTTTAAAAAAAATAAGAACACACGCATATATTTTTATGTAATACTATTATAAATCATAACAAATTACTATTATTTCATACTCACACATGTTTCCTATACTACTTTTGTGTTTTCATCAACTAGTTTACCCTCCTTATTTATGCGAGACTCCTTCCATAGCACATGGCATTGGATGGAAGTGGCTTCAAATTTTGATTGATCAATCTGAATATAAAAATAGGAACATATGTTGTTTCATATCACATAAAACTTTTATTTTTGATTTAAAATACATACCAATTTCTCCTCTAGTGAATTGTACACCATCCTTTCTTTGCGATAGGGGTACATTGGTATTGATATATGTTCTTTATTTTCAGCACTACTTTGTAATTTCATAAATTAACAATTTTGAATCAAATTGGATAAAATGAATGATTTAAAATAATATATTATCGACTCCAATGAACCTGAAAATATTTCTCATTATAAATATTGAGGAAATTATTCCCTATTTCCTACTTTATAATGTGTTCATAACTAATTAGTGGGTGGGAATTTAATTTTCCCTTAGCATACCTAAGATGTAACTTTGTAAGAAGAGTCCAAAATCATCTATGGGAATTTATAGCAGTCATTAAGAAAAATTTCTTTTGTAAATATTCTAAAATAAATGAACTCTGCAAGGAATAATGAAAAATAAATCAGCATTTCATTATGAAATTTTTCGGTAAAATAGAGAAAGTATATCGTAACATTAATGTTATGTATTTTCGAAGGGTTTCCTTATTTATAGGTCGGATGTGGTGCCATGAATCAATATCAATCATCACATTCATCCTCATTGTGACCCCAAAATAGCTAATGAACATTGACTTATTGGGGTTAATAAGTTGGTCGTGTTGATTCCAACCAACCTAAATTTTTATATTATAATTTCTTACCTTGATAATTTTATTCAACAATATGATTCTAAATTGTTGTTGTTTTTTCATCAACATGTTTTTGATCCCATAATAATTATATATTTTCATAATCAACAATCTTTTCTTTCTTAGGATTGCTAACATCATCATGTTTAGAAGAAATTATCTTTATGAGTAGTCAAACATTTAATTTTTCTTGAATCACTACTGGAAAGGGGAGCTTTCCCAACACTTGTATACCAACGGTTCAAAGAACTGTTGGTATATGTTGTCTTTCCCAACGGTTTATATAAACCGTTGGTAAAGACCTTGAAGAACTGAATTTTCCCAACGGTTTTATGAAACCGTTGGGAAAAGTGGGAAAAACTTAGTTTTCCCAACGGTTTTATGAAACTGTTGGGAAAGATTGGGTTTTACCAATGGTTTTTAAGAACCGTTGGAAAAAAAGCCCCAAATACCCAAATGCAGGCAGCGGCCTCCCCACGATTCCAGAAGCCTTCTACTCATCTCCAAACGCGATTCCTTGGCAGAATCACTTCCCAATCCCCACATCTTCTATCGGATCAACAGCTACCAGGTTAGACTCCTTCCAATTAATGTTTTCATTACACATTTACATTTATAAGGTCATGGTGTCTCTTTATTGTGTTCTAATTTTGAAGATTCATAGTTTTTTTTAATCTGGTTCAAATATTATAGGTTAAAGTATAGGAACTAATAAGAAATTGTTTGTAATATTTATTGATATTATTTCATGAAAATCACTCTTTCATTAAGATCATGCCAAACATGAAGATCTTTTTCATCTTAATTTTTGTACATTATGTTTATTAAATAACAAGTATGTATCATGTTTCTATCAAAATCTATATATATATATATATAATGACACACTTTTCACTTATCCTTTGCACAATAGAACATATGGAGTATATTCTTGAACTTTTCCAAATAGTTTGTGGTCCCTAATTAGTAATTCTTCCTTCTTCATGAAACTAATTCACAGAATGTCAAATTCTCAATATTAGTGAATATTAGTTTTTGTAATATAAACATTAATCATTATTCCTTTGACATCATACATGTGTTATTCAATCACCTTTTTAAAACACAATGACCATTTTCACTGATTTGGGGTTCCTCAAAATGCTTGGGAAAATCAGAAAAATGCATGTATTGAATCGTGTTTCTCATATGGTTTCATGGAAACAAGTTCATCTCGAAAATCATGTTTGCATGGTTCAAATATCATGAGGACCATGAGATTATTATTCTTCACACAAATGAAGTTTTTTTCTACAACTATGTGTTTTTGTTTTCACTTTTGATTTGGCCAAAAGGGGAGATTTGTGGTCATTAATCATGGTTGTGGGTGGTCATTTATGATGTAAGATAGTATGACTTCATTTTACTTGATATATCCAATATTATTATTTATTTATGTTCAATTTGATTATCTTTAATAATTGATTTTATTTAATAAGTTGTTATTAATGGTTGTAATAATGACGATATGGTATAAGGGTTCATATGGTGTGTATAAGGGTTCACATGGTGTGTATAACGGTTGACATGGTATCAGTGAACTCAAGTCATTAATTTAAGTCTTCATTCTCACTAGCATGTAAGAAATTGAATGATGTAAACCCATCCTCACATGATTTTTTACCTTAGATAGTGTCCAACATATGGAATACGAGCTTTTGAATTCATCAGTTAACCAGGATCATATATTCCATTTCCCCCAGGATGACTGTACTAATATAAATTTAGGGTCAACTAAATATGGTTCTCATTGTACGTTGTATATTATGTGTCCTTCTTGGCCAATACTCACTTTTATGAGGGTGGGGTGATTTTCACTACATTGACTAGAAACTTCTTCCTTTATCATTTACTTAAATGCATTTTCTATTAAAGTTCAATCCTATTGAATTGTTTATGAAAAAATGACTTATATAAATTCTTTTTACAGAATGGAAAGAAGTTGGATGTATGAAACCGATCGGATATCAAGCAATTTTCAAAACAATTTGGAGAGCTTTATAGATTTTGCATTTCACAATGCTTCAGATAGTGGTCGCATACACTGCCCATGTTCTAATTATGTTGGTAGACCTTGGTTGAACCGTGAAGAAGTCAGCTACCACATAACCAAAAATGGTTTTCAAGAAAACTACTTTGTGTGGTATCACAATGGGGAGAAAATGAAATCTCAAATTGGTGATGATCGAAATGAAAAGACTGGAATGGAGAATGATTAGTTTCCGTTTATTCTTCATCATGAAAAAGAAAGGATTTCAACTCAATAAGACTTTGATATGAGCACAACTGATGCATCTAGTGAATATGATGATATTGATAGGGTGAAAAAATTGAATGATGCTTCCACGACTCCAGTATATCAACAATGCGATAAAATGAAAAAGCTATAATTTTTAATCCGATTGTTTCATGGGAAAACTATGTATGGGATTTCTAATACAGCAATCGATTACATTCTTACCCTCTTGAAGGATTTACTTCCAGATGATGCAGATATTCCCTCAAACCACTATATGGCATGGAATTTAGTTGAGGAACTTGGATTTTCAAGAAAAAAAATTCATGCTTGCCCGAAATATTGCAGTTTATTCTGGGAGGAAACCACTGAACGAAATGATTGTATTAAATGTGGCACATCTTTCTGGAAGTCAAAATCTGATAGAACACCATCCCGCGTTCCACAGAAAGTAATGTGGAACTTTCCATTGATCCCCAGACTCCAGAATCTATTTATGTCTGATGACATATCAATAAAAATGAGATGGCATGATACCGAGAGAAAGAAGACTAATGATGAGTTGGTTCATCCTGCAGATGGATTTGCATGGCAGAGATTTGATGCTCGACATCCTGATTTTGCAGCTGACGTGCATAATGTGAGGCTGGGTCTTTCATGTGATGGTTTTAATCCGTTTGGGAAGATTCTTACTTCGCACAGCACATGGCCAGTTTTTATACACATTTATAATCTTCCCCCATGCTTGTGTATGAAAAAACCTTTCACTTTCATGAGTATACTCATATCTGGTCCTTCTGATCCTGACATTGATATTGATGTCTACATTCAACCTTTAATAAAAGAGTTGAAACATCTTTGGGATGTGGGTGTGCGCACATACGATGCATGTTCGAAAGACATATTTCAGATGCGTGCTGCGCTTATGTGGACGATCAATGATTTTCCAGCTTATGCAATGATGTCTAGATGGAGCACGAACGGAAAATTTTCATGTCCAGTTTGTATAAAGAATACACGATCCAGAAGACTGAAACATCGTCGTAGTTTCAGTTTTATGGGACATCGACGATTCTTGCCAAAGGATCAACCATATAGAATGAATCGTCGAAGATTTGATAATACCATAGAGACCGATGATCCACCTTAGCATATGTCTGGAATTGACGTACTTAATGAATTGAAAGATTTCAGTTTTTTGTTCGAGAAGGGTCAAATGAAATCTAGAAAGAGAAAGAATGTTTCCACTAAAACCTGTTACAATTGGAGGAAGAGGAGTATCTTTTTTGATTTTCCTTATTGGTCAACCAATTTGTTACGTCATTGCTTATACGTAATTCATATTGAAAAGAATATATGTGAAATGCTGATTTCAGTTCTTCTAAATGTCAAGGGGAAACAAAAGATGATTTACGATCTCAGCGTGACTTGGTGGATTGGGGCATCAGACCAGAATTACATCCTGTGCATATCAGTGAAAATAAATGGAAAATTCCATGTGCTTCTTATGTGATTACACCTACAAAAAAAAACAATTTCTGGAAGTATTAGAGACTATTAGAGTTCCTGATGGCTATTCAAGCAACATATCTAAACGGGTCAACAAAAGAGAGTTGAAGCTAAAATCTTTGAAGACTCATGATTATCACGTTCTACTGCATGAGTTGCTTCCAATAACAATCCATCATCTTTTGTTCAATAATGTAAGGGTGGCTTTTATTCGGTTGTGCCATTTGTTTAGAGATCTTTGTGCTAAGAAGTTGTCCAAGTCTTTCTTGCAAAAAATGTTGACAGATTAATTTTGTGTGAGTTGGAGAAAATATTTCCTCCATCATTTTTCACATGAATGCTGCATATGAGTATCCATATTCCCACTGAAATACTTCTCAGAGGACCTGTTTCTTTTCATTGGATGTATCCAACTGAAATAAATATGTTCACATTAAAGTCTTATGTCTGAAACGGAAATCATCCCGAAGGTTCTATCGTGAACGGTTACTTGGCTCAAGAATGTATTGATTTCTACTCGATGTATTTGTCTGATCTTACTACAAGATTGAACAGACCAATGAGAAATGAAGAAGAATAGTATGAGAAAATTGAACCCAGTTTTCCATCACTTCTTCAAACAGGAGGAATTCCTGGATCATATACATTGAATACATTAAGCCATGAAGAGCGAGAGATGGCACATCGCACAGTTTTGTTCAACTGTGATTTGTTCGATGACTATATTAGGTAACTAAATTGATTATGTATATCTTACATATATATCTGTTAAAATATTCATATTTTTTATCTACAGGGATCATAAAACAATGATAAATAGGAAGCATCGTTCTTTATCTTTGAGAAGGAGAGAGACTTTGCATAGAAAAGAGTATTCTACTTGGTTAAAATTGAAGGTATAAAAAAATTAATGTTTAAAATAATTATATCAATATTTAATTAAGTTTAATAGTCATTTATATTGCAGGTATTGAGTTTTTCTGCTGACTCTGTCTCTGAGGAAATAAGAGCTTTGGATTTTGGTCCTAATATCGTGGTTCGTGACTGTAAATCAATTGTTATCAATGGGTACAAATTTATTGTCACTGAATGAGAAAAGAACATGAGAACACAACATGATGGTGTTATGGTTACTGCCACAACAGATTGTTATACCAGTGCATCAGATAGTAGACCGCGATTTGAAAATGTGGGTTATTATGGAGTTGTTGAGAAAATAATAATATTGGATTATTACTCTCATGGATGAGTCACAATGATGAAATTCCATTGGTTTGATTCAATGATGAGACATGGCACATTTATTGATGATTGTGGATTTCGAGTAATTAATATGACTCGCACTCTTGCTACCGAAGAACCATATGTGTTGGCATCAATGGCTAAACAAGTTTTTTATGTCAAAGACCAACTTCGACCTGAATTTGGTGTCATAGTTGAAGTAATTCCAAGAAATATTTTTTATGATGGTGATGATGGAATTGACACTGTCCCTAGTGCCATTGGAACCAATCAATTTATTTCTTTTGATGACTCAAATAGCTCAATTATCAGAGTTGATTGTGTACCTGAAGTTGTGGTTGAAAATATATAGAATCATTCATCCATGTTCTCAATTCTTTTGGTTTACCTCGAGTTGGGTTGTTAAGGTTGGTAATATTCAAATTGATTTAGTATTGATCACAAATATGTTTTATATGACTTTACCATTATGTGAATTTTTAATGTTTATTGGTTGTAGTTTTATTTGAATTGCATTTTCTAATTTGGAATTGAACTGTATTCAAACATAGTCAAACAATATTTCTAACTTGGTGAACATTACAACGTGTATGATTTATTAAATCCATTCAAGCTCTTCTAAAACAATTGATAGCTGACTTGACCACTATGTAAATTTTCAATGTTTATTGGTTGTTGTTTTATTTGAATTGCATTTTATAATTTGGAATTGAACTGTATTCAAACATAGTCAACCAATATTTCTAACTTGGTGAACATTACAACTTTTATTATTTATTAAATCCATTCAAGCTCTTCTAAAACAATTGATAGCTAAATTACCAATGAATCCCCATATTCCCTCATATATTTAGTTTTTTGGGTTACACATTAGTTTTCTTTTTCTAATTAATTACATATTTGTTTTCAAAAGTAGGAAATGAAGCCAATTGAAGAGAGACGAAGGAAAAAAATGATGGAGAACAATCGTCGAATGACGGAGTTGGGAGTTCCATCATTAGTACATGTAGTGAGTACTTTATTTCAAATTGATATATTTAAAGAATAAATAATGTCATGTGATTATTTTCTTTGTAAACATTTTTGTAGGATCCACCTATACGTTGACAGTTATTCGACGAGGATCCTAGTACTGGTCCTAGTACTCAGGCCGGTGGTACGAGGAGGGTTCGTACCAGAGGTGGACGAGCAGCTGCGCGTACCCGACTAGACCCTGCCCCTCCCACTGACATGTCATTCTTCCCACATTCTGATCTCGGTGTGTCGTTAGGGACACACAGGATATTTAGGCCTCCCATGTTTTCGCTACCTTTTGCATCTTCTGGCCCATCATTTTCACATCCCATGATGATTCCCACTCCCCAGTCAGCATCCGGTCAGACAGCTGTCCCATCTTCTTTTCCTTCTACTTCTGTCTCTCCGAGCTTCTATATTCCGCCGCCTTCGACTCCTGTTCCACCACAGGGTGTTCCATCAGTTTGTGTAGATCTAGCAGCACTCAGCGATCAGACCGGCACAGGTATATTTATAGAACCCTAAAATTTTTTTATAGCAATATTTATTTTCATTATAATATGTTTTGATAAAATATTTGTTTTTCTTTCATGACAGATACATCTACTGACAGGAGGCGTGGGCGGGGGCGTACACGCATGTGTTCGGTGTGGAATCGCCGCACACAGGTTATGGTGGATTATAATGAAGACAACCAAATGGTTGAGAAAACATGGTAGCAATGTCGGAGTTTTTTGGCGAAGCTTGCCAAATACTTCGACATCATTCCCGTCAGCCTGCTATCGTGGAGACATTTGCCACATGAGGTCAAGGATAGAGCTTGGGCAGAGATATGGGTAAAAAAATATGTTCTATTTAATGCCATGAATTATTTTTGTATTTATATGAATTAATATTTTGATTTCAGCTTTGATTTAATTTTCCCGATGGTGAGGGTGCACGAACGGAACGTCTAAAGGATTTGGGCGAGCTTTGGAGAGCCTACAAGCATGAGTTGTATATTGGATGAGTTTCTAGAGTTGGCACTGAGTTAGAGGCAGTACCATTGGTGGATGATTGTCCTATAGAGAAGTATCGTCAGATGATTACTCATTGGACGAGTATCCAGTTTAAGGTATTAATAACATTTGAGGTATTTAAATAATAACTTTCATGTTTTGCATTAATACTATCTATTGAATTTTTGAATTTTATTTAGGAATCATCTAGAAAAAATAAAAAGAACATTGATGCAAAAAAATACCTCCACACACTGGGACGCACTACGATGCCTGATCATTAGAGGAAGCAGGTATGACAATTGTTTATAAGCTTTCTTTATGCCTTAGACTTTCTTTTGTTTCCTTAATTATTTAATAGTTTGCTAAAGTTTTCATATAACTTTAGTTTTCAATGTCATTGTAGAGGCAAATACAAAATATTGAAGGACGTGTGCCTCAAGAAAAACTGTTTTGCTCGAGTAGACGGAAAAAGGATGGAAGTGCCATCAACGAAGCGACTCAACAGCAGATTGTAAGTTTTAATCTATTAAATTTATATTTTAATATCTATTTTGTAACTTAATGATATATTTATATTTGTAACAGGCTACTTTAGAGGCCCTCGATGCCCAAGAACCAGACAATTTTGGGCCAACAGATCACTTACATCAGGTCTTGGGAGAGGAGCATTCTGGAATAGTACGCTGCCGACCTAGGATAGCCCCGACGAGGTATTGGACATCCTCAGGTACGAGCTGTAGTGCCACCGAGCTGCAGCAAGTTAGGGCACAGGCAGCACAGGCTGATAAAAGGGCCACAAAGATGGAAGAATAGTCTGCTAGGGCAAACAGTGCGTTTATGAAATTTATTGAAGTTCTATGTCCTACACTTCCAGTAGAGGCCAGGACAACTTTTGATGAGTATATGTCATCGATACATTCTATATACGGTGCACCAGGTGGTAGTTCTAGTGGTGGTCAGGACAATGTCCGTCTTGACGATGATGATGGAGAGGAGTCTGATGTGGAAGAGGAGGGAGAGGAGGAGGGTGAGGCGGGTGGCGAGGGCGAGGAGGAGGGCGAGGATGAGGAGGATGGTGAGGGCAAGGAGGGCAAGGATGATGATGGGGATGAGGACGAGGGTGATGATGATGGTGATGATGGTGATGGTGATGTGGGACAAGTTGATCTATTACATTTTTGACTGATATTACTGAGATTTGATATGAAATCTATTCTAGTTGTTGGTTTTATCTAGACTCGTAGTATAGTATTGGAGTTGAGTTATTTTTATATATTATCTATTTTTATGGATGTTGTTGTCTTTTAGTGGTTGTGTGTTTGGGAACCCCCCTCCTTCTTGGACCCTGGACAACTCCCCACCCTCCTCCCTGGACCTCGGACAGCCCCACCGGACATCCCCCCAGACAACCCCTCGGATAGCCCCCCCACCCTCTTCCTTGGACCCCGGACAGCCCCCCGAACACCCCGGACAACCCCCAGACAGCCCCCCAAACAGCCCCCCGGACAGCCCCCCCCCCCCCCCCCACCCTCCTTCCTGGACCCCGGATAGCCCCCCCCCCCCAGACAGCCCCCCAGATAGCCCCCCCCCCCCCCCCACCCTCTTCCTTGGACCCCAGACAAACCCCCGAACACCCCCGAACAGCCCCCGGACAGCCCCTCGAATAGCCCCCCAGACAGCCCCCCCCACCCTCTTCCTTATACCCCGGAAAAACCCCCGAACACCCAGACAACCCCCGGATTGCCCCCCGAATAGCCCCCCGGACAGCCCCCCCACCCTCCTCCCTAGACCCCGGACAACCCCCCGGACAGCCCCCCAGACAGCCCCCCCCCCCCCCCGGACAGCCCCCCCACCCTCTTCCTTGGACCCCAGACAACCCCCTGAACACCCCCAGACAACCCCCGGACAGCCCCCTGAACAGCCCCCCCACCCTCCACCCTGGACCCCAGACAGCCCCCCACCCTCCTACTTGGACCCCAGACAACCCCCCGAACACCCCCCAGACAGCCCCCCACACAGCCCCCCACCCTCCTCCCTAGACCCTGGACAGCCCCTCGGACAGCCCCCCAGACAGCCCCCCGGATAGCCCCCCACCCTCTTCCTTGGACCCCACAACCCCCCGCACAGCCCCCCCACCCTCCTCCTTGGTCCCCGCACAGCCCCCCAGACAGCCCACCGGACATCCCCCCACCCTCCTTGATTTCATTTAATACTAAAAAATCTATAATATATATTTTATTTATTTTCATCATGATAATCAATGTAAATCACATTTACACATATAATCAATATCATAGATTCTTGGTATGTTATAAAAGAGATGTATTCATTGGGCATGAATACGAGGCGCGGTGTGGCCGACACCACTCAAACACATTGGGTTTTCATTGAAACTTTAGTAGAACGATCCATGGGTCATATGTGACATGTACGAATCAACCTCGCCTCAATACGAGGTGCAGTGTGGCCGGCACCACTCAAAGTGTCTGCCTTTTGTTTCAAAAGGACGTCATTTTAATTGAAAAACATCAACTGGCATACGGAAAACTGACCTAACGCATTCAGATTGTGTCGATACTTTAGCACAACGATCCATGGGTCATATGTGACATGTGCGATTCAACCCTGCCTCAATCCGAGGCGCAGTGTGGCTGCCACCACTCAAAATGTCTTCCTTTTGTTTCAAAATGACGTCATTTTAATTGAAAAACATCAACTGGCATACGGAAAACTGACAAACGCATTCGTATTGTGTCGATACTTTAGCACAATGATCCATGGATCATATGTGACATGTACGAGTCAACCCCACCTCAATCCGAGGCGCGTTGTGGCCACCATCACTCAAAGTGTCTGTCTTTTGTTTCAAAAAGACGTCATTTTAAGTGAAAAATATCAACTGTCATACGGAAAAGCAACCAAACGCATTCGGATTGTGTCGATACTTTATCACAACAATACATGGGTAAAATGTGACGTGTAAGAGTCAACCCCGTCTTAATCGGAGGCACGGTTTGGCCGAAATCACTCTAAGTGGCTCTCTTTTGTTTAAAATGGACAACATTTTAAGTACATAAGGAAAACCGACCAAATGAATTCGGTTTCCATTGAAACTTTAGGAGAACGATCCATGGGTCATATGTGATGTGTACGAGTCAACCCCGCCTCAATCCGAGGCACGGTGTGGCCGACACCACTCAAAGTGTCTGCCTTTTGTTTCAAAAGGACGTCATTTTAATTGAAAAACATCAACTGGCATACAGAAAAGCGACCAAACGAATTCGGATTGTGTCGATACTTTAGCACAATGATCCATGGGTCATATTTGACATGTACGAGTCAATCCCTCCTCAATACGAGGTGCGGTGTTGCTGCCACCACTCAAATTTTCTGCCTTTTGTTTCAAAAGGACGTCATTTTAATTGAAAAACATCAACTGGCATACGGAAAAGAGACCAAACGCATTCGGATTTTGTCAATAATTTAGCACAACAATCCATGGGTTATATGTAACGTGTATGAGTCAACCCCGCCTCAATCCGAGGCACAGTGTGGCCGGCACCACTCAAAGTGTTTGCCTTTTGTTTAAAAAGGACGTCATTTTAATTGAAAAATATCAACTGGCATACAGAAAACCGACCAAACGCATTCAGATTGTGTCGATACTTTAGCACAACGATCTATGGGTCATATGTGACATGTACAAGTCAACCTCGCCTCAATCCGAGACGCGGTGTGGCCACCACCACTCAAAGTGTCTGCCTTTTGTTTCAAAAGGACGTCATTTTAATTGAAAAACATCAACTGGCATACGGAAAAGTGACCAAATGCATTCGGATTGTGTCAATACTTTAGAACAACAATCCATGGGTCAAATGTGACGCGTACGAGTCAAACCCATCTTAATCGGAGGCACGGTGTGGTCGAAATCACTCTAAGTGGCTCTCTTTTGTTTAAAATGGACTACATTTTAAGTACATATGGAAAACCGACCAAACCCATTCGGTTTCCGTTGAAACTTTAGGAAAACAATCCATGGGTCATATGTGATGTGTATGAATCAACCTCACCTTAATACGAGGCATGGTGTGGCCGGAACCACTCAAAGTTTCTGCCTTTTGTTTCAAAAGGACGTCATTTTAATTGAAAAACATCAACTGGCATACAGAAAAGTGAAAAAATGCATTCTTATTGTGTTGATACTTTAGAACAATGATCCATGGGTCATATGTGACGTGTATGAGTCAACCCCGCATCAATCAGCGGTGCGGTGTGGCCAGTACCACTCAAAGTGTCTGCCTTTTGTTTCAAAAGGACGTCATTTTAATTGAAAAACATCAACTGGTATACGAAAAACTGAAAAAACGTATTCATATTGTGTTGATACTTTAGAAAAATGATCCATGGGTCATATGTGATGTGTACGAGTCAACCCTGCCTCAATCCGAGACGCGGTGTGGCTTCCACCACTCAAAGTGTCTACCTTTTGTTTCAAAAGGATGTCATTTTAATTGAAAAACATCAACTGGCATACAGAAAAGTGACCAAACGCATTCTGATTGTGTCGATACTTTAGAAAAACAATCCATGGGTCAAATGTGATGCGTATGAGTCAACCCTGTCTTAATCGGAGGCATGGTGTGGCCGGAATCACTCTAAGTGGCCCTCTTTTGTTTAAAATGGACAACATTTTAAGTACATACGGAAAACCGACCAAACGCATTTGGTTTCCATTGAAACTTTAGGAGAATGATCCATGGGTCATATGTGACATGTAAGAATCAATACCGCCTCAATCCGAGGTACGGTGTGGTCAAAACCACTCAAAGTGTCTGCCTTTTGTTTCAAAAGGACGTCATTTTAATTGAAAACATCAACTGGCATATGGAAAACCGACCAAACGCATTCATATTGTGTCGATACTTTAGTACAACGATCCATGGGTCATATGTGACATGTATGAGTGAACCCCGCCTCAATTCGAGGCACGGTGTGGCCGCCACCACTCAAAGTGTCTGCCTTTTGTTTCAAAAAGACGTCATTTTAATTGAAAAACATCAACTGGCATACGGAAAACCGACCAAACGCATTCAGATTGTGTCGATACTTTATCACAACAATCCATGGGTCATATGTGACGTGTACGAGTCAACCCCGCCTCAATTCGAGGCGTAGTGTGGCCGCCACCACTCAAAGTGTCTACCTTTTGTTTCAAAAGGAAGTCATTTTAATTGAAAAACATCAAATGGCATACGGAAAAGTGACCAAACGCATTAGGATTGTGTCGATACTTTAGCACAACGATCCATGGGTCAAATTTGATGTGTACAAGTCAACCCCGTCTTAATCGTAGGAACGGTGTGGTCGAAATCACTCTAAGTGGCTCTCTTTTGTTTAAAATGGACAACATTTTAAGTACATACGGAAAACTGACCAAACGCATTCAGTTTCTGTTGAAACTTTAGAAGAACGATTCATGGGTCATATGTGATGTGTAAAAATCAACCCCGCCTCAATCTAAGAACCGGTGTGGCTGGAACCACTCAATTTGTCTGCCATTTGTTTCAAAAGGACGTCATTTTAATTGAAAAACATGAACTGACATACGAAAAACCAACCAAACGCATTTGATTTCCATTGAAACTTTAGGAGAACGATCCATGGGTCATATGTGACGTGTACGAGTCAACCCCGCATCAATCCGAGGTGTGGTGTTGCCAGTAGCACTTCAAGTGTATATATTTTGTTTAAAATAAACATCATTTCAGGTAAAAATATATGGTATACAAAAAACCGATCAAATTATGAATTGACTTCCGGATTCCACATATAATTGTCATATAAATTTTAAATTTAATTCTAAATGAATTATGTATGTTTATAATTACGTTATGAATTCTAATTTAATTATGGATGTTTATAGTTCCAGCATTATATGTTAAATGTGTATGAATTTGTTCTCTATATATATGTGTTAGTTGGTTATTGTAGGTACAATAATTGTATATGTATGTTAGTTTATTTCAGGTATAATAATTGGATTGAAAATGAGGGGGGACGCACAAAATGATACCTGGTGGAAAAATTGCAGAGCTGCTATGCAATTTGCCCAGCATAGGCTATGCCAATGGTTTTAAACCGTTGGCATAGCATTCTATGTTCTGTTTTACCAATGGTTCATGTAACCGTTGGTAAAACACTTTTCCAAACAGTTTAGAAACCATTGGGAAAGAGGAGATCTTGGGTTTTTCCCAACAGTTTGGCCAAACTGTTGGGAAAAACCTAGTAATTTTCAGCACATTATCCCAACGGTTGGAAACCGTTGGGAAAAAGCTTTCCCAACAGTTTTCCAGAACCGTTGGGATAGGGTAATTTTTCTCCACCCTATCCCAATGGTTCACTGTAAACCGTTGGGAAAAGCTTTCCCAACGGCTTACTTTCCTACAGTTTGCAGAACCGTTGGTATAACATACACCAACAGTTCTGCAGCCTTTCCCAACGGTTCTAAACCGTTGGGAAATCCTCTATTTCTAGTAGTGAATAATAACAATGTAAACACAAACAAAGTATTTCAGAAGGGTCATATGTATTCTCTATTTAAAACTTTATAAACCCTTTAACTCCATATCCATACTCTTTTTTCAAATTATTAGTGTGTATTCATTTTCATGGAAATGGATAATTGAATTTAAGAAAATAATTAATCCACTATGATAGGTATTATCCTCTAAATTCATATAAAGGTGAAAGTTATAGACAACTATCATCCTCATCAGCTTCATATCCCAAGTAGTTATTATTAAATTTTGTTGATTGAGACTAATCATCCATCTCTTTTTTTCATGCACCTTTGTTTCTTGAACTACTCTGAGCATTAGTCATCCCATACTGGGTTCCAATTATCATTTTGGATGACGGTTTCTTAGAGTAGTTCAAGCAACATAAAAGATATGGGGATGAGTGTTAAAAAAATCAATAATAACTATTCAAGAGATAAAGTTGGTGAAGATGATAGTTTTCTCCTTAAAACGTTTTAAATTACCACATCTTGATTTATAATTTCAAATTTCATATCAAAATGCTAAAATGTCCGTAACACTACCATGAGAACATAAACTCATCCCCACTGAGGTGAACCGACTCTAATATTTGTTACTAGTCCTTTTTCCCTCACTTTTATCTCAAATATAAGATCTCTATATCCAGTGAGGTTCATTTGTAGGGTGTGATTATAAAAATAGACAAGTAAATACTAACAGGGCCCCTAAAATATACAACACAACATATATTTGAGTATATTTTCAAAGTAGTGACACTAAAAATACACATGTAATTAAATTCATTCTCTACTAACCAGAACACCATGATAATCAAATGTATCGACTTCATTTAAAATCAGTGAATTATAATAATCATACCATAAGTTTATACCATTGTTGTTCACTAGAATTCAAATAATTTCACTAATAAGAGGTCAACATTTGAATCATAGGAGGAGCAAAAATTATTTATCTCCCTCTGGAAATAACCGCATCACAGGTACCATGAGATTCAACCTCAAACACCTAGAATTCAAGACCACCCCTTAGGGATAACCATTACATGTACTTATTTCATCTAAATCATGAAATAGATATTTTATCACCCCCAATTTTAGGTATGTAACCCTTTATTTATGCCTTTTATGTATGGAAATTGGTTGGGTAATTTTTTGAAGAGTTTGAAATGTTTTTGGAAGGTTTTGGGGGATTTTATAATGGATAATAATTTAATCACATTTAGAGAAACTCACGCAACACTTTTAGGAATCCATGCACAATGTGATAGGGTCCAGGGATAAGGCACACAATTGGCACACGGTTTTCCAAACCGTGTGACATCCCCAGTCTATTCATGCAATATGGGATAGTGGGATTTTGCATGGTTGGTGCACGGTTTGTGTAACCACATATACCAAATAATCAAGGAACCCTCTTGAGGCATATCAGGTGCACATTTAGCGCACGGTTTTCCTAACCATGCATAGTTTAAAAGTGGGTTTTAAAAATAGACCTCATTAATTCTTAACCCTAAACACCCCATTTGAGCCCCATTTCAACCCTCACTCATTATTTCTTTATCTCCAAGGATAGGGAACCTATCTCCATCATTTTGTAAGTATTTAAAAGGGTCTTCTTGGTGGTTTGAAGCTATATATTCCTTATTAAGTCTTCTTTGTGGTATTTTTCTTGGTTTTTCTTAGATCTACTTGTCTCTCTCTCCCGGTTTCTTAGATATAATCCTATTGCAAATAGATATAGGGTTTTTAATGACAATAATGGTTGTATTTGGATTTTTTGATGTTATGGGAATAGATATAAGGTATATTTTTGGAGTTTTCACCCAGATTTAGTGAGTGTTTGTGTCATTGGTCATTTTTTCCAAAACCCTAAAGGTAGGTGTCACTCTTGACTCCTCTTGTAAGAACTAGATGAATTTGATTTAAAATTAATTGTTTTTCTTGAAATTAGTTTTGAAATTTATTTGAAAATATTGTGTGAAACATCTTTAGTGTTGTTTTATGGGTTTGGGGGTAAATGTGATGTTGTTGTGTAATATGCTTCGTTTATGGATTTTAAAATGATGATTTTAAAATTGGTTGCTTAGTTTGATTTATGGAAAGGGTTATGAGAATGGTTTTCAATAAAAAATTTGTCTTATTGAAATGATTTTTGTCATAAATGGGTCAAATGGGTTTTGGCATAATTGTTGGAAATGTTGTTTGTCTTAAAAGGTTGTTTTGGTTTTGAAATTGTGGGGTAGCATGGTTTTAGAAAATATATTGGTTGATATGATTTTGGTAAATATTGATTTTATGTTTGTTGGATTAAGTGGTTAATCATGAGTTGGATGGGATAGATAGTGGGCATGAAGTACCACCATCAAAGGGTTGGAATGTGGTCATTAAGTACCACAATAAAAATGGGGTGGTGTTTGGATGTGAAGTTACACCGTCAATGGTAACACCAACCTTGGGTGGTTGTGTTGGGTTGTGTGTGTGATGAGGTGTATGTATTGGGTCATGTGAAATGAAATGGTTTATGTAAACATGGAATGAGAAAAATGGTCAATGAATTATTGATTTCTTTCCTTGAAAATGTGTTTGTTTGGGTAAACTATTTTGGTGAGGATGTGTTTGGATTTTTGCAAATTATTGAACTGATTAATGGTTTATATAAATTGTTTTATATAAATGTGCTAACTTTCTCTATACTAGTGGTGTGAGTAGGGAATTCATTTGGGGAAAGCCTACTGATTTTCATTACTCACCCCCTACTTTGGAAATTTTGTGCTTTTGTAGATGTTGTATTCCGAGACACAGGTAAAGATAAAGCATCTCAATTATTTAGTGGTTCATCGTGATACTTGGGAGTTATTGTGGTGTTGGAGCATGGATCTTGGTGTGGAGATATGGATATTTATCTTTGAGTCCTTGAGTTTTTTCATTTAGGTTTTCCACTTTGGTACTCTCATTCTGGTTTTTTTTTGTTATGGTGGTATGTTGGTATTGTTGAATTGTATTAAATTTTTATCAAGCATAATATAGTTCAAGAAACATAGAATATATGGAAGATGGAGTATCAAGCAACAAAATTCAATAATAACTATTCATGAGATGAAGTTGGTGAGGATGATAGTTTTCTCCTTAAACCATTTTAAATTACCACATATTAATTTAAATTTCAAATATCATCTCAAAATGCTAAAATGTCTATAACACTACCATGATAACATTTAATCATCCCCACTGAGGTTCACCAACTCTAATCTATGTTACTAGTCATTTTCCCTCAATTGTATCTCAAATATAAGATCTCTATATCCACTGAGGTTCATATATAGGGTGTGATTATAAAAATAGACAAGTAAATACTAATATGGCCCCTAAAATATAAAACACAACATATATTTGAGTATATGTTCAAAGTAGTAACACTAAAAATACACATGTAATTAAATTCATTGTGTACTAACCAGGACACCATGATAATCAAATGTATCAACTTCATTTAATATCAATGAATTATACTAATCATACCATATGTTTATACCAATGTTGTTCCTTAGAATTCAAATCATTTCACTAATAATAGGTTAACATTTGAATCATAGGAGGAGAAAAATTTATTTATATCCCTATAAAAATAACCACATCACAGGTACTATGAGATTCAACCTCAGATAGCTAGCATCTAAGACCATCACTCCGGTATAACCATCGCGTGTACTTATTGCATATAAATCAGGAAATAAATATTTAAGCACCCCTGGTTTGAGATATGTAACCCTTTATTTATGACTTTTATGTATGGAAATTGTTTGGGTAAATTTTTGAAGAGTTTTAAAGATTTTTAGAAGGTTTTAGGGGATTTTATAAGGGTGAAAATTTTAAGCACAATTAGTGAAAACCATGCAACACTTGCAGGAAACCATGCACCATGTGACAGCGGCTAGGGAGAAGGCGCACAATTGGTGTATAGATTTAAAAATTGTGTGACCTCCCCACTCTATTCGTGTAACATGGGACAATGGGATTCTGCACAGTTAGTGCACGGTTTGTATAACCATGTGGGCCAACCAAGCGAGGAACCCCCTTGAGGAAATAGTAGGCACATGGTTAATGCATGGTTTTCCCAACCCTTCATTTTTTAAAAGTGGGTTTTAAAAAAATACCTCGTGCTTTCTTAACCCTAAACACTCCATTTGATCCCCATTTCAACCCTAGATCGTTATTTCCTTCCCTCCAAGGCTATATAACCTATCCCCATCATTTTTTAATCATTTCAATGGGTTTTCTTGGTGGTTTGAAGGTAGATATTCCTTGGTAAGTCTCCTTTGTGGTAGTTTTCTTGTTTTTTCTTAGATCTACTTGTATCTCTCTTATGGTTTCTTAGATATAATCCTATTTCAAATAGATATAGGGTTTTTAATTACAATCATGGTTATATTTTTCCTTTTTGATGTTATGGGAATGGATCTAAGGAATATTTTTGTAGTTTTCACCCAGATTTGGTGGGTGTTTGTGTCGTTGTTCATTTTTTCCAAAACCCTAGAGGTAGGTGGCCTCACTCTTGACTCCTTTTGTTAGAACTAGAAGAATTTGATTTAAAATTAATTTTTTTATTGAAATTGTTTTTGAAATTGATGTGAAAATCTCTTTTGAAACCTCTTTAGTGTTGTTTTATGGGTTTGGGGGCAAAATGTGATGTCGTTGTGTAATATGATTCTTTGTTGGATTTTAAAATGACGATTTTAAAATCAGTTTCTTTGTTTGATTTATTGAAATGGGTTAAGAAAATGGTTTTCAATAAAAAATTTGTTTTATTGAAATGATGTTTGGCATAAATGGGTGAAATGAGTTTTGGCATAATTGTTGGAAATGTTTTTTGGATTAAAAGGTTGTTTTGGTTTGGAAATTGTTGGGTAGCCTGGTTTTGGAAAATATATTGGTTGATATGATTTTGGTAAATATTTATTTTATAGTCATTTAATTAAGTGGTTAATTATTAGTTGGATGGGACAGATAGTGGGCATGAAGTACCACCATCAAAGGATTGGAATGTGGTTATGAAGTTCCACAATAAAAATGGGATGGTGTTTGGATGTGAAGTTACACTGTCAATGGTAACACCAAGATTGTGTGGTTGTGTTGGGTTGTGTGTGTGATGAGGTGTATGTATTGGGTCATGTGAAATGAAATGGTTTATGCCAATATGGAATGGGTAAAATGGTTAGTGACTTGTTTATTTTTTTCCTTGAAAATTTGTTTGTTTGGGCAAACTGTTTTGGTAAGGATGTGTTTGGATTTTTGGAAATTATTGAACTGATTAATGGTTTATATAAATTTTTTTATATAAATGTTCAAACTTGATCTATCCTAGTGGCATGAGTAGGGAATTCATTTGGGGAAAGCCTATTTATTTTTATTACTCACCCCCTACTTTGGAATTTTGGTGATTTTGTAGATGTTGTATTTTGAGACACAGGTAAAGGTAAAGCATCTAATTTATTTAGTGGTTCATCATGATTCTTGGGAGGACTTTTGGTGTTGGATCATGGATATTGGTGTGGATTTATAGAGATTTATCTTGGAGTACTTGAGTTTTTTTTCAAGGTCTTCTACTTTGAGTACTTGGTAATGTCGCTTAAGGCCAACTAGTATCTCTACCTCGACTCAAGCCGATGAGGAGGGGTGAGACGTTACAAGTGGTATCAAATTGTTGGGTCCTTTAGCATTTGTTGTCAATCATGGAGTTAGAATTCATTCCCAGTTTATTCTTTGAGTTGGGATAGTATAAAGGAGTATGATTGTTGTGACTTGAAATGTATATCATAAAATGATGTAGTTAACCTCTTTATGATGAACTTTAAGTTACTAGGTAGTTGGGAACATAAGTGTTTTGGATACACTTATAGAAGTGTAATATCATTGTAGTGGGTTTAGACAATGAGAAGATCATGACATTCATGGTATAAATTACTTCCCACTAGGATTTAATATCTCATCTGGAGTAATTATTTATGTTGCGATATTAATTTTTTAATTTTTAAAAAATCTAGAAAGTGTTTTCAAATGTGTGATTTTGAAAAGAGAATGGTTCTGGTATTTTAAAAATGGGTTGATTTTCAAAACATGGTGGATGTTTTTTCACAAATGATTGAACAAGGGAAATATTGGATTTTGTAAATCATGTTTATGATAGTTGAAATGTGATAGAATTTGAAAATGTTAATACTTCCATTGCTAGAGAGTGAGACTTATGGTGTTTCTCATGTGAATAGAGAATGGAACCCAATAGGCATCGTAGAAACCAACCAAAGGAAGCCACTAAAAATGTGGTTGCACCTGATCTCCAAGTGAACCAGTAGCTGGTACAGAGCATAGTGAAAGATTTTGAATCTCTTGATAGTGGGAATAAAAGAGATTAACCAAGAAATGTGGACCATTTGGTTCAGTTTAAGAAGAAAAATCTACCCATCTTTTGGGTGATTCAAAACTAGAAAGGGTAGAGGCATGGATAAGGAGGATGAATCAAATCTTTGATTTCCTAGGAACATTGATGGAGTTCAAAGTGAAGTCAGTGATGTACATGTTGGATGATCTTCCATGTTATTGGTGGGAGTTAGCGATCTAGGATAAAGTGGACCAAGGTATGGCATGGGAGGATTTCAAGGAATTGTTCAAAAAATAATTCTATCCTCACACATTTAGAATTTAGAGAATGATGGTTTTATTTAGCTTGAAGTAGTAGAACATTTTTGTGATATAATATGTGGATAAATTCATGAATTTAGTCTATTTTTCACCAGAGATTACTGCTAGTGAATCTTTGAAGACGCACATTTTTTAATCTGGGATGAGGTAGGAAATTTGTTTGAAGATTGCGGTAATCTATATAATAGATTTTACGGATATGGTCAACAGGGAAGCCATGAATTAAAGGGAAATATTAGGGGTTATGGGTGGAGTAGATATCGTGATACTTATAGGAAATGGTGGAAACTATACTGTGGGGAGAAATTGGAAGAGGGACACTTATTTCCTCCACCTCCACCATTGCTCAATAATTTTATTGTTTGTAGGTCAACACTTCTAAACAAATTTATTTACTCCATTATACTTCTCCTTGTGAAAGGGACCAAAAATAATATATAAGAATTCTAACACTGATGATTCACACCCCAAATATATTTCTAAGTTCATATCTTGTACTAGATCACAAACATAGTAGTTAATCACCTGAATTTTATGTCAGAAAACATTTTTAAAACATGTATGACCCCACTCATTTCTAAAAAAAATTACTTCATCTTTTGAGTACAAAGGTTTTCATCAATCCTAATAGTACTGAGAAAATACAAACAAACAAATTATTAATAAATAAATTAAATTAGATTTTAATTACCTTCAAAAATTACATGTTCAGAGATGTTGGTCTTTTCATGCTTTAGGATCTCTCTCATAAATTTGCAAACATAATATCCACAATTAGTTCCACTATATTGCTTCAGACACAGCAGAAACATTGACCAAAATAAGTAAAAAAAATTGAAATATTTTTTGATAGTTAAATATTTCTATATATACCTAATCAGTTTCCATTGACCAAGAATTATCCATTCAAACACTGACTACATGCCATGATTTATCTTATATTTAGTGATCGCCATATTATAATAAAATTCTTGTTAAAACATAGGCTGAAACATATAATTTGAATTTTATCTATAAAATGTTGATTTTAGTGTATTAAAAATTCACAATAAACATCATGTGTGGTCATTTTGTTGGATATTCATGCATTGGATCCAAAAAATAAATATTTGGGGTATCTAGATTAATTGTGATCAGCATCCAGTACTGCCTAAAAAAACAAAAAAAAAGTAATGATAAAATTAAAAATATATTTTATGTGATTATATTTTAGAGTTTTACATTTTCATTGTAGGCATCAAAAAGAGTCTTTAATTTGATATTTTTTGCTCAAATTCTTTGAGTAACTCATCTTTTTTCTTCTTAATTTCTTTATTATACAAAATAAGCATTTCCATAGAAATGATACAAGGATTAGTGAATCCAAATCGTGTTTCACATGGTTTTAACTTTATGTAGTAGTAATATAAATTCCTGTAGAAAATATGAATAGTTATTAACTTTAATAAACATATTAGATCACTATTTGGATAGACATATTATGAAAATGTACCTTATGTATATATTCACAACTGAGACTCCCAGCCATTCATGCCTGAGAATCTCATTTATAGTCTCAAGGCCAATTACGTCTATCATGAAAGTTCCATATATTTATTTTTTATATATAATTCAAGTCATTTTTTTATATTTAAATGTGGTCTCTACATGAAGTTGTAATAAAAATAAATATTTCTCTAGAACTGGTGGGGAGAATGTGCTTCCAAAATGCCGTTTTTATTTCTTGGTCATTTCACTAGACTGTCTTGACCTGACCTTCTATTTCCTCATCACTTTATCAATATATAATATCAACTATTACAGGTTTTTCATATGAGAATTTTTTTTAAATACATACCCCATATATCTTCATAAGATTAGATGGTCATGCTATGAAATTTCTAATAGCATCATTGACCGTTGTAATATATGGATCATCAAGTGGAATAGGAAAATAAGAAGTTTTCTCATGAGCTACCTCAATCCTTACTCTCATGTGATATTTTGTGAGGACTTTATGGTGTATCTTTTCTTCTAGGATATTATACACCTTACCCCTCAAAACAAGGCGGTGCATGGGTTTTGACAGATACAAATCACATATAACTATACCCTACATAATTTTAGTAATATAAAGTTATTGGAAGTTGTTTGATTCACATTTATGATAAAGTGTAATGAAAAATTTTATTGCCTCGGATAAGGTATGCAGTTGGGGGAATTCCTAGCCTCAGAGCTAGTGGGGTCATTTGGTTCATGTGTAGATCTTTATTCCACTGTTGTTTCTCTTTGATGATTTCTTATACATTGGTGTGCCAAATCAGATCGGACAATAATATCTTATAATGTGTCTATTTGTGTCTATAATCATCTCACCATATTATATGTATCTTCATATGGTTTTATCTTCTTGAAATAGGTTCAAGGAGACACTCCAAAACCTAATCCACTAATGTGACCATGTTGTTATGGCCACGTTAAAGCTACTGAAAGTAGTTTTTCTTTTGGTATGGTCACTGCCGATTCTTATGTCTAAACCATATAAAAAAATATGAACATACATATATATTTTTATATAATACTATTATAAATCATAACAAATTACTATTATTTCATACTCACACATGTTTCCTACACTACTTTTGTGTTTTCATCAACTATTTTACCCTCCTTATTTATGCGAGACTCCTTCCATAGCACAAGGAATTGGATGGAAGTGGCATAAGATTTTGATTCAACAATATAAATATAAACAAAGGAACATATGTTGTTTCATATCACATAAAACTATTATTGTTGATTTAAAATACATACCAATTTCTTCTCTAGTGAAGCATACACCATCCGTTCTTTGCGATAGGGGTACATTGGTTTTGATATATGTTCTTTATTTTTAGAACTCTTTTGTTATTTCATAAATTAACAATTTTGAATCAAATTGGATAAAATGAATGATTTAAAATAATATATTATCAACTCCAATGCACCTGAAAATATTTCTCATTGCGAATATTGATGAAAGAATTCCCTATTTTCTACTTTATAATGTGTTCATAACTAATTTCTAGGTGGAACTTTACTTTTCCCTTAGCATCCCTAAGATGTAACTTTGTAAGAGGAGTCCAAAATCCTCTATGGGATTTTATAGCAGTCATTAAGAAAAATTTCTTCTGTAAATATTCTAAAATTAATGAACTCTACAAGGAATAATGAAAATTAAATCAGCATTTTATTATCTAATTTTTTGGTAAAATAGAGAAAGTATATCATAACATTAATGTTATATATTTCCAAAGGGTTTCCTTCTTTATAGGTCAGATGTGGTTCCATGAATCAATATCAATCATCACATTCATCCTCATTGTGACCCCAAAATAAATAATGAACATTGACTTATTGGGATTAATAAGTTGGTCGTGTTTATTCTAACCAACCTAAATTTTTATATTCTGATTTCTTACCTTGATAATTTTATTCAACAATGTGATTTTGAATTATTGTTGTTTTTTTCATAAACATTTTGTTGATCCCATAATAATTCTATATTTTTATAATCAATAGTCTTTTCTTTCTAAGGATTTCTAAAATCATCATGTTCATAAGACATTGTCTTCATGAGTAGTCAAACATTTAATTTTTCTTGAATAATAACAATGTAAACACAGACAAAAGATTTGAGAAGGGTCATATGTATTCTCTATTGAAAACTTTATAAACCCTTTAACTCCATATCTATACTCTTTTTTCAAATGATTAGTGTGTATTAATTTTGATGGAAATGGATAATTGAATTTAGGAAAATAATTACTCCACTATGATAGGTATTATCCTCTAAATTCATCTAAAGGTGAAATTTATAGACAACTGTCATCCTCATCAGCTTCATCTCCCAAGAAGTTTTTATTGCATTTTGTTACTTGAGACTCATCATCCATCTCTTTTTTATATGCACCTATGTTTCTTGAAATACTCTGAGCATTAGTCATCCCATACTGGGTACCAATGATCATTTTGGATGACTGTTTCTCCGAGTAGTTCATGCAACATAAAATATATGGGGATGAGTGTCAAGCAAAAAAATCAATAATAACTATTCAGGAGATTAAGTTGGTGAAGATGATATTTTCTACTTAAAACATTTTAAATTACCATATCTTGATTTAAAATTTCAAATTTCATATCAAAATGTTAAAATGTCCCAAACACTACCATCAGAACATCAACTCATCCCCACTGAGGTGCACTGACTCTAATCTATGTTACTAGTCCTTTTTCCCTCACTTGTATCTCAAATATAAGATCTCTATATCCATTGAGTTTCATGTGTAGGGTGTGATTATAAAAATTGACAAGTAAATACTAACAGGGCCTCTAAAATATACAACACAACATATATTTGAGTATATTTTCAAAGTAGTAACACTAAAAATACACATGTAATTAAATTCATTATCTAATAACCAGGAAACTATGATAATCAAATTTATCAACTTCATTTTAAATTAGAGAATTGTAATAATCATACCATAAGTTTATACCATTGTTGTTCACTGGAATTCAAATCATTTCACTAATAAGAGGTCAACATTTGAATCATAGGAGGAGAAAAAATTATTTATCTCCCTCTAAAAATAACCACATCACGGGTACCATGATATTCAACCTCAAACACCAATAATTAGAGACCACCCTTAGGGATAACCATTACATGTACTTATTACATCTAAATCATGAAATGGATATTTTAGCACCCCCTATTTTAGGTATGTAACCCTTTATTTATGCCTTTTATGTAAGGAAATTGGTTGGGTAATTTTTTGAAGAGTTTTAAATGTTTCTGGAAGGTTTTGGGGGATTTTATAAGGGATAATAATTTAATCACATTTAGCGAAAATCATGCAACACTTGCAGGAACCCATGCACAATGTGATAGGGTCCAGGGATAAGGCACACATTTGGCGCACGGTTTTCCAAACCGCGTTACCTCCCCAGTCTATTCATGCAACATGGGATAGTGGTATTTTGCACGGTTGGTGCACGGTTTGTCTAACCACGTAGACCAAAAAATCAAGAAACCCTCTTGAGGCACTAGCAGGTGCACGGTTAGCGCACGGTTTGCCTAACCCTTCCTAGTTTAAAAGTGGGTTTTAAAAAATAGACCTCATTCGTTCTTAACCCTAAACACCCCATTTGAGCCCCATTTCAACCCTCACTCATTATTTCCTTATCTCCAAGGATATGGAACCTATCTCTATCATTTTGTAAGTATTTAGAAGGGTCTTCTTGGTGGTTTGAAGCTATATATTCCTTGGTAAGTCTTATTTTTAGTTGTTTTCTTGGTTTTTCTTAGATCTACTTGTCTCTCTCTCCCGATTTCTTAGATATAATCTTGTTGAAAATAGATCTAGGATTTTTAATGCCAATAATAGTTATATTTGGCCTTTTTGATGTTAGGGTAATGTATATAAGGTATATTTTTGGAGTTTTCACCCAGATTTAGTGAGTGTTTTTGTCGTTGGTCATTTTTGCCAAAACCCTAAAGGCAGGTGTCACTCTTGACTCCTTCTGTAAGAACTAGATGAATTTGATTTAAAATTAATTATTTTTCTTGAAATTAGTTTTCAAGTTTATTTGAAAATATTGTGTGAAACCTCTTTAGTGTTGTTTTATGGGTTTGGGGGGAAATGTGATGTTGTTGTGTAATATGATTCATTGTTGGATTTTAAAATGATGATTTAAAAATCGGTTGCTTGGTTTGATTTATGGAGAGGGTTATGAGAATGGTTTTCAATAAAAATTTTGTCTTATTGAAATGATGTTTGGCATAAATGGGTGAAATGGGTTTTGGCATAACTGTTGGAAATGTTGTTTGTCTTAAAATGTTGTTTTGGTTTGGAAATTGTGGGGTAGCATGGTTTTAGAAAATATATTGGCTGATATGATTTTGGTAAATATTGATTTTATGTTTGTTGGTTTAAGTGGTTAATCATGGGTTG
Organism: Viscum album; assembly: GCA_963277665.1. Taxonomy (NCBI): domain Eukaryota; kingdom Viridiplantae; phylum Streptophyta; class Magnoliopsida; order Santalales; family Viscaceae; genus Viscum; species Viscum album. The sequence continues at coordinate 607,530,024 of OY728147.1, forward strand.
GATGGGATAGATAGTGTGCATGAAGTACCACCATCAAAGGGTTTGAATTTGGTCATAAGCACCACAATAAAAATGGGGTGGTGTTTGGATGTGAAGTTACACCGTCAATGGTAACACCGACCTTGGGTGGTTGTGTTGGGTTGTGTGTGTGATGAGGTCTATGTATTGGGTCATGTGAAATGAAATGTTTTATGTAAATATGGAATGAGAAAAATGACTTATTGATTTCTTTCGTTGAAAATGTGTTTATTTGGGTAAACTATTTTGGTAAGGATGTGTTTGGATTTTTTGGAAATTATTTAACTGATTAATGGTTTATATAAATTGTTTTATATAAATGTGCTAACTTTATCTATCCTAGTGGTGTGAGTAGAGAATTCATTTGGGGAAAGCCTGCTGATTTTCATTACTCACCCCCTACTTTGGAAATTTGGTGCTTTTGTAGATGTTGTATTCCAAGACACAGGTAAAGGCAAAGCATCTCATTTGATTAGTGGTACATCTTGATACTTGGGAAGTCTTGTGGTGTTGTATAATGGAGCTTGGTGTAGAGCTATGGAGATTTATCTTGGATTCCTTGAGTTTTACTCTCATTCTGGTTATTTTTTTGGTTATGGTGGTGTGTTGGTATTGTTGAATTGTATTACATTGTTATCAAGCATCATATAGTTCAAGAAACATATAAGATATGGAAGATGAGTCTCAAGAAATAAAATTCAATAATAACTGTTCAGGAGATGAAGTTGGTGAGGATGATAGTTTTCTCCTTAAACCATTTTAAATTACCAGATATTAATTTAAATTTTCAAATATCATCTAAAAATGCTAAAATGTCCCTAACACTACCATGATAACATTTAATCATCCCCACTAAGGTTCACCGACTCTAATCTATGTTACTAGTCCTTTTCCCTCACTTGTATCTCAAATATAAGATCTCTATATCCGTTGAGGTTCATATATAGGGTGTGATTATAAAAATAGACAAGTAAATTCTAACAGGGCCCCTAAAATATAAAACACCACATATATTTGAGTATATGTTCAAAGTAGTAACACTAAAAATACACAGGTAATTAAATCCATTGTGTACTAACCAGGACACCATGATAATCAAATGTATCGACTTCATTTAATATCAATGAATTATACTAATCATACCATAAGTTTATACCAATGTTGTTCCTTGGAATTCAAATCATTTCAATAATAAGAGGTTAATATTTGAATCATAGGAGGAGAAAATTTTATTTATCTCCCTATAGAAATAACCACATCACAGGTACCATGAGATTCAACCTCAGACACCTAGCATCTAAGACCATCACTCCGGGATAACCATCGCATGTACTTATTGCATATAAATCAAGAAATAGATATTGTAGCACCCCCGGTTTGAGATATGTAACCCTTTATTTATGACTTTTATGTATGGAAATTGGTTGGGTAATTTTTTGAAGAGTTTGAATGTAACGACCCGAAATTTTGAATAAATCTTGTTTCCTAATTTTATGTGTTATTTTATTTTTATACTCAACAAAAATGTTTCATTTGATAACATGAGTATAATTTAAATGAGGTCGTTGGGTTTTGACTGTTATATGACCATTGGTCAATATGACCGCTGTAAACTAAACGTTTCGATTATTGTCTCTAAATACAAGTAATCTTGGTTAATTATTATAGAAAGAAGATTCGATGGCCTCACCCAGTAGTCTTGGACCAATCGAAGCCCATCTAACAGAACTTGGGAAGGAGGTAGCACCACTGGACTTTGCTCTGGACCAAACCCAAGCCGAACTTCATCATGTGTGAAGCTAGAACGGAATCGCCTTCGCGAGAAGCTCAAACTGATAGAAATTACTACTCGTGCGATGTTAGCCGAGCCTCCCTCAGATTCTCTCACCTTAGCACACCTTACAGTTAGGTCTTATGCTGGTGTGATAAGGGGCTATGTAAGGAGACCATAACTGCCTTGTGTAATCCTTTGTTTTAAATAAAAATTGGGATTTCTTCTTATGAAGTTTATGAATTTTCAAATGTCCGGATAAATATAGTATGCATATTTTTGGTGAATCTTAGAGAAAGGATATTTTAAAAAATGTTTATGTAAACCTTAAATAATTAAAAATGTGTAATGATTTTCGAAAAATGGTCTTCTACAATTATGTTCAATATGAAATTTAGAGTATAATAAGATCAACTTGATTTTTGATGAATAGTAAATTATGAATAGTGATTTTATGCTTAGGATTAGTAATGTGACCAAATGGATTAGTAATCTTACTTAAAGAAAGTATTAATATAATCTAGGCACCTTGATTAAGTAACGTGATTCAATAAAATGGTTAAATAACGGTTTCATAAATTATTATTCAAGTATTAGTTTTTTCAGGTGAATAGTGTTTTTTAATTAAAAATTAAATTAAAAATATTTAGAAAATTATTTTTATAAAATGGATTTCATTTTTGAACTCAGAGCATCGATATTATGTTAAGGTAATTTTTGGGGTTTTTTCTGAAAAAATGAATTTTCGGTGAATAGTGTATTTATTTAAAAATTAAATTAAAAATATTTAGAAAATTATTTTTATAAAATGGAGTTCATTTTTAAAATCAGAGCATTGATATTTGGTTAATGTGAAATTTTGGGATTTTTCTGAGAAAGTTGAATTTTCAGTGAATAGTAAAAATACAGTTTTAGGGTTTCGGTATGTTTAATGACATCATAACTGTGTCATGATGATGTCATGAGATATTTTAAGGGATGTTCGACCAAAGGTGATGAATTATTGTATTGGGGGCCCCATGTGGCCTATCTTCATGGGAAATATCTTGGGAGAGCACATGGTTTTGAGAAAACCACTTTTGAGGTGTCCCTTGGCCATTAATGCCTTGTCCCCTCATTTTCCCTATAAATACCAAGCTATCATACCATCCATTTCGACTCCCCACTCTTATCCACGAAGTTATGGTCTCCTTACCTCCCAAGGAGTCCTTCCAAGGTGCCCTCAAGCCCTCAAGGTCCCAACCTTTGAGTTTTAAGAGTTACGTTTTAAGGTAAGGGATCCGACCTCTCTTTTTCTTTTCAAGTAATATCTTTTATGTCATTCCTTTTATGCTCCATGTTCTTATGTTGGAGGATGTTCTTTTATACTCCTCTTAATGCCCTTTTCATGTTCATATAATGGGAGATCCCCTCTTACTCTCATTATTTCGTTTTATGAAGTTTTAAGTGGCGCCGTTAGGCTGCCGAAATTTTTGTAACTGATTCTTTCTCCCTTCTCATTTTTCAAGATATATTTTCATGTAAAGTATTTCAAGTTAATTTTTATTATGTTGGGGTATGATCTCTAAATTTATCATACTGATATTTTATGATCATATTATGAGAGACCCCATTTGATCTCTTCAATTCAATATTTTGAAGTTTTAAGTGGCGTCATTATGCTGCCGAATTTTTAAGTGGTTCTTCACCCTTCTCGTTTTGAAGTTCTACTTTCATGTCAATTCTTTCAAGTTCCTTTTTGTTATGTTGGGGTATGATCTCTATATCTATCATACTGATCTTTTATGACCATATGATGAGAGACCCCATTTTATCTCTTCAATTCAGTATTTTGAAGTTGTAAGTGGCGCCGTTAGGCTGCCGAATTTTTAAGTGGTTCTTCACCCTTCTCGTTTTGAAGTTCTACTTTCATGTCAATTCTTTCAAGTTACTTTTTGTTATGTTGGGGTATGATCTCTATATCTATCATACTGGTCTTTTATGGCCATATTATGAGATACCCCATTTGATCTCATCAATTCATTTTTGGTTGAAGTTTATGTAACGCCGTTAGGCTGCTGAATTTCCAAGGGGTTCTTTCACCCTTCTCGTTTTCAAGATCTATTTTCATGTCAAATCTTTCAAGTTACTTTTTATTATGTTGGGGTATGATATCTATATCTATCATACTTATAATTTATGTTTATATGATGAGATACCCTATTTGATCTCGTCAATCCATTTTTGGAAGATTTAAGTGACGCCGTTAGGCTGCCGAATTCTCATAAGAGAAATCTTATTTTTGTCTTCCTTTAAAGTTCTTCGTTTCATATGGAATATCATTCAAATTTCATTACCATGTTCTTAAATACTTTATATTCTGTTCCCATACTGTTTTATGTCTCATTTTGAGTGGTTGAACCATGTCCCCTCACTTTTCAATGTTTTCTAAATCCATGTATCATAGCCGTTATGCTGCATAATTTTCGTCTCAAAATGCCTCCCTCTTTATCTCAAAATTATTTTATGTTATTAAGTGAATACTCAAAGCTATTATTTCTACAGGGGTATTTACATATATATCAAAATGTTCTATTTTAAATTCTGGGATTTACATACATGAAACCCGCTTTCCCTTTCCGTGGGTTTAAAGTGACATAAAGCTCATGTCTTTAAAGCAGTTTTTAAAACGTTATGATTATGAAATGAAACCCATTTATTTTATGCTATATGGGTTGTTTATGAAATGATTGATGATGATATGTGTGGCTCACATGATAATAAAGATATGTCAAGGGTGCGCCCAGATAGCGCTCCAATGCATTGGGTAAAGACTTAATCTCTAGAGATGACTTTTTAGACTGATACCTTGGTGAATAACCTTGGTAATTTTTAATGACACCATGGGGATGGACCTTTTTGAAACGAAATGATTGTCAATATTAAATGTTTCAGCCACATCTTCAAGTTATGAAAAATGTTATTTTTATTATGATATATCTCATGATTTATTTCTCATGCCTTAAAGTTCTTTTCATGACCTTATTGAAGTATCTCATGTTCACATGTAAAATGTTTCTCTTGTTTCTCTTACGGGGCCTTCTGCTCACCCTTTCTTTTGATGTATGTCCCCAGGTTATGATATGTAGTATTGAACCTAGTATGAACATGAGGAGAAGCCTTTAAAGTGTCTAATAAGAATGTTTTATGTTTTCATGTTTTAAGTTCCCGGTTTCCAAGACACTAAACCTTAAAGATCCTCGGTTTTGTAAAATGTAATGAAATTTTATGTGATAAAAAGGCGGGATGCTATAGTTGGTATCAAAGGATGGTTTAGTTATTTGTGGAAATTAGGATATGAAAACTTTAGGAAGAAGACTATAGAAAAGTTTATATATAGGAAATCTTCCTGGTATTTTGGTGAGTATTGAGTAATGGGTTGCCAAACAAATATATCCCTGTCTGGATACGAGCAGGTAGAGGTGGCTCTGGCACAGATGTACATAGGGGTAAAACCCAAAAACACCGCTTTGAGCTAGACACAAACGGGAACCGGTACACGACAACGGTCCTTGCTGCACTCTTGGTTACGACACTCCCGGGGGATATGCTTTGGTAAATTCATAAGCTTAGTATGAACCATTGTTAAAGGAACAAAGATAAAATAAAATAAAGATTCACATAAGAATATATGATCATGGATAACCTATATGGGAACCTAGGGGATCACAAGTTAGGGTATACTTTTCTTCTACAAGTTATCCTTATATGCTTTAAGTTTCTTTTCATGATTATTGGCTAAGTATTTAACCCCCTAATTATAGTTTATTTTCTTAGTTAATGGTGGGAAATGGAAGAACATGTCCCAACAACCAATGTGATAGGAAATGCTATGATTTCTGTATTAATACGATAGAGATGATTAGGGGATTAAAAGATGATTATTATTTTGGAAGATGTTCAATATTTTGGGGACCCTATATGATCGAGGTAAATAGATTACAACGGTATTTTCATTGAGGCGTAAGGTTGACTTATATTTTGAAGAATCGATGAATTTAATGTGGACTTATAGTAATTTAGGTTACTTATAGGAATGATTAACCTATCTTGGGTAAAATATGTTTAGGTTAGATACTTTTGTTATAAGATGTTAGGAGTTGTTGATGTTGTTTGGAGATGAACAATGAAGTTTATTTTGGAAGACTATGTTATCAAATCCTTCTTGTACTTGGGTTTCAATCTTAGTTTGGTTTATTTTGAGGAATTTTAAGGACCGTTATTTATGGAATGGACTATGATGAACTTTGGGTATTACCATGGAACTTTGAAGATTTAAAAGTAGTTTCCATTCCTATGGGGTTCTTTCTTTTTGAAGAGTTGTTTTACCTTACCCTTTCTGTTTTTGGGATAATGATTAAAGATATAATAAATGGATAGTTAATATTTTGTGGATTATGTGATTCTCTAGAAGATGATTCTTGTGTTTTGATGAGACTAAGTAGTTTTGAATGCTCATCGTTTGGAGAAAAGATTAGTTCTGGTAGAAACTTATTAAAGGATGAAACTTTACATGAAGGTAGGTATATTTTCTTATGTTTGGTTCTATGTAGTAAATGAATTCCTCAAAATTATGAAAAGTAATGTAAAACAAAAACGTTGTTAGTTTACGTTTCCTACTAGGTAATCAAAGACCATTTATACACATCATAAGTTTGGGATTTTCTTATGGTTAACTTTCTCCTAATCATGTTTTCTATCACTCTCCCTCAGAACTTGACCCTTTGTTTTCTCCTCCATGTCCATGTTTTCCTACATGGAATCCTAGTGTGGGTTAACTCGGGTGAACTTTGTACTTCCCTTTCTTTCTTTTAAAGTAATAGCTTTACTGACTCCTTTTCCGATGTGTGACTTTCAATGAAATTTCAAAACCCAATTTTAAAAATTGTGAGGATGCAATTTCTTAAGGGGGGGAAGATTGTAACAACCCAAAATTTTGAATAAATCTTGTTTCCTAATTTTATGTGTTATTTTATTTTTATACTCAACAAAAATGTTTCATTTTATAACATGAGTATAATTTAAATGAGGCCATTGGGTTTTGACTGTTATATGACCATTGGTCAATATGACCTCTGTAAACTAAACGTTTTGACTATTGTCTCTAAATACAAGTAATCTTGGTTAATTATTATAGAAAGAAGATTCGATGGCCTCACCCATTAGTCTTGGACCGATTGAATCTCATCTAACAGAACATGGGAAGGAGGTAGCACCACTGGGCTTTGCTCTGGACCAAACCCAAGCCGAACTTCATCATGTGAAGCTAGAACGGAATCGCCTTCGCGAGAAGTTCAAACTGATAGAAATTACTACTCGTGCGATGTTAGCTGAGCCTCCCTCAGATTATCACACCTTACACTTAGGTCTTATGCTGGTGTGATAAGGGGCTATGTAAGGAGACCATAACTGCCTTGTGTAATCCTTTGTTTTAAATAAAAATTGGGATTTCTTCTTATGAAGTTTATGAATTTTCAAATGGCCAGATAAATATAGTATGCATATTTTTGGTGAATCTTAGAGAAAGGATATTTAAAAAAATGTTTATGTAAACCTTAAATAATTAAAAATGTGTAATGATTTTCAAAAAATGGTCTTCTACAATTATGTTCAGTATGAAATTTAGAGTCTAATAAGATCAACTTGATTTTTGATGAATAGTAAATTATGAATAGTGATTTTATGCTTAGGATTAGTAATGTGACCAAATGGATTAGTAATCTCACTTAAAGAAAGTATTAATATAATCTAGGCACCTTGATTAAGTAAAGTGATTCAATAAAATGGTTAAATAACGGTTTCATAAATTATTATTCAAGTATTAGTTTTTTCAGGTGAATAGTGTTTTTTAATTAAAAATTAAATTAAAAATATTTAGAAAATTATTTTTATAAAATGGATTTCATTTTTGAACTCAGAGCATCGATATTATGTTAAGGTAATTTTTGGGGTTTTTTCTGAAAAAATGAATTTTCGGTGAATAGTGTATTTATTTAAAAATTAAATTAAAAATATTTAGAAAATTATTTTTATAAAATGGAGTTCATTTTTGAAATCAGAGCATTGATATTTGGTTAATGTGAAATTTTGGGATTTTTCTGAGAAAGTTGAATTTTCAGTGAATAGTAAAAATACAGTTTTAGGGTTTCGGTATGTTTAATGACATCATAACTATGTCATGATGATGTCATGAGATATTTTAAGGGATGGTCGACCAAAGGTGATGAATTATTGTATTGGGGGCCCCATGTGGCCTAACTTCATGGGAAATATCTTGGGAGAGCACATGGTTTTGAGAAAACCACTTTTGAGGTGTCCCTTGGTCATTAATGCATTGTCCCCTCATTTTTCCTATAAATACCAAACCATCCTCCCATCCATTTCGACTCCCCACTCTTCTCCACGACGTTCTGGTCTCCTTACATCCCAAGGAGTCCTCCCAGGGTGCCCTCAAGCCCTCAAGGTCCCAACCTTTGAGTTTTAAGAGTTACATTTTAAGGTAAGGGATCCGACCTCTCTCTTTCTTTTCAAGTAATATCTTTTATGTCATTCCTTTTATGCTCCATGTTCTTATGTTGGAGGATGTTCTTTTATACTCCTCTTACTGCCCTTTTCATGTTCATCTAATGAGAGATCCCCTCTTACTCTCAATATTTCATTTTATGAAGTTTTAAGTGGCGCCGTTAGGCTGCCGAAATTTTTGTAACGGATTATTTCTCCTTTCTCATTTTTCAAGATATATTTTCATGTAAAGTATTTCAAGTTCCTTTTTATTATGTTGGGTTATGATCTCTAAATTTATCATACTGATATTTTATGATCATATTATGAGAGACCCCATTTGATCTCTTCAATTCAGTATTTTGAAGTTTTAAGTGGCGTCGTTAGGCTGTCGAATTTTTAAGTGGTTCTTCACCCTTCTCGTTTTGAAGTTCTACTTTCATGTCAATTCTTTCAAGTTCCTTTTTGTTATGTTGGGGTATGATCTCTATATCTATAATACTGATTTTTTATGACCATATGATGAGAGACCCCATTTGATCACTTCAATTCAGTATTTTAAAGTTTTAAGTGGCGCCGTTAGGCTGCCGAATTTTTAATTGGTTCTTCACCCTTCTCATTTTGAAGTTCTACTTTCATGTCAATTCTTTCAAGTTACTTTTTGTTATGTTAGGGTATGATCTCTATATCAATCATACTGGTCTTTTATGACCATATGATGAGAGACCCCATTTGATCTCATCAATTCATTTTTGGTTGAAGTTTATGTAACGCCGTTAGGCTGCTGAATTTCCAAGGGGTTCTTTCACCCTTCTCATTTTCAAGATCTATTTTCATGTAAAATCTTTCAAGTTCCTTTTTATTATGTTGGGGTATTATCTCTATATCTATCATACTGATAATTTATGTTCATATGATGAGAGACCCTATTTGATCTCGTCAATCCATTTTTGGAAGTTTTAAGTGACACCGTTAGGCTGCCAAATTCTCATAAGAGAAATCTTATTTTTGTCTTCCTTTCAAGTTCTTCGTTTAATATGGTATATCATTAAAATTTCATTACCATGTTCTTAAATACTTTATATTCTTTCCCATACTGTTTTATGTCTCATTTTGAGTGGGTGACCCATGTCAGCTCATTTTTCAATGTTTTCTAAATCCATGTATCATAGTCGTTATGTTGCATAATTTTCGTCTCAAAATGCCTCCCTCTTTATCTCAAAATTATTTTATGTTATTAATTGAATAATAAAATATATTATTTCTACAGGGGTATTTACATATATATCAAAATGTTCTATTTTAAATTCTGGGATTTACATACATGAAACCCACTTTCCCTTTCCGTGGGTTTAAAGTGACATAAAGCTCATGTCTTTAAAGCAGTTTTTAAAACGTTATGATTATGAAATGAAACTCATTTATTTTATGCTATATGAGTTGTTTATGAAATGATTAATGATGATATGTGTGGCTCACATGATAATAAATACATGTCAAGGGTGCGCCCAGATAGCGCTCCAATGCATTGGGTAAAGACTTAATCTCTAGAGATGACTTTTTAGACTGATACCTTGGTGAATAACCTTGGTAATTTTTAATGACACCATGGGGATGGACCTTGGTGAAACGAAATGATTGTCAATATTAAATGTTGTAGCCACATATTCAGGTTATTAAAAATGTTATTTTTATTATGATATATCTCATGATTTATTTCTCATGCCTTAAAGTTTTTTTCATGACCTTATTGAAGTATCTCATGTTCACATGTAAAATGTTTCTCTTGTTTCCCTTACGGGGCCTTCTTCTCACCCTTTCTTTTGATGTATGTCCCCAGGTTATGATATGCAGTATTGAACCTAGGATGAACATGAGGAGAATCCTTTCAAGTGTCTAAGAAGAATGTTTTATGTTTTCATGTTTTAAGTTCCTGGTTTCCAAGACACTAAACCTTAAAGATCCTCGGTTTTGTAAAATGTAATGAAATTTTATGTGATAAAAAGGCGGGATGCTATATTGAAAGGTTTTTATAAGGTTTTAGGGGATTTTATAAGGGTGAAAATTTTAAGCACAGTTAGTAAAAACCATGCAACACTTGCAGGAAACCATGCACCATCTGACAACGGCCAGGGAGAAGGCGCACAGTTGGTGTCTAGATTTAAAAATTGTGTGACATCCCCAGTCTAGTCGTGTAAAATGGGACAATGGGATTTTGCACGGTTAGTGCACATTTTGTATAACCATGTGGGCCAACCAAGCAAGGAACCCTCTTGAGGCAATAATAGGTTCACGGTTAATGCACGGTTTTCCTAACCCTTTGTTGTTTAAAAGTGGGTTTTAAAAAAACAGACCTCGTGCTTTCTTAACCCCAAACACTCTATTTGAGCCCCATTTCAACCCTAGCTCATTATTTCCTTCTCTCCAAGGATATAGAACCTATCCCCATCAATTTTTAATCATTTCAAAGGGTTTTTTTGGTGGTTTGAAATCAGTGGCTTGGTTTGATTTATGGAAATGGGTTATAAAAATGGTTTTAAATAAAAATTGTGTTTCATTGAAATTATGTTTGGCATAAATGGGTGAAATGGGTTTTGGCATAATAGTTGGAAATGTTTTTTGGATTAAAAGGTTGTTTTGGTTTGGAAATTGTTGGGTAGCATGCTTTTGGAAAATATATTGGTTGATATGATTTGGGTAAATATTTATTTTATAGTCATTGAATTAAGTGGTTAATCATGAGTTGGATGGGATAGATAGTGGTAATGAAGTACCACCATCAAAGGGTTGGAATGTGGTCATGAAGTACCACAATAAAAAGGGGATGGGGTTTGGATGTGAAGTTACACTGTTAATGGTAACACCAAGATTGGGTGGTTGTGTTGGGTTGTGTGTGTGATGAGGTGTATGTATTGGGTCATGTGAAATGAAATGGTTTATGCCAATATGGAATGGGAAAAATGGTTAATGACTTGTTGATTTATTTCCTTGAAATTTTTTTTGTTTGGGTAAACTATTTTGGTAAGGATGTGTTTGGATTTTTGGAAATTATTGAACTGATTAATGGTTTATATAAATTTTTTTATATAAATGTTCAAACTTGATCTATCATAGTGGTATGAGTAGGGAATTCATTTGGGGAAAGCCTGCTAATTTTCATTACTCACCCCCTACTTTGGAAATTTGGTGCTTTTGTAGATGTTTTATTTTGAGACCCATGTAAAGGTAAAGCATCTGATTTATTTAGTGGTTCATCATGATGATTGAGAGGTCTTGTGGTGTTGGATCATGGATATTGGTGTGGATTTATGGAGATTTATCTTGGAGTACTTTAGTTTTTTTCGAGGTATTGTACTTTGGTACTATGATTCTGGTTATGTTGTTTGGTTATGGTGGTCTGTTGGTATTGTTGAATTATATTACATTGTTATCATCCATCATATAGTAACGTTGGTTATGGTTTGTTTTCTTGTGTTTCATTATTTTGTAAAAGGGAAAATCATCCCCCAGTTTCTCATGAATCCCTCAGAATTTATTTCCAACCTTTAGATCCTTGGGAATGTCACTTATGGACAACTATAATCTCCACCTTGACTCAAGCCGATGAAGATGGGTGAGACGTTACAAGTGGTATCAGTTTGTTTGGTCCTTTGGCATCTATTTTTGATCCTGGAGTTGGAATTCATTCTCAGTTTATTCTTTAAGTTGGGATAGTAGAATGGAGTATGGTTGTTTGGACTTGAAATTTATATCATAAAAAGATATATCTAACCTTTTATGATGAACTTTAAGTTACCAGGTAGTTGGGAACATAAGTGTTTTTAAGACACTTATAGGAGTGTAATATCATTGAAGTGGTTTTAGACAATGAGAAGAGCATGAAATTCATGGTATAAATGACTTCCCACTAGGATTTAATATCTCATTTTGAGTAATTATTTATGTTGTGATATTAATTTGTTAATTTTTGAAAAATCTAGAACGTTTTTTCAAATGTTTTATTTTGAAAAGAGAATGGTTCTGGTATTTTGAAAATGGGTTGATTTTTAAAACATGGTGGATGTTTTTTCACAAATGATTGAACATGGGAAATGTTAGATTTTTTAAATCATGTTTATGATAGTTGAAATGTGATAGAATTTGAAATTGTTAAGACTTCCATTGCTATAGAGTGAGACTTATGGTTTTTCTCATGTGAACAGAGAATGGAACCCAGTAGGCATCGTAGAAACCAACTAGAGGAAGCCACTAAAAATGTGGTTGCACCTGAGCCCTAGGTGAACTAGAAGCTAGTACAGAGCATAGTGAAAGCTTTTGAATCTCTTGATAGTGGTAATAAAATAGATGAACCAAGGAATTTAGACCATTTGGTTTAGTTTAAGAAGAAAAAACTACACATCTTTTGGGGTGATTCAAAACCAGAAAGGTGGAGGTGTGGCTAAATAGGATGAATCAAATATTTGATTTCCTAGGAACACTGATGGAGTTCAAAGTCAAGTTAGTGATATAGATGTTGGAAGATCTTTCATGTCAGTGGTGGGAGTTAGCGATCTAGGCTAAAGTGGACCAAGGTATGGCATGGGAGGTTTTCAAGGAATTGTTCAACAAATAATTCTATCCTCACACGTTTATAATTTAGAGAATTATGGTTTTCTTTAGCTAGAAGCAGTAGAACATTTTTGTGATATAATATGTGGCTAAATTCATGAATTTAGTATAGTTTTCACCTGAGATTGATGCTAGTGCATCTTTGAAGATGCACATTTTTTAATCTGGGATGAGGTAGGAAATTTGTTTGAAGATTGCGGTAATCTGTATAACAGATTGTACAGATATAGTCAACAGGGAAACCATGGATGAAAGGGAAATATTAGGGGTTATGGGTGGAGTAGATATCATGATACCTATAGGAAATGGTGTAAACTATAATGTGGGGAGAAATTGGAAGAGGGACACTTATTTCCAAGGTGGGAGTATGGCTCAGAATCTGATGGAAGGATCAGTGAATCTTTCTATAAAGCCTAAGAGAAAGTATGAATATTTCTAATGTGGTGCTCTAAGACACATGAAGTGAGAATGTACATCACCACCTACATCATTCCATAATTGTAATTAGATAAGGAATCTTCAGTGTTATTATCACCATGATCTAAGGTTGTGTGTTCAAGACACTTCTCAAGGTTCACAGTCGTCTTTTGCCTAAACGGGATAGGGATAACAGAATACCCCTCATCAGCAGAACAAATTTAGTCATGGTGATTCCAGGAATACCATGACTCCTTAGCATGGGCAATATCAGCTAGGGAATAAAGATAAAAGTGTGGTGAGTAAGCAGGTATTTGGATCTGAGCGGGTTATTGTGAATGGCCAACTTGTACCATCGATGGTGAGAGGTACAATTCTTTTGAATTCTACCCCTATGCAAGAATTGTTTGATACAGGTGCATCTCACATTTCATTGTTTATCATGTTGTTTATTTGTTGGGTCTAAATGTGGAAATTATGCCTTTTTTTTTGAAACTTCAAACTCCTTTGGGTCAAAGAAAGTGTCAAGCCTTTCTGTGTAGAGCTTATTATATAGTTGTCGGGTGACCGGTTTAGGGTTGACCCAGGTTGGTTCATGGTAGCCTAATTGGCCTAATTTCCCTAAATTACCTAAATTTTTCTAAAGGGACTAAATTGGCCTAAATGGCATAATTTTCTGAAATGACCTAAATGGCCTAATTGGCCTAAATGACCTAATTAGCCTAATTAGACCAATTGGCCTAATTTGACTAAATGGACTAAATGGCCTAAATGGACTAAATTGGCCTAAATGTCCTAAATGGCATAATTGGGTTAAATGGACTGAATGAACTAAATGGTCGAAATTGACCTAATGGCCTAATTGGCCTAAATGGACTAAATTGGCCTAAATTGACCAATTGGCCTAAATGACCTAAATTTCCTAATTGGTATAATTGGCCTAATTGACCTAAATGTCCCAAATAGTCCTAAATTACCTAAATGGATTAATTAACCTAAATGGCCTAAATAGCCAAAATTTGCCTAAATGGATTAATTGGCCTAAATGGCATAATTATCCTAATTGACCTAAATGGCCAAAATTGACCTAAATGACCAAAATGAACTAATTGTCCTAAATGGATTAATTTTCCTAAATAGTCTAAATGGACTAATTTTCTTAATCAGCATAAATGGGTTAAATGGAAAAAATTAGCCTAAATTGCCTAAATTAGCCTAATTTGTCTAAATGTCCTAAATGGCTTAATTGGCCTAAATGAAGTAAATAGGCTAATTGGTCTAATTGGCCTAAATGGACTAATTTTCCTAAATGGCCTAAATTGGAATAATTGGAATAATTGGTCTAAAGGACCTAAATTGTTCTAAATGACCTAAATGGCCTAAATGACGTAACTGGTCTAATTGTCCTAAATGGACTAATTTTCCTAAGTGGTGTAAATGGTCTAATTGGTATAATTGGCATGAATGGCCTAAATGACCTAAATTGTCCTAAATGGACTAATTGGCGTAAATGGGCTAAATTGCCTAATTGGCCTAATTGGACTAATTGGACTAATTGGCCTAATTGGTCTAAATGACCTAAATTGGCCTAAATGGACTAAATATGTAATGTCACATAAATTCTGTATAATTTTTTTAATTATATAAAATTATTTCGAGATCGCGAAATCTAACGGAACGCGATTCTAAGGCCTGGAGTGCCCGGAATGATCCGTCGAAGTCCGGTTGAGTTTAAATTAGCGTGCGTAAGTATTTTTCCTGAAAAAGTAGAATAAATCTTAAACGGTAACTTGGATGAAAAATATGAGGGCACCATTATGTTCAGGATGGTGGGTTTACCCTAGGCACGACTTAAGTTTAGTCGGCACGGGCCTCCTGTGAGAAAACCCAAAAATGGCATAATCGTAAATAAAATAATTAAAAAAATTATTTTATTTTTCAAATGTTTATAACTCAAAAATGGTAAATCGGATTGAAAATATGAGATAACTGTTGAACTCATGAGGGCATGCTTTATTTAAGCAGATACTAACTTTGGCCGGCTCGGGCCACCAGTGAAAGTTAGTTTTTGGCCATAAATAAAATAATTAAGTGACAATTATTTTATTGTAAAATCCATAACTTTTAAACGATAACTCGGATTGGAAATCCAAGAGTACAATTGATTTATTTGGGGTGTGTTTCACTTGGGAAAAGCCTAACCTTGACTGGCGTGGGTCGAGGGTGACTGTTAATAATTTTACGAACATTTTTTCAGGTACGTTCAATATACGCGTGAGCGGCATTATATAACTTTTGAACCAGTGCTCGGAATTAAAATATGAGGGCACCGTTGAACTCATAGTGCCGATATTTTCTTAAGGAGACCTTTACCTTGACTTCATTAGGTCGAGGGTGAAAGTTAGGTTTTTTGAATTTCGTGGGAGAGTTAAAAGAAAAAAAATAAAATAAAGAACAACTTTTATTTTATTTTTAAAACCTCCCATTTGATGTTTAGTGGTGGGGACCACCCGAACTAAAAACCACCAATTTAAATTCAAAGGTGGGGACCACCCAACCCTTGAACTCCCCCTTTAATTGGAGATAACTCTTGGTTTTCCTCCCATTGATGTGCCAACTCAATTAGTTTATTTAATAAACTTATTTGGCACTTCACCATTTGTTTGGAGGATTGTTGGAAAAAGGGATATCTCTAGAGAACTTGGAAGGAGATTCTTCAACGAAGAACATCCACTACAACGAAGAGCATCCTCTGGAATCGGAGAACGGGGACGATGCTTGAGCTCGGATCAGAAACATCTTGTAGGAGCAAAGAACGACAACGTCATCATCTCATCGACTTCATCTTCTTCCTCACGCCACCTCTAATAGACAATCGAGGTAGGGGTTTTTATATATGTTTGAATTTTTTTTTATTGATTCTTCATATCCTAAATTCATGATGACGATGGCCAAACGAACATGGCCATCGTCCCGCACATAAACCATGCTCCTATTTCTTTTTATTCTTCGTGCGTTCATCAACGCAAAATAATTAAGCATGCTAGAAACACAATATTGTGTTGAGAACAACATATGGACGTGGATCCCTCAACCCAAGGATCACAAATATGAAAACGTTCCATTTTTTGGGTATATAATTAAGCTGCAATGTCCTGTGGAAGGGGCAACATGGCGGTGGTTCAGCGCGGTTGCGGCAGGCATCCGGCAAGGCGGTTCGGATTAGGGATAGCCGAGGTGGCTCGTGGAGGCACGAGCAGGAGGCCGAGATGGCAGCAGGACGAAGGGGAGTGGCTCCCTAGTGGTGCGGTGGCCATACAGACAACAGGTGCGGGCTGTGCGAAGAAGTTGTGGGAGGCAGTAGGTGCGGCTGGCGGAAGGCGACGGCGGCGTCCAGGTGGTGTAGGGCAGCATTCTCTTTCCAGGATTCCATTAGGAAGTCAGATGTGCAGCGGCTGAAAATTTGGGTTTGAGGAGGTGCTAATTGGGAGAAGAAAACGTGAAATAAAGATTAGATTTGAGAGAGAAATAAATAAGAAGGGAATAAAATTTAAGGAGAAATAAATGGTAAAGGATGATTGATTTGGGGTGTTGTGTGCAGCGCATGGGAGATTGAAGGTTTTGTGCGTGGAATGAGCTTTGTATTTGAAGGAAAATAAAATGGTTAAATTAAAAATAATAATAATATAATAATGTTATTATTATTTTCGTTGGGAAAACCATATTTTGACTGTATCTTCTTTGTGTGACCTCGGTTTCACGAACCGTCAGCGGAAGTACGACCCTGACTTCGAGACAGAAATTATGAGTCCAATATTGGACATCTTTTTTGGGTTTTTGGATTGGGTACCCGAAACGATCAAATAATAATAATATATTATTATTATTAAATCTTCAACCCTCTATAAATCCAGCATGCGACGTCCGATTGACTTACCATCAGCGGCGATGTGATCCTGTCATTAAGACGATCGATTTAATTCTAATGTTGAATATTAAATTTTGGTTTGTGATGAAACACCCAATTATATTATTAATATCATTATTGCAGGATCTGGTATTCTACATATCTCCCTCGTACAGTGTCGAAATGATGAACCGTCTATGGTGATGAAATCCTTGAGGCTAGGTGGTTCTTTAGAGATACTTCATGTGACTTTCAGAGAAAGTTGGAGTTTGGCTGGGTTGGATCGTACTCAAATTCAACCGGGCCCTCAGTACTAAAATGCCTATAGCTTACAGACCGGGCATCCGGTTGATGCACCGTTTGTTGTGTTGATACCCCTATTACATGGCGGTCCCTTAGGATACTTCTTCATGGGAATTTTTCACAGTTGGAGTATTGGCCAGTTTCTTGAGGAGCGGACCCTCCCAAAGACGATCCAGCTTAGTTCGGGAACTGAGTAGTTGGCTGTGACGTGAAGAATGAATAGCGATCCTGGGTGGGTCAGCACCGAGCAATCCTGCGTGGGTCAACACCTAGCGATCCTGTGTGGGTCAGCACCGAGCGATCCTGTATGGGTCATCACCTAGAGATCCTATGTGGGTCTGACGACTTACTAATGAGGTATTAGGATCTTGTGTGGGTATGACGATGTACTACGATCCTCCGTTGGTCTGATGATGATTAGGGATCCTTTGTGGGTCTGCCTCTTAAGAGAGTAAGATGATTCAGTAGTTACATCTAATCATCTCTAATACTGTACCTTAGAAATACCCTGTGTGAGCTAAGTTAGTACCTTTGTGGTATTCTTCTGTGTGGCGTACCTATGTGGTACTTACCTTCATGGTGTTCCTTCCTTCGTGGAACAGTTGAGCTTTGGGATTTTGAGTTGGACCTTGTGTTTCCTCATGAATGAGATGGGTATACTTGATAACTTGGGTATATGTATGGGAATATACCTAAGTAGGGTTTTCAATTGATTTCACGCTTTGTGGTTTATCCTTTGTGTATTTTTTGAGACCTTAAGGTTCTCGAGGTCCATACTGAGTATCGTTATACTCACCCCTGCACGGGCTATGCCCGCACTTCGTTGTGTTTGGTGTAGACGACGGACAACGCTGACTGAGGATGAGAGTACCGGGGCTGGAGCTTGGTCGGTGGTGGACCTTAGATGAGGCGTACCGCAGAGAAGACCGATCGAGACCAGAACCTACCCTTCAGGTAGGATCCTTGGCGGGTGTTCACAGGAGCTCTTCCAGTTTACTTGTACTTTTAGTTTCTTGTACTTTCCAGTTGGGCTTGTATTCTGGCCTCTTTTACTTACTGCACTCACTCTATTTACTATTCAGTTTACTTGAGTTCGTATCTTGTTGTGTGCTTGGTTGTGTGTAATTACTGGTTATAAAGGCAATGACTTACCAGTTTTAGGGAATACGCCTTCGGTGCTAGTCGTCAGCCCCAAGCCTATGGAAGGTGGGCTTGGGGTAGTCACGACATGGGCCCTGGGGTACGGTTTATGACAATTTGGTATCAGAGGAATTGGTTCTACCGTAGAACATAGGACTCTGATATTTTTAACGGCAATAGTGTTAAGTGTAGTGAGTGTGGTTATCAGTTTAGGGAATCCAGTGTTGGTGCGGTGGCTGATGTATCCATACACTAGGACCCTAACTTATGATTTCTGACTCAGTGCACAAAAACACTGATTGTGTGTGTTTTTTGAAAAGTTTTCTCGTGTTTTCTTGAGTCAGCTCACCAGGTATAACTAAATGACTATGACGCACCTGTTCTTTATCAGGATGCTACTACGCAGACTACCAGCTAGGATTCCCGAGAGAGTACATGATGACGGCCCACTGAGCGATGAGGCTCTGGTGCAAGGCCCTCTTAGTATGTTGGCACCTTCGAGTGATGTACCAGTAGCACCACCACCTGTTGGGTAGCAGTTTCCACCAGCTTCAATGGCGAACGGTGCACGCCGACTGATCACGTTGCACAAGTTCCAGTAGTAGAGGCCTCCGATGTTTTGAGGTGAGATGGATTCCCACCTAGCTGAGGGTTGGCTGGAGGCGGTTGTTAGATTTTTCTACCTGGTTGAGACACCGGTAGAGTAGATGGTGATCTTAGCTACTAGAATTTTTCAGTGACTGACTGTGAGGATGGTCTGCATGGTGAAGAGGCTTCGGTACATGGACCAATACCCGAGATAGTACCTTCGGGTAGTGTGTCATCTATATCACTGCCCGTTGGTCAGCAGTTACAACCAGTAGTACCAGTAGAGGACACATATAGGCTTAGTGCCTTACGCGTGATTCAACATCAGATACCCCTCAGGTTCTGAGGTGATCCCGACTCACAGGCGGCTGAGGACTAGCTTGAGGAGGTGGCTGAGAGTTCTCTAGAGCTTCTATAGCTTCGACAGGATGACATGTCGGTAGTTGAGTATTCATCGAGGCGTACCGATCATTCCTGGTACTCGATGAATATGATATGATCGGTGATTCAGAGCTCGGACCTATGAGCAAGGTGTATTTAGGGACATCCAAGCTAGCACTATTCCTCTATGAATTCCTACTTATATTGGGGTGTTAGAGAGTACCTTTGTGGTTTAATGTTCTTTGGATTAGCGGATACAACCAGTGAATGTTAGTAGTGGGAAAACAGGAAACTAACGCCAGTCTTAGAGAGTTGGGCATGTAAAAATGTTTTGGGAAGAAGAAGTGTTTGGGAAAGATGAATCAGCAGGGTAGCAGACTTGGAAGAAGAGCTAGGAGAGCAGCATGAGGTGTTGTACTTTTCAACATTTTACAACCACCACCCTTTTTGTGGAGCCCACCAAGCTCAAGGAGCTAGAGGATAGGGGAAGGGAGTAGCTGTATGCGGTCAAGGAGTGTGACCCAAGGGATCTAGGGATGATTCGAGGTATGGTCTATGTCTACTACTAGCTATTGTATCAATAGACATTGGTACCAATCATTCCTTCCTTCCACGAATCATGTCCAAGACCTAGAGTTTTCGGTTAAACCATTGAATAACCTTTACGTCTGGAGATACCTTTGGGAGGAGACTCAAAAATCACACTTACGCTGACGGTGTGATCTGACCCTTGAGGCCAGAGTTTCAGTTCGAACCTCTTGGTGGCAGCGTTGAGGCCTTACGACGTTAGTTTGGGTATGACTGGATGTCCACAATTCATCCTCAGATTGACTGTATTAGGAAAAAAGTTTGTGGTTTATCTACAATTTTGGGATGAGGTTTTCCTTAGTCAGTGAAAAAGGAAACCCAGGCAGCACAGGTTAAACTCATGCATAGGAGGGTGCAACCGATCACTCTTGAGTCGGCCAACCTTAACCTCGTGACAATAGGAGTTTTGAGTTTTCAAGTTCCCAACGGGAGTGGCTAGAGTTCCTCCACGACTATGACTTTGAGATAGTCTATACTCCTAGGAAGGGTAACGTGGTTGCAGATGCACCCAACATGAGGTTTCGTCTGCAGCTGCTGAGTGAGGCGATAGAGCGGCTAGCTGCTTTATGAATATACTATGTGGATCGAGATGGAGCAGCTTATCTTCAGTCTCTGACAATCACTCCCCCACTTCTTCAGCGAGTCAGGGAGGTGCAGTGTGGGGACACTGACTGTGAGGCTCGACGTGTTCATATATCCTCAGGGCAGCCACCTGATAGATTTTCTAAAGGTGGAGAGCATGTTATCCTCTTTAGAGGATGTACCATGGTACTAGTAGTACTACAGGAGGAGGTGTTGAGGGAGTTACATACGTCCTCTCTGACGGTACATCCTGGTGTAGTGAAGATGTATTAGGATCTCTGACATCAGTACTAATGGTCCAGGATGAAGGAAGCAGCGGCATAGTTTGTATCACGATGTCTCAATTGTCAGCAAGTGAAGACTGCACAGAGTTGGCAGAATTCTTATACCAATAAGATACAGATACCTCTAGAGTTCGAGGATTGTGACCACGTCTTTCTATGGGTCTCACCTCGATGAGGTTTGTAGAAATTTGGTCAGGGTGGAAAGTTATCTATGAGGTTCATCGAACCCTTTTAGTTCCTTAGTAGAGTTGTTGATGTGGCATAACGCCTAGCCCTTACACCACAATTGGATAAGGTGCATGACGTCTTCCACATTTCCCAGCTGAGGATATACGTGCATGACCAATCTCACGTTGTCGACCATGGCGAGATGAACATCGAGGATGGGGCAAAGTTTTCGAAGGTTTCAATGGAGATTGAGGATCGATAGGAGAGAGTCCTTCATGGGTGATCAATACCTTTGGTGTGTGTACGTTGGCATCAAGGGAACCTCTAGAAGAGCACATTGGAGTAGGAGGCTCAAATTCGTGCTCAGTACCCTCTTTTGGTTGTTTTGACTTTGTTGTGGCTTTCGGGAATGTAAATCCCTAAGGTGGGGAGAATGTAATGTCCCAGAATTTCTGTATAATTTTTATTTATTTATATAGAATTATTTCAAGATCATAAAATCTGAAGGCGTGTGATTCTGAGGCTCAGAGTGCCCAGAATGATCCGTAGAAGTTTGGTTGAGTTTAAATTAGCGTGGGTAAGCAATTTTCATAAAAAAGTGGAATAACTCTTAAACGATAACTCGGGTCAGAAATCTGAGGGCACTGTTGCGTTCAGGATGGCGGGTTTACCCTAGGAACGACTTAAGTTTAGTCAGTGCGGGCCTCCTGTGAGAAAACCAAAAAATGACATAATCATAAATAAAATAATTAAATAAATTATTTTATTTTTCAAATGATTATAACTCAAAAACGGTAACTCGGATTGAAAATCCGAGACAAAATCTGAACTTGTGAGGGCATGATTTATTTAAGTAGATACTAACTTTGGCCAGCGCGGGCCACCAGTGAAAGTTAGTTTTTTCCATAAATAAAATAATTAAGTGACAATTATTTTATTGTAAAATCTATAACTTGTAAATGGTAACTCAGATTGGAAATCCGATAGTACTATTGGGTTCATTGGGGCGTTTTTCACTTGGGTAGAGTCTAACCTTGACAGGCACAGGTCGAGGGTGACTGTTAATAATTTTCCAAACTTTTTTTCGGGTACGTTCAGTAAATGCACGAGCAACATTATATAACTTTTGAACTAGGGCTCGGAATTGAAATCTGAGGGAACCATTGAACTTGCAGTGCTGATATTCGCTTAAGGATACCTTCACCTTGACTGTAGTAGGTTGAGGGTGAAAGTTAGTTTTCATGAATTTTGTGGGAGAGTTAAAATAATAAAAATAAAATAAAGAACAAATTTTATTTTATTTTTAAAACCTCCCATTTGATGTTTAGTGGTGGGGACCACCCAAACTAAAAACCCCCAATTTAAATTCAAAGGTGGGGACCACCCGACCCTTGAACTCCCCCTTTAATGGAAGATAACTCTTGGTTTTCCTCCCATTGATGTGCCAACTCAATTAGTTTATTTAATAAACTTATTTGGCACTTCAGCATTTGGATGGAGGATTGTTGGAAAAAGGGAGATATTTGGAGAACTTGGAAGGAGATTCTTCAATGAAGAACATCCACTAAAATGAAGATCATCCTCTAGAATCAGATAATGAGGAAGACGCTTTAGCCCGGATCGGAAACATCTTATGGGAGCAACGAACGTCGACATCATCATCTCCTCAAATTCGTCTTCTTCCTCGTGCCACCACTAATGGACAATCGAGGTAGGGGTTTTTATATATGTTTGAATTTGTTTTATTGATTCTTCATATCCAAAATTCATGACGACGATGGCCAAACGAACATGGTCATCGTCCCGCACATAAACCATGCTCCTCTTTCTTTTTATTCTTCGTGCGTTCATCAACGCCAAATAATTAAGCGCGCTGGAAACACAATATTGTGTTGAGCGCAACATATGGACGTGGATCCCTCGACCCAAGGATCGCAAATATGTGATCGTTACAATTTTTGGGCATAGAACGAAGCTACAATTTCCTGTGGAAGGGGTGACACGACGGCGGTTCGGCGTGGTTGCAGTAGGCATCTGGTGAGGCGGTTCGAATAAGCGACAGCCGAGGTGGCTCACGTTGCCGCGAGCGGGAGGCCAGGAGGGTGGCAGGCCGAAGGGGAGTGACTCCCTAGCAGTGCGGTGTCCAAGCGAACAGAGGGCGCGGGCTGTGCGATGCAGCCACGGGAGGTAGCAGATGCGGCCGATGGAAGGCGGCGGCGGCGTCCTGGCAGTGCAGGGCAGCGTGCTCTTTTCAGGATGCCGTTAGAAAGTTAGAAGTGCAGTGGCTGGAAATTTGGTTTTGAGGAGGTGCTAATTGGGAGAAGAAAATGGGAAATAAAGATTAGATTGGAGAGAGAAATAAATAGGAATGGAATAAAATTTAAGGAGAAATAAATGGTAAAGGATGATTGATTTGGGGGGTTGTGTGCAGCGCATGGGAGATTGAAGGTTTTGTGCGTGGAATGAGCTTCGGAGTTGATGGAAAAATAAAACGGTTAAGTTAAAAATAATAATAATATAATAATGTTATTATTATTTTCGTTGGGAAAACTGTATTTTGACTGTATCTTCTTCGTGTGACCTCCGTTTCAAGAACCGTCAGTGGAAGTACGACCCTGACTTCAAGATGGAAATTATGAGTCCAATATTGGACATCTTTTTTGGGTTTTTGGATTGGGTACCCGAAATGCTCAAATAATAATAATATATTATTATTATTAAATCTTAGACCCTTTATAACTCCTGCGTGCGATGTCTGATTGACTTACCGTCAATGGCGATGTGATCCTGTCATTAAGATAGTCGATTTAAGTCTAATGTTTAATATTAAATTCTGGTTTGTGGCTCAGGTCCACAAAACACCCAATCATATTATTAATCTTATTATTGTGGGATCTTGTATTCTACATATCTCCCTTGTACGGTGTCAAAATGAAGAACCATCTATGGCGCTGAAATCCTTGAGGTGAGGTGGTTCTTTAGAGATACTCCAAGTGACTTTCAGAGAAAGTTGGATTTTGTCTAGGTTTAATCGTTCTCGAATCCAACTGGGCCCTCGACACAAAAATGCCCATTGCTTACAGACTGGGCGTCTGATTGACGCACCGTCTGTTGCGTTGAGACCCCTATTACATAGCTGTCCTTTGGGATACTTCTTCGTGGAACTTCATCGTAGTTGGAGTATCGACCAGTGGCTTGAGGAGCATACCCTCCTAGAGACGATCAAGCTTAGTGCGGGAACCCAGTAGTTGTGTGTGACATGAAGAATGAATAGTGATTCTACATGGGTTAGCACCGAGTGATTCTGTATGGGTCAGCACCAAATGATCCCTTGTGGATCACCACTGAGCGATCCTATGTGGGTCAGCACCTAGCGATCCTGTGTGGGTCAGCACCGAGCGATCCTATATGGGTCACCACCGAGCAATCCTGTGTGGTTCAGCACCGAGCGATCCTATGTGGGTCAGCACCGAGCGATCCT
Source organism: Viscum album (assembly GCA_963277665.1). Taxonomy (NCBI): domain Eukaryota; kingdom Viridiplantae; phylum Streptophyta; class Magnoliopsida; order Santalales; family Viscaceae; genus Viscum; species Viscum album. Next base: position 607,554,800 of record OY728147.1, read on the forward strand.
GTGTGGGTCAGCACCTAGAGATCCTATGTGAGTCTGACGATGTACTAACGAGGTACTAGGATCCTGTGTGGGTCTGACGATGTACTACGATCCTTCATGGGTTTGATGATGATTAGGGATCCTTCATGGGTCTGCCTCTTAACAGAGTCAGATGATTCAGTAGTTACATCTAATCATCTCTACTACTGTACCTAGTAAATACCTGGTGTGAGCTAAGTCAGTACCTTTGTGGTATTCTTCTGTGTGGCATACCTGTGTGGTACTTTCCTTCATGGTGTTCCTTCCTTTCGGGAATAGTTGAGCTTTGGGCTTTTGAGTTAGACCTTGTGTTTCCTCATGAATGAGACAGGTATACTTGATAACTTGGGTATATGTATGGTCATATACCTAAGTAGGGTTGTCAATTGATTTAATGCTTTGTGGTTTATCCTTTGTGGATTTTGTGAGACTTTGAGGGTCTCGGGATCCCTACTGAGTATTGTTATACTCACCCCTGCACGGGCTATGCTCGCACTTCATTGTGTTTGGTGTAGATGACGAACAACGATGACTGAGGATGAGAGTGTCAGGACTGGAGGTAGCTCAGAGGTGGACCTTAGATGAGGCATACCGCAGAGACGACCGATCGAGAGCTATACCTACCCTTCAGGTAGGATCCTTGGAGGGTGTTCACAGGAGCTATTCCAGTTTACTTGTACTTTCAGTTTCTTGTAATTTCCAGTTGGGCTTGTATTCTAGACCCTTTTACTTACTGCACTCACTTTGTTTACTATTCAGTTTACTTGAGTTCGTATCTTTTTGTGTGCTTGGTTGTGTGTGATTACAGGTTATAAAGGCAATACCTTCCCAGTTTTAGGGAATGCGCCTTCAGTGCTAGTCTCCAGCCCCTAGCCTATGGAAGGCGGGCTTGGGGTAGTCACAGCACGAGCCTCAGGAGATGGGTCGTGAAAAAATATCCTAATTGTCCTATTTGGACTAAATTTTCATAAATAGAATAAATGGCCAAAATTGGCCTAATTGGCCTAATTGGTCCAAATGGTGTAAATTGGCCTAAATTGCATAAATTACCTTATTGGCTTAATTGGCCTAAATGGCCTAAATTTTCCTAAATGGCATAAATGGTATAATTGGCCTAAATGACCTCAGTTAGCCTAATTTTCCTAATTCACCTAAATTTCCTAAATTGTCTAATTGGTCTAATTGTCTTAATTGGCCTAATCAGCCTAAATTGGCCAAATCGGCTTAAATTTCCTAATCAGCCTAATTGGCCTAAATATTCTAAATTGGCCTAAATGGAATAATTGGATTGGATGAATTAGATTAAATGGTCTAAATTAGCCTAAATAACCTAAATGATCTAAATTGGCCTAAATGGCCAAATTGGCCTAAATAGCCTAAATTGTCTAATTGGCCTAATTGGCCTAATTGATCTAAATGACCTAAATGACCTAAATGACCTAAATGGGCTAAATGGACTAAATGAACTAAATGACCTAATTTACTAATTGGATTAAATGTCCCAAATGGTCTAAATTGGCCTAAATGGTCTAATTGTCCTAATTGGCATAAATGGATTAATTGGCCTTAGTGACCTAATTGACCTAATTGGCCTAAATGGCCTAAATGTTATTAATTATCTTAAATAGCCTAAATTGGCCTAATTGGCCTAATTGGTCTAAATGACCTAAATTTTTCCAAATGGTTTAAATAGCCTAATTGGCCTAAATGACCTAAATTGTCAAATTGATATAATTGGCCTAAATGGTCTAATTGGCCTAAATGGCCTAAATTACCTAATAATCCTAAATTGACCTAAATGGCCTAAATTGGCCTAAATTGACTAAATTAACCTAAATGGTCTAAATTGGTCTAAATGGACTAATTTTCCTAATTGGCATGAATTGGCCCGAATTGCCTAATTGGCCTAATTTTTCTAATTTTACTAATTAGTCTAAATGAGCTAAATTGGCCTAAATGGCCTAATTTGCCTAAATTGCCTAAATTTTCTAATTGGCCTAATTGGCCTAAATGGCCTAAATTTACTTAAAAGGCCAAAATGGAAAACAATTGGCCTAAATGGCCTAAATTGACCTAATTGGCCTAAATTGCCTAAATTACATAGTTGGCCTAATTGGCCTAAATGGTCTAAATTGGCATAATCGGCTTAAACGGACTAATCGACTTAATTGGACTAATTGGTCTAAATTACCTAAATTGACCAAAATGGCATAATTGGCACAATTGGCCCAAATGTTCTAAATTGTCCTAAATAGCCTAAATGACCTAAATTGGCCTAAATGGAATAATTAGCCTAAATGAACTAAATTAGCCTAAATATACTAAATGAACTAAATTTCCTAATTTCCCTAATTGGACTAATTGGACTAATTGAATTAACTGGCCTAAATTGGACTAAATGGACAAAATCTTCTAATGGGCCTACATGGTCTAAAGGTTCTAAATTGGCCTAATTGGACTGAATTGGTCTCGTTGGCCTCATTGGACTAAATGGCCTAAATTGTCTTAAATGACCTAAATGGACTAATTGGCCTAAATTTCGTCAATGGCCTAATTGGCCTAATTGGCCTAAATGATCAAAATTGGCCTAAATGGCCTAATGGGCCTAAGGGTCAAATGAGCCTAAGTGGCCAAATGGGTATAATGGGATTAAGTGGCCTAATGGGTTTAATGGGCCTAATGGGCCTAATGGGTCTAATGGGATTAAGTGACCTAATAGGCCTAATGGGCCTAAGTGGCCTAATCGGCCTCATGGGCCAATTGGGCCTAAGTGGCCAAATGGGTCTAATGGGCCTAATGGGCTTAATGGTTCTAATGGTTCCACTGGTCCAAACTGAGCTAATGGGCCTAAGTGGACTAAGTGGACTAATGGGACGAGTGGGCCTATTAGGTATAAGTGGCCTAATGGGCCTAGGTGTCCTAATGGGCCCATTAAGTCCAATTCGATCTAATGGGCCTAACAGGCTTAATGGGTTGAATGGACCAGTTGTGCCTAAGTGGTCTGATGGGCCTAATGGGCCTAATGGGCCTATTGGGCATAAGTATACTAATGGGCCTAAGTGGCCTAATGGGCCCATTATGGTCAATTCGACCTAATTGGAAGAATGGTCGAATTGACCTAATGGACCTAATGGGCCCAATGGGGCTAATGGGTCTATGGGGCCTAATGGGCCTATGTGGATGAATGGGCCTAAGTGGCCTAAGTGTCCTAATTGTCCTAATGGGCCGAATGGTCCTAATGGGCCTAATAGGTCTAAGGGGCCCAATGGGGCTAATGGGTTTAAGCGGGCTAATGGGGCTAAGTGACCTAATAGGCCTAATCAGCCTATTGGGCCTAAGTGACCTAATGGGACTAATGGCCAAATTGGCCTAATGGGACCAATGGTATAATTGGCCTAATGGGTCTAAGTGGTCCAATGGTCCCAATGGGTATAATGGGTTTAAGGGGACTAATGGGCCTAAGTGGATTAATGGGCCTAAGTAGCCTAAGTGACCTAATAGGCCTAATGGGCTGATTAGTCCTATTATTCCTAATGGGCCCATTATGGCCAATTCAAACTAATGGCCTAATTGGCCTAATGGGCATAATGGGTATGAGGGGCCTAATGGGGATAAGTGGCTTAATGGGCCTAAGTGGCCTAATGGGCATATTGGGCCTAAGTGTTCTAATGGGGTTAATGGGCATGATGGGCCTAATGGGCCCATTTTGGATAATTCAGCCTAATGGGTCCAATGGGCCTAAGTGAAAAAATGGGTCAAAGTGGACCAAGTTGGCTAATTGGTCTAATGGGTCCAATGGGTCTATGTGGCCTAAGTTGCCTAATGGGACTAATGGGTCCAATGGGTCTACGTGGCCTAATGCCCCAAAGTGGCCTAAGTTTCCTGATGGGCCTAATGGGTCCAATGGGCCTACTAAGTACATTGGGTCTAAGTGGCCTAATGGGAATAAGTTTCCTATGTTGTGCAATGGGCCTAATGGGTCCAATGGGTCTAAGTGGTTGAATAATCCTAAGTGTCCTAAGTTACCTAATGAGCCTTACAGGCCTGATGGGTCCAATGGGTCTAATGGGGCTAAGTGGCCTAATCAGCCTAATGGGTCTAATGGGACTAATGGGATGAATGGATTGAATGGGCCTAAGTGGCCTAATGGGCCAAAGTGGAAGAATGAGATTAATGGGCCTAAATGGCCTAATTGACCGAATGGGCCTAAGTGGCCTAATGGGCCGAATAAGCCTAATGGGATGAATGGGTCTAAGTGGCCTAAGTTGATGAATGGGTCTAACTGACTAAATAGTCCTAATGGGACTTATGGGCCTAAGTGGCCGATTGGGACTAATGGGCCTAAGTGGCTGAATGGGCATAATGGGCCAAATTTTCCTAATGTGGCATAGTGGGCGTAATGGGCCAAAGTGGAAGAATGGGCTTGAGTGGCATAATGGGCCTAATAGGCCGAATGGTCATAAGTAGCTTAATGGTCCTAAGTGTCCTAATGGTCCTAGTGGGCCTAAGTGGTCGAATGGGACTGACGGCCCTAATGCGCCTAATTGGCCTAATGGGCGTAAGTGGCCTAATGGGCTGAATGGGCGTAAGTGGCCTAATGGGCTGAATGGGCGTAAGTGGCCTAATGGGAGTAAGTGGCCTAATGGGCGTAAGTGGCCTAATGGGCCTGATGGGTCCAATGGACCTGAGTGGCCTTATGGTCCTAATGGGATGAATGGGTCTAATGGGACTAATGGGCACAAGTGGCCTAATGGGAAAATGGGTCTAAGTGACATAATGGGCCTAATGGGCTTAAGTAGCCTAAGTGGCCTAATCTGCCTAATCGAACGTATGGGCCTGATGGGCCTGATGGGCCTAATTGGAGTAATGAGCCGAGTAGGCTGAAGTGGCCGAATGGGCCTGATGGTCTTAACGGGCCGAAGTGGCCTATGGGGCCTAATGGGCCTCATGGGTCTGAGTGTCCTAAAGGGCCTCATCGGCCTAAGTGGCCTCATGGGCCTAATGAACCCAAGGGGCCTAAGTGGCTTAACGGGACTAATGGCCTTAATGGGCTTAATGGGCATAACGGGCCTGGGTGCCAAATAGGCCCAACTAGCCTATGGGGCCTAATGGGACTAAGTGGCCTAATGGGCCTAGGTGGCCTAATGGGCTTAATGAGCTTAATGGGTCTAGGGGCATAATGGTCCTAATGTGACTAAGTGGCCGGATGAGCCTAATTGGCCTAAGTGGAATAATTGGCCTAGGTGGCCTAATGGGACAAAGTTGCCTAATCGGCCTAATGGGCTTAATGGGCCTCATGGGACTGATGGGCCGGAGTGGCCTAATGGTCCTAATTGGACCAATGGGTTGAATGGGCCTAATCGGCCTAAGTGGCCAAATGGGACTAATGGGCCAAAGTTTCCTAATCACCTTAATGGGCTTAATGGGCCTAATAGACCAATTGGCCAAATGGGCCTAAGTGGCCTATTAGGCTAAAGTGTCATAATTGTCCTAATGGGATTAATGTTCCTAGTGGTCCTAAGAGGCCTGATGGGCCTAAGAGGCCTGATGGGCCTAATGGGCCTTAGTGGCATAATCACCCTAATGTGCATAATCGACCTAATGGGCCTAAGTGGCCTAATGGGCTTAATGGGCTTAATGGTCCTAGGGGCCAAATGGGCCGAATGTTCTGAATGGGTCTAATGGGCCTAAGTGGTCTAATGGGTGTAAGTTGGATAATACACATAATGGTATCAATGGGCCTAAGGGGCCTAATGGGCCTAATGTGCCTAAGTGGCATACTCGACCTAGTGGGCTTAATGGGTCTAGTGGGACTAAGTGGCCGAATGGGCCTAATGGCCCTAAGTAGCCCAATCGGCCTAAGTGACCCAATAAGCCTAAGTGGTAGAATGGGTCTAAGGGGCCTAAGTGGCCTAAGTGGATGAATGGGACTAATGGGCCTAAGTGGATTAATGCCCAATGGGCCTAAGTGGCCCAATGGGCCTAATGGGTCTAAGTTTCCTAATGTGCGTAATGAGCCTAAGGGGCCTAATGGGCCTAAGTGGCCTAATCCACCTAATGGATCTAATGGGCCCAAGTGGCCTAAGAGGCCTAATGGGCCTAAGTGGCCTAACAAACCTAATGGGTCGAAGTGGCCAAATGGGCCTAATGGGCCTAAGTGGCATAATGGGCCTAGTGGGCCTAATGAGCCGAAGTGGCTGAATGGGCCTAATGGGTCGAAGTGGCCTAATGGAAAAAATGGGCCTAATGTGCTTAGTGAGCCTAATGGGCCTAAGTGGCCTAATGGGCCCAATGGGCCAAAGTGGCTTAAGTGCCCTAATGGGCCCAATGGGCCAAAGTGGCTTAAATGGCCTAATGGGCCAAATAGGCCGAGGTGGCCTAATGGGCCAAATGGGCCTAAGTGACCTAATGGGCCTAATGTGCCTAATGGGCATAATTGGCCTAAGTGTCCTAATGGGACTAATTGGATTATTGGGCCTAATGGTCCTAATGGGCCTTAGTGGCCTAATGGGCCTATTGGGTCGAAGTGGCATAATGGACCTAACGGGCCTTATGTGCCTCATGGGCCTAAGTGGCCTAATGGGCCTAAGTGGCCTCATAGGCCTCATTGACCTAAGTGGCCTAATGGAATTAATGGGCCCAAGGGGCCTAATAGGTTTAAGGGGCTTAATGGGATAAATGGGATTAACAGGCCTTGGTGCCAAATGGGCCTAATGTGTCGAATGGTCCTAATGGGCCGAATGGGCCTAATGAGCATAAGTGGCCTAATGGGCCTAATAAGGCTAAGTACCCTAATAGGCCTAAGTGGCTTAATCAACCTAATGGGATTAATGGGCTTAATGGGTCTAAGAGCATAATGGGCCTAAGTGGTCTAATGGGCCTAAGGGGCCTAATGGGCCTAAGGGGGATAATGGGCCTAAGTGACCTAATGGGCCTGGGTTTCCTAATGGGATTAACATTCCTAGGGGCCAAATGAGAATAATGGGCCTAATGGGCCAAATAGGCCTAAATGGCTAAATGGGTCCAATGGGCCTAAGTGGACTGATGGGCCTAGGTAGCCTAATCAGCCTAATGGGCCTAAGTGGCCTAATGTGCCAAATGGGCCTAAGTGGCCTAATGGGCCTAGGTGGCCTAATGGGCTTAATGAGCTTAATAGTCCTAAGGCCCAAATAGGCATAATGGGTCGAATTGGCCTAAGTTTCCAAATGAGCCTAAGTGGTCGGATGGGCCAAAGTTTCCTAATCGGCCTAATGGGATTAATAGGCCTAGTGGGACTAATGGGCCTAAGTGGCCTAATGGGCTGAATGGTCCTAATTTTCATAATGGGCCTAATAAACCTAATGGGCCTAAGGGGCCTAATGGGCCAAAGCTGTCTAATCAGTCTAATGGGCTTAATTAGCCTAATGGGCCGAATGGATCTAATGGGTCGAATGGGACTAAGTGACCTAATGTGACTAAGTGGCCTAATCGACCTAATGGTCTTAATGGGCCTAGTGGAACTAAGTTGCCTAATGGGCCTAATGGACCTAATGGGCCTTAGTGTCCTAATCGGCCTAATGTGCCTAAGTGGCTTAATGGGCCTTAGTGGACTAATGAGATTAATGGGCATAACGAGCCTAAGGGACAAATGGTCCTAATGGGCTAAATGGGCCTAATGGGCCTAAGTGGCCTAATGGGTCTAAGTTCCCTAATCGGCCTACTGGTCTTAATGGGTATAATGGGCTGAATGGGCCTAATGGTCCTAATGGGCCTAAGCAGCCTAATGGTCTGAATGGCCTCATCAGCCTAATGTAATTAATGGGCCAAGGGGGGCTAAGTGGCTGAATGTGGCTTAGTGGCCTAATGGGCATAATGGGTCGAAGTGGTCGAAGTGGCATAATGGGCCTAAGTGGCCTAATGTCCCTAATGGGCCTAAGTGGCCGAATGGGCCTTAGTGGCCTAATTGGCCTAATGGGCCTAAGTGGACCAATGGGCCTAATGGGCCTAATGGACTTAAGTGGACTAATGGGCCTAATAGGCCTAAGGGGACTAATGAGACGAAGTGGCTGAATGGTCCCAATGGGTATAAGTGGCCCAATGGGACTAATTGGCCTGATGGGCCTCATGGGCCTCATGGGCCTAAGTGGCCTGATAAGTCAAATTGGCCTCAGTGGCCTGATGGGCCTGATGGGCCTAACTGGCCTAATGAACTGAATGGGCCAAAGTGGTCAAATGGTCCTAATGAGCCTAATGGACCGAAGTGGCCTAATGAGCCTGATGGGAATAATGGGAATGATGGGCCTAATGGACCGAATGGAACTAAGTGGCCTAATGGGCCTAATGGTCTTGATGAGCCGAATGGGCCGAATGGGTCTAAGTGGTTAAATGAGCCTAATGGGTGGAATAGGCCTAAGTGGCCTAATGAGCCAAATTAGCCTAAGTCGCGTAATGTGCCTAATGAGCCCAAGTGGTCGAATGTTCCTAATGATACTGATGAACCTGATGGGCTTGATGGGCCCAATTGGATTAAAGGGCCTTAGTGGCTTCATAGGCTTGATGTCTTAATGGGCCTCATGGGCCTATGTGGCCTAACGGGCCTAATGGGACTTAGTGGCCTAATGGGCATAATGTGGTAATGAGACTAAGTAGCCTGATGGGTCTAATGGTCCTTAGTGGCTTAATGAGACTAGTGGGCCTAAGTGGCCTAATGAGCTGAATGGGCCTAAGTGGTCGAATGGGCCTAATAGGCCTAATGGGCCTAAGTGGCCTAATGGGCATGATGGGCCTCACTGGCCTCATGGTCCTAATGGGCCTAATGGGGCTAAGTGGCCTAAGTAGCTGAATGGTCCTAATGTTCATATGCGGCCTAATGGGCATGATGGGGTTGATGGGCCTAATGGGCCTAAGTGTCATAATGGGTCGAATGGGCCTAAGTGGCCTAATGGGTCGGATGGGACTGATGGGCCTAATGGGACTCATTGGTCTAAGTGGTCCAATGGGCCTCATGGTCCTTAGTGTTCTAATGGGATGAGTGAGCCTAATGTGCCTAAGGGGCCTGATGGACCTGATTTTCCTAATGGGGATCAGTGGCCGAATGTGCCTAATAAGTATAATGGGCCTGGTAGGCTCAATGGGAATAATGGGCTAAGTGGCCCAATGGGCCTAATGTACCTAAGTGGCCTAATGTACCTAATGTCCCTAAGTGTCCTAATGGGACTGATGGGCCTAATGGGGCGAATGGTCTTAAGTGGCCTTAGTGGCATAATGGGCATAATGGGCCTAAGTGGCCTAATGGGCCTGATGGGCCTAATGGTCCGAATGGGCCTCAATGTACTAATGGGCCTCATGGTTCTCAGAATACCAATGGTAATAATGGTCATAATGGTAAGAATGGGCCTAAATGGATTAATGGACCCAATGAGCCTAAGTGGCCGAATGGGCCTAATGGGCCTAAGTGGCTGAATGGGTCTAATGGACCTAAGTGAAAAAATGGGCCTAATGGGCCTAAGTAACCTAATGGTTCTAAGAGTCCACATGGGCCTAATGGGCCTAAGTGGATGGATGGACCTAATGGGACTCATGGGACCAATGGGCCTCAGGGGCCTAAGTGGCCTAACGGTCCTAGTGGGCCTAATGAGACTAAGTCACCCAATGGGCCTAATGGGTTTAAGTTGCCTAATGGGATGAATGGACCTAATGTGACTAGTGGACCTAAGTGTAAAATGGGACTAATGGGAATAATGGTCCTAATGGTCCTAAGTGGATAAGTTTCCTAAGTGGCCTAATCAGCCTAATCGAACAATTGTGGCTAATGGGCCTAAGTGGCCTAATGTCCAAATCGGCCTAGGTGGCTGAACGGGCCTAAGTGGCCCCTTGGGCCTGACTTGCCTAGGTAGTCAAATGGGAATAATGGGTATGATAGGCCTAAGTGGCTGGCCTAATGGTCGGGATAGGCCAAAGTGTCCTAATGCGCCTAATGGGCCTCATGGGCCAAAGTGGCCCTCATGGGCCTATCGGCCTAAGTGGCTTAATGGTCTGAATGGGCCTAATTGGCCAAATGGGCATAATGGACCCAAGGGGCCTAATGGGACCAAGGGGCCTAATGGTCCCAATGGTCCTAATTTGATTAATAGACCTTGGTGCCAAATGGGCTGAATGGGCTGAATGGGCCTAATGGGCTGAATGGGCCCAATGGGCCTAAGTGGACTAATGGGCCTAAATGGCCTAAGTGGCCTAATTGACGTAATGGGATTAATGTTACTAATGGGCCTAATGAGATTAATGGGCCAAAGTGGCATAATGGACCTAAGGGGTATATTGGGCCTAAGTGACCTAATGGGCTTGGGTGGCCTAATGGGCATAGTGGGCCTAACGTGCCTAGGGGAAAAGTGGTCCTAATTGGATTAATGGACCTCAACGGCCTAATGGGCCTAAGAAACCTAATGGTCCTAAGTTTCTTAAATGGACTAATGGTCATAGTGGGTCTAAAAGGCCTAATGAGCCTAATATGCATAAGTTGTCTAATGGGCCTAGGTGGCCTAATGGGCTTAATGGGCTTAACGGGCCCAGGTTCCAAATGGGCCAAATGGGCCTAATTGGCCTTAGTGGCCTAATGGTCCTAATGGGTCGAAGTTTCCTAATGGTCCAAAGTTTCCTAATCGACCTAATGGGCATAATGGGCCCAATGGAGCCAATTGTCCAAATGGACCTAAGTGGCCTAATGGGACTAATGGGTCGAATGAGCCTAATTGGCCTAAGTGGAATAATGGGCCAAAGTTGCCTAATCGGCCTAATGGGATTAAGGGTCCTAATGGGACTAAGTGGCCTAAGTGGCCTAATGGGCCTAATTGTCCAAATCAAACTAATGGTCTTAATGGGCCTAGTGGGCCTAAGTGGCCTAATGGGACTTAGTCGCCTAATCAGCCTAATGGGATAAGAGGCATAATGGGCCTAAGTGGAATAATTAGATTAATGGGATTAATTGTCCTAGGGGACTAATGGGTCTAATGGGATGAATGGGCCTAATTAGCCTAAGTGGCCTAATGCACCTAATGGGCCTAAGTGGCCTAATGGGCCTAAGTTGCCTAATTGGTCTAATGGGATTTATGGGCCTTAGGGACCTAATGGGAGTAATGCGCCTATTGTTCCTAATGGGACTAAGTGCACTAATGATCCTAAGTGGCCTAATTGGCCTAATGGGCTTAATGGTCCTAGTGGACCTAGGTTCCCTAATGGGCCTAAGTGGCTTGATCGGCCGAATGGGCCTTAGTGACCAAATAGGCCTAAGTGGCCCAATGGGCATAATGGGCCTAAGTGGCATAATGGTCCTAGTTGGATTAAGTGGCCTAATGGGCCGAATGAGCCTAGGTATCCCAATGGTCCTAATGGGCCTAATGGGCATAAGTGGCCTAATGGGTCTAATGGGCTCGAGTGGCATGATGGGCCTAATGGGCCTAAGTGGCCTCATGGGCCTAAAGGACCTTAGTGGCCTAATGGGCCTCAGTGGACTCATGGTCCAAATAGGCCAAATAGGCCTAATGGTCCTAATGGGCCTAAGTGGCCTATGTGGTCCAATGATCCTAATGGGCATAATGGGCCTAATGGGTCATATGGGCCGAATTGGCCTAATGGGACTAAGTGGTTGAATGAGATGAATGGGTTATTGGGCCTAAGTGTCCTAATGGGCCTAATGGGATCAATGGTCTCAATGGGCCAAAGTGGCCTAATGGGTCAAATGGGCTGAATGGGCTGAATGGGTTGAATGGGCCTAAGTGGACCAATCAGCTTAAAGGGCCTAATGGGCCAAAGTTGCTTAATGGAATGAAGTGGTTGAATGGGCCTAAGTGGCCTAATGGGGCTAATGGACCTAAGTTTCCTAATGGGGCTAATGAGATGAAGTGGACAAATGGGATTAAGTGGCCCAATGGGTCTAATGTGCCGAATGGGTGTAAGTGGCCTAGTAGTCCAAATTGGCCTAATGGGTCAAAGTGGCCTAATGTGCTTAATGGGACCAAGTGGCCGAATGAGTCGAATGGTCCTAAGTGGCCCAACTGGCTGAATGGGCCTAATGGTCCCAATGGGCCTAATGGGCCTAAGTGGCATGCTGGGCCTATTGGGCCTAAGTGGCCTAATGGGCTCAATGGCCTGAATGGGCCTAAGGGGCCCAATGGGACGAATGGACCTAAGGGACAAAGTAGACCAATGGGCTTAATGGGCCTAACCGGTCTAAGGTGCCTCATGGGTCTAATGGCCCGAATGGGCTTAATGGCCCAAATGGGCCAAAGTGGCCTAATCGACCTAATGGGCCTAAGTGGTCTAATGGGAAAAAGTGGCCTAATGGACCTAAGTGGCATAATGGGCCTAATTGGACTAATGGGCCCAAGTGGTCGAATGGGCCTAATGGGCCTAAGGGGCATAATTGGCCTAATGGGCCTAAGTGGGCGAAGTGGCCTAATGGTCCGAAGTGGCCTGATGGACCTGATGGGCCTAAGTTGCCTAATGGGGCTAAGTAACCTAATGGGACTAAGTGGCCACATGGGCGTAATGGGCCAAAGTGGCCTAATGTGCCTAATGGGCCTGCTGGGACGAATGTGCCTAATGGGCCTAATGGGGGTGAATTGGCCTAATTGGCCTAAGTGGCCTAATGGGCCTAAGTGGCCTAATGGGCCGAAGTGACCTCATTAGCATACTAGGCCTAAGTGGATGAATGGGCTGAATGAGCCTAATGAGCCTAATGGTTCTAAGTGGCCTAAGGGGCTTAATGGGCGTAAGTGGCCTAATCGACCAAATGGGTTTAATGGGATGAAGTGGCCTAAGGGGCCTAATGGGCCAAAGTGGCCAAAGTGTCCTAATAAGTCTAATAGGACAAAGTGGCCTAATGGGACTAAGTGGCCTATTAGGCCTAATGGGCCTAAGTAGCCTAATAGGCCTAATGAGATTAATGGGCCTAAATGGACTAATGGTTATAATGGGACGAAGTGGCCTAAGTGTCCTAATGGGCCTAATGGGCCAAAGTAGCCTAATCAACCTAATGTGCCTAAGTGGCTTAATGGGCCTAAGTGGCATAACGGGCCTAAAGGGCCTAAGTGGATGAATGGGCCTAAGTAGCCAGATGGGCCTAATGGGCCTAAGTGGCCCGATGTGCCTAATGGGCCTAAGTGCCCTCATGGGCCTAAAGGGCCTAAGTGGTGTCATGGGCCTAATGGGCCTCACTGGACCCATGGGCCTAATGGGCTTAAAGGGCTTAAGGGGCCTAATGGGCCTAATGGGCCTAAGTGGTTTAATGGGGCTATGTGACCTAGTCAACCTAATGGGCCTAATGGGATTAATGGGCTTAAGTGGTCAAATGGGCCTAAGGGGCCTAATGTATTGAATGGTATTATATGACCTAATAAGCCGAATGGGCCTAATGGGCCTAAGTGGCCTATTGGGCCTAAGTGACCTAATCAGCCTAATGGACCTAATGGGCGTAATGGGCCTAAGTGGTCGAATGTGCCTAATTGGACGAATGGGCCTAATGTGCCTAGTGGTCCTAATGGGTATAATGGGCCTAAGTGGCATAATTAACCTAGTGGGTCTTATGGGCCTAAGTGGTCTAATGGACCCAATGGGCATAAGTGACCAAATGGGCCTAATGGGCCTAATGGGACAAATGTTCCTAGTGAGCCTAAGGGGCCTAAGGGGCCTACTAATCCAAAGCAGCCTAATGGGACTATGTGACCTAATGGGCCCAATGGGCCTAAGTGGCCTAATGGCCCTAAGTGGCCTAATGGGATTAATGGGTCTAATGGGCTTAATGAGTATGGTGGTCCTAAGTGGTCTAAGGGGTCGAATGGGCCTAAAGGGCCTAATGGACCTAAGTGGCCTAATGGGATGCACGATCCTTATGGGACTAAGTGGCCTAATGGTCCCAATGGGCCTAAGTGGCCTAAATATACTAATGGGCCTAACGGGACGAATGGGCCTTGCTGGCCTAATGGGCCTACATGGCCAAATGGGCCTAAGTGGACTAATGGGCCTAAAGATCCTAATCATCCAAAGGGACCTAATGGACCCAAGCTGTATAATCATATTCTAATGAGCCTAAGTGGTACAATGGGCCTAATGGGCACAATGGGCCTAAGTGACCAAATGAGCCTAATGGGCTTAAGTGGCTTAATGGGCTGAATGGGACGAATGGGCCTAAGTGGCCTAATCGGTCTAAAGGGCCTAATGGTCCAATGCATCCTAATGTGCCTAAGTGGCATAATAATCCTAATGGGCCTAAGGGGCCTAATGGTCCTAAAGGGATTAATAGGACAAAGTGGCCTAATGGGCCTAAGTGGCATAATCGTAACCAAATTGGCCTAAGTGGCCAAATGGGCCAAATGGGCCTAAGTGGCATAATCAGTCTAAAGGGAAAAATAAGCCAAAACATCCTAATGGGCCTAAGTGGCATAATCGCCCTAATGGGCCTATTGGCCAAAGTGGCCTAATGGGCCTATTGGGACTAAGTGACCTAATTGGCTAATCGGCCAAAGGGTCATAATTGGCCTAAGTTGTCCAATGGGCCTAAGTGGATGAAGGGGCTATATCAAATTAATTGGCCTAATGGGCCGAATGGGCCTAATGGGCCTAAGTGACTTAATGGGATGAATGTGCCTAAGTGGCCTAATGTGCCTAATGGGCCTAATGGGCCTAAGTGGCCTAATGGCCCTAATGGGATGAACGGGCCTAATGGTCCTAATTAGCCTAGGTTTCCTAATGGGCCTAAATTGCCTAATGGGCTAAATGGGCCTAATAGGTCAATTAGGACTAAGTGGTGTAATGGGCCTAATGAGCCGAATGGGCTTAAGTTGTCTAATGGGCCTAATGGGCTAAATGGGACGAAGTTGCGAAATGGACCTAATGGGTCGAAAGGTCTTAATGGGCCAAATGGGCCTAATGATCCTAATGGACCTTAGTGGCCTAGCAGTCCTAATGGGCCTAGGTGGCCTAATGGGCCTAAGTGGCCCATTGGGTCTAATGGTCCTAAGTGGCCCATTGGGTTTAATGGGCCTAATGGGTTGAACAGACCCAATGGGCCGAAGTGGACTAGTGGGGCGAATTGGCCGAATGGGCCTAATTGGCCGAAGTGGCCTAATGGGCCTAATGGGCCCAATGTGCCTAATGGGCTTACTAGACTGAAGTGGCCTAATTGGCCGAATGGGCCTTAGGGGTCTAATGGGTGTAATGGTTTGAATGTGACAAATGGGACAAAAGGGTCTAATGGGGCTAATGGGCCTAATTAGATGAATGGGTCAGATGGGTCTAATGGGCCTAGTTGGTCGAAGTGGCTTAATGGACCCACTAGTCCTAATGGAAGTATTGGGCCTAATGGACCTAATGGGCCTTAGTGGCCTAATGGTATTAAGTGGACAAATGGACCTAATGCACCTAATGGTTGTAATGGGCCTAATGGGCCTAATTGAACCAATGGGCCTAATGGGCCTAAGTGGCTGAATGGGCCTAAGTAGACCAATGGGCATAATGAGATTGTGGTCTAGTGGGCCTAAGTGGTTGAATGGGACAAATGGACTGAATGGGTCGAATTGGTCGATTGGGTCGAATGGGCCTAAGGGGCCTAAGTGTCCTACTGGGCCCAATGGGCCCAATGGGCCAAATGGTCCTAATGGGACTAAGTGAACTAATGGGCCTAAGTTTTCTAATAGAAATAATGGGCCTAAGTTGCATAATGGGCCTGAGGGGCCTAAGTGGCTTAATGGGACAAAGTGGACGAATAGGCCTAATGGGCATAATGGGCCTCAGTGGCCAAATCGGCCTAATGGGCGTAATGGGACTAAGTTTCCTAATGGGCCTAATGGGACGAAGTTGACCAAATGGACTAATGATCCTAATAGGCCTAATGGCCTTAAGTGGGCCTACTGGGCCTATTGGGCCTAATGGGCTACTGGGCTTAATGGGCCTACTTGGCCTAATGAGACTACTAGGCTTACTAGGCCTAATGGTCCTAAGCGGAATAATGGGCCTGAGTGACCTAATGGGGATAAGTTTCCTAATGGGTATAATGGGTCTAAGTTTCCTAATGGGTCTAATGGGACTAATGGACCTAAGTGGCCTAATGGGCCAAAGTGGACGAATGGGCCTAATGGGCTTAATGGGCATAATGGGCTAAAGTGTCCAAATGGGACTAAGTGGTCTAACAAGCCTAATGGGCTTAAGTGGCTTAATGGACCAAATGGGATTAAGTGGCCTAATGGTCCTAATGGGACTAATGAGCCTTAGTGGCCAGATGGGACTAAGTAGCCTAATGGGCCTAATGGTCCAAATGGGCCTAAGTGGCCTAATGGGACAAAGTGGACGAATGAGCCTAATGGGCATAATGGGTATAATAACTCTAATGGGCCTAAGTGGTCTAATGGGCCCAATGGGCCTAAGTGGCTTAATGGTCCTAATAGGCTTCATGGGCCTAAGTGGACAAATGGGCCTAAGTGGCCTAATGGGCCTCATGGGCCTAATGTTCCTATGTGTCCTAATGGGCCTAAGTGGTCTAATGGGCCTAAGTCAACTAAGGGGACTAATGGGCCTAATGGTCCAAAGTGGCTGAACGGGACTAATGGGCCTAATGTGCCTAAGTCGCCTATGGGGACTCATGGGCCTAATGGTCCTAAGTGGCTGATTGTGACTAATGGGCCTAAGTGGCACAATTGTCCCAATGGGCCTAATGGGCCTAAGTGGGTAAGTGGGACTAAGTGGGTGAATGGGCTTAAGTGACATAATGGGCCTAATGGTCCTAACTGAACTAATGTGCCTAATGGGCCTAAGTGGCACAATGGGCCTAATGATCCTAAGTGGCTAAATGGGTCAAATGATCCTAAGTGGCATAATTGGCCAAATGGTCCAAATGGGTCTAAGTGGCTTAATGGGTCTAAGTGACCTAATGGGCCAAATGGGACTAAGTGGACTAATGCATCTAAGTGGACTAATGGGCCTAAGTTCCCTGATGGGCCTAATGGGCCGAAGTGGCATATGGGTTTAAGTGGCTGAATATGCCTAATGGGCCTATGTGGAGGAGTTAGCCTAATGGTTCGAGGTGAACTAATGGGCGAAATGGGCATAAATGGATCAATGGGCCTAATGGGCCTAATGGTCCTAATGGGCATAATGGGCCTAAGTGGCCTAATGGGATGAATGGGCCTAAGTGGCCTAATAGGCGAAATGTTCCTCAATGGCCTAATAGCCCTAATGGACATAATGGGTTGAATGGGTATAAGTGACCTAATGGGACTAGGTGGCCTGATGGGCCTAATGGTCATAAGTGGAATAATGTGCCTAAGTGGCCTAATGGACCCAATGGGCCTAATGAGATGAAGTGGTCTAAGTGGCTTAATGGGCCTAATGGGCCTAAGTGGCCTAATGGGCCTAATGGGTTAATGGTAATAATGGGCCCAAATAGGAATAATGGGTCTTAGTGGCCTAATGGGACTAATGAGACTGAGTGGCCTAATGGGCTAAATGGGCCGAAGTGGCCTAATGGGACTAATGGGCCTAAGTGGCCTAATGGGATGAATGAGACTCAATGTCCTAATGATCCCAATGGGCCTAATGGGATGAATGGGCCTAATGGGCCTAAGTGGCCTACTATGCCTCAGTGGCCGAAGTGGCCTAATGAGCCAAATGGGATTATGTGGCCTAAAGGGACTAATGGGCCTAATAGAATGAATGGGCCTAAGTGGAATAATGTGACAAAGTGGCATAATGGACCTAAGTGTCCTAATGGGCCAAAGTAGCCTAATGGGCCTGATGGGCCTAATGGGCCTTAGTGGCCTAAGGGGCCAAAGTGGCATATTGGGCCTAATGGTTCTGATGGGCCTAATGAGCCTAATGGGCCTTAGTGGCCTAAGTTTCCTAATATGACTAAGTGTCTTAATGGCCCTACATGGACTAATGGGCCTAATGGGACCTTGTGGCCTAATGGGCCTAAGGGGACTAAGTGGCCTAAGTGGCCTAAGTGGCCTAATGGGCCTAATGGGCCTAAGGCATTGAATGGGCCTAAGTGGCATAATGGGATTAATGGGTCTAATGGGCCTAAGTAGCCTATTGGTCCTAAGCGTCATAATGGTCCTAAGGGGCCTAAGGGCCTAATGGGCCTAATGGGCCTAAGTGGTCTAAGGGTCCTAATGGGCCTAATTGGACTAATGGGTCTAATGGACCTAAGTGGCCTAATGGACCTTAGTGGCTTAATGGGCCTAAGTGGCCTAATGGGTTTAGTGGGCCTAATGGGCATAATTGGCATAATTGGGCTAATCGTCCCAATGGGTCATATGGGCCTAAGTGGCCTAATGGGCCTAATCCAAGGGGCTTAATGGGACAAATGGGCCAAATGGGCCTAAGTGGCCTAATGGGACGAATGGTCCTAAGTGGTCTAATGGGCCTAAGTGGCCTAGTTTTCTTAATGTGCCTCATGGGTCTAAGTTGCCTAAAGGGATTAAGTGGCCTAATGGGTCTAATGGGACTAATGGGTTGAATGAGCCTAAGTGGCATGATGGGCATAATGGGCCTAAGTGGCCTTTTGGCCCTAATCTAATGGACTTAGTGGCCCAAATGGACCTAAGTGGCCTAAAAGGTTGAATGGGCCTAATGGGCCGAAGTGGACCAATGGGCCTAATTGGATGAATGGGCCTAATGGGCGTAATGGGACAAATGGGTTAAATGGTCTTAATGGGCCTAATGGGACTAAGTGGACTAATGGGCCTAATGAGCCTAATGAATAAACTTGATGGCTCTTCACTCTCATGGATCACAATTCTCCCCCGCCTCATCTTCCCCTCCTAGGGCTTTGAGGGTCTGCTCGATGGTGATGATGCTTCTTAACCTACCACATCTTCATCCTTATCTTTCTTTCTTTTTCTTCCCTCTCGAATGATGTGGCTTTCTAGTGTGGTCATCACTTGCCACTCACCACCCCTCTTTCGGTCTATCCCTGCGCATTGAATCCCCATTCTAGGTTTGTGTGTGTGGGTGCTTTAGACGGCTTGGGTCAGTGCTGGTGAGTGAATCTAGTGCCTTCTTTCTCTTATACCCATGATGGCCTACCCATAATGTTTGAATCCACTTTGGTCAGGCTCAATTTGGGATCTAGGCCTACTTGGGATGGTGCTGGAGTAGAGCCGACAATGGTATTAGCTCAGGTTCATTCCTCTGTTTGGATCCTTCTCTATTTTGAGGGTGCGGATTTAGGTCTCATATGGTGATTTTTTTTTGGGATTGATTTTTTTCACTGTTATTGGATCTCTATTTTGTTGGATCGATACATTTTCTTGATTGGTCCCCTACTGAGGCCTCCATCTTCTCATCCTTCCTGCGCTTATTTCCCTGTTAGTCTAGTGCGCGGGTCTTCATTGAGGTTATAGGAGGTGTGGATCAAGTGGCTTAGGGTCTCCAAAAGGGTTAATGGCCCATCTTTGAAGGTTTTAATGATTGTGATGTTCTGTTTTGATGGTTTTTTTTTGTAGCGATGTTAGAGTTTTATCGTGGTGATATGAAGACATCAATGTTGATTAATGGATGTCCTGGTTCATTTTTCTCTAGTTCTCGGCTCTGAAGATGATAATTGATGATGATGAAGGTGGTGTTCCCTATAGGGATGTGGTGACTCTAGAGATGATGGTTACAATGATGATGTTCAGAGTGGATGACAACGGGGTGATGATGATAACGAGTGATGATGATGGAGACAACTTCTTTGACGTGATATCTTCAATGCAATGACTTTTATGAAAATTTATAAAATGATTTAGAGGGCCTAATGGGCTTAAGTGGATTAATATTCCTAATGTGTTGGGACCAAGTTGGATAGAGAAGAAAGTAATAATAGTTTTCTCTAACAGATTGTTGTCTTTTATTGTCAAAGAATATAAATCAATTCACTTCGTAAAGGACTTGAAAACCAGACGATGCTTTGTTGAATTATATTTGAAAATATCATAATTTAGGATAACTTGTGATGCAATCCTTGTGAAGGAAATGGGGGTTAAAGGTACTGCCAGTCATATTCAGTTTTGATTGGAAGGAAAGATTCTAGTGGAAGACATGGAAGGTTCAGTACTTTCTGCTGAAAATATGATGATGCTAAAGGTGTTTTATCAAAGACTATATATCATGATAGATATGGTTTGTGATGAAAGTAGTTTTTTGTTGAATACTCCATATGATAATTAAGAATCATTGGTGTTCTGGAAAAGGAGAGGCTTGCGTGAAAGATTGGTTTTTGAGCGCAAGATTGAAGGGAGTTTGGAATGTTGTGGGCAAGGCATAATTCTAGGTCAAAACATTGAAAAATGGAAAAGTCATGAAGTTCCAGAAAGATTCAAGAAGTCGTTAAAGATAAGGATGGTGCGAATGAGACTTACGTACCCAATGCAACATCAAATGGGGTTTTGTGCGATGTGTTAGGATCTTGAGCGACACATAGGGGTTTTTGCGCATGTGGGACAACAGGGTATATAAATAAGAAGTGACCCCCTCACATTTGATGAGCTCAACCCTTATAGAAATCCCGAGATCTGAGGTGTGAAAGAATTTTAAGAAAAGAGAAGTGCATGAAAGAAATAGAGTTATGTGCAATAAGGTGAAGTTTCCCACAAGAAGAGAGTTGCTTGCAAGATTGAGTTGCGCGCAAGAGGTGTTTCATGACAAAAGTTGAATCTTGCATGCGTGGCATAAAAGTTGTGCGCAAGATGCCAAAAAGGGTGCATGAAAGATTTGGATTCTTCGCATGTATTCAGTTGTGTGTATGATAGTTCTTTCTGACTTCTGGGTAGAAAAGTGAAGATTTGTACCTCAGAGAATACACCTGCTCAATTGTAAAGAAGCACTAAAATACTATAATTATTTATTTTTGCTAAGAGGGTGCACACGTGCTTTAATATTGTTTTCCAGGTGATACACGAGTGTAAGGGAATATCCTACTCATTTTATTCCACATCAAAGGATTGTTTTCTAGTGTATTGTGTGGTACTGGACTATTTTCATACCATATCAAGGACGTAGCTACTCTTGTTGAGTAGTGAACCATGTAAATCTTGTGTTCTTGTGGTTATGTGTGTTCAGAAGGGAAGAAACTCTTTAACAATAGGTTAAGGTTATTTAAAAAATAAGGAAGCATAAAAAGAAAAAGATATCACTGATTCACCCCCTCTCCTTCTTAGTGATACTTGGATCCTGACTGGGCAACTTCATAATGGGCCTAGTTGTCCTAAGTGGCCTAATATGCCTAATGGGACTAAGTGGCCTAATGGGCTGAAGTGGCCCAATGGGCCCAATGGGACTAAGGGTCCAAATGGGCCTAAGTGGCCTAATGGTCCTAATGGCTAATGGGCCTAATGGGCCTAAACGACCTAAGTGGCCTAAAGGGCCAAATGGGCCTAATTGGCCTAAGTGGCTGAGTGGGCTTAAGTAGCCTAATTTGCCTAAGTGAACTAATAGGCCTAATGGGCCTTAGTGTCCTAAGGGGCCTAAGTGGCCTAATGGGCCTAAGTGGCCTAATGGGGCCTAATGGATAATGGGCCTAATTCGACTAAGTGACCTAAGTGGCCTAATGGGCCTAATGGGCCTAAGCATCCTAAGTGGCCTAATGGGAGCAATGGGCCTAAGTGGCATAATGGGTCTAAGTGGCCTAGGTAGCCTAATGGGCCTAATGGGCTTGAGCAGCATAAGTTACCTAAGGGGCGTAATGGGCCTAATGGGCTCAATGTGCCTAAGTGGCCTAATGGTCCTAAGTGGCCTAATGGGCCTAAGCGGCCAGAGTGGCCTAAAGAGATAAATGGGTCAAATGGGCTCAACGGGCTTAAGTGGCCTAATGGTCCTAAGTGGCCTAAGTGGCCTAATGGGCCTAATGGTCCTAAGCGACCTAAGTGGCATAAGGGTCCAAATTGGACTAATGGGTTCAATGGGCCTAAGTGTCCTAATGGGCCTAAGTGTCCGAATGAGCCTAAGTGGCCTAATGGGCCTAAGTGGCCTAAGTGACCTAATGAGCCTAATGGGCCTAAGTGGCCTAATGGACCTAATGGGTTTAATGTGGATAATTGATCCAATTGGACTAATAGGATGAATGGGCCCAATGGGCCAAGTGGGACTAATAGGCCTCAATGGTCTAATGGTCCTAAGTGGCCTAATTGGCCCAATGGGCCCAGGTGGCCTAATCGCCATAATTTGTCGAATGGGCCTAAGTTTCCTAATGGTACTAATGGGTTGAATGCACCTAATGACCCCAATGGACCTAAGTGTCCTAATGGGCCTAATGGGTTTAATGAGCCTAAGTGGCCTAATGGGCCTTTGTGAGCCTAAGTGGACCAATGGGCCTAAGTGGCCTAATCAGCCTAATGGGACTAAGTGGACTAATGGGCCTAATGGTTCAATTAGGCCTAAGTGGCCTAATGAGCCTAATGGGACTAATGTAACTAATGATCCTAAGTGGCCTAATCGGCGTAATGGGCCTAATGGGCCTAAGTGGCATAATCGTCGTAATGGGACTAATGGGCCTAAGTGGAATAATGAGCCAATGGGCCTAAGTGTCCTAATGGGCCGAATGGGCCGAATGGGACTAATGGGCCTAAGTGACCTAATGGGTCTTAGTGACTAGATGATCCTAAGTGGCCTAATCAGTCTAATGGGCCTAATTAGGCCTTAGGTATTAGTGTTTTAGATATAGTGTTTTAGGTCTAGGTTTTAGGATTTTTTTTGTTCTAATTGGCCTAAATTGGTCTAAATTGGCCTAATTTACCAAATGGACAAATGAAAAATTAGCCTAATGGCCCAATAAACGAATGGGATATTTTCCTAATGACCTAAATGACCTAATTAGTCTAAATAGCCTAATGGACCAATAGCCTAAGGCCCTAATTTTCATAATAGCCTAATTGGCATAAATGAACTAATTGGTCTAAATAGTCCATTTAGTCAAAATGGATTAAATGTTCTAATTAGATTAAATGGACTAATTGGCCTAATTGGCCAAATTGACCTAATTGGCCTAATTGGCCTAAACTGGCCGAAATGGCCAAATGGGTCTGAATGGTCTAATTGGTCTAAATAGACTAAATGGTCTAATTGGATTAAATTTTTTAGTTGGCCTAATCAATCTAATTAGAATAATTATCATAAATTGGTGTAAATGGTCAAATAGACAAATAAAACTTTGACCTAATGGTGTAATGAACTAATGGGATAATGGTCTAATGGCCAAATTGGTCTAAATAGCATAATGTCCTAATCGGCAGAAATGACCAAATTGGTCTAAATGGCCTAATTGGTCCAAATGGATTAAATGATATAATTAGATTAAATAGTCTAATTAGAATAATTGTCCTAATTTACCTAAATGGTTTAATTGGCCTAATTTTCCTAACCTAAATGGACTAATAGACTAAATGGCCTAATGGACTAATTAGCCTAAATGGATTAAAGGCCTAAATTGCCTATATCCTAATGACCTAATTGGACCAATTTCCTAATTGGAATAAACAAACTAATTGGATTAAATGGCCTAATTGGTCTAATAGACCTCATTGGCCTAATTTGCCTAATTCGCCTAATTCACCTAAATTGCCTAATTGAATAATTAAGAAAATAGCCAAATGGAAAAATGATCAAAATTACCAAGTGATGATGCGAGACGCACGGGGGGGCCCGATCTTCACGGCGTAGGGCGGCGGATGATGGATGCGGTTTGGGGCTAAGTGACGAGTGAAGGGTATGGATAGTGGAAGCAAGTAGTCAACCAACGCTATATGGAGCGTGACCTACTACTTAGACAACACACTCAAGGGAGAGGTGTGATGGCCAATCCACACAACAACACACTTGGGTTGAGGCACGGAATTGGGGGCTTTGTGATCTTGGATCACCAATCTAACTTGTAGATTGACAAGGCAAGAATGCACAAGAGCAAGGGGGAAAACTCGGGATAATCCTCACACAACGGAGAGAAACAAAGCATAAGCTCTCAAATTAAGTCTTGAATGCCAATACAATGCCATGGGGTGGCTATTTATAGCCAAGGGGGTGATACAATGGTCAAGGGTCTAATACCCTAAAGTCATAAAGTCTAAACCTACCTTGTCCCCTTAAAAGTCAAAAAGATAAAAGCCAACAAAGACTTTTGGAAAAGAAGCACACAACTTTCCAACATAGCCCACCGGATTTGACTTTGAGTGCATAGCCCACCGGATTTGACTTTGGTGTCCAAAGATGCCATTTCTAGAATCCTCCATGTGGGCAAGGCCTCCAAATTCGTGCAACCATGTGGGCCAAGCTTTAATCATCAATTTTGGGCTTGAATAAGTGATATTAAATGCCCATTTGCTCCATCCGTGCAAGATAATACCCATTGGGCCTTTAATGAAGCAAGATGAGTGCCCATTGAAGCATTCAACCTCTTTAATCTTCCTCGCGTCATTGGGCCTTGCAAATCCAATTCCTCCACCCGAGCAATCGACTCGGTGCCTTCCGCATGGTTCGCATCAAGTGACTGAATAACCAAATAACACAAAAAAAATTGAATTAGACTAAAATGAACATACAAGAGGAATCCATACCATACACATGTTTATCAGGCTAATTAGTATGTATTGTTTATGTTAGGTCACTAGTATGAAATTTCTAATTAAATTTATTTTTAGATGCTTCTTAATTTTAAGGATTTCTTCAATAGATACAATTTTAATTCATTCTAGGTTTATCACTTTTATATTATTCAATAATTTAGTATTATACTAATCAATTTCATTTACAATAAGCATCATTTGGCATCGAAGGTTCTATGCCACGAGAAAAATTATTTTCCTTGACTAGGAAGTAAAATAATGGAAGTGTTGTAAATGTACAAACACAAGAAAAGATTGTAATTTTTTATTGATATTTAAAATTTTGATACATAATTCATAACTAAATATCTTGTTTATATTTTCAACAGTGTGTCCTGGAGGCCCTCGATGAGAAAGAAGATGACAAATTCGGGCTAAATGATTATTTGAGACAGGTATTATGTGAGGAGTGACATGGGAGAGTCTAATGTCGAACCATGAAAAACAACATTCCCACTAGATATTGGCCCTCATTGTGTGCCTCTCCAACCTATCAAACCACTGAGATGAAAAAAGCTCATGCAGAAGTAGATGACGCCAAAAAATAGCTATACAGGAGCATGAAAGAAGTAAATTGGTCACCGAACACTTCCTAAAAGATATATCAGTTATAAGTCCACCACTTCCATCAGAGACTGCTATTAATTTTGATTTATGTATGAAATCAATTTTCTCTTTATATGATACCTTGAGTGATTTCAATGAGGGTCCTAGTGGTGGTCGAGCTAATGGCGGTTGCAGTGGAGGTGGTGGGGGGTGGTGACAAAGGTGGTAGTGGTGACAGTGTTGGTGGTGGTGGTTTCGGGCATAACAAAAGTGTGTGAAGATGGATGATATATTTAAATTTATTTTAATAATTGTTTCCTGAAACCAAGTGTGAGGGTCATTAACGTAAAATTTAAAATTAATTTATATAATTTTTAAAGAAATAAATACTTGTGCTTAGGAAATTTCTTCATTAGTGAATCTTGATCATCTGAAAAGACCCTTTCAGATTACCATCATTACACTGTGAGGATCACAGGATAAAATCCCTCTAGTGACGATCCACATGTGCTCCTATGATCTATGAGAAACACCACTCGATCTCCAGGTGCTAGCGCGACGAGTCGAGTGTCTTATGTTGTTCGTTCTTGATCACTCATTCTTCGGCCTAATTGACCTAATTTGCCTAAATTGTCTAATTAGTTTAATTTTCCTAATTGTACTAATTGGCTTAAATGGCCTAAATTGACTAAATCGTTTTAAATGTCCTAATAATCTTAATTGGCATAAATGGCCTAATTGGCCAAATTGACTTAAATGGTCTAAATTAGCCTAAATGACCTAAATTGGCCTAAATGGCCTAATTGTACTAAATTGACTTAAATGACCTAAATTATATAATTGGATTAGTTGGTCTAATTGGAATAAATGTCCTAAATGGCCTAAATGGACTAATTGGAATAAATGGCATAAATGGCCTATATGACATAATTGCTTAATTGACCTAAATGGCCTAAATGGTTTAATTGGCCTAATTGGCCTAAATGGATTAGTTGTAATATATGGACTAATTGGCCTAATTGGCATAAATGGACTAAATTGACTAATTGGCCTAATTGACCTAATTTGGCTAAATATACTAAATTAACCTAAATGACCTAAATTGGATTAATTGAACAAATTGGTCTAAATGGTCTAAATGAAAAAATTGGCCTAAATGATCTAAATGACCAAATTTATATAATCGGCCTAAATTTCATAAATGACCTAATTGGTATAATTGCCCTAAATGGCCTAAATTGACATAAATGACCTAAATTGGCCTAAATGGCATAATTGTCTTAATTGTCCTGAATTTCCTGACTGAAATAATTGGACTAATTGTCATAATTTTTACAATTGGTATAAATGAGATAAATTGGCCCAAATATCCTAATTGGTGTAAATGGCCAAAATTGGCCTAAATGACCTAAATGGCAAAAATTGGTCTAATTGGTCTAAATGGCCTAAATTGGCCTAAATGACCTAATTGGCCTAAATTGCCTAAATTTTATAATTTAACTAATTGATATAATTGGCCTAAATGTCCTAAATTGTACTAAATGGAAAAAATGGCCAATATTGGACCGAATCGCCTAAATTGGCCTAAATGGCATAATTGGCATAAATTGCCTAAATTGCATAATTGGACTAATTGGCATGAATGGTCTAAATTTTCCTAATCAGCTTAAATGGACTAATAGAAATAATTGGACTAATTGGTATAAATTACCTAAATTGGCATAAATGACATAATTGGCCTAAATGGTCTAAATTGGCCTAAATAGCCTAAATGGCCTAAATTTTCCTAAATGGCCTAATTAACCTAAATACCTAAATTGGCCTAAATGGCCTAAATGAAGTAAATTTCCTAATTGGAAAATTTTCCTAATTGACCTAATTGGACTAAATTGGCCTAAATGGTCTAAATATTCTAATGGGCCTAAATAGCCTTAAGAGGCTAAATTGGCCTAATTGGTCTGAATTGGTCTCATTGGCCTAAATGGCCTGAATTGGACTAAATGACCTCAATGGCCTAATTCGTCTAAATGGTATAAATGTCCTAATTATTCTAATTGGCCTAAACGACCTAAATTTTCCTAAATTGACTAATGGGCATAAGGGTCGAATGGTCCTAAGTGGCCAAAGTGGCTTAATGGGCCTAATTGGTCTAATGGGCTTAAGTGGCCTAATGGGATTAATGGGACTAAGTGGCCTAATGGGATAATTGGGCCTAAGTTCCATAATGGGTCTAATGGGCCTAATGGACTTAATAGGCCTATTGGGTCCATTGGTCCAAAGTGGCATAATGGTCCGAAGTGGCCTAATGGGCCGAATGGGCCTATTGGGCCTAAGTGGACTAATGGGAATATTGGTTCTAGGTGTACCAATGGTCTCATTAAGTCCAATTCGGCCTTATGGGATGAATGAGATTAATGGGTTGAATGGACTAGTTAGGCCTAAGTGGCCTGATTGGCCTAATGAGCCTAATGAGCCTGATGGGCCTAAGTGTCCTAATGGCCCCATTATAGTCAATTTGGACTAATGGGCCTAATGGATGAATTGGACTAATGTAACTAATGGGCCTAATGGGCCTAATGAGCCTAATGGGTCTAAGGGGTCTAATGGGCATAAGTGGATGAATGGGCCTAAGTGGCCTAATTGGCCTAATGTGTCAAATGGGCCTAAGTGTCCTAATGGGTCTAAGGGGCCTAATGGGCCTAAGTGGCCTAATGGAACTAAGTGGCATAATGCCCCTAAGTGTCATAATGGATCTAAGTTGCCTAAGTGGCCGAATAGGCCTAATGGGCCTATTGGGCCTAAGTGAACTAATGGGGCTAATGGGCCTATTGGCCTAATTGGCCTAATGGGAATAATGGGTCTGGTGGTCCTATTGGGATTATTGGGTCTATTCGGCCTAAGTGACCTAATGAGCCTAATGGCCTAATTGTCCTAATGGGCCTAAGAGGCCCAATGGTCCCAATGGGCCTAATGGGTCTAAGGGTCCTAATAGGACTAAGTGGACTAATGGGAATTTTAGACCTATTGAGCCTAAGTGGTCCAATAGGACCAATGGTCTAGATGGGACTAATGTTCCCATTATGAATAATTCAACCTAATGGGTCCAATGGGCCTAAGTGGCCTAATGGGTCAAAGTGGCCCAAGTTTTTTAATGGTCCTAATGGGTCTAAGTGGCCTAAGTTGCCTAATGGACCTAATGGGTACAATGGGTCTAAGTGGTCGAATGGTCCTAAGTGGTTAAAGTTTCCTAATGGTCCTAATGGGTCCAATGGGTCTAAGTGGCCTAAGTTTCCCAATGGTCCTAATGGGTCCAATGGATCTTTGCGGTCGAATGGGCCGAAGTGACCTAAGTTTCCTAATGAGCCTAATGGGCCTAATGGGTCTAATGGGTCTAATGGGCCTAAGTGGCCTAATCAGACTAATGGGTCTAATTGGTCTAATTGGATGAATGGGTTTAATGTGCACAGGTGGTCTAATGGGATGAATGGGTCTAATGGTACTAAGTGGCCTGATGGGCCTAAGTGTCCGAATGGGCCAAGTGGCCTAAGTTGCCTAATGGGTCTCATGAGCCTCATGGGTCTAATGGGTCTAAGTGGCCTAAGTTTCCTAATGGAACCATGGGCCTAATTGGTCTAATGAACCTAAGTGGCCAAAGTTACCTAATGGTCCCAATGGTTCGAATGGGCCTAATGGGCCCAATGGGTCTAATGAGCCTAATGGGTCCAGTGAACCTAAGTGGCTTAAGTTTCCTAATGGGCCAAAGTGGCATAATGGTCTTAATGGGCCTAAGTGTCCTAATGGGCCTAATGAGCTTAAGTGGAATAATTGGCCTAATGGGTCAAATGGGCCTAAGTGAACTAAGTTGCCTAATGGGCTGAAGTGGTCTAAGGGGTCTAATGGGCCTAAGTGGCCTAATGGTCCTAATGGGCCTAAGTGGCCTAAAGTGACTTATGGGTATAATAAGCCTAATTGGTCTAATGGGTCTAATAGTTCTAATAGTTATAAGTGGCCTAATGGGCCTAAGTAGCCTAAGTTTCCTAATGGGCCTAATGGGCCAAATGGGTCCAATGGTTCTAGGTGGCTCAATGGGCCTGAGTGGCCTAAGTTGCCTAATGGGACTAATGGGATTAATGTGTCTAATGGGCCTAAGTGGCCTAATCTGCCTTATGGTTCTAATGGGCCTAATGGGTCTAATGAGCCTAAGTGGCCTAATGGGTCGTATTGGTTGAATGGGAATAACATTAGTGGAAAAAAGGCTTTTTGGGACAATGTATTTACGACGGGATCCCGTCGCAAATGGATTGTTGCAGAAAATGGAATCGCAAATATTATCTTTTACAACAG
Organism: Viscum album; assembly: GCA_963277665.1. Lineage (NCBI taxonomy): Eukaryota > Viridiplantae > Streptophyta > Magnoliopsida > Santalales > Viscaceae > Viscum > Viscum album. Next base: position 607,584,310 of record OY728147.1, read on the forward strand.
TCCGTCGCAAAAGGTTATTATCTTTAATGGGTAGTGGCACCATCACAAATAGGTTTAGTGTTTTTTTAAACTTTATTGCGACGGGCCGACCACCCTTCAGAAATATTGTTCACGTTTTTTAAAAAAACTTTTTGAAATGGACCGTCATAATGAGTATTTGTGATGGTCCATCGCAAATACTATGGAAAATACAAAAAAATAAACCCTTTTGTGACGGTCCCGTCGCAAATAGTTGAAAAAATAAAATAAAATAAAATAATATTGATAAAAATATAATATTAATATAAATTAAATCATAACATTAATATTATTACAATAAAATTATTTATAAAATAATAATAATAATAATAATAATAATATAATATTAATATGAATGAAATAATAATATTAATATTCATAAAGTAAAATTAATTATAAAAAAAATAAATTATATAATTATATAATTATTAATATTAATGAAATAATAATATTAATATTAGTAATATAATAAAAACCTCAGTATTCAAAAAAATATAAAAATATATTAATTAATAAAATAATAAATATAATAAATATAAATAAATAATAAAAATTATAATATTGAAGAAAATATAAAAAATGCGCTATTTAAAACTTTAAATAGTTAATATTACAAAAAAAAATATTCAAATGTTTCGTTATAAAATAAAAGTACATCACTGAGGGGGAGGGTCGTCTGGAGGAGCTGGAGGAGATGGTGGGGGGAACTCCATCCCTAAACTGCGAGTCAGACATCGCATGTACTCCATCTTCTCCTGCTCATACAGATGCCACCATCGATGCATCTCATTATGCATCTCCTATTGCTGCTGCTACTGTTGTTGTAGGAACTTTTTCTACTGTTGTTGCAGCCACTGACACATCTAATCCTACTCCCTACACATAGTCTCAATAAGTTCCAATGAGCTCGCAAATTCTCCTCATATTGTTCATTTGATGATGAGGACTCTTCGTGAGATCCTCTTGAGCTAGACGCTGACATCGCAGAGGTGCCATAAAAACCTCTAGGGGTTAATCGAGTGCTAATAGCATTTAAGTGTGTTAATGTTCATCCTCATCCTCATCTTCATAGCTATCGATTTCAATGTCTTCATCTTCCTCCTCAGCATCATAAATTTCCATATTAGTTTCAGTTTCATCATCTCTTGTCATTTTAAATTAATTTGTAATTTCATTAACATCATCGTCACCATCGGCCCTTAACTATGGGGTGTCAACAATGATATTCATGTCTCTTCATGAAAAAGATGGATTCAGAGTATTTTCTTGAAAAATTTCAATTCCTTGCACTTTAGCAGAACCACATTCACTTTCAGTAAACTGATTATCTCAAGATTTAATTTTTATTATGCTCTACCAATCACGCAACTCCCTTGAAGTAGAATAATCTTTGCTTAATAAATTTGATGGTCCTGATGAGCTAATAAAAATGGTTCATTTACTACAAGAATACTTTTATATTGAATATAAACGATTCCATGGATTGGATGAACACACAAGCCTCTCTCATTATCCAACCACTAACATTTAAACATCGTTATGTAATTTTGTCTCAGATAACACAGTTCAATGATTTCTTCTAGCATGTTGTAAAAGTCAACTTTAGTTTCTCTATAATGATATCCTATCAAGAAAACACCATTATTAATTTTTTTGATTCCCCATATGCATGTGTATTAAATCGAAAACCATTCACCACATATGCATTATAAGATTTAATCATTTTGGATGGTGGGTTACTCAATACACACAATTGATTATTAATTTTATCAGCATGTTGAGATACCTGAAAATTTGTAAAACAATTATCACTATAAAAAGTATTAAAATTATTTTTTATGTGAAATAAAAAATAATTTATGTTACAAGTTTTTGAAACCAGTAGGAATATTTTTTGATGAAGTTCTTCAAAAGAAGCTGCTATAATTTATGGAAACTATTTCTTGATATGATTATCATATAACCTATAAATAAAATAAGATTAATGTACTATTACAGAAATTATAGAATAATTTATAGGAGCACTCACAGTACAAATGGTTTCATTTCTTCATAGTTGATAAGAATATATGTATGATCTTTGTAATGTTCATCGTCTGAAATCCATCATTCATGAACTCCATCTAAGACAAGTTCAAGCTGATTGAAAAATAATAATTGATTTCTCATATCATCGTCAATATTTCCCTCAATATGGCTCAAGCGATTGTGTTTTAAGGGACATTAAGATTGAAATTAATGAGAGCATAAAAAAGAAATTTCCTCTTGAAAATAAGCTTCTGCAATTAAGCCTTCAACTGATGCTTCGTTATGTACTTTTTTTTCAATTTTTGCATGAATATCTCAAATGGGTACATCCATCAGAACTATAACTGACCTCCATATTTTGTTTCATGCATAAAATGTAATATAAAATGTTCCATTTATTCAAAAAATCCCAGCGAGAATATTTTTTTCAATTTACATAAAATTAAAATAAAATCTTCTTGCAGTTTTCTTACTACATCATAGTCTATTTTTGATGCACAAATCTCTCGAAAAAAAATATGATATGTCTATTAGCACGTCCCAAATAATAGGATTTAACAAACCTCTTTATCTAATCAACATAATTCTTTCTATTAAAACATGATAGTCGTGACTTTTCAATCCTATAATATGATCATTTCTGACACATCTTCCCAAATTGGAAGAATAACCATCTGGAAGTCTCAAATATGAAATCCACTAACAAAATAATAATCAACTCTATTTGGACAATGTATAAGATTCTTTTGGATTCATTAACTTCTGTGATCTGATATTTTCAAATGGTTCAAGTTCTGGTCGCTTTCAAATTTGGGAAAAATCTAATTGTGCCTTTATATTATCTTTGGTCTTACCTGGTGTATTCAAAACTATATGAAATAAATTATCAAAATAGTTATTCTCAATATGCATCACATTCAACATGTGACAGACCATAACATCTGACCAATATGGAAAATCTCAAAAAATTCTCCGTTTTATCCAATTATGCTCTTTTCCGAACCCACCAATTTTTTATTGGTTTATTATTGGTCCAAATTTTCTGGGAGGTAATGAAGAGACAATTTAATTTAACTATGTACCTGAGATCATTATTGGAGGCCCATATTTTTCAACTATTCCTTTTGTAAAATGATATTTGTTTCTTCAAAAAGGATGATCAGTTGGAAGAAATCTATGATGACAGTCGAAAAAACAAGGTTTTTTTTATATTGGCAAGCATAAACACTTTATTGTCTCTCATAGAGTACGAACATGATTTTGGACCATGTGTACTCTAGCCAAATAACATTTCTTATGATGGGAATTCACTAATTTTCCACATCAATGCAGCTCTATGTAGGAAGTTTTATTTCGAGCAACATCATATGTACTAACATCATTACTCTGTAGTGAATTTAACTCATCAATCAATGGTTTAAAATAAACATCAATATTTGTTTTCAGATGACCTAGAATTAATAAGTTCAAAGGATATATGGATCCTTCATAAACATCCATGGAGGTAAATTATACGAAGTTATAATGACAGGAAAACATGAATACTAACTACCATAAGAACCAAATGGACAGAAACTATCAATAGAAAGACCCAATCACATGATTTAGGCTTCTAAATCAAAAGACAAATGCACCTGGTCAAAATGTTTCCATTAATCACAATTAGAGGGATAGTTTAAGCTTTTACTGGTTGAAATGTTGGTTTTGTGCTATGACATCAATAATGCTGTGTTTTGAGACATAAATAAATGCTGCAATCTAGGTGTGAGCGGGAAATATCTCAATTTTTTTACAAGAAAAAATCTAGACTTCCCTGATTGAAGTTCTTTATACCTTGATTGTCCACATGTAGGACAACTATCCAATGACTCATTTTCACCATAATATAAGATGCAGTCATTTGAGAATACATGAATCTTCTGATAAATAAGACCTGGATTACGAACTGGCCTCTTACTCTCATTGAAATTTACAGGTAGCCCATTTCCTTCAGGTAGTAGTGTTTTTAACAAAGAGAATATTTGATCAAAACAACTATTTGACATTCCATTATCTGATTTAATAGCCATAAATTTAGCAACTGCTTTAAACTTGCTTATCTTACAACCAAGATATAAGACATCTTCAGCAGACCTCAACAACTCGTATAAATTAGATGGTTCCAACTCCAGAGTTAAATCAATATCATCCTAAGTTTCAGTTTTTTGAAAAGACGGACCTCCACATCATGTACTAAATTTTGAAACTATGCTGGATCTGGAACCAAATTATTATTATCTTCTCTGAAACTGTGTTCACCATGTTGATACCAAAAAACATGATCTGGTTGAAAACCAAAATTCAATAAATGACTGCTAAAATTGTAAAATGTGTCATACGTCCTCAGAGCACATTTTTTACAAGGACACTTAATTTTCTCTTCTGAAACAAATTTTGGTTGTGATGATGAAAATGATAAGAAATCTTGAACACCCTCAATATATACAGGATTTAAACCAGAACCGTTTGGATTCATGTGCTGATTTATCCAAGCACGATCATTTAATAATGACTGTTGTCAACTTCCTTGTTCTATATTTTTCTAAAAAATTTGAATAATTAGTTATTTTGTATAATTATATATAAGATAAACATTATCCAAAAAAGGGAAGACAATTAAATTCTCTTTTCTAGAAATTTATAATAATTTCTATTATTTTATAGTTATTTATAATTTTTTAAGATTTTTTACCAATCTAAACTCATTTATAACAAATTATACTAATTACCACTAATTATTATTAATTACAGGTATTTTATACTAATTATTGTAAATTACCGATGGCACAATTTCCAATGGATTGGCGGCAACACTTTTTCCTGATGATTATCCCCTTGCAACTTTATGCGACTAATATCACTATGAAAAGTTTGCTCTGACATACGAATATCCATTTTTATATGCACGATGACGGAGAGTAGGGAAGCCTCTTCGTGCTTCTCTCCATGCTCGTGCATAAGAAAATTGATATTTGTACATCGAAGAATAATTTGCATAGTAATTTCAGTTAGAGAAGTTCCAAGGAGATGATTCGCCAGGAAGAAGAGCCTCTTTTTTCTATCATCTCACCTCCTTACAACTTTCTCCGACTTAAATCACTATGAAAAATCTGCTTTGACTGATTTCAGTGGGAGAAATTTGCAAGGAGCTGAGTCATCGATCAAAAGGATTCTCTTCAATCCACTGGAAATTTTTCCATTTTATCAATGTACTCAAATTTATTCCAATTTATTACTAATTAATCCTAATTATTACTAATTAATCTAAATTATTACTAATTAATTCTAATTATTACTAATTAATCCCAATTGTTACTAATTCTTACTAATTCTTACTAATTAATCCTAATTCTTATTAATTATTACTAATTGTAACTAATTGTTACTAAATGTTACTAATTGTTACTAATTAATAATAATTAATCCTAATTAATCCCAATTAAATCTAATTATTACAAATTAATCCAAATTATTACTAATTAATCCTAATTAATCCTAATTAATCCCAATTATTACCAATTAATCCTAATTATTACTAATTAATCCTAATTATTACTAATTATTACTAATTAATCCTAATTATTACTAATTAATCCTAATTATTACTAATAAATCCTAATTATTACTACTTATTTCAATTTTTTACAATTTATCAAAATTTATTACTAATTATTACTAATTATTATAATTTTTTACTAATTATTACTAATTATTACAATATATTACTAATTATTGATAATTATTACTTATTAATCCTAATTATTGATAATTATTACTAATTAATTGTAATTATGGATAATCATTACTAATTATTACGAGATAATTCTAATTATTATAAATTATTACTAATTATTACAAATTATTACTAATTATTTCTAATTAATGCTAATTATTATAAATTATTACTAATTATTACAAATTATTAGAAATTATATATAATTAATCCAAATTAATCCTAATTATTACTGATTATTACTAATTATTAATAATTATTACAATTTATTTCTAATTATTAAAATTTATTACTAATTATTACAATTTATTAGTAATTATTACAATTTATTACTAAATATAACAATTTATTAATAATTATCACAATTTATTACTAATTATTACTAATTATTACTAATTATTACAATTTATTACTAATTAATACTAATTAATACCAATTGATACAAATTATTTCTAATTATTTCTAATTATTTCTAATTATTACTAATTATTACAATTTATTACAATTTATTTCCTATTAGTACTAATTATTACTAATTATTACTAATTATTCCTAATTATTACAAATTATTTCTAATTATTACTAATTATTAAAATTTATTAATAATTATTACAAATTATTGCAAATTATTACAATTTATTAACATTTATTTCTAATTATTACAATTTATTACTAATTATTACAATTTATTACTAACTAATACTAAGTTATACTAATTAATACTAACTAATACTAATTATTGCTAATTATTCTTAATTATTACTAATTATTACTAATTATTTATAATTTTTACTAATTATTTATAATTTTTACTAATTATTTCTAATTGTTACTAATTATTACAGATTATTTCTAATTATTACAAATTATTACTAATTATTACTAATTATTACTAATTAATACTAATTATTACAAATTATTACTAATTATTACTAATTATTACAATTTATTAAAATTTATTACAATTTATTACAATTTATTACTAATTATTACAATTTATTACTAGTTAATACTAATTATAACTAATTAATCCTCATATTACAATTTATTACTAATTATTACATTTTATTACTAACTATTTCAATTTATTACTAATTATTTCAATTTATTACTAATTATTTCAATTTATTACTAATGATATCAATTTATTACTAATTATTTCAATTTATTACTAATTATTTCAATTAATTAATAATTATTAAAATTTATTACTAATTATTAAAATTTATTACTAATTATTACAATATATTACTAATTATTACAATTTATTAATAATTATTACAATGTATTACTAATTATTGATAATTATTACTGATTATTCATAATTATTAATAATTATTACTGATTAAACATAATTATGGATAATTATTACTAATTATTACTAAATAATTCTAATTAATATAAATTATTACTAATTATTACAAATTATTACAAACTATTTCTAATTAATCCTAATCAATCCTGATTATTACTAATTATTACTATTTATTAATAATTATTACAATTTATTACTAATTATTAAAATTTATTACTAATTATTACAATTTATTTCTAATTATTACAATTTATTTCTAATTATTACAATTTAATACTAATTAATACTAATTAATACAAACTATTTCTAATTATTTCTAATTATTTATAATTATTTCTAACTATTACTAGTTATTACAATTTATTACAATTTATTACAATTTATTGCTAATTAGTACTAATTATTTCTAATTATTTCTAATTATTACTAATTATTACTAATTATTACTAATTATTACAAATTATTACTAATTATTACAATTTATTAAAATTTATTACAATTTATTACAATTTATTACAATTTATTACTAATTATTACAATTTATTACTAATTATTACAATTTATTACTAGTTAATCCTAATTATAACTAATTAATCCTAATTATTACAATTTATTACTAATTATTACAATTTATTCATTATTATTTCAATTTATTACTAATTATTTCAATTTATTACTAATTATTTCAATTTATTACTAATTATTTCAATTTATTACTATTTATTTCAATTAATTAATAATTATTAAAATTTATTACTAATTATTTAAATTTATTACTAATTATTACAATTTATTACTAATTATTACAATTTATTACTAATTATTACAATTTATTACTAATTATTACAATTTATTACTAATCATTACAATTTATTACTAATTATTTATAATTAACACTTAGACACAATTATTCATAAAAATAAATACTGAAAAAACAAATATCTAATTCTAATTTAATTTAATTGCATCTAACTAAAAAAATTGTAAATAACTTAAAATAAAATAAATTAACAAAACAATAAAAAAATAGACAAATACCTTGAAACTGAAGTTTTCGGAATATAAAAGTCACGGATTATGTTCCAATTTAAAATTTTAAACTATGAAAAATTTTAGAATAATTTTTTTCAGAAGTGATAGAGAGAGAAGTTGAGAAATAAGTAGAACGAGAGAAAAAACAGATGTGGGTATATGTAGGTTAGATTATTTGTGACGGGTCCCGTCTCAAATGCCCATTGCCCACATTAATTAAAGTCGAATGAAAAAAATTATTTGCGATAGGACCCGTCACAAATGGGTGCCTCTCGACATACTATTTGCGGCATGACAAGTATCCCATCGCAAATACTAAAAACCGTCGCCGAGTATTTGCGATGGGAATTGGAACCCGTCGCAACTATCCGTGCCTGCGGGTTAACGCGCATTTGACACCAAACTTTTTTGCAACGGGTCATAACCCCCCACACCCCGTCGCAAATAACTATTATTTGCGATGAGCCGATTATCCCGTCACAAATAACCCCTTCGGACGGGTTATTTGCGACGACCCCCTGACCCGTTACAAATAAGTCGTCGCAAATTGTCATTTTTCCCATAATGTAATGGGCCTAATGCGCCTAATGGGCCTAATTGGTCTAAAGCCCCCGATGAACCTAATGGGCGTAATGTGCCGAAGTGGCTTAATAGGCCTAAGTGGCCTCAGTGGCCTAATGGGCCTAATGGGTCTAAGTGGCCTTAGTGGCCTAATGGGCCTAAGTGGCCCAATACGTTGAATTGATCTAAGTGGCCTAATGGACCTAATGGGCCTAAGTGGTCGAATGGGCCTAATGGGCCTGTGTGGCATAATGAGATTGACGGGCCTAATGGGTCCAATGAGCCTCAGTGGACTCATGGGCCAAATGGGCCTAAGTTGACTAAGTGGCCTAAAGGGCCTAAGTGGACTAATGGGGCTCAATGGCCCAATGAGCCTAATGGGCCTAATGAGTGTAAGTGGACCAAGTGACCTAATGGGCCTAATTCGACTAATGGGCCTTAGTGGCCTAATGGGCCTAATGGGCATAAGTGGCCTAATGGGCCTAATGGGCCTAATTGGCCTAAGTGGCCTAATGAGCAGAATGAGCTTAAGTGGCCTAATGGGCCTAATGTGCCTAATGGGCTCGAGTGGCCAAAATGGCCTAATGGGCCTAATGGGCCACAACGACCTAATGGGCCTCAGTGGCTGAAATAGCCTGAAGGGCATAATTGGACTAATGGGACTAAGTGGCCTAATGGGCCTAAGTGGCATAATGGGCCTAATGGGCGTAAGTGGCATAATGAGCTTAAGTGGCCTAATGGGCTTAATGGGCATAATGGGCATAAGTGGCCTAAGTGGCCTAAGTGGCCTAAGGGGTCTAAGTGGCCTAATGGACCTAAGTGGCCTAATGAACCTAATGGGCCTAAATGGCCTATGGGGCCTAAGAGGCCTAATGGGCCTAATGGGCCTTAGTGGCCTACTAGCCCTAATGGGCTTAATGGGCCTATGTTGCCTAATGGACTTAATGGGCCTAATGGGCCTAAGTCGCCTAATGAGACGAATGTGCCTAAGTGGTCGAATGGACCTCAATGGCCCAATGGGATGAATGAGCCTAATGGGCATAAGTGGCCTAACTAGCCAAATGGGCCTAAGTGAACTAATGAGTCGAACGAGCCTAAGGGGCATAATGGGCCTGGTGGGGCTAATGGGCCTATGTGGCCTAATGGGGTCGATAGGCATAATATGCTTAATGGGCCTAAGTGGCCTAATTAGTCGAATGGGCCTCAGTGGCCTGATGGGCCTGATGGGCCTGATAGTCATAATGGGCATAATGGGCATAATGAGCCGAATGGGCCTAAGTGGCCTAATGGGCTTGATGGACCTGATGGGCCTAATGGGTCTAATGGGATTTTGTGGCCTAATGAACTAAATGGGTCTAGGTGGACTCATGGTCCTAATGGGCCTAAGCGGCCTAATGGACCTAATGGTCCTGATGGACCAAATGGGCCTCAGTGTCCTAATGGGCCTCATGGGCCCATTGGGACCATTTGGCCTAATGGACCTAAGTGGTCGAATGGGACTATTGGGTCTAATGGGTCTCAGTGGCCTAATGGGCCTAATGGTCCTAATGAGCTTAGCGGGTGTAATGGTCCTAAGTGGCTTAATGGGATTAAGTGGCCTTAGTGGCCTATGAGCCTAATGGGCCTAAGTGGCCTAATGAGCTGAATGGGCCTAAATGGCCTATTGGGCCAAATGGGCCTAAGGGGGCTAATGGGGCTAAGTGGACTAATAGGATTGATGGGCCAAATGGGTCAAATGGGGCTCAGTGGCCTCATGGTCCTAATGGGCCTAAGTGGCCTAAGTAGGCTAAAGGGCCTCATGGGCCTAATTGGCCTAATGTGCTTAAGTTGCCTAATGGGCCTGATTGTCCTAATGGGCCTCAGTGGCCTAATGGGCCCGATTGGCCTAATTTCCAAAATGGGCCTCAGTGGCCCAATGGGCCTAAGTGGCACAATGGGCCTCAGTGGCACAATGGGCCTCAGTGGCGCAATGAGCTTAATGGATCTAAGTGGCCTAATGGGCCTTAGTGGCCAAATGGAACAAATGGCCCAAGTGGGCCGAATAGGCCCGATGGGCTCAATGGGGTGAAGTGGACCAATGAGCCCAATGGGTCTAAGTGGCATAATGGTCCTGATGGGCCGAATGGGCCTGATGGGCCCAATGGGCCTAATGGGCCTAAGTGGCCTAAGTGTCCTAAATGGGGCTCATGGGCTAAAGTAGACGAATAGGCCTATTGGGCCTAATGGGCCTAATGAGCATAATGGGCCTATTGAGCCTCAATGGCCTAATGGGCCTAATGGGCCTGATAGACGCAATTGGCAGAATGAGCCTAATTGGCCCAATGGGCCTAATGGGCCTAAGTGGCCTAATGGGCCTAATGGGACAAATGGGCCTCATGGGCCTAATGGTCCTAATGGGGCTAAGTGGCTTAATGGGCATAATGGGGTAAAGTGGCCTAATGGGCCTAATAGACTTTAGTGGCCTAATGGGCCACATAGACTCGATGGGCCTAATGGGCCTAATTAGCATAATGGGCTCAAGTGGCCTAATGGACCTAATGGGACTAATGGTTTTAATGGGCCTAAGTAGATTAATGGGCCCAATGGGCCTAAGGGGATGAATGAGACTAATGGGCCTAAGTGGTGGAATGGGCCTAATGGGCTTAAGCGGTAGAGTGGGCCTAATAGGCCTAAGTGGCATGGTGGGCCTAGTGGTCCAAAGTGGTCAAATGGGCCTGATGGGCCTAATGGGCCTAATGGATCTTAAGGGCCTTGAGGGCTGAATGAGCTTCATGGGCCAAATGTGTCAAGTGTCCTCATGGGCCCAATGGGCCTAATTGGCATAAGTGGCGTAATATGCATAATTGGCCTAATGGGCCTCGTGGGACTTAGTTGCCTCATGGGCCTGATGGGCCTAATGGGCCTATTGGGCCTAATGGTCATCATCGGCCTAAGAGTCCTAATGGGCCTAGTGGGCCTAATGGGCCTAAGGGGCCTAAGTGGCCAAATGGGCCTATGTGGACGAATGGGCCTAGTGAGCCTAAAGGGCCTAATGGGCCTAAGGACATCATGGTCCTAATGGGACAAATGGGCCTAAGTGGCCTCATGGGCTCAATGGGCCTAATGGGCCTAAGTGGCCTAATGGGCATAATGGGCCTAATGAGCCTGATGGGCCTAATGGGCCTCAAATACCTACATGGCCTAATGGGCCTAAGTGGCCTAATGGGCCTAGTGGGCCTAATGGGCCTAATGGGCCTAATGGCAAAAATTGGCCTGATGGGCCTAATGGGCCTCATGGGCCTAATGGGATTAATGGGCCTAAGATGCATCATGGGCCCAATGGACCTAATGGTCCTAATAGGCCTAAGTTTCCTTAGTGGGCCTAAAGGGCCTAATGGTTCGAATGGGCCTAAGTGGCTTAATGAGCCCAATGGGCTTAATGGCCTCCTAGGCCTAAAGGGCCTAATGAGTTGAGTGGGCCTAATGGGCCTAATGGGATGAATGGTCCTAGTGGTCCCAATGGTCTTAATGGTCCTAAGTGGCCTAATGGTCCTAAGTGGCCTAAATGGCCTGGTGGGCCTAATGGGATTAATGGGCATAATGGGCCTAATGGGCCCAAGTGGGCTGATGGGTCTAATGGGTCTCATGGGCCTCGTGGGCCTAAGTGGCCTAATGGGACTAATGGGCCTAATGGGTCTAAGTGTCCTAATGGGACTAATGGGACTCATGGTCCTAATGGGCCTCATGGGCCTCATGGGTGGAATGTGCCTCATGGGCCTAATGGGCCTGATGGGCCTAATGGGCCCAATGGTCCTAAGTGACCTAATGGGTCGAATGACCCCAGTGCCCTCATGGGCCTAGTGGTCCTAATGGGTGTAATGGGGCTAATGGGACCAACAGGCCTAATGGGCATAGTGGGCCTAATGGGATTAATGGGCCTAATGGGCCCAAGTGGCCTGATGGGTCTAATGGGCCTCATGGGCCTAAGTGGCCTCTTGGGACCAATGGTCCAAATGGGCCTAATTGTCCTCATGGTTCTAATAAGCCTCATGGTCCTAATGAGCCTCATGGGAGGAATGCACCCCATGGGCCTAATAGGCCTGATGAGCCTAATGGTCCTAAGTGGCCTAATGGGCTGAATGGACCTAAGTCCCCAATGGGCCTAATGGGCCTATTGGCCTAAGTGGCCTAATCGGGCTAATCCACCAAATGGGCCTAATGGGCCTAAGTGTCCTAAGTGGATTAACGGACCTAATGGGCCTATTAGGACTAATTGGTTTATTGGGCCTAATGGGCCTATGTGTCCTAATGGGCCTAATGGGTCTACATGGACTAATGTGCTTAATGGGCCTAAGTGTCATACATGGCTTAACGGGCCTAATGGGCCTAATGAGACTAATGGGTTTAATGGGTCAAATGGCCCTAATGGGCCTAAGTGGCCAAATGGGCTAAATGGTCCTAATAGGACTAATGGGTTTAATACGCCCAATGGGCCTAAGTGTCCTAATGGGATTAATGGGACTAAGTGGCCTATGCCCTCTAATTGACTCAATAGGCCTTATAAGCCTAAGTGGCCTAATCGGCCAAAGTGGCCAAAGTGGCCTAATTAGCCTAATCAACCAAATGAGACTAATGGGCCTAATTCCTAAGTGTCCTAATGGGTCTAATGGGCCTGATGGCCATAGTGGGCCTAAGTGGCCTAAGTGGATAAATCTTCCTAATCGACCGAATGGGCCTAATGGGGTGATGTGTCCTAATCGGCCTAATCGACCGAATAGGCCTAATGGATATAGTGGACCAAAGTGGCCAAATGGTCCTAATGGACCTAATGTGTTTAAGTGGACAAATCTGCCCAATCGACTGAATGGGCCTAAAGGGCCTAATGGACCTAAGTGTCTTAATCAGGCTAATCAACCGAATGGGCCTAAGTGGCCAAATCAGCCTAATCGATCGAATGGGCCTAATGATCCTAGGTGGCCTAATGGGACTAATGAGCCAAATGGGTCTAAGTGGCCTAAGTGTTCTAATCGGCCTAATCAGATGAATGAGCCTAATGTGCCTAAGTGGCCTAATGGGTCTAAGTGGCCTAATCAACCTAATCGAATGAATGGGCCTAATGGGACGAAGTGGCCGATTTAGACTAATGAGACTAAGTGGTCGAATGAGCCTAATGAGCCAAATTGGCCTAATGGGCCTAAGTGGGCGAACGGGATTAAGTGCCCCAATGGGCCTAATGGGCCTAATGGGTGTAAGTGTCCCAACGGGCCTCATGTCCTAATGGGGTGAAATGGCCTAATGGTCCTAGTGGGCCTAAGTTTCCAAATGGGCCTAATGTGCCCAATTGGCCTAATGGGGCTGGTTGGGCCTAATGGGTCTAAGTGGCCTAATGGTCTGAGTGGCCTAATGGGCCTAGTGCATCTAAGTGGCCTAATGGGACTAAGTGGCCTGATGGGTCTAGCGGGCCTAATGGGCTTAATGCGCCTAATTTTTCTAATGGGCCTATTGGGCCTATTTGGTATAAGTGGCCTAATGAGACTAGGTGGCCTAATGTGCCTAAGTGGCCGAATGGGCCTAATGGTCATAATATGCCAAATAGTCCTAATGTTCCAAATGGGACTAATGGGCCCAATGGGTCTAAGTGGATATATGGGCTAATGGGCCTATGGGACCAATGGGATGAATGAGACTAATGGGCCTAAGTGGACTAATGGCCTAGTGGTCTCATTGACGTGGGTTTAGAAAATGAGAAGAGCATGACATGCATGGTATAAATGACTTCCCACTAGGATTTCATATCTCATTTGGAGTAATGATTTATGTTGTGATATGAATTTATTGATTTTTGAAAATTCTGGAAATAGTTTTCAAATTTGTAATTTTGAAAAGAGAATGGTTGTGGTATTTTGAAAATGGGTCGATTTTTAAAATATGGTGTATGTTTTTTCAAAAATGATTGAACATAGGAAATGTTGGTTTTTTTAAATCATGGTTATGATAGTTGAAATGTGATAGAATTTGAAATTGTTAATCCTTCAATTGTTGAAGAGTGATACTTATGGTGTTTCTCATGTAAACAAAGAATGGAATCCAGTAGGCATCGTAGAAACCAACCTAAGGAAGCTATTAAAAATGTGGTTGCATCTAAGACCCAGGTGAACCAGTAGCTGGCGTAGAGCATAGTGAAAGCTTTTTAAGTTCTCAATAGTGGGAATAAAAGAGATGAATCAAGGCATGTGGACCACTTGGTTCAGTTTTAGAAGCACAATCCACCCATATTTTGGGGTGATTCAGAACCAGAAAGGGTGGAGGCATGGCTAAATAGGATGAATTGAATATTTGATTTCCTAGTAACAATAATAGAGTTCAAAGTCAAGTTAGTGGTGTACATGTTGGATGATCTTCCATGTCAGTGGTGGGAGTTTGCGATCTAGGCTAAAGTGGACCAAGGTATGGAATGGGAGGATTTTGAGGACTTGTTCAACAAACAATTCTATCCTCACACGTTTATAATTCAGAGAAAAATGGATTTTTTAGCTTGAAGTAGTAGAACATTTCTATGATATAATATGTGGCTAAATCCATGAATTTAGTCTAGTTTTCAACTGAGGTTTCCGCTAGTGCATCTTTGGAGACACACATTTTTTAATTTGGGATGAGGTAGGAAATTTGTTTGAAGATTATAGTAATTTGTATAACAGATTGTATGGAGATGGTCAATAGGGAAACCATGGATGAAAGGGACATATTAGGGGTGATTTGTGGAAGAGATATCATGATACCTATGGGAAATTCTAGAAACTATAATGCAGGGAGCAAGTGAAAGGGGACACTTATTTCCAAGGTGGGAGAATGGCTCAAAATCTGATGGAAGGATCAATGAATCTTCCTATGAATCTTAAGAGAAAGTTGGGATGTTTTCAATGTGGCGCTCCAAGACACATGAAGCGAGAATGTACATCACCACCCGGAGCATGCCATAATTGTAATTAGATGGGGCATCTTCAGTGTTATTGTAGCCATGCTCCAAGGTTAGGTGTTCGGGACACTTCTCAAGGTTCACAGTCGTCTTATACCTCAACGGGATGAGGACAACATAATACCCCTTGTTAGTAGAACAAAGTTAGTCACGGTGATTCCAGGAATACCATGAATCCTCGGCATGGGTAATTTCAGCAGGGGAATAAATATAAAAGTGTGGTGAGTAAGTAGGTATTTGGAGCTGAGCGGGTTATTGTGAATGGACAACTTGTACCATCGATGGTGAGAGGTACAATTATTTTGAATTTTACCCTTATTCAAGCATTGTTTGATATAGGTGCATCTCGTATTTCATTTCTTCTCATGTTGTTGATATTTTGGGTCTAAATGTGAAAATAATCGCTTCTGTTTTGAAACTTCAAACTCCTCCAGGTCAAAGAAAGTGTCACGCCTTTCTATATCGAGATTGTTATATAGTTGTCGGGTGACCGATTCAGGGTCGACCCAGGTTGGTTCGTGGTAGCCTAATTGGCGTAATTTCCCTAAATGACCTAAATTGTTCTAAATGGCCTAAATTGGCCTAAATGGCCTAATTGTCCTAAATGACCTAAATGGCCTAATTGGCCTAAATGGCCTAAATGACCTAATTTGACTAATTGGCCTAATTTGACTAAATGGACTAAATGGCCTAAATTATCCTAAATGGACTAAATGGACTAATTGGCCTAAATGGACTAAATGACCTAAATTGTTGAAATTGACCTAATGGTCTAATTGTCCTAAATGGTCTAAATTGGCCTAAATTGACTAATTGGCCTAAATGGCCTAAATTTCTGAATTGGCCTAATTGACATAATTGACATAAATGTCAGAAATTAGCCTAAATGGGCTAAATGGATTAATTGACCTAGATGGACTAAATAGCCAAAATTAGCCTAAATGGATTTAATTGCCTAAATGGCCTAATTAGTCTAATTGACCTAAATGGCCTAATTTCACCTAAATGACCAAAATTACCTAATTCTCCTAATTGGGACAAATGAATTAATTGGCCAAAATGGTCTAAATGGCCTAATTTTTCTAATTAGCATAAATGGACTAACTGGTCTAATTGGCCTAAGTAGACTAAATTAGCCTAAATGTCCTAAATCAGCCTAATTTGTCTAAATGACCTAAATGGCCTAATTGACATAAATGGACTAATTGGTCTAAATAGACTAATTTTCCCAAATGGTCTAAATGACTTAAATTGGTATAATTGGCCCAATTGATCTAAATGGCCTAAATTGGTCTAAATGTCCTAAATTGGTCTAAATGGCCTAATTAGCCTAAATGGCCTAAATGACCTAACTGGTCTAATTATCCTAAATGGACTAATTTTTCTAAATGGACTAAATGGTCTAATTGGTCTAATTGCCCTGAATGGCCTAAATGACCTAAATTGGCCTAAATGGCCTAATTGGCCCAAATGGCCTAAATGACCTAATTGGACTAATTGGCCTAATTGGTCTAAATGACCTAAATTTGCCTAAATGGCCTAAATAGAATGATTGGCCTATTGAACTAAATTGGCCTAAATGACATAAATGACCAAAATTTGCCTAATTGGCCTAATTGGTCTAAATGGTCTAAATTGGCCTAAATGACCTAATGGGTCTAAATTTCATAAATTACCTAATTGGATTAATTGGCATAATTGACCTAAATAGCCTAAATTTTCCTAAATTGATTAAATGTCCTAATTAGCCTAAATGACCTCAATTAGCCTAATTGACCCAATTGACCTAATTTGACTAAATTGTCTAATTGGTCTAATTGTCCTAATTAGCCTAAATTGTCTAAATAGGCCAAATAGGCTTAAATGTCCTAATCAGCCTAATTGGCCTAAATGGCCTAGTTGGATAAATTGGATTAAATAGTCTAAATAGCCTAAATATCCTAAATGACCTAAATTGGCCTAAATGGCCTAATTGGACTAAATCGCCTAAATTGGCCTAAATGACCTAAATTGTATAATCGACCTAATAAGCCTAATTGGCCTAAATGACCTAAATGGACTAAATGGCCTAATTGACCTAAATGAACTAAATGGCCTAATTTCTTAATTGTCCTTAATGGCCTAAATGACCTAAATGGCCTAAATTTTCCTAAATGGTCAAATTGGCTTAATTGGCCTAAATAGCTTAATTGGCCTAAATGGCCTAATTGGCCTAATTGGACTAATTGGACTAAATGAACTAATTGAGCTAATTGGCCTAATAAGTCTAAATGGACTAAATTATCCTAAATGGCCCAAATTGGCCTAATTGGCCTAATTTGTCTAAATGACCTAAATTTGTCTAAATGGTCTAAATGTCCTAATTGGCCTAAATGACCTAAATGAACTAATTGATATAATTGGACTAAATCGCCTAATTTTTCTAAATGGACTAAATGACCTAATTGGACTAAATTTACCTTAATAGACTAAATTGGCCTAAATGGCCTAAATTAGCCTAAATGGCCTAAATTTGCCTAAGTGGCCTAAATTGGCCTAATTGGCCTAATGGGCATGAATTTCCTAATTGGTCTAATTTTAATAATTTGTATAAATGAGCTAAATTGCCTAAATTCTCTAATTGACATAATTGGCCTAATTAGGATAAATGGCCTAAATTGGCCTAAATGGACAAAATGGACAAATTGGCCTAAATGGCCTAAATTGGCCTAATTGGCCTAATTGGTCTAAATTGGCATAATCGGATTAAATGGACTAATCGAACTAATTGGCCTAATTGGTTTAAATTACATAAATTAGCCTAATTGGCATAATTGCCATAATTGGACAAAATGGCCTAAATGACCTAAATTGGCCTAAATGGATTAATTAGCCTAAATGAGCTAAATTTGCCTAAATGGCCTAAATGAACTAAATTGCCTAATTTCCCTAATTTACATAATTGTTCTAATTGACCTAATTCGCCTAATTAGAATAATTGGACTAAATTGGACTAAATGGACTAAATCTTCAAATTGTCCTAAATGGTCTAAAGAGCCTAAATTGGCCTAATTGACTCGAATTGGTCTCATTGGCCTAAATGGCCTAAATTGGCTTAAATGACCTAAATAGCCTAATTGGCCTAAATGGCCTCAATGGACTAATTGTAATAATTGTCCCAAATGACCAAAATTGGCCTAAATGGACTAATGGGCCTAATGGGCGTAAGGGTCGAATAGGCCTAAGTGTCTTAATGGACCTAACACTACCATAAAACTGGGTTTCTGCAGCGCCATCCTTTAACAACGCTAAAAAATGCGATGATAAAGGCACCCCATTTATCATCAATTTTTTTTAATGCTGTTAAAGCCCCCCCCCCCTTATCAGCGCTTTTTTTAGTAGCACTAATAAAAGGGGGGCTTTATCATCACTTTTTTCCTAGCGCCGATAAAGTGTATATTTCAAAAAAAATCATAAAAAATATTATATTGATATATAGGTATATATATATTGATATAAATATAATATATATTTTTTAAATATGTTTTAGATCAATTTGATTTGTGGTATAGGCAAAACGAACATCCAGAGTAGAAGTTATGGCAAAACGGACACCCGGAGCAGAACTTATGACCGTTGGGAGGAATTATGGGCCTTTTTTGGACATGATGAATGCAATAAGGGGTTCCAGTGGTCACCGGAGTGTGTATATTTTTTTAATCTTTGATTTGATATGTGGTAGAATGAAAACAGACATGCGGAGCAGAAGTTATGATTGTTTGAAATTGATAAACTCTCTTAGAGCCTAAAAACCTAAGAAACTCATAACTCACTAAAACATCCATAACTTCTGCTTCAGGTGTCCGTTTGAGCGCCATGATAAGTCAAATCAAAACTCGTGAGATGAGTAAGGACCGTGGCTAATAGAATTCATGAGAAGATCAAATAAATGGAAGATATATTAGTTATACCACTCTAAGAAAAACTCCAACTTCAAACGGCCTTAACTTTTGCTCCAGGTGTCCGTTTGGCCTCTATCACATATCAAATTGAAGTCAGCATATAGATATACATAGAAGGATGACTTGAAAAAAGTTAAAATTATATACTAGACCCTAAAACCTTAAAAACCATCATAAGGACTCAAAAACTCTGTTTCTGTGTCCGGTGCCCTATCAAATTTTTCTTAAAATGGTAATAAATCCTGATCCATGTGTCTGTTTGGCCTCCTACACCTGTTATATCATAATTCATTCCATGATATTCGGTTTGAATAGTCATAGAGATGAAATGGATACTCAGATCAGAAGTTATGTCCATTTCATTAACTCTGCGATTTGTTAGGTTTTTCAAGCCCCCATTTCTAGCACTTTTGTCATGTCTGCTGTTTTTTCAAACAGCTGTAACATATGATCTGTTTATCCATTTGGCCTCCACCACCTATCATATCAAATATCGTTTGATGATCTTCGATTTTAATAGTCACGGAACTATAACGGAGTCTTGGATCATTATTTTTCATTGTTACCCTAAGTTTAGGGTTTATTAACTTTCTAACTGTATTTACGGGTTTTGAAGGTTTCTCAATTTTTTACCTGTTTTTCGATTTTTCAGGTCTTTTTGTCATTTTTCATAATGTACTATTATTTATAATCAAATATATAACAATATATACATGTTATTTATATATTCACACATAAAAATTTAATTTTATAAATAAATAATTAAGCATATTTACATATAAAATATATTTCACAATATATAATCCTTATCTAAATAAAAAACTAATATCCATTTTATTTAAAATACAAATATTTGAATATTAATATACCTATATAATGTGTCTGTGTATATATATGTGTGTGTGTGCGTATGTATTGACAAACTGATATATATTATCTATATATTCTAAACATATGTATATATATATTAATATATAATATTTGTAAATATATATAAATATGTATAATTATACTTGTAGATACACATATAATATATATGTGTGTGTGTTTGTGTGTGTGTGTTGTACATATGTATTTATTTATTTATAAACACACACAAAAAAGCATATTTTATAAATGTATTTAAAACTGATCTTATAAATATATATTAATATACAGATAAATATATTAATATAACTAAATATATATATTAATATAACTAAATATATATGTTAATATAAATATATATTAATATACAAGTAAATATAACTATATATATATAAAAATAAATAGATTAATTAATAAATGAAGAGCAAAGCAATAAGGTGGAGTGGTAAAGGCTTAGGTGCCCAGGCAACAGGTCCCGAGTTCGAATCTAGGGGGATGCAGGTCACACGCACGAGTGGAATAAGGACTAGCACTGTTAAAGGATGGGTGGGGGTGATGTTAAAGGCTAGGGGGGTGGCTGGGGTGGGGGCATTTTTTAAGGGGGGGATCAAGCGTTGTTTAAGTCCCTCCCTAATTTGTAATTTTTTTAATGTTTTTTAACTTTTATCAGCGCATTTTTTTAGCGCTGATAAAAGGGGAATTTATTGGTGTTTTTCTAAGAACTGATAAAAGGGACCCCCATTCATCTTTGCTGATATTAACAACACTTTTTTCGCACTGATAAAGGCCTTTTTTAGCACTGATAAAAGCCTTTTTTGTGGTAGTTTAATGTGTCTAATGGGATTAAGTGGCCTAAGGGGCCTAACGGGTCTAATGGGCAGAAGTGACCTAATGGGCCTAATGGGATTAATGGGACTAAGTTTCCTAATAATCCTAATGGGACAATTGATCCTAAGTGGCCTAATGGGTCAAATGGGCCTAACGGGCATAATGGGTCTAATGGGTCCACTAGGCCAATGTGAGCGAATGGGCCGAAGCGGCCTAAGTGGCCTAATAGGACGAATGAGCCTATTGGGCCTAAGTGGCCTAATGGTCCTAAGTGTCATAATGGTCCCATTAAGTCCAATTCAGCCTAATGGCCCTAATGGGACTAATGGTTCGAATGAACCAGTTGGGCCTAAGTGGGCTGGTTGATGGGCCTAATAGACCTAATGGGGTTAATGGGTGGCCTAATGGGGCTATGTGGTCGAATGGGCCCATTATGGTCAATGGGCCCATTATGGTCAATTCTAACTAATGGGATGAATGGATGAATTGGCCTAATGGACCTAATGGGACTAATGGTCCTAATGGGTCTAAGGGGCCTAATGGGCTTAAGTGGACGAATAGGCATAAGTGGCCTAACTATCCTAATGGGCCTAATGGGCCTAATGGGCCTAAGTGGCCTAATGGGTCAAAGGAGCCTAATGGGCCTAAGTGGCCTAATGGACCTAAGTGGACTAAGTGACCTAATAGGACTAATGGGCCTATTGGGCCTATTGGCCTTATGTGACCTAATAGGCCTAATGGGCCCAATGGCCTAATTGGCCTAATGGACCTAAGGGGACCAATGGGTCTAATGGGTCTCATGGGTCTAAGGGGCCTAATGGGCCTAAGTGTCCTAATGGCCTTAAGTGGCCTAAGTGACATAATAAGCCTAATGGGAATAATCTCCTAACTGACCTAATGGGCCCAATGGGCCCAATGGGTCTAAAAGGCCTAATAGGCCTAAGTGGCCTAATGGACCTAAGTGGATTAATGTGCCTAAGTGGCATAATTGTAATATTGGGCCTATTGGGCCTAAGTGGTCTAATGGGGCCAATAGGCCTGATGGGCCTAATGAGCCCATTATGGATAATTCTGCCTAATGGGTCTAATGGGCCTAAGTGTCTTAATGGTCGATGTGTCCCAAGTTGGCTAATGGTACTAATGGGTCCAATGGGTCTAAGTGGCCTAAGTTGCCTAATGGTACTAATGGGTCCAATGGGTCTAAGTGGCATAATGGCCCTAAGTGGCCTAAGTTGCCTAATGGGCCTAATGAGCCTAATGGGTCCAATGGGTCTAATGCGTCCAATGGGTCTAAGTGGCCTAATGGGCCTAGGCGGCCTATTTTGCCTAATGGGAATAATGGATCCAATGGGTCTAATTGGTCAAATTGTCTTAAGTGTCCTAAGTTAACTAATGAGCCTAATAGGCATATGGGTATAATGGGTATAATGGTCCTAAGTGACCTAATCGTCCTAATGTGTCTAATGGACCTAATGGACTGAATGGATTAAATGGGCCTAAGTGGCCTAATGGGATGGATGAGTCTAATGGGCCTAAGTGGCCAAATGGTCCTAAGTTGCCTAACGGGCATGATGGGTCCAATGGACCTAAGTGGCCTTATGGGCCTAAGTGGCCTAAGTTTCCTAATGGGACCCATGGGCCTAATGTGATCAATGGGCCTAATGGGTCTAATGGAACTAAGTGGCCAAAGTTACCTAATGGTCCTAATAGGACAAATGGGCATAATAGGTCCAATGGACCTAAGTGGCCTGAGTTTTCTAATGGGACGAAGTGGCCTAATGGGCTTAAGGGGCCTAAGTGTCCTAATGGGTCTAATGGACCTAAGTGGCCTAATGGGTCCAATGGGCCTAAGTGGCCTATGTTGCCTAATGGGCCATAGTGTCCTAATGGGATTAATGAGACTAATGGGTCTAAGTCTCATAATTTGACTAATGGGCCTAATAGGCATAATAGGTCTAATGGGTCTAATGGGTCTAATGGGTCTAATAGGTCTAAGTGGCATAATGGGCCTCAGTAGCCTAAGTTGCCTAATGGGCCTAATGGGACTAAGTGTCCTAAGTTTCCAAATGGGCCTAATGGGTCTAATGGGTCTAATGGGCCTAAGTGGCCTAATCAGCCTAACGGGTCTAATGGGCTTAATGGGTCGAATGGGCCTAAGTGGCCTAATGGGTTGAATGGGTTGAACTGGACTAAGTAGCATAATGTGCCTAAGTGTCCTAAGTTTCCTATTGGTACTGATGGTTCCAATGGGCCTAAGTGGCCTAAGTTTCTTAATGGGCCCAATGGGATGAATGGGCCTAATGGGTCGAATGGGTCAAATGGGCCTAATGAGCCTAATGGGCCTAATGGGTCCAATGGGCCTAAGTGTCCTAAGTTGCCTAATGGATTAAAGTGGCCTAAGGGGCCTAATGGGTTGAAGTGTCGTAATGGGACTCATGGGCCTAAGTAGCCTAATGGGACCAATGGGACCAATGGTCCTAATGGACCTAAGTGGTCTAACGGGCCTAATGGGATAATGGGCCTAATGGTATTAAGTAGCCTAAGTGGCCGAATTGGCCTAATGGGAATAAGTAGCCTAATGGACCTAATGAGACTAAATGGCCTAATGAGACTAATTGTCCAATGGGACTAATGGGACTAGGTTCAGTGATTTATGAAACTTGGTTTACAAAAAAATCCAAAGGGGGATTGTTAGGACCAATCTGATGAGGAAGGAATTTGTTTTTAGGTGTTGTTTTTTGTTGTTAAGGAAAGATTTTATAGAAAGAAAATCACCTCACTTTTTATTTGGTGGAAATCATACTGGCCATTGTTTTCAAAAGAATCGGTCTCACTCTGTCCATCATAATGATGCAAAGTTGTTTGAAATAAAAGGCACTTATAAGACTTGTTTTGGGCCCGATATGTGAAAATATCATAATGAGAAATTGATCATAATCTGGAAAGAGATAGTAGGTCACATGGAGACTGAATCTTGTGGGAAGTAAATGGTCATTAGATTCAAACTGCATCTGGTGTGAAAGAAGTGCTTGTTTTGATTAATTATCAGAGTCTACTGACTAAGATAAAATTAAATGTGACTATGCTTTGCTGATTCGTATTTCATAAATCATAATTTTATTAGAGAACTTATGATGAAATCTTGATGGAAGAAAGGGTAAAATAGGTATTCCAAATCATATTCAGATTTATATTATCTAGGTGGAAGAGAAGAAAGAGATGATGTCAATTGAAAAGGAATTGTACCCAGTGAAATCAGATTCGGGCTAAGAAGGAAAGAAAGAAGAAAGTGTGGATTGTAATTAGAATGATTGTACCCAAAATGATCATTGTCTGGTACTGTAGCATCTGATTATCCATCGTATGCATAAGAAAACTTTCATACCCAGGATGATCATACTCATGCTCCGACAGAAAAAGATTGTACCCAATATGATCATATTCAGAAAAACCATTCTTAGAAAGATCATACTCCTCACAATAATATTCAGAGAAGAAATTTCATGAGGCCGATGATTGAAAAGATAAGGAAATAATGAGATCAATAATGTAGTAAACCATTTAGAAAGGGTTGAATTACTTTGTAGGTTTCAATTGGGTCAATGGTCATTGTATCAAAATGGAATTGTTTTATATTTTCAAGTGGGTAAAGAGAAGAAGTGAAGAAGTAAAAGTGATTTGAAAGAAAAGTTTACTAGATGTGAAATTGAGGGGGAGATCGACATTCAAAATAATTATCATATTCATCATTCAGAAGGAGAAGTTAAAGTTTTATAAGAATTGAGAAGCTTCAAGAAGAGTTGATGGAGTCAAAATACACCCCATATTTTAGGGGAAATTGAGATTTGGGTGAATTTTATTAAGCGGGATTTTTTTTGGATTCCTGCCAAAGAATCTCGAGAGTCACCTATAAAAGGAGAAAATTATGTTGTACTTGAGGTGGACTGATGTACTGTTCATGATAGAGAAGCTACCAGTTTTAGAGAGAAGAAAAAGTTTCTTTATTCACTTTTGTTGAAGAATTTTTGAAAAATTTAAGTGAAAGAGAAGAGACAAGATCACAAAATTGTATTCAGATAATCATCACACTCAGTTTTTATCGTACTCAGCTGATTATTATATCCGTATTGTCAATCATATTTGGTTGATCATCGTATCGGGATGGATTAATCGGATCGTGATTTCCATATTGGGTCTTCCAGACTGAGGAAGATGGAGAATTTAAGTAGTGTCGATTTATCTCCATCTCATTCTATCAAAGTTATACTTTTCATACTGGGGAATATTCTACTGAGAAAAATTGTATCGGGAAAATCGTATCGGGAAGAATCGTATCAGGGAGAATTGTACTCGGAGGAATCAGACTGGGAAAATCAGACTTGGTTTTTTTCTTAACAAAGTCCATAAAGTTCTTACCATCTTCTGGGTAAGAAATTTAAGAAGTGTTTTCAACTGAATACATTTGTGTAATTGAAAAGAAGAACCAGTAACATTATTTCTTACACAATCATTGCATTACCCTATTTATGATAAGAGGGTGCACATGCACAATTGGATTATTTACATAGTGCTACACAAGTGAATGGGTATATCCTACTCATTTTAATCCAATGATTGTTTTCTAGTGGATTGTGTGGTATTGAAACACTTCCATACCATACCAAGGATGTAGCTATTCTTATTGATATGCGATGCAAGACTAGCTAGGAATTGTCCTAGGAACCTTGTATAATGTTCGCGATTTCAGCACCCAAATCACCGCAAGAAAACAAGTGAATTTGGTGTGTGGATAGTGAAATGAGAAGGAAGGGGGAAATGATCAAGGTAGAACCCAAAGAGAACTTGTCTTTAAGAACTCTAGCCACAAGATGCCACAAAGGATGACCAATCCTTTGATAAGTCAAGAATTAAGAAAGAACACAAAGGTTTCAAGCAAAACTCACCATAATATCATTACCTTCATTCATGATGTTTCAAGAGTACAAGGGGGTGGATATTTATAGCCAAAGATAGAAAGAAATTCAAATCACACCATGGGGTGGCTACTACATTAGTCTAAAACCTAATTTCCACAAGTCAAAAGCCTAAATGATGACTTTGACAACTTTGGCACTTGCCCCTGACTTTAGGAGACAAGTAGCACACCCTTTTGGAAAAGTAGAGACAAGTATCCCACCACCTTTTGACTTTGAAGATTCCATGGTGGTGTGAGCTTGAAAATTCGTAGCTCCGCTTGGGTTGGATTTTTAAAAGCATGTTTGGGCCTTAATTAATCTAATTATAGGCCCGGATGCTTCCCCCAAGAAAGGGTGTTGGGCCTACTCTTGGAATTTCATGATTAATCCATTTAAGGCCTCCTTCATTCTCTTGGTCTGCTCCCTTGTCATTGGGCCTCCAATTCCACGCAATGGGTCATGTCCACTTGTGTGCATTCTACCTTCCTCATCAAGTCCGCCTCCAACCCCATGATGCCCATGTGTGCCATGATCCTCATAATCTCCTCCCTCCTCAAAAGTATTCGTCCTCGAATCTGAAAATTTAAAGGGAGAAAGATTAGCAACATTAAAGGTAGCACAAACTTTGCCTTCTTTTCACCTTCAAGATAAGAAAATTGATTAGTAGGAAAAGGTAAAATATTGAGTGGAGTTAATGGGTTAAAACCATACACAACTTCAAATGGTGAAGCATTAGTAGTGGAGTGAACCACTCGATTATAAGCAAACTCAATGTGAGGTAGGCATCTTTCCCAATGTTTCAGATTTTTTCTAAGGATGGAACGCAACAATGTAGAAAGTGTCCTATTTACCACCTCCGTTTGACCATCTGTTTGTTGGTGTGCAGTGGTCGAGAACAAAAGTTTGGTTCCAAGTTTTTTCCACAATGTCCTCCAGAAGTGACTAAGGAATTTGACACCCCTATCACTCACAATGCTCTTGGGTAGCCATGCAAACTAACAATTTCCCTGGAAAAAAAAATTAGCGATATGAGTTGCATCATTGGTTTTAGAACAAGCAATAAAATGATCCATTTTACTAAACCTGTCTACCACCACAAAGATGCTATCCTTACCTGATTGTGATCTTGGCAAGCCGAGCACAAAATCCATTGAAATGTCAACCCAAGGATGAGAAGAAATGGGAAAAGGGGTGTATAATCCATGTGGAAGCACTTTCAACTTTGCATGTTTACACACATTACAATTTCCACAAACACTAACCACATCCCTACGCATGTGAGGCCAATAAAAATGTTCACTCAACAAGGAAAAAGTTTTCTCAACCCCAAAATGCCCCATTAATCCACCACCATGAGTATCTCTAACAAGCAATTCACGCATAAAACAAGATGGAACACACAATTTATTTTTCCAAAAAAGAAATCCATCATGTTTGTAAAAATAACTTTTGCCATGTTTTTCACACAACTTCCAAATTTTAGAAAAATCCACATCATTCTCATACATGCTTTTCAATATTTCAAAACCAAGTATTTTAGCATGCATTGAAGTAATAAGAGAATATCTCCTAGACAAAGCATCAGCGACAACATTTTCTTTTCCTTGTTTGTGCTTAATGATGTAAGGAAATGTTTCAATTAATTCAAGCCATCTTGCATGTAGCCTATTCAACTTTCCTTGTGACTTAAGAAATTTTAGGCTTTCATGATCCGAATGAATCACAAATTTCCTTGGACACAAGTAATGTTGCCAATTTTCTAAAGTTCTTTTGAGAGCATATAATTCCTTGTCATAGGTGGAGTAGTTCAATGCCACCCCATTAAGCTTCTCACTAAAGTATGTGATCGACTTAGAGTCTTGCATTAAAACAACCAAAATTCCTAATCCAGAGGCATCACACTCAACCTCAAAAACTTTAGAAAAGTCAGGCAGAACTAAGAGAGGTGAATTGGTAAAATTACCTTTGAGTGTGGAGAAGGCTTCCTCTTGATCTTTTCCCCACTTAAAACTCACCCCTTTCTTGACCAACTCATTCAATGGCGCCGCGATGGTTTAAAATTCCCTCACGAACCTTCGGTAAAAACTCGCAAGTCCATGGAAGCTCCTCATCTCGTTGGCATTCTTTGGTTGTGGCTAATCCCGAATCGCCTTCACCTTCTCTTCATCAACCCTCATGCCATCAGCTCCTACCACAAAACTGAGGAAAAAAACCGAATTTAAACAAAATGTAAATTTTTCCAAGTTTTCAAACAACCTGTTTTTCCTAAGAGTCTCAAAAACTTGTTTCAAATGTTCATGATGTTCATCAAGGCTCTTAGAATAAACAAGGATGTCATCAAAATACACAACCACAAATTTCTCAATGAATGGACGAAAAACATGATTCATTAAGTTCATGAATGTACTAGGGGAATTAGTTAGTCCAAAAGGCATAACTAGCCATTCATACAATCCAAACTAACTTACTTTTAAATGCGGTTTTCTATTCATCTCCCTCTTTCATTCAAATTTTATGGTATCCACTCCTTAGGTCAGTTTTAGTAAACAATCATGCACTATGGAGTTCATCAAGTATATCATTCAAATGAGGTATGGGATAACGATACTTTACTGTGATTTTGTTGATAGCTCGACAATCAACACACATTCTCCACTTACCATCTTTTTTTGGGACAAGGATTACCGGTACCGCACACGGACTCAAGCTCCCTCGAACAAATCCATTCCTTAGAAATTCTTCCACTTGTCATTGGATTTCTTGAGTCTCCTCTAGGTTATCCTGATAAGATGGTCGATTGGGAAGCATTGCTCCGGGGAGGAAGTCGATGTGGTGCTCGATGCCCCGCAAGGGAGGTAAGCCATCAGGAATTTCTTCCGGAAACACATCACCAAATTCCTGCAAAATGGACATAACACTAGAAGGCATAGAAGGGTTAGGAGAGTTAGTGGTAAAAAATTCTCCCTTGCATAAAAGCACGAGAGTTTCCTCCCCCTCCAAATCTCTCTCTATCTCTATTTTTCCTAAAAATAAGCTCACTTTTCCCTCAACACTCTTGTTTTCACTCTTATTTTCACTCTTATTTTTAACTCTTTTATTTCCCTCATTTTTTTGCTTTCACTCAAAATTCCTTTTTCACTCTTTATTTTTCCACTCTTCTCATTCTCTTTATTTTTTTCTCTCTTTTATTTTTCTCTCTTCTCACAATCTCTCTCAATCCTCACTTGGTCTCCATAAGCTTGCAAAGGCCTCAATGGTGTAAGAATAACCGTCCTCCCATTATACTCAAAAGAATATCGATTGGTGTATCCATCATGTGTGACCCTCCTATCAAATTTCCAAGGTATTCCCAAAAAAATATGACTAGCATGCATTGGAACAACATCACACATCACCTTGTCTTCATACTTCCCAATAGAAAATGGAACTTGTACTTGCTTAGTCACTTTGACATCCCTGCTATTATTTAACCATTGCAATATATAAGGCCTAGGATGTCTAGTCGCAGCCAATCTAAATTTATCAACCATCAAACCACTTGCTACGTTTTTACAACTACCCCCATCAATAATCATACTACATACCTTATCTTTGACGAGGAATCTATTATGAAAAATGTGATCCCTTTGCTCTAGATCATGTTCTCCTTTGGGTTGAGCACTCAAAGCATGCCTTACAATAAGCATTTCACCATGTACGGGGCTTTCTACTTCCACCTTAGAATCATCCTCAAGTGATGGCATTTCATCTTCGCTTGAGTTAGCACTAAGAACATCTCCATCATCCAAAATCATCATGGTTCTCTTGTTTGGGAATTGTGAGGCAATATGTACAAATCCTTGACATTTAAAACATTTGATATCTCGTGATTTGGAAACAACCTTACCCTCCATTTTACCTTTGGATTCCAGAAATAATGGTTTTGGTTTAAGAAACTCCTTCGAATCAGTTTTGTTTTCCCTTACATGATCTTATGGTTTGGAATCCTTAAACTTGAATGAAGGTCTAGAATCCTTACCATAGGATGTAGGGCGCATCCTTCTTGACTTTACTTGCCTCTCCGCTTTGGTAGAAATGTGAAGTAGATCCTCCATGTCCAAGTAGTGGTGCATGTCCACTATGTCCCGAATGTCATGGTTGAGGCCGTTCACAAACCTTGCCATGGTGACCTCTCACTCCTCATCAATATTTTCTTGAATCATGATGATATCCATCACTTTGTGATACTCTTCAACACTCATGGCCCCTTGTTTCAAACCCTGCAACTTGAGGAACAAATCATGATAATAGTGGCTAGAAATGAACCTCTTACGCATTACCACTTTAATCTCCGCCCAAGTGTGGATGGGTATTTCTCCACTTCGTCGTCGACTCACTTGTAGTTAGTCCCACCAAATACTAGCATAATTGGTGAACTCCACGACCGCCAAATTCACTTTGTTTTCCTCCGAATAGGTGTGACAACCAAAAACATGTTCAACCTTTCTTTCCCATTCCAAGTAAGTTTCAGGATCATTCTTACCTTGGAATGAAGGGATCCTCAACTTTACTCCTCCAAGATCGTTGGCTTGCCTCCATAGTGGCTGATTTCTCCGAATTGGTGACTCGTGAAAATCGGATAAATCCTCCTCTTCTTCAACAACCCGCCTCCTTGGTGGTTCTCTAGAATTGGAAGGGGATTTGAGTTCATCCATCCTCGCATTCAACCTTTGAAATTGTTCTTGTACATCCTTCATGAACATCTTAATGTCCGCTTCATTGGTATTACTCGACTCCGCCATTTAGGAATCCTATAAAAAAAAGTGAAGAGAAAGGAAAATGGACCTCACACACTACCTCATGTGTTTACACTCAAAAATAATATGTTCTCTCTTGTTTCACTCAATTTTGGCTTTTATCAAAATGTAACACTCTTGCCTTTTACCACTCAACTTGCTTCCTATAGAGTTCTTACTCAATTTCAACAAATCCAAAGGATCTTTGAAATGTGGAAATCCTGAACTAGAATTCAAAGATAAAATTCAAATTGGATTCAAGATGAAAAATTTGGGAAGAGGAAGAAAATGGAAGAAGAATAATGAAAATGGGATGTTGAATTCAAAATGTTGCAATTTTTTTGAGCCTTTAATTTTTTTTTTCGATTTTTTTGTTTTTTTTTTGATCTTTTTTTGTAAATGCAGAATTTTTAAATATTTAAATGTAGGAGAAGAAATAATTTGTAACATCAAATGGAATCAATGTGAGATTTGCGTAGTTTTAAAATTGCAGAATTTGTCTCAAAATTTGAACCCGCTGTATCTCGCTATTTTTAGCTTTGATTTTGATGATTCCAAATGGAGAAGAAAGATGAGATTCTCAACTACAAGAATGATATATTATACGTCGAAAAGATGAAGAAATAACGTCTGTAGGTGAAGAAGAAAATGGACCAGAATTGATGTCGGCCTGATTCGAATAGAAATGAAAATGGAAGAAATTGTAAGAAAGAAGGAACCTGATTTCTTGAAAATTGGCTCTAATACCAAATGATACGCGATACATGACCCACTAGGAATTTTCCTAGGAACCTTGTATAATTTTGGCGATTTGAGCACCCGGATCACCGTAAGAAAACAGGTGAATTTGGTGTACAGATAGTGAAATGAGAAGGAAGGGGGAAATGGTCAATGTATAACCCAAAGAGAACTTGTCTCTAAGAACTCTAGCCACAAGATGCCACAAAGGATGACCAATCCTTTGATAAGTCAAGAATTAAGCAAGAACACAAAGGTTGCAAGCAAAACTCACCATAATAACATCACCTTCATTCATGATGTTTCAAGAGTACAAGGGGGTGGCTATTTATAGCCAAAGAGAGAAAGAAATTCAAATCACACCATGGGGTGGATTCTACATTAGTCTAACACCTAGTTTCCACAAGTAAAAAAGCCTAAATGATGACTTTGACAACTTTGGAACTTGACCATGACTTTAGGAGACAAGTAGCACACCCTTTTGGAAAAGTAGAGACAAGTAGACCACCACCTTTTGACTTTGAAGATTCCATGGTGGTGTGGGCTTGAAAATCCGTAGCTCCACTTGGGTTGTATTTTTAAAAGCATGTTTGGGCCTTAATTAATGTAATTATAGGCCCGAATGCTTCCCCCAAGAAAGGGTGTCGGGAATCATCTTGGAATTCCATGATTAATCCATTTAAGGCCTCCTTCATTCTCTTGGTCCGCTCCCTTGTCATTAGGCCTCCAATTCCATGCAATGGGTCATGTCCACTTGTGTGCATTCTGCCTTCCTCATCAAGTCCGCCTCCAACCCCACGATGCCCATGTGTGCCATGATCCTCATCACTTATTGAATATTGAATCTTGTAAATACTTGTGTTCCTCTGGGTGTGTGTTTGAATTGTTTTCAGTAGGGAATATAATATTTAACAGGTTGTCAATTTTGTTTCATTTGAAAAGAAACATAAGAGAAAAAAGTATGACTGATTCACTCCCTCCCCCTCCCAGTGATATAATAATTCGTTGCGCACTTTCAAATGGCCTAACTGGCCTAACTATCCTAATGGACCAAATGGGACTAAGTGGTCGAATGGGATTAACTGTACTAAGTGGACTAATGGGACCAATGGGTCTAATATACCTAATGGGGCTAACTGGTCTAAGGGGCCTAATGGGCCCCATGGGTCAGTTGGGCCAAACTGGCCAAAGTGGCCTAATAGGTCGAATGGGCCTAAGTGCCCAAATAGGCCTAACATGCCTAAGTGGCACAATGGCCCCAATGGGATGAATGAACCAGCTTTCCTAACTAACCTAACTGTCCTAATGGGCCCAATGGGCCTAAGTGGCATAATGGGCCTAACTGGCATAAGTGTCTGCCCGATGGGCCTAATGGGTCGAAGTGGCCTAACTGGCCCAATGGGCCTAACGAGCCTAATGGTACTAACCGGCCTAATGGCCCCAATGGGACTAACTGGACCAATGGGATGAATGGGCCAAATTGGCCTAACTCACATAAGGGGCCCAAGGGTCCTAAGGGTCTAATGGGTCCAATGGGCCTAACTAGCCAAAGTGGCCTAATGGGACCAATGAGCCTAATAGGACAAACTGGAAAAAGTGGCCTAATGGAGCTAACTAGACTAAGTGGTCTAATGGGATGAATGGGCCTATGTGGCATAGTGGGCCCAATGATCCAAATGGGTCTAACTGGACAAAGTGGCCTAATGGGCCTAACTGGCCTAACTGGCCTAATGTGCCTAATGGGATGAACGAGCCTAAGTGGAATAATGGGATGAATGAGATGAAGTAGCACAATGGGATGAATAGGTCTAAGTGTCCTAATGGGCCTCATGGGCCTAATGGGATGAATGGACCTAATGGGCCTAAGTGGCCTAATGGGCCTAGATGCCTAATGAGAATAAGTGGCCTAATGGGCCTAAGTGGCCTAAGCGGCCTAATGAGCCTAATGGGTCTAAGTGTCATAATGACCCTAATGGGTCTTAGTGGCCTAATGGGCCTCAGTGGCCTTATGGGCCTTAGTGGTCTAATGGGCCTAATGGGCCTGAGTAGCCTAAGTTACCTAATGAGCCAAATGGGCCTAAGTGGCCTAATGGGGCTTAGTGGCCTAAGGGACTAATGGGCCTAATGAGACTAAGTAGACTAATGGTCCTAAGGTCCTAAGTGGCCTAATTAGACTAATGGGACTAAGTGGCTGAATGGGCCTTAGTGGCCTAATTGGCCTAATGGGCCTAAGTTGCCGAAGTGGCCTAATGGGACTAATAGGCGTAAGTGGCATAATAGGCCTAATGGGACTAAGTGGCCTAATGGGACTTGTAATCATAATGGGACAAAGTGTCCTAAGTGGCATAATGGGCATAATGGGCCAAATGGGCCAAAGTGTCTGAATGGGCCTAATGGGTGTAAGTGGACTAATGGGAATCCTGAGCCTAATGGGCCTTAGTAGCCTAATGGGACTAAGTTTCCTAATCGGCCTAATTGGCCTAATGGGCCTCTATGGCCTAATGGGCTTAATGTGCCTAAGTGGCCAAATGGGCATAACAGGCCTAATGGGCCTCAGTGGCCTAATGGGCCTAATGGGCCTTAGTGGACTAAGTGGAATAATGTGTCCAATAGGCCTAAGTGTCCTGATGGTCCTAATGGGCCTAAGTACCATAACGGGTCGAATGGCTCGAATGGGACTAAGTGGCCTAATGGGCCTAAGTGGCCTAAGTTACCTAATGGGCCAAATTATCATAATGGGTCCGATGGGCCTGATGGATTTAATGGGCTTAATGGGCCTAAGTGGCCTAATGAGCTGAATGGGCCTAAGTGGCTAATGGGCCTGATGGGCCTGATGGCCTTAATGGTCTGAATGGGCCTAGGTGGACTCATGGGCTTGATGGGCCCGATTGGTCTAATGGACTTAAGTGGCCTAATGAGCTCAATGGCCTAAGTGGCCTAATGAGATGAATGGACCTAAGTGGCCTAATTGGCTCGATGGCCCAGAGCGGCCAAATGGGTCTCAGTGGACTCACAAGCCTCATGGGATTAATGGGCCTAATGGGCCTAATGGGCCTAAGTTTCCTATGTGGCCTATTGCGTCTAATGGGCCTCCAGGGCCTAATGGGCCTAATGGCCCTGATTTAACTAATGGGTGTAATGGGCCTAAGTGGCTTAATGGGCCTAAGTGATCTCAGTGGCCTAATGAGTTGAATGGGCTGAAGTGGCCTAATGGGCCTAATGGGCCTAAGTGGCCTAATGGGATTGATGGGCCTAATGGGCCTTAGTGGCCTCATGGGCATAATGAGCATAAGCGGCATAAGTTGCCTCATGGGCCTAATGGTCATAATCAACCTAATGGGACTAAGTGGCCTAATGGGCTTGATGGGCTTAATGGGTCTCCATGGCCTTATGTGACTCATGGACCTGATGGGCCCGATTGGCCTAATGGGCATAATGGGCCTCACTAGCCCAATGGGCCTAATTAGACTCATGGGCTGAATGGGCCTGATTGACCTAATGGCCATAATGGGCCTTGGTGGCCTAATGTGCCTAATGTGCCTAAGTGGCCTAATGGGCCTTAGTGGTCGAATGGACCCAATGGGGTGACGTGGACCAGTGTGCCTAAGTGGCCCAATGGGCCTAATGGGCGTAAGTGGCTGAATGGGCCTAATGGGCCTAAGTGGCCTAATTGGCCTGATGGGCTTAATGTGAATCATGGGGCCAATGGGACTAAGTGGCCTAAATGTCCTAATATGCCTCATGGGTATAAGTGGCCTAATGGGCCTAAGTGGCCTAATGGGCCTGATGAGCATAATCGGACTAATGGGCCTCAGTGGCCTAATGGGCTTGATAAACCCAATGGGCATAATGTGAATCATTGTCCCAATTGGCCTAATGGGCTTAATGGGCCAATGGGCTTAAGTGACCTAATTGGCCTGATGGGCCTTAGGCTGGTCCTAATGAGCATAAGTGTCCTTAGTGGCCTAATGAGCATAATGGGCCTAAGTGGCCTAATGGTCCGAATGGGCCTTAGTGGTCGAACGGGCCTGATAGGCCCGATTGGCGTATTGGGCCTAATGGGCCTAAGTGGCCTTATGGGACTAATGGTCTTAATGGGCCTAAGTGGATTAATTGACCCAATGGGCCTAACTAGCTGAATGGGCCGAATGGTACTAATGGGCCTAAGTGGTGGAATATGACTAATGGGCCTAATTGGTGGAATGGTCCTAATAGGCATAAGTTTCCTAATTAGACTAATGGGCCTAATGGGCCTAAGTGGCTGAATGGGCCTGATGGGGCCGAATGGGCCGAATGGGCCTCATGGGACTAAGTGGCCTCATGGTCCTAATGGGCTTAATGGGACCCATGAGCCTAATGGGATGAATGGGACTCCTAGGCCTAAGTGGTTGAATGGGCCTAGTGGGCCAAATGGGCCTAAGTGGCCTTATGCACCTAATGGGCCAATGTTTCTGAATGGGCCTAGTGGGCCTAAAGGGCCTAGTGGGACCAAGTGGCCTGATGGACCTAATGGGCCTCATGGTCCTAATGGGACAAATGGGCTGAATGGGCCAAGTGGCCTCATGGGCCCAATGGTCCTAATGGGACTAGGTGGCCTAATGGGCCTAATGGGCATCATGGACCTAAGTGGCCTAAATGGCATAATGAGCCTAAGTGGCCTAATGGGCCGAGTGGGCCTAATGGGGCGAATGTGCCTAATTGGCCAGATGGACCTATTGGGCCTCATGGGCCTAATGGGCATCATGGGACAAAGTTGCCTCAAGGGTCCAATGGGCATAATGGGCCTAATGGGCCGAAGTGACCTAAGTGGGCCTAAAGATCCGAATGAGCCAAAGTGGCCTCATGGGCCTAATGGGCCTCACGGGCCTAAGGGGCAATAGACCCAATGGACCTAATGGGACGAATGGTCCTAGTGGCCTCAATAGGCCTAATGGGTCTAAGTGTCATAATCGATCTACGTGGCCTAAGAGGCCTGATGGGATTAACAAGCCTAATGGGCCTAATGGGCCCAAGTGGTCTGATGGGGAAAATGGGTCTCATGGGCCTAAGTGGCCTCATGGGACCAATGGGCCTAATGGACCTAAATGTTCTAATGGTCCTAATGGGCCTCATGGGCCTAATGGGCCTCATGGGCAGAATGCCCCTCATGGGCCTAATGGTCCTGATGGGCCCAATGGGCTTCATGGTCCTAAGTGTCCTAATGGTCTGAATGGGCAATGCCCTAATGGGCATAGTGAGCCTAATGGGCCTAATGGGACCAATAGGTCTAATGGGTCTAATGGGCCTAATGGACATAATTGGACAAAGTGACCTAAGTGGCATAATCGGGCTAATCGACCGAATGGGCCTAATGGGCCTAAATGGCCTAAGTGGATTAACAGGCCAAGTGGGCCTAGTGGGAATAATGGGTTTAATGGGCCTAATAGGCCTAAGTGTCCTAATGTGCCTAGTGGGACTACATGGCCTAATGAGCCTAAGTGGCCTAATAGGGTTGATCAATCGAATGGGCCTAATGGGCCTATGTGGCCTAATAGTCCTAACATGCCTAATGAGACTAATGGGTTTAATGGGCCTAATGAACCTAAGTGGCCTAATGGTCCTACGTAGGATTATGGGCCTATGTATCCAAATGGGCCAAATAGGCTTAATGAGACTGATGGGTTTAATGGGCCTAAGTGGCCTAATGGGACTAAGTGGCCTAATGGGCCTAATGGGCGTAATGGGCCTAAGTGTCCTAATGGGACTAATGGACCTAATGGGCCTAGGTGGACTAAGTGGACTAATGGGTCTAATGGGCCTAATGAGCCTTAGTTCTCTAATAGAAAAAATGTGCCTAAGTGGCCTAATGGACCTAATGGGCCTAAGTGGCCTAATCCCCTTAATAGACTAAATGGGCTAATGGGCCTAATTATCCTAATGGGACTAAGTGGACTAATGTGCATAATGGGCCTAAGTGGCCTAAGTTTCCAAATTGGACCAATTGATCGAATGATACTAATGGGCCTAATGGGCCTAAGTGGCCTAATGGGCTTAATGGGCATAATGATAAAGTGGCCTAGGTGGCTGAATGGGGCTAATGGGCCCAATGGACCTAATGGACATAATGGGCATAATGGGCCTATGTGGCCTAAGTGGTCTAATCGGCCTAATCATCCGAATGGGCCTATATGGCCTAATGGGCCTAATGGGTCAAAGTGGATTAATGGGCCTAAGAGATCCAAGTGGCCTAATTAGCCTAATCGTCTGAATGAGTTTAATGGTCCTAAGTGTCCTAATTTGCCTAATCGACAGAATGGGCCTAATGGGCCTAAGTGGCCTAATGGGCCTAAAGGGCCTAATGGGCCTAAGTGGCCTAATTGGGCTAATCGACCAATTGGGCCTAAGTAGTCTAGTCAGCCTAATTGATCAAATGGGTCTAATGGGACTAATGATCCTAAGTGGACTAATGGGCCAAATGGGCCTAATGTGCCTAATGGGTCTAAGTGGCCAAAGTGGCCTAATCAGCCTAGTCAACCGAATGGACCTAATGGGCCTTAGTAGCCTAATGGAATGAATGGGTCTAATTGGCCTAATGGGTCTAACTAGCCTAAGTTGCTGAGTTAGCCTAATTGACAGAATGGGCATAATGGGCCTTATGGGTCTAAGTGTCCGATTGAGACTGATGGGCCTAAGTGGCTGAATGGGCCTAATGGTCCAATTTGGCATAATGTGGTTAATGGACCTGATGGGTCTAAGTTAAAGAATGGGGTTAAGTGGCATAATGGGCCTAATTGGCCAAATGGGCGTAAGTGGCCTAATGGGCCTAATGGGCCTAAGTGGCCTAATGGGACTAGTGGGCCTAAGTGGTCGAATGGACCTAATAGTCCTAATGCGTCTCATTGTCCTAATGGGTCTAATAGAAATAAGTGGCCTAATGGGCCTAGTGGGCCTAAGTGGACTAATGGGCCTAATGCGCCTAATGGGCCTAATGGGTTGAGTGGGCCTAATGGGTCCAATGGACCTAAGTGGCCTTATGAGCCTAATGGGTGGAATGGGCCTAATGGGCCTAATTGGACTAATGGCCCTAATGGGACTAATGGGCCTAAGTGGAAAAGTGGGATAATGGGCCTAAAAGACGTAATGAGCCTAAGTGGACTAATGGGCCAAATATGACGAATGAGCCTAATGGACCTAAGTGGTCGTATGGGTCGAATGGGCCAATGGGCTGAATGGGCCCAATGGGCCTAATGGGAATCTTTCGCGATGAAGGGGATGTGATCGGCTCCCGTGTTTTATTAAAGGGAGTCGGTGCTGTTTAATCATTTCTATCAGCTTCCCTATCTTCGTGACTTTTCCTGGTAGGTGTCCTAAATTTTCTAATTTGACTAGGAATTTTAGTTCTCGTAGTTTAGAAAATGTGGGGCATACGCATGGAAGCTTCCCATTTGAGAAAACATGATTGGGTGGACCCTTTATGTATGGGCACCATTTTGAGCTCGGTCCTTCTGGTAGGTGTCCTATGTTTCCATATTTGATTAGGAATCAGAGTTCTCGTAGTTTAGAAAATGTGAATAATACATGTGGAAACTTCCCATTTGAGAAAACATGATTGGGTGGACCCTTTATGTATGGGCACCCTTTTGAGCTCAGGCCTTCTAGTAGGTGTCCTACGTATCCTAATTTGATCAGAAATCAGAGTTCTCGTAGTTCATAAAATGTGGTTGTGTTGTAATCCTTACAAACCTCTAAGCCCACGTGAGTCATGCTCAGTGTGAAAAACAAGAGGATGTGAAAGATTCGACAATGCACATGCCTCCTCCCCTATTGGTGGGAGAGGGAGAGCCCACAGTGGAAGAGGTCGGGGCGACTGTGGGCGAGGGAACAAAACAATGAACCTTCCCCGATGAAAGGGGAAATTCTATTGTCATCCAGTGAGGTTGGTGTCGGGATTACTCCAGGAGGGATTACCAAACACTCTTTAGGGAGGGGATAAGTGCTCCCCACTGGCTCTCCTTGAATGGAAAAGCGAGCGGGATCCCTCAATCCTGAAGAGTGGAGAGGCGGAAAGGGGATCCTGGGCTCGGACTTTGTACTACCATGGGTATGTGAACCCAGGAATTCTCTAGATGTCCATTCAATGGATGGGGTAACCCCTTTGTCTCTGCCTACCATGGGTATGTCAACTCCAAAAGGCACGCTAATGCGCCTGAAGGTTTAAGCATGTTGGTACAGTGGATTTGGGAGAGGCCTTGGCTTGGTGCCGATGGATAGGCTATTGAGGGGATTCTAGAGGGTTGGACTAAATTGGAAGGGCCTTATATGACTCTGGGGATGCAAACACCAAAGGCCTTGGTGGGCCACATGGCCATATGAGGAGTGGCACCCTTCTCGTAGGTAGGTGCTACGCGGAGGGAGGGGCCATTCGCGTACCAGTGTGGTACGTGAACTGAGGGGAATCCCACATACTAGAGTGGTACGTGGCTTCAGGTTTGGTTCACGTACCAAATTGGTATGCGGTGCTGGAGTCCTCTCGAGCAGCGGTGGTTGGGAGCAGCATCGGTCAGGGCTTCGCCCGCGTAGGATGGTTCTACGTGGCACGCTGGATTGAAGAAGGGGAATTGGCTCCTTGGTTCATGGGGAGTGCATCCGCGTAGGGGACATGGTCCATGGTTTACCAATTTTAGGTTCATGGTTTATCAATTTACTTATGCGTTCTTCAGTTCTTAACAATTCGTCCCCAGTTTATACCTATTGGTGGTTCGTGAATCAGAACTTCGTGGTCCGGAAAATCCTAAGCTCCCGTAAGCCTCTTCCTTCTCCAAAAGTCGATCGCCAAGAATCTGATCCTCAATCAGTCGATCCCTTTCTTCTCCACCTTGATATCCTTTTATAGAGGGGGGAATGGGTTGTATATATGGTCATGTGAAACCTTTTGTGGAGGCCCATGACAGGAAACCTAGCCTATGAATTAATTATTCAACCCGAGGTTCACAGGGTATATTGAATGCCCTCGCCTGAAAACCAACTCAGTCACGGGGGTGCTTCGCGGCCACACAGGGTTCCACCTCCATTTCATAAATGACACTGTACGTGGTGGGGGGGAGGTCTGCATCTGTGTATCAGTCTGGCCACACTTCACTGGCCATTTGGTTCGTGCCCTCATAGGAGCTCCTCCTCTATTTCGCAAACGACGGCGTCCACGGGTGGCATGGTTCGCCGAACCGGATGCGTACCATTTATGATGAACCAATACGTGGACTGGTTAGGTCCTTTACCATTTCTTATAAACTTTCTTCATATTTTTTCCATATTATTGATTAAATTTGGGTAGATTCTTCCAATGTTTTTAAGGGAGTATCTTACTTCCCTTATGTGGATTTTTCAGGACCCTACAAATGCCTCCCATCAGAATGGGGTCCGATTAGAATGAAGAGAAGGCTATTATGATGTAGAGTGGTCCTGAAACTAGAGTGTTTTTCGGTAGAGAGATGAAACCAGTGTGGGACCACGCCTATATAAAGGGGTCCACGTGACTTTTCCTTTATCGTATTTTTCATCGAAAATCTCTCTCACTCCCTACTTCTGCACACCGCCTCCGCGTATGACTTCCTTCATGAACCGCTTCATCCATGGATGAGTTTTGGATTCCGTGAACTAATCCTCATCCACACTCACCCCCTGTGTGAACTAACTTCCCAACTGCAAACTAAAATTTAACAAATTTTAAAAATTAAGTCACGAAGGGTTGCGTAGGGAAATGCTACGCGGTTCAGTGGTCCACAGATTGGAATTATCCTTCAAACATTGAAATTTTCATTTCAAACTTCACTTAAGATATGAATTATGAGAACCCATGTAGGGGGTTGGTACGTGGTCTTCTGGCCATAGCTTCATAGGCCAGGATGCCACATACCTCATCCGCATACCACCAGTTCATGGAATATGGGCATCACGAACTAACTTCAGGGTCGGTACATGGGGTGTACTATGCATTCCATTTGTAGATCCTTTTTTAAATATTTGGACTTTGCCTAAATATTATCCTTTGGACTAAACCTTAATATGGTTTCCTGATGCAAGAAGAAAACATGGCTCATCCACGAGCTGTTATTGTATTAATGAAGATGAGGGACACCATGGAAAGGAATGGCGATGATAATTTTCAAAGCTACGTCATTCCCCATGACATCTTTCTGACGGCTTTCCTGGCTCCAGAGGTCTTAGCTTACATGTTATCCATATAGTTGTCACTTTACAGTTTTGGTCTTCCTTCTAACGTACCACTTTTGCTGCCTGACCCTGGCCTCCCTTTCATCCATTTAGAGGCACCAAAAGGTCAAGACCGCATCAATATTTCCCCAGTATGAGAAATCATCGCCACTCTGATTGAGGAGAACATGTTCATCCTACGTGGATTGACATGGACTCAGGGAAATCACGAGTATCGTGATGATGTTCTGAGACTAGATGTATGAGAATACCCATCCATCATCATCATCTCCTGATAAAATCCTAGCGTCAGATGGAGCGCTAAGTGGGATTTTCGGGCTGAAGGATGCTTCTATGATGAGTGGGATTGGGCGTTCTGGGTGCATCAAAACTATCTAGAGTGCCCTGACCAGCTAGAGGAAGTGGTCTTGCACTAGGTCGCCTAGGCGTCTCATTTTTCAATCTTCTCTCTGGGCGAAATTCTTCTAGAATTGTTTAGTCACTAGTGTTCGACTACCAACACCTTTCACCTACTGCATGGAGAAGTGGGGGTCAGTTTGTGGGACATCTACCAGCTTGGAGGTCTTCCTATCCTTAGAGAAATGTACGATGAGTTTCTCCCAGCAGCTGCCACATGGAATGATACCAATCACGTGTCTCCTTTGACGAGGATTTTTCTGGTTACAGTGGAGGGATTACTGTATCATTCTCTTAAGGCTCATTCCCTCATCCCGTTCGAAGCATGGATAAGGTTATTCTTGCAGACGAATAGGCCTAGGCCGAAGGTGTGTCGCATTCGAACTCACCCAAACCATCAATCCCACCAAACTTCAGGGTCATACTGTGCTACTCTTAAAGAAGGGTGGTATGCCTCATGGGGATATGAGTTTCGGCCTATCATTTCACCTAATATTAGGCTAGAATGTTTCTTCACCATGTTCTTAAGAAGATGTATCTTCCCATCCCATGAAGCATACAAAGGGGTTCGGGCCTGCACTTTGATGATGGAGGCCATCCTGGTGGAGGGTCGATCTATTAATTGGGTCCTTCCTACCCTTTCCCGACTTTATGAATTATCGGGATAGATTCGGGAAGGTAGATCTCCGTACCATCTCAGTAGACAGTTCCAATTCCTATATGGGTGGATGTTGGAACACTTCCCCTATTATGAGTATCGACATACCACATGGGTTCCTCATTCTGACTTTCACCCATCTCTTCTTAGCATTTCTATTGTCCATCCCAGGGATGTGAGTGTTACCAATGTGGTCGGGCTGTTGAACGATGTTTCTTACTTCTCGTTCACGCTGCATCTTACTCCTCATGGATCCTTTAGGGGTGACAAGGACTGTTCTTTGGAGGAATGTTCGTACCTTATCAATCTTAGGGATGAGATTCTCACCACCCATGTAGACCGAGTAGTTATCTATGAACCGTACCCCCCTACCGGTTCTCCAGGTAGTTTGTATGCCTTCAACAGACTGCATTGCTTCCAACTATTCAACTAAGGGGAGAATATCATCCTTTGGTTCTCCATCAATTGTGGATTATGATGATGCACGAGGGTGCTTCTAGAGAGATCATCATTCCTAACATGATAGGGACCACCTTCCTATCACTGGAGTATGCCCAACTATGGGTCCATTGTTACCCTGTAGGGATTCTAAGAGAACCAGTTCGGTGGGTACAGAAACCCTTGACTATTTATTGGCCCGTTCCTGACCCGATAACAACACTACACATTCCCTTCATCATGATAGGTGCAACGGCCATGCCTTCTGCTTCTGTTCCTTCAGCAACCCAGATGGATATACCTACTTCTCCCACTCTCATGGTGAGAAGGTGCTTGATCCATCATCAAAATCGTCTAGGAGGGATTTCATTAGTGCAACCCATTTCGATGGGGAGAGATTGAGCCTACTCCCCTCCTGTAGATATCGCCCAAGATCTTCATGGGACTAATACCATCCAAGTATTTCTGATCATCCCGAAGGCCGCGGTTATTCCTCCACCTCTGAATCCAGTGGCTGGTCCATCTAAGGGAAAAGAGAGTCTCCCACCTTGGGTGACTAGCTTTAGGTCCTTCCCCAATCCTATGGAGATGTTTCATACTTATAAATATGTGGAAGTAGAGGAGGATCAAAGTGATGATGCTATAGAAAGACACCAGGAAGTGTGCAAAGA
This sequence comes from Viscum album, assembly GCA_963277665.1. Classification (NCBI taxonomy): domain Eukaryota; kingdom Viridiplantae; phylum Streptophyta; class Magnoliopsida; order Santalales; family Viscaceae; genus Viscum; species Viscum album. The sequence goes on from OY728147.1 coordinate 607,628,467, forward strand.
GTCATGGCACTAGTTGCATTCTCTTACTGTAGAGACACCCCAAGCCAATCTCACCGGTGAGGGTGATAATTTTTAGCGATTATTTATTGAGCTGGGTTCTAGCGGCTTTTATTACCAGCACCTTCACTCCCTTATTTACCAATTCGTCATTTTCCAAGGAGACCCCACCTTCTGCAAGGACAAGATGACCAGGTTCAATTTTTCCCACTACCAGGTAGAAAATTTCCGGGATATCTCGAAAACACTCGATCATCTGACGAACAAGGAAGTGAAGGCCCGTGATTTGGTGGCGCTTCAGGAGTAAGAGTTGCGGGAGTGCGAAGCCTGCACAACTTAGTTGAGGGGAAAAATGGACTCCTCATGTGTGACTTATGAAGTTGTTCAAAAAAAAGTGTGGGACCTTAAAGCTATCTTGGAGCGGGTGTGTCTAATGGCTGACGCCAAAATGGAGGAGAGAAATTCCTTGGAACAGACTATCGATGGCCCGTGGAAATCACTCACCATTCTTTTGGAAAGGGTGAATTGGGTCCTATTGTATCTTTTTCCCAAATTACATCATGTACTCCCCCCCTTTTACTCTTGAGGGACTCCAAATTGGGGATGTTCCTCCATTCTTGCCGAACTCAATGGAACAAAATTTGGATTTTAAATACCTCTTATCTATGTCTTCCTATTAGCATCACTTCGGGTATATGTTAATTTTGAACCATGACTTGAAATCAGTAAGCTGTGATCAATGAATCGAGCTCTAATTTTTGCTTGAGCCAAGGGGATCAGCGAGCGTAGTTCAACTATTGCTGAGGTTGAATGGAATACCTCACGAACTTTTGTGCCTTTTTTATTATTACCCTGATTTTTTCCTAAGCCTTCTTGACACGGGCTTAGCGGGCATAACTTGAATTTTTCTTAGGCTGCCATTTGCGAGTTTTCGACCTAACAGGATTTGTGCCTCTTGAGTTTTTATTGATCCATGTTTTTCTGAGGCTATACAAGGTGAGATGATACTCATGTTTTTTCCAAGATGCCCTTTGTGGGTTTTCATCATGGAAAGTTTTATACATGTTTCTGTGAGTGGTTTAAAGTCCCTCAAACAATACTATCATTACTGATATTTTAGGTCGAATAGATTTGAAAAAATGTAGTGGAGTGAGGGCCCCGATGGGGTTTTTACTGATTGTGGATGCCTTGATACCTTCAGATGTATATGGGGGGAAATTTTTCCATTCAAGTTTAAACAGCATGCAGGGCATTCCATGGGTCATAGTATCCATATGGGAATACAAAGGTAGGAAAAGATTCACCTAAGGAAGAATTTACTTTGGTAGATGGGATATGGGCCTCATTATGCAGAGCTGCGAGGGCATGGAATGCATAGTAGTTCAACGATGTCCTTGAGTCAATAACTGTCTGTTTCTGATGGCCAGGTAACTTCATGGAAGTTCGGATTATGAAGACCACCAGGAGTGGATACATAGGGACATAGTGTCTGAAGGGTTTGGGGATATCCATACCAATCATGTATATGGATAGGGGAACACTCCTACACATACTTGGTTGTCGCAAAGGAGGGTTAGAGCTTAACTCAATTTAAAGTCAGGGAGTTGGGGAATTCTTTCAAAATGGAATGGATTTCCCTAGTTCTCAGAAATTTAACCAAAAACATCCCACCATACTCAGATGTGATTGTGGAAAGGTTTTTAAACTTTAGCTCAGTGATTTTTATAATCCTGATATGGATATGAGGGTTCAGAGTCCAAGAGGCATTCAGAAAGAAGTATTGCCTAAGGAAGACTGCCTTTGGCAGACGATCCATGGGAAACAATATGCAGAGCTACTGGGGGAATGGTATGCATAGTCATGCAAAGGTTTCCTTAGGTCAATGGTTTTATTCTCCCGATTACTGGGAAACTTTAGGGAAGTTGGGATTCAAGACCACCAGGGGTGGTTTATGAGAGTTCGGTTATTTCTGGTTACAAAGTATGATTCATGTGGAGGGGGGTATGGACATGAGAGAGACATTTTGGGTTAAGATATCCCAGGAATGGGTGAAGTCATCCCTCTCACACAGGTGTGAGATGGTGATCTGTGAAGGTCTGACCCGTGCACCAAGGAAGAGAGGGAAGCCTCATTTCCTGACTGAACCAGTGAAGAGTTCTTTCAAGATCGTATAGTTTAACGTCATGCGGTAAGGATGCTACTGTAAAGGTCACTCTTGATTAGAATGTAAGCGGGTCTAAATACCTTGACATGTCCAAGACGTGGGAAGGATATAGATAGTGTAAACTATAATTCTAGGGCCTCTTGGATTAGGAGAAATGATGTGGGGGCTCTGAGGCTGGTAAGCGTATGGGGGTCGGAAGAGTGTTGCCTAAGGAAGACTTGCCTTTGGTAGACGGGCCAGGGAGATCAATATACAGAGCCGCTAAGGTAATGATATTCATAGTCATGAAAAGGTGTTCGCATATCGATTACCTTCAATTTCCAATGGCCTTGGAGGTTTATGAGGATCCATGATTATCTGGGTCACAGAGTCTAACGTATAGAAAGGGTATGTCTGGTCATGTTGGAGATATTAGGCCATAGTTGTCTTTGAAGCTCAAGAAGTTCCCTGCACTGATTTTCCCTACGCATGGGGTGCACTTTTATTCTGTGTAGTTTAATGTCATGCGGTAAGGACAATATTGCTCTTAGTTTAATGGTCGTACAGTTCGGAACAACGTTGGATGATGCTACAGTTACCTGTGGGATAATCAAATTAGGATGCTTTGGAATGCTTTGATCAGAAAGGGGAGATGAAGGTGTAAACTATAATCCTGGGGTCTCTCGGATCAGGATATGTGGTGTGGGGGATCTGAGGCATGTAAGCATACGGAGATAGTAAGAGTGTATCTTAAGGAATATTTACCTTTGGTAGACAGGCCGGGGTGATCAATATACAAAGCCACTGAGGGCATGGTATGCATAGTCATGAAAAGGTGTTCGTAGGTTGATGACCTTCCAATTCATATGGCCTTGAATGATTATGAAGACCCAAAATTTCTCATGACACAAAGTATGGAAGATGGGGAGAGATGTGTCCAAGCATACGAGAAACAACCATATTGCAATTGTCCGTTTGATTAAAGTGGCACAACTCTGGCGTTACATCGTGGATAAAGACTATCATAGGATCCACGGGTGGTTATGTAAGCTTACCAGGTAGGGGAATCCTGGAAATTTCAAGACGTGAAGGGGACAAAAATGTAAACCATTGCTCCAGAAATTTTTGGATTAGGAAATGTGATATGGGGGCTCTGAGGCTGGTAAGCGTACGGAGCTAAAAAGAGTGTTTCCTTCGGAAGAATTTCCTTTGGTAGACAGGCCAGGGGAAATCAATATGTAGAGCTGCTAAGGGAATGGTATGAATAGTTGTAAAAAGGTGTCCACAGGTCGATGACCTTCCACTTCCGATGGCCATGGGTGTTTATGGAGATCCACAATCCTCTGGGTCATGGAGTTTGATGCATGGGAAGTATGCATCCAAATGTTCAAGGAGTGTTCCATTCTTGGTTCACTGTGTATCTGGCGTGGATTATGACTTGTACCATGAAGTTTACGGTCATGCAGTAAGGACGATTTCCATGCAGTTTATTGTCATGTGGTTAGGACAAGGAGATTTTTTAGATCCATGCAGTTTAGCGTCGTGTGGTAAGGACAGGGTCGAACTGACATGAATAGGTATTTCATGCAGTTTAACATCATGCGGTAAGGAAGAGCTCTGTTCAGTTTAGAGTCATGCGGTAAGGAAGAGGGTCATCATTTTTTTTCGAGGTAGTTGGGGCAAGATACAGAAATCCCGACATCACTATGTATCCTGCAAGGGTAGGAATCAAGCCGCACATTGTTCTCAAAGTCCTTGTAATTTAAAGGGTCTTCTTGTGCAAATATGACTTATATGCAGAATGGGGACAATTTTTCATGGCGGCTAGGCCAGGATATAGAAATCCCAACGTCGCTATGTATCCTGCGAGGGAAGGAATCAAGCCGTATGTAGTTCTTTGAACATGGTACAGTAGATGAAAAATGTCGGGATATCAATGTTTTCTCAGGTGAAGACATTGTCTCGTTATGCAGTATAAATTCATGCAACTAGGACATATTTCTCTTAGTTTGGGAGTCATAGAGTTCAGACCGGCACGACACAATTTATTGTCATGTCATAGGGATGAATTAATAAGAAGTTTAACGTCATGCGGTAAGGATGAGGGGAATTTTTAATTTAACATCTTGTAGCTTGGAAAATTTACTATGCAGTTTATTGTCAGGTAGTAAGGACATCCTTCTCCCAGTTTGGGGTCATAGAGTGCGTACCCACAGTAATCGCTTCCAAATAGGGGTGCATGCTATGATTTTAGAGTAGAACTGACGTGAACAAGGCTGGGAGCCTTCGGCATGCACCTCGGGGGGGGGGGGGGATCCTGGACAGTTTGAGATCATAATACCCGGATTATTGGCTCTTGGTTTAGGGTCATGGAGTTTGGACCGGCGCGACATAGTTTATTGTCATGTCACAAGGACAAAGTACTGTGCAGTTTAACATTGTGCGGTAAGGAAACTCTACTATGCAGTTTATTATCATGCAGTAAGGACATTCTGTGCTTGGCAGATTAACATTCGGCAGCTTGGACGATAGGTGTCCTTATGGTTACACAAAATATTTCTTCAGAAATCTCTCATTTGTAGGAGCGGCGGTGAGCTTCCCATCCATGGAGATCAGGGCATATGTTTCATTGGAGTAGACCTTGTGTATGATATATGGTCCCTCCCACTTTGGATCCAACTTCAGTAGCTTCTTTCCAGGTATCATCGAGGTCCTTAGGACCAATACCAATTCTCCTTTGAGGAAAGATTGAAGACATACCTTTTTATTGAAGACTCATGCAATCCGGTTCTGATATACTTCCAGGTGGTGCAAAGTGTGAAAACTATTCTCATCGAGTCACTCCAATTCACAAAATCGCTTTTTTTCTTGCTCATCATTGGACAATTGATCACAAATGGAAACGCGGAGTGATGGAAATTGGAGTTCAATGGGAATAAATTCTTATTTTCCATATACTAATGAGTACGGAGTAGCCTTGCTAGCAGTGCGAGTTGTGGTTCGATAGGCCCACAAGGAATGGAAGAGTTTTTCTGGACATGTTTGTTCACCATTTTCTGGAGTATGATAGATGGGGTCTTTTTGAAGCCTCTATCTGTCATTTGGCCACTGCATGTTAGTGGGATGAATGGCTGGTCTTGATACCATATTCCTGGTATAGTTTCTCCAATTCGGCAGAGCAGAAGTTGGTGACATTTTCTGTCAGTATTCTATGAGGGACACCAAATATGGTAATGATATTGACTTTCATGAAGATTGGGGATGATTAGGGCTTTTATGAGTGCCTCTTTGAGGTCTTCTGACAAACTCAGGGCATCCAGGTTTGATAGCTTGGCTGGTACTCAGGCCAGTTGCTTTAGGATATCATACTTTTTCTCCAGAGGCCGGCGCTTCTCTATTTTTGGGAGTTCTTTAACGGGAACTTTAGGGGATGGATCATAAGATGAGGAGGGACCGGTCACTAGGGAAAGAGTTGGTGGTGATCCTATATTCTAGGGAACTGACCTGGTCGGTTTACTTGTGCACCCTGGGCAGCTAGACACTTGTTCCTCCTCTGATGGGTACCATAGAAAAATAGGGCCAGAGTGACTTCTCATGGTCGTAGGGGAATATTCTTTCTCCTGTTGGGTCCGTTGAAGGTACCTCCTACAAATTTCCAAGATATTGACAGTTTGAGCCGAGGTATAACCGTGGAGTTAGTTTTGGCCACGGCTGCGTCTGCCTTAGTATCCCCTGCCTCTTAGATTCCTCCTTATGGTCCCCCGATCGGGTGTCGGGAATGTGAGTTCATAACCATACTCTTCTGCAGAGAATGGTTCCATTAAATGGATGGCATTGAAAGAACTGAAGATTAGTTCATCATTTAATGACAGATTAGCCTGGTTGGCTGCCTTTGATGGTGCTGTTTGGTGGGTTGGTGCCTGTTGCGTCAAGTCTGAAGGCATGAAATCTGAAAGTGTCAAGGCTAGATTTGGCTCTGTCATAGATTTTTCATCTTTTACATGTTTCTTACCTCTCTGATTACTCCTGGATGACCTACTTGTGGAGGGTTGTGGGTCTGAGGACGGCGGTTGTGTTGCATTAAGAGCTATTGGCAGCACAATCAGTTGCTACAATTGAGCCCAGAGTATTCCATGAGCTCAGTTGACCGTTTTTCGAGTCACCCAACCATCAAATTTATGATCCCTTTTGCTAACAACTTTTTTTCACTCCTCCCCATCATCCGGGTTGGTGAAAAAAACATATGCTACGTGTGTTAGGGGTGGTCCTAGATTGACCTTCCCCAAGTCCACCATCCTTTGTAGGAGTTCTTTGAAGAAGAAGCATTCCTGAATACTGTGTCCCAACATCTGATGGTATGGAAAATAATCTGGTTGGTTGTCGAGGATGAACTCTTTAGGATTTCTTGGCTCTGTTAAGTAGAGAAATTTGAAATTCATGATGGCTATGAAATAGTCATGGACTTGGTCCTCTCAAAACGAGTAAGATTTATTTCTTCATTCCTCAAATTGGTTTCTCCTAAGTCTTATTTGATTGTCTCACCGGGGCGGATGTGATCATTGATACACCGGAGGCCCTTGGAAATTCGGCAGAGGCCTAGGTGGTGGAGCAGTTGCAGGGGATGGCTTGAGTGTGACAGAGGATGCTTCAGTTATGCCTGCTCTCTTTACAGGAGCCTATGAGGCTATTCGGGACCTAAGTTTAGTTTGCTGTAAGGAGTCTTCAATCCTCTGGGCGATAAAAGAGAAATATCATAATCCAGTGGTTCATTTCATTGGTATGAGTGGCGTTTGAAGCTCATCTTGGAGGTTGTAGATGCATATAGAGAGCATCTTGTCTTGGTGTAGTGTTCTGTTCAGAGAGTAGGTCAGACCCTTCCATCTGGCGATGAAGTCTGATACCTTCTCATTCTCCCTCTGTTTACAATTCATGGGGTCACTAACCATCGTCTTGGGTAACGTTGAGATGAAGTAGAATAGGAGCTACTGCTGAAGATCCTCCCATACTTTTATTGATTGATCTAGCAAACTTTTATACCAGATGAAGACTGAACCTTGTAAGGTTCGCACAAAGCATCTGATTTTCACTGCATCTTGTTGTTTCGGAGTTCCCATCATAGGGTCGCAATGAGACGTGTATTGCATCAAATGATATTCCGGGTATCTAGAGCCATTGAATATAGGGAATACAGGGCTCCCAAAATTTGGTGGCGACAACATGTTTCTCCCCCAGACTGGGTAAGGTTTTCACTTAAGATGTATCAGAACGTGCCATCCTTCCATGGCTTCCAATCGAGATGTCAGTACTTTGATGGTATTGATGAGACCCTGGTTTACATCATGTTGGGCCTGATCCTGAATGGTTAAAACCTGGGGTACTACTTGAAGTGATGGCTCGATTGGTACCTAAGGCGCAAATGCCATTGGTGGTACCTTAGGATGATTTAGATGTACTAGCTCTGGTTGCTTCCTGAGTGGAAGAAAGTCTTGGTATGCTTCTGAACCCAAGTTCAGGTAGTTCGACGGGCCAAGTGTCATGCTGGGCAGGGGCCCTGTATCACCCCAAACATTTTATGGTATGTTTCTCTTAAATACATTGTATTCATTAGATAGCCTATATTTCATTAATCAGTGGGGCCTCTATGGAACAAAACTTGGTTACTTATAAAATATAACCATAACCTAGCCATTAAACTTAAATTTTCCAGATCTTTGATTTGAATTTTAAAAATCTGACATACACGGTTGTGTTCAAAATGATATTTAGAGTCTGATAGAATTAACTTAATCTTTAGTGAATAGTAACCTACACTTACGAATAGTAACCTTCCCTTATGAATAGTAACTTACCCTTATGAATAGTAATATGACTCTTATGAATGGTATCTATACCTTTGAGTGTATAAATGAATTTAGGCACCCTAAAAATGAAGATGAATATTTTAAGTGTTTATATATTTCAATTAAATAATGAAGTAATTAAATATTTAATTAATCATATTTATAAAATTATTTTTGAGAAATGGACTTCATTTTTGGATTTTACATGTCGAAAAATGGTTATGGTGAATTTTTGAGAGTTTTTTGAAATACTTAAATTTTTGGTGAATAGTAAAATACATTAATTTACTGTATAAATACATTATAAATTAAATTAACTATTCATTGTATCATGAGTGATGTAAGCACCCAAATATCTAACTCACGTGCATATATTAATATTCTTGGTCATTGAATACTCACTATTTCTTTTCTTGAGAGGAAATAATAAATTAATGATTATAATATTAAGAAAACTCCTATCCCCTCCACTATGTAAACCACCCCTCACCCCCTCTTCCTCCCACACCACTTGAGCTTCAATACATGCCTAAATTCTGCCAAATAATCTTACCAAGCCCACTCCCCAAGTCCAAGACCTATGGGTCTCACCAAAAGGCCTAAAACAAATTCCTTAAGGAGTTTCTCAAGGAGTACTCAAGAGGTGAACCTCTCTTCCTTTTTCTTTCAATTCTTTTTACAAGTTTCATTATTTTTTTCTGTCTTCTCACCTCACCTCATCCAAATGCCATGATAATTACATTAACTTACATGTACTATATTTTCATTGTGTTAGTATAATATTTTATCATAATCTCTCTTTTTTCCTTCCTTTTATACAATAAATGCAAACACCGTCCGAGATGTGTTAATTTATCACACTCAAGGAAGACAAGTTTTCAATTTTCATTACTATCTTCAATACTGGTCATGAAACTTTTTAAATGGTTGAACCAGATCATAATATATGTATTTTATCTTTTTTAATATTCTAGAATCCTTACACACCCATAATATGTAATAATAATACAAAACAAGTTTATTATGCACAAAACTGCCGAGCTAAATCCAAGTGTTTGTCAATTACTTTTAACTAATGATTCATCCTCAAGTATATAACCCAGAATCATTATAATATCATTTATATATATTTAATGTAACTAATACTATATATTAACAATTCTGGATGTTTAACCACATTTCAAATGAACTTTCATTCATGAATACAAGTAAACAGATCATGAAAACCAAGTAAGAAATGTTTCCAAAACAATAAAATTGAATCTCTTAAACCCATCAAAAAGACCATTAATGAACCTAATAAGGTTATAAAATATAAATTAAATTTTTATGAGTTTCTTTAATTATTAATTAATGAATCTAAATTTGATTATTCAGGTCTTTAAGAATAATCAAGAACATCTTCGAGCATAAGGTAAGGGATCCTCTCTCTCACTTTTGTTCAAGAATCTCCCCTATGTTGTGACCTTTTATTTTTAATTCCTAATGATGGTTTATTTTTTTTTCACCTTCCCCATATTACCCTTGTGACATATAAATAATGGTATATCCCTTTACCTCTCATTAATCCCTCGCAATAACACTCATTACCATGCCGAAATGTTTGTAAGGGGTTTTCTCATCTCACTTTCAATTATGTGATATTTCCATTGTCCACCTATTATTTATTATATGTGGTATAGGTGTAATTCTATTTGATATATATTATCATTATTCTATTTATATTCATGGTATTCTTTTATTCATTTGGTGGTTATTAACTTTTGGTCATACGACTCAATTGATTACAACGTGGTAACAAGCTTGGTCTCAATTTTCACTTCGTTTTGACTTGTTTAGTATTATGCACCTACTCTTTCTTATGTGGTTTACCTACTTCCCATTTGAGATAAATTTTCAATTGAAATTAAATTCCATTTAAATTTCCATAATCTCATAACATGGATATGATTATTGTCTAATCCGTATACCATTTTACATATGGTATTTATTTTAAATGTTGTTTTGACTATGGAAATATTGATGAATCCTTATCCTCTATTATATATGGATAATGTAAATTCATTTTGATATTATGTTGAACTATGTATAAATAATTCTTTGGATGCAGAGGTGGGTGGGGCCCGCTACATCCCCTCGATGCATTGGTAGGTCTCATGATTCAAATCAGTTGGTGACAAACCCTTCGAGTTTGTTTCCAAAAATCAGACGGGTTTCTACCCACAGAACTAAACCGTTTTAATAGTATTATGGTATCATGTTATAGATACATGACTTCCAATTAGTAATCATTATCTTTATTCATTATCAGTTATTACTATCCATGAGGTTTTCAATATGACAAAATCTATGGATGCAGTTTCATTCTCAGTTTATTAATGGCGTGAGTTTTTCATTTATTCAACATGCCATTTTGATTATGTCAAATTGTTTACAATTCAGTTATTATTGATTCATGATTCCTCTATTTTTAACCCTTACTTATCATTTGAGCTCACCCCTTTTACTTGTTTTCCTTCAACATGTTATGAAGAGGAGATCATTTATTTAGTTCTTGTGGATGCAGTATTTAGTTTTTGTTATGTATTGTATTTTGTAACCTTTTCCAATGTAATTTGAGTTACATCTATGTATCTAGTTTCTTCAAGACTACTAAACTGATCGTTCCTTTGAGATTTTCATTCCTTATAACCATGCCAATGTCACAAGTAATGCACCAGCTCCAGTCTAGAGGGGTCGGGGCATTACAGTTGGTATCAGAGGAAGTTTATTAGAAAACTTGGAAACTAGATTAGAAAATCTTGATTAGGGAACAAATATCTAAGGTAGTATTTGAGGGTAAACGTACAAGAATGTCCTGGTATTTTGGTAAGGAATAGATTATGTGAATCTTTCTAGCAAATACATTCCTGTCTGGATATGAGTAGGTAGAGGTGGCTCTGGCACAGATGTACCTAAGAGTGAAAACTTCAACAAGGAGTTTTGGGCTTGACCCAAGATATCCTGGTACACGAAAATGGGCCTTGCTGTACTCTTGGTTACAACACTCCCAGGGTATATGCTTAGGATAATTCATATTTTTTTTACAAGCCATTATGAATGATTGAAATGTAAATTATTCCTCAAATAAACCATTTTTCTGATTTTGGGATTAGCCATGTGTAGGATCTCAATTTATGCAAAGTATTTTGTTAAGTTTAGATTATACATTATGATTCATTCCCTAATCTAGTGTGTGCCATTATTTAGAAATGGCGTTGAATGGAAGAAGGGGAATCAATACTCGTGGGCAATGTAGGGATCCCCCCACTTAGCAAGTCAACATAGTCAATGTTGGAGCAGATTAGATAATGACCATATTGGTAAAACTTACTCAGGTTGTAACAAATAACCATTCCACACCCGTGTTGGATCGTTTCATGCGGCAGAAGCCCCCATCTTTTAGCGGGACTACTAATCCAGTGGTTGCTGACCAATGGATCAAGTCCCTTGAAAAGATATCCATGGAATTAGGATGCAATGAAAATGAAAAGGTTGTAATGGAAGTATATTGCCTCAAGGGTGATGCTGATCAATGGTGGTCCTTGATTCAGAATACCACAGAGGAAGAAGAAATAGAAGATATGTAATGGATTACTTTTAAGGAAATATTTTTCAAAAAATATTTCCCTCCTGAGCAACGAACCGAAATGAAGAGTAAATTCCTTGGATTAAAGCAAAGGGAAGAAGACAGTGTTGTATAGTATGAGGCTACCTTCAAAAGGAAATCCAGGTATACTTTAGATTACGTATGTGACTTGGCAGACAAGATTGATCATTTCTTTGAAGGTCTTAAGCCAAGTCTTCTAAGGGCACTGGCTTCTCAAAAATTTTCATCATATGATGAAGTTGTATCAAGTGCCATCAAAACAGAGAATGAATTTTCTAGACTAAATTTTTTCAAGGGAACCCAAGATAAAATGAGGTACTCTGATAACCAAGGGAAAGGTGAAGCGCCAAAGAAGAACAAAGGAATGAAGAAATTCCCATTATGCGAGAACTGTGGAAATAATCATCTCGGGAAATGCTTGAAAGGCATGGGAGTTTGATATAAGTGTGGAGAAAAGGGTCATCTATCTCATGAATGCAAGGGGAAGAAACAATTTGATGATGTTCAATACTAAAATTGTAGAGAGAGGGGACACTATGAAAACAAGTGTCCTAAGCACCAAGGAAACATGCCTCAGAAAAATCCAAGAGAGCAAGGAAGAGCTTATGCAATTACAACCACAGAAGTTGAAGTTCCTAATGATATGGTGGTAGGTACTTTAATTGTTTCCTCAAACTTAGCCAACACTTTATTTCATTATGGATCATCGCATTCATTTATATATTCCCAGTTTTCCAAGAAAATTAGATGTGTCCAATTTTATTTAATAAACGAGTTATCAGTCAAAACTCCTAGGGGATGAATCATTGCAACAAAGACATGTAGACTAGTCCCCCTCATAACACATAAACGTTCTTTAGTTTCTAACCTTATCATCATACCAATGACTAAATTTGATATAATTATTAGTATGAATTGCCTGTCAAATTATGATGCTAAGATTTATTGCAAGAAGAAAGAAGTTACAATTTTTTAAAATGGTGTAGAATCTCTTGTCTTTAGAGTAGTGACCTCTCCATATGATTCTTATCTAGACCCACCCCCAGTAGCTATGTATAATGAAATTCTTAGAGAGGAAGAGAACCTAATATCTATGGTTGAGGAAAGAAATCTTCAAATTGAAGATGTGCACATAGTGAAAGAATAAATTGATGTATTTCAAGAGGATTTACCTGGACATCCTCCAGAGTGGGAAGTTGAGTTCTCTATTAATTTAATTTCTGGTGCAAGACCTATATCAAAGACTCCCTATAGAATGGACACCATGGAATTAGTGAAGCTAAAGAAACAGCTATAGGAATTGAGTGAAAAGGGATTTATTCAACCTAGTGTTTCTCTATGGGGAGCCCCTACCATATTTTTCAAGAAGAAAGATGGATCCATGAGGATATGCATTGATTATAGGGAAATCAATGCTATTACGATAAAGAATAAGTATCCTCTGCCTCAGATTGATGATTTATTTGATCAACTTCATGGAGCTCAATACTTTTTGAAGATTGACCTTTGATTTGTATATCATCAGCTACATGTGAGGAAGAAAGATATTCTTAAGACAACATTTCGAACCAGGTATGGACATTACGAGTTTAGAGTGATGCCTTTTGGACTAATAAATGAACCCTCTATTTTCATGGATTTAATGAATAGAGTTTTCAAGGAATATCTTGATAACTTTGTTGTGATATTAATCGATGATATCCTGGTATACTCAAAAAGATATGAAGACCATGAGAATCACTTGCGGATTATTCTGAAAACTCTTAGAAGAAATGAATTATATGGGAAGTTTAGAAAGTGAAAATTCCAGATTCAATCAGTTTCTTTTCTAGTCTATATTGCCTCTAAGGATGGAATCCTTATTGATCCTACAAATACAAAGGAAATCCAAGAATAACCCATGCCAACAAACATAACTGAGGTACACAGTTTTATTGTCTTAGCAGGTTACTATCGACGTTTCTTTCAGAATTTTTCCCGAATGGCTAACCCACTAACCAAGATCACACGTAAAGGAGTTAAGTTTGTGTGGACAAAAGAATGTACAAAATTCTTTGAAGAATTGAAAATAATATTGGTCAATGCTCCAATTTTTACTCTTCCATCAGGATGTGATGGATTTTTAATATACAATGATGCAACGAAGAATGGGATGGGTTTCATCCTTATGAAAAATGTTAAAGTTATTTCTTATGCATCAAGTCAATTGAAGACTCATGATAAAAATTATACAACACATTATCTTGAGTTAGAAGTCGTAATCTTTGCTCTGAAAATATGGGGACATTATCTTTACGGTGAAAAATGTGATATATACAATGATCACAAGATTTTGAAATACATTTTTATAGAGAAAGAACTCAACATGAGGCAAAAGAGATGGCTCGAGTTACTCAAATATTAAAATTGTTCAATACACTACCACCTAGGAAAGGAAAATAAGGTGGAAGATGCATTAAGCAGGAAATATCACAAACTCATGAACCAAATGAGGATTGAAAGAGATCCTATATTCATGGATCTACTGAATATGGATATGGGAATTGTTAAGGAAGGGGAAACATCTTTCCTATTTCAAATGATTTCTAAACCATATTTATTAGAAAAGATAAAACGCTATCAATCTGATGATGATAATATGCACAAGAAAATTAAGTCTTTCAAGGATGGGAGATTGGAAGACTTCGTGTATGAAGAAGGAGTTCTGAAATTTGGGAAGAGGTTATGTGTTCCATCAGTAGTTGAGCTAAAAATGGAACTATTAGACGATGTTAATAGCTCAAATTTCTCTATACACTTGGGTATCACAAATATGTATAGAGATCTGAAAGAACATTTTTGGTGGGATAATATGAAGCGGGAAATTGTTGACTACATGTCAAGGTGCCTAGTTTGTCAACAAGTGAAGGTGGAGAGATAGCATCCTAGAGGGGTGATGCAACCTCTACCTATTCCTAGGTGGAAGTGGGATAACATTATGATGGATTTTGTCACTGGACTACCAAGGACACCTAGAAGGAATGATGAAATATGGGTAATTGTTGATCATCTCAAAAAATAATCACATTTCCTTCCTATAAGAGAGGATTTACCTTTTGACCGCCTGACAAGAATTTATATTAATGAAGTTGTAAGACTTCATGGTGAACCTATATCGATTGTGTCCAGTCAAGATCCCCAGTTTACATCAAAATTCTAGAAAAGTCTCCATAAGGATTTTAATATTGAGCTTCATATGAGTACTGATTATCACCCCCAAACCAACGGACAGTCTAAAAGGAATATTAAAACTCTAGAAGACATACTGAGATCGTGCTCTCTTGACTTTCAAGGAATATGGGATCAATACTTGCCTTTGGTGTAATTTTCTTACGACAATAGTTTCCATTCTAGTATTCAAATGGCCTCATATGGAGCATTATATGGAAAGAGATGTCGAACTCCAACTTGTTGGGAAGAAGTTGGTGAGAGGAAACTTATAGGACCAAAACTTATTGAAGAGACCATGGAAAAGAAGAAGACAATACAAGCTCATATTAAAGCAGACCAAAGTAGGCAGAAGAGTTATGCTAACAACTAGAGAAAGTATTTGGAATTCCAAGTGGCAGATCATGTCTTTCTGAAAGTATCTCTATGGAAGGGTGTCTTAAGGTTCGGTAAGAAAGAGAAATTGATCCCCAGGTACATAGGACCATTTGAAATTTTGGAAAGAATCGGAGCTATAGCTTACCGTTTAGCGATGCCTCCAAATATATCTAGAGTTCATGATGTGTTCCATGTGATATTGTTAAAGAAATACATGCTAGACCCAATGCACGTACTCACATATGAAGAAATAGAACTGTAACCTGATTTTTCATACTGTGAAAATCCTATCGGGATTCTTGACACAAGGGAGTAGGTATTCAGAAATCAGACAACTCATCTAGTAAAGGCTCATTAGAGAAACCAGAATATGGAGGAAGAAACATGGGAACCTGAGGATGTTATGAAAAAGAACAACCCATATCTTTTTGGTGGGCTTTATACATAAAATTTCGAGGACGAAATTTCTGAAGGAGGGAATAATGTAGCACCCCAAACATTTTATGGTATGTTTCTCTTAAATACACTGTATTCATTAGATAGCCTATATTTCATGAATCATTGAGCCTCTATGAAACAAAACTTGGTTACTTATATGAGATAACTATAACCTAGCCATTAAACTTAAATTTTCCAGCTCTATGATTTGAATTTTAAAAATCTGACATACACGATTGTGTTCAAAATGATATTTAGAGTCTAATAAAATTAACTTAATTTTTGGTGAATAGTAACCTACCCTTATAAATAGTAACATTCCCTTATGAATAATAACTTACCCTTATGAATAGTAATATTAATTTTATGAATGGTATCCATACCCTTGAGTGTATAAATGAATTTAGGCACCTTAAAAATGAAGATGAATATATTAAGTGTTTATATATTTTAATTAAATAATGAATTAATTAAATATTTAATTAATCATATTTAGAAAATTACTTTTGAAAAATAGACTTCATTTTTGGATTCTACATGTTGAAAACTGGTTAGGGTGAATTTTTGGGATTTTTCTGAAATACTTAAATTTTTGGTGAATAGTAAAATACATTAATTTACCGTATAAATACATTATAAATTAAATTAACTATTCCTAGCATCATGAGTGATGTAAGCACCCAAATATAGAACTCACATGTATATATTACTATTTTTGGTCATGTAATACTCACTATTTCTTGTCTTGAGAGGAAATAATAAATTAATGATTATAATATTCAGAAAACTTCTCTCCCCTCCACTATATAAACCACCCCTCACCCCTCTTCCTCCCACACCACTCAAGCTTCAAGCCTTTCCTAAATTCTGCCAAATACTCTTCCCAATCCCCATCCCCACGTACAATACCTTCTAGTCTCACCAAAATGTCTCAAACAAAGTCCTTAAAGAGTTTCTCAAGGAGGAGTACTCAAGAGGCGAACCTCTCTTCCTTTTTCTTTCAATTCTTTTTACAAGTTCCATTATTTTGTTCTCTCTTATCACCTCACCTCATCAAAATTCCATGATAATTCCATTACCTTACATGTACTATATTTTCATTGTGCTAATGGAACATTTCATCATAATCTCTCTTTTTTCCTTCCTTTTATACAATAAATGCAAACACTGTCTGAGATGTGTTAATTTATCACACTCAAGGAAGACGGGTTTTCAATTTGCATTAATATCTTAAATACTGGTCATGAAACCATTTAAATGGTTGAACTAGATCATAATATATGTATTTTATCTTTTTTAATGTTCTGGAATCCTTACACACCCATAATATGGAATAATAATACAAAACAAGTTTATTATGCACAAAACCGTCGAGCTAAATCCAAGCGTTTATCAATAACTTTTAACTAATGATTCATCCTCAAGTATATAACCCATAATAATTATAAGATCATTTATATCTCTTTAATGTCACTAATACTATATATTAACGATTCTATATGTTTAAATACATTTCAAATGAACTTTCATTCATGAATATAAGTAAACAGATCATGAAAACCAAGTAAGAAAATGCTTCCAAAACAATAAAATTGAATCTCTTAAACCCATCAAAAAGACCATTAATGAACCTAATAAGGTTATAAAATATCAATTAAATGTTGATTATGTTCTTTAATTATTAAGTAATGAATCTAAATTTGATTATTCAGGTCGTTAAGAACAGTCTAGAATACCTTTGAGCATAAGGTAAGGGATCCTCTCTCTCTCACTTTTGTTCAAGAATATCCCCTATGTTGTGCCATTTTATTTTTATTTCCTAATGATGGGGTATGTTTCTGAACCTCCCCCATACTTCCCTTGTGACATATAAATAATGGGATACCCCTTTACCTCTCATTAAGCTCTCGCAATAACACTCATTACCATGCTGAAATGTTTGTAAGGGGTTTTCTCATATCACTTTCAATTCTATGGGATTTCCATTGTTCGCCTCTTATTTATTATATATGGTATAGGTGTACTAAAATTTGATATATATTATCATGATTCTCTTTATATTCATGGTATTCTTTGATTAATTTGGTGATTGTTAACTTTTGATCATACGACTCAACAACGTGGTAACGATCTTGGTCTCAATTTTCACTTCGTTGTGACTTACTTAGTATTGCGCACCTAATATTTCTTGTGTGGTGTAAATACTTACCATTTTAGATCAATTTTCAATTGAAATTATATTCCATTTAAATTTCCATATTTTCATAACATGGATATGATTATTTTCTAAGTTGTATACCATTTTACATATGGTATTTATTTTGAATGTTGTTTTGACTGTGGAAATATTGATGAATCCGTATCCTCTATTCTATATGAATAATTTAAAGTCATTTTTCTATTATGTTGAAATATGTATAAATAATTATTTAGATGAAGAGGCGGTTGGGGCCCGCTACAACCCCTCAATGCATCAATAGGTCTCATGAGACCAATCAGTTGGTGACAAACCCTTCGAGTTTATTTCCAAAAAATCAGACAGGTTTCTACCCATAGAACTAAACCATTTTAATGGTATTATGGTATCATGTTCTAGATACATGAAGTCCAATTAATAAGCATTCTCTTTATTCATGATCATTTATTACTATCCATGAGCTTTTCACTATGACAATATCTATGGATGCAGTTTCATTCTCAGTTTATTAATGGCGTGAGTTTTTCATTTATTCGCCATGCCATTTTGATTATGTAAAATTTTTTACAATTAATTTATTATTGATTCATGTTTCCTCTATTTTTAACCCTTACTAAGCGTTTGAGATCAACCCTTTCACTTGTTTAACCTCAAGAGGTTATGAAGTGGAGATCATTTATTGAGTTCTTGTGGATGCAGTCTTTAGTTTTTGTTATGTATTGTATTTTGTAACATTTTACAATGTAATTTGAGTTACATATATGTATCTAGTTTCTTCAAGGCTACTAAACTGATCCTTCCTTCAGGATTCTCATTCCTTCTAACCATGCCAATATCACATGTAATGCAACGACTCCAGTCTAGAGAGGTCGGGGTGTTACAGTCCCTGACCTTGTTTAATTTTCTAAGGAAAACCCTTGTTGTTGAGGTGCACTTGCTGGAAGTGCATATTGTGACTCATATTGAGGAGCTTATTTGATAGGAAAGTTCCTCTGGAGTAGCTCAGCGTTAATCTACCTTAATTCCTTCATTTCCTCCTCTTGTCGAGCGAACCTCTCTTCGAGCATGAGAGGTTCGTCTGTGTTGAGAGAAGGAGATGGGTTGAGGACAACTTGGCCTTTTTTCCTTTCTCTATTGGCGACTCTCTAGCGAAGCATAGAGGTATTTTCTAGAGAATTCAGGTTCAGGGCGGCCCTCTGGTTCCGGGTGTGCACACCTGTTAGATCATTGTGAATCACATCCTGAACGGAACCATTTTATCTCGATCCATCTGGATTTCCATCATCTTCAGTTCCATATGTAGGGTTAACATCCACGATGTTGACAGATGCATAATACGGGCTGGAGGAGGTGTCATCTTCCAAGTTAGAAGACGACCATTCTCACCTCATACTAGTTTCCCCCCCTTCTATCCTGGGATTGTCTTCGGGTTTATTGACAAAGGGTGATGCGGAAGGATCCTTGGTGCGACCTTATGGCACGCCTCCCTCTTGGAGAGGATTATGTTTCAAAGGACGGGGCTAGACACGAACCTTTTCTTCTAACCACCCTCCCCAAACAAGATAATACTGATTATTGTGGGGGAGGTTGTTGTTGAGGTAAAAATGACCCCAACCTTGGGGGATGGGGTTGGATCCATTCCTTGGGTGTCATGCCTCTTCCCATTTTTTCTATTCTTACGAGGGGAATTTGTTGTTAAAAAGGCCCCCAACCCTGTAGGATGGTGTTGGTCCCGTATTACGGTGGATGCTGCTGCTATCGCTTCCTGCTAGATCTCGCGTGCTCCTATTCGAGGGTGAGCTGGATCTGGTGTCGAGTTCACCTGTGAATTAATTCCCTCTAGGGAGGCAAGCGCCAATCTCTGATTTGATTTTCTTGGGAGAGAAGATTGTCGAATGTTTTTGGTAGCCTGATTCAGGAGTTTTTGAATGACTCGCTCTCGTTGGGCCTGATGCTTTTGAGACTTAATTAAGGCATGTTTCTGTCAGATGTGTCACCTCTCCTAAATAGGGACTTCATTTGATTTTCATCTTGAAATGATGGCATTGCAAGACCTTACATCGAATGGGTTTTGTTGGATGGGAAGTGGAGTGAAATGGAGAGACCCATGTTCTCCCCATCCACAGATATGAACTCTCGTCAGAGCATCATCAATAAGGTGATGCAATTTGTGCATTACATAGAGACAGGTTGACTCAAGGTCCCTTTTGCGCCTCTCTAATCACAGTCATCATGCAGAAGGAAGGGATTCTAGGTCAATGTGATGTAGGAGATATCCTATTGTCTTGACCTGATCTACATACCCTTCATATGATAGGAAGTTTAATTTCAACCAGCGAAGGGTTGTCCAAATATTCGAGAGGATGTAATGTATGCTTCCTTTCGACAACTCTTTAGGGGTTGAACCGTTATGTGGGTGTCTCTAAGGTGGCTCAGAGGATGAACGTGGTCTTGGGCCATCTCCTGACTGAAGAAGGGTGTCGTTGATAGTTGACTGGGGATCTGACATGCTTGATTCCCTCCTTATGAGTTCCTCAGCATAGGAGGGCTTTTATGTACTTGGTTTGGTAGGGGGAGGACCTTCCTGTTGATATGATATGTCACTATGGGGGGGGGACCTTCATAGTTGGCACTGTAGTGGTGAGGAATACCATTGCGGATTCAATTCTGACTACCAGAAATAATTCTATAGTGCATACCCTAGGGAGGACTATCGGATTGGACTGCAGTAAGGGTAGGACATTCTTGTTGTTCAAGGCACTTGCGAGGAGGGCCTTCGCAATGGATATCATGGTGGAGAATATGACCATCATGGTTTGAAGTTCGGTTTGCATCCTGGGGAGGGCCTTCAGGACACACTGCCACCAGGAGAGGACCTTCTTGTTGCTTAAGGCCATTGCAGGGGGGGCCTTCACAATGGCATCCATGATGGCAAGGACTGCCATCATCACTGCTGTGATGGAGAGGACTACCATCATAGCTATTGTAGGGAGAATATTTATGGGGCACACCCCGGGGAGGGAATTCAGAATGTATCGCAACAAGGGGAGGTCCTTCTCATTGCCTGACGTCTCTGCGGGGAGGACCTTCACTATTATAGTGGCGAGGACTACCAACATAATCTGATGCCTAGCTTCATGAAATATCGTTGCAATGTAACCCATGGGGAGAACCTTTAGGGAGGGCCATGACAAGGGGAGGACGTTCTTTTCGTGATGAGACCTCACTGTGGGGAGGAACTTTGCAGTTGTGACTATGATGGAGAGGACTACCATCATAGTCTGTGGTCCCACTACATGAAGAGTGTTTGCAGTGCAATTACATTTTATCAAGTCTGCAAGATATGATCTAGGATCGATACCTACTCCTCCATCATATCCAGGATATGTAGAGATACATCCTTGGATGGAAAGGTTATGAGGTCACATTCCACTATCGGAGTAGAAATGTCATACTCCAGTCCTCCAATGGTTAGTGGATACTGACGATTCTCCTGTATCAGGGCAGGTGAACGAGTCTGCCCCTGTACTACGATATGCCAGCTTACTTCTCTATTTACACCACATCAGGATGACATACTTTACTTGCATCCATAGGGAGATGGCCCTACATATTTTGGCATCCCACTGTATCGAGTCGGTGGTTGATATGGATCAGATTCAGCACAAGGAGAATAATTTTGGGCTTGATAAAAATTCCAAGCCCAATTGTTGTTCGAATTGGACCAGCCCACACTTCTTGATGTCCAACACTATGGTGGGCCACAACACACTTATTTGGGACCCAAAATCATTTATCCACATGGCAAATGGTGGAAATTCGTAGCTGCACATTAATGAGGAGAGAGAAGGTGGAGAAAAGCATCATTAAGAGGGAATCCCGCTACTTTGGCTAGTGGGGTCATTAAATGGCATGGGAAAGTGTTATTTTATGCTTTTTATGTGCCTTTTGGGTTCCCCATGTCTTGTAACTCGAATTGGAGCATTTTTCTTTATTTATTTTGTCTTTATATTGTATTTTCACTCCTTTGTAATGGGGATAGATGAATGTGACGGGATTTTGAAGTTTGCTGTGCAATCTTCTTGCTTTAGCCTCTTCCCTTTGCCCGGAATTGGTGGTGCATCTCCATCGCTGGTGACGTTGTCTTTAAGCGTGGAGAAACCTTGGCGGGTGGCATTGCCTTTAAGCCTCGGTCATTCGGCTACATTACGCTGCTCCTCTTCACTTACTCATTTTTTAGCTTCCGGCGACGCATCAATTGGTATCAGAGGCGCGGTTCCAACGAGTAAGTTCTATCACATTCTTCTTATTACTCTCCATCATGTCTCGCAAGAGCGGATCTTCTACTCCTCCTGCTCCATGGGAAATAGCTAATGCACAGCTACAATCACAAATTACTCAAATCGGTGAGCAACTTGCTCAACTTTTGAGAGCACGGCGACCTGACTCCCCTCCACCGCAGCGACATCCTCGACGTCCATCACCACATAATAGACGCAATCCAGCACCATTTTATGAAGATCATGCAAATGGTGATGATTCCAGCGATTCAGAGGTAGATATGCGAAGAAGAAGAGATGATGAAGACATTGAAAGAGGGTTGAGGATCGACATTCCAGATTTTTATGGGAGTATGAATCCGGATGATTTTCTGGATTGGATGCGGGAAATCGAACGGTTCTTCGAATTTAAGAATTGTTCTGACGAGAAGAAGTGCAAGGTAGCCATTCTGAAATTTAAAGATTATGCATCACTTTGGTGGGAAAATCTGAAGAAACAGCGGGAACGTGATGATAAAGGCAAGATACGCTCATGGGAGAAGTTGAAAAAGCTTTTGAGGAGACGATTTCTGCCTGAGAATTATAAGCAAGATCTTTATTTTCGAATGCATAGCCTACGACAAGGAGATAAGTCTGTTGAAGAGTACATTCGGGAATTTGATCGTTTATTGATGCGAAGTGATGTTCCAGAATATAAAGAGCAAACAATTGCAAGGTTTTTGGGTGGATTAAATGAAGAAATTGCACATTCAGTGGAGTTGCAATCATTCTGCTCACTTGATGATGTTTGCAAGCTGGCGATCAAGGTGGAAAAGCAAAAGCGGACCTCAAGGGCACCGGCGCTCAAAAACTACAATAGAGGTACAACTGTTTATAAGGGTATTTCTTCTAATAAATCTGGTGTTGTTGAGAAGGAATTTGGAAGGAACAAGATGCTGGAAAAAGGGAAAGAGAAGGCTATGGAACAAACAAAAGGGAAGTCGAACTCCTTTGAACGTGGGAATCGAAAGTGTTTCAAATGCCATGGGTATGGTCATTTTCAGGCCAATTGCCCTAACAACCGGATTATTACTATTAAAGAGATTGAAGAAATTGAAGAGGCAATCAAAGAGGATGAACATGATGGTGAAGAAACTGAAAATGAGGAACATGTTGTGGAAGAAGCTGATGTGGGAAACATGCTGGTGCTACGAAGAGTTTTGCAAGCTCAAATCTGCCCGGAAGAAGATCAAAGAGAAAACTTGTTCCAAACTCGCTGCACCATTAATCAGCGGGTATGCATGGTGATTATTGATAGTGGGAGCTGTGCAAATGTGGCTTCAACAACACTAGTGGAGAAATTGAAGCTTCCAACTCAGAATCATCCTCACTCATATAAATTGCAATGGTTGAACAATGGGAGCACACTCCAAGTCAAAAAACAGGTTCTAATTTCATTCTCCATTGGTAAGAACTATGCTGATGAAGTACTGTGTGATGTTATTCCTATGGATGCTTGTCACTTGTTGTTGGGTAGGCCTTGGCAGTTTGACAGGGAAGTGAAATATGATGGGAGGAAGAACACTTATTCTTTTCGATCTGGGGAAAAGAATATCACACTTGCTCCTTTGAAGCCGTCCCAAACTCTGCAAGAAAAATCTGTTCCGGAAGTACCCAAAGGTAGTCTCTTTATCAGCAAAGCTCAAGTGGAGAAAGCCATAAATAAGCAAAAGCCAGTTTTTGCTTTATTGATGATGGAAAAGTCATGCCATGAGGAGAAGAGTCATCAACATCCTTTAGCTCATTCCTTAATTGGGGAATATCATGATGTTTTTCCTAATGATCTTCCAGCAGGATTACCACCATTTAGAGGCATTGAACACCAGATTGATCTCGTTCCGGGTGCACAATTGCCAAATAAACCAGCATATCGGTGTAATCCTGGAGAATCAAGGGAATTGCAGAAGCAAGTAGATGAGTTGATGGATCGAGGCTTTATAAGGCCAAGCATGAGCCCGTGTTCTGTTCCAGCATTATTGGTGCCAAAGAAAGATGGTACGTATCGCATGTGCATTGATAGTAGAGCTATCAATAATATTACCATCAAATACAGGTATCCCATCCCACGACTCGATGATATGCTTGATGAATTGCATGGTTCATCAATCTTTTCAAAGGTTGATCTTCGTAGTGGATACCACCAGATTCGAATGAAGGAAGGGGATGAGTGGAAAACAGCCTTCAAAACTAAAGGCGGATTGTTTGAGTGGCTGGTCATGCCATTCGGCCTCTCAAATGCTCCTAGCACATTCATGCGACTCATGAATGAAGTTCTGAAACCATTTATTGGTAAATTTGTGGTAGTTTATTTGGATGACATTTTGATTTACAGCAAGGATGTGGAGAGCCATGTGGATCATCTTCGGTGGGTATTTGATGTTCTACGGAAACAAAAGCTATATGGGAAGCTTGAAAAATGCGAGTTCTTTTCAACAGAAGTGGTGTTTTTGGGATATGTGGTAACCAAAGAAGGCATCATGGTGGATGAATCAAAAGTGGAAGCAATCAAGTCCTGGCCACAACCAGAATCCATTACCGAAGTAAGAAGTTTCCACGGTTTGGCATCTTTTTATCGTCGCTTTGTTTCCAATTTCAGCACTATTATGGCACCTATCACTGAATGCTTAAAAAGGGGGAAATTTGAGTGGTCAAAGGCAGCAAATGAATCATTTGAAATCATTAAGAAAAAGTTGTGTGAAGCACCGGTTTTGGCGTTGCCTGATTTTGATCAAGTCTTTGAAGTGGAATGTGATGCAAGTGGAGTTGGGATAGGCGCTGTTCTCATCCAAAGCAAGCGCCCTATTGCATATTTCAGCGAGAAACTGAATGATTCAAGGAGGAATTACAGCACCTATGATAAGGAATTTTATGCGGTTATAAGAGCCCTAGATCATTGGTCTCATTATTTGAGACCGAAGCAGTTTGTTCTTCATTCTGACCATCAGGCTTTGAGGTTTATCAATGGTCAACACAAGCTGAGTTCGAGGCATGCAAAGTGGGTGGAATTCTTACAATCATTCTCATTTGTGTCAAAATACAAGAAGGGGCAAGATAATCTAGTGGCAGATGCTTTATCTCGGAGGTATGCATTACTTACAATTCTTGATGCTCGAATTCTTGGATTTCAGCTTATGAGAGAAGATTATCAGCATGATATGGAGTTTAATTCTATTTTAATCCAATGTCAAGATGGATTTGTGGAGGATTATTCTGTACATGATGGGTTTCTCTTTAAGAGAAACAAGTTGTGTGTTCCAAAGGGTAATTACAGGGACTTGCTTATTCGGGAAGCACATGAAGAGGGACTTGCTGGTCATTTTGGCATCCATAAAACCTTGGAGATACTAAAAGAGCATTTCTACTGGCCGAAGATGCAATCAAATGTCCAAGCTATTCTTTCAAGATGCGGAACATGTCAAAGAGCAAAGAGTCATTTCAAGCCTGGTTTATACACTCCGTTACCTATTCCGGAGCAGCCATGGGAAGATCTCAGCATGGATTTCATTATGGCTTTACCAAAGACTCAGCGAGGTAAAGATTCAATAATGGTTGTTGTTGATCGATTTTCTAAGATGGCTCATTTCATACCTTGTCATAAGACTGAAGATGCAGTGAAAGTGGCAGAATTGTTTTTCAAAGAGATTGTTCGCCTTCATGGAATTCCTCGCAGCATCGTTTCGGATAGAGACACAAAATTTCTCAGCCATTTTTGGAGAACATTATGGGGGAAATTCGGTACGAAACTTCTTTTCAGCACATCCCATCACCCTCAAACGGATGGGCAAACAGAAGTTACCAATCGTACATTGGGCACTATTCTGAGAACATTGGTGAACAAGAGCATGAGAGATTGGGATTTGCAACTTGCACAAGCTGAATTTGCATACAATAGATCTCCCAGTGCTACCACCCGACATTCTCCATTCGAAGTGGTTTATGGAATCAATCCAATCACTCCTATAGAATTGTGCTCTTTGCCTCTTGATTTTCAGGTAAATATTGATGCGGAGGAGAAGACAAAGCAGATGAAGAAGCTCCATGAATCTATTCGTGCTCAAATAGAGAAGTCTAATGAGGCATACAAGAGGCGAGCAAACAAGCATCGGAAGCAGGCTATTTTCCAACCTGGAGACAAAGTGTGGATTCACCTTCGCAAGGAGAGATTTCCATCCAAAAGGAAGAGCAAGCTGGCACCACGAGCTGAAGGTCCATTCGAAGTGCTTGAACGAGTGGGAAACAATGCCTACAAAATTGATTTACCAGATGATTTTGGCAGCGTTTCTGCAACATTCAACATTGGGGACTTATCTACTTACATTGAAGAAGATGATGTCGTGGATTTGAGGGCAAATCCTCTTCAACCGGGGGAGAATGATATGGATCAGATTCAGCACAAGGAGAATAATTTTGGGCTTGATAAAAATTCCAAGCCCAATTGTTGTTCGAATTGGACCAGCCCACACTTCTTGATGTCCAACACTATGGTGGGCCACAACACACTTATTTGGGACCCAAAATCATTTATCCACATGGCAAATGGTGGAAATTCGTAGCTGCACATTAATGAGGAGAGAGAAGGTGGAGAAAAGCATCATTAAGAGGGAATCCCGCTACTTTGGCTAGTGGGGTCATTAAATGGCATGGGAAAGTGTTATTTTATGCTTTTTATGTGCCTTTTGGGTTCCCCATGTCTTGTAACTCGAATTGGAGCATTTTTCTTTATTTATTTTGTCTTTATATTGTATTTTCACTCCTTTGTAATGGGGATAGATGAATGTGACGGGATTTTGAAGTTTGCTGTGCAATCTTCTTGCTTTAGCCTCTTCCCTTTGCCCGGAATTGGTGGTGCATCTCCATCGCTGGTGACGTTGTCTTTAAGCGTGGAGAAACCTTGGCGGGTGGCATTGCCTTTAAGCCTCGGTCATTCGGCTACATTACGCTGCTCCTCTTCACTTACTCATTTTTGAGCTTCCGGCGACGCATCAGTGGTCTTTATTGGCAGGGAGATGTGCCCGCCTGTTAATTGCCACCATATCGGGATGGCGGGGATCAGGATCATCTGTGAAGAACTGGTCTTGCAGGCACTGGATTGTCACCATGTCTGGTTAGTGGGCTTCATGATCCCAGATAGGGAGAGGCAGCCACTGGGTAGGTTCCATCTAGTATGGGCGACGATCTTGACGAGGCTCGGCGAGGATGCGCGCCTGCTCGTAGGTTTTTTCTATGTCGGGATGGTGGGAATTGGAAGAGCGGACAGGTGCATGGGCCTACCTGTGATATGTCTTTGTGTCTAAGCATTGGAGTTCTTCCTCAGGAACATGGGTGATGACCTTTTCTAGGTTGTATATTCACCACCCTAGGTGGGCGGTTTGAGGGGCTGGAGCTTGGGGAGCATGGTCGTGGATCCTTGGGGTGGTATCCTCTTTAGGGCGAGGATACGAGGTCACAGAGTAGTTGCGGCGATGTCTTCCAATGGGGGCCTTGGAGCGGAACCCCTTTCTAATAGGGATGAAATCATTAGCATCGACCTCATACACCTTCCTAAGATAAGGGAGGTATTCACTGTCTTGTTATGTGGACAAGCTACCGAAACGGTTTGAGATGGATACAGGGGCCACCTGGATCTTCTCCTTCGGTCGCTGTCGGGAAAGCGGCCAATGGGACTTAGCCGACTAGAGAGTGTACATAACCGCCTCCATAGTTAGGAGATTACCATTCAGGTGGTACTCTCGGATCAGTGTGTCCGAGACCCAGCGTTGAAGACGCTGGGTGGGTGATGGGATCCTCTGCCGATTGAGAGGCCCGGTCTTCGTGTTGATCATCATGCGTGTCTATGAAATTCTTTGAGACTCTATTGGATTGAAGTAAGATATGTTGCGTACCTATAAAACATTTGGAAAGTACCAACAGTAAAACTCATCAACATAGAATCTCATAAACCCATGCATAATTAATGACCTTGCTTGTACCTCCTTTTGAGCATGAAAGGGGGCGTGAAGTGGGATTATTTCACCACCACAGTTGAAGGCTCACAGTTGGGTCCATTCTTGTTTTGGTTGAAGAACGAAAAATATGGACTTTCAAATATTAATCATTCTTTTATTTTTATAGAGAATTCTAGAATAGGGTAAATCTGTCATGCTGGTTCAATATTCACGCCGGGTTCACCATTTTTGTTTCACGACGAAGGGGACATGATTGGTTCCCGTGTCTGATTAAAGGGATTTGGTGTTGTTTAATTATTTCTATTGGGTTTCTTATCTTCATGAATTCACCTGGTATCCACAGGTTTATTTTCGGATCCAAAAACTCTCAACGGTTCTTGTATCCAACGATCCATGGACCTGCTTTATAAAGGGAGGCGCTCGTTGGGTGATATGGACAATGACACTTAAGAACTCACATTGGTTGAGAGGATGTGAATTTGGGCTCATCGCACCCTTTTGGGGGGAATTATTTCCTATTTCAGGACTCTCTAATAGATTTAAGATATGTTCATATGTTCGAGAATCTTTATTTTACTCCCAAGCATAGTATACACGGATTACCCCTGGGTTGTAAGTCATAGGTATACGCAGGGATCTAGAACCGTCTACATTCGAGGTTTACCATCCATCATTAGATTAGCGATTCTGGGGAAGTTTGAGTTTTTTCAGACAATACTGGTCTCAAGCCTTATAATTAGGTGCTCTAGAGTTTATTTTCATCCAGGGGGGGACATAGAGTGACTTCATCATCTGGATCAAACCCGTAATACGTACTTTCTAGATATCCTCATGAGAGGATTCAGAATCCACTAGTTCGTTGGTGTGGGGCTTATGCCTGGAAGCTTCCCATCTGATGGAAACAGAATTGGGTGGAACCTTTTGGAGTGGGAACCCTATGAAGCTCAGGTCTTCTCGTAGGAGTCCAATGTATCCTAATTTGGTCAGGAATCAGAGTTCTCATAGTTCAGAAAATTTAGGGCATACGCGTGGAAGCTTCCCATTTGAGAAAACATGATTGGATGGTCCCTTTATGTATGGGAACCCTTTTGAGCTTGTTACTTCTAGTAGGTGTCCTACATATCCTGATTTGATCAAGAATCAGAGTTCTTGTAGTTTATAAAATGTGGGGCATACACGTGGAAGCTTCCCATTTGAGAAAACATGATTGGGTGGACCCTTTATGTATGGGTACCCTTTTGAGATCGGGCCTTCTGGTAGGCATCCTACGTATCCTGATTTGATCAGGAATCAGATTTCTCATAGTTTAGAAAATGTGGGGCATACTAGTGGAAGCTTTACATTTGAGAAAACATGATTGGGTGTACCCTTTATGTATGGTCACCCTTTTGAGCGCGGTCCTTTTGGTAGGCATCCTACACACCCTGATTTGATCAAGAATCATAGTTCTTGTAGTTTAGAAATTGTGGCTGTGTCATAATCCTTACAAATATCTAAGTCCACATGAGTCTTTATTAATGTGATAAATAAGAGGATGTGAAATATTTGACAATGCACATGCCTCCTCTCCTGTTGGTGGGAGAGGGAGAGCCCATGACGAAAGAGGCTGGGGCGACTGTGGGCGAGGGTGCGGAACAATGAACCTTCTTGGATGAAATGGGAAAGGTTATTGCCATCCGAAAAGGATGGTGTGGGGATTACCCCAAGAGGGATTCCCAGAAACTCTCTTCAGGGTGGGGAGAAGTGCTCACCACTGGCACTCCTTGAATGGAAAAGCGAGCAGGATCCCTCAATCCTGAAGAGTGGAGAGGTAGAAAGGGGCTCCTGGGCTTGGACTCTGCACTTCCATGGGTATGTGAACCCATGAATGCTCCATATATCCATTAAAGGGATGGGGTAAACCCCTTGTATCATCCTACCGTGGGTATGTGAACTCAGGAGGGTGCGCTAATACACACGAAGGTTTCAGCATGCTGGTCTGGTGGCTTTGGGAGAGGCCTTGGCTTGGTGCTGATGGATAGGCTACTGAGGGGATTTTGGAGGGTTGGACTGAATTGGAAGGGACTTATATGACTAGGGGTATGGAAACACCGAAGGCCTTGGTGGGACACAAGACCATATGAGGAGTGGTTCCCCTCGCGTAGGTAGGTGCTACGCGTATGGAGAGGTCGTCCGTGTACCAGTGTGGTACGGGAAATGAGGGGAATTCTACATAATGAAGTGGTACTTGGATTCATGTTTGGTTCACATACCAAATTGGTACACAGCTTTGGAGACCACTCGAGTGGTGGTAGCTGGGAGAAGTGCCTATCAGGGCTTCGCCCGCGTAGGAGAGTGCTACGCAGTGCGCTGGACCGAAGAAGCGGCATGGGCTCCTTGGTTCGCAGAGAGTGCATCCACGTAGGGGCCATGGTCCACAGTTTACCAATTTTAGGTTCATGGTTTATCAATTTACTTATGTGTTCTATAGTTCTTAACAATTCGTCCCCAGCTTATACCTGTTGCTGGTTCGCGAATCGAAACTTCGCAGTCTGTGAAATCCTAAGCTCCCGAAAGCCTCTTCTTTCTCCAAAAGCTGATCGCCAAGAATCTGATCCTCAATCAGTCGATCCCTTTCTTCTTCCCCTTGACGTCCTTTTATAGAGGGGAGAATTGGATGTATCTATGGTCATGTGACACCTTTTGTGGAGGCCCATGATAGGAAACTCGTCCTACGAATGACTTAGTCAACCTAAGGTTCATGGGGTATATTGAATGCACCTCGCCCGGGAACCAACTCTGTCACGGGAGTGCTTCACGGCCGTGCAGGGTTCCGCCTTAGTTTCGCGAAAGACATTGTGCGCGGTGGGGGGTAGTCCGTGTGTGTGTATCGGTCCGGCCACACTTCATTGGCCAATTGGTTCGTGCCCGTGTAGGATCTTGACCTCCGTTTCACAAACGATGACATCCGCGGGTGGCGCGGTTCGCCGAACCGGCTGCTTACCATTGATGATGAACCGGTACGCGAGCTAGTTAGGTCCTTTAACATTTATTCTAAACATTCTTCATATTTTTTCCATATTATTGATAAAGGTTGGGTAGATTCTTACACTGATTTTAAGGGAGTATCTTACTTCCCTTATGTGGATTTTTCAGGGCCCTACAGGGACTTATGGGCCTAATGGGCCTAATGGGACTAATGGGAATAATGAGACTAAGTGTCCTAATGGGAAAATGGGCCTAAGTTTCCTAATGTGCCTAATGTTCATAAGTGGCCTAAGTGTCCTAATCAGCCAAATCGAATGAATGGGCCTAATGGGCCTAAGTGGAATAATGGGCCGAATAAGCCAAAGTGGATGAATGGACCTGGTGGGCCTGATGGGCCGAAGTGTCCTAACGGGCCTCATGGGCGTAATGGACCCAAGGGTCCTAGGTGGCCTAATGGGACAAATGGGATTAATGGGCTTAATGGTCCTAGATACTAAATGGACCAAATGGGCCTAACTGGCCTATGGGGCCTAATGGACCTAAGCATCCTAATGGGACTAGGCGGCCTAATTGGATTAAGGGTCTTAACGATTCTAGGGGCTAAATGGGCCAAATGGGCCTAAGGGGTCCGAATTGGCCAAATTGACCTAAGTAGCATAATGGGACTAAGTGGACTAATGGGCCAAAGTTGTCTAATCGGCATAATGCGGTTAATGGGCCTAGTGGGCTTAATGGGCCTAAGTGGCTGAATGTGCCTAATGGGCATAATGGGCCAAATTGGCCGAAGTGGCCTATTGGACCTAAGTGGTCTAATTGACCAAATGGGCTTAATGGGCCTAGTGGGCCTAAGAGGCCTAATGGGCCTAATGGGCCTAATGGGCCTAATGGGCCTTAAGGTCCTAATCACCCTAATGTGCATAATGGTCCTAAGTGTCCCAATGGGCTTAATAGGCTTAATGGGCATATGGGCCAAATGGGCATAATGGGCCGAATGGGCCAAATGGGCTGAATGGGCCTAATTACTTACACTACTACAAATCTGAGCTATAGCCACAGACCTATAGCCACGTTTTTATAGGTCTGTGGCTATATCTTTTATACTGCCATGGTTAATTATGTCATCCGTGGCTATATCCACCAGCCCCGTTTTTTTTCCCAAACCCATCGGGCTCCTTCTCCTCCCCCTCGCGATTCCTCCTCCTCACCGCGCCCTCCCCCTCCCCGATGCCTCCACACCGACGCCTCCTCCGCGCCGCGCCCTCCTCGCCTCACCCTCCGCGCCGCGCCCTCCTCTCCGCGCCCTCCTCGCCGTGCCCTCCTCCTCGCCGCGCCCTCCTCCCCGACGCCTCCTCGTCGTGCCCTCCTCCCCGATGCCTCCTTGCCGACGCCTCCTCCGTGCCGCGCCCTCCTCGCCGCACCCTCCTCGCCGTGCCCTCCTCGCCGCTCCCTCCTCGCCGCGCCCTCCATGCCGCGCCCTCCCACGTTTATGAAGGTACACACCGGTTAAAATTTTGTGGAGCCTTGTGTAAATTATCTTAATGAAGGTTTTTAGGGTATAGGAGGCATGGTGGAGGTGTCCCAGGAGGAGTCTGAGAGAAGCTGGGGCTGCAACATGTCGCTACAACACCACTATCTAGTTGGTGGCCTCCTTAGAATAATTTTAATGGAGGAATCCCCATAATTTTACATGGGGGAATCCCTTTAAACCCTTATTCAGGATTGGAACAACTCTCACAACCGGTAGCAGCACCCCAAAGGGGATTTCCTTTTTTTCATCCACCATGGTGGATCTCCTTCATCCGACGTCCATTTCTTATTCTGCCTAAAGCATTAGAGAGATAGAGTTAAGACTATGAATCCTCTTACTTCCTTCTTTTGTATCGATATCAAGTGAACACTCTCTGATTTTTTCTAATATTCCATATTTCCAGGGATATTGTTTGGTTTCTCAATTTTTACCTTTTTAGGTGGAACCGAAGTTTGGTATTGGGAAAGTGAACTCTTATAAGGCTAAGGTAGGTGATATCTAAATTTTAACCCACACTCTTTCTAAATTTTTAAAGTTCATCAATTGTGTGGTTTCACTGGTTGCTGAGTGATGACCTTGAAATTATTTAGATGTTTTTGTTATGATTTTTCCTCTATTAAATACATTTTTTAAATGTGCTATAGACCTATTGTATTGGAAGGTTCCAATGGGGTTTTATACTTGGAACTTCACCTTAGTTTGTCCTGTTGGAATGTCGTAGCTTATAAGAATAGAAATGCAAGAATATTGGATGCCTTGTCTTGTTAATGTAAAATGGGTATGTCTTATTTAAATGGTTGAAAATGAAACCATGTTTTATATCAATGATAATGAAATGTAATTTCACAATCATCGAAAACCTTGGATTGGAATTTAATCTTGTCTTGATTCTTGAAATGAAATTTGGAATTTATAAGTTGATACTGGATTAATTTAAATAATTGGTAGAATGGTCCATGAATAGGACCCTAGATGTTGTGATTGAAAATAATAATTATTTAATTTGAAATAGGTGACTACTTGGTAACCTAATGATTCAAGGTGTTTTATATGGGCTTGATGTAGTCCATGTAAATGAGTAAAGAGATAATGAGATGACCTTGGTATTAAATTATTGAATGGTAACAATGGAACTTTGTTAAATAATGAATTTAATGTTTTGAATCAAGAGGAGATTACTTGAAAAGTAAAGAATTAATTAAATGAATGAGTTATATGTTATTCTTTTTGTTTATTGGTGATTTTATAGGAATTCCCTTGGAGAAATCCCATAGATTTCATATGGACTTGATTGGTGTGGAATGTCATGAGTGAGCCCTAGATTCCAAAAGGGGACTCAGATGAATGTCAGGGGTGTGATAACACCCTTTGATTCATTGAGAGTCGATGATATAGAATGACTTGAGCAAGCCATTGGATTCCACTTAGATTTGTTACCATTAATGCTTTGGGGTGGGACCCCCTTAGTATTAGGTAATATCTTTACTTGTTGAATACCACAGATTCATGCCATGGATTCTTGCAAAGAGAACCCTTATTAAATGTCGCAGGACAAGCTTCCTATATTAGACTTGATCTTTTTGGGTAGAATACCTTGTTCATGATCCATGGATTCCAATCAAGTCACACTTATAAATGTCAAGGACAATTCCCTGAGTTTATACCGGTAGATAGGATCAGTGAAATGCCAAGGGTCACCCCTTGGATTCCCATGACATTTTTTGGGAGGTAATTCCTGCTTGAGACACATGGATTCACTCATATTATTATTACTATGGTTTCATTGGTAGTGTACCTTGGAAACAATTGATCCATATTGTATAAAATGATTAGAGAACCACAAAAACTGGTTAAGAAAGGTTGTTCTGACATCAGGTGTCATTGTGGAGCCCGAGATTAGAGTTTTGTATGGTTCATTTATTTTGTAATAATTTAAACTGTTAATTATAGTACTCTTACATTCACCTCTATATAAACTGGTTATTTTAGAGACAATGTTGGTGGTGACATACTAATTCGTACTCACGCCCTACTTAGGCCGCTATAGAACTTGGGTACTCGAGAAGATACCACTATTTCATTGCATGTATAGGTTTGGGCAAGTGCCCAATGTTGTTGATTGCTTGGTTACTAGGATAGGGCATGGGAGTTTGGGACCGAACCAAGACTCGAGACTGTGTATGGGGTTTTCCTTAGTTTTTTATTTTGTCCCTTGAGTCCTAATTTATAGGGTTTATTATTGATGTATAACTTTCCATACATGTTTAATAAAATTTATTTTTTATAGAATGGGTTATTTGGATTATTTATCAGCACTGACCTGTTGTCATTACACTGTTTATTTATATGGATAGTGTATATAATTGACATTATTTTTTTTATTATCTTTCTCTAATGTGTGGGTATAATCTCCCCACTGTATCAACATAGACATGCACTACTAGTCAAAAGCCTCTGGTGTATGGGGAGGCGCACCTGAGGCCATGTGGCGCACTATCCCGGAGCACCGGTATAATGGATTCCAGGTCAGGGCATTACAAAATGGTATCAAAGAATTGTTTTTTTACTTTTTGGGAAAGGTAGAAAAGAGATAATATATTTTCAAGACATGGTATGAGACCTTTTCTAGAGACTGGACAACCCATATATGAGGAAAGTCCATGTTTCTAGGGATAGGATTGATGTTCATGTTGATTTCTATTACTGTTGATCCGATTTCACCTCGAGTAACACACATGGTTATGAGGTTATGATTTATGGGATTTGGAACTCATGTCGCCTGTGTTCATGCATCATATAAGGAATATAGGAGTCAAATGTAATTTTCATGATGCCTATGATTGATTACCTAAATTGTGACATAAGTCGGTTATTTAAAGTGTATACAACCATTTATATTGTGTTTTCCTGTATAAGTGTTTTGTGGAATCTTACTTAACCAATCATCTAAAAGGATAAAATCATTTTATGTGATTAATTACCTTGATTACTATGACGTCTCAACTAAATAAAATTCCAATAAAACTTATAGGGTGTTTTCCTCTATAACTTGTAATTGACATTTCATTTAACTGATTCTCAGTTATGGAAAACTTCTGGATGAATTGAATGGTTAAAAGTGAATTACATGATCGCTTGTATTGATTATTATGTGGAATAAACAAAATAAAATTCCATGTAAAAATTATAAAAGAATTTCCTCTTTAAATTGTACTTGAAATTTCAGTTAACTAATCTCTTATTATCGAAAATTATGGTTAATTTAAAATGGGATAGAGAAAAATTAAGAATTATATATGCACGATATAGGCCTAATGGGTATGTGGTTGAACCTATTAATGGGTGGTTGGGGCTGTGATAGCACCCAAGTTATTCACTATCCCTGGTGTCCTTGAGACTTGTGGTGTGTTGGGGTTTTTGGTGCTCTTGGGGCTTGTGCTTGTCCAATTCGGATGGACAAACAGACCGATAATCCAAGTTATGGACATTATGTGAGGTTATTGGTGGAAATTGATATTTTTAACACTCTCGTGGAGGAATTGGTGTTAACAACTAGAGATGACACTATCAATTTATCAACAAAATATGAGTGGAGGCCAAAGTTCTGCGTGAAATGCATGTTTTTTGGCCACATGACATCTGAATGAAACAGAGACAGAGAGTGCTCCCTCTAAAATATGAAGGGGCATCAAGCTGCCCAATGTAGAAGGAAGAAAGGAATGGATCCCACATCTAATACAACTGGTAACAATGCTGCTGGCCCTTCTAATGTGGAAAATCCAGAAAATGGAACTGTGACAGATATAATTGTGCATGGAATGGGGGAGACTTCAGATAGGACTGCCTCTCTCTCTGGTGACTTCCACCCTGAGCATAACAAGGATGTGCACTCTGAGCATCCCAAGAATGTGCAGGATTCTCATACTATCCAATCTGTGTCTATCAATGATGGGAAATCTGCTCAGTTGGAGGAAAGAACAGGTATTTTGGAGACTATCCTTCCGGGAGATTCTAGGAATGATGGACCTTCCTACCCTCCCTCCATTAATGAAGTCCCTGATGAAATCAAAAAGGGTGGATCCAAACCATATGGGGCACATGGAGATCATATTTTGGGATCACACACTGATGGCTCTATGGGAGATTTGTTAGCCAAGGAGACCCAGGAACAGGAGATGCCTGTCAGGGACTCACAAAATAGGGACAATTGCATTCAATAATGCCCAGTCTCCATCAATGAGAAGGAGAAACATGTCCCTTGAAATCGTACTCATACAAATAAGTAGTCAAAGTCAAGTACGAAGGGCTTTGTAGAGAAAACTCAGCCTATGAATAGCCCAAGGAGACCTATTGATTCTAAGCAGCAGATGGAAACTGCATATTTGTCTGTAGCAGGTCACAAGGGGGATCATCAGCAATGCCTCATGGAGAGTTCATATAGTTCTGGTAAACCTAAAAATCATGCCTTTCAGCATGCTAGTGGTTGTGACAGGGAGGAATCCTTTTTATAGGTTCCCTCATCCAAGTCATCCAGGAAGCAGATCATCACCACTCAAGTATCTGCGCCTCTGCATTCTCAAAACAGGTTCACTCCCATACGTGGAAAGCTCTAGAATGATGAATATGAGGAACCCCAACCCACTGAACAGGGTAGTGATCAACCTGAAGCAAAGGAGGACCTAAAATAATAGAAGAAAAAAGGCAGAAAGAAAAAGGGGAAAGGCCATGTTAGCATGGCACAAGATGAAGGACCTACAACTAGGGGCAAGGCCCTAAAATGATGAAGCTCTTCTACTAGAATTTTCAAGGGCCAGGGAATCCCCTTACGGCCAAGTCCCTTCGGCATTTTATATTGGCCAATAAACCAACAATTATTAGGATTGCCGAACCCAAAATGACATTTGAGAAATGGAATACATTCAAATGGGGAACTCTGGGGTACCACATTGTCTCTCAGAACTCTCATAATGAAAATATGGATCACTTATGGGTGTTCAAACATGAATGCATTCAGATTGATGCATGTAATCAGGGAAACCAAAGTATAACCATTACTTTTGACAGCCTAGGCCACACGGTCAAAGTCTATCTTGTGTATTCTTAAACATCTTATGTCAGGAGAAGATATTTATAGAAGGAGCTTGTAACAATTTCTGGGAATGAAACTCACAAGTGGGTGATTATGGGTAATTTCAATACAGTCCTCACACCTGGAGAAAAAACCAATCCAAGCTTCAACAGAATAGCAGCAGTGTAATTCTTAGCCTACATTGATCAATGTAACATAGTTGAAGTCATAATTGTCGGAGTAGAGTTCACCTGGAGTAGGTACACTTGAAATGGAAGTCAAGCCATCAAGATTGACAAATTCTTTACTCAAATGGATGACATGAGTGTTGCCAGGGGCCTCTTAGGCTACACTCTTCCCAAGCATCACTCTGATCATAACCCTATTATTATGGAACTTTTGACTGTGGAAAGAGTCACTTCGCTCCCTTTTCAGTTCAACAATGGATGGGTCACCATTCCAGGATGCAGGGAAATCATCTTAGAAGCTTGGAATTCAAATCCCATTGGCAGCCCATTACAGAGGATTACTGGAAAATTAAAACACACTAAGAGGCTCCTTAGAGAGTGGAGAAAGAACTCCTTTTCAAAGCTCGAAATTGAGATTCAGAATGCTGAGGATCACCTTTCCAGTACCTAGAACCAATATTAGGATCATAATTTCCCCTCTAGAGGAAATCCAGGCCCATACAAAATTGGATGATCTTATGACTGTGAAATAAAGACTGAACAGGAATCGGTTGAATGTAAAATGGTTGAAATAAGGGGACAAGAACTCAAATTTTTTCACAAGCTCCATAGGGAGAAGAGAATCAAGGCTGGAAACAATGTTATTAGCATCAATGGCCATCTTTATACCTCAAAAAATGATGTATCTAAGGAAGTGGTTTATTATTTTTGTAACCTTTATATGGATGATTGGAAGGAAACCACTTCAATGATGGTTGGAAACATCCTCCCCTGTATTGATGATCATCAGAATTGTAACCTTGTCAAAGAACAAGACAAAGATGAAATCAAAAAGTCTCGGTTTTCCTTAAACATGGAAAGTGCTCCCAGACCAGATGGTTTTATAAATCACTTCTTCATGGCCTATTGGGATATCATACAAGAAGACCTTGTAAGTGCAGTAAGGGACTTCTTCACTCACGCTTATTTACCCTATGGAATGAACTCAAATTTCACCGTCTTGATTCCTAAAAAAGAAAATGAAGTTGAAATTAAGAACTTCAGGCCTGTTGCACTTGATAATACTATCCCTAAGGTCATCAATAAAATCAAGGTTTCTAGGATGGGGGAAATCATCAAAGATCTTATCACTCCAAATCAATATGGGTTCATTCCTGGAAGATGTATCCAGAACTGTCTATTCACAGCCACAGAAAGTGTAAATATCATGAAGAGGAAGGTGAAGGAAGGGAACTTTGATCTGAAGATTGATATCTCTAAGGATTTTGACACTCTTAAATAGAGCTTCCTGCTCAACATTCTCAAGAGATATGTTTTTTCATACACTTTTACAAGGTTAATTAATTCTATCCTCTCATCGGCAAGGCTTTCCATTTTAATTAATGGGACTCCAAGAGGGTATTTTCAGGGCACAAGAGGTGCGATGTCTGTGAAAACTCATAGTGGTATACCTTGCTTAACATTATTGCATTGATGTTTTCCTTATACTTGATGTCATTGTTAGTCATAAAGCACACATCGTACTTGACCCTTTTTATATCCCTGTAGGGGGTTTCCCTCTTTTTATTAAAACAATTGTTTAAAACAAGACAATATTTAAGTGCTGTTAGACTTTTAAGATGGGTCCCATGTTGTGTGACCATGTCACATGGCATGTGATATTTAAATCCAACCAAAATCCCAGTTCCACAACCCAGGGGTCCCACAGTACCAGTAATGTCAGATTACATGTTATGTAAACTGTGATTTTTCTGATCCCATGGGGTATTCCTCTAGGTATTCCTACACATTTCTAGATCTCCAAACCTCACTGAATTAGATATATCAGGGGTCATCCAATCCTCTAGTCATCACAGATTAGCATTCATTTCTTTAAATATTCTGAGAAAACATCCTCTCATGCCATCCATATCATCCTATTTGAAACTAAGTGGAAGATGTTGCCCCGCCGATGTCGCTGGACCGGGCCAACATGTTGTGGTCACGCTGCGGACACGCCGCGGTCACGCCGCGGTCACGCTGCGGTCACGACACGGTCACGCCGTGATTTGGCCCTGCTCCAGGACGACACCCTGCAACGGTTACTCCTCCAGGACGACACCCTGCGGTGGTCACGCCGCGGTCATGCCGCGGTCATGCCGCGGTCACACCGCGGTCACACCGTGGTCACGCTGCAGTCACGCTGCGGTCATGCCGCGGTCACGCCGCGGTCACGCCGCGGTCACGCCGCGGTCACGCCATGATTTGGCCCTGCTCCAGGACGACACCCTGCGGCGGTTACTCCTCCAGGACGACACCCTGCGGCGGTCACGCCGCGGTCATGCCACGGTCACGCCGCGGTCACGCCGCGGTCACGCCGTGGTCACGCCGCGGTCACGCCGCGGTCATGCCGCGGTCACGCCGTGATTTGGCCCTGCTCCAGGACGACACCCTGTGGTGGTTACTCCTCCAGGACGAAACCTTGCGGCGGTCACGCCGCGGTCATGCCACGGTCACGCCACGGTCACGCCGTGATTTGGCCCTGCTCTAGGACGACACCCTGCGGCGGTTACTCCTCCAGGAAGACACCCTGTGGCGGTCACGTCGCGGTCCAGGATGACACCCTGCAGCGGTCACGCCGCGGTCACGCCGCGGTCACGCCGCGGTCACGCCGCGGTCACGCCGCGGTCACGCCGCGGTCACGCCGCGGTCACGCCGCGGTCACGCCGCGGTCACGCCGCGGTCACGCCGCGGTCACGCCGCGGTCACGCCGCGGTCACGCCGCGGTCACGCCGCGGTCACGCCGCGGTCACGCCGCGGTCACGCTGCGGTCACGCCGTGATTTGGCCCTGCTTCAGGACGACACCCTGCGGCGTGACCGCCCTGCTTCAGGATGACACCCTGCGGCGGTCACGCCACGGTCACGCCGTGATTTGGCCCTGCTCCAGGACGACACCCTGCGGCGGTTACTCCTCCTTAGAGAAACATTGAATGGTTAGCTCTATATTTTTTTTGTATTTACTAATTACTAAACTATATCTCCTCTCAGCGTTGCCTCTCATCCATCTTTCCACAAAATGTGCATAGCAGGTGGTACAAAGGCTCAATTCAATTGAAAACATTGGTTTGGAATTTTCTGGCATATTTTATTGTACATGTATCACATAATATTTGTTCGGTAATTCTTCTTTTTCCTCATCCTCTTCACATGTTGTCCGAACCAGATCATCATCATCCTCTGCACATGTCGTATGAACCGGATCAGCCTGTTGTGATGGAAATTCAATGTCTGCTTTTGGCTGTTTTAGTTGAAATTCCTTCCATAATTCCCTCATCTCATGTAGCACTCATTGGAGGAGGATGATCACTGCCAAGTTGAGTTTTAAAGGTTGCACACAATCTGTTTGATGCAATTCCAAAGAGGATGTTCTATTCTGAGGGCCTATTTCATGCTGGATTTCCCACATTTCCCCCACAAGCTGGCAAAGGGAGGTCTGTTTGGGCCTATGAAAACATGGCTTGTTTTTTATGGACAAAGATGCAACAGGAGACCTGGTTTTCTTGAAGAGTTTCCATGAAGGGTATTCACTTTAGAGGAGACTAGCTCTGGTCTGTATTTGGTAGTTGCTTCCATGATGGTTCCCACAACCATTTGACTGAATTTCACACCAAACCAAGCCATGATAGTGACTATTTTTCAATGCACTATAAAAATCCCATGGCCAACCCACCAAAATCAAACCAGCTATTTCAGGGCCATTTCCACTCTCACTAAAAAATCCAAAATCAAGCCCTACTTCAATTCCAAGCTCCCACTTCAATTTAGCCACTATGAACTCCTTCCCAGTCCCCCACCATTTTTCAATCCACCTAGGCAACCCATCCACAACTTGACCACCAATCAGGCCTACCCACCTCTCAACTTCTAAGCCACCAACCCCACCTTTTCCACCAGGCATCCCACTTTAAAACCATTCCAAACCTCACCCAATTCTTCTGTTCTTCTTCCTGCTGATGAATAAAATTCCCCAAGTATATTGGGAAAATTTTATTCATTTTTCTTCATTTAACTCTTCTTACTTACTGCTGATTTCAGCAGCCGGATTCGGTCTTTTAGCAATATCCCATGACATCCATCCGTTGTCTAGGGGGTCCAGTGGGGGGGGTCTATCCTGGGGTGTCCAGGGTCTGGGGGGGGCTGTCCTGGGGGGTCTGTCCATGGGGTGTCTAGGGGGTCCTGTGGGGGGGGGGGGTCTGTCCTGGGGTGTCCAGGGTCTGGGGGGGGTCTGTCCTGGGGGGTCTGGGTTTGGGGGGGTAGGTTCTGGGGGGTGTCCATGGTATGGGGGGCTGTCTAGGTTCTGGGGGGGAGGGGGGGTCTGTCCTGGGGTGTCCAGGGTCTGGGGGGGCATGGGGGACTAAGGGGGGAATGGGGGTGCAAGGGGGTGTTCAAGGGGGCTGTCCAGGGGGTTGCAAGGGATTGCAAGAGGGATGTCCAGGAACCTAAGCCCATGCAGGTTATGAATGTCTCTATAGAGAAAATGCAGTGCTGTCCAGATCTGGAAAATATCATAAAAAATCCAACAGATACTTCACAGGCACCAGGTATAACTATTTCACCACCTATAGATAGTGAGCACGGTGCTATAAAATCTGGTAACTCTATTTCAAATCATAATTCCAATGTTTTGTTTAATGCAGTACTACATGAAATGCAAGCAGATTTTATATGAGGATGATCATGTGTGACCATGATTTCACCAAGCAGTTTGTTTAGTTGATAAACTATTTTTCTGGTAATGTTTTCCAATTTCAAATATGTTTTAATTTATTTCCATAAACATTTTATAGTTTATTCTGTTTTATTTTCCAGACTGATTATATGTATGTTTTCCTAGATTACTCATATATAGATACTTCTGAATTTTGTTTCAAGTGTTTCCCAAGTCCTACTAAGAACCTATAGTATGGGGTGGTCCTACTAAGAACCTATAGTATGGGGCCAGTGTCCAGCAGGGGTCCAGTGTCCAGCAGGGGGTGGCAGGGGGGGGGGGGGGGACTAGCAGGGGGCAGGGGGCAGGGGGGTGGCAGGGGGGACTAGCATGGGGCAGGGGGGAAAGGCAGGGGGACAAGAAGGGGGTGGCAGGGGGGAGGGGTGTCCAGGCAGGGGGGAGGGGTGTCCAGGCAGGGGGAGGGGATGTCCAGTAGGGGGGGAGGGGTGTCCAGGCAGGGGAGGGGCTGTCCAGCAGGGGGGGTTGTCCAGCAGGGGGGAGGGTTGTTCAGCAGGGGGGAGGGGTGTCCAGCAGTGGGGAGGGGTGTCCAGGAAGGGGGGAGGGGTGTCCAGTAGGGGGGGAGGCGTGTCCAGTAGGGGGGGAGGGGTGTCCAGGCAGGGGGAGGGGGGCTGGCAGGGGGACAAGCAGGGGGGTGGCAGGGGGGAGGGTGCTGTCCAGGTAGGGGGGGTGTCCAGCAGGGGGGAGGGGTGCTGAACATGGTCTGCAAATCTGATGTAGTTCAGTCTGTTCCTGTCTTATCTCATGCTGTTAAACATGTCAGAATTGGTGAATTGGTACCTGTTAAACCTGAATCTGGCAGTGCTGAAGATGTTATGGTTATCAGATCAGATAAACTGGTTATCAGATCAGGGGGCAGGGGGACTAGCAGGGGACTGACAGGGGGCCTAGCAGGGGGCAGGGGGACTAGCAGGGGGCAGGGGGACTAGCAAGGGGCAGGGGGCTGGCAGGGGGACTAGGAGGGGGGGCTGGCAGGGGGACTAGGAGGGGGGGACTGGCAGGGGGTGGCAGGGGGGGACTGGCAGGGGGCAGGCTAGCAGGGGGGAAAGCAGGGGGTGGCAGGGGGGAACTAGCAGGGGGCAGGGGGCAGGGGGGTGGTGGCAGGGGGGGACTAGCATGGGGCAGGGGGGGAAGGCAGGGGGACAAGCAGGGGGTGGCAGGGGGGAGGGGTGTCCAGGCAGGGGGGAGGGGTGTCCAGGTAGGGGGAGGGGCTATCCAGCAGGGGGGAGGGGTGTCCAGGCAGGGGGAGGGGCTGTCCAGTAGGGGGAGGGGCTGTCCAGCAGGGGGGCGGGCTGTCCAGCAGGGGGGAGGGCTGTCCAGTAGGGGGGAGGGTGTCCAGTAGGGGAGAGGGGTGTCCAGGCAGGGGGGAGGGGTGTCCAGCAGGGGGGAGGGGTGTCCAGGCAGGGGGAGGGGGGGGGCTGGTAGGGGGACAAGCAGGGGGCAGGGGGGACAAGCAGGGGGGACTGGAAGGGGGTGGTAGGGGGACAA
This sequence comes from Viscum album, assembly GCA_963277665.1. Lineage (NCBI taxonomy): Eukaryota > Viridiplantae > Streptophyta > Magnoliopsida > Santalales > Viscaceae > Viscum > Viscum album. The sequence continues at coordinate 607,672,585 of OY728147.1, forward strand.
GCAGGGGGCAGGGGGCCTAACAAGGGGAAGGGGGACTAGCAGGGGGCGGGGGGGGGGGAGGGGCACGGGGGCTGGCAGGGGGACTAGCAGGGGGACTGGCAAGGGTGGCAGGGGGCAGGGGGGCTGGCTGGCAGGGGGGCAAGCAGGGGGTGGCAGGGGGGGGGAACTAGCAGGGGGCAGGGGGTGGGGGGGGGGGGCTGGCAGGGGGGTGGCAGGGGGGACTAGCATGGGGCAGGGGGGAAAGGCAGGGGGACAAGCAAGGGGGTGGCAGGGGGGAGGGGTGTCCAGGCAGGGGGAGGGGCTGTCCAGTAGGGGGAGGGGTGTCCAGGCAGGGGGAGGGGCTGTCCAGCAGGGGGGAGGGGCTGTCCAGCTGGGGGGAGGGCTGTCCAGCAGGGGGGAGGGCTGTCCAGTAGGGGGGAGGGGTGTCCAGTAGGGGGGAGGGGTGTCCAGGTAGGGGGGAGGGGTGTCCAGCAGAGGGGGAGGGGTGTCCATGCAGGGGGAAGGGGGGGGGGGGGCTGGCAGGGGGACAAGCATGGGGCAGGGGGGGGACAAGTAGGGGGGACTTGCAGGGGGTGGCAGGGGGACAAGCAGGGGGCAGGGGACCTAGCAGGGGGGGACAAGTAGGGGGGGCTGGCAGGGGGACAAGCAGGGGGCAGGGGGCAGGGGGACTAGCAGGGGGCAGGGGGACTGGCAGGGGGCAGGGGGGGCTGGCAGGGGGACTAGCAGGGGGGACTGGCAGGGGGTGGCAGTGGGGGACTGGCAGGGGGCAGGGGGGGGGGGGGGCTGGCTGCCAGGGGGGCAAGCAGGGGGTGGCAGGGGGGGAACTAGCAGGGGGTAGGGGGTAGGGGGGGCTGGCAGTGGGGTGGCAGGGGGGATTAGCATGGGGCAGGGGGGGGGGGGAAGGCAGGGGGACAAGAAGGGGGGTGGCAGGGGGGGAGGGGTATCCAGGCAGGGGGGAGGGGTGTCCAGGCAGGGGGAGGGGTTGTCCAGCAGGGGGAGGGGTGTCCAAGCAGGGGGAGGGGCTGTCCAGCAGGGGGGAGGGGCTGTCCAGCAGGGGGAAGGGATGTCCAGCAGGGGGGAGGGGTGTCCAGTAGGGGGGAGGGGTGTTCAGCAGGGGGGAGGGGTGTCCAGGAAGGGGGGAGGGGTGTCCAGCAGGGGGGAGGTGTGTCCAGGCAGGGGGAGGGGGGGGGGCTGGCAGGGGGACAAGTAGGGGGCAGGGGGGGGCTGGCAGGGGGACAAGCAGGGGGGGGTGGCAGGGGGGACTAGCAGGGGGCATGGGGGACTAGCAGGGCTAGGGGGGACTAGCAGGGGGTGACAGGGGGCAGGGGGGACTGGCAGGGTGGTGGCAGGGGGGGACTGGCAGGGGGGTGGCAGGGGGGACTGGCAGGGGGGTGGTAGGGGGGTGGCAGGGGGGTGGCAGGGGGGTGTCCAGGGGGTGTCCAGGGGCTGTCGAGGGGGTGTCCAGGGGGTGTCGAGGGGGGGGGGGGGGTATTTTTTTATGGATTTGGACACCCTATATCCACGGTTTAAACCGTGGCTATTGGTTTATTACCACGGTTATTAACCGTGGCTAGAGACATAATGCCACGTTTTTAAACCGTGGCAATTAAGTCTGTCCGGCCTTTAGTATAGCCACAGTTTGAACCGTGGCTTTATACCTATAGCCACAGTTGCAACCGTGGCTATAGTGTTAAAGCCATGGTTTGGAACCATGGCTATAGGTCTAGGCCTATATCCACGCCAAACTTAGCCACGGTTTGAGGAGTCGTGGCTATTACCTATAGCCACGGTTTTAGGGCCTATAGCCATGGTTTAGAACCGTGGCTATAGCCTGAATTTCCAGTAGTGTTAGTGGCCTAGTGGGCCGAATGGGCCTAAGTGGCCTAATGGGCCTAAGTGGCCTAATGAGCTTAAGTTTCCTAATCATCCAAATTGGATTAATGGGCCTAAGATACTTAATGGGTATAAGGGGATTAATGGACTTAATGTGCCTAAGTGGCCTAATCAGACTAATGGGATAATGGGCTCAGTGGGCCTAAGTGGATGAATACGCCTAATGGGCCTAAGTGGCCCAATCAGCCTAAGTGGACGAATAGGACTAAGTGGCCTAATGGACCCAATTGGCCTAATGGGCCTAAGTTTCCTAACTTTCCTAATGGGCCTAATGGGCATAAGAGGTCGAATTCCTAGTGGGACTAATGGGCCTAATTATAATGATGGGCCTAATGGGCCTCAATGGCCTCATGGGCCTAAAGGGCCTTAGTGGCCCAATGGGCCTTAATGGTCTTATGGTCCTAATAGGCATAATGGGCCTAATGGGATGAATGGGAATAATGGGCCTAGTGGGCCTAATGGGCCTCAGTAGTCGAATGGGCCTAAGTGGCCCAATGAGCCTAATGGGATGAATGAGTATAGTGGAAAATGGGCCTAATGGGCCTAAGTTGCCTAATGGGTGTAATGATCCAAAGTATTCTAATGGTCCTAATGGTCCTAATGGGCCTAAGCTTCCTAATGGGCATAATGAGCCTAAGTGGCCTAATGGGACTAATGAGACTAATGGGACTAAGTGACTTAACGGTTCTAATGGGCCTAAGAGGCCTAAGCAGCCTAGTGGGCCTAAGTGACCTAATGGGCCCAAGGGGTCAAAGTGGCCTAATGAGCTTAGGTGTCCTAATGGGACTACTGGGCTTAATGAGCCTAAGTGGGTGAATGGACATAATGGGTCGAAGTGGCCTAATGGTCTGAATGGGCCTAATGCGCCCAGTGGGCCTAATGGGCCTAAGTGGATTAAGTGGCCTAATGGGACAAATGGGCCTAAGTTGCCTAATGATTCAAATGGTCATAATGGTCCTAAGTGTCTTAATGGGCCTAATGGGACCAAGTGGCCTAATAGACCTAATGGGCCTAATGCGCCTAATTTCTTAAGTGGCCTAATGGGCCTAATTGGCTAAAAAGCCTAATGGTTCTAATGTACCTAAGTGGCCTAATGGACCTATTGGGTCTAAGTTGCCTAATGGGCCTACGGGGCCTAACGGGACTCATGGGCCTCATGGGCCTAAGTGGCCTCATGGGCCTAAGTGACCTCATGGGCCTCATTGGCCTAAGTGGCATAATGGGTTTAATGGGCCCAAGGGGTATAATGGGTTTAACATGCCTAATGGGATGAATGGGATTAGTGGGCCTAATGGGATGAATGGGATTAACGAGACTTAGTAAAAAATGGACCTAATGGGCCTAATGGAACTAAAGGTCCGAATTGGCCTAGTGGGCCTATGTGACCTAATGGGCTTAATGGGCCTAAGTGGCCTAATGGGATTAATGGGCCTAATAGGCATAAGGGGTGTAATAGGACTAAGTGGTCTAATAGGCCTATGGGTCCTAATGAGCCTAAGTGACCTAATGGGACTAGGTGGCCTAACGAGATTAATGGACTTAACGGGCCTAGGGGCCAAATGTGCATTATGGGCCTAATGGGCCTAAGGGGCCTAATGGGTCCAATGGGCCTAAGTGGCATAATCTTCCTAATGGTCCTAAGTGGCCTAATGGTAAAAATTGTACTTAGTGGCCCAATGGTCTTAATGGTCTTAACGGGCTTAGGGGCCAAGTGGGCCTAATGGGCCTAATTGGCTTCAGTGGCTAAATGGGACTAAGTGACATGATGGGCCAAAGTTTCCTAATCGACCTAATGGGATTAATAGGCCTAATGGTCATAATGGGCCTAAGTGGCATAATGGATCGAATGGGCCTAATTGGCTTAATGGACCTAATCGACCCAGTGGGCCTAAGGGGTCTAATGGGCCAAAGTTTCATAATCGACCTAATGGGTTTAATTGGACTAATGGGCCTAGTGGGAAGAATGGGACTAAGTGGACTAATCATACTAATGGGATTAATGGGATAATTGGACTTAAGTGTCCTAATGATCCTAATGGGCCTTGGTGTCCTCATTGGCCTAATGTACCTAAGTGGCCTAATGGGCATAAGTGGCCTCATGGGATTAATGGGCAAAAGAGGCATAGGGGCCAAATGGTCCTAATGGGTCGAACGAGCCTAATGGGTTGAATGGGCCTAATTAACCTAAGTGTCCCAATGGGCCTAATAGGCCTAAGTTGCCTAATGGGATTATGTTTCCTATTCGACCTAATGGGCTTAATGGGCCTAAGGGGTCTAATGGACCGAATGGGCCTAAGTGGCCTAATGGGCCTAAATGGCCTCATCGACCTAATGGGATTAATGGGCCAAGTAGGCCTAAGTGGACAAATGGGCCTCAATGACCTAATGGGACTAATGGGCCAAAGTGGCCTAATGGGACTAAGTGGCCTAATGGGATGAATGCGCCTAAGTGTCCTAACAGACCTAAGTGGACTAATTGGCCGAATGGACCTAAGTGGCCTAATGGGTCTAATGGGACTAAGTGACCTAATGGGTTTAAGTGGCATAATGGGCCGAAGTGGCCTAATGGTCCTAATGGACATAATGGGCCTAAGTTGCCTAAGTGGCTTAATGGGCCTAATGGGACTAAGTGGCCTAATGGGCCTAAGTGTCCTAAGTGGCCTAATGGGACTAATGGGACTAAGTGTCCTAATGGGACTCAATGGACTAATGGGCCTAAGTGGCCTAAATGGACTAACGGGTCTTAGTGGCCTAGTGGGCCTAATGGGCTTAATCATCCTAAGTGTCATAAGTGGCATAATGGGACAAATCGTCCTAAGTGGATGAATGGGCCTTAGTGTCTTAATTAGCCGAATGAGCCTAAGTGGCCTAATAGGCCTAATGGCCTAAGTGGCCTGATGGGCCTGATTGGCCTAATGGGCCTAATAAGCCTCATAGGCCTAAGTAGCCTGATGAGATGAATAGGTCTTAGTGGCCTAATGGGCCTGATGGGCCTGATGGGCCTAAGTGGCCTAATGATATGAATTAGCCTAAGTGGTCAAATGGGCCTAATGATCCTAATGGACCTAAGTGGCCTAATGGTCCTCATGGGCATGACGGGCCTAATGGGACCAAGTGGCCTAATGATCCGAATGGATATGAGTGTCCTAATGGGACTGATGGTATTGATGGGCCGAATGGGCTGAATGGGTCTAAGTGGATGAATGGGCCTTATGGGTCGAATAGGCCTAAGTGGCCTAATGAGCCGAATTGGCCTAAGTGGCCTAATGTGCCTAATGGGCCTAAGTGGCCTGATGGTCCATATGAGCCTAATGGGACTAATGGGCCTTGGTGGGCTCATGGGCCTGATGGCCTAATGGGCATCATGGGCCTAAGTGGCCTAATGGTCCTAATGGGCCTTAGTGGCCTAATGGGCCTAATGAAGCTAATGGGCCTAAGTAGCCTAATGAGCATAATGGTTCTCAATGGCTTAATGGGCCTAAGTGTCCTAATGGGACTAGTGGGCCTAAGTGTCCTAATGAGATGAATGGGCCTAATAGGCCTAATGGCCCTAAGTGACCCAATGGGCATGATGGGCCTTAGTGGTCTCATGGGCCTAATGAGACTAATGGGCTTCAGCGGCCTAAGTAGCCAAATAGGCCTAAGTGGCCTAATGGTCATGATGGGCATGATGGGCCTGATAGGCCTAATGGGACTTAGTGGCATAGTTGTCTTCATAGGCCTAATTGGCATGATAAGTCCAATGGGCCTGAGTGGCCCAATGGGCCCTATGGGATTATGTGGCCTAATGGGCCTAATGGGTATAAGTGTCCTAATGGGCCTGATGGGCCTAATGGGACTAATGGGGCTAATGGGCCTCATGGGCCTCACTGGTCTAAGTGGTTCAATGGGCCCCATGGGCCTCAGTGTTCTAATGGACTGAGTGAGCCTAATGGGCCTGATTATCCAAATGGGCCTCAGTGGATGAATGTCATTAATGAGCCTAATGGGCTTGGTAGGCCCAATGGGCATAATGGGCCCAAGTGGCCCAATGGGCCTAATGGGTATAAGTTCCCTAATGTGTCATGACCCGACCCTACCTGGGCTCAAGCCGCAACTACCCCAAGCCCGCCTACATAGGCCAGGGGATGGAGACAACCGCCGAAGGTTCAACAACTCAGGGAGGCCTTTGCCTGAGTACCTGTACACACACACGCAGCCCACTCAATGCAAAAGTGAAGAGTAAAAGGGAAAGTAAAGTACTAAATGCTATAAACAACCACAAGAGTGCATCGACCTCTAAACAGTACAAAGTGAGTGCTAAAGGTAAACTGAAAAAAAGGGCAAAACACATGCCCAACCAGAAAAGTTCCACAACCCGGCAATAGGTAAACAAAAGTAAAACAGCTAGGAGAGTCCCGCACCTGGAACCCGACTACGACCACTATACGCGGTCCAAGCTCCCGAACTCCTAAGCTTCACTAAAGTCACAACCAACCTGTCTGTCATCTGCAAGGGTACACCAAGTGCGGGCAAAGCCCAAGCAGGGGTGAGTATAAAAATACTCAGTAGGATGCCCCGAAGGATCGAGGGAGCAACAAAGAAGGTACTAAATAGGTGAGCAGTAGATCAAACGGGGAAAAGTAAAGGAGTACAACCGAGAGTGCAGTAAAGAGTACATCTCAACCCAACAAGAGTTAATAATTAGACTTGTCCAAACACAAGGAGCTAGAAGCGGTGAGATGATGAACTTATCATCAAGTCTTCGCTACCTATAGCAGGAGAGTAGACTCTTCCAACCACGAGAAGATATACACGGATATCACGTGGCATACCCTGTGTGTCTTCACCTCTCCTGGAAAGAGAGTAACCAAAACCCAAGGAGTGGGTACTGGAACAAGGTATATACATATCCATATGATCAATCAAGAAGCCCAAAAAAGATTATAAGGGGATCTCCATCCCATATCTCAACCCAAGAAAGTGAGTAGCCAACAGTCCCAGAAGTATCCACTATCGATGCCAAGCATCCTGAACGTCTACCTTGAACCGCAGGCCAAGGGGCTCAAATCACCGCACCCTAACACTATCCTCTTTGGCCGGAACTAACTCACCCACACGGTTTTAGGTCACATCACAAGGATGCATCTTGGTGGAAAAAGATCCCCTCGTACTTTAGAGTTCTGGGTAAAGTCAATCCACACCTCGTCACTGCCCCGCAGTCGAGAGGTCTTCTCAAAGTCAAAGTCATCACATCACTGACCCGTACAACAAAGGGTCCCGCTCTAGTAGTCATGGAGAAAAGCCACATACTATCCTAGTAGAAAGGACTGAGTTTGAAAGAAGTCATCGGGTAACCCACAACCCAGCCCCGTTGGAGGGTAGACCCTAAGAGGTCATCGGGTGACCCACTGCACAGCCTCTACTAAAGGGTAGACCCTAAGAGGTCGTCGGGTGACCCACTTCCCAGTCTCTTCTGGAGGGTAGACCCTAAGTGGTCGTCGGGTGACCCACTACCCAGTCTCTGCTAGAGGGTAGACCCTAAGAGGTCGTCGGGTGACCCACTACCCAGTCTCTGCTAAAGGGTAGACCCTAAGAGGACGACAGACGACCCACTACCCAGCCTTGCTAGAGGGTAGACCATAAGAGGTCGTCGGGTGACCCACTGCCCAGTCTCTGCTGAAGGGTAGACCCTAAGAGGTCCTCGAGTGACCCACTGCCCAGTCTCTGCTGGAGGGTAGACCCTAAGAGGTTGTCAGGTGACCCACTGCCCAGCCTTGCTCGAGGGTAGACCCTAAGAAGTTGACAGGAGACCCACTGCCCAGCCTTGCTCGAGGGTAGACCCTAAGAAGTTGACAGGCGACCCACTGCCCAGCCTTGCTGGAGGGTAGACCCTAAGAAATCGAAAAACGACCAACTACCATGCCATTTTGGAGGGTAGACCTAGAATAAGTCTGATAACTCATCACTACAACTGATATCACCGGGTGTTACCAACATCGCTACCGTGCGTTGGTTCAGAGTGCGTCAAAGTGACCTCTATCCACACCCTTTCATGTTTCCACATTTAATAAGATCTCAAACGAGGCTCCACATACCCAAACGGATCACACTGTTTCAATCCTCATGGAAAAAATCACGAGATAGACCATTTACTCGCCCGAAATGGTCAACTAGTGAATATGGTACTATTCACTATAGCCAGCCCATATGGGGCCCACTCCAAGATCCCGAAACTGAACAAACGGGTCACACCACTGCGATCCCCTTGAACAAACACACGGGATTGACTACTCAATCGCCCAAAAAGGACACTCGGTGAAAAAGGTAATATTCACCGTAGCCAACCCGGGTGGGACCCACACCACGATCCCGAAAAAGGTCGGGAGAACTGCGCCATTGCGATGCTCTCAGAAAAACATGTCAAATTGACTGCTCACTTGCATGGAACGGATGTCTAGAGAAGAAGATGCATTTCGCCGCACTGCACACGAGCGGTGCTATATGGGACCCGCCATCCCATCCCGGTCCCAGAGTGCAATGAACGGATCACATCGTTGCGATTCTCTCAGAAAACTACACAAGATTGACTTTTCACTTGACCGAATTGGACACCCGGTGAAGAAGATGGAAATCACCGCCAACTCCAAAAACGGCCCCCATGGGGCCCACACCATCGTGCAAAATTAAAGCAGACAGATTGCATCATTGCAATGCTCTCGGAAAAACACCTAGAATCGACTACTCGCATGCACCCGAACAAACGTCCGATGAAAAAGTTAAAAAACGCTACTCGTAACTTAAAAGACGGCCCGTGGGGCCCACATCTCAAATCTAGTTTCAACACCCAAAAAACCCTTGTAAAACTCCGCCTTGCCGATAGGGTCTCAACGCCACTGACAGCGCTCAAAACAGACATCAGATGTGTCGCGCCATCCTAAACAGGAACCCCCGGAGAAACGTCAATCCGCTTAAAGGCGTGTCACGCCACCGAGGCCCCCCGTTTCCAGAATTAAAAACCCCCGAAACCATCTCAAAAGCTCTCGTCTCGAGTCGAGGTTTACAATTTCATAGATGACATGCAAAACGGACACCCGTAGCGAAAGTTACAGGTGTCCGAAGGCAGAGGGGGACGAACCCCCCTTGGGCTGGACCGGCCTGGTCCGGCCAGTCCGCCCCGGTCAGGGCCGGCCCGCGCTGGCCGACCCAGTTCGTAGCGCTGGCCCGCGGCTCAGTCCGCGACCGACCGGTGGACCCGTGGTCCACCATGCGCCGACTAGCCATGAGGGTCCGGTTTTGGTCTTGCACGGAGACCCGCTGAGCGCGGGTCTCGGTCTCCCGCGCGGGGTCGCACGCCGCGACCCCCCTCGCTGTCGTGCCCTGGTGTGCTCACCCGCCGCGCCGACACCACCTTGAATGGCCGCCCGCGCCTCCAACTGGACCCCTGACTCACCCAGCCGACACCGCTGCCGCCGCTAAGGACCACCACCGCTGCTGAGGACCGCCGCCGTCCGGAAAGCCGCCGGACCGGCCAGAAACCGCCGGAAAACACCCTTAAACTCTTGAAAATTCACCGGACGATTACGGTCGCCTCAGAACTCGGATTTCAAATACGAAAAGTGAAACAGAAAGATCAAGATATAAACTACATATATACGGTATTTTCTCGAAGATCAAACAACATTTCAACGCAAAAATTGAACTTGAAAGAAGGGTTCAGAAATTAGAACGCAAAACGAAATCTCCTATCCGCAGGGGCGTAGCCCGACGCTTCACGGTCGATCCGCACCTCACTGTTGTCACCCCCATCTTGATTAGAGTAAGAGGAGGAAGAGGTTGAGAGGGAAGGGTTGAGGGATAAGGTGGGGTTCTTTAGGGAGTGGAATGAGGATGGGGGAGAGGGGGAGGAGAGTTTAAGTATTTAAACACTTTTTAATTAAAAACTTGACCCCTGAAAACACCCGCGTCCAAAACCCCTGACATGGTCAAGATTAAACCTCCCCTAGAGTAAAAACCACCTCCCGAGCACAATGAAAGTATAATAATTTTAGTCCGAGCCTCCGTTTGAAAGTTATAAAATTTAACGACTGAGGCCACTAAATTACGAAAACGCCCCTGGTGGAATTTTCCACAGAAGGCCCGCGCCCACGAAACCTACACCCCTCCTAAGGTAAATGGAGCGCTCCAAACTCAACGGTGCCCTTAGTTTTCCAATCCAATCTACCATTTAAGATACACCTGATTTTAACCATTAAATGAATAAATTAATTATTTTCCTTATCCGTTTAACGTTCCGTTAACGGGCGAGGGGTCCCAACGCCCCGCGCCAACATGATTTATGTCGTTCCTAGGGTAAGAACCCAATTTCAGACCCATATGTGCACTCAGATTTCTGATCCGGATCACCATTTAGGAGTTATCCTATTTATTTGGTATACCTAGTGTGAACACTTAAAATTTAATTCCGGCCACACTGGGGCTCGGAATCGCACACCGTCTGAAGGTGCTGCTCTGGAATAACATCAAAAAAATTCCAAAGTGTTTTATAGAAAAAACAGGGTTCTTACATCATTCCCTCCTTCAAGATTTTTATCCCCAAAAAGAAAAACCAGGGAACAACTCAGGGTACTAAGCCCGCACCTGGCTCTTCGTACCTAGAATAACTCTTGCACAGATCTGCGTCACCGCACATAGACAAAAGGATTTGATCTATTCACGCAAGGTCCGCCCTTGCCGATGACGTTCATAGGGGCATGCACATATCTTCTCAGGTAAGTCACGTGAGAGACGTCGTGCACCCACTCCATACTTTGGGGCTAGGGAAAGGCGGTAGGGAACCTCGCCATCCCTTCACATGATTTAAAACGTCCCAAAGGACCTCGGGGGTAGCTCACCTCCACAATCAAACCTATAAGTCACACACCGCGACTGGAATCACTACCCACACCTGGAACAAGGCCCGATGATTCCCTCCTTCAGAATATCCATATGGTGAAACACCCAAGGATATCTGGTTACACACGATTTCATAGTCAATGTCCCATGACCAAGACTCTCTTACACGCTCGAAAGGCGAAGGATTCACCACCATAGAATAAAGATAAAGGTTCCATGCCTTCTACTATTCTAACACAGGGTTACACCGACGCGCCGTGTCACCCTAGAAACAACTCAAGCAAGGAGCAGGGAGAAAAGAATTTCACCTACAGAGTCTAACAATTCTACTGAAAAAAGTAGAAGAGCTATAGAGTGTACCTCTTATCACTTCATGCTCTTCAGGGTCATAGAAATACAAAGCTCATGACTATCTGTGGTCCCAACTGTCAGCTCTCGGAGCCTGATGTGGACCACCTGGTGGTGATGGGAAGACCTAGTAATGTCGTCCCCCACCTCCAGCTCCTCCCGCTCCTCTGCTAGCACCACCTCTCTGGGTGCTACTCTGATCACGGCATTGCCTCTGCCACGGTGGTCCACCTGCTTCCTGCATGATATTCTCAGCATGCCTGGTTGGGCAGTACCATGCCAAGTGACCTTGCCCATCGCAAGCATAGCATCAGTGCTCTTCGGGCTGCCCGGGTGCCCTACGACGCCACTATGGTGTACAAACACGCCTTCGAAACTGGCGGTGGGAAGGCCACCTGCATCGAGGTTCTGTCATCCGGCGCCTACCAACTGTAGAAGAAATCTCGGCTCTGCTGTGCCTACTGACACCACCAACTGTAAAACGTGACAGGAAGCCCTCTGTCACCACCGCCTGCTCTAGCACCTCGGCATAAGTGGAAATGACCAAGGGTACTATGACAACATGAATCTCTCTACGGAGACCCTGCTCGAACTTCCGCGCTAGGAAGTTTCCATTGTGGACTAAGTCCGAGTAAAAATGTGCACGTTCTACGAAACTAGTCGTGTACCCAGTCACCGTCATCCCTCCCTGCTGAAACTGCAAGAGCTCTTGGATCCGAATGGAGCGTAAGAAGGAGAGGTAAAACTCCTCATGAAACAATAGCTGAAATTGCCCCAAGAAAGTGACAAATCATCAAGTAACTGAGTCACCAGACTCCACCAACACCCAGCTGCTCTGTGGAAAATATTGGATTCCAAATCCACCCTCTGATCTTCCAGTGTTTGTGAAAGCCTGAAGAGTCAAACCACTATCTCGAGCCAAACCTCTGCTACCTGAGGGTCTGGCTTACCACTGAACCTCAGCGGCCTCTATCACTGGAACTCACAGAGCGTGCTCAACCTGCACTCAAGCTCCGTCTGCTCTACTGGAGCTGTCTTCTGCTCACCCGGTGGGGGTGCTACTACCAGCCCACCTGGAGAAAGGGGCTCGCATGATGGGTCCTGGACTGAGGCCTCATAGCTCACAAGGTTGTCGTCATGAACCAAAGCTGGTATCCTGACTGGCTGTCTTCACGGAGACATCCTGAATATTATCAAGGAGTGCCGCGATCAGATGATCATATATGTATATAACAGTTACAACAATGGGGAGCTAACTCAAGAAGGAAAATCAATGAATCAATCCTATGTGATGCACAAACCAATTTTCCCTGCAATGAGTGTCTCAATATGCTGAGTCGACAAACGATTTATCAGGGTCCTGGTGAATGGATATGTCAGTCGTCGCACCATCACTGGACTCCCTGGCCTGAGAGCCACTCTCGAGAAATGTTGACATCATTGCCCTAAATCCCAACCAATTCCTTTTTAGGTACGTCCAAACAACGTCCCAAGGAACGAACCACCTTTGATACCACTTTTTCATAACCCGACCCTACCCGGGCTCGAGCCGCAACTTCCCCAAGCCCGCCTCCATAGGCCAGGGGCTGGCGATAAGCACCAAATGCTAAACAAATCAGGGAGTCCTTTGCCTGAGTACCTATACACACACATGCAGCACACTCAATGAAAAAGTGCAGAGTAAAAGGGGCAGTAAAGTACTAACTGCTATAAACAACCACAAGAGTGCATCGACCTCTAAACTATAAAAAGTGAGTGCTGAGGGTAAACTGAAAAGAAAAGGTCAAAACACGCGCCCAACTAGAAAAGCGAAACAACCCAGCAATAGGTAAACAATAGTAAAACAGCTGGGAGAGTCCCACACCTAGAACCCGACTACGACCACCGTACACGGTCCAAGCTCCCTAACTCCTTAGCTCTGCTGAAGTCAGGACCAACCTGTCTATCGTCTGCAAGGGCACACCAAGAGCGGGCAAAGCCCAAGTAGGGGTTATTATAAAAATACTTAGTAGGATGCCCCAAAGGATTGAGGGAGAAACAAAGGAGGTACTAAAGAGGTGAGCAGTTTATCGAACAGGGAAAAGTATAGGAGTACAACCGAGAGTGCAGTAAAGAGTGCAGCTCAACCAAACAAGAGGAAGGAAGTAGACTGATCCAAACACAAAGAGCTAGAAGCGATGATAAGATGAACTTCTCATCAAGTCTTCGCTACCTATAGCAGGAGAGTAGACTCGTCCAACTATGAGAATATATACATGGAAAGAACACGGAATACTCCATGCATCTTCACCTCTCCTGGAAGAAGATTAACTAAAACCCAAGGAGTGGGTACTCGAACAAGGTATATACATATCCATATGCTCAATCAAGAAGCCCGAACAAGATCGTAAGGGGATCTCCATCCCGTAGCTCAGCCCAAGAAAGTGAGTAGCCAATGGTCCTAGAAGTAAACACCATCGATGCCAAGTATCCTGCATGTCTGCCCCAAACTGCAAGCCAAGGGGCTCAAATCACCGCACCCTGACACTATATGCTTTGGGTGGCATTGACTCACCCACACAGTTTTAGGTTGCGTCATAAGGACGTGTCTTGGTGGGGAAAGCGCCCCTCGTACTTGAGAGTTCTGGGGAAATTCAATCCACACCTCGTCACTGCCCCGCAGTCAAGAGGTCTTCTCAAAGTAAAAGTTGTCACATCACTGACCCGTAAAACCAAGGGTCTCACTTTGGTAGTCACGGATAAAAGCCACAGACTAGCCTAGTAGAAAGGACTGAGTTTGAAAGAAGTCGTCGGGTAACCCACTGCCCAGCCCTGCTAGAGGGTAGACCCTAAGAGGTCGTCAGGTGACCCACTGCCTAGTTTCTACTGGAGGGTAGACCCTAAGAGGTTGTCGGGTGACCCACTGCCTAGTCTCTGCTGGAGGGTAGACCCTAAGAGGTCATCGGGTGACCCACTGCCCAGTCTCTGCTGGAGGGTAGACCCTAAGAGGATGACAGGCGACCCACTACCCAGCCTTGCTGGAGGGTAGACCCTAAGAGGTCGTCGGGCGACCCACTGCCCAGTCTTTACTCGAGGGTAGACCCTAAGAGGTCATCAGGTGACCCACTACCCAGTCTCTGCTGGAGGGTAGACCCTAAGAGGTCGCCGGGTAACCCACTTCCCAGCCTTGCTGGAGGGTAGACCCTAAGACGTCGACATGTGACCCACTACCCAGCCTTGCTGGAGGGTAGACCATAAGAAGTCGACAGGCGGCCCACTGCCCAGCCTTATTGGAGGGTAGACCTGGAATAATTCTGATAACTCAGCACTGTAACTGACATCACCGGGTGTTACCAACATCGCTACCATGCGTTGGTTCAGAGTGCGTCAAAGGGACCTCCATCCAACACCCCTTCATGTTTCCACATTTAATAAGATCTCAAATGAGGATCCACATGCCCAAACGGATCACACCGTTGCAATCCTCGTGGAAAAACTTGCGAGATAGACCATTTACTCACCCAAAACGGTCAACCGGTGAATATGGTACTATTCACTATAGCCAGACTGTGTGGGGACCACACCAAGATCATGAAACTGAACAAACAGGTCACACCACCGCAATCCCCTCAGAAAAACACACGATATTCACTACTCAATCTCCCAAAACGGACACCCGGTGAAAAATGTAATATTCACCGTAGCCAGACCGGGTGGGACCCACACCACGATCCCGAAAAAGTTCGGGCGAACTGTACCATAGTGATGCTCTCGGAAAAACACGTCAAATTGACTGGTCACTTGCATGGAACGGATGTCCAGAGAAGAAGATGCATTTCGCCGCACCGCACACGAGCGGTGCTACGTTGGACCCGCATCCCGATCCCGAAGCGCAACAAACGGATCACACCATTGCGATTCTCTCAGAAAACTACACAAGATTGACTATTCACTTATCTGAATTGGACACCTGGTGAAGATGATGGAAATCACCGCCAACTCCCAAAACGGCCCCTGTGGGGCCCACACCATCGTGTAAAATTAAAGCGGGTGGATTGTGTCATTGCAATGCCCTCGAAAAAACACCCAGAATCGACTGCTCGCACACCCCGAGCGGACGTCCGATGAAAAAGTTACAAAACGCTGCTCGTAACTTAAAAGACTACCCGTGGGACTCACGTCTCAACTTTGGTTTCAATGCCTGAAATCCCCTTGGAAAACTCTGTCTCGATGCCAGGAGCGCAACACCACTGACGACGCTCAAAACGAACATCGGATGTGTCCGCGCCATCCAAAACAAGAACCCTCGAAGAAACGTCAATCCGCTTAAAGGTGTGTCACGCCACCGAGACCCCCCGTTTTGGGAATTAAAAACCCCCAAAACCATCTCAAAAGATTTTTCTCGAGCCGAGGTTTACACTATCACAAACGGAACGCAAAACGGACACCCGTAGTGAAAGTTACGTGTGTCCGAAGGGAGAGGGGACAAACCCCCCTTGGGCTGGACCGACCTGGTCCGGCCTGTCCGCCCGGTCTGGGCCGGCCCGCGTCGGCCGGCCTGGTTCGTAGTGCCGGACCGTGGCTCAGACATGGCCCGTCCATGGACCCACAGTCTACCATGCACCGACCGGCCATGAGGTTCCGGTCTTGGTCTTGCGCGGAGACCCGCCGAGTGCGGGTCTCGGTCTCCCGCGCGGGGTCGCACGCCGCGATCCCCCTCGCCGTTGCGCCCCAGCGTGCTCGCCCGCCGCGCCGACGCCGCCTCGAACAGCCGCCAGTGCCTCCTCCTAGACCCCTGCCTTGCCCGGCCGACACCGCCGCCGCCACTGAGGACCGCCGCCGCCGCTGAGGACCGCCGCCGTCCGGAAAGCTGCCGGACCGTCCAGAACCGCCGGAAAGCACCCTTAAACTCCCGAAACTTCTCCGGACGATTCCGGTCGCCTCGGAACTCGGATTTTGAATCCGAAAAGTGAAAAAGAAATCTCAAGATATAAAATTCATAGATAAGAGATTTTATAGAAGATCAAACAGCATTTCAATGCTAAAATTGAACTTGAAAAAAGGGTTCAGAAATTAAAACGCAAAACAAAATCTCCTACCTGCAGGGGCGTAGCCCGACGCTTCACGGTCGATCCTCACCTCTCCATTGTCACCCCCATCTTGATTGGAGTAAGAGGAGGAGGAGGTTGAGAGGGAAGGGTTGAGTGAGAAGGTGGGTTTCGTCAGGGAGTGGAATGAGGATGGGGGAGAGGGGGAGGAGAGTTTAAGTATTTAAACACTTTTTAGTTAAAAACTCGACCCCTGAAAACACCCGAGTCCAAAACCCCCAAATCGGTCAAGATTAAACCTCCCCTAGAGTAAAAACCACCTCCCAAGCACAACGGCGGTCTCATAATTTTAATCCGAGCCTCCGTTCGAATGTTATAAAATTTAACGACCGAGGCTGCTAATTACGAAAATGCCCCTTGTGGCATTTTCCACAGAAGGCCCGTGCCCATGAAACATACACCCCTCCTAGGGTAAACGATGCACTCCAAAATCAACTGTTCCCTCGGTTTTCCAAACTGAGCTACCATTTAAGAGACACCTGAGTTTAACCATTAAACGAATAAATTAATTATTTTACTTATTCGTTTAACGTTCTGTTAACGGGCGAGGGGTCCCAACGTCCCACGCTGACATGCTTTATGTTGTTCCTAGGGTAGGAACCTAATTTTGGACCCATACATGCACTTAGATTTCTAATATGGATCACCATTTAGGAGTTATCCTATTTATTTGGCGTGCCCAGTGTGAACACACTTAAAATTTAATTCCGACCACACCGGGGCTCGGTACGCCGTCTGAAGGCGCTTCTCTTGAATAACATCAAGAAAATTCCAAATTCTTTTATAGAAAAAACCAGGTTCTTACATAATGGTCCTAATGGACCTAATGTCCCTAATGGGCCTAAGTGGGCCAATGGGCCTAATGGGACGAATGGGCCTAAGTGGCCTAATGGCATAATGGGCCTAAGTGTCCTAATGGGCCTAAGTGGCCTAATGGGCCTGATGGGCTTAATGGGTCAAATGATTCTCAATGGCCGAATGGTCCTCATGGTCCTGATAGGACCAATGGAAATAATGGGCCTAATGGAAAGAATGGGCCTAAGTGGCTTAATGGGCTCAGTGGGCCTAAGTGCCTGAATGGGCCTAATAGGCCTAATGGGCCTAAGTGGCCGAATGGGCCTAATGGACCTAAGTGGAAGAATGAGCCTAATGGTCCTAAGGGGACTCATGGGCCTAATTGGCCTAAGTGGATGGATGATCATAATGGGACTCATGGGACTAATGGGCCTCAGGGGCCTAAGTGGCCTAACGAGCCAAGTGGTCCTAATGAGCCTAAGTCGCTTAATGAGACTAATATGTTTAAGTGTCCTAATGGGTCGAATGGGCCTAATGTGACTAGTGGGACTAAGTGGCCAATGAGCCTAATGGGCTTGATGGGCCTAGGTGGCCTATGTGGCCAAATCTGCCTAATCGAACAATTAGGCCTAATGGGCCTAAGTGGTCGAATGGTCCAAATCGGCCTAGGTGGACGAATGGGCCTAAGTATCCCACTGGGCCTAATTTTCCTTGGTGGCCGAATGGGCCTAATAGGCTTGATAGGCCTAAGTGGCTGGCCTAATGTTCCTGATAGGCCTAAGTGGCCTAATAGTCCTAATGGGAATCATGGTCCTAAGTGGGCCTCTTGGGACTCATGGACCTAAGTGGCCTAATAGGACCAAGTTTCCTAATGGGCCTAATGGAACCAAGGGACCTAATGGGCCTAATTGGATTAATGGGATTAACAAGACTAGGTTCTAGATGGTATGAATTGGCCTAATGGGCCTAAGTGGACTAATGGGCCTCAATGGCCTAAGTGGCCTAATCGACCGAATGGTCTTAATGGTTCTAATGGGAATAATGGGCTTAATGGACCTAAGTGGCTTAATGGAGCTAGGGGCCTAATTGTTCCAAGTGGCTTAATGGGCCTGGGTGGCCAAATGGGCTTAATGGGATTAATTGGCCAAGGGAAAAAATGGTCCTAATGGGCTGAATGGGCCTTAGCGGCCTAATGGACCTAAGCAGTCTAATGGGCCTAAGTGGCCTAATCGGCCTAATGGTCATAGTGGGCTAAAAGGGCCAAATGGGTCTAAGGGGCCTCATGGGCATAAGTTGTCTAATTATCCAAGGTGGCCTAATGGGATTAATGGGCTTAACGGGCCTAGGGTCCAAATTGGCCAAATGGGCCTAATGGGCCTGATGAGCTTAATGGGTTGAAGTGTCCAAATGGAAAAAGTTTCCTAATCAGCCTAATGAGCATAATGTGCCCAATGGGGTGAATGGGCCAAATGGGCCTAAGTGGCATAATGGGATAAAGTTGCCTAATCAGTCTAATGGGCTTAAGGGGCCTAATGGGCCTTATTTGCCTAAGTGTCCAAATCAGCCTAATGGGTTTAATGGGGCTAGTGGACCTAAGTGGCCTGATGGGCCTTAGTTGCCTAATCGGCCTAATGGGGATAAGTGGAATAATGGGTCTAAGTGGCCTAATGAGCTTAATGGGCTCAATGGGTCTAGGGGCCTAATGGGCCTAATTAGATGAATGAGCCTAATTAGCTTAAGTGTCCTAATGCGCCTAATGGGCCTAAGTGGCCTAATGGGCCTAAGTTGCCTAATCGGTCTAATGGGATTAATGGGACTAAGGTGCCTAATAGGCCTAATGGGCCTAAGTGGACTGGTCCTAAGTGGCCTAATCAGACTAATGGGAATAATGGGCCTAGTGGGCCAATGTGGCCTTATGGGCCTAATAGGCCTAAGTGGCTTGATCGGCCTAATGGGCATAAGTGGCCTAATAGGCCTAAGTGGCCTAATGGGTCCAATTGGCCTAATTGGCCGAATGGCCCGAATGTACCTAATTATCCCAATGGGCCTAATGGGCATATGTGGCCTAATGGGACTAATGAGCCTAAGTGGCCTAATAAGGCCAATGGGCCTAATTGGCCTCATGGGCCTAATTGGCCTCATAGGCCTTAAGAACCTTAGTGTCCTAATGGGCCTTAGTAACCTCATGGGCCAAATAGGCCTAATTAGCCTAATGGTCCTAAGTAGCCTATGTGGTCCAACAGGCCAAATGGGCTATATGGTCCTAATTTTCCTAATGGGCCTAATGGGACTAAGTGTTCGAATGGGCCTAATAGCCTAATGGGCCTAATGGGTTTAATAGACCTAAGTGACCTAATGGGCCTAATAAGCCGAAGTGGCCAAATTTTCATAATGAGCCTAGGTGTCCCAATGGGCCTAAGTGACTTAATGGGTCGAATGGGCCGAATGGTCCGAATGGGCCTAAGTGGCCCAATTGGCCTAAAGGGTCTAATGGGTCAAAGTGGCCTAATGGACCTAAGTGGCCGAATGTGCCTAAGTGACCTAATGGGGCTAATGGGACTAAGTGGCCGAATGGGACTAAGTAGTGGAATGGGCTTAAGTGGCCCAATGGGTGTAATGGGCCTAATGGGTGTAAGTGGCCTTATGGGCATAATTGTCCTAATGTGCTGAAGTGGCCTAATGGGGTTAGTGGGACCAAGTGGCCGAATGAACAAAATGGTCCTAAGTGGCCCAATTGGCCAAATGGGCCGAATGGGACTAAGTGGTCTAATGGGCCTAATGGGCCTAAGTGGCCTAATGGGCCTAATGAACCTAAGTGGCCTCATAGACCCAATGGGGCTAAGTGACCTAAGTGGTATAATAGATCTAATCGACCGAATGGGCCTAATGGGCCTAAGTGACCTAATGGTCCCAAGTTTCCAAATGGGCATATTGGGCCTTAGTGGACTAACGAGCCTAATGGGAAGAATGGGATCAATGGGCCTAATGGAACTAAGTGGCCTAATGGGCCTAATTGGTCAAATGGGCCTAAGTGGCTGAATGATCCTAAGTGGCCCAAATGGGTCTAATGGCCCGATTGGGGTTAGGGCGCGAATGGGTCTAACGTGCTAAATGGGCCAAATGTGTCAAATGGGATGAAGTGGACTAATGGGCCAAAGTGGCATAATGGGCCTAATGGGTCGAATGGGTTTAAGGGGCCTAGTGGGATGAATAGGCCTAGTGGGCCAATGTGGACTAATGGGATTAATGGGCCTAATGGGTCTAAGGGGCCTAATGGGTCTAATAGTCCAAATAGGACTAATGGGCCAAATGGGCCAAAGTGGCCTAATCGTCCTAATGGGCATAAGTGGCTTAATGGCCTAAGTTTCCTAATGGGAAAAAGTGGCATAATGGGACTAATGGGCTTAAGTGGCCTAATGGGACTTAGTGGCCAAATGGGCCAAATGGGCATAAGTGGCCTAAGTGGCCTAATGGGACAAAGTGGCTTAATGGGCCTAAGTGGCCTAATGGGGCCAAGTGGCCTAATGGGGCCAAGTGGCCTAATAGGCCTAACGGGCCTCATGGGCATAATGGGACTAAGTGGACTAATGGGCCTAATGGTCCTAATGACTCGAATGGGCCGAATGGGTCTAATGGGATGAAGTGGCCTAATGCACCTAATGCGCCTAAGTGGCCTAATGGGCCTAATTTTTCTAATGGGCCTAAGTGGACTCATGGGCGTAATGAGACTAAGTGGCCTAATGTGCCGAATGGGCCTAATGGGCCTAATGGGTCTAAGTGGCCTAAGGGGCTTAATGGGACTAATTGGCCTAAGTGGTCTAATTGACCTAATGGCCTTAGTGGGTCGAAGTGTACTGATGGGCCTAATGCTCCAAAGTGGCCTAATGGCCCAAATGGGCCAAAGTGGCCTAATGGGCCTAAGTGGCCTATTGGGCCTATTGGGCATAAGTGGCCTAATCGGCCTAATGGTATTAATGGGACTAAATGGACTAATGGTCATAATGGTCCAAAGTGGCCAAAGTTGTCTAATGGGCCTAATGGGCCAAAGTGGCCTAATCGACCTAATGGGCCTAAGTGGCCTAATGGGCCTAAGTGGCATAATGGGCCTAAAGGGACTAAGTGGCCTAATGGTTCTAATGGGCCTAAGTGGCCTTATGGGCCTAATGGGCCCAAGTGGCCTCATTGTCCTAAAGGGATTAAGTGGCCTCATGGGCCTAATGGGCCTCAATGGCCTCATGGGCCTAATGGGCCTCAATGGCCTCATGGGCCTAATGGGACTAAAGGGCTTAGGAATAATGGGCCTAATCAACCTAATGGGCCTAGGTAGCCCAATGGGCATAGTAGGATTAAGTTTTTTAATGGTCCCAATAGGACTAATGGTTCTAATGGGCCTAAGTGGTCTAATGGGCCTAAGTGACCTTATCAACCTAATGGGCCTAATGGGTGTAATGGGATTAAGTGCTCGAATATTCCTAATTGGCCTAATGGGCCTAAGGGGCCTAATGCACTGAATGGGATTAAGTGGCCTAAGGGGCCTAATGGGCCTAAGTGTCCTATTGGAACCAAGTGACCTAATCATCCTAATGGACCTAATGTGTGTAATGGGGCTAAGTGGTCAAATGGGGCAAATTGGTTGAATGGTCTTAATGTGCCCAATGGTTCTAATGCGCATAACGAGACTAGGTGGATGAATTGGCCTAATGGGCCTAAGTGTCATAATGAGCCTAATGGGCTGAATAGACTGAACGAGCCTAATGTTCTGAGTAGGCCTAATGGGCCTAAGTGGCCTAATGGGTCTAATGGGATGAATGGGCCTAAATGACCAAATGGGCTTAATGGTCCTAAGTGGCCCAATAATGGGCCAAATGGGACTAATGGGACAAATGTGCCTAGTGGGCCTAATGGGCCTAAATGACCTAATGGGCCTACTAGGCCTAAGTGACATAATGGGCCTAAGTGGACTAATAGACCTAAGAGGCCTAATGGGATTAATGGGCCTAATGGACCTAATGAGTATAATGGGATTAATTGAACTAAGTGGCCAAATGGGCCTAAAGCTCCGAATGGGCCTAAGTGGCATAATGGGATGAACATGCCTAACAGACCTAAGTGGCCTAAGGGGCCTAAGTTTCCTAATGGTCTCGATGGGACTAAGTGGACTAAAGGTACTAATTGGCCTAACTGGGCTAATGGGCCTAAGAGGATGAATGGGGTTATCTGGCCTAATGGGACTACATGGACAAATGGGCATAAGTAGACTAATGGGCATAAAGAACCTAAATCAGACAAAGGGGCTTAATGGGCATAAGTGGCATAATCGTAGCCTAATGGGCCTAAGTGGTCTAATGGGTCTAATGAGTACAATGGGACTAAGTGGCCTAATGGGCCTAATGGTCCTAAGTGGCCTAATGGGACGAATGGGATGAATCGGCCTAATGGGCCTCAGTGGACTAATCAGCCTAAAGGGCCTAATGGGATAAAGCAACCTAATGGGCCTATGTGGAATAATCGGCCTAATGGGCCTAATGGGCCTAAGTGGCCTAATGGACCTAAAGGATCTAATTTACCAAAGTGGCATAATGGGCCTAAGTGGCATAATCATAACCAAATGGGCCTAAGTGGCCTAATGGGCCCAATGGGACTAAGTGTAATAATGGTCCTAATGGGCCTAAGTGGCCGAATGGGCCAAATGGATTGAATGAGCCTAATGGACTAAATGGGACTAATGGGCCTAAGTGGCCTAATAGGCCTAAGTAGCCCAATGGGTCAAATGGGCCTAATGAGCCTAATGGGCCTAATGTACCTAAGTGGTTGAATGGACCTAATGGATTGAATGGGCCTAATGGTCCTAATTGACTCAAGTTGCCTAATGGGCCTAAATTGCCAAATGGGCCAAATGGGCCTAAGTGGCCTAATGGGCATAATATGTCAATTAGGACTAAGTGGAATAACGAGCCTAATGGGACTAAGTGGCCTAATGGGATGAATGGTCCTAAGTAGCCTAATGTGTCGAATGGGCATAATGGGCCTAATGGGCCTAAGTGGTCGAATAGACATAATGGGTGGAATGGGCCTAATGGTCTTAATTGGCCTAAGTTTCCTAATGGGCCTAAATTACCTAATGGTCCAAATGGTCCTAAGTGGCCCAATGGGCCAAATAGGTCAGTTAGGCCTAAGTGGTGCAATGGGCCTAATGACACGAATGGGTTTAAGTTTCCCAATGGACCTAATGGGATGAATGGGAAAAAGTTTGTGAATGGGCCTAATGGGTCAAAAGGTATTAATGGGTTGAATGGGCCTAATGATCCTAATGGGCCTAAGCGGGCTAATAGTATTAATGGGCCTAAGTGGCCTAATTGACCTAAGTGGACTAATGATTCGAATGGGCCTAATGGGTCAAATGGACCCAATGGTCCAAAATGGTCTAGTGGGTGAATTAGTCGAATGGGATGAATTGGATGAAGTGGCCTAATGGTCCAACTAGACCAAAGTGGCTTATTAGGCTGAAGGGGCCTAAAGGGTCCAATGGGCGTAATGGGATGAATGGGACAAATCGTACTAAAGGGTCCAATGTGCCTAATAAGCCTAATTATCCGAATGGGTCGGATGTGTCTAATGGGATTAGTGGGCCAAAGTGGCTTAATAGACTTACTGGGCCAAATGGACCTATTGGACCTAATGGCCCTAATGGGCCTAAGTGGCCTAATGGTTAAGTGGATAAATGGACCTAAGGCACCTAATGGGCGTAATGGGCATAATGGGCCTAAGTGAACTGATGGGACTAATGGGATTAAGTTTCCAAATGGGCCTAAGGGGCCTAAGTGGACCAATGGGCCTAATGAGCCTAAGTGGTCTAATTAGCCTAAGTGGTCGAATGGGTTGAATGGGCCTAATGGGCCGAATGAGCCTAATGGATTGGATGGACCAAATGGGCCTAAGTGGCCTAATAGGATGAAGTGGCCTCATGGTCCCAATGGGCCTAACGGGCCGAAGTTGCCTAATGGGCCCAATGGGCCAAATGGTCCAAATAGGCCTAAGTTCCCTAATGGGCCTAAGTGCCCTAATGGGTTTAAGTGGCCTAATGGACACAATGGGACTATGTTGCATAATGGTCTTGAGGGGCCTAAGTGGCCTAATGGGCCAAAGTGAACGAATGGGCCTAATGGGCATAATGGGCATAATGGGTCTCAGTGGCCGAATTGGCCTAATGGGCATAATGAGCCTAAGTGTCTAAATGGGATGAATGGGACTAAGTGTATCAATGGGCCGAATGGGCCTAATGGCCTTAATGGTCCTACTAGGCCTAATGGTCCTAATGTGCCTACTAGGCCTAATGGGACTATTGGGCCTTCTGGTCCTAATAGGCCTAATGGGACTAAGTGGCATAATGTGCCTAAGTGGCCTAATGGACATAAGTTGCCTAATAGGTCTAACGGGCCTAAGTGGCCTAATGGGTTTAATGGGCCTAATGGGCCTAAGTGGCCTAATGGGACAAAGTGGATGAATGAGACTAATGGAATTAATGGGAATAATGGGGGGAAGTGGCCAAATGGGCCTAATGGTCCTAAGTGTCCTCATGGGCCTAATGGGACACAGTGGACTAATGGGCCTAATGCGCCTATTGGGCCTAAGTGGCCTAATGGGACAAAGTGAATGAATGGACATATGGGCCTCATGGGCCTAATGGGCCTAATGGGCCTAATGGACCTAATGGGCCTAAGTGGCCTAATGGGCCTAATGATCCTAATGGACCAAAGTGGATGAGTGGGCATAATGGGCCTAATGGACCTAATGGGCCTAAGTGGCCTAATGGTCCTAATGATCCTAATGGTCCAAAGTAGACGAGTGGGCATAATGGGCCTAATGAGACAAAGTGTCCAAATGATCCTAATGGGCCTAAGTTTCCTAATGGACCTATTAGGCGTAAGTGGATTAACGGGGCTAATGGGCCAAATGGGCCTAAGTGTCCTAATGAGACAAAGTGGATTAATTTTCCTAATGGGCCTAATTGGCTGACATGGCCAAATGGTCCAAATGGGCCTAAGTGGCCTAATGGGCCTAATGGGACTAATGGGACAAAGTGGGTATGATTGCACTGGGTACGATTCCTTTTCGATTAGCAACATCTCTTTCTTCTCTGCCACCTAGATACAATAAATCTGGATATGATTTGGAATACCACTTTTCCCCTTTCTTCTATAAAGATTGCATGATAAGTTCTCCAATCAACTTGTGATTTATGAAATACAAATCAACAAAGCATAGTCACATTTAATTTTATCATAGTGAGCAGAATTTGATACTTCATCAAAACAAACACTTCTTTCATACCGGATCTAGTGTGAATATGATGACCATTTAATTCCAACAAGATTCCTTCTCCATGCAACCGATTCTCTCTTTCTAGATAATGATCAATTCCTCATTATGATATTTTCACATAACAGACCTAAGACAAGTCTAATTAGTGCATTTTCTTTCAAACATTTGTGCCTCATTATAATGGATAGAGTGAGTCTAATTCTTTTGAAAACAATGGCCAGTATGATTTCCACCAAATAAAAAGTGAGGTGATTTTATTTCTTTAAAATCTTTCCTTGACTACAAAAGACAACACATGAAAACAAACACCTTCCTCATCAGCATGGTCCCAACAATCCCCCCCTTTGGATTTTGTTTCCAACCAAGTTTCATAAATCATTGAACTTCAGCCCGTTTGGCCCATTTTTTCCATTTCTTAATTAGTCCCATTATTGAACCAAGTCCTATTAGTCCCATTAGGCCACATACACCCATTAGGCCCATTAGGTCACTTAGGTCCATTAGTCTCATTATCCCATTTGGCCCATCTGGCCACTTAAGCCTATTGGACCCATGACGCCCATTAGGCCACATCGACCCATTAGACCCATTAGGCCACATCAACCCATTAGTCCCATTAGGAAACTTAGGAACTTAAGGCCCATTAGTGATATGATACCGTATATGAGTGCGGTATTCGTTGGCAAAAATGCGGAAACACAAGCGAAGAAAGAAGAGGGGAATGAAAATTAAAAGAAATGCAATATGAATAAAAGGGGAAGGGGATGATCAATTAGGACCCCAAGGAGACTTGCCCCTTGAAACTCTAATTATAAAGCGCCACAAAGGTTGATCACTCCTTTGATGAGCCTTACTTGCATTCACCTAAGAACACAAGAAACACAAGCATAATAATGCTAGAAACTCTCAAATTAGAAATTAACCTTCAAGGGGGTACAAGAGGTGGCTATTTATAGCCAAATGAGAGGAATACATGTCAAACTACCTATCCCACAAAAGTCTAAAGCCTATACCACGAATTTGACTTTTTTTACACATGTCCATGACTTTAGGGGACAAGATATCTCTAAAGAAGACTTTTAGGAACCACCCCAAAGACTTTGAAGATTCCCACCATGGATTTGGAGACAAGGGGCCCACCACTTTTGACATTGGAGATTTCCTTCATGCAAGTGGATTGAATTTCGTGGAAGCATATGGGTGGTCCTTTTAGGTTCACTTTTGGGCTTTAATAAGTGTGATTAAAGGCCCATTCTCTCCTCCCATGCATGCATGTTGGGCCTCCTCTTGTAATTTCAAAATGAGGCCATGTAAAGCCTCTCTCATCCTCCTCATTCTTCCTCTTGTCATTGGGCCACCAATCCCATGCAATGGGTCTTTTCCATTAATGTTCCTTTCACGATCAATGCCATGATCACCCTCAACTCCTTGCTGCTTGTGTGCACCATGATCCGCATCATCCCCTCCCTCTTCAAAAGGATTCGTCCTCGAATCTGCATATTCAAAAGGAGAGAGATCAGAAATATTAAAGGTAGCACTCACGTTTCCATACCTGCTGGGCAAGTCAATCTTGTAGGAATTATCATTGATTCTTTCTAAAACTTGAAATGGACCATCTCCTCGTGACTGAAGTTTTGATTTTCTTTGCTCCGGGAACCTTTCCTTCCTCAAATGCACCCACACCCAATCTCCAGGTTCTAGTACAACCTTATGCCTACCCTTGTTTGCTTGCTTTGCATATTGTTCATTTCTTCTTTCAATGTTGGCTTTCACCTTGGCATGTAAATCCCGAAAAAATTTGGCCTTCTCATCACCTGCGAGATCAACAACCTCATTAGTAGGCAATGAAAGAATATCTAATGGAGTCATTGGATTAAATCCATATACAATCTCAAAAGGTGAGAAGTTAGTAGTGGAATGAACTACTCGGTTATATGCAAACTCTATGTGTGACAAACATTTTTCCCAATTATTTAGATTTTTTTGAATTATTGCACGCAATAAGGTAGAAAGAGTCCTATTCACCACTTCAGTTTGCCCATCAGTTTGAGGATGTGCAACAGTTGAGAACAATAATTTAGTTCCCAATTTATTCCACAATGTCCTCCAAAAGTGGCTAAGGAATTTCACATCCCTATCACTTACAATGGTTTTGGGCAGTTTATGTAATCTCACAATTTCTTTGAAAAACAAATCTGCTATATGTATAGCATCATTAGTTTTTGAGCATGCAATGAAATGGTCCATTTTGCTAAAGCGATCCACGACAACAAAAATGCTATCTCTTCCCGATTGGGATCGAGGCAATCCCAACACAAAATCCATAGAGATGTCGGTCCAAGGATGGGATGGAACGGGCAAGGGGGAATACAATCCATTTGGTTGAACCTTGGACTTTGCATGCTTACAAGTGACACACCTAGCACAAATTTCAATAACATCTTTTCTCATGATTGGCCAATAAAAATGTTCATGCAAAGTAGCTAGTGTTTTATCAACCCCAAAATGCCCCATCAAACCACCCCCATGAGTTTCTTTTACAAGCAATTCTCGAGTTGAACAATTTGGAATGCACAATTTATCCCTTTTGAAAAGAAACCCGTCATTTTTGTAATAGTCTTTAAAACCATGTTTTTCACAAGATGTCCAAATTTTAGAAAAATCTCCATCATTTTCATACATTCCCTTTAGTAACTCAAGTCCAAGTAATCTAGAATGAAGAGAAGTAAGAAGTGAATACCTTCGTGAAAGAGCATCAGCAACCACATTTTCCTTACCTTTTTTGTGCTTGATCACGTAGGGGAAAGTCTCAATGAATTCCAGCCAAGATGCATGCCGCCGATTCAACTTACCTTGGGACTTCAAATACTTAAGGCTTTCATGGTCAGAATGAATAATAAACTCTTTAGGCCATAAGTAATGTTGCCATGTTTCCAGGGTTCGTTTCAAAGCATAAAGTTCTTTATCGTAAGTTGAATAATTTAATGCTGCCCCGTTCAATTTCTCACTAAAGTAAGCAATTGGACGTGACTCTTGAGTCAAAACAGCACCAATTCCAACTCCCGATGCATCACACTCAATTTCAAAGACTTTGGTGAAATCGGGTAGCCTTAAAAGGGGAGCATTGACCAATTTTTCTTTGAGTGTGTTAAAAGCTTTTTCTTGTTTTTCACCCCATTTAAAGACCACATGTTTCTTTACAAGTTCATTAAGAGGTGCAGCGATGGATGAAAAATCCTTTACAAACCTCCTATAAAAGCTTGCCAATCCAGGAAAACTTCTAACCTCGGTTGCACTCTTCGGTGTGGGCCACTCCTGAATTGCTTTGATCTTTTCATCATCCACACGAATCCCTTCCGCCCCTACAACAAAGCCAAGAAACACAACAGAATCCATGCAAAAGGAACATTTTTGAAGATTGGCATAAAGTTGGTTTTGTTTAAGGGTCTCACACACCAAACGCAAGTGTTCAACATGGTTGTCTAAAGATTTGCTATACACTAAGATATCATCAAAATAGACAACCACAAATTTTCCAATGAATGAACGAAGGACATGGTTCATTAAGCTCATGAATGTACTTGGTGCATTAGTTAAACCAAATGGCATAACTAACCACTCATACAAACCAAACTTAGTTTTAAAAGCAGTTTTCCACTCATCTCCTTTTTTCATTCGAATTTGGTGGTATCCACTTTTAAGATCAATTTTTGAAAACAAAGAGGCCCCATTTAATTCATCAAGCATGTCATCAAGTCGAGGGATGGGATAACGGTACTTAACTGTTATTTTGTTGATGGCGCGACAATCCACACACATCCGCCATGTTCCATCTTTCTTGGGTACTAGGATCACCGGAACGGCACAGGGACTCATGCTTTCCCTTACTAATCCTTTCTTCATGAGTTCTTCAACTTGACACTGGATCTCTCTAGTCTCTTCCGGATTAGCTCTATATGCTGGCCTATTTGGAATTGCGGCACCGGGTATGAAGTCAATACTATGCTCAATGCCTCTCAAAGGGGGTAGTCCATCGGGTGTTTCTTTAGGAAACAAATCACCAAATTCCTGTAGCAAAGACACAACACAAGAAGGCAAAGAATGGTTAAGTTCATTAGTTGCGAGGTAGGCATCCTTACTAATGAGTAAGAACACTTTCCCGCTCAATAAAGCACCTTTCATCTCACTTTTTCCAGAAAATAAACTCACCTTTCGCTCATCACTCTTGTTTTCATCTCTTTGATTTCGCTCATTTCTTTTTATGCCACTCGACTCTCCTTTTTCACTCTTAATTTTTCCACTCTTTTCATTTTTTTCTCTCATTTCCTTTTTCATCAACTCATCACTCTCTTTTTTATCACTCAAAATTTTATTTTTCCCACTATCTTTTTCACTCATTTATTTTTTCTTTTTGTATTCTTTCTCTATCCTCACTTGATCTTCATATGCTTGTATGGGACTTAGAGGAGTCAAAACAATCTTTCGACCGCTGAAATGAAAAGAGAAGCGGTTAGCATAGCCATCATACATCACCCTCCTATCAAATTGCCATGGTCTCCCTAGTAGCAAATGTCCAGCTTGCATCGGAGCAACATCACACAACACCTCATCATGATATTTTCCAATGGAAAAAGAAACTATGGCTTGTTTTGTGACCCTCACTTCCCCACTATCATTCAACCATTGCAATCTATAGGGTCTAGTATGCCTTAGAGTAGGCAAACTCAACTTTTCCACCAACAATGTACTCGCCACATTGGTACAACTTCCACTATCAATGATCATACTCGCCACATTGGCTCGAATCATTGATATCTCCATTTCCTTGTAGTATTCCTCCACACACATGGAACCTTGCACAAGTTTTTGTAACTTCAAATGTAAGTCTCGATAGTAATGACTAGAAATGTACCTTTTACGCATTACTATCTTCATTTCTTCCCATGTTCGAATTGGCCTTTCTCCATTTCGTCGTCGACTTACTTGTAATTGGTCCCACCAAATACTTGCATAGTCATTGAACTCAAGGGCTGCCAATTTTACCTTCTTCTCCTCCGAGTAGTTGTGAAGTCCAAACACATGGTCAACCTTCCGCTCCCACTCCAAATAAAGTTCTGGGTCACTCTTCCCTTGAAAGGGTGGAAGTGTCACTTTGATGCTTCCCAAGTCATTATCTCTCCAAGCAGCACGTTGCCCTCGCCTAGGAATTGATTCTTCGAAATCGGAGTACTCATCATCACCTTCATGAATTTCTTGCCTTCTTGGAGCCTTTGAAGATGAGGAACTTTGTATATCATCCAACCTAGCATTCAATCTTGTAAACTGGTCAGCGACTGCTTTCATGAATAATTTAATGTCGATCTCACTTCTTTCTCCCTCACTTGCCATTTTTTTTAATTCCTCACACTCTTTCTCTTTTTTTTATCTCTCAAAAGGTTCCTCACACTTTCTAGCACAACAACTTGGTTCCTACAAGTGTTCTTAAATAGAATCAAGAAGACAACTAGTAGAAGCAATCAATTCATGGCAATCTTTAAAAATCAGAAATTTTAAAAGGGTTTGAATCAATGAGGTCCAAGAAACGTGGGGGGTAAATGAGAGAAAAGGTTATAGAAGAAGGTTGGATATGGATGAAGGAAAGAAGATGATGGATAAGAAAATTGCAATCAAATTTATGACATATGAGCAAACGCAATGTTTCAAATGAGCAGCTTCCCTTTTTTTTTGTATTTTTTTTTTTGATTGATTTTTTTTTTTTTTGCTACTCAACAAACAAGAATTGCAAAGAGTGCGCTTTTCATGCTCAAAGTACAACAAATGGAAAATGTACTAATCTGATTGTAATGATATAAATGGTTGTGATAACTTGAACTTCAATCTCAAATGGAAATCCGCCTTGGAGATTGTTAGATTTCACAAGGGTGAAACTGTAGCACGAATTGATTCGGCTATATCTCCAAATATAGTTGTCGGATTTTAGTGTTTCCAAATCGAGAAGAAAGATGAGATTCTGAACTATTAAAATGACCTATTATACGCCCAGAAACTCAAAGAAAAAGCAGACGAAAATATGGAAGAAAGTTCCGTCCAGAATGGGTGATGGCAGAAAACGGAAGAAGGGGGAGAAAAAAAAAAGATGGGAGAAATAGAAATGAAAGAACCTGGTTTCCGTTGCCTTCCTCTGATACCAAATGATATGATACCGTATATGAGTGCGGTATTCGTTGGCAAAAATGCGGAAACACAAGCGAAGAAAGAAGAGGGGAATGAAAATTAAAAGAAATGCAATATGAATAAAAGGGGAAGGGGATGATCAATTAGGACCCCAAGGAGACTTGCCCCTTGAAACTCTAATTATAAAGCGCCACAAAGGTTGATCACTCCTTTGATGAGCCTTACTTGCATTCACCTAAGAACACAAGAAACACAAGCATAATAATGCTAGAAACTCTCAAATTCGAAATTAACCTTCAAGGGGGTACAAGAGGTGGCTATTTATAGCCAAATGAGAGGAATACATGTCAAACTACCTATCCCACAAAAGTCTAAAGCCTATCCCACGAATTTGACTTTGTTTACACATGTCCATGACTTTAGGGGACAAGATATCTCTAAAGAAGACTTTTAGGAACCACCCCAAAGACTTTGAAGATTCCCACCATGGATTTAGAGACAAGGGGCCCACCACTTTTGACATTGGAGATTTCCTTCATGCAAGTGGATTGAATTTCGTGGAAGCATATGGGTGGTCCTTTTAGGTTCACTTTTGGGCTTTAATAAGTGTGATTAAAGGCCCATTTTCTCCTCCCATGCATGCATGTTGGGCCTCCTCTTGTAATTTCAAAATGAGGCCATGTAAAGCCTCTCTCATCCTCCTCATTCTTCCTCTTGTCATTGGGCCACCAATCCCATGCAATGGGTCTTTTCCATTAATGTTCCTTTCACGATCAATGCCATGATCACCCTCAACTCCTTGCTGCTTGTGTGCACCATGATCCGCATCAATTAGGCCACATCAGCTCAGTAGGCAACTTAGGCTACTTAGGCCCATTGGACCCGTTAGGCCAATTAGACCCATTAGGCCCATTCATTCCATTGGTCCCATTAGGCAACTTAGTCCACTTAGGTCCATTAGACCACATAGTACCATTAAAACCATCAAGCCCATTAGGTAACTTAGGCCACTTAGGTCCATTAGGACACTTAGTCCCATTCGACCCATTAGGCCACTTAGGCCCATTCGACCCATTAGGCCCATTAGGACCATTAGACCCATTAGGCCGATTAGGCTACTTGGGCCCATTAGACCCATTAGGACCATTAGGCCCATTAGGAAACTTAGGTCACTTAAGGCCATTGAGCCACTTAGACCCATTATACCCATTAGGCCCATTAGGAAACATAGGAAATATAGGACCATTAGGCCACTTAGACCTATTAGACCCATTATGCCTATTGCTCATTAGGCACGTTAGGCCACTTATGCCCATTAGGCCAATTTGGCCATTTCATCCCATTAGGCCCATTAGGACACTTAATCCAATTAAGCCCATTAGGCCACTTCGACCCATTAGGCAACTTAGGACACTTAGGCCCATTAGATCCATTCGGACCATTGGGTCCATTAGGCCCATTCATCCCATTAGGCGCATTAGGTAACTTTGTCCACTTAGTCCTATTAGACCCATTAGGCCCATTGGACCCATTTGGCCCATTAGACAACTTAGGCCACTTAGGCCCATTGGACCTATCCGAACCATTAGGAAACTTAGGCCACTTAGGCACATTAGGCCACTTAGGTCCATTCGGCCCATTCAGCCCATTAGGCCACTTAGTCCCATTCCACCCATTCAGCCCATTAGTCCCATTAGACCCATTAGGCCGATTAGGCCACTTAGTCCCATTAGACCCATTAGGACCATTAGGAAACTTAGGCCACTTAGGCCCATTCGACCACTTACACCCATTAGGACCATTAGGAAACTTAGGCCACTTAGGCAACTTAGGCCACTAAGGGCCATTAGGCCACTTGACCCATTGGACCCATTAAGCCCATCAGACCCATTAGGCCCATTAGGAAACTTGGGCCACTTAGGGTCATTAGGCCACTTAGACCCATTAGTCCCATTAGGCAACTTAGGCCACTTACACCCATTGGAACCATTAAGCCCATTACGCCCATTAGGTAACTTGGGCCACTTCAACCCATTAGGCCACTTAGGCCCATTGGACCCATTAGGCTGAATTATCCATAATGGGCCAATTATTCCCATTAGACCCATTGTCCCCAGTAGACCACTTAGGCCCAATATGACCATTAGGCCACTTAGGTACATTATGCAACTTAGGCCCATTATACCCCTTAGACCCATTAGGCCCATTTTTCCCCTTAAGCCCATTTGGCCAATTAGGCCATTAAGCCCACTAGGCTGAATTGGCCATAGTGGGCCCATTCATCCCAGTAGGTCACTTAGGCCCAATGGGTCCAATCATCCCATTCGGCATATTAGGTCACTTCAGCCACTTAGGCCCATTAGGACACTTAGGCCACTTATACCCATTATACATATTGGGCCGATTGGGCCCCTTAGGCCCATTAGGAAAATTAGGCCATTGGCCTATTAGGCCTACTAGGACACTAATTCCCAATAAGCCCAATAGTACCATTAGGACTATTAGGTCACTTAGGCCACTTAGTCCCATTAAGATCCTCAAACCCATTAATCCCATTGGTCCCCTTAGGCCCATTGGGCCCATTAGGTGCATTAGTCCACTTAGGCTTATTCTTCCACTTTGGCCCATTATTCCCCTTAGACCCATTAGGCCCATTAGGCCTATTAGGCACATTAGGTACATTAGGAAAATTTGGCCATTAGGCCCATTAGGCTGAATTGACCATAATGGGCCCATTAGGCCACTTAGACCCATTAGGACCATTAGCCTATTAGACCTATCAAGCTAAATTGGACATAATCGACCCATTAGTCCACTTAGTCCCAATAGTCCCCTTAATCCCATTAGGCCAAATGGGGCTTAATGGGCCCATTAGGACACTTATTCCCAATAGGCCCATTTGGACCATTTGGCCACTTAGGCCACTCAGGACCATTGAAAAAATTTGGCCTAGTGGACCCATTAGGTCCATTGATCCCATTAGGCCCATTAAACCCATTAGGCCACTTAGGCCCAATTGGCCAATTAGGCCACTTAGGCCTGTTTGGACCATTATGCCACTTAATCCCATTAGACCCATTTGGCCCATTAGGCCCATTTGGACACTTAATTCTATTAGACCCATAAGGACACTTAGGCCACTTAGGCCCACTCAATCCTTATGCCCATTTGGATATTTAGGTCAATTTATGTCATTTAGGTCAATTTGGCTAATTAGGCTATTTCAACTATTTAGGCCAATTAGGTTGTTTTGGCCATTTAGGCCAATTTAGGCCATTTAGGCCAATGAGGCCAATGAGACCAATTCAGGCTAATTAGTCCAATTTAGGCCCTTTAGGGCATTTAGGCCAATTAGAAGATTTAGTCCACTTAAGAAAATTTAGGCCAATTATGCCAATTATTTCAATTAGTCCTATTAGTCCAATTAGGCCAATTAGAAAATTTAGTTCATTTGGGTCATTTCGGCCAATTTTGGTCATTTAGGATAATTAATCCATTTAGGCCAATTTAGGTCATTTAGACTATTTAGGCTAATTTAGACCATTTTGACCAATTTTTCCAATTATGCCATTTAGTCCAATTTAGACAATTTAGACCAATTATGTCAATTAGTTCGATTAGTCCATTTAAGCCGATTAAGCCAATTTTGAGCATTTGGGCCAATTAGGCCAATTATGAAATTTAAGAAATTTATTCTAATTAGTCTATTTAGTCTAATTTTCTCTATTTAGGCCATTAGACCAATTTAGGCCATTTAGACCAATTTTACCAAATAGTCCAATTAGATAATTTAGGCAATTTAAGCCAATTTAGGCCATTTAGACCAATTAGGATAATAAGACCAATTTTTACCATTTATCCCATTTAGTAAAATTAGTCTATTTAGTCCAATTTAGCTCATTTAGACCAATTAGAAAAATTAGGCCAATTAGAAAATTCAGGAAAATTAGACCAATCAGGCTATTGAGGCCAATTTATACCATTTAGGCCAATTTAGGCTATTTAGGTCAATTTATGCCACTTAGACCAATTTTACCAATTAGTTAATTTAGGCCATTTAGGCCAATTATATCAATTATTCCATTTAGGTTATTTAGACCAATTAGACCATTTAGACCATTTAGACCAATTTAGGCCATTTAGACCAATTAGGCCAATTTAGGCCATTTAGGATAATTTAGGCCAATTAGTCCAATTAGAACAATTAGTCTAATTATCCCATTTAGGCCATTTAGAAAAATTAGTCCAATTATTCCATTTAGGCCAATTAATCCATTTTAGGCCAATTTAGGCCATTTAGGCCAATTAATCAATTTGATCATTTAGGTCATTTAGTCCATTTAGTCCATTTAGTCCATTTAGTCCATTTAGTCCATTTAGTACAATTATACAATTTAGGTTATTTAGTCCAATTTAGGCCATTTAGGCTATTTAGGCTAATTTAGGTCATTTAGGCTATTTAGGCTAATTTAGACCATTTAATCCAATACAACCAATTTGTCCATTTGGTCCAATTTAGGCCATTTAGGCAACTAGGCCAATTATTACATTTAATACCATTGGGTAAATTTATGTCATTTTGGCCAATTAGTCCATTTTGGCCAATTATGCCATTTAGGACAATTAGACCAATTAGACAATTTAGGGAATTTAGGCCAATGTGGCCAATTAGGTTAATTTAGTTCATTTATGCCAACTAGACCATTTAGGCCATTTAGTCCATTTAGGAAAATTTAGGCCATTCAGGAAAATTAGGACAATTAATCAAATTAGTTAATTTATGAAATTTAATCCAATTAGGACATTTAGGAAAATTTAGACCATTTAGACCAATTAGGCCAATTAGCCAATTTTGGTCATTTAGGCCAATTTTGGAAATTTTGGACAATTCGGTCATTTAGGCCATTTGGATAATGTACTATGAAGGGACACACAATATATAGACTTTCAGGTACGAGTACTCATAACAAGATGAGGCTTCTTCTCATGAAGTTCGCACTTGGTAATCTCTAAGACAGAAGATTATGAGAACAAACTTGTCAGTAGGAATTCTGCATGTTTTGGTGTCGTCGAATATTCCTATCTATGAGTGTGTGTGATGGTCCTTAGACTTTAAGATTATTATTAAAGCATGTCACCACTTGCATACTTAGATGCATGTCGTAAACCATGACAATAATATCTCATCGAGAAGTTGGATACGTTGGGTGTGTCACGAGTGATATGTCATTAATGAATAAGATGAGGAAAGATTTGTCCCTTCCAGATTTCTAGAAGTTGATATTTCAACCCTTTTATTGAAATAAAGCCATCACATTAAATTTCATGGCCAAGGTGTAACCGTGTGTTTATTTCAGATAGTCAAAGGAATACATATTGAACATATAGGTTAGTGACATGGATTTTCAACTTTCTTGATGAGATATTATGACAAAGAGATTATATTACACAGTGAGTGTTCGTATGTGGTTTTTGATGTTGCGACATCAACTTCTTTTTCTTGGATGCCTTGATCCATTGCAAGACAATAATCTTGGACTTTAGGCAAGTCTGCCTAATGTCAATGAGAAGGAATCCTAGAGGGTCACACACTAAGTGTTTCCATTTATCTCGATTAAATTCTATTTGAGTTTAATTAATGGAATAAATATTATTCTCAAGTCTCAAGAATAATTTTATTCAATTTATATTGGTCGCATAAAGTAAATAAATATTTGTTCGCCGACATGTGAATAAGATATTTATTTTATTTATTGAATATTTTAATAAATATTTATTTGCTATATTGTAAATAAAATATTTATTTATGAATAAAATATTTACTCAGTTGTTCAATAAATAATAGAGGAGTTTCAATGGACCAAGACTAAGTCCGTTGACAAATATTAATTAAAAATACCATTATATAAATTTTGTTATTGCGCAAGTTAGTGTGAGCCACAAAATAATAATTATATAATTATTATTATGCGGTATGAGATTTATTGAAGGTAATTAATGTTATTTAATAGATGGTATGCAATTAAATAATATTTTAACTTAAATCTTAACTCTATAAATAGGTGGCTATGTCTATTGTGTAGAGAATCCAAAAATTTATAGTATAGAATTGTTGCGCACAATGAATTATCTCTCAACTCCTCCTCTCCCTCCCTCAAGAACGAGAAGTGCAAGAAATATTTCTTCAAGATCGAAGAACGAGTGATCAAGAATGAACAACATAAGACATTGGACTCACCGCACTAGCACTTGGAGATCGATTGGTGTTTATCAGAGATCATAGGAGCACATGTAGATCTCCGCTATAGGGATTTTATCATAGGACCCTCAAAGTGAAATGATGGTAACCTGAAAGGGTATTTTCAGATGATCAAAATTCACTAACGAAGAAAGTCCCTAAGCACATGTATTTATTTTTTTAAATATTAAATAAATTAAATTTAAATTTGACGTGAAAGATCCTCAATCTTGGTTTCAGGCAACGATTTTTAAAATAAATTTTAATACATCATCCATATTTGCACGCTTCTGTTATGCCTGAAACCACCACCACCACTACTGCTATCACCGCAACCTTCGTCGTCCCCCTCTCCCCATCGCCACAGCCACTGCCACCATCATCATCTCAACCACCACCAGTACCCTCATTGAAATCACTAGAGGTATCATATAAGGAGCACATTGATGTCATACATGAATCAAAAGTAATAGTATTATATAATGAAAGTGGTGGACTTATAACTGAAATGTCTTTTAGAAAGTGTTTGGTGACCAATTTACTTCTTTAACACTCCCTTATATCTATTTTTTTTGGCATCATCTACTTTTGCATGAGCATTTTTCAGTTTTGGGTTATGATAGGTTTGAGAGGCACTCGATGAGGTCCAATACCTAGTGGGGATGATTTTTTTCATGCGTCGACATCATACTCTCCCATCGTCGATGAGGTCCAATACCTTGTGGGGATGTTTGTGCATTTACAACTCTTCTATAATTTTTCTTCCTAGTCAAGGAAAATAATTTTGCTCGAGGCACACAACCTTCGATACCAAATTCCTCTTTATGAAAATGAAATTGATTAGTATAATACTACATTATTGAATAATATGAAAGTGATAAACCAAGAATGAATTAAAATTGTAGATGTTGAAGAAATCCATAAAATGAATAAGCATATAAATATACATTTAATTAGAAATTTAATACTAGTGACACAACATAAACAATACATACTAATTAGCATGATAAACATGTGTATGCTATGGATTCCTCTTGTATATTCATTTCAGTCTAATTCCATTCATGTTGTGTAATTTGGTTATTTTGTCATTTGATAATTTTGATCATTTTTACATTTGTCTATTTGGATAATTTTCCAATTATCCCATTTAGAAAAATTAGAAAAATTAAGAAAATTAGTCCAATTAGGTCATTTAGGCTAATTAGTCCATTTAGAAACATCGGGTCGTTTAGGTCAAATAGGTCATTAGGCGAATTAGGTCATTATGCCATAGGAAATTTAGGACATTAATACATTTATTCCAATTAGTCCATTAGTCCATTTAGGCCATTAGGTAATTTAGGACAATTAGCCTAATTAGACCATTTATTTCAATTTGGAAAATTAGGCTAATTAGACCATTTAATCCAATTAGATCATTTAATCCATTTAGACCAATTAGGTCATTTAGACCAATTGGGTCATCTACGTGACCAATTTGGCCATTAGTACATTATCCCATTAGTTCATTACACCATTAGGCCAATTGGTTATTTGGAATTTTTCCATTTATGCCAATTTAGGCTAATTAGGCCAATTAGTCCAATTAGGACAATTAGACCATTTGATCCAATTAACCATTTAATTTATTTCGACCAATTAGACCATTTATAACCATTTGGAAGTTTAGTCCAATTTAGGCCAATTAGGACAATTAGGTCAATTAGGACAATTATTCCAATTAGACCATTTAATCCAATAATACCATTTAATCCATTTAGACTAATTAGGCCATTTAGACCAATTACTTCATTTATGTCAATTAGGAAATTATGCCAATTATGCCATTAGGCTATTTAGACCATTTAGGTCATTTAGGTCATTAGGCCATTAGCCCATTACTTTAGTGGGCCCTTAGGATAATTGGTAATTTGGTAATTTGGTCATTTAGACCAATTTAGACCAATTTAGGCCAATTAGAACAAAAAAAATCCTAAAACCTAGAACCAAAACATTATATCTAATACACTAATAGCTAAGGGCTAATGAGGCCGATTAGGCCGATTAGGCCACTTAGGCCCATTAGGTCACTTAGTCTCTTCCCCCATTCGTCCCAATAGGCCACTTAGGCCCATTATGCTCATTCGGCCACTTAGGCCCATTAGACCCATTAGGCCAATTTATACACATAGTCCTATTAGCCTCATCAGGACACTTAGCCCCATTAGGCCCATTAGGCCACTTAGCACCAT
Organism: Viscum album; assembly: GCA_963277665.1. NCBI lineage: Eukaryota > Viridiplantae > Streptophyta > Magnoliopsida > Santalales > Viscaceae > Viscum > Viscum album. The sequence goes on from OY728147.1 coordinate 607,712,550, forward strand.
GAGGTCCATTCATTACACTCGACCCATTAGTCCCATTCAAACCATTAGGTCAATTAGTCACATTAGGCCCATTATGATGGTAAGGCCGCTTCGGCCTATTATGCTCATTATGTCGATTTGGTCAATTATGCTCATTATTCCCATTAGACCCAATAGGCCACTTAGGCCCAATTGGACCATTAGGCCCATTAGTACACTTAATCCCATTAGGCTAATTAGGCCACTTAGTCTCATTGGTCCACTTAGGCCCATAAAGGCCCATTAGGCCCATTAAGCCCATTAGACCACTTAGGACCATTAGGCCCATTAGGTGCATTAGGCCCATTAGGACCATTAGTCTACTTAGGCCCATTTAGACCATTAGGTCCATTAGGCTGATTAGGCCACCTGGGCACATTAGGCTAATTTGTCCACTTAAGCACATTTGGCCACTAAGGCCCATTAGACCCATTAGGCACATTCATCCCACTAGGGAAATTAGCCCCATTAGCACCATTAGGCCTATTCAAACACTTAAGCCCATTTTACCACTTTGGTCTATTGAGACCATTTGGCCCCTTAGTCCACTTAGTCCCATTTGGACCATTAGGACTCCTATGACACTTAGTCCCATTAGGTCACTTAGGCCCATTGAGCCCATTAGGACCGTTTGACCCCTTAGGCCACTTAGGCCGGTTAGGCCCATTAGGCCACTTAGTCCCATTAGGCCACTTAGGCTCATTGAGTCTATTAGGCCCATTTGGCACCTTAGGTCACTTATGTTGCTTAGGACCATTAGGCCCATTATGCCACTTAAGCTCATTATTCCAATTAGGCCCATTAAGCCCCTTAGGCCACTTAGGTTGCTTAGTCCCATCAATCCCATTAGGCCAATTTGGCTCATTATACCCATTAACCATTAGGTGCATTAGGCCTCTTAGGCCTATTGAGCCACTTAGGCCCATTGGGACACTAAGGTGCATTAGGCCACTTATGTCCATTAAGCCCATTGAGCCTATTAGGCCACTTAGACCCACTCAGCCACTTAGGCCCATTAGACCCGTTAGGCCCTTTAGGCCACTTAGGACGCTTATGCCCATTAGGCTGATTCGGCCCATTAGGCCCATTGGAAATAAGACCCATTAGGCCCATTTGGCCCCTTAGGCCCACTAAGAACATTATGTCACTTCGGCTCATTAGGCCACTTAAGCCAATTAGGCTCATTATGTCACTTAGGCCCATTGGTCCCATTACTCATATTAGGTCACTTTGGCCCATTAGGCCCTCCAAATCATTTTTTAAATTGTCATAAAATCCAAATTGAGGAAAAAGTGTGATCCCTACATCATACAACATGACACATAACCAAATTTTAAAAATAGTCCACATATTTAAAATTTTAAATGAGTATCATCACCGCAGAAACCGTCGTATCAGCGACAGATCCTGCGAATCACGCAACCACTACATCGAAGATAACATGTCGAAGAAGTTTTCACCATCATCATCACCACATTTTCGTCCACTTTGAACATAATTTTCATAACCATTATCGCCAGATTCACCACATCGCCAGAGGGAACACCACCTTTTTCGTCGTTGACCATCATTGTCGGAGCCGAGAACCATAGGAAAACGAACCAGGATGCCCACAAATCACCACAGATGACTTCATATCACTGCCATATAACTCCAACATCACCACCAAAAAACCATAAAAACATAACATCACAACCATTTGAACCATTAAAGATGGTCCATTCGCCCTCCTAGAGATCCTAAGCCCCTCGTTCTGCACCTCCTAGAACCTCCATGAAGACCCATGCACGAGACTGACAGGGAAAGAAGCCCAAAAGGATGAGTATATGGAGGCCTCATTAGGGGATCAATCCAGAAACCACATTTGTCAAACAAAATAGAGAACCAAAAACAGAGAAACAAAATCGATCCCAAACAAAATCACCATACGAGACCTTAATATGCATCTGAAAAATAGAGAAGGATCCAAACAGAGTAATGAACCTGAGCTGAGGCTAGTATCAACACTACTCCAGCACCATCCAAAGTAGGCCTAGATCCAGAATCAAGCTCGACCAAAGTGGAGTCCAAGGTGATGGGTAGTCCAGTATTGGTAGAGGAGAAATAAGGCATCCAACACGCTCACCAGTTCCAACCCAAGCTATCTAAATCACCCACACACACATACCCAGAATGAGGATCTGATGCATAGGGATAGATCTAAATAGGGTTGGTGAGAGATGCATGATGACCACACCAAAAAATGAATATTAGTTGAGAAGGAAGAAAAATAAAGAGAAAGAAGAGGATGGACAAGGTGAAGTGACACCATCATCGTTGACCAGTCCCACAAAACCCTAGGAGGAAAAGACGAGGCAGTGGGGGCATTAAGATCCAGGAGTGTGTGGATACATTAGTTTCATTCATTAGGCTCATTCGGCCCATTAGGCCACTCAGGCCCATTAGACCCATTTGGCCCATTACACCCATTAGGCTCATTCAACCACTTAGGCCCATTAGTCCCATTGGGCCACTTCGTTCCATTAGGCCCATTCAGACCATTAGGCCACTTAGGTCCATTTGGACCATTAAACCAATTAGATTAGGCCACTTAGTCCCATATGGCCCATTATACCCATTAGGCCAATTAGACCCATTAGGCCACTACAGGTCTATTCGGCCCATTTGGCCCATTAGATCCATTATTCCACTTAATCCCTTTATGCCACTTTGGCCCATGAGGCACATTAGGACAATTAGGCCACTTAGGCCCAATCAGCCTATTAGGCCACTTAGGCCCATTAGGCCAATTTGGACCATTAAGCCCATTAGATTAGGCCCACTAGGCCACTTAGGCCCATATGGCCCATTAGGCCGATTAGGAAAATTATCCCAATTAGGCCCACTAAACCCATTAGACCACTTAGTACCATTAGGACTCTTAGGCCCATTAGGCCCCTTAGGACCATTAGGTCACTTAGGCCCCTTATGCTCATTATGCCACTTAGGCTATTCAGGGCATTAGGCCCATTAGTCCCATTGGGCCCATTAGGACCATTAGGCCACTTAGGCCCCTTAGGCCACTTAGGCCCATTAGGTCCATTAGGTCCCTTAGGCCCCTTACGCCCATTAGGACGCATAGGCCACTAAGGCCCATTTAGCCCATTAATCCCATTATGCCACTTAGGACCATTCGGCGCATTAGGCCCATAAGACCCATTAGTCCCATCAGGCCACTTAGGCCCCTTAGGCCACTTAGTCCCCTTAGACCCATTAGGCCACTTATGCCCATTAGGCCAATTATTCCACTTAGGCCCCTTAGGCCCCTTAGGCCACTTAGGACCATTAGGCCACCTAGGCCCATGAGGCCCATTAGGACCATCAGGCCCAATAGGCTCATCCATCCCATCAGTCCCATTAGGCCACTTCGGCCACTTAGGCCTATTCGGCCCATCAAGCCCATTAGGACACTTAGGCCCATTAGATAACTATGGCTCATTAGGCCACTACGGCCCATTAGTCTACTTTGGCCCATTCATCCCATTATCCCCATTAGGCCACTAAGGCCCATTAGGCCCATGCGGCCACTTAGGACCATTTGGCCCATTTGGCCCATCATGCCACTTCGGCCATTGAGGCCCATTAAGCCCATTATGCCACTTAGGCCCATTAGGCCCATTCAGTCCATTAGGCTCATTAGGCCACTTAGGCCCATTAGGCCCATTAGGCTAGTGAGGTCTATTCATCCCATTAGGACACTTAGCCTAATTAGCCCACTTAGGTTCATTAGGCTCATTAGGCCACTAAGGCCCATTAGTCCCATTAGGCCACTAAGGCCCATTAGGCCTAATAGGCCCATTAGGCCCATTAGGTCCTTTAGGCCACTTAGCCTCATTAGGCCACTTCATCCCATTAGGATAATTCAGCCACCTTGGCCCATTAGGCCCATTCGGCCACTTAGGCCCATTCGGCCCATTAGGCCACTTAGGCCCACTATGCCACTTAGGACACTTAGACCCATTAGGCCACCTAGTCCCATTTGGACCATTAGGCCCATTGGGCCACTGAGTCGCATTAGGCCACTTAGGCCCATTAGGCCCATTAGGCCACTTTGTCCCATTTGGCCCATTTGGCCACTTCATCCCATTAGACCCATTATTCCTATTCTCCCCATTAGGCTCATTCATTCACTTAGTTCCATTAGGCCACTTAGGCCCATTTGGCCCATTAACCCACTTAGGTCGAATAGGCCCATTAGGCCACATAGGCCCATTAGTCTAATTTTCCCACTTTGGCCCATTAGGCCCATTATGCCCATTAGTCCCATTATGCCCATTCATCCATTTTGTCCCATTAAGACCATTAGACCCATTAGGCCACTTAGGCCCATTAGGTTCATTAGGACCATTTTTTCACTGTGGCCCATTAGGCCCATTAGGCCCATTCATCCACTTTGAACCATTAGGACACTTAGGCCCATTTCGCCACTTCGGACCATTATGTCCATTAGCCCATTCGTCCACTTTGTCCCATTAGGACACTTAGGCCCATTAGACTCATTAGGCCACTTAGGCCCATTAGACCCATTAGGCAACTTATGCCCATTGGTCCACTTAGGCCTATTATGCCACTTCAACACATTAGTCCCATTAGGCCCATTTGTCATAGTAGGTCCATTAGGCCTATTAGGCCCAGTAGGCCCATTAGGACCATTGGGACTAGTAGGCCCATTAGGCCCATTGGTTTACTTTGGCCCATTAGGCCCATTCGGCCACTTAGGCCCATTATGCACATTCGTCCATTTAGTCCCATTAGGCCCATTAGGTCCATTAGGCCCCCTAAACCAGTTAGGCCCATTAGTCCCATTCGAACCATTCGACCCATTAGGCCCATTTAGGCCATTAGGCCCATTAGGACCATTGGCCTTCGGCCCATTAGGTTGCTTTAGCACATTAGGCCCATTCAGCACATTATGCCCATTTGGCCATTAGGCCACTCGGGCCATTAGGCCCATTCAGGCCACTTAGGCTCATTCGGCCACTTAGACCCATTAGGCCACTTAGGCCCATTAGGCCACTTAGTCCCATTATCCCAATTAGGCCTATTATGATACTTAAGCCCATTTGGACCATTCATCTCGTTCATCCCATTAGGAACATTAGGCAACTTTAGTAATTTAGGCCCATTGGGCCACTAAGGCCCAATAGGCCCATTTTAAAACTTGGGCCTATTATGACACTTAGGACCATTAGGACCATTTGGTTGCTTAGGCCGATTAGGCCACTTAGGCCACTTAGGCCCATTAAGGCCCATGAGTCCACTTAGGCTCATTAGGCCCATCAGGCCACTCAAGCCCATTAGGCCCATTAGGCCACTTAGACTCATTCGTCCCATTCATCCCATTGGGCCAATTGGGCCACTAAGGCCCATTTGGCTCATTCGTCCACTTGGACCCATTAAGCCCATTAGGCCACTTCGACCCATTAGTACAATTAGGCACATTAGGCCACTTACACCCATTAGGCTCATTGGGCCACTTAAGACCATTCAGCCACTTAGACCCATTAGTCCCATTAGTCCACTTAGACCCATTTAGCCACTTAGGCCAGTTCACCCAATTAGGCCACTTAGGCATATTCATCCACTTAGATCCATTAGGCCACTTTGGCACATTAGGCCCTTAAGGACGATTAGGCCACTTAGGCCCATTCGGTCCATTCACCCCATTAAGCAACTTAGGCCCACTAGGCCCATTAGGCCACCACGGCCCATTACACCCATTTGGACACTTCATCCCATTACGCCCAATAGGAGGCCACCTAGGCCCTTTGAACCCATTAGGCCCATTGGGCCACTTAGCCCATTAGGACCATCCGTCCACTTAGGCCCATTAGCCCATTAGGCCCATTGGGCATATTAGGCCCGTGAGTCCACTAAGTCCCATTAGGCCACTAAGGCCCATGATAACAATTAGGCCTATTATGCCCATCAAGCCACTTAGGCCCATTCGATCCATTAGGCCACTTACGCCCATTAGGCCCATTAGGCCCATTGGGCCACTTATGCCCATTTGTCACATTCGACCACTTAGTCCAATTCCTCCCATTAGGACACTTAGGCAATTTAGGTCCATTAGGCCCATTGGGAAACTTAGGACTATTAGAAAACTTAGGCCCATTAGGTTGACTAAGCCACTTAGGCCCATTAGGCCACTTAGGCCCACCATGACCATTAAGCCCATTATGCTGATTAGGCCACTTAGGCCCATTAGGCGCACTAGGCACATTTGGACCATTAGGCCCCTTAGGACCATTAATCCCATTAGGCCGATTAGGTAACTTAGGCCCATTAGGCCACTTAAGTTCATTAGGCACCTTAGGCCACTTAAGGTAATTAGGCCCATTCATCCAATTAGGACCATTAGGCCCATCAGTCCCCTAGACCCGTTAAGCCTAGTAAGCCCATTAGGCCAATTAGGCCCATTAGGCCACTTAGCCCCATTAGGAAAATTAGGCAACTAAGGCCACTTTGGACCATTAGTCAACTTAGGAAATTTGGTCCATTAGGCCCATTAGGCCAGCCAAACCCATTTGGCCTATTTGGCCCATTGGGCCCATTATTCCCATTAGGCTGATTAGGAAACTTTGGCTCATTAGGAAACTTCAACCCATTAGGCACATTAGACCCATTAGGCCATTGGGGCTAATTAGGCCTATTAGACCCATCTGGACCCTAGGCCCGTTAATCCCATTAAGCCCATTAGGCCACCTAGGCCCATTAGGCCACTTAGGCCCATTATTACCCTTAGGGCCATTAGTCCCTATAGACACATTACACCCATTACACCCATTACGCCCATTAGTCCATGCTTAGACCCATTAGGCCACTTAGGCCCATTAGTCACATTAGGCCACTTAGGCTAATTAGGCCAATTCCTACCATTAGTCCCATTAGGCCCCTAGGTTTGTTAAGACCCTTAATCCCATTAGTACACTTAGTCCCATTAGGCCACTTATCCCCATTAGGCCGATTAGGTGACTATGGCCCATTAGGCCACTCGGGCCCACTTGCCCCACTAAACCCATTAGGCCGATTAGGCCACTTTGACCCATTAGTCCAATTAGGCCCATTAAGACCATTAGGAACATTAATCCCATTAGGCCTATTAGGCAAATTTGTCCCATTAGGCTACTTTGGACCATTAGTACACTTACTCCAATTAGGCCCATTCATCCCATTAGGCCCATTAGGCACATTCAGCCCCTCAGGCCACCTAGGTCCATTTGGCCCATTCGGCCCATTTGGCCCATTATGCCAATTAGGCCAATTAGGCAACTTTTTACCATTAGTCCTCTTCAACCCATTAGTACCATTAGACCCATTAGGCTACTAAGGCCAATTAGGCCCATTAGGCCCATTAATCCCATTAAGCCCATTAGACCACCTAGGCACATTAGACATCTTAGTCCCATTAGGCACCTTATGCCCATTAGGCCCCTTAGGCCCATTAGCCTCCTTACACCCATTACGTACATTACACCCATTAGAACACTTAGGCCCATTAGACCGCTTAGGCCCATTAGGTCGCTGATGCCAATTCAGCCCATTAGGCCCATTTTTTCCCTAGGCTCGTTAATCCCATTAAGCCACCCTGGACCATTAGGCCACTTAGGCACATTATGCCCCTTAGGTCCATTAGGCCTCTTAGGCCAATTAATCCCATTAGGTCCATTAGGACCATCAAGTACATTAGGTCGATTAGGCCACTTAGTCTCATTATTCCACTTAGGCCCATTAGGCTCATTAGGTCACTTAGTCCCATTAGGGCCATTAGGCCCATTAGGCCAAATAATCCCACTTGGTACCTAGTCCCGTTAAGCCCATTAATCCCATTAGGCCCATTAGGCACACTAGGAACCTTTGTCCCATTTGGAAAATTTGGACACTTAGGCCTATTTGGCCCATTAGTCCACTTAGGCCCATGAGTCCCATTAGGCCCCTTAGGTACATCCAGCACATTCGTCCCATTCACCCACCAAGGTAAATTAGGCCCATTCGGCCACCTAGGCCGATTTGGCCCATTAGGCCACTTAGGCCCGATTGTTTGATTAGGAAGATTAGGCCACCTGGGCTCATTAGTCCCATTAGGCTCATTGGCCACTTAGCCCGAGAGGCACATTAGGCCTATTCGGCCAATTAGCCCACCTAAACCCATTTGGCCCATTTGGCCACTTAGGATCATTAGGCCCACTAAGACCGTTAGGAAACTTCGACCCCTGAGGCCCATTAGAAACATCTATCCACTTAGGTATATTAGTCCCATGAGTACACTTAGGACCATTAGGCCACTTGACCCATTAGTCACATTCTTCCACTTAGGTCCATTAGGCCCATTAGGCCAATTGGGACCTTTCACCCACTTAGGCCCATTCAGACCATTTGGACCATTTGGACCTTTATGAGCATTGGGCCTATTAGACTCATAGGTCCCATTAGTCCACTGAGGCCCATTCAGCCCATTATGCCCATCAGGTCTATTAGGCCACTTAGGCCCACTAGGCCACTTCGACCCACAAGGCCACTTAGGCCCATTATTCCCATTAGGCCACTTAGGCCACTTACATTCATTCTCCCCATTAGGATCATCATCCCCATTATACCACTTAGGGCTATTAGGGTCATTAGGCCAATTAGGCCCATTGGCCCACTTGTGCCCATTATGCCCATTGGGCCTACCAGACCCATTGGGCCCATTGGGCACATTCAACCGTTGATATCCATTGGGACCATTAGGCCCCTTAGTCCCATTAGGATCACTCATCCAATTAGGAAACCCAGGCCCATTGGGCCACTTAGACCAGTGAGGCCCATTAGGCCCATTGGGCCCATTAGGTCACTTTGGCCCATTAGGTCTATTAGCCCAATTGGGCCACTGAGTCCCATTAGGCCAATTAGGACAATGAGGTCAATCAGGACACCGAGGTCCATGAGACCCGTTAGGCCCATGAGGCCCATGAGGCCACCTAGGCCCCTTAGGCCAATGAGGCCCATGAGGCCCATTAGGCCACTTAGGCCAATTCAGCCCATTATGCCACTTAGGCCTATTCAAACCATCAGGCCCATCAGGCACATCAGTCCACTTAGGCCCATTAAGCCTATCAAGCACATTAGGCCAATTAGGACCATTTGGGTCATTAGGCTACTTAGGCCCATTAGGCACTTGGGGCCCATTAGGTCCATTCAGCCACTTAGGTCCATTCGACTCATTAGTTTAATTGGGTCACTTAGGTCCATTTGTCTCATTAGGCCACTTAGACCCATTAGGCCCATCGGGCCCATCAGGCCCATAAGTCAACTTAGGCATATTAGGCCCATTAGGAAACTTCGACTCATTCGGCTCATTAGGCCACTTAGGCCCATTAGGACAATTGTTCCAATTAGGCCCATTAGGCCACTAAGACCCATTAGGCCCATTAGACCAATTAGGCACATTAGCTCATTTATCCACTAAGGCCCATTAATCCCATTAGGCCACTTAGTCCACATAGGCCGATTAGGCCCATTAGGAAATGAGGCCCATTAGGCCACTCAGGCTCATTAGGCTACTTAGGAAACTAAGGCCCATTAGACCCATTAGGCCACTAAGGCCCATTAAGACACTTTGACCCATTAGGCCACTTAGGCCCATTAGGACGATTAGGCCACTAAGGCCCATTAGGCCTATTAGGCCACTTAGGCCTATTAGACCCATTAGGCCCATTAGGCCAGTTTGGCCCATTAGGAAACTTAATCCCATTAGTCCCATTAATCCACTTAGGCAACTTAGTCCCATTATGTCCATTAAACACATTTTTCCACTTCGGCCCATTCGGCTAACTAGGCCCATTATCCCCGTTAGACCACTTAGGCCCATTATGACACTTAGGAGCATTAGGCTCATTAGGCCACTTAGGCCCACCAGGCCACTTAGCCTAATTGGGCCAATTTGGCCCATTTGGCACATTAGGCCACTGAGGACCATTAGGCCCATTCGACCACTTATTCCCACTTGGTCCATTAATCCCATTAGGTCGATGAGGCCACTTAGGCCCATTAGGACACTTAGCTCATTAGCTAATTAGGCCCATTAAGCCCATTATGCCAATTAGGAAACTTTGGCCCATTAGGCCACTTAGGCTCATTAGGCCACTTAGGTTAATTAGGACCATTAGGCCCATTTAGCCCATTTGGACCCTAGGTCCGTTATTCCCATTAAGCCTATTAGGCCACTTAGGCCCATTAGGACACTTAGGAAAATTAGGACGATTAGAACACTAAGGCCCATTAGGCCCATTAGGCCACTTAGGTACACTAGGCCCATTAATCCCATTAGGCTGATAAGGTCACTTAGGCACATTAGGACACTTAGCCCCATCCGACCCATTCGACCCATTTGGCCCATTAGGAAAATTAATCCCATTAGGTGAATTAGGAAACTTTGGCCCATTAGGCCCCTTAGGCCCATTATGTTTATTAGGTCCATTAGGCCACTTAGTCTAATTAGGCAAATTCGGTCCATTAGGCCACTTAGGACCATTCAGGTGATTAGGCCCATTTGGCCTATTAATCCCATTAGGCCGATTCAGCAACTTTGGCCCATTAGGCCACTTAGGTCCATTTGGCCCATTCAGCCCATTCGGTCCATTAGGCCCGTTGGGCCACTTAGGCTCATTTGGACTATTAGTACACTTTATCCACATAGGCCCATTAGGACCATTGGGCCCATTAGGTCCATTATGCCACTTAGGCCCATTAGGCCCACTAAGCCCATTTGTCCCATTTTTCCCATTAGGCCACTTCGACTCATTAGGCCACTTAGACCCATTATCCCATTAAGCCCATTAGGCGACCTAGGCCCATTAGGTCACTTAGGACCATTAGTCCCATTAGGCCACTTAGGCCCATTCAACCAATTAGGAAACTTAGGTTTATTAGGCCCATTTGGCCGCTAGGACCATTCGTCCCATTAGGCCCATTGGACCACCTATGCGCATTAGGCCCACTAGGCCCATTATGCCCATTCATCCCATTAAGCACATTATGCCCATTATTCCCATTAGTCTACTTAGTCCTTTTAGGCCCTTTAGGCCCATGAGGCCACTAAGGCCCATTAGGCCTCTCAGTCCACTTAGTCCCATTAGGCCCATTGGGCCACTAAGGCCCATTAGGCCCATTACGCCACTTAGTCCCATTCATCTCATTCGTCCACTTAGTCCACTAGGCCCATTAGGCCAATTGGGCCCATTGGGCCACTTAGGCCGATTACGTCACTTAGGCCCATTGGACCACTTCGGCCCATTAGGCCCATTCGGCCACTTAGGCCCACAATTCTCATTAATCCAATTAGGCTGATGATTCCACTTAGGCCGATGAGGCCACTTGGTCCCATTAGTCCCATTCGACCCATAAGACCCATATGGCCACTTAGGCCCATTTGGCCCATTAGGCACATTAGGACAATTAGGCCCATTTTGGAAATTAGGCCCAGTGGTCCCATTAGACACATTGGACCACTTTCTCCCATTAGGCCCATTAAGCCAATTAGGCACATTAGGCCAATTTGGCCCATTCGGCCACTAAGGCCCACCGGGACCATTAAGGCACTTAGGCCCATTCCTCCCATTAAGCCACTTACACCCATTAGGCTTCTCAGGGATATTATGCCACTTAATCCCATTCGGCCACTTAGTCCCATTAGTCCCATTCTCCCCACTCGACCAATTTGGCCCATTAGGCCCATTCAGCCCCTTAGTCTCAATCCTCCACTCAGGACCATAAGGCCCATTAGGCCCATTTAGTCAATTAGGCCGATTCGGCCACTTAGACCCATTAGGTCCATTAAGTCCATTAGGATGCTTAGATCCATTAGGCCCATTTGGTCGATTAGGCCGATTAGGCCATTTAGGCCACTTAAACCCATTAGGACAATTAGGCCCATTAGCACACTTAGGTCCATTAGGTCCATTAGTCCCATTAGGCCCCTTAGGCCCATTAATCCCATTAGGCCCATTAGCACACTTAGGTCCATTAGGACACTTAGGCCCATTTGGACCATTTGGCCACTTAGGTTAATTAGGTCCACTAGGACCATTCGACCCATTATGCCCATTTGGCCCCTAGGCCTATTACTCTCATTAATTCCATTAGTCCACTTAGGCCAATTAGGCTGATTAGGCCACTAAATCCCATTAGGCTACTCAGGCCCACTAGACCCATTAAGCCCATTAGGCCAATTAGGCCACTTAGACCCATTAGTCCACTTAGGCCCAATAAGACCATTAGGACCATTAGGCCAATTAGGCCCATTACACCCACTAGGTTGATTAGGAAAATTTGGCCCATTAGGATACTTAGGCCCATTAGGACACTTAGGACAATTAGGCCCATTCAGCCCATTTGGCCCATAGACTCATTAAGCCCATTAATCCCATTCGACAACATAGGTCCATTAGGCCACTTAGGCCCATTAGGCTACTTAGGCTAGTTATACCCATTCAGAACCTTGGCATGTTAAGCCCATTAAGACCATTTGGCCCATTATGCCCATTATGCCACTTAGGCCCCTTGGGCCCATTAGGCCCATAACGCCACTAGAGACCATGAGGCCCATTAGGCCACTTAGGCCCATGAGGCCTGTTATTCCCATGAGGCCCCTTAGGCCACTTCGGCCCATGAAGACCATTAGGCCACTTAGGCCCATGAGGCCCATTAGGCCACTATGTCCCATCAGGCCCATTAGGGCCATTCTACCACCTAGGCCTATTCATCCCATTATGTCACTTAGGCCCATTATTCCCATTAGGCTCATTAGTTCTATTATGCCGATTAGGCCCCTAAGACCCCTAAGGCCCCTTAGGCCCATTAGTCCCATTATGCCACTTAGTCCCATTAGCCCATTTATCCAATTAGGCTCATTTGGCCCATTAGGCCCATTAGGACCATTAGTACCATTATGCCCATTAGGCCCATTAGGTCCATTCAAAACATTAGGCCCATAAGGCCACTTAGGTCCATTGGTCCCCTTAGGCCCATTCGGCTCGTTAAGCCCATTTGGACACTTAGGCCCATTAGGCCACTTAGGCCCATTAGGCCCACTAGTCCCATTAGGACCATTAGGCCCATTAGTCCCATATGGTCACCTAGTCCCATTGGGCCCATTCACCATATGATACCTCAATCCGCATATGAAAAATAGAGAAGCATCCAAATAGAAGAATGAACTTGAGCTGAGACCACTGCCATCCCTACTCCAGCACCATCCCAAGTAGGCTTAGATCCCGAATAGAGTGCGAAAAAAGTGGAGTCAAACGTGATGGGTAGGCCATCACAGGTTGAGGAGAAAGAATGCACTGGGTGCACTCACCAGAGTCGACCCAAGAAGCCTAAAGCACCCGCACACATAGACCCAGAATGCGGGTTTGATGAGTAGGGATAGATCAAAATAGGGGTGGTGAGCGGCATGTGATGACCACACCAGCAAGCCACATCAGTTGAGAGGGAATAAAAACAGCAAGAGAATGAAGATGAGGATGAGGTGAAGTGGCACCATCACTGTCAAGAAGACCCTCAAAACCATAGGAGGGGAAGAGGAGGCAGTAGGAGCATCGGGATCCAAGAGAGTGTAGAGCCATCAAGTTCATTTATCAGGGCCATTAGGCCAATTGGTCCACTTAGGTAGGAAAATTAGGCCCACTAGACTAATTTGGACCATTACGCCAGTTAGTCCCATTCGGCCAATTAGGACCATTAGGACCATTAGGCCACTTTAACCCATTAATCCCATTTAGTCCATTAGGACACTAAGGCTAATTTGGCCCATTAATCCCATTATATTACTCCCATGAGTCCACTTATCCCCATATGGACCACTATTCCCATTAGGCCAATTAGACCCAATAGGCCACTTAGGTCCATTAGGTAGATTAGGACCATTAGACCCATTATGCCACTTAGTCCCTTTAGGCCAATTAGGCACATGAGGTACAATAGGCTAATTAGGGTGGTTAGGCTCATTAGGCCAATTAGGCCCATTCGGACCATTAGGCCACTTAGGCCCATCAGGCCCATTCAGCCCAATATGCCCATTAGAGATGGTCCATTAGGCCACTAAGGCCCATATGGTTTATTAGCCCCATTAGGAAATTTTCCCCAATTAGGCCGATTAGGCCCATTAAACGCATTATTCCACTTAGGCCCATTAGGATACTTGGACCCATTAGGCCACTAAGGCTCATTATGCCACTTAGTTGCATTCGGTGCATTAGTCCCATTATTCCATAGAGGCCCATAAAGCCACTTAGGCCCATTAAGCCAATTAGTTCCATTAGGTCCATTGAGCCACTTAAGCCACTTAGGCCACTTAGGCCCATTAGGCCACTTAGGCCCCTTAGGTCCATTAGGTAGCGTAAGCCCATTAAAACACATAGGCCCATTAGGCCCATTGATCCCATTATGCCACTAAATCCCATTCTATCCATTAGTCTCATTCAGCCACTAAGACCCATTAGGCAACTTAGGCCCATTAGTCCCATTAGGCCAAATAGGCACATTAGGCCACTTAGGCCCCTTATACCACTTATTCCCCTTAGGCCCATTAGGCCACTTAGGTCCATTAGGCCACTTAGGCCCATTAGGCCACTTATGCCCATTAGGCCACTTAGGCCCATTGGGCCCATAAGTCCACTTAGTCCCTTTAGGCCAATTAGGCCTTTTAGGCCACTTAGGCCCATTCGGCCACTTAGGCCCATTAGGCCCATTAGGCCCATTAGGCACATTAGGCCCATTAGGCCACTTAGGCCCCTTAGGCCACTTAGTCCCATTAGTCCAATTAGGACCATTAGTCCACTTAGGCCCATTAGGCCACTTAGGGTTATTAGGTCACTTAGGCCCATTTGGTGTATTAGGTTCATTAGGCCACTGAGGCCCATTAGTCCACATACGTCCATTAGGCCCATTCAGCCCATTAGGCCACTTAGGCCCATTAATCCCATTAGGCCAGTGATGCCCATTCAACCCATTAGGCCACTTAGGTCCATTATGCATGTTAGGCCACTTAGGCCCATCAGGGCCATTAGGAAACTAAGGCTCATTAGGCCACTAAGGCCCATTAGGCCCATTATGTCCATTAACCCATTAGTCCCATTACACCACTTAGTCTCATTCGACCCATTGAGCCACTTAGTCCCATTAGTCCACTTAGGCCCATTGGGCCCATTAGGCCACTTTGGCCCATTAGGCCAATTAGGACACTTAGGCCACTTAGGCCCATTAGTCCAATTAGGACACTTAGTCCCATTACCCCCACTAGGACGATTAGGCCACATAGGTCCCATTAGGCCACTTAGGCCCATTGGGCCACTTAGGCTCATTGGGCCACTTACACCCATTAGGCCCATTAGTCCACTTTGGCCCATTGGTCCCATTAGCCCACTTAAGCCCATTTGGACCATTAGGTCAATTAAGCAACTTAGTCCCATTAATACCATTAGGTCGATTAGGCCACTGAGGCCCATTAGGCCCCTTCAGCCCATTCGTCCAATTAGGCTCATTAGGCCCATTATGTCCATTCGGCCCATTAGGCCACTTGGGACCATTAGGCCCATTACGCCACTTGCACTCATTAGGCCACTTAGTCCCGTTAGTTCACTTATCCCCATTTGGCCCATTAGGACACTTAGGCCCCTTTGGCCACTTTGGACCATTAAGACACTTTGGCACATTAGGCCGATTTGGCCACTTTGGACCATTAGGCCCATTTGTCCACTTTGGTCCATTAGGCGCATTAGGACACTTAGGCCCATTAGTCCACTTAGGCCCATTAGGCCACTTACATCCATTAGGCCCATTAATCCCATTAGGATGATTAGGCCACTTAGGCACATTAGGACCATTAGGCCACTTCGGATTATTAGGGCCATTCATCCCATTAGGCCCATTAGGACCATTAGGACACTTAGGACCATTAGGCCACTTAGACCTATAGGGACATTCTTCCCATTCGTCCCATTAGGCCCATTAGACCACTTGGGAAAATTATGCACATTGGGCCACTAAGGCCCCATAGGCCCATTTGGCCACTTGGGCCCATTAGGCCACTTAGGCCCATTAGGCCACTTAGGCCTATTAGGCACATTCTTCCCATTCGTCTCATTAGGCCCATTAAGCCACATAGGAAAATTATACACATTGGGGCACTAAGGCCCCATAGGCGTATTTTCCACTTGGGCCCATTAGGCTTATTAGGCCACTTTGGTCCATGAGTTCAATCATGCCCATTAGGCAACTTAGTCACATTGACCCATTAGGCCACTTAAGCTGATGAGGCACATTATGCCCATCCATCCCATTAGGCCACTTGGGCCCATTTGGCCACTTATTCCCATGACACCCATTAGGCCCCTTGGGCTCATTCGGCCACTTTGGCCTATTAGGCCACTTTGACCCTTTAGGACCTATAAGACAATTTGGAAATTTAGGCCCATTAGGCTCATTCGACCCACATATCCCATTTGACCCATTAGTCCACCTAGGCCCATTGAGTCACTTTGTCCCACTAGGCCCATTAGCCCACTTAGTCACATTCGGCTACGATTATGCCACTTAGGCCCATTAAGCCACATTAGCCCATTAGGCCATTTAGTCTCATTCATACACTTCATCCCATTAGGCTCATTAGGCCCATTAGCCCACCTAGCCCCATTTGACCACCTAGGACCATTAGGCCACTTAGGCCCATTCAGCCACCTAGACCCAATAGGCCATTAGTCCCACTTAGGACCATTTGGCCACTTAGTCCCATTTGGCCCATTAGGACCACTTAGGCCCATTAGGAACCTTAGGCCCACTTAGGCCCATTAGACTGATTAAGAAACATAGGCCCATTAGGCCACTTAGGCACATTAGGCACATTACGCACATTAGGCTACTTAGGTTAATTAAGCCCATTCGGCCCATTCGGACCATTAGGCCTATTAGGCCCATTTGTCCCCTAGGCTCGTTAAGCCCATTAAGCCAATTAGGACATTAATCCCTATTAGGCCACTTAGTCCCATCAGGACACTTAGGCACATTAGGCCGATGAGGCCACTAAGGCCCATTAGTCCCTTTAGCCCACTTCAGCCCACTAGGCCCATTAAGCCCATTAGGCCGATTAGGCCACTTAGGCCCATTCGGACCATTTGAAACATTAGGCCCATGAGGCCCATTCGACCAATTAATCCCATTAGGCTGATTTGAAAACTTTGTCTCATTGGGCCCATTTGGCCCATTAGGCCACTTCTGCCAATTAGGCCCATTCAACCCATTAGGCCACTAAGGCCCATTAAGCCCATTAATAAAATTAGACCAGTTATGAAACCTTGTCCCATTAGGCCACCTAGGACCATTTTGCCACTTAGGCCTATTAGGCCCATTCAGGCCATTGGGGCCATTTGGTCCCTAGGCCCGTTAAGACCATTAAGCCCATTAGGACACCTTGGCCCATTAGGCCCCTTAGGCCCATCAATCCATTTAGTCCCATTAGGCCACTTAGGCCCATTACGCCCCTTAGACCGATTAGGAAACTTAGGCCCATTAGGTCACTTAGGCCCATTAGTCCACTTAGGCTCATTCATCCCATTAGTCCACTTAGTCCCCTTAGGCCAATTAGGCCCTTTAGGCCACATAGGCCAATTAGGCCACTTAGGCCCATTAGACCCACTAGGCCACTTAGGCCTCTTAGACCAATTAGGACCATTAGGTCCATTAGCCCATTAGTCCACTTAGGCTCATTATGAAACTTAGTCCCATTCGGCCCCTTAGGACCATTAGGCTACTTAATCCCATTAAGACCCTCAGGCCCATTAAGCCCATTATGACCATTTTTCACCACGACCCGTTAAGCTCATTCATCCAATTTGGCCCATTATGCCCATTATCCCCTTGGTCCAATTAGCCCCTTGGTCCTATTAGGCCCATTAGGACACTTCGGCCCATGAGGCCCATTACGCCCATCAGGCCACTTAGGCCCATTTGGCCACTTAGACCCAATATGACCATTAGGCCACTGAGGACCATTAAGACCACGAAGCCCATTAAGTCAATTAGGCCCATTATACCACTTAGACAAATTAGGCCCACTATGCCCATTAGGCCCATTTGGCCACTTAGGCCCATTAGGCCTATTAGGCCACTTAGGCCCATTTGGACCATTAGGATTATTAGGCCCCTTGGGAATAGTTGTCCCATTAGGAACATTAGGACCATTAGTACCATTATGCCATTTAAGCCACATAGGCCCATTTGGACCATTAGGCCCACTAGGTCCATTAGGTCCATTAGGCTCACTAGGCACATTAGGCCCATTAGGCCACTTCGAACCATTAGGCACATTCAGGCACTTAGCCTCATTAGGCCCACTAGGCCTATTAGGCCACTTAGGTCCATTAGGCCCATTAGACGACATCGAGCCATTAGAACCATTAGGCCACTTAGGCCCCTTAGACCCATTAGGCCTGTTAGGCCACTTAGGCCCCTTAGTCCAATTAGGTCCATTTGTCCACTTAGGCCACTTACACCCACTAAACCCCTTAGGCCCCTTAATCCACTGAGGTACATTAGGCCACTTTGGACCATTACGCCCATTAGGCAACTTAATCCCATTTGACCCATTAATCCCATTAGGCCACTAGGCCCAATCAACACATTAGGCCCATTGGGCCACTTAGGACCATTAGTCTCATTCGGCTACTTAGGACCATTTAGCCCATTTGGCCCATTATTCCAATTTGGCCAATTAGGCTCATTAGGCCCATTAGGCCCATTATACCACTTAGGGAATTTAGGCCCATCAGGACCATGAGGCCACTATGTCCTTTTAGGTCCATGAGGCCACTGAGACCCATTAGGCCCATCAGTCCTCTTAGGCCCATTAGGCCCACTGGGCCACTTAGTTACATTAGACCCATTCGGCTACTTAGGCCCATTAGTCCCATTGATCCACTTAGGCCCATTAAGTCCATTATATCCATTTGGACCATTGGGCCACTTAGGCCTATCAGGTCACTTGGGCCCATTAGGCTGATTGGGCCACTTAGGCCCATTCGACCACTTAGGCCCACTCGGCCCATTAAGCCCATTCGGCCGATTGGACCACTTAGTCCCATTAGGTCAATTGGGCCCATTAGGCCCCATTAGACCCATTAATCCCATTAGGCTGATTAGGCAACTTAGGGCCATTAGGCCACTTAGGCCCATGAGGACCATTCGACCCTTTAGGGAACTTAAGCTAACTAGGCCCATTCGAACCATTAGGCCCATTGGGCCTATTTGGACCCTAGGTCCGTTAAGTCCATTAAGCACATGAGGCCACTTACGCCCATTAGGTCGATTAGGCCACTAAGCCCCATTAGGAATTTTAGGCCCACTAGGCCCATTAAACCCATTTTTTTCCAATTAGGCCACTTAGGGCCATTAGGCCACTAAGGCCCATTAGTCCCACTAGGCCAATTAGGCCCATTAATCCCATTGGTCCGATTAGACAACTTGGGACCATTAGGCCACTTTAGCCCATTAGAACCATTAGGCCCATTAGATCACTTAGGCCAATTAGGCCCATTAGGCCACTTAGACCCATGAGGCCCATTTGGCTCATTTAGCCCATTAAGCCCATTTGGCCGATTAGGAAACTTTGTCCCATTAGGACACTGAGGTCCATTAGGCCACTTAGTCCAGTTAGGCCCATTTGTCCCATTATGCCCATTAGGCCCATTTGGTCCCAAGACCCGTTAAGCCCATTAACCCCATTAGGCCACCTAGTCCCATTAGGCCACTTATGCCCATTAGGCCCCTTAGGCCACTTTGGCCCATTTGGACCCTTTGAAACCTAGGCCTGTTAAGCCCATTAATCCAATTAGGCCTATTAGGCCACTTTGGCCCCTTGATCCCATTAGGCCCATGAGGCCACTTAGGCCCATGAGGCATAATAGGCCACTTAGGCCCATGAGACCCCTTAGCCCCTTAGGCCACTTAGGTCTATGAGGTCCATTAGGCCACTTAGCCCCATGAGGCCCACTCAGCCACTTCATCCCATCATGCCCATTAGGCCCATTTGACCATTAAGGCCTATTAGGCCCATTATGCCACTTAGGCCCATTAGTCCCATTCATTCAATTAGACCGATTGGGCCACTTAGGCCACTTAGGACCATTAGGTCCATTAGGCCCATTAGGCCACTTAAGCCCATTGGACCATTAGGCCACTAAGGCCCAAAAGGCCCAATAGGCCCATTCAGCCCATTAGGCCCATTCGACCCCATAGGCGCATTAGGTCCATTAGGATAATTTAGCCACTTAGGTCCACTCGGCCCATTAGGCCACCTAGTAACATTATGACAATTATGCCACTCAAGCCTATTCAGCAACTTAGGCCCATTTGGCATATTAGCCCCATTTGGCCAATTTAGCCCATTAGGCCCATTCGGCCACTTAAGCCCATTAGGCCCAATCAGCCACTTAGGCCCATAAGGACCATTAGTCCCATTCGATCGATTAGGACGATTAATCCACTTAGTCCACTTAGACCCGTTAGGCACATTAGACCCATTAGGCCACTTAGGCCCATTCAGCTCATTCAGTCGATTAGGCTGATTAGTCCACTTAGCCCATTAGGCCCATTTAAACACTTAGGCCCATTAGGCCCATTTGGTCAATTAGGCTGATTCATCCACTTAGGCCCATTCGGTCGATTTGCCCAATTAGTCCACTTAGGCTCATTAGGACCTTTAGGCCCATTAGGCCACTTAGGCCCATTCAATCACCTAGGCGGATTATGCCACTTTGGCCCATTAGGCCACTTAGGCCTATTAGTCCCATTAGTCCCATTTAGTTGATTAGGCTGATTGTTCCACTTAGTCCACTTAGGCTCATCAAGCCCATTAGGCCCATTAGGCCCATTAGGCCACTTAGGTCCATTAGGCCCATTCAAACGATTAGGCTGACTGGACCACTTAGGCCACCTATGTCCATTATGTCCATTAGGCTCATTAATCCCATTAGGACTATTAGGACACTTAGGCCACATAGGAATTAGGCTCATTAGGCCCATTAGGCCGCTTATGCCCATTAGTCCCATTCGCTCGATTATGCTGATTAGGCCACTTTGGCCACTTAGGCCCATTGGGCTCATTAGGTGCATTAGGCCCATTGGGTCACTTAGGCCATTAGGCCCATTCAATCGATCAGGGGGATTAGTCCACTTAGGCCCATTAGGCCCATTAGGTCCATTAGGCCACTTAGACCCATTATTCCAGTTAGGCCCATTAGGTCCATTAGGTATATTAGGCCCATTAGGCCACTTAGGCCCATTATTCCTATTAAACCCATTAGTCCCATTATGCCCATTAGTCACATTAGGTCACTTAGGCCCATTAGGACACTTAGGCCACATTGGCCCATTTGGCCCATTAGGCCACTTAGGCCTATTAGGCAAATTACACCCATTAGTCTCATTAGTCCCATTAGGCCCATTAATCCACTTAGGCCACTGAGGCCCATTAGGCCCATTCGGTCGATTAGCCCGATTAGGCCACTTAGGCCCATTAGTCTCATTAAGCCACCTAGTCCCATTATTCCCACTAGGATGCCTAGGAACATTAGGCCCACTAAACCCATTAGTCCCATTTGTCCCATTAGGTCCATTAAGCCACTAAGGCCACTTAGAACCATTATCCCCATTCGGTCGATTATCCCTATTATGCCACTTAGGCCACTTAGGCCCATTAGGTCCATTAATCCCATTAGTCCCATTAGGCAAATTAGGTCCATTAGGCCCATTAGGAGATTTAGGCCCATTAGTCCCACTGGTCCACTTTGGACCATTAGGCCCATCGGGCCCATAAGGCTCACGAGGCGCATTCCACCCATGAGTCCCATTAGGCCCATGAGGACCATAACACCCATGAGGCCCATCAAGCCCATTAGGACACTGGGGCCCCTTAGGCCCATTGGGTCCATTAGTCCCATGAGGCCTATGAGGCCCATTAGGCCCATCAGGCCACTTGGGCCCATTAAACCCATTAGACCCACTAAGCCCTTTAGGCCACTTAGGCCCATTAGTCCACTTAGGCCCATTAGGCCCATTATGTCCATTGGGGACACTGTCCACATTCGTCCCATTAGGCCCGTTAGGCCCATTAGGACCACTTGTCCCATTAGGCCCCTTAGGCCGATTCAGCCCATGAGGCCTATTGGGCCCATTAGGCCCATTTGGCCACTTAGGCCCATTAGACCCATTAGGCCCACTTAGTCCACTTATGCCCATTAGGCCCATTATACCCATTGGGACCTTGAGGCAACTTATGTCAATTAGGCCCATTATGCCAATTAGGCCCATTCGACACCTATTCACATGAGGCCCATTAGGTCACTAAGGCCTATTCGACCCATGAGGTCCATTTGGCCACTTATACCCATTAGGAAACTCATGCCCATGAGTCCACTTAGTCCCATTAGGCCCATCTGGGCCATTAGGCCACTTGGGACCATTGGGCCCATCAGGCCCGTTGGGACACTTAGGCCTATTCAGCCCATTAGGTCCATTCAGCCACTTCGGCTCATTAGGCCCACTAGTCACATTAGGCCCATTCGGCCAATTAGGCCCATTCGGCTACTTAGGCCCATTAATCTCATTATGTACATTAGGGTAATTAGATAACTTAGGCATATTAGGAAAATTAGGCCCATTAGACCCATTATTCTCATTAGGCCGATTAGGCCCATTAGACCACTTAATCCCATTTGACGCATTAGACCTCTTAGGCCCATTAAGTTAATTCGTCCCATTAGGCCCCTTAGGCCCATTAGGCCCATTCAGCCACTGAGGCCCATTAGTCCAATAAGGCACATTAGGCCCATTAGTCCAATAAGGCCCATTAGGCCCATTAGGACCATTAATCACATTAGGACTCTAAGGCTCATTGGTCCCATTAGACCACTTCACCCCCTTAGGCCACTTAGGTATGTTAGGCCCATTAGGTCCATTAGGCCACTTAGGCCCATTTGGCTAATTAGGCCACTTAGTCCCATTTGGCCCATTTGTCCCATTTGGATACTTAGGCCCATTATACCCATTAGGCCCATTGGACCTGTTAGGCCCGTTAAGCATATTAGGCTACTTAGCCCCATTGGGCTAATTAGGCATGTCACTGAGGCCCACTCAGCCTTTTCGGCCCATTAGGCCACTTAGGCCACTTAGGCCCATTGTACCCATTAATCCCATTAGACCACTTAGGGCCATTAGGCCACTTAGGTCAATTGGGTACATTAAGCCCACTCAGCCACTCATGTCTATTAGGCCACTTAGGCCCATCCGACCCATTTGGCCACTTAGGCCCATTCGGCCTAGTAGGCCCATTAGGCCTCTTAGGCCCACTGGGCACATTTGGCCCATTTGGCCCATTAGGTCACTTAGGCACATTTGGTCCATTCGTCCACTTAGGACCCTTAGGCCCATTTGGCCCATTCATCCACTTAGGCTTATTAGGCCCACTTGTCACATTATGTCCATTCGGACCATTTAGCCTATTAGGCCCATTATGCCACTTAGGCACATTATGCCCATTAGGCCCATTTGGCCACTTAGGTCCATTAGTCCTATTAGGTCCACTAAGCACATGAGGCCCATTCGACCAATTAGTCCCATCTATCCACTTAGGCCCATTATTCCCATTATCTCTATTGGGCCGGTTAGGCCACTTAGGCCATTAGGCCCCTTAGGCCCATTAGGCCACTTAATCCCATTCTACGCATTAGTCCCCTTAGGACCATTTGACCACTTAATCCCATTACACCCATTAGGCTAATTAGGTCACTAAGTCCCATTTGGCCACTTTGGCCCCTTAGGCCCATTAGTCCTATTCGGCCCATTAGACACCTTTAGCCCATTAAGCCCATTGGGCTACTTAGGCCCAAAAGGCTAATTAATCCCATTAGGCCACTTAGTCCACTTAGACCCTTGATGCCCATTAGGCCCATTAGGCCACTGAATCCCATTAGGCCCATGAGGCCACTTAAGCCATTTAGGCCCATGAGGCCACTTAGGCCCACTAGGCCCATCAAGACACTTAGGACCATTAGGCCCATTAGGAAACTTAGGCCCATTAGGATGATTAGGCCACTTTGGCACATTAGGCCCATTAAGCCACTTAGGCCCCTTATGCAATTTACACCCATTATGCCCATTAGGATGATTATTCCACTTCAGCCCATTAAGCCCATTTGGCCCATTAGGACACTTAAGCCCAATAGGACACTTAGGCCCATTACGCCACTTTGTCCACTTAGGCTCATTGGGACACTAAGTCCACTTAGGCTCATTAGGCCAATTAGGCAACTTCGGCCCATTAATACCCTTAGGTCGATTAGGCCACTTAGGCCTATTAGAACCATTAGTCCCCTTAGGCCACTTAGGTCCACTAGGACCATTAAGCCCATTTGGCCCATTTGGCCCATTCAGGCCATTAGGTTCATTAGGACCATTAGGCCACTTAGGCCCATTATGCTCATATGGCCACTTAGGCCCTTCAGGACACTTAGGCTCATTAGGCCCATTAGGCCACTTAGGCCCATCGGGTCACTTAGGCCCACCCGTCCACTTAGGCCCATTATGCAACTTAGGCCCATTAGGTCACTTTGGCTCATTAGACAACTTAGGCCCATCCGACCACTTAGGCTCATTAGGACGATTAGGCCACTTTGGCCCATTAGGCCCATTAGGCCCATTAGGCCCATTAGGCCCATTAATCTTATTAAGCCACTTAGGCCCATTAGGCCACTTAGGCCTAGTAGGCCACTTAGGCTCACTAGGACCATTAGGCCACTTAGGCCCATTAGGCCACTTTGGCCCATTAGGCCACTTAAGCCCATTAGGCTTATTGGGCCACTTTGGCCCATTAGTCCAATTAGGCCCATTTATCCCATTAGGATAATTAGGCCCATAAGTCTCATTAGGCCACTTAGACCCAGTAATCCCATTAGGCCACTTAGGCCCTTTAGGCCAGTTACACCCATTGGGCCTATTCAGCCCATTAGGCCCATTAGGCTCCTTAGACCTGTTAAGCCTGTTTGGCCCATTAGTCCCCTTAGGCCACTTTGGACCATTAGGACCATTCAGCCCATTAGTCCCATTCGCCCTATTAGGCCCATTTGAGCCATTAATCTCATTTGCACCATTAGGCCCATTAGGCCACTTAGGTCCATTAGGCCACTTCGGCCCATTTGGCCCATTTGGCCCATTTTTTCCATTATCCCATTCGTCCCATTAACCTCATTCGGTCCATTAACCACATTCGGGCCATTAGGCCCATTAGGCCACTTCGACCCATTAGGCCCTTTTAGCACATTAGGCCCATTCAGACCATTAGGCCCATTCAGACCTTTAGACCCATTCAGGCTACTTAGGCTCATTATGCCACTTGGGCCCATTAGGCCACTTAGCCCCATTATCCCAATTAGGCCCATTAAGCCAATTCATCCCATTCATCCCATTAGCCCCATGAGGCCACTTAGGAAAATTAGGCCCACTGGATCACTAAGGCCAAATAGGCCCATTTAGAAATTTGGGCCCATGAGGCCCTTTAGGCCACTTAGGCTCATTAGGATCATTCATTTGATTAGGCCAATTAGGCCAGTTAGGCCTCTTAGGCCCATGAGGCCCATCGGGACACTAAGGCCCATTAGGACCATCAGGACACTTAGGCCCATTCAGCCCATTACGCCCATTGAGCGAGTTGGGCCACTTAGCCCCATTTGGCTCATTCGGGTACTTGGGTCCATTAAGCCCATTGGGCCACTTCGGATCATTAGGAAAATAAGTTCCATTAGGCCCCTTACACCCATTAGGTCCATTCGGCCACTTAATCCCACTCTGTCACTTAGGCCCATTAGTGCCATTAGGACACTTAGGACCATTCAGCCACTTAGGCCCACTAGCCCCATTAGGCCACTTAGGCCCATTCGACCACTTAGGTCCATTAGGTCACTTTTGCGCATTAGGACATTTAGGTCTATTAGGCCACTTAGGCCCATTACCCCATTAGGCCACTTAAGCTCATTAGGAAAATAAGTTCCATTAGGCCCCTTACACCCATTAGGTCCATTAGGCCACTTAATCCCATTCTGTCACTTAGGCCCATTAGTGACATTAGGACACTTAGGACCATTCAGCCACTTAGGCCCACTAGCCCCATTAGGCCACTTAGGCCCATTCGACCTCTTAGGTCCATTAGGCCACTTTGGTGCATTATGCCCTTTAGGCCAATTATCCACTTAGGCCCATTCAGCCCATTTAGCCCATTCGACCCATTAATCCACTAAGGCCCATTGGGCACATTAGGCCACTTAGGTCTATTGGGCACAATAGGCCACTTAGGTCTATTGGGCACAATAGGCCACTTAGGCCCATTACGCCCATTGGGCCACTTCAGCCCATTACACCCATTAGGCCCATTAGGCCACTTCGGCCCATTAAACCCATTAGGCCCATTCAACCACTTAGGCTCATTAGACCCATTAGACCCATTTGGCCATATAGGCCACTTAGGCCCAATAGGCCTATTAGGCCCATGAGGCCACTTAGGTCCATTGGGCCACTCAGGCCCTTTAGGCCCATGAGGTCACTTAGGCTCATTAGGCCACTCAAGCCAATTAGGCCCATTAGGCCCCTATGCCCATTAATCCCATTAATCCCATTGGGCCACTTATCTCTATTAGGCTAATTAGGTGACTAAGGCCCATTAGGCCACTTAGGCCCAGTAGTCCCATTAAGCCCATTAGGCTGATTAGGCCACGTAGGCCCATTAGAATGATTAGGCCCATTAAGACCTTTAGGCCAATTAGGAAACTTTAGCCCATTAGTCCACTTAGTCCAATTTGGCCAATTTGGCCACTTAGTCCCCTTTGGCCCATTCATCCCATTGGGCTCATTATACCCATTAGGTCGATTAGGAAACTTTGGCCCATTAGGCCACTTCGACTCATTAGGCCCATTAGGCCACTGAGTCAAATTAGACCTATTTAGAGCCTTGCCCCGTTAAGCCCATTAAGCTCATTAGGCCAGCCAGGCCCATTAGGCCACTTAGGCCCCTTAGGCCCATTAGGACCATTAGGCCCATTACAACCATTATGCCCATTAGGCTGATTAGGACACTTAGGCCCATTATGCTGATTAGGACACTTTGGCCCATTAATCTCATTAGGCCATTGAGGCCCATTCAGTCCATTAGACCCTTTTTGCCCCTAGGCTCGTTAATCTCATTAAGCCCATTAGGCCAACCAAACCCATTAGGCTACTTAGTCCTATTAGGATCTTTAGGCCCATTAAGTGACTTAGGCCCATTAATCCAATTAGGCCCATTTGTACCATTAATCCCATTAGAATGATTAGGCCACTTAGGCCCATCAGGCCAGTTAGGCCCATTACGCCCATTAGTCCACTTAAGCCCATTGGCCCCCAATCGGCCCATTTGGCCCATTTGGCACCTAGGCCCAATAAGCCCATTAATCCCATTCGGCCCCTTGGGCCCATTAGGCCAATTAGGCCAGTTAGGCCCATTAGGCCACTTAGTCCCATGAGGCATATTAGGCCCATTAGGCCACTTAGGCCTATCATGCCCATTCGGCCACCACGACAAATTAGGCCCTATGGGCCACTTAGGCCCATTCGGCCACCTTGGTTGATTTGTCCCATTAGTCCAATTAGGCCTATCAGGACCATTAGGCCCATTCAGCCACCAAGGAAAATTGGGTCATGTGGGCCACTTATGCCCATTCGGCCACCTAGACCGATTTGGACCATTAGGCAACGTAGGCCCATTAGGCCCATTCAGCCACCAAGGAAAATTGGGTCATGTGGGCCACTTATGCCCATTCGGCCACCTAGACCGATTTGGACCATTAGGCAACGTAGGCCCATTAGGCCCAATTCTTTGATTATACCACCACCACCACCACCAAAGTCTTTTTGTATTTTTTCAATGAAAGGGAAGAAGTTCACCAATGAGTGTTTAAGGGGGTCTAAAGAAATGAAGTCCCAAAGCATCATCCCAGATAAAATGCATACCTTCTGGGGGAAAAGATCCAGGACTCGAGAAAATAGTCAAACGGTAATCTGGAGATGTTCTAGATGCAAGAAAATCCTCCATAGTATTTCCCTCTCTCTAGGTATGAAGAATGGTCATCTGGTTGTTCATGATAGACTTGCAACTCCTGATGGAATACTCGATGGACCAGGGAGTAGGCCCCTTACCTAAAAAGGCATTATAGAGGGTAAGAGAGTTTGTCTCAATCTTCTGAATGGGGAGGTTCCTCTGTCGGTAAAGTTTGAGACCATTGAGCAGGGCCAAGGCTTCCACTTGTAGGGAGTCATCGGTCCCCAAGAAGGTTGAAAACGCAACTACAATAGAACCTATAGTGTCACGAATAACTACCCCCACACGCGCATCAAACCCATACAAATTAAGCCATCAATATTCAGTTTATAACCAAAAAGAGGCGGATTCCATCAGACACAATTCCCCCAGGTAGAAGGAGGAGAAAGGGAGGCTTACAGAGGGAGAATCAGCTGTATGGAAGGCGCATTCACTAGGTTACTGGACAACCTTTATAAATCCAGAATGATGTTTCTGGTTTTTAAAACAAGACCCATAGTGGACAGTGGGATACATTGGTACCTCCTATCATTCCTTAAAGATCGGATCATCCAACAACCAACAAAGAAAATGAGAGCCCTACCCTTTCTCTCCATGCTGGAACTATCCACTGTAAGGAAATAATGCTGGAGGAAGAGGTCAGCACTGAAGTCACAATCGGACCAGCCTGTTAACTGCCCAAAATAACTCTAGATAGCCTTGGCCCAGTCACTATTAAAGAATAAATGAGTAGAGGATTCAGTACTGGGCTCCGTGCAACAGATGCATTTCGAGGCCAGGTTGACACCTCTACGTTGGACATTATCATCAGATGGAAAGGAATTGTTCCTGACACGCCAAACCAAGAAGAGGTATTTAGATGGAACGGATTTATACCACAACAACTCACCCCATCAATCCAGGGTAGAAGAGATATACTGAATCTTAGCAAAGTCTTTGAGGAAAAAAGTACAATTTGCTGAGGCTATGAAGACATATTTATCCAGATCATCATACAAAACTATACATTCAAAAATATTCCTATAATTGCTATCCAAGGTGGACCAAATGAGAGTGGGGTGATTGTATGCCTCCCTGAAAGAGATGTTCGGTGTCTGACAGCAAGGAAAACCCAAAATTTTCCCCAACCAGTTGTGGTTCCAAAAGCTAATATCACCTCTGCCTATAATCTAGTGTAAGTGTTGCTGAATAAGTGGAAGATGGGGTTGGATCATCCTTATAATGTTGGATGTCTTGTGTCAAGATGAGCACCCCCCAAGGCCATAAGATTTTCTATGTGTTTTCCCCACAAATAACTCCCCTCAAGAACCTCCCAGGCCAATTTGGCATGAAGGCCATTGATCGTCGCTGAAAAATTATTAAGGTTAAAGACACCTTCTTCAATAGGTTTTGCCAAAATAGCCTAGGAAGCCCAGTGAAATTTATCATGAATATGACCATCCCATAAAAAAAATAAAAATGGACTCAATATTCAAAATCAACTTCTTTGGGACCTTGAGAGTGGACAAGATGTTCATGGGGATAGAGGATAAAATCGAGCACATCAAGGTGATCCTTCCCCCAAAGGACATAAACATGTTTTTCCAATTGAGAATGTGACCAATGATCCTTTTAGTATCCATATCAAAATGTTTAATGAGTAGTCTATTGGGGGAGACCGGAGCACCCAGGTAGGTCATCGGGAAGGAGTCATTGTACATGCCAAGGTTTCCCACCAACAATCTAATCTGTCTTCCTAAGCATTTATTAGAAGTAAAGAAGAGACTTTTCTCACGGTTGACCACTTTGATTAGACCGATTAGTCTACTTAAGTCCATTTGGCCCATTTGGCCCATTGGACACTTAGACCCACTAGGCACATTAGGCCCATTCAACCCATTTGGCCACTTAAACCCATTATGTCTATTAGGCCACTTAGGATCATTAGGCCCATTAGGCCACTTAGGCCCCTAAGTCCCATTAAGCTCATGAGGCCCATTAGTCCCATCAGTCCACAAAGTCCCATTAGGCTAATGAGGTAACTTAGAACCATTAGGCCACTTAGGCCCATTAGGCCCATTCTTTCACTCAGTTCCTTTAGGCCCATTTGGCCACTTAATCCCATTATGCCCATTAGGACATTTAGGCCACTTAGGTCCATTCTTTCCATTAGTTCCATCAGGACCATTAGTACACTTAGTCCCATTAGGTCCATTAGGGCCATTAGGGCCCTTAGGTCCATTAGGACCCTTAGGGCCATTAGGACCATTAGGCCACTTAGACACATTTGGAACACTGGGACACTTGGGCCCATTATTCACATCATACCTACAAGGCCCATTAATCTAATTAGGCAGATTCTTCCACTGAGGCTCATAAGGAAAATCAGGCTCATTCAGACCCTTAGGCCCATGAGGCTCACTTTTCCCATTAGGACACTTAGGCCCATGAGGCCCATTGGGCCACTTAGACCAGTGAGGCCCATTAGTCCCATGATGCCCATCAGGCCCATGAAGCCACTTAGGCCCATTTGGCCACTTAGGTAAATTAGGCCAATTAGGCCACTAAGTCCCATTAGGCTCATGAGTCCAATTAGGAAACTGAGGTCCATTAGGACCATGAGGCCCATCAGGCCCATTAGGCCACTTGGGACCATTAGGCCCATTAACTACATTGTGATACTTTGTCTACTTAGGACCATTAGGCCCATTAGGCCCATGAGAACACTAAGCCCTATCATGCCCATTAGGCCACACAGGCCAATTAGGTCTATTTGTCCCATTAGACCACTTAGTCCCATTATTCCACTTAGTACCATTCATCTCATTAGGCCATTTAATCCCACTAGGTCCATCAGGCCAATTAGGCCACTTCGGCCCATTAATCCACTAAGGACCATTAGGCCCATTAAGGCCACTTAGGACCATTAGGCCACTTAGGACCATTAGATGCATTAGGTCCATTAGGTCACTGAGGCCCATTAGGCCCATGAGGCTCATTAGGTACATTAGGTCATCATGGCCATGAGGCCACTGAGGCCCATTCGGCCAATTAGGCCACTAAGGCCTATTATGCCCATGAGTCCCATTAAGCCCATTTGGCCACTTAGGCCAATTCAGATCATTAGGCCACTTAGGCCCATTCGACCCATCAGGCCCATCAGGCCCATTAGGCCACTTCATCCCATTCATCCCATTAGGCCCATCAAGCCACTTAGGTCCATTTGGCTCATTAAGCCACTTAGACCCATTAGGTCCATCAAGCGCATCATCCCCATTAGGCTCATTAGTCCCATTCAGCCACTTAGGCCCATTTGGATCATTAGGCAACTGCGAATTATTAGGCTCATTAGGCCACTTAGGACCATTAGGCCCATCAGACCCATTAAGACACTTCGGCCCATGAGGCCCATTAGGCCACTTAGGCCTATACGAATCATTAGGCCACTTAGGCCCATTATGCACATTAGGACACTTAGGCCCATTAGGCCCATTGGGCCACTGTGGCCCATTAGGCCCATTAGGACACTTTGTCCAATTCGACTCATTTGGCCACCTATACCCATTAAGCTGATTAGTCCCATTATTTCACTTAGGTCGATTAGGCCCATTAGGCCACTAAGGCTCATTAGTCCACTTAGGCCCATTAGGCCCATTAGGACACTAAGGCTCACTAGGCCTATTGGGCCACTTAGGCCCATTGGGCCACTTAGGCTCATTGGGCCACTTAGGCTCATTAGGCCACTAAGGCCCACTAGGCCCATTAGGCCACTTAGGCCCATTAGGCCCATTAAGAAACTTAGGCCACTTAGGCCCATTAAGCCACTTTGACCACTTGGGCCCATTATTTCCATTATGATCATTCAGATACATCGACCCATTAAGCCACTTAGACCCATTAGGCCCATTAGGAACATTAGGCCACTTAGGCCCATTAGGCCCATTAGGCCACTTAGGTTTGTTAGTCCCATTAGGCCACTTAGGTCGATTAGGACACTTAGCCTCATTATGCCACTTAGGCCCATTCAGCTACTTAGCCCATTAGGTCACTTCGGCCACTTCGTCCCATTAGGCCAATTACACCATTGAGGTCCATTAGGCCCATTCAGCCACTTAGACCCACTTGGTCCATTAATCCCATTAGGCCGATGAGGCCACCTAGGCCCATTAGGCCCATTAGGCTCATTAGGCCACTTAGGTTAATTAGTCCCATTCAGCTCATTAGGCCCATTTATCCCTTAGGCCCCTTGTGCCCATTAATCATATTAGTCCACTTAGGCCCATTAGGCCACTTAGGCACATTAGGCCGATTCATCCACTAAGTCCCATTAGGGCACTAAATTCCACTAGGACCATTAATCCCATTAGGCTGATTTGGCCAATTAGGCCCATTTGGCCCATCCGCCCCATTAGGCCCATTAGGCCAATTCACCCATTAGGTCTATTAGGAAACTTTGGACCTTTAGTCCCCTTAGGCCAATTAGGACAATGATGCCCAATAGGTCACTTAGTCCAATTAGGCACATTAGGACACTTAGGCCCATTATGCCCATTAGGCCTATTTATCCCATTAGGCCTATTTATCCCATTAGGCCGATCATGAAACTTTGGCCCATTGGGCCACACAGGCTGATTTGGCCAATTGGGATAATTAGGCCCATTCGACCCCTTCAACCCATTTGGCCCCATAGGCTTGTAAATCCCATTAAGCCCATTTGGCCACCTAGGTCCATTAGGCCACTTAGGCCCATTAGGTCCCTTAGGCCCATTAGGGCACTTAGGTCCACTGCACCCCTTATACCCATTAGGACCATTAAGCCAATTAGGTCGATTAGGCCACTTAGGCCCATAAGGCCACTTAGGCCCATAAGTCCACTTACACCCATTAGGCCACTCAGGCCCATTCGGCCCATTAGGTCCATTCGTCCCATTAGGCCCATTTGGCACCAAGGCCCGTTAATCCCATTCATCCCACTAGGCCTATTAAGCCTATTAGGCCCACTTACCCACTTAGACCATGAGTCCACTTGATCCCATGAGGCCTATTAGGCCCATGAGGCCTATTAGGCCCATTAGGCCCCTTAGACCCCTTAGTCCCCTTAGTCCCATTAGGCCACTTAGACCCAATAGGCTTATTCGGACACTTAAGCCCATTAGGACCATTAGGCATATTAAGCCAATTAGGCCCATTAGGCCACTTAGGCCAATTTCACACATTCATCCCATTAGGCCCATTAGGCTCATTAGGCCACTTAGGCCCATTAGGACATTTAGGCCCATTTGGCCCATTAGATCACTTTATCCACTTAGTCCCATTAGGCCCATTAGGACACTTATATCCATTCGGCTCACTAGGCACATTAGGCCCATTTGGCCTATTAGGCCACTTAGACCCATTTGGTCCATTGGTCCACTTAGGCCCATTAGGCACACTAGGCACATTAGGCCCATTCCACCTATTGGGCCACTTAGACCCATTAGGCCCATTCAACCACTTAGGCGCATTATGCCCACTAGGCCCATTATGCTAATTAGGCCCATTAGGCCACTTTGAGCCATTAGGTTCATTAGACCCCTTTGGCCCATTCGGCCAAGTAGGCCACTTTAGTCTATTCGGCCCATTAGGTCGCTTAGGCCACTGAGGCCCATTATGCCCATTACGCCCATTAGGCAAATTAGGACCATTATGCTTATTTGACCCATTTTTCCACTAGACCCATTCGTCCAATTAGCGCCACTGGGGCACTTAGGCCCATTCAACAACTTAGGACCATTAGGCTCACTAGGCCCATTATGCACATTCGTCCCATTAGGCCCATTAGGCCCATTAGTCCACTTAGTCCATTTAGGCCCATGAGTCCATTGAGGCCCATTAGGCCACTAAGGGACTTTAGGCCCATGGGGCCATTGAGGCGCAATAGGCCCATCAGTTCACTTAGGCACATTAGGCCCATTAGTCCCATTGGGCCGCCACTTATGCCCATTAGGCCAATTAGGCCACTTAGGCCTATTCGACCCATTAGGCCACTTAGGCCTATTCGTCCACTTAGTCCATTAGGCCACTTAGGTCCATTTTTCCTCTTAGGCCCATTTGTCCCCTTAGGCCCATTAAGCCCATTAGGCCAATTTGGAAACTTAGGCCCATTAGGCCACTTTGGCCCCATTAATCTTAGTCAGACCATTGATCCACTTAGGCTAATTAGGCTCATTCGACCCATTAGGCCCATTAGGTCCATTCGTCCCATTAGGCCCATTTGGAACCTAGGTCCTTTAAGCCCATTAGTCCCATTAGGCCACTTAGGTCCATTAGGCCGATTTGACCGCTAAATCCCATTAGGCCTATTATGCCACTTAGGCCCACTAGGACCATTAAGACCATAAGGTCCATTAGGTCACTTAGGCTGATTAGACCACTTAAGCCCATTAGGTCCACTATGCACATTAGAACCGTTTGGCCCATTAGTCCACTTAGGTCCATTAGGCCCATTAGGCCCATTAGGCCACTTAGGCCCATTATTACACTTAGGCCACTTAGGCCCATTATTCCCATTGGGCCCATTATTCCACTTAGGCCTATTAGGCCAATTAGACCCATTTGTCCGATTGGGCCACTTAATCCCATTCCGCCACTTAGGCCCACTAGGCCCATTATGCTAATTAGGCTGATTTGGCCACCTAGTCCCATTAGACCACATAGGCTCATTAGGCCCATTATGCCCATTTGGTCCATAAGGCCACATAATCC
This sequence comes from Viscum album, assembly GCA_963277665.1. NCBI lineage: Eukaryota > Viridiplantae > Streptophyta > Magnoliopsida > Santalales > Viscaceae > Viscum > Viscum album. Next base: position 607,747,489 of record OY728147.1, read on the forward strand.
CATTAGGCCCATTAGGGGCATTAGGCCCATTAGGGGCATTAGGCCCATTAGGACCATAAGTCCACATAGGCCCATTAGGTGCATTAGGCCCAGTAGGCCCATTTGGTCACTTAGGCCCACTAGGCCCATTTGGCAACTTAGGCTCATTAAGACCATGAGGACACTTACGCCCATTAGGCGCATTAGGCCCATTATATCCATTAAGTCCATTCAACCACTTAGGCCCATTACCCTCACTAGGATAATTTGGCCCATTATTCCTATTTAACCACTTAGGCCCAATCGACCACTCAGGCCGATAAGGCCCATTAGGCACATTCGGTCAATTAGGCCGATTTGGCCACTTAATCCACTTTGATCCATTATGCCCATTATGCCCATTAGGCCCATTAAGCCCATTATGCCCATTAGTCTCATTAGGTCCATTAGGCCTATTAGGCCACTTAGGCCCATTAGGACCATTCAGTCGATTAGGCCCATTCAGTCGATTAGGCCGGCTAGGCCCATTTGGCCCATTCAGCCCATCACGCACATTTGTCCCCTAGGCCCGTTAAGAACATTAATCACATTAGGCCACTTAGTCCCATTAGTCCGATTAGGCCACTAAGGCCCATTAGGCCCATTAGGACACTTAGGCCCACTAGGCCCATTAATCCCATTTGGCCACTTAGGCCAATTGGGCCCATTAGGAAAATTAATCCCATTAGGCCGATTAGGCAACTTTGGCACCTTAGTCAATTTTGGCCCATTAGCCCCATTAGGCAACTTAGGACAATTTGGCCCATTAGGCCCATTAGGTCCATTAGGCCACTTAGGCAGATTAGGCCCATTAAGCTCATTAGGCTGATTAGGCAACTCTGGACCATTAGTCCACTTAGGCCCATTAGGACACTTATGCCAATTAGGCCCATTTGTCCCCATAGGCCCATTAGGCCACTTAGGCCCATTTGGAGCATTTAACCCATCTAGCACCTAGGCCCGTTAAACTCATTAATCCCATTAGTCTCATTAGGCCACTTAGTACCTTTGGCCCCATTAGGCCCATAAGGCCACTTAGGCCCATGAGGCTCATTAAGTGACTTAGGCCCATGAGGCCCATTAGGCCCATTAGGCCCCTTAGGTCACTTAGGACCATGAATCCCATTAGGAAACTTAGGCCCATGAGGCTCAATAGGCCAATTCATCCCATCAGGCTCATTCATCCACTTAGTCCAATTAGGCCCATTATGCCACTTAGGCCCATTAGGTCCATTAGTCTCATTTGTTCAATTAATCTGATTTAGACACTTAGTCCACTTAGGCCCATTAATCCCATTAGGCCCATTAGGCCACTTAGGACCATTGGCTCATTAAGAAACTAGGCCCATTAGTCAAATTTGGCCCATTGGGCCCATTTGGCCCAATCGACCCATTCATCCCATTAGGCCCATTAGGCCCATTCAGCCACTTAGGCCCACTAGGAACATTAGGCCACTTAGGCCCATTAGGAAACTTATGCCTATTAGACCCATTGAGCCCATTAGGCCAATTAGGCACATTAGGCCCATTAGGCCCATTCGGTCACTTAGGCTCATTCAACCACTTATGCCCATTAGGCCACTTCAACCCATTATGTCCATTAGTCCACTTACACCCATTAGGCCCATTATGCCACTTAAGCCCATTTTTCCACTTAGGCCCATTAGGCCCATTAACCCCATTAGACCGAGTGGGCGTAATGTGCCTAGTAGACCTAATGGGCCTAAGTGGCCTAATGGGCCTAATGGACCTAAGTGACCAAATGTGCCTAAGTGCCCTAATAGGCCTAATGGGCCTAATGGGACAAATGTGCCTAGTGGGCCTAATGGGCCCAAGTGGCCTAATGGGCCTACTGGGCCTAAGTGGCCTAATGGACCTAAGTGCCCTAATGAGATTAATGGGCCTAATGTGTATAATGGGCCTAAGTGGCCTAAGTGGCCTAATGGGCCTAAGGGGCCTAATGGTCCTAAGTGGCCTAATTTGCCTAACGAGCCTAAGTTTCCAAATGGGCCGAATGGGCTTAAGTGGACTAATGGTCCCAACGGGCCAAACTGTCCTAAAGGGAAGACTAAGGGGACTAATGGAAAAAATGGGCCTAGGTGGCCTAATGGGCGTACATGGCCAAATAGACCTAAGCGTACCAATAGGCCTAAAGAGCCTAATCGACCAAAGGGATTTAATGGGCCTAAGTGGCATAATCATTGCCTAATGGGCATAATTGGTCAAATGGGCCTAATGGGAGTAATGATCCTAATTTTCTCAATGGGCCTAATGGGCCTAATGGGATTAATGGGCCTAAGTGGCCTAATCGGCCTAAAGGGACTAATGGGCCAAAGCAGCCTAATGGGCTTAAGTGGCATAATTGGCCTAGTGGGCCTAAGTGGCATAATCATAACCAAATGGACCTTAAGTGTCCTAATGGTCCCAATGGGCCTAATGGACCTAGGTGGCCGAATGAGCGAAATGGGCCAAAGTGGTCTAATCGGCCTAAAGGTCCTAATGGGCAAAAGCGGCCTAATGGGCCTAAGTGGCACAATCAGCCTAATGAACCTATTGGCCTAAGTGGCCTAATGGTCCTAATGGGCCTAAGTAACCTAATTGGACTAATTGGCATAAGGGGCCTAATTTTCACGTGCCTTAATGGGCCTGAGTGGTCCAATGGGCCTAAGTGGTCGAAGGGGTCAAATTAGACAAATGTGCCTAATGGACCTAATGGGCCTGATGGGCCTAAGTGTACTAATGGGAGGAATGGACCTAAGTGGCCTAATGGGCCTAAGTGTCCTAATAGGCATAATGGGATGAATGAGCTTAATGGTGCTAATTGGCCAATGTTGCATAATGGGCCTAAATTGTAGTCCTAATGGGACTAAGTGGACTAATGGGCCTAAGTGGCCTAATGGGTCTAATGGGCCTAATGGGTTGAATGGACCCAATGGGCCTAAGTGGCATAATGAGGAAAATTGGCCGAATGAGCCTAATTTGTTGAAGTGTCTGAATGGGCCTAATGGGTCCAATGGGCCCAATGGGCTTACTGGACCAGAGTGGCCTAATGGGTCGAATGGGCCTAAAGGATCCAATGGGCATAACGGGACGAATGGGCTGAATGGGACTAAAGGGTTGAATGGGACTGATGGGCCTAATTTGCTGAATGGGTCGTATGGGTCAAATTGGCCCAGTGGGCCGAAGTGGATTAATAGACCTACTGGGCATAATATACCTAATGAACCTAATGGGTCTAAGTGGCCTAATGGTCTTAAGTGGAAAATTGGAACTAATGTGCCTAATGGGCGTAATGGGCCTAATGGGCGTAAGTGAACCAATGGGCCTAATGGTCATAAGTGGCCGAATAGGCCTAATGGGCCTAATGGTCCTAAGTGGACCAATGGGCCGAATAGGCCTAAGTGGTCAAATAGGCCTAAGTCGCTTAATGGGATGAATGGTCCAAATGGGTCTAATGGTCCTAATGGGACTAATTGGACTAATGGGCCTAAGTGGCCTAACAGGCTGAAGTGGCCTAATAGGCCCAATGGTCCTAATGGGACAAATAGGCCTAATGGTCCTAATGGGCCTAAGTGGCTCAATGGGTCGAAGTGGCCTAATGGGCTGAAGTGGACTAATGGACACATTGGTCTAAGTTGTATAATGGGTCTGAGTGTCCTAAGTGGCCTAATGGGCCAAGGTTGATAAATGGGCCTAATGGGAATAATGGGCATAATGGGCCTTTGTGGCCAAATCAACCTAATGGGAATAATGGGCCTAAGTGTCCCAATGTTCCTAATGCGCCTAAGTGGACCAATGGGCCTAATGGGACTAATGGGACTAAGTGTACCTATAGGGCCTAACGAGCCTATTGGGCATCATGGGTCTCCTAGGCCCAATGGGTCTACTAGTCCTATTGGGCCGAATGGGCCAAAGTGGTGTAATGGGCCTAAGTGGCTTGATGGGCATAAGTTGCCTAATGGATCTAATGGGACCAAGTGGCCTAATGGGTCTAATGGGCCTAATGGACCTAAGTATGGGACAAATTGGAAGAATGGGCCTAATGGGATTAATGGGCATAATTGGCTGAAGTGGCCAAGTGGGCCTAAGTGTCCTCATGGGCCTAATGGGCCTCAGCGACCTAATGGGACTAATGTGCCTAATGGGCCTAAGTGGCCTAATAGGACAAATTGGATGAATGGCAATATGGGACTAATGGGAATAATGGGCCTCATGGGCCAAAGTGTCCAAATGGGACTAATGAACCTAATGGGCCGAAGTGGCCCAATGGGCATAATGGTTCTAATGGGCCAAAGTGGATGAGTGGGCATAATGGGATTAATGGGCATAATGGGACAAAGTGGAAAAATGGAAAAAATGGTCCTATTGGGCCTAAGTGGATTAATGGGCCTCATGGGAAAATGGGCCTAAGTGGCCTAATGGGACAAAGTGGGTCAATGTGCCTAATTGGACGAATAGGCATAATGGGCCTAATGGGTTGAAATGGCCAAATGGGCCAAATGGACCTAAGTGGCCGTATGGGCCTAATTGGCCTAATGGGCCTAATGGGACAATGTGGATGAATGCACCTAATTAGCCTAATGGGAATAATGAGACTAATGGGACTAAGTGGTATAATGGGCCTAATGGGACTAAGTGACCTAATGGGCCTAATGGGCATAATGGTCCAAATGGGCCTAAGTGGCTAAATGGGCCAAATGGGCCAAATGGGACTAAGTGACCTAATGGGCCTAATGGGCATAATGGTCCAAATGGGCCTAAGTGGCTAAATGGGCCAAATGGGCCTAATTGGCCTATGTGTCCTAATTGGCCAAAGTGGTCGAATGGTCCTAATGGTCCTAAGTCACCTAAGGGGCCTAATGGGCCTAATGGTGCTAACTGGATGACTGGGAGTAATGGGCCTAAGTGGCACAATGTGCCTAATGGGCCTAATGGGCCTAAGTGGAATAATAGGCCTAAGTGGAAAAATGGTCCTAAGTCGCCTAAGGGTCCTACGTGTCCTAATGGGCCTAATGGGATAATGGGATTAATTGGGCTAATGGGATAATGGGACTAATGGGCCTAAGTGGCATAATGGGCCTAATTGGCCTAATTGGACTAATGTTCCTAAGAGGCCTAAGTGTCATAATGGGATTAATGGGATAATGGGACTAATGTTCCTAAGTGGCTGAATGAGCCTAATGGCCCTAAGTGGCATAATTGGGCAAATGGGCCTAATGGGCGCAAGTCGCCTAATGGGCATAATGGGACTAAGTGTCCTAATGCGTCTAAGTGGACTAATGGGCCTAAGTGTCCTAATGGTCCTAATGGCCTGAAGTGTCCTGATTGGACTAATGGTTTTAAGTGGTCGAATGGGCCTAATGGGCCTAAGTGGCTGAGTTAGCCGAATGGGTCGAGGTGGCCTAATGGCCTAATGGGCCTTAGTGGCCTAATGTGGCCTAATGAGATTAATGAGCCTAATTGTCCTAAGTGGACTAATGAGCGGAATGGGACTCAAGGGCCCAATGGCCCTAATGTGCCCAATGGGTCGAATGGGCCTAAGTGACATAATGGGACAAAGTGGTCTAATGGAAAAAATGGGTCAAAGTTGCCTAATGGACCCAATGGGCCTAATGGGCTGAAGTGGCCTTAGTGGCCTAATGAGCCTAAGTGGCCGAATGGGCATAATCCCTCTAGGTGGATGAATTAGCCTAATGGGCCGAAGTGTCCAAATGTGCTTAAGTGGCATAATGGGCCTAGCGGGTTAATGGTTATAATGGACCTAATGGCCTGAGTGGACTAATGGGACTAATGGGACTCAGTGGCCTAATGGGCCTAAGTGGCCAAATGAGCCTAATGGCCTAAGTGGCCTAATGGGATGAAGGGGCCTCAATGGCCTAATAGGCCTAAATGGCCTAAGGGAACTACTAGACAATGCTCGTAGCTTAAATTTCTCGATACACCTGGGTATCACAAATATGTATAGACATCTGAAGGAAATTTTTTGGTGGGATAATATGAAGTGGGAAATTGCTGACTACGTGTCAAGGTGCCTAGTTTTTCAAAAAGTGAAGGTGGAGAGACAACATCCTAGAGCGATGATGCAACCTATACCTATTCCTATGTGGAAGTGGGATAACATTACATTGGATTTTGTCACCGGACTACCAAGGACACCTAGAAGGAATGATGCAATATGGGTAATTTTTTATCATCTCACAAAATCAGCACATTTCCTTCCAATAAGAGAGGATTTACCACTTGAGCGCCTAACCAGACTTTATATTAATGATGTTGTAAGACTTCATAGTGAACCTCTATCGATTATGTCTGATTGAGATCCCCGTTTTACATCAAAATTCTTGAAAAGTCTCCAAAAGGATTTGAATATTGAGCTTCATATGAGTACTGCTTATCACCCCAAAACCAACAGACAATCTGAAAGGACTATTCAAACTCTAGAAGACATACTGACATCATGCTCTCTTTAATTTCAAGGTATTTGGGATCAATACTTTCCTTTTGTGGAATTTTCTTATGACAATAGTTTCCATTATACTATTCAAATGGCCCCATATTAAGCATTATATGGAAAGAGATGTCGAACTCCAACTTGTTGGGATGAAGTTTGTGAGAGGAAACTTCTAGGCCCAGAACTTATTGAAGAGACCATGGAAAAGGAGAAGACAATCCAAGCCCATATTAAAATATCCCAAAGTAGGTAGAAGAGTTATGCTGACAACCGGAGAAAGGATTTGGAATTCCAAGTGGGAGATCATGTCTTTCGGAACGTATCTCTATGGAAGGGTGTCTTATAGTTCAGTAAGAAAGGAAAATTGAGCCCCAGGTACATAGGACCATTTGAAATTCTGGAAAGAATCAGAGTTGTAGCTTACTGATTAGCAATACTGCCAAATCTCTCTAGAGTTCATGATGTGTTCCACGTGTTATTTTCAAAGAAATACATGCCAAATCCAACGCATGTACTCATATATGACGAAATAGATCTGGAACCTGATTTTTCATACTGTGAAAAGCCTATCGGGATTCTTGACACAAGGGAGAAGGTATTGAGAAATCGAACAACTCGTCTAGTAAAGGTTCTTCGGAGAAACTATAATATGGAGGAATCAACATGGCAACCTGAGGATGTTATGAAAAAAAACCACATCTTTTTGGTGGGATTTATACATAAAATTTCAAGGACAAAACTTCCAAAGGAGGGAATAATGTAGCACCCCAAACATTTTATGGTATGTTTCTCTTAAATAAATTATATTCATCAGATAGCCTATATTTCATGAATCACTGAGCCTATATGAAACAAAACTTGGTTACTTATAGAAGATATCCATAACCTAGCCATTAAACTTAAATTTTCCAGCTCTATGATTTGAATTTTGAAAATCTGACAGACATTGTTGTGTTATGAATGATATTTAGAGTCTGATAGAATTAACTTAATTTTTGGTGAATAGAAACCTACCCTTATGAATAGTAACATTGCCTTATGAATAGTAACTTACACTTATGAATAGTAATATGACTTTTATGAATGGTATCCATACCCTTGAGTGTATAAATGAATTTAGGCACCATAAAAATGAAGATGTATATTTTAAGTGTTTATATATTTCGATTAAATAATGAATTAATTAAATATTTAATTAATCATATTTAGAAAAATATTTTCGAAAAATGGACTTCAGTTTTGTATTCTACATGTCGAAAAATGGTTAGGGTGAATTTTTGGGATTTTTCTGAAATATTTAAATTTTCTGTGAATAGTAAAATACATTAATTTACTGTATAAATACATTATAAATTAAATTAACTATTCCTAGCATCATGAGTGATGTAAGAACACAAATTTTGAACTCACATGTATATATTACTATTCTTGGTCATGGAATACTCACTATTTCTTGTCTTGAGAGGAAATAATAAATTAATGACTATAATATTAAGAAAACTCCACTCCCCTCCACTATATTAACCACCCCTCAACCCCTTTTCCTACCACACCACTCAAGCTTCAATCCTTGCATAAATTCTTCCAAATACTCTTCCCAAGACCCCTCTCCACGTCCAAGACCTGGCCTTTTTTCCTTTCTCTATTGGCGACTCACTAGCAAAGCGTAGGGGGATTTTCTAGAGCGTTCGGCTTCAGGGTGGCCCTCTGGTTCCGGGTGTGCATGCCTGCTGGATCATTGTGAATTACACCCTGAATGGAACCATCTTATCCCAATCCATCTGGATTTTCATCGTCTTCAGTTCCATCTATAGGGTTAACATCCATGATGTTGACAGATGCAGAATACGAGGTGGAGGAGGTGTCATCTTCCAAGTAGGAAGAGGACCTTCCGCACCTCACACTGGTTTCCCCCCTTTTATCCCAGGATTTTCTTTGGGTTTATTGATGAAGGGTGGTGCGGAAGGATCCTTGGTGTGACCTTATGGCACGCCTCCCTCTTGGAGGGGATGATGTTTCAAAGGAAGGTGATGGACAGGATCCTCATCTTCCGACGACCCTCCCCAAATGAGAGAATACTGATTCTCATGGGGGAGGTTGTTGTTGAGGTAAAATTGACCCCATCCCTGGGGGATGGGGTTGGATCCATTCCTTAGGTGTCATGTCTCTTCCCATTTTTTATATTCTTACATGGATAATTTGTTGTTAAAAATGCCCCCAACCCTGTAGGCTGGGGTTGGTCCCATATTGTGGCAGTTACTGCTGCTATCTCTTCCTTCCTGATCTCGCGTGCTCCCATTCAAGGGTGATCTAGACTTGGTGTTGAGTTCACCTGTGAATTAATTCCTTCTAGGGTGGTAATCATTGATCACTGATAGGATTTTCTTGGGCGATAAGCCTACCAAATGTTTTCGGTATCCTAATTCAGGATTTCTTGAATGACTCACTCTCGTTGGTCCTAATTCATTTGAGACTTACTTAAGGCTTGTTTTTGTTGGATGTGCCACCTCTCCTAAACAGGGACTTCGTTTGACTGTTGTCTTGACATTATGGAATTTCAATACCTTAAGCCGAATGGGTTTTGTTGGATGGGAAGTGGAGTGAAATGCAGAGACCCATGTTCTCCCCATTCACAGATATTAACTCTCTTTGGAGTGTCATTAATAAGGTGACACAATTTGTGCAGTGCACAGAGGCATGTTGACTCAAGGTCCCTTTTGCGCCTCTCTAATCACGGTCGTTGCACCGAAGAAAGGTATTGTAGGTTAATGTGATGCGGGAGATATCCTATTTTCTTGACTTGATCTACATACCCTTCATATGGTATGAAGTTTAATTTCAACTGGCGAAGGGTTGTACAAATATTGGAGCGGATGATGGACGGGTGTCCCCCAGTTGGAACGAGTGAGAATGCTCGATCCAGTTTCCCTTGTATCGTGGGATAAATCTGAAGACCCTCTTGGGTGGAAGCAGGGATGCAAATCTGCTCCGAGGTGGCTATCTCGTCTCTTAGACGAGTCATCTCAATTGGGGATATGGGATCACGGTCCCGAGTCCTTGCTATTTCTGCCGATGCAATTACTTTTTGGAAATTCTGCAAGATATGATCTGAGATCAATACCAACTCCTCCATCATATACAAGATATGTATAGAGACATCCTTGGCTAGAATGAGTATGAGGTCCCATTCACTATCGGAGTAGAAATGTCCTACTCCGGTCCTCCAGTGGTCAGTGGATAGTAATGATTATCCTGTATTAGGGTAGGTGAACGAGTCTGACCCTGTGCTAGGATATTCCAGCTTACTTCTCTGTTTTCCACCACATCAGGATGAAATACTTTACTTGCATCCATAGTGAGTTGTCCCTGCATATGTTGGAATCCCACTATATCGAGTCGGTGATCTATGTTGGTAGGGAGATGTTCCCACCTGTTGATTGCCACCATATCAGGATGACGGGCATCAGGAGCATCTGCGAGGAGCTGGTCCTGTAGGCACTAGATTTCCACCATGTCTGGTTGGTGGTATTCATGTTCCCAGACAGAGAGAGGCACCTGCTAGGTCGGTTCCATCCTGTATGGGAGACAGTCTTGACGAGGCTCGGCGGGGATGCACGCTTGCTCGTAGGTTGTCTTTATGTCGGGATTTCGGGATTTGGAAGAGAAGATAGGTGCATGGGCCTACCTATGATATGTATCTATGTCTAAGTAGTGGAGTTCTTCCTCAGGAACAAGGGTGATGACATGTTCCAGGTTGTATATTCGCCGCCCTAGGTGGGCGGTCTGAGGGGCTGGAGCTTGGGGAGCGCGGTCGTGGATCCTCTGGGTGGTATCCTCTTCGGGGTGAGGATAAGAGGTCGCGATGTTGTTGTGGAGACGTATTCTAGTGGGGGCCTTAGAGAAGAACCCCTTTCCAGTAGGGATGAAGTCATTAGCATCGACCTCATCCACCTCCCTAAGATAAGGGCGGTATTCATTGTCTTGTTTTGGGGAAAAGGTCCCGAAACGGTTTGAGACAGCTACAAGGGCCACCTGGATCTTCTCCTTCGGTCACTGCTGGGAAAGAGGCCAATGGGACTTAACCAACTGGAGGGTGTACATAGCCACCTCCATATTTGAGAGAGTACCGTTCAGGTGGTACTCTTGGATCAGTGTGTTTGAGACCCAGCGTTGAAGACGTTGGGTGGGTGACGAGGTCCTCTACCGATTGAGAGGCCCGATATTCACGTTGATCATTGTGTGTGTCTATCAAATCCTTCAAGACACTATTGGATTGAAGGAAGCTATGCTGTGTACCTGTAAAACATTTGGAAAGCACTAATAGAAAAACTCATCAATGTAGCATCTCATAAACCCATGGGTAATTAATGACCTTGCTTGGACCTCCTTTTGAGATTGAAAGGGGGCGCGAAGTGGGTTATTTCACCACCACAGTTGAAGGCTCACGGTCGGGTTCATTCTTGTTTTGGTTAAAGAACGAACAAGATGGATTGTCATATATTAATCATTCTTTTATTGTTATGGAGAATTCTAGATTAGGGTAAATCTGTCATGCTTGTTAAAGATTCATGTCGGGTTCACCGTTTTTGTTTCACAGGGAAGGGGACATGATCAGTTCCCATGTCTGATTAAAGGGATTTGGTGTTGTTTAATTATTTATATCAGGTTCCCTATCTTTATGAGTTCTCCTGGTCTCTAACGGGTTTATTCACGGATCCAGAAACTCCCAACAGTTCTTGTATCCAACGATCCATGGACCTTATTTCCAAAGGGAGGTGCTCGTTGGTTGGTATGGCCAATTACACTTAAAAAACTCACATTGGTCAAGAGGATGTGAAGTCGGGCTTATCGCACACTTTTGGGGGGAATTATTGCCTTTTACATAACTCTCTAATAGATTTAAGATATGTTCATATGTTCAAGAATCTTTATTTTATCCCCAAGAATAGTATACACAGATTACCCCTGGGTTGTAAGTCACAGGTATACATAGGGATACAAAACCGTCTACATCCGAGGTTTACCATCCCCCATTGGATTAGCGATTTTTGGGGAAGTTTGAGTTTGTTTAGACAGCACTGGTCTCAAGCCTTATAATTTGGCGCTCTGGAGTTTATTTCCATCCAGGGGGGATAGAGAGTAACTTCAGCATCTGGATTGAACCCGTAATACATACTTCCTACATATCCTCGTGAGAGGAATCAGAATACACATAGTTCATTGGTGTGGGGATTATGCCTGAAAGATGCCCATCTGATGGGAACAGAATTGGGTGGAAACTTTTGGAGTGGGCACCCTTTTGAGATTATTTCATCTCGTAGGCATCCAACGTATTCTGATTTGGTCAGGAATCAGAGTTCTCATAGTTCATAAAATGTGGGGCATACGTGTGGAAGCTTCCCATTTGAGAAAACATGATTGGGTGGACCCTTTATGTATGGGAACCCTTTTGAGTTGGGCCTTCTGGAAGGTGTCCTACGTATCCTGATTTGATCAAGAATTAGAGTTCTTGTATTTCATAAAATGTGGGGCATACACGTTGAAGCTATCCATTTGAGAAAACATGATTGGGTGGACCCTTTATGTATGGGAACCCTTTTGAGATCAGGCCTTCTGGTAGGCATCATATGTATACTGATTTTATCAAGAATCAGATTTATCATAGTTCAAAAAATGTGGGGCATGCTAGTGGAAGCTTCCCATTTGAGAAAACATGATTGGGTGGACCCTTAATGTATGGGAACCCTTTTGAGATCAGGCCTTCTGGTAGGCATCCTACGTATCCTGATTTGATCAGAAATCAGAGTTCTTGTAGTTCAGAAAGTGTGGCTGCGTCATAATCCTTACAAACCTCAAAGTCCACATGAGTCATGCTTAGTGTGAGAAACAAGAGGATGTGAAATATTTGACAATTCATGCGCCTCCTGCCCTGTTGGTGGAAGAGGGAGATCCCACGGTGGAAGAGGTCGGGGTGACTGTGGGTGAGGGCATGAAACAATGAACATTATTGAATGAAATGGGAAAGGTTATTGACATCTGGTAAGGATGGTGTGGGGATTACTCCAAGAGGGATTCCCAGACACTCTCTTCAGGGTGGGGAGAAGTGCTCACCGCTGGCACTCCTTGAATGGAAAAGTGAGCGGGATCCCTCAATCCTGAAGGGTGGAGAGGTAGAAATGGGCTCTTGGGATCAGAATTTGCACTACTGTGGGTATGTGAACCCATGAATGCTCCAAATGTCTATTAAAGGGATGGGGTAACCCCATTTTATCAGCCTACCGTGGGTATGTGAACTCAGGAGGGTGTGCTATTGTGCCCGAAGGTTTCAGCATACCGGTCTGGTGGCTTTGGGAGAGGCCTTGGCTTGGTGCTGATGGATAGGCTAATGAGGGGATTTTGGAGGGTTGGACTAAATTGGAAGGGCCTTATATGACTCGGGGGATGGAAACACTAAAGGCCTTGGTAGGAAATATGTCCATATGAGGACTGGTGCTCTTTGCATAGGTAGGTGCTATGTGGATGGAGAGGTCATCCATGTACCAGTGTGGTACACGAACTGAGGGGCATCCTGCATACCAGAGTGGTACGTGACTTCGAGTTTGGTTCGCGTACCAAATTGGTACGTAGAATTGGAGACTTCTTGAGTGGTGGTAGCTGGGAGCTGCGCTGCTCAGGGCTTCACCTACGTAGGAGGGTGCTACGTTGTGCGCTAGATCGAATAAGGGGCATAGGATCCCTGGTTCGCAGGGAGTGCATCCATGTCCATGGTCCATAGTTTACCAATTTTAGGTTCACGGTTTATCAATTTACTTATGCATTCTACAGTTCTTAACAATTCGTCCCCAGTTTATACTTGTTTCTATTTCGCAAATCGAAACATTGTAGTCCGCGAAATCCTAAGCTCCCGAAAGCCTCTTCTTTCTCTAAAAGATGATCGCCAAGAATCTGATCCTCCATTAGCCAATCCCTTTCTTCTCCACCTTGAAGTCCTTTTATAGATGGGGTAAAGGGTCGTATCTATGGTCATACGACATGTTTTGTGGAGGCCCATGATAGGAAACCTGGCCTATGGATGAATTAGTCAACCCAAGGTTCACGAGGTATATTGAATGCACCTCACCCGGGAACCAACTCTGTCACGGAGGTGCTTCACGGCCACGCAGGGTTCCGCCTTCGTTTTGCGAAAGACGTTGTGCATGGCGGGGGTCGGTCTGCGTCTGCATATCGGTCTAGCCACACTTTACTAGCCAATTGGTTCACGCCTATGTAGGAGCTCTACCTCGATTTCAAAAACGACGTCATCCGCGAGTGGCGTGGTTCGCCGAACCGGCCGCTTACCATTGATGATGAACTGATACGTGGACTGGTTAGGTCCTTTACCATTTCTTATAAACATTCTTCATATTTTGTCCATATTATTGATGAAGGTTGGGTAGATTATTACACCCATTTTAAGGGAGTATCTTACTTCCCTTCTGTGGATTTTTTAGGACCCTAGAGGGACTTATGGGCCTAATGGGCCTAAAGGGACTAATGGGACTAATGGGACTAAGTGTACTAATGGGACAATGGGCCTAAGTTGCCTAATGTGCCTAATGTGCCTAAGTGGCCTAAGTGGCCTAAGTGGCCTAATCAGCCTAATTGAATGAATGTGCCTGATGGGCCTAAGTGGAATAATGGGTCGAATAAGCCGAAGAGGCTGAATGGACCTAGTGGGCCTGATGGGCCGAAGTGTCCTAACAGGCCTCATGGGCGCAATGGGCCCAAGGGGCCTAAGTGGCCTAATGGGCCAAATGGGCTTAATGGGCTTAACGAGCATAGGTACCAAATGGACCAAATGGGCCTAACTGGGCTATCGGGCCTAATGGGACTAAGGGGCCTAATGGGCCAAGGTCGCCTAATTGGATTAATGGTCTTAACGGGGTTGAGAGCCAAATGGGACAAATTGGCCTAAGGAGCCGAATGGTCCTAACTGGCCTAAGTGGCATAATGGGCCTAGGTGGCCTAATAGGTCAAAGTTTTCTAATCATCCTAATGGGCTTAATGGGCCTAGTGGGCCTAATGGACCTAAGTAGCCTAATGTGCCTAATGGGCCGAATGGGAGAAATTGGCCTAAGTGGCCTATTAGGCTTAAGTGGTCTAATTGGCCAAATGGGATTAATGAGATTAGTGGGCCTAAGAGGCCTAATGGGCCTAATGGGCCTTAGGGGCCTAATCGCCCAAATGTGCCTAATGGGCCTAAGTGTCCCAATGGGCTTAATGGGATTAATGGGCCTATGATCCAAATGGGCATAATGGGCCGAATGGGATGAATGGGCTGAATGAGCCTAATTAGCCTTAGTAGCCTAGTGGGTCGAATGGGCCTAAGTGGCCTAATGGGCCTAAGTGTCCTAATGGGATTAAGTGGCCTAATGGGCCTAAGATTTCTAATCATACAAATGGGATTAATGTGCCTAAGATAATTAATGGTACTAAGGGTCTTAATGGGTCTAATGTGCCTAAGTGGCCTAATCAGCCTCTTGGGATAATAGGCTTAGTGGGCCTAAGTGGTTGAATTGGCCTAATGGGCCTAAGTGGCCCATCGGACTAAGTGGCCGAATAGGCCTAAGTGTCCTAATGGACCCAATTGGCCTAATGGTCCTAAGTTTCCTAAGTTACCTAATGGGCCCAATGGGCATAAGTGGCAGAATTCCTGATGGGCCTAATGGGCCTAATTGGAATGATGGGCCTAATTGGACTCAATGGCCTCATGGGCCTAAAGGGACATAGTGGCCCAATGGGTCTTAATGTATTTATGGTCATAATGGACCTAATGGGCCTAATGGGACGAATGGAAAAAATGGACCTAGTGGGCCTAATGGGCCTAAGTAGCTGAATGGGCCTAGGTGGCCCAATGGGCCTAATGGGACGAATGAGCATAGTGGAAAATGGGCCTAATGGTCCTAATTTGCCTAATGGGAGTAATGAGACAAAGTGGCCTAATGGGACTAATGGTCCCAATGGGCCTAAGTTTTCTAATGGGCATAATGAGCCTAAGTGGCCTAATGGGCCTAATGGGCTTAACGGGACTAAGTTCCCTAATGGGTCTGATGAGCCTAAGCGGCCTAAGCAGCCTAGTGGGCCTAAGTGACCTAATGGTACCAATGGGTCGAAGTGGCCTAATGGGCCTAGGTGTCCTAATGAGACTAGTGGGCCTAATGAGCCTAAGTGGCTGAATGGGCGTAATGGGTCGAAGTGGCCTAATGAACCGAATGGGCATAATGTGATTAGGGGGCCTAATGGGACTAAGTGGCTTAAGTGGCCTAATGAGACAAATGGGCCTAAGTTACCTAATGATCCAAATGGTCCTAGTGGGCCTAAGTGTATTAATGGGCCTAATGGGACCAAGTGGCCTAATGGACCTAATGGGCCTAATGGGACTAATTTCTTAAGTGGCCTAATTGGCCTAATTGACCTAATTGGCTAAATGAGGATAATGGTTCTAATGGGCCTAAGCGGCCTAATGGACCTATTGGGTCTAAGATGACTAATGGGCCTAAGGGGCCTAACGGGACTCATGGGCCTCATGGGCCTAAGTGGCCCCATGGGCCTAAGTGGCTTCATGGGCCTCATTGGCCTAAGTGGCCTAATGGGTTTAATGGGGCCAAGGGGTCTAACGGGTTTAACAGTCCTAATGGGATGAATGGGATTAACGGTACTTAGTGCTAAATGGGCATAATGGGCCGAATGGACCTAAAGGTCTGAATTGGCCTAATGGGCCTAAGTGACCTAATGGGCTTAATGGGCTTAAGTGGCCTAATGGGCATAATGGGGCTAGTGGGCCTAAGGGGTGTAATAGGCCTAAGTAGACGAATGGGGCTAAGGGGCCTAATGAGCCTAAGTGACCTAATGAGACTAGGTGTCCGAACAGGATTAATGGACTTAATGGGCCTAGGGGCCAAATGGGCATTATGGGCCTAATGGCCTAATGGGTCCAATGGGTCTAAGTGGACTAATCTTCCTAATGGGTCTAAGTGGTCTAATGGGAAAAATGGGCCTTAGTGGAATAATGATCCTAGGTGGCCCAATGGTCTTAATGGTCTTAATGGGCCTAGGGGCCAAGTGGGCCTAATGGGCCGAATGGGCCTAATTAGCCTAAGTGGCTAAATGGGCCTAAGTGGCCTGATGAGCCAAAGTTTTCTAATTGGCCTAATGGGATTAATAGGCCTAATGGTCTTAATGGTCTTAATGGGACTAAGTGGCCTAATGGACCGAATGGGCCTAATTGGACTAATGGGCCTAATCGACCCAATGGGCCTAAGGGGTCTAATGGGCCAAAGTTGCATAATCAACCTAATGGGTTTAATTGGCCTAACGGGCCTAATGGGAAGAATGGGTCTAAGTGGCCTAATCATCCTAATGGGATTAGTGGGCTAAGTGGACGTAAGTGGCCTAATGATCCTAATGGGCCTTAGTGTCCTCATTGGCCTAGTGTGCCTAAGTGGTCTAATGGGCATAAGTGGCCTAATGGGCTTAATAGGAAAAAGAGGCCTAGGTGCCAAATGGGCCTAATGGGTCGAACGAGCCTAATGGGTTGAATGGGCCTAATTAACCTAAGTGTCCCAATGGGCCTAATTTTCCTAATGTACCTATGTTTCCTAATCGGCAAAATGGGCTTAATGGGCCTAAGGGGTCTAATGGACTGAATGGGCCTAAGTGGTCTAATGGTCCTAAATGGACTCATCGACCTAATGGGATTAATGGTCCAAGGAGGCATAAGTGGCCAAATGGGCCTCAATGGCCTAATGGGACTAATGGGCCGAAGTGGCCTAATGGGCCTAAGTGGCCTAATGGGTTGAATGGGCCTAAGTGGCCTAATGGACCTAAGTGGCCTAATTGGCCGAATGGGCCTAAGTGGCCTAATGGGTTTAATGGACCTAAGTAGCCTAATGGGTTTAAGTGGCCTAATGGGCCGAGGTGGCTAAATGGGCCTAATGGACATAATGGGCCTAAGTTGCCTAAGTGGCTTAATGGGCCTAATGGGACTAAGTGGCCTAATGGGCCTAAGTTGCCTAAGTGGCCTAATGGGACTAATGGGCCTAAGTGGACTAATGGAACTCAATGGACTAATGGAATTAAGTGGCCTAAATGGACTAATGGGTCTTAGTGGCCTAATGGGCCTAATTGGCATTAATGGCCTAATGGGACTAATCGTCCTAAGTGGCTTAAGTGGAATAATGGGACTAATCATCCTAAGTGGGTTAATGGGCCTAAGTGGCCTAATTAGCTTAATGGGCCTAAGTGGCCTAATGGGCTTGATTGGCCTGATGGTCCTAACAGGCCTCATGGGCCTAAGTAGCCTAATGAGGTGAATAGGCCTTAGTGGACTAATGGGCATGATGGGCATGATGGGCCTAAGTGGTCTAATGAGCTGAATGGGCCTAAGTAGTCAAATGGGCCTAATGAGCCTAATGAACCTAAGTGGACTAATGGTCCTCATGGGCATGATGGTCCTAATGGGCCCAAGTGGCCTAATGAGCCGAATGAGCCTGAGTGGCCTAATGAGTCTGATGGTCTTGATGGGCCGAATGGGCCGAATGGGTCTAAGTGGCTGAATGGGCCTTATGGGCCAAATAGGCCTAAGTGGCCTAATGACCCGAATTGGCCTAAGTGGCCTAATGTGAGTAATGGGCCTAAATGGCCTGATGGGCTATATGAACCTAATGGGACTAATGGGCCTTAGTGGACTCATGGGACTGATGGACTAATGGGAATCATGGGCCTAAGTGGCCTAATGGTCCTAATGGGCCTTAGTGGCCTAATGGGCCTAATATAGCTAATGGGCCTAAGTAGCCTAATGGGCCTAATGGTTCTCATTAGCTTAATGGGCCTAAGTGTCCTAATGGGACTAGTGGGCCTAAGTTTCCTAATGAGATGAATGAGCCTAATTGGCCTAATGTCCCTAAGTGACTTAATTGGCGTGATGGTCCTTAGTGGACTCATGGGCCTAATGAGACTAATGGGCTTTAGTGGCCTGAGTAGTCGAATAGGCCTAAGTGGCCTAATGGTCATAATGGGCACGATGGTCCTGATGGGCCTAATGGGACTTAGTGGCATAGTTGTCTTCATAGGCCTAATTGGCATGATAGGTCCAATGGGCCTCAGTGGCCCAATGGGCCTTATGGGACTATGTGGCCTAATGGGCCGAATGGGTATAAGTGGCCTAATGGGATTGATGGGCCTAATGGACCTAATGGGCCTAATGGGCCTCACTGGTCTAAGTGGTTCAATGGGCCCCATGGGCCTTAGTGTTCTAATGGTTTAAGTGAGCCTAATGAGCCTGATTTTCCAAATGGGCCTTAGTGGCCCAAATGTGCCTAATGAGCCTAATGGGATTGGTAGGCCCAATGGGGATAATGGGCCCAAGTGGCCTAATGGTCCCAATGGGTATAAGTTCCCTAATGGGCCTAATGGGCCTAATGTCCCTAATGGGCCTAAGTGGCCTAATGGGCCTAATGGGATGAATGGGCCTAAGTGGCCTAAGTGGCCTAATGGGCATAATGGGCCTAAGTGTCCTAATGGGCCTAAGTATCCTAATGGGTCTGATGGGATTAATGGGTCAAATGAGCCTCAATGGCCGAATGGGCCTTATGGTCCTGATAGGACCAATGTGGATAATGGGTCTAATGGAAAGAATGGGCCTAAGTGGCTTAATGGGATCAATGGGCCTAAGTGTCTGAATGGACCTAATAGGCCTAATGAGCCTAAGTTGTTGAATGGGCCTAATGGACCTATGTGGCAGAATGGGCCTAATGGTCCTAAGTGGCCTCATGGGCCTAATTGGTCTAACTGGATGAATGGGCCTAATGGGACTCATGGGCCTAATGGGCCTCAGGGGCCTAAGTGGCCTAACAGTCCTAGTAGGCCTAATGAGCCTAATTCACTTAATGGACCTAATGTTTTTAAGTGGTATAATGGGCCAAATGGGCCTAATACGACCAGTGGGCCTAAGTGGCCAATGGACCTAATGGTCCGGATGGGCCTAGGTGGCCTAAGTGGCCAAATCTGCATAATCGAACAATTATGCCTAATGGGCCTAAGTGGTTGAATGGGTCATATCGGACTAGGTGGGTGAATGGGCCTAAGTAGCCCACTGGGCCTAATTTTTATGGGTGTCTGAATGGGCCTAATGGGCTTGATAGGCCTAAGTGGATGGCCTAATGTGCCTGATAGGCCTAAGTGGCATCATGGGCCTAATGGGCATCATGGGCCTAAGTGGGCCTCTTAGGCCTCATGGACCTAAGTGGCCCAATGGGAACAAGTTTCCTAATGGTTCTAATGAAACCAAGGGGCCTAATGGACCTAATGAGATTAATGGGCTTAACATGACTAGGTGCTAGATGGTCTGAATGGTCCTAATGGACCTAAGTTGACTAATGGGCCTTAATGACCTAAGTGGCCTAATCGACCGAATGGTCTTAATGGTTCTAATTGGAATAATGGTCTTAATGGGCCTAAGTGTGCTAATAGAGCTAAGGGGCTTAATTAGCCTATGTGGATCAATGGGCCTGGGTGGCATAATGGGATAAATGGGCTTAATTGGCCTAGGGAAAAAATGGTCCTAATGGGTTGAATGGGCCTTAGCGGCCTAATGGACCTAAGCAGCCTAATGGGACTAAGTGGCATAATCGGCCTAAATATCATAGTGGGCCAAAAGGGCCTAATGGGCCTAAGGGGCCTCATGGGCATAAGTTGTCTATTGATCCAAGGTGGCCTAATGGGCTTAATGGGCTTAACGGGCCTAGGGTCCAAATAGGCCAAATGGGCCTAATTGGCCTCAGTGGACTAATGGGCCTAATGGGATTAATGGGTCGAAGTTTTCTAATGGGAAAAGTTACCTAATCGGCCTAATGGGAATAATGTGCCCAATTGGCCGAATGGGCCAAATGGGCCTAAGTATCCTAATGGGACAAAGTTGCCTAATCGGCCTAATGGGCTTAAGGGGCATAATGGGTCTAATTATCCTAAGTGGCCAAATCAGCCTAATGGGCTTAATGGTCCTAGTGTCCCTAAGTGGCCTAATGGACCTTAGTTTCCTAATCGGCCTAATGGGGCTAAGTGGCATAATGGGCCTAAGTGGCCTAACGAGCTTAATGGGTTCAATGGGTATAGGGACCTAATGGGCCTAATTAGATGAATGAGCCTAATTAGCCTAGGTGGCCTAATGAGCTGAATGGTCCTATGTGGCCTAATGGGCCTAAGTTGCCTAATCGGTCTAATGGGATTAATAGGACTAAGGTGCCTAATGGGCCTAATGGGCGTAATGAGCCTAAGTGGACTAACGGGCCTAAGTAGCCTAATCGGCCTAATGGACATAATGGGCCTAGTGGGCCTAAGTGGCCTTATGGGCCTAATAGGCCCAAGTGTCTTGATCGGTCTAATGGGCATAAGTGGCCTAATAGGCCTAAGTGTCCCCATGGGTATAATGGGCCTAAGTGGCCTAATGATTTTAATTGGCCTAATTAGCCCAATGGGACTAATGGGAACATTTGGCCTAATGGGCCTAATGGGCCTAAGTGGCATGATATGGCCAATGGGCCTAAGTGGCCTCGTGGTCCTTAAGTACCTCAGTGTCCTAATGGGCCTTAGTGGCCTCACGGCCCAAATAGGCCTAATGAGCCTAATGGTCCTAAGTGTCCTATGTGGTCCAATGGTCCTATTGGGCTATATGGTCCTAATTTTCCTAATGGGCCTAATGGTACTAAGTGGTCGAATGGGCCTAATAGCCTAATGAGCCTAATGTGTTTAATGGGCCTAAGTGACCTAATGGGCCTAATGAGCCAAATTGGCCAAATGTGGGTAATGATCCTAGGTGGCCTAATGGGTCTAAATGGCTTGATGGGTCGAATGGGATGAATGGTCCAAATGGGCCTAAGTGGCCCAATCGTCCTAGAGGGCCTAATGGGCCAAAGTGGCCTAATGGACTAAGTGGACGAATGGGCCTAGGTGGCCTAATGGGGCTAATAGGACTAAGTGGCCGAATGGGCCTATGTAGCAGAATGGGCTTAAGTGGCCCAATAGGTCTAATGGGACTAATGGGTGTAAGTGGCCTAATGGGCATAATTTTCCAAATGTGCCGAAGTGGCTGAATGGTCCTAATGGGAAGAATCAGTCGAATGGGCCTAAGTGGTATAATGGGACTAATGGGCTTAAGTGGCCTAATGTGCCTAATGGACCTAAGTGGCCTCATGAGCCTAATGGGGCTAAGTGGTCTAAGTGGTCTAATCGATCTAATCGACTGAATGGGCCTAATGAGCCTAAGTGGCCTAATGGTCCCAAGTTTCCAAATGGGCATATTGGGCCTTAGTGGCCCAATGGGACAAAATTGCCTAAGTGGCCTAACGGGCCTAATGGGACAAATGGGATGGATGGGCCTAATGGAACTAAGTGGCCTAATGGGCCTAATTGGTCAAATGAACCTAAGTGGATGAATTAGTCTAAGTGGCCCAAATAGGCCTAATGGCCCGATTGGGGCTTAGGAACCGAATGGGCCTAAGGTGTCGAATGGAAAAAACATGCCGAATGGGCTGAAGTGAACTAATGGGCCTAAGTGGCCTAATGGGCCTAATGGCCTGAATGGGTCTAAGGGGCCCCGTGGGATGAATAGGCCTAATGGGCCAATGTGGACTAATGGGACTAATGGTCCTAGCAGGTCTAAAGGGCTTAATGGGTCTAATGGGCCAAATTTTCCAAATGGGACAAATGGGTCAAAGTGGCCTAATCGGCCTAATGGGCCTAAGTGGCCTAATCGGCCTAATGGGCCTAAGTGGCCTAATGGCCTAAGTTTCATAATGGAAAAAAGTGGCATAATGGGACTAATGGGCCAAAGTTGAATAATGTGCCTAAGTGGCCTAATGGGCCTAAGTGGCCTAATGGGCCTAATGGACCTAAGTGGCCTAAGTGGCCTAATGGACCGAAGTGGCATAATGGGCCTAATGGGCCTAAGTGGCCTAATGGGGCGAAATGGCCTAATGGGCCTAAGTGGCCTCATGGGAATAATGGGCCTAAGTGGCCTAATGGGCCTAATGTTCCTGATGGCCCGAATGGGCCTAATGGGTCCAATTGGATGAAGTGGCCTAATGTGCCTAATGGACCTAAGTGGCCTCACGGGCGTAATGGGACTAAGTGGCCTAATGTTCCAAATGGGCCTAATGGGTCTAAGTGGGCTAAGGGGCTTAATGGGACTAATGGTCCTAAGTGGCCTAATCGACCTAATGGGCTTAGTGGGTCGAAGTTTACTGAGGGACCTAATGCTCCAAAGTGGCCTAATGGCCTAAATGGGCCAAAGTGGCCTAGTGGGCCTAAGTGGCCTAGTGGGCCTAATGGGCCTAAGTGGCCTAATGGGCCTAATGGAATTAATGCGCCTAAATGGACTAATGGACATAATGAGACAAAGTGGCCAAAGTGGCCTAATGGGCCAAAGTGGCCTAATCGACCTAATGGGCCTAAGTAGACTAATGGGCCTAAGTGGCATAATGGGCCTAAAAGGCCTAAGTGACCTAATGGTTCTAATGGGCCTAAGTGTCCTGATGGGCCTAATGGGTCCACATGGCCTCATGGACCTAAAGGGATTAAGTGGCCTCATGGGCATAATGGGCCTAAAGGGATTAGGGGGGGCTAAGTGGCCTAATGGGCCTAATCAGCCTTATGGGCCTAAGTGCCAAATGGGCATAGTGGGCTTAAGTTTTTTAATGGGACCAATAGGACTAATGGGCCTAATTGGCCTAAGTGGTGTAATGGGATTAACTGACCTAATCAACCTAATGGGCCTAATGGGTGTAATGGGATTAAGTACTCGAATAGGCCTAATTGTCCTAATGGGCCTAAGGGGACTAATGCACTGAATGGGATTAAGTGGCCTAATGGGCCTAATGGGCCTAAGTGGCCTATTGGGCCTAAGTGACCTAATCAGACTAATGGACCTAATGGTCATAATGAGCCTAAGTGGTCGAATGGGTCTAATTGGCCAAATGGTCCTAATGTTTCCAATGGTTCTAATGGGAATAAGAGGACTAGGTGGTGGAATTGGACTAATGGGCCTAATGGGATTAAGTGGCATAATGAGCCTAATGGGCTGAATAGATCGAACAAGCCTAATGTGCTAAGTAGGCCTAATGGGCCTAAGTGGGCTAATGGGTCTAATGGGTCAAATGGGCCTAAATGGCCAAATGGGCCTAATGGTCCTAAGTGGCCTAATGGGCCAAATGGGACAAATGTGCCTAGTTGTCCTAATGGGCCTAAATGACCTAATGAGCCTACTGGGCCTAAGTGACATAATGAGCCTAAGTGAACTAATGGGCCTAATGAGACTAATGGGTTTATGTGGACTAATATTCCTAAGAGTCCTAATGGGATTAATGGGCCTAATGGGAATAATGAGTATAATGGGATTAATTGGACTAAGTGGCCAAATGGGCCTAAAGGTCCTAATGGGCCTAAGTGGCCTAATTATCCCATTGGTCCTAAGCAGCGTAATGGGCTGAACGGGCCTAACAGACCTATGTTGCCTAAGGGGACTAAGTGGACTAATGGTCCCGATGGGCCTAAGTGGCCTAAAGGGACAAATTAGCCTAATGGGGATAATGGGCCTAATAGGACGAATGGGGCTATGTGGCCTAATGGGCCTACATGGCCAAATGGGAATAAGTGGACTAATGGGCCTAAAGAGCCTGATAGGACAAAGGGGCCTAATGGGACTAAGTGGCATAATCCTAGCCTAACGAGCCTAAGTGGTCTAATGGGTTTAATGAGTGCAATGGGACTAAGTGGCATAATGGGCCTAATGGTTATAAGTGGCCTATGGGACGAATGGGATGAATCGACCTAATGGGACTAAGTGGTCTAATCGGCCTAAAGGGCCTAATGGGACAAAGCAACCTAATGTGCCTATGTGGCATAATCGGCCTAATGGGCCCAATGAGCCTTAGTGGCCTAATGGGCCTAAGTGGCATAATCATAACCAAATGGGCCTAAGTGGCCTAATGGGCCCAATGGGCCTAAGTGTACTAATGGTTTTAATGGACCTAAGTGGCCGAATGGGACAAATGGACTGAATGGGACAAATTGACTAAATGGGCCTAATGGGCCTAAGTGACCTAATGGGCCTAAGTAGCCTAAAGGGTCGAGTGGGCCAATGGGCCTAATGGGCCTAAGTGTCAGAATGGACCTGATGGCTTGAATGGGCCTAATGGTCCTAATTGACCCAATTTGCCTAATGGGCCTAAATTTCCTAATGGGCCAAATAAGCCTAAGTGGCCTAATGGGCCTAATAGGTCAATTAGGACTAAGTGGAATAATGGGCCTAATGGGCCTAAGTAGCCTAATGGGATGAATGGGCCTAAGTAGCCTAACAGGTCGAATGGGCCTAATGGGCCTAATTGGCCTAAGTGGTCGAATGAACCTAATGGGTTGAATGGGCCTAATGGTCTTAATTGGCTTAAGTTTTCTAATGGGCCAAAATTACCTAATGGGCCAAATGGTCCTAAGTGGCCCAATGGTCCTAAGTGGACCAATGGTACTAAGTGGCCTAATGGGCCTAATAGGTCAATTAGGCCTAAGTGGTGTAATGGTCCTAATGACACGAATGGGTTTAAGTTGCCCAATGGGCCTAATGGGAAGAATGGGCCAAAGTTTCTGAATGGGCCTAATGGGTCGAAAAGTCTTAATGGGCTGAATGGGCCTAATGATCCTAATGGGCCTAAGTGGGCTAATAGTCTTAATGGGCCTAAGTGGCCTAATGGACCTAAGTGGCCTAATGATTCGAATGGGCCTAATGGATCGAATGGACCCAATGGTCCAAAATGGCCTAGTGGGGTGAATTAACCGAATGGGATGAATTGGCTGAAGTGGCCTAATGGTTCAACTGGACTAAAGTGGCTTATTAGGCCGAATGGGCCTCAAGGGTCCAATGGGCGTAATGGGCTGAATGGTCCAAATGGGACTAAAGGGTCCAATGAGCCTAATAAGCCTAATTATCTGAATGGGTCGGATGGGTCTAATGAGATTAGTGGGACAAAGTGGCTTAATGGACTTACTGGGCCAAATGGACCTATTGGACCTAATGGACCTAATGGGCCTAAGTGGCCTAATGGTCTCAAGTGAAAAAATGGACTTAATGCGCCTAATGGGAGGAATGGGCATAATGGGCCTAAGTGAACCAATGGGACTAATGAGATTAAGTGTCCAAATGGGCATAATGGACTAATGGGCCTAATGGGCCTAAGTGGTCTAATGAGCCTAAGTGGCCGAATGGGCTGAATGGGCCTAATGGGCCTAATGGTTCGGATGGACCTAATGGGCCTAAGTGGACTAATAGGACAAAGTGGTCTAAGGGGACCAATGGGCCTAACAGGCTGAAGTTACCTATTGGGCCAAATGGGCCAAATGGTTCAAAAAGGCCTAAGTTCCCTAAAGGGCCTAAGTGCCCTAATGGGATGAAGTGGACTAATGGACATAATGGGCCTAAGTTTTATAATAATATTGAGGGGCCTAGGTTGACTAATGGTCCAAAGTGAACGAATGGGCCTAAAGGGCCTAATGGGCATAATGAGCATAATGGGTCTTAGTGGCCAAATCAGCCTAATGGGCAAAATGGGCCTAAGTGTTTGAATGAGCCTAAGTGGACTAATGGGATGAATGGGACTAATGGTTCTAATAGACGTACAAGGCCTAATGGGCCTAATGGTCCTACTAGGCCTAATGGGCCTACTGGGCCTATTGGGCCTAATGGGCCTAATGGGCCTAAGTGGCATAATGTGCCTAAGTGGCATAATGTGCCTAAGTGGCCTAATGGGCATAAGTTGCCTAATGGTTCTAATGATCCTAAGTGGCCTAATGGGTTTAATGGGACTAAGTGGCCTAATGGGACAAAGTGGTTGAATGGGCCTAATGGGATTAATGAGAATAATGGGCTGAAGTGGCCAAATAGGCCAAATGGGCCTAAGTGTCCTCATGGGCCTAATGGGACACAGTGGACTAATGGGCCGAATTCACCTATTAGGCCTAAGTGGCCTAATGGGACAAAGTGAATAAATGGACATATGGGCCTAATGGGCCTAATGGGCCTAATGGACCTAATGGGCCTAAGTGGCCTAATGGGCCTAATGATCCTAATGGGCCAAAGTGGACGAGTGGGCATAATGGGCCTAATGAGACAAACTGTCCAAATGGTCCTAATGGGTCTAAGTTACCTAATGGACCTATTGGGCCTAAGTGTCTTAATGGGCCTAATGGGCCTAATGGGCCTAAGTGTCCTAATGGGACAAAGTGGATGCATTTTCCTAATGGGCCGAATAGGCATAATGAGCCTAATTGGCCGAAGTGGTCAAATGGTTCAAATGGGCCTAAGTGGCCTAATGGGACTAATGGGACTAATGGGAAAAGGTGGGTATGATTTCACTTTTCGATTGCACTGGGTATGATTCCTTTTCGATTAAAATCATCTCTTTCTTCTCTACCACCTAGATATAATAAATCTAGACACAATTTGGAATACCTCTTTTCCCCTTTCTTCCATCAATCTTGCATGATAATTTCTCCAAATCAACTTGTGATTTATGAAATACGAATCAAAAAAGCATAGTCACATTTAATTTTATCATTGTTATTAGAATTTGATACTTCATCAAAACAAACATTTCTTCCATACCGGATCCAGTGTGAATATGATGACCATTTACTTCCAACAAGATGCATTCTCCATAGGACTTATTCTCTTTTTCTAGATAATGATCAATTCCTCATGATGATCTTTTCACATACCAGACCCAAGAAAAGTTTGATTAGTGCATTTTCTTTCAAACATCTTTGCCTCATTATAATGGACAGAGTGAGTCTGATTCTTTTGAAAACAATGGCTAGTATGATTTCCACCAAATAAAAAGTGAGGTGATTTTATTTATTTAAAATATTTCTTTGACAACAAAAGACAACACATGAAAACAAACACCTTCCTCATCAGCATGGTCCCAACAATCCCCCCTTTAGATTTTGTTGCCAACCAAGTTTCATAAATCATTGAACTTAGGCCTGTTTTGCCCATTTCCCACTTAGTCCCATTAGGGAACCTAGTCATATTAGTCCCATTAGGCCACATACACCCATTATACCCATTAGGCCACTTAGTTCCATTAGGCCCATTATCCCATTTGGCCCATTTGGCCACTTAAACCTATTAGGCCCATGACGCCCATTAAGCCACATCAACCCATTAGGCTCATTAGGCCACTTAGGAACTTAAGGCCCATTAGGCCACATCTACTCATTAGGAAACTTAGGCTACTTAGGGCCATTGGACCTGTTAGGCCCATTAGACCCATTAGGCCTATTCAGCCCATTGGGCCCATTAGGAAACTTAGGCCACTTAGGCCCATTAGACCACGTAGTCCCATTAGAACCAGAATCCCATTAGGTAGCTTAGGCCACTTAGGTCCATTAGGACACTTAGTCCCATTCGACCCATTAGGCCACTTAGATCCATTCGACCCATTAGGCCCATTAGGCCCATTAGACCCATTAGGCCGATTAAGCTACATAGGCCCATTAGACCCATTAGGACCATTAGGAAACTTAGTCCACTTAAGGCCATTGAGCCACTTAGACCCATTTTACCCATTATCCCCATTAGGAAACTTAGGAAAAATAGGCCTATTAGGCCACTTAGACCTATTAGACCCATTATACCCATTAGTCCCATTGCCCATTAGGCATGTTAGGCCACTTATGCCCATTAGGACAATTTGGCCACTTTAGCCCATTAGTCCCATTAGGAAACTTAATCCCATTAATCCCATTAGGCCACTTCTACCCATTAGGCAACTTAATACACTTAGGCCCATTTGATCCATTATGCTCATTGGGCCCATTAGGCCCATTCATCCCATTATGTGTATTAGGTAACTTTGGCCACTTAGTCCTGTTGGACCCATTAGTCCCATTAGACCCATTTGGCCCATTGGTCCCATTAGACAACTTAGGCCACTTAGGCTCGTTGGACCCATCAGGACCATTAGGTAACTTAGGCCACGTAGGCCCATTAGGCCACTTAGGCCTATTCAGCCCATTCAGTCCATTAGGCCATTTAGTCCCATTCAACCCATTCAGCCCATTAGGCCCATTAGACCCATTAGGCCGATTAGGCCACTTAGGCCCATTAGACCCATTAGACCCATTAGGCCCATTAGGAAACTTAGGCCACTTAGGCACATTCGACCACTTACACCCATTTGACCCTTTAGGCCCATTAGGAAACTTAGGCCACTAAGGCCCATTAGGCCACTTAGACCCATTGGACCCATTAATCCCATTAGACCCATTAGGTCCATTAGGAAACTTTGGCCACTTAGGGTCATTAGGCCACTGAGACCCATTAGACCCATTAGGCCCATTAGGCAACTTAGGCCACTTACACCCATTGGAACCCTTAAACCCATTACACTCATTAGGAAACTTGGGCCACTTTGACCCATTAGGAAACTTAGACCCATTGGACCCATTATGCTGAATTATCCATAATGGGCCAATTATGCCCATTAGACCCATTGGCCCCATTAGACCACTTATGCCCAATATTCCCATTAGGCCACTTAGGTACATTATGATACTTAGGCCCATTATACCCCTTAGACCCATTAGGCCCATTTTTTCCCCTTAAGACCATTTTTCCATTAGGCCCACTAGGCCTAATTGGCCATAGTGGGCCCATTCATCCCATTAGGTCACTTAGGCCCAACGGGGCCAATAATCCAATTAGGTCTATTAGGTCACTTAGGCCACTTATTCCCATTAGGACAATTAGGTCCATTAGGCACCTTAAACCCATTAGACTCATTGGACCGATTGGGCCCCTTAGGCCCATTAGGAAAATTAATCCATTGGGCCCATTATGCCCACTAGGTCACTTAGGCCCAATAATCCTAATAGTCCCATTAGGACTATTAGTTCACTTACGCCACTTAGGCCCATTAGTCCCCTTAGGCCCCTTAGGCCCCTTAGACCCATTGGTCCCATTGGTCCCATTGATCCCCTTAGGCACATTGGGCCCATTAGGCCCATTAGGTGCATTAGTCCACTTAGGACTATTTGTACACTTTGGCCCATTATTCCCCTTAGACCCATTGGGCCCATTGGGAACATTAGGTACATTAGGAAAATTTGGCCATTAGGCCCATTAGGCTGAATTGACCATAATGGGCCCATTAGGCCACTTAGGCCCATTAGGACCATTAAGCTATTAGACCTATCAGGCTAAATTAGTCATAATGGACCCATTAGTCCACTTAGGTCCAATAGTCCCATTAATACCATTAGGCCCATTAGTCCCATCAACCCACTTGGACCATTAGGCCACTTAGGCCACTGAGGTCCATTGGTAAAATTCGGCCAAGTGGACCCATTAGGTCCATTAATCCCATTAGGACCATTAAAACCATTAGGTCACTTAGGCCCAATTGGCCGATTAGGCCACTTAGACCCATTTGGCCCATTAGTCCACTTAATCCCATTAGAACCATTTAGACCATTAGGCCCATTAGGCCCATTTGGCCACTTAATTCCATTAGACTCATAAGGCCTCTTAGGCCACTTAGGCCTATTCAATCCTTATGCCCATTTGCCTATTTAGGTCAATTTAGGTAATTTAGGCCAATTTGGCTAATTATGCTATTTCAACCATTTAGGCCAATTAGGCCATTTTGGCTGTTTAGGCCAATTTAGGCCATTTAGGCCAATGAGGCCAATGAGACCAATTCAGGCTAATTAGGCCAATTTAGGCCCTTTAGGGCATTTATTCCAATTAGAAGATTTAGTCCACTTAGGCCAATTTAGGCCAATTAAGCCAATTATTCCAATTATTCCCATTATTCTAATTTGGCCAATTAGAAAATTTAGTTCATTTAGGCCATTTAGGCAAATTTTGGTCATTTAGGATAATTAGTCCATTTAGGCCAATTTAGTTCATTTAGACTATTTAGGCCAATTTAGACCATTTTGTCCAATTTGGCCAATTATTCCACTTAGGCCAATTTAGACAATTTAGACCAATTATGTCAATTAGTTCGATTAGGCCATTTAAGACGATTAGGCCAATTTTGAGCATTTGGGACAATTAGGCCAATTGTGCAATTTAGGAAATTTATTCTAATTAGTCTATTTAGGATAATTTTCTCCATTTAGGACATTTATACCAATTTAGGTCATTTAGGCCTATTTTACCAAATGGGAAAATTAGATAATTTAGGCAATTTAAGCCAATTATGCCATTTAAGCCAATTTAGTCCATTTAGACCAATTAGGCTAATTAGACCAATTTTTACCATTTAGTCCATTTAGAAAGATTAGTATATTTAGTCCAATTTATCTCATTTAGACCAATTAGGAAAATTATTCCAATTGGAAAATTCAGGCCAATTAGACCAATCAGGCCATTGAGGCCAATTTATGCCATTTATGCCAATTTAGGTAATTTAGGTCAATTTAGGACACTTAGGACAAATATACCAATTAGTTTATTTAGTCCATTTAGGAAAATTATATCAATTAGTCCATTTAGGTTATTTAGACCAATTAGACCATTTAGACCATTTAGACCAATTTAGGCCATTTTGACCAATTAGGCCAATTTAGGCCATTTAGGCTAATTTAGGCCAATTAGTCCAATTAGACCAATTAGGCCAATTAGTACATTTATTCTATTTATAAAAATTATTCCAATTATTTCATTTAGGCCAATTAATCCATTTAGTCCAATTAGGTCAATTAGACCATTTAGGCCAATTTAGGTCGTTTAGGCCAATTAATCAATTTGTTCATTTTGGTCATTTAGTCCATTTAGTCCATTTAGTCCATTTAGTCCATTTAGTCCATTTAGGAAATTTAGGAAAATTGTAAAATATAGGTTATTTTGGCCAATTTAGGTCATTTAGGCCATTTAGGCTAATTTAGGTCATTTAGGCTATTTAGGCTAATTTAGAGCATTTAAGCCAATACAGCCAATTTGTCAATTTGGGCCAATTTAGGCCATTTAGGCTAATTAGGAAAATTATTACATTTAAGACGATTTGGGAAATTTAGGCCATTTAGTCCAATTAGGCCATTTAGGCCAATTATTTCATTTAGGACAATTAGACCAATTAGACAATTTAGGGAATTTAGGTCAATGAGGCCAATTAGGTTAATTTAGTTCATTTATGCCAACTAGAACATTTAGGCCATTTAGGCCATTTAGGACAATTTAGGACATTTAGGTAAATTAGGACAATTAATCAAATTAGTTAATTTATTCAATTTAATCCAATTAGGACATTTAGGAAAATTTAGACCATTTAGACCAATTAGGCCAATTAGGCCAATTTTGGTCATTTAGGCCAATTTAGGCAATTTAGGACAATTTGGCCATTTAGGACATTTGGATAATGTACTATGAAGGGACACACAATATATAGACTTTCAGGTATGAGTAATTGAAAGCAGATGTGGCTTCTTCTCATGAAGTTCGCACTTGGTAATCTCTAAGACAGAAGATTATGAGAACAAACTCGTCAGTAGGAATTCTGCATGTTTTTGTGTCATCAAATATTCCTATCTATGAGTGTTTTTGATTGTCCTTAGACTTTAATATTATTACTAAATCATTTCACAACTTGCATACTTAGATGTATGTCGTAAACCATGACAACAATAGCTCATCGGGAAGTTCGATATGTTGGGTGTGTCACGAGTGATATGTCATTAATGAATAAGATTAGGAAAGATTTTTCCCTTCCAGATTTATAGAAGTTGATATTTCAAACCTTTGATTGGAATAAAACCATCGCATTAAATTCCATGGCCAAGGTATAACCGTGTGTTTATTTCAGATAGTCAAAGAAAGATATATTGAACATATAGGTTAGTGACATGGATTTGCAACCTTCTGGATGAGATATTGTGACAAAGAGATAATATTACACAATGAGTGTTCATATGTGGTTTTTGATGTTGTGACATCAAATTCTTTTTCTTGGATGCCTTGACCCATTGCTGGACCGTAATCTTGGACTTTAGGCAAGTCTGCCAAATGTCAATAAGAAGGAATACTAGAGGATCACACACTAAGTGTTTCCATTTATCTCGATTAAATTCTATTTGAGTTTAATTAATGGAATAAATATCATTCTCAAGTCTCAAAAATAATTTTATTCAATTTATATTTATTGCATAAATTAAATAAATATTTATTCACTGACATGTGAAAAAAATATTTATTTTATTTATTAAATATTTTAATAAATATTTATTCTCTATATTGTAAATAAAATATTTATTTATGATTAAAATATTTATTCAGTTGTTCAATAAATGATAGAGGAGTTTGAACGGACCAAGACTGAGTCCATTTACAAATATTAATTAACAATACCATTATATAAATTTTGTTATCGCGCAAGTTGTCGTGTGCCACAAAATAATAATTATATAATTATTATTATGCGGTATGAGATTTATTGAAGGTAATTAATGTTATTTAATAACCGGTATTCAATTAAATAAAATTTTAACTTAAATATCAACTCTATAATAGGTGGCTATGTCTATTGTGTAGAGAATCCAAAAATTTATAATAAAAAATTATTGTGCACAACGAATTATCTCTCAACTCCTCCTCTCCCTCTCTTAAGAACAAGAAGTGCAAGAAATATTTCTTCAAGAACGAAGAATGAGTGATCAATAATGAAAAACATAAGACATTGGACTCACCACACTAGCACCTGGAGATCGAGTGGTATTTCTCAAAGATCATAGGAGCACATGTAGATCTCCTCTATAGGGATTTTATCCTAGGATCCTCACAGTGAAATGATGGTAACCTGAAAGGGTATTTTCAGATGATCAAAATTCACTAATGAAGAAAGTACCTAAGAACATGTATTTGTTTATTTAAATATTAAATAAATTAAATTTAAATTTGACGTGAAATATCCTCACTCTTGGTTTCAGTAAACGATTTTTTTTAAAAAAATTAATACATCATCCATCTTTGCACGCTTCTATTATGCCTAAAACCACCACCACAACTACAGATGTCGCCACAACCTTCGTCTCCCCCCCCACCCACCGCCACCGCCACTACCACCGTCATCAGCTCAACCACCACCAGTACCCTCATTTAAATCACTAGAGGTATCATATAAGGAGCGCATTGATGTCATACATGAATCAAAAGTAATAACAGTCTATGATGAAAGTGGTGGACTTATAACTGACATGTCTTTCAGGAAGTGTTCAGTGACCAATTTACTTATTTAACACTCCCTTATATCTATTCTTTTGGAATCATCTACTTTTTCATGAGCATTTTTCTGTTTGGGGTTATGATAGGTTTGAGAGGTACTCGATGAGGGCCAATACCTAGTGGGGATGATTTTTCACATGGTTCGACATCGGACTCTCCTATGGCACTCATCACCTAATACTTGTCTCAAATGATCATTTCACCTGAAGTTTCTATCTTCTTTCTCATCAAGGGCCTCTAGGATACACTGTTGAAAATATAAACAAGATATTTAATTATGAATTACAAATCAACATTTGAAATATTAATAAAAAAAATTACAATATTTTCTTGTGTTTGTGCATTTACATCTCTTCAATAATTTTTCTTCCTAGTCAAGGAAAATAATTTTGCTCTAGGCACACAACCTTTGATACCAAATTCCTCTTGATGAAAATGAAATTGATTAGTATAATACTACATTATTTAATAATATGAAAGTGATAAACCAAGAATGAATTAAAATTGTAGATGTTGAAGGAATCCATAAAATGAATAAGCATATAAATATACATTTAATTTGAAATTTAATAATAGTAAAATAACATAAACAATACATACTAATTATCATGATAAACATGTGTATGCTATGGATTCCTCTTGTATATTCATTTCAGTCTAATTCCATTCATGTTGTGTAATTTGGTTATTCGTCCAGTTGGTAATTTTGATCATTTGTACATTTATCTATTGGGCTAATTGGTCAATTAGTCTATTTAGAAAAATTAGTCAAATTAAGAAAATTAGTCCAATTAGGCTATTTAGGCCAATTAGTCCATTTAGAAAAATTAGGTCGTTTAGGACAAATAGGCCGTTAGGCCAATTAGGTCATTATGCCATAGGAAATTTAGGACTTTAATCCATTTAGGCCAATTAGTTCATTAGGACATTTAGGCCATTAGGTCATTTAGGCCAATTAGGCTAATTAGACCATTTAGGTCAATTAAGAAAATTAGGCTAATTACACCATTTAATCTAATTAGATCATTTAATCCATTTAGACCAATTAGGCCATTTAGACCAATTAGTTCATTTATGTCAATTAGGCCATTATACTATTTAGACCAATTTGGCCATTAGTCCATTATCCCATTAGTTCATTACACCATTAGGCCAATTGGTCATTTGGCTATTTGACCATTTATGCCAATTTAGGCCAATTAGGCCAATTAGGCTAATTAGGAAAATTAGACCATTTGATCCAATTGAACCATTTAATTCATTTCGACCAATTAGACCATTTAGAACCATTTGGAAGTTTAGTCCAATTTAGTCCAATTAGGCCAATTAGGTCAATTAGGTCAATTAGTCCAATTAGACCATTTAATCCAATAATGCCATTTATACCAATTAGTTCATTTATGTCAATTAGTACATTATGCCAATTATGCCCTTAGGCTATTAGTCCATTAGGCTATTTAGACCAATTAGGTCATTTAGGTCATTAGCCCATTAGCCCATTAGTTCAGTGGGCCCTTAGGATAATTGGTAACTTGGCCATTAGACCAATTTAGACCAATTTAGGCCAATAGAAACCAAAAAAATCCTAAAACCTAGAACCAAAACACTATATCTAATACACTAATAACTAAGGTCTAATGAGGCTGATTATGCCGATTAGGACACTTAGACCCATAAGGTCACTTAGGCCCATTCGCCCCATTCGTCCCAATATGCCACTTAAGCCCATTATTCCCATTCGGCCACTTAGGACCATTAGGCCCATTAGGCCAATTTATACACATAGGCCCATTAGGCTCATCAGGCCACTTAGGTCCATCAGGCCCATTAGGCCACTTAGAACCATGAGGTCCATTAATTCCACTCTACCCATTAGGCCCATTCAAACCATTTGGCCAATTAGTCCCATTAGACCCATTATGATAGTTAGGCCGCTTAGGCCTCTTAGGCTCATTATGTCGATTTGGCCAATTATGCTCATTATGCCCATTAGACTCATTAGTCCACTTAGGCCCAATTGGACCATTAGGCCCATTATTCCACTTAATCCCATTAGGCTGATTAGGCCACTTAGTCTCATTGCTCCACTTAGGCCCATAAAGGCCCATTATGCACATTAGGCCACTTAGGCCCATTAGGCTCATTAGGTGCATTAGTCCCATTAGGACCATTAGTCCACTTAGGCCCATTTATACCATTAGGTCCATTAGGATGATTAGGCCACTTAGACCCATTAGGACAATTAGGCCACTTAGACCATTTGGCCACTAAGGCCCATTAGTCCCACTAGGCCCATTAGGCACATTCAGCCCACTAGGGAAATTATCCCCATTAGCACCATTAGTCCCATTAGGCCACTTAGGCCCATTCAAATACTTAGTCCCATTTTCCCACTTTGTTCCATTGATACCATTTGTCCCCTTAGGTCAGTTAGTCCCATTTGGCCCATTAAGCCTCCTAGGACACTTAGTCCCATTAGGCCACTTAGGCCCATTGAGTCCATTAGCCCCATTATGCCCAATAGGTCACTTATGTCACTTTGGCCCATTAGGCCCATTATGACACTTAATCTCATTATGCCAATTAGGCCCATTAAGCCCCTTAGTCCACTTAGACTGCTTAGTCCCATCAATCTCATTAGGCCACTTTGGCCCATTATACCCATTAGCCATTGGGCCCATTAGGCCTCTTAGGCCCATTGGGCCACTTAGGAACATTAGGCCACTAATTCCCATTTGGTAAATTAGTCCCATTAGTCCACCTATGTCCATTAGGCCCATTGGGCCCATTAGGCCACTTAGACCCACTCAGCCACTTAGGCCTAGTAGACCACTTAGGCCCATTAGACTCATTAGGACCTTTAGGCCACTTAGGTCACTTATGACCATTAGGCCGATTCTCCCCATTAGGAACATTGGAAATAAGGACCATTAGGCCCATTTGGACCCTTAGGCCCACTAAGCACATTATGCCACTTCGTCTCATTAGGCCACTTAGGCCAATTAGGCCCATCAGTCATATTAGACCACTTTGGCCTATTAGGCCCTCCAAATCATTTTTTAAATTTTCATAAAAGCCACTTTGAGGAAAAAGTGTGATCCGTACACCATATGATGTGAGACGCACGGGGTGGCCCGATCTTCATGGCATAGGGCTGCGGATATAGGATGCTGTTTGAGGCTAAGTGGTAGATGATGGGTATAGATAGCAGATGTAAGTAGTCAATCAATTCTATAAAGAGCGTGACCTACTACTTAGACAACACACTCAAGGGAGGGATGTGATAGCCAATCCACACAACAACTCACTTGGGTTGAGGCACAAAATTGGGGGCTTTGTGATCTTGGATCACCAATCTAACTTGTAGATTGACAAGACAATAATACACAAGATCAAGGGGGAAATTCGGAACAATTCTCACAAAACGAGGAGAAACGAGCATAAGATCTCAATTAAGTCTTGAATGCCATAAAAGTGCCATGGGGGTGGCTATTTATAGCCAAGGGTGGTACAATAGTCAAGGGTCTAATACCCTAAAGTCATAAAGGCTAAACTACTTTGTTCCCTTAAATTCAAAAAGATAAAGTCTACCAAATACTTTTTTAAAAGTGACA
This sequence comes from Viscum album, assembly GCA_963277665.1. Taxonomy (NCBI): domain Eukaryota; kingdom Viridiplantae; phylum Streptophyta; class Magnoliopsida; order Santalales; family Viscaceae; genus Viscum; species Viscum album. The sequence goes on from OY728147.1 coordinate 607,784,879, forward strand.
CACAACTTTCCAACTATAGCCCACCGGATTTGACTTTGAGTGCATAGCCCATCGGATTTGACTTTGGTGTCCAAAGATGCCATTTCTAGAATCCTCCATGTGGGCAAGGCTTCCAAATTCGTGAAACCATGTGGGACAAGCTTTAAGCATCATGTTTGGGATTGAATAAGTGAGATAATAGGCTCATTTTCTCCATCCATGCAAGGTAAGATCCATTGGGACTTTAATGAAGCGAGATGAGCACCCATTGTTGCATTCAACCTCTTTAATCTCCCACGCATCATCAGGCCTTGCAAATCCAACTCCCCCACTCGGGTAATCAACTCGGTGACTTCAACATGGTTCTCATCATCCTCCCCCTCTTGAAAAGGAGTCATCCTTGACTCTTCATCCTCTACACCCAAAAAAGGAGAAAGATCAGAGACATTGAAAGTTTCACTTACACTATACTCACCTAGCAAAGCAATCTTGTAAGAATTGTTGTTAATCTTCTCAAGCACTCGGAAAGGTCCATCGCCACGTGGCATGAGTTTTGATTTCCTCTTGTCGGGAAATCTTTCCTTCCGCATATGAACCTATACAAGGTCACTGGGCTCGAACAACATTTTCTTGTGACCCTTATTTGCATGATCAATGTATTTCTGGGTCATCTGCTCGATATTTATCTTTGCCTTTTCATGGATTTTCTTGATGAATTCTGCACGCCCTTTCGCATCCATATTGACTGCTTCCTGCAAAGGCAAAGGAACTAGATCAATAGGGGAAAGGGGGTTAAAGCCGTAAACAATTTCAAATGGAGAATATTGAGTAGTGGAATGCTTGTCCCTGTTATATGTGAATTCCACATGTGGTAGGCACTCCTCCCAATTCTTTATGTTCTTCTTCACAATGGTTCGCAAAAGGGACGATAGTGTCTGATTCACCACCTTGGTTTGTCCATCGGTTTGCAGATGACAAGTAGTGGAAAACAGTAACTTCGTTCCAAGTTTTCTCCATAATGTCTTCCAAAATTAGCTGAGGAATTTTGTGTCTCGAACTGACACAATCATCCTTGGCATTCTATGAAGTTTGAATACTTCCTGAAAGAAAAGTGTTGCAATGTTAGTGGCATCATCAGTTTTGTGACCAGGAATAAAATGTTCCATTTTTGAAAACCGATCCACCACAATGAAAATGGAATCTCTCCCCCTCTTGGTCCATGGTAACCCCACAATAAAGTCCATTGATATGTCCTCCCAAGGGGTGTTAGGGATTGGGAGAGGAAGATATAGTCTGTGTGGGTTCAGTTTTGATTTGGCTTTATGGAAAACAATGTACTTTCCCACAAATTTCTCAACATCTCTAGATATCCTAGGCCAATAAAAATGCTCATTAAGAATACTTAGCATTTTCGCAACACCAAAATGTCCCATTAACCAACATGAATGTGATTCCTTTAGTAAAAGTAAATGGATATAGCAATTGGGAATGCAAATCTTATCAATCCAGAATAAGAATCCATCATGTAAATAGAACTTTTCCCAACTAAATCTAGGTTTACAATGTTCATAAGGTTCTCTAAAATCACTATCAGTGGCAGATAACTCCTTAATGTATTCAAAACCAAGAAGTTTTGAATCCAACAAGGATAAAAGAGAATATCTACGTGAAAGTGCATTGGCCACAGTATTTTCTTTACCCTTTTTATGCTTGATGACATATAAATATGATTCAATGAATTCCATCCATCTAGAATGACTCCTATTTAGTTTATGTTGGCTCCTAAGTTATTTAAGAGCCTTGTGATCAGAATGGATCACAAATTCTTTAGGCCAAAGATAGTGTTGCCATGTCTCTAGTACTCTAAACAATGCATACAACTCTTTATCATATGTAGCATAGTTTAGAGTTGGTCCATTTAACTTCTCACTAAAATAATCAATATGCTTACCTTCTTGCATAATTACTCCTCCTATGCCAATTCCTCTTGCATCACATTCAATTTTAAAGGTCTTACCGAAGTCCGGAAGTGCAAGTAGAGGGGCGTGGGTGAGTCTCTCCTTTAGCACATGGAAGGCTTTTTCTTGAGTTGTCCCCCATTTTAAAGGAACATTCTTCTTTGTCAATTCATTCAACGGTGTTTCTAGTGTGCTAAAGTCCTTCACAAATATCCTGTAAAAACTAGCAAGTCCATGAAAACTTCTTACCTGTCCAACGGAGGTTGGAGTTGGCCATTCTTGTATTGCTTTGATCTTTTCAGTGTCAACTTCAACTCCATTTCCACTCACAACAAATCCAAGGAAAACAATATTATCGAGGCAAAATTCACACTTATTGATGTTTCCAAACAATTTTTCTTTTATTAAAACCTCTAGGACTTTTATTAAGTGATCTACATGTTCATGCAAAGTCCTACTATACACCAGAATATCATCAAAGTAAACTACCACAAATTTTCCAATATATGCACATAAGACATGATTCATTAACCTCATAAATGTGCTAGGTGCATTAGTGAGACCAAAGGGAATGACTAACCATTCATAAAGTCCATGTTTTGTCTTAAATGTAGTTTTCCACTCATCTCCTTCTTTCATCCTAATTTGATGGTAGCCACTTCTTAAATCAATTTTTGAGAAAATAGTTGAACCATTTAATTCATCTAGCATATCATCTAACCTAGGGATAGGATGACGATACCTAACTGTGATGTTATTGATGGCTCTGCAGTCAACGCACATTCTCCATATTCCATTCTTCTTTGGTACTAGAAGCACCGGTACCGCACAAGGACTAAGGCACTCTCTCACACACCCCATATTTAAAAACTCTTGAACTTTCCTCTGAATTTATTTTGTCTCCTCTGGGTTGGTGTGATATTTTGGGAGGTTCGGTAGTGATGCTCTAGGTATGAGGTCAATTTGATGCTCAATACCTCTAATGGGTGAAAAACCAGGTGGCACCTCTTTGGGAAACACATCTTCAAATCCCTGCAACAAAGACTCAACAACATGTGGAAAATAGGATGTTAAGTCATTAATGTTCGACATCACCTCTTTGTACATAAGTACTAAGAGATTTTGTCAAGAAATCAAATCTTCCTTAACCTCACTCTTTTTTGCCAACATCACACTTTTCTCTTCTCCCAAATTCTATATCCCACTTGATTTTTCTTTGCTCTCCATTTCTTTTCTTCTCTCATTTTCTCTCTTTCCCTCATTCTCTCCTTTTTCATTTTCACTCTTTTTTTCCTCATCACTCATTTTTTTATTTTCTCTCAAAATGTGATCTTCCTGAATTTGTTTTGGGGACATGGGATTGAGGGTTATAGGTTCCCCTCAGAGTACAAAATAATGACGATTCAAGAAACTGTCATGGGTAACACGCCGATCATACTGCCACGGTCGTCCCAACAACAAATGGTAGGCCTTCATCGGAACAACATCGCACAAGACCTCATCTTTGTACTTCCCAATGATGAACAGTACCTTCACTTTCTTGGTGACCTTTAGCTCCCCGCAATCATTCAACCACTAAATTCGATATAAATGTTGATGCTTCAAAGTAGGAAGTCCCAACTTCTCTACTAAATCGGTGCTCGCAACATTACTACAGTTTCCTCCATCAATAATAACACTACATACCTTCCCATCGATCTTGCACCATGTGTGGAAAAGGTTCTCCTGCTGCTCATTCTCTCCCAAGGTCATTTGTGCGCTTAAAACTCTCCTAGTGACAAGAATCTCACCATCTTCTGCAAACTCTCCACTATCAATTTCTGGATATTCTTCCTCCTCTTCTAAGCTCTCTCCATCGGTCTCCCATTCTCCATACTTGTTGATGGTCATGGTGCGCCGGTTTGGGCACTCACTAGCAATGTGACCCCTTCCTTGACATTTGAAACACCAAATATCCCTATTCTTGGTTTGGTTAGCCTCAAAAGTAGGTTTCTTAGGTGGAAGAATTACCTTGTCACTTTTGCGATCAACCATCTCTTTTTCCTTTGATGGTTCTCCAATATCCTTCTTTGGATTTCTCCATGGCGTGAAAGGGATAGTGGGTTTCATCATGTTGCTCCTATTTTTGATTTGTTTCTCGATCTTGGTCACTTGATGGATCATATCTTGTATTTTCACATGGTGGTACATCTCCACTTGATCCACAATCTCCCAATTGAGCCCATGTAAAAACCATTCCATGGTTGCCTCTGAATCCTCCTCAACGTTTGCCCGAATCATGGCAATTTACATATTCTTGTAGTAGTCTTCTACACTCTTACTCCCTTGGGTGAGGCATTGAAGTTTTTTGTGGAGATCTCTATGGTAATGTGTGGGAACAAATCACTTCCGCATGGAAAACTTCATGTCTTCACAAGTGTTGATGGGACGTCCACCATATCTAGCCCCCTCCTCTTGAACTTGATCCCAGCATATTAATACATAATCATAAAATTAAAGGGAAGAAAGTTTGACCTTTTTCTCCTCGGAATATGCATGGAATGAAAATACTTGCTCGATCCGCATCTCCCACTCCAAGTATGCTTTCGGGTCGCTTTTCCCTTGAAAAGAGGGGACCTTCACCTTGATCCTGCCAAATAGGTCATCATCATGTTGTCTTCTTTGTCCTCCTCTAGGTTGTTGGTACAACCACTTCCTTTGTGGGACATCATCAATATCATTATCAAAGTTCACCATATCCTCCTCCATGATGTGGGGACGATGTAGTGCCAGAGCGCATCGTGGGTTATCATGGAACATCCTTGGGCTTGGTTTATTCTCCAATTCATCAATCCTCTCATGTAACACCTCCAACTTTTGATCAAGAAGCTTCTCGAAGTGGCTCAACAAAGATTGCATTTGGAATTGTGTAGCTTCGGGTGCGGGAGATCTACTTCGACTTCCTTCATCTCTAACATGAGCAATTTTCTTCCCACGATCTTCTGCCATGATATGTTACGCAAACACAAACACACACTGGGGGGAGGGGAACACACACAATGATACACACTCACTCACACACGCGAGATGTACACACACACACACACACACAAGATGTACACACTCACACACACAAGGATACACACTCACGCACACAAGATATACACACTCACACACACAATATGTACACACACACACACACAACAAGATGCACACACTCGCACACACAAGATATATTTTTTTTTCTTATTTCTCTCCACTCTCAATGCTCAATTAAAATTCCAAGCTCTTATGAAATATAATACCTTGTTTTGGCTGATCACTTGCCACCAATATTTCCCCAATCAAGATTGTGTTGGGGGCTAGTTTATCACAACCCGTTTGAGTGGTAATGGCTAAAGGGTGGAAAGAGGGTAGAAAAATGGATAAGGGCGGGTGGAAAGGGGGTAGAAAGGTGGTATTTGGGTTTTTACCGATTGTGCAAGATAAGAAAAATTAATAACAATATGAAACAAATATAAAATGGGTATGAAGAAAAATGATGGAGAAAGTGATGTACAGATATGGAAAGTGCGAATAATGTAAAGCACAATGATGAAGTAATTGTTTCCGCTTTTTTTTCTTTTTTTCGTCAAATCTCCCCAAAAAGTGTTGTTCTTGGAGTTTTAAAGCAGAAGATGATGAATGGAGAGTAAGACAATTTTTTTTAAAATCTCTCAAATAAAGGATGTGCTTAATTTTGAAAAGCACAAAATGATGATTTGAGAGAATTTGATTTTTTTTACCGGATACAAATCACATATAGGGAATTAAACGCGGAAAGAAGATGAATGAAAATTTGGCTCAATTTATAATAATCCAAGCTTACACAAACTAGGCCAATTAGGGAGGATTTCAAGAAAAGGGTTTTTTTTGTTGAATGGGTGAATAATATGGAAGGATAAGGAGGTTAATGGACAGAATTAAAGTAAATGAAGGGATAGATACCTATCATGTCAACCGGAGCTCTGATACCAACTGATGTGAGACACACAGGGTGGTCTGATCTTCACAGTGTAGGGCTGCGGATGTAGGATGCGGTTTGGGGTAAGTGGTGGATGATGGGTATGGATAGCGGATGCAAGTAGTCAATAAACACTATAAGAAGCACGACCTACTACTTAGACAACACACTCAAGGGAGGGATGTGATAGCCAATACACACAACAATGCACTTGGGTTGAGGCATAGAATTAGGGGCTTTGTGATCTTGGATCACTAATATAACTTGTAGATTGACAATACAAGAATACACAAGAGCAAGGGGGAAATTCATAACAATCCTCACACAACAGGGAGAAACAATAATAAGCTCTCAATTAAGTCTTGAATGCCATACAAGTGCCATTGGGGTGGCTATTTATAGCCAAGGGGGTGGTACAATAGTCAAGGGTCTAATAACCTAAAGTCATAAAGGCTAAACTACTTTGTTCCCTTAAATTCAAAAAGATAAAGTCTACCAAAGACTTTTGGAAAAGTGACACACAAATTTGCAACTATAGCCCACCGGATTTGACTTTGCGTGCATAGCCCACCGGATTTGACTTTGCTATCCAAAGATGTTATTTCTAGAATCCTCCATGTGGGCAAGGCTTCCAAATTCGTGCAACCATGTGGTCCAAGATTTAAGCATTATGTTTGGGCTTGAATAAGTGAGATAATAGGCCCATTTTCTCTATCCATGCAAGGTAAGATCCATTGGGCCTCTAATGAAGTGAGATGAGCGCCCATTGTTTCATTCAGCCTCTTTAATCTCCCACGCATCATCGGGCCTTGCAAATCTAACTCCTCCACTCAGGTAATCAACTTGGTGCCTTCAACAAGGTTTGCATCACCATACAACATGACACATATCCAAATTCCAAAAATAGTCCACATATTTAAAATTTTAAATGATTATCATCACCACGGGAACCATCGTATCAGCAATAGATCCTGCGAATCATGCAGCCACTACATCGGAGATAACACGTCGAAGAAGTTTTCACCATCATCATCACCATATTTTCATCCAATCCGAACGTCATTTTCATAACCATTATTTCCAGAGTCACCACATCGCTGGAGGGAACACCACCTTTTTCTTCGTCAACCATCATCGTCGGAGCGAAGAACCATAGAAAAACGAACCAGGACGCCCACTAATCACCACTGATGTCTTCATATCACTACCATAGAACTCCAAAATCACCGCCAAAAACCATCAAAACAGAACATCACAACCATTTTAACCATTAAAGATGGTCTATTCTCCCTCCCAAAGATCCTAGGCCCCTCTATCCGCACCTCCCAAAACCTCCATGAAGACCCATGCACCGGAATGACAGGGAAAGAAGCACAGAAGGAAGAGTAGATGGAGGCCTCAGTAGGGGATCAATCCAGAAACCACATCGGTCAAACAAAATAGAGAACCAAAAATAGAGAAACAAAATAGATCCCAAACAAAATCACTATACAAGACCTTAATCTACATCCGAAAAATAGAGAAGGATCCAAATAGAGTAATGAACCTGAGCTGTGGCCACTATCAGCGCTACTCCAGAACCATCCCAAGTAGGCCTAGATCCTGAATCAAGCTCGACCAAAGTGGAGTCCAAGGTGATGGGTAGGCCAACATTGGTAGCGGAGAAAGAAGGCATCAGACACACTCACCAGTTCCGACCCAAGCCATCTAAAGCACCCACACACACTACCTAGAATGAGGATCTGATGCATAGGGATAGATCAAAAGAAGGGTGGTGAGATATGCACGATGAACACACCAAAAAAATCCACATTATTTGAGAAGGAAGAAAAAGAAAGAAAGAGAAAGAAGAAGATGGACCAGGTGAAGAAGTGCCATCATCGTCAAGCAGACCCTCAAAACCCTAGGAGGGGAAGAGGAGGCAATGGGAGCATTAGAAGCCAGAAGTGTGTGGATCCATTAGGTTCGTTAATTAGGCTCATTAGTCCCATTAGGCCACTTAGGCCCATTATACCATTTGGCCCATTACACCCATTAGGCTCATTCAACCACTTAGGCCCATTAGTCCCATTGGGCCACTTCGGTCCATTAGGCCCATTCATCCCATTAGGCCACATAGGGCCATTTGTCCCATTAAACCAATTAGATTAGGCCACTTAGGCCCATATGGACCATTATACCCATTAGTCCAATTAGACCCATTAGGACACTTTAGGTCCATTAGGCCCATTAGGCCCATTAAACCCATTATTCCACTTAATCCCTTTATTCCACTTTGGACCATGAGGCACATTATGCCAATTAGGCCACTTAGGCCCATTCAGCCAATTAGGCTACTTAGGACCATTTGTCCAATTTGTCCCATTAAGCCCATTGGATTATGCTCACTAGGCCACTTAGGCCCATATGGCCCATCAGGACGATTAGGAAAATTATCCCAATTGGGCCCATTATGAACATTAGGCCCACTAAACCCATTAGGCCACTTAGTTAGGCCCATTAGACCACTTAGTCCCATTAGGTCACTTAGGCCCCTTATGCCCATTATGCCACTTAGGCCCATTTGTGGCATTAGGCCCATTAGACCACCAAGGCCCATTAGTCCAGCTAGGACCATTAGTACCATTAGGCCCATTAGGACCATTAGGCCGCTTAGGCCGATTAGGCCACTTAGGCCCATTCATCCCATTAAACTCATTATGCCACTTAGGACCATTCAACGCATTAGGCCCATTAGACCCATTAGTCCCATCAGGCCACTTAGGCCCCGTAGGCCACTCAGTCCCCTTAGACCCATTAGGCCACTTATGCCCATTAGGGAAATTATTCCACTTAGGCCTCTTATGCCCCTTAGGCCACTTATGACCATTAGGCCACCTAGGCCCATTAGGCCCATTAGGCCCATCTGGCCCAATAGGCCCATTTGGCCCATTGGTCCCACTAGGCCAGTTAGGCCACTTAGGCCTATACGACCCATCAAGCCCCTTAAGACACTTAGGCCCATTAATCCACTAAGGCCCATTAGGCCACTAAGGACCATTAGTCTACTTAGGCTCATTCGGCCCATTAGTCCCATTAGGACACTGAGGCCCATTCGGCCCATGAGGCCACTTAGGACCATTTTTCCCATTTGGCCCATCATGACACTTCATCCATTGAGGCACATTAAGCCCATTATACCACTTTGTTCCATTAGGCCCATTCAGTCCATTAGGCCCATTAGGCTAGTGAGGTCCATTCAGCCCATTAGGCCACTTAGCCTAATTCACCTACTTAAGCCCATTAGGCCACTAAGGCTCATTAGTCCGATTAGGCCACTGAGGCCCATTAGGGCCATAATTCCCATTAACCCATTAGGCCCATTAGGCCACTTAGGCCCATTAGGGTACTTCATCCCATTAGGATAATTCATCCACTTTGGCCCATTATGCCCATTCGGCCACTTAGGCCCATTCGAACCATTTGGCCACTTAGGCCACTTAGGCCCATTAGGCCACCTAGGCCCATTTGAACCATTACGCCCATTGATCCACTTAGTCTCATTAGGCCACTTAAACCCATTAGGCCCATTAGGCCACTTTGTCCCAATTGGCCCATTTGGCCACTTCATCGCATTAGGCCCATTATTCCTTTTCACCCCATTAGTCCCATTCATTCACTTAGTTCCATTGGTCCAGTTAGGCCCGTTTGGCCCATTAAGCCACTTAGGGCCAATAGGTCCATTAGTCCACTTAGGCCCATTGGTCCAATTTTCCCACTTTGGCCCATTAGGCCCATTATGCTCATTCATCCATTTTATCCCATTAGGCCACTTAGGCCCATTAGGTTCATTAGGCCCATTTCTCCATAGTGTCCCATTAGGCCCATTATGCCTATTAGGCCCATTCATCCACATTGACCCATTAGGACACTTAGACCCATTAGGCTCATTTGGCCACTTCGGGCCATTATGCCTTTGAGGCCCATTCGTCCACTTTGTCCCATTAGGCCACTTATTCCCATTAGACCCATTAGGCCACTTAGGCCTATTAGACCCATTAGGCAACTTATGCCCATTGGTCCACTTAGGCCTATTATGCAACTTCAACACACTAGTCCCATTAGACCCATAAGTAATAGTAGGCCCATTAGGCCCAGTAGGCCCAGTAGGTCCATTAGGACCATTAGGCCAAGTAGGCCCATTAGGAACAGTATCCCCACTTGGTCCCATTAGGCTCATTGGCCCACTTAGGCCCATTAGGCCCATTAGGACACTTAGGCCCATAATGCCCATTTAGCCACTTAGTCCCATTAGGCCCATTAGGTCCATTATCCCCCCTTAGACCCGTTAGGCCCATTAGGCCCATTCGAACCATTTGACCCAATAGGCCCATTTGTCCCATTAGGCCCATTCGGGCCATTACGCTCATTAGGACCATTGTCCTTAATCCCATTAGGTTTCTTTAGCAAATTTGGCCCATTCATCAAATTATGACCATTCGACCATTAGGCAATTCGAGCCATTTGGCCCATTCAGGCCACTTAGGCTCATTCGACCACTTAGACCCATTCGGCTAGTTAGGCCCATTAGGCAACATAGTCTCATTATCTCAATTAGGCCCATTAGGACACTTAAACCCATTTGGCCCATTCAATTCGTTCATACCATTAGGAACATTAGGCTACTTTGGTAATTTAGGCCCACTAGGCCACTAAGGCCCAATAGGCCCATTTTGAAACTTGGGCCTACTATGACACTTAAGCCCATTTGGTTGATTAGGCCGTTAGGCCAATTAGGACACTTAGGCCCATTCGACCCATGAGTCCACTTAGGTCCATTAGGCCCATCAGCCACTTAGGCCCATTAGGCCCATTAGACCACTTAGGCTCATTCGTCTCATTTAACCCATTGGGCCAATTGGGCCACTTAGGCCCATTTGGCTCATTCGGCCACTTAGACCCATTAAGCCCATTAGAAAAATTCGGCCCATTAGTACAATTAGTCCCATTAGGCCACTTACACACATTATGCCCATTGGGCCACTTAAGACCATTCGGCCACTTAGACCCATTAGTCCCATCAGTCCACTTAGACCCATTTATCCACTTAGGCCAGTTCGCCCCATTATGCCACTTAGGCCCATTCAGCCACTTAGGTCCATTAGGCAACTTTGGCCCATTAGTCCCTTTAGGACGATTAGGCCACTTAGGACCATTCGGCCTATTTGACCCATTAAGCCACTTAGGACCACTAGACCCATTAGGCCACCTTGGCCCATTACACCCATTTGGCCACTTCATCCCATTACGACCAATAGGCCACCAAGGCCCATTGAACCCATTAGGCCCATTGAGCCACTTAGCCCATTAGGATCATCCGCCCACTTAGGCCCATTAGCCCATTAGGCCCATTAGCCCATTAGGCCCATTAGGCCTATTAGCCCCGTGAGGCCACTGAGTCCCATTAAGCCACTAAGGCCCATGATGACACTTAGCCTATTATGCCCATCAGGCCACTTAGGATCATTAGAACCATTAGGCCACTTACACCCATTAGGCCTATTAGGCCCATTAAGCCACTTATGCCCATTCGGCCCATTCGACCATATCGGTCAATTCATCCCATTAGGTCACTTAGGCCATTTAGGCCCATTAGGCCCATTGGGAAACTTAGGACTATTAGGAAACTTAAGCCCCTTAGGTTGATTAAGCCACTTAGGCCCATTAGGCCACTTAGGCCCACCAGGACCATTAAGCACATTATGACGATTAGGCCACTTAGGCCCATTAGGCCCATTAGGAGCAATAGGAACATTTGTCCCATTAGGCCCCTTAAGACCATTAATCCCATTAGGCCGATTAGGCAACTTAGGCCCATTAGGCCACTTAGGTCTATTAGGCACATTAGGCCACTTAGGGTAATTAGGCTCATTCATCCAATTAGGCCCATTAGGCCCATCAGTCCCCTAGACTTGTTAAGCTCAGTAATCCCATTAGTCCACTTAGTCTCATTAGTCCACTTAGCCCCATTAGGCGGATTAGGGGACTAAGGCCCATTAGACCACTTAGGCCCACTAGAACCAATAATCCCATTTGGCTGATTAGGGCACTTAGGCCCATTAGGACACTTAGGCCAATTAGGCCCATTAATCCCATTTGGTCGATTAGGAAACTTTGTCCCATTAGACCACTTTGTACCATTTGTCAACTTAGGAAATTAGGACCATTAGGCCCATTAGGACCATTAGGCCACCCAGACCCATTTGGCCTATTCGAGCCATTGGGCCCATTATGCCCATTAGGCTGATTAGGAAACTCTGGGTCATTAGGCCACTTCAACCCATGAGGCACATTAGACCCATTAGGCCACTAAGGCTAATTAGGCCTATTAGGCCCATTTAGACCGTAGGCCCATTAATCCCATTAAGCCCATTATGCCACCTAGGCCCATTATTCCACTTAGGGCCATTAGGCCCCTTATACCCATTAAACCCATTACTACCATTACACCCATTACACCCATTAGGCCACTTAGGCCCATTAGGACGCTTAGGCCCATTAGGCCACTTAGGCCCATTAGTCACATTAGGCCACTTAGGCTAATTAGGCCAATTCCTACCATTAGGCCCATTAGTCCCCTAGGTTTGTTAAGCCCCTTAATCCCATTAGGCCACTTAGGCCCATTAGGCCACTTATCCCCATTAGGCCAATTAGGTGACTAAGGCCCATTAGGCCACTTGGTCACACTCGGCCCACTAAGCCCATTAGGCCGATTAGGACACTTTGGACCACTAGTCCAATTAGGCCCATTAGGACCATTAGGACCATTAGAACCATTAATCCCATTAGTTCTATTAGGAAAATTTGTCCCATTAGGCCACTTTAGACCATTAGTCCACTTACGCCAATTAGTCCCATTCATCCCATTAGGCCCATTAGGCCCATTCGGCCCATTAGGCCACCTAATCTCATTTGGCCCATTTGGCCCATTTGGCCTATTATGTCCATTAGGCCGATTAGGCAACTTTGTCTCATTAGGCCACTTCGACCCATTAGGCCCATTAGACCCATTAGGCCACTAAGGCCAATTAGGCCCATTTGGACCCTAAACCTGTTAATCCCATTAAGCCCATTAGGCCACCTAGGCCCATTAGGCATCTTAGACCCATTAGTCACCTTATGCCCATTAGACCCCTTAGGCCCATTAGGCCCCTTACACCCATTACACCCATTACACCCATTACGCCCATTAGGCCACTTAGGCCCATTAGACCGCTTAGACCCATTAGGCCGCCGAGGCCAATTCAGCCCATTAGGCCCATTTTTTCCCTAGGCTAGTTAATCCCATTAATCCACGATGGCCCATTAGGCCACTTAGGCCCATTAGGCCCCTTAGATCCATTAGGCCACCTAGGCCAATTAAGCCCATTAGGCCCATTAGGACCATCAACCCATTAGGTCGATTAGGCCACTTAGTCCCATTAGGCCACTAAGGCCCATTAGGCTCATTAGGTCACTTAGTCTCATTAGAACCATTTGGCCCATTAGGCCAAATAATCCCATTTGGTACCTAGTCACGTTAAGACCATTAATCCAATTAGGCCCATTAGGCCCACTAAGAACATTTGGACCATTTGGACCATTAGGACACTTAGGCCCATTCGGTCCATTAGTCCACTTAGGTCCATGAGTCCCATTAGTCCCCTTAGGTATATCCAGCCCATTCGGCCCATTCACCCACCTAGGCAAATTAGGCCCATTCGGCCACCTAGGCTAATTTGGCCCATTAGGCCACTTAGTCCTAATTATTTGATTAGGCGGATTAGGCAACTTAGGCTCATTAGTCCCTTTAGGATCATTGGCTACTGAGTCCCAGAGGCACATTAGGCTCATTCGACCAATTAGGCCACTTAAACCCATTATGGAAATTTGGCCACTTTGGATCATTAGGCCCACTAGGACCATTAGGCCACTTCGGCCCCTGAGGCCCATTAGGAACATTTTTCCACTTAGGTCTATTAGGCCCATGAGTCTAATTAGGAACATTAGGCCACTTGGCCCATTAGGCCCATTTTTCCACTTAGGTCCATTAGTCCCATTAGTCCAATTGGGACCTTTCACCCACTTAGGCCCATTCGGACCATTTGTCCCCTTAGGCCCATTTGGACAATTCAACCCTTTATGCCCAGTGGGCCTATTGGACTCATTGGTCCCATTAGTCCACTGAGGTCCATTCAGCCCATTATGCCCATCAGGTCCATTAGGCCACTTAGGCCCACTAGGCCACTTAGGCCCACTCGGCCACTTAAGCTCATTATTCCCATTAGGCCACTTAGGCCACTTACATTAATTCACCCCATTAGGCTCATCATCCCCATTATGCAACTTAGGGCTATTAGATCCATTCGGCCCATTCGGCCCATTGGCCCACTTGTGCCCATTATGCCCATTGGGCCTACCAGACCCATTAGACCCATTAGGCACATTCGACCATTGGTGTCCATTAGGTCTATTAGGCCCCTTAGTCCCATTAGGATCAATCAGCCCATTATGAAACCTAGGCACATTGGGCCACTTAGACCAGTGAGGCCCATTAGGCCCATCGGGCCCATTAGGTCATTTAGGACCATTAGGCCCATTAGCCAAATTGAGCCACTGAGTCCCATTGGGCCAATTAGGCCAATTAGGACCATGAGGTCAATTAGGCTACTGAGGTCCATGAGGCCCGTTAGGCCCATGAGGCCCATGAGGCCACCTCGGCCCATTAGTCCCATGATGACCATTAGGCCCATTAGGCCACTTAGGCTAATTTGGACCATTATGCCACTTAGGCATATTCAACCCATCAGGCCCATCAGGCACATCAGTCCACTTAGGACCATTAAGCCAATCAAGCACATTAGGCCAATTAGGCCCATTCAGTTCTTTAGGCCACTTAGGCCCATTAGGCCCCTGGGGCCCATCAGGTCCATTAGGCCACTTAGGTCCATTCGTCTCGTTAGGACAATTAGGTCACTTAGGTCCATTTGTCTCATTAGGACACTTAGGCCCATTAGGCTCATTGGGCCCATCAGGCCCATTAGGCAACTTAGGCCCATTAGGCCCATTAATAATCTCCGTCCCATTCGGCTCATTAGGCCACTTAGGCCAATTAGGCCACTTATGCCAATTAGGCCCATTAGGCCACTCAGGTCCATTAGGCCCATTAGTCCACTAAGGCCCATTGGTTCATTTATCCACTTAGGCCCATTAATCCCATTAGGCCACTTAGGCCACATAGGCCCATTAGACCCATTAGGCCACTCAGGCCCATTAGGATACATAGGAAACTTAGGCCCATTAGACCCATTAGGCCATTAAGGCCCATTAGGACACTTCAACCCATTAGGCCACTTAGGCCCATTAGGCCCATTAGGCCGATTAGGCCACTAAGGACCATTAGGCCCATTAGGCCACTAAGGACCATTATTACCATTAGGCCCATTAGGCCCATTATGACACTTTGGCTCATTAGGACACTTAATCCCATTAGTACCATTAGTCCACTTAGTCCACTTAGTCCCATTATGTCCATTAGGTACATTTGTCCACTTCGGACCATTCGGCCACCTAGGCCCATTAGTCCCATTAGACCACTAAGGACCATTATGCCACTTAGGAGCATTAGTCCCATTAGGCCACTTAGGCCCACCAGGACACTTAGGCCCATTGGGAGACTTAGTCCCATTGGGCCCATGAGGCCACTAAGGCCCATTAGGCCCATTCAGACACTTAGGCCCACTTGGTCCATTAACCCCATTAGGTCGATGAGGCCACTTAGGCCCATTAGGCCACTTATCCCATTAGCCAATTAGGCCCATTAAGCCCGTTAGTCCAATTAGGAAACTTTGGCCCATTAGGCCACTTAGGCTCGTTAGGCCACTTAGGTTAATTAGGCCCATTAGGATCATTCATCCCATTTGGCCCCTAGGCCCGTTATGACCATTAACCCTATTAGGCCACTTAGGCAAATTAGGCCTATTAGGCCACTAAGGCCCATTAGGCCACTTAGGTCCACTAGGCTCATTAAGCCCAATAGGCCGATAAGGCCACTTAGCCACATTAGGACACTTAGGCCCATTCGACCCATTCAACCCATTTGGCCCATTAGGAAAATTAATCCCATTAGGTTATTTAGGAAACTTTGGCCCATTAGGCTCCTTAGGCCCATTCTGTTTATTAGGCCCATTAGGCCACTTAGTCTAATTAGGCCTATTCGGCTCATTAAGCCACTTAGGACCATTCAGGTGATTAGGCCCATTTGTCATATTATTCCCATTAGGCAAATTCGGAAACTTTGGCCCATTAGGCCACTTAGGCCCATTTGGCCACTTATGCTCATTTGGCCCATTCAGCCCATTCGGGCCATTAGGCCAATTGGGTCACTTAGGACCATTTGAACCATTAGGCCACTTTAGCCACATAGGCCCAATAGGACCATTGGGCCCATTAGTTCCATTATGCCACTTAGGCTCATTAGGCCCACTAATCCCATTCGTCCCATTAGGCCACTTCGACCCATTAGGTCACTTAGACCCATTAGCCCATTAAGCCCATTAGGCCACCTAGGCCCATTAAGGCACTTCGTCTCATTAGTCCCATTATGCCACTTAGGCTCATTCAACCAATTAGGAAACTTAGGCCCATTAGGAACATTTGGCCACTAGTCCCATTCATCACATTAGGCCCATTGGGCCACCTATGCGCATTAGGCCCACTAAGCCCATTATGCTCATTCATCCCATTAGGCCCATTATGACCATTAGTCCCATTAGTCTACTTAGTCCATTTAGGCCCATTAGTCCCTATGAGTTAATTAAGGCCCATTAGGCCTCTTCGTCCACTTAGGCCCATTAGGCCCATTCGAACACTTTGTCCACTAGGCCCATTAGGCCAATTGGACCCATTGGGCCACTTAGGTCAATTAAGTCACTTAGGCCCATTGGACCACTTTGGCCCATTAGGCCCATTCAGCCACTTAGGCCCACTATGATCATTAATCCAATTAGGCTGATGATGCCACTTAGTTCGATGAGGCCACTTGGTCCCATTAGGCCCATTAGGCCCATATGGCCACTTAGGCCCATTTGGACCATTAGGCACATTAGGACAATTGGGACCATTTTGGAACTTAGGACCACTGGTCCCATTAGACACATTAGACCACTCTCGCCCATTGGTCCCATATGCCAATTAGGCGCATTAGGCCAATTTGGCCCATTCGACCACTGAGGCCCACCGGGACTATTAAGGCACTTAGACCCATTCCTCCCATTAAGCCACTCACACCCATTAGGCCCATCAGGGATATTATGCCACTTAAGTCCATTAGGCCACTTAGTCTCATTAGGCCCATTCTCCCCACGTGGCCAATTTGGCCCATTAGGCCCATTCAACCACTTAGGCTCAATCGTCCACTTCGGCCCATAAGGCCCATTAGGCCCATTCAGTCAATTAGGACGATTCGTCCACTTAGACCCATTAGGTACATTAATCTCATTTGGACACTTAGGCCCATTATGCCCATTTTTTCGATTAGGCCGATTAGGCCACTTAGACCCATTAGGATCATTAGGCCCATTATCACACTTAGCCCCATTAGGCCCATTGGTCCCATTAGGCCCATTGGTCCCATTAGACCCCTTAGGCCCATTAATCCCATTAGGCTGATTAGGCAACCTAGGTCCATTAGGACACTTATTCTCATTAGGCCTATTAGTCCTATTTGGCCACTTAGGCTAATTAGGTCCACCAGGCCCATTCGACCCATCATGCCCATTTGGCCCCTGGGCCCGTTAAGCTCATTAATCCCATTAGGCCACTTAGGCCAATTAGGCCTATTAGGCCACTAAATCCCATTAGGCTACTTAGGCCCACTAGACCCATTAAGCCCATTAGACCAATTAGTCCACTTAGACCCATTAGGCCACTTAGGCCCAATAATACCATTAGGCCCATTAGGCCACTTAGGCCCATGAGGCCCATTACACCCATACGGTTGATTAGGAAACTTTGGCCCATTAGGACACTTAGGACCATTAGGACACTTAGAACAAGTAGGCCCATTCAGCCCATTTGGCCCATAGACCTGTTAATCCCATTAATCCCATTCGACCACTTAGGTCCATTAGGCCACTTAGGCCCATTAAGCCCCTTAGGCTAGTCAAGCCCATTCAGAACCTTGGCATGTTAAGGCCATTAAGCCCATTCGGCCCATTAGGCCCATTAATCCACTTAGGCCCCGTGGGCCAATTAGGCCCATAAGACCGCTTGAGATCATGAGGCCCATTAGGCCACTTAGGCCCATGAGGTCCGTTAGGCCCATGAGGCCCCTTAGGCCACTTAGGCCCATGAAGACCATTAGGCCACTTAGGCCCATGAGGACCATTAGGCCACTTCGGCCCATCAGGCGCATTAGGACCATTCTGCCACTTATGCCTATTTAGCCCATTATGTCACTTAGGCCCATTATTCCCATTAGGCCCATTAGTTCAATTATGCTGATTAGGCCTCTAAGGCCCCTTAGGCCCATTAGTACCATTATGCCACTTAGGCCTATTAGCCCATTTAGCCAATTAGGACCATTATGCTCATTGGGCCCATTAGGACTATTAGTACCATTAGGCCCATTAGTTCCATTTAGCACATTAGGCCCATACAGCCACTTAGGCCCATTCGGATCGTTAAGCCCATTTGGACACTTAGGCCCACTAGGCCACTTAGGCCCATTAGGCTCATTGGTCCCATTAGGACCATTCGGCCCATTCATCCCATATGGACACCTAGGCCCAATGGGCCCATTCACCCATTAAGCACATTCATCCCATTTGGTGCATTAGGTCCATTAGGCCCATTCGACCACTTAGGTACACTAGGCCCATTAGTCCACTTAGGCCCATTACGCCACTTACGCCCATTAGGACCATTAATCCCATTAGGTGAATTAGGCACATTAGGCCCATTAGGACCATTCGACCACTTAGACCCACTAGGCCCAGTAGGCCACTTCGGCACACTAGGCCCATTAGGCCACTTAGCCCCATTAGGCCACTTACGCCCACTGGACCCATTAGACCAATTATATGAATTAGGCCCATTAGGCCCATTTAGCCACTTAAGCCCACTAGGAACATTAGGCCACTTAGACCCAATAGGTCACTTCATCCCATTAGGCACATTAGGCCACTTACGCACATTAGGCCCATTAGGCCCATTACGCAACTTAAGCCCATTCGGCCACTTAGGCCAATTAGTCCTAATCAGCCACTTAGGCCCATTAGTCCCATTCAATCCATTATGCCAATTAGGCCACTTAGGGCACTTAGACCCACTAGTCCCATTTGGGCCATAAGGAAACTTAGGCCCATTAGGCCCATTCAGTTGATTATGCCGATTAGAGCACTTAGACCCCTTAGGCCCATTCGATTGATTAGGCTGATTCGACCACTTAGTCCCATTCATTCGATTATCCCGATTAGGCCACTTAGGCTATTTAGGCCCATTAGACCACTTAGGCCCATTTGGCCCATTCGGTCGATTGGGCATATTAGGCCACTTATACCCATTAGGCCCATTAGACCACTTTGACCTATTATGCCCATTAGGCACATTCGGTTGACTAGGCCGATTAGGCCATATAGGCCCAATAGGCCCATTAGGCCACTTGGGCCCATTAGGCTCATTCATCCAATTAGGCCGATTAGACCACTTAGGCCACTTAGGCCCATTATACCCCTTAGGCCAATTAGGCCACTTAAGGATTAAGCCCATTAGGCCACTTAGGCCCATTAGGCCCATTAGTCCCATCATTCGATAAGGCATATTAGGCCAATTAGTCCACTTAGGCCAATTAGACCCATTATGCCCATTAGGCCACTTAGGCCCATTAGTCCCATTTAGTTGATTAGGGGGATTAAGCCACTTAGGCTCATTAGGCCCCTTAGGCCCATTATCCCATTAGGCCCCTTACCCCCACTTAGGCCCATTAAACCCATTATTCCCATTGGGCCCATTTGGCCCATTTGGCCACTTAGGACCATTCGTCCATGTAGGCCCATTAGGCCAATTTCGCCCATTGGACCCATTAGTCCCATTAAGCTCATTAGTCCCATTAAGTCACTTAGGCCACTTAGGCCCATTAGGCCCATTCGGTCGATTAGCTCGATTAGGCCACCTTTACCCATTAGGCCATGTAGGCCCATTAGGCCCATTAAATCCATTAGTCCCACTAGGCCCATTAGGACCATTAATCCACTTAGGCTACATAGGTCCATTAGGCCCCTTCGGTCGATTATCCCAATTAGGCCACTTAGGCCACTTAAGACAATTTGGTCCATTAGCCCCATTAGACCCATTAGGCTCATTCGGTCCACTAATCCCATTAGGGAACTTAGGTCCATTAAGCCCATTAGGCCACTTAGGACCATTAGGGCCATCAAACCCATTGGGCCATGAGGCGCATTCCACCCATGAGGCCACTTAGGCTCATGAGGCCTATTAGACTCATCAGGCCACTTGGGTCCATTAGGCCCATTAGGTCCATTAATCCCATTAGGCCCACTAGGCCCATTAGGCCACTTAGGCTCATTAGGCAACTTACACCCATTAGACCCGTTAGGCCCATTAGGCTAATTAGGCCCAATATGCCCACTCTTCCACTTAGTCCCACTAGGCCCATTAGGCTATTTAGGCCCATTAGGTCACTTAGGCACACTAGACCCATTCCTCCACATCGGCCCATTATACCACTTATGCCCCTTAGGACCACTAGTCCAACTAGGTGCATTTGGTCCATTACGCTCATTCGACCACTTAAGCCCACTAGGCCCACTCATCCACTTAGACCCATTCGGCCACTTAGGACCATTAGGACACTTTTTCCCATTAGGACCATTAGGATACTTATACCCATTAGATCCATTAGGGCCATTATTCCACTTAATCCCATTTTTCCACTTAGGCTCATTCGAACAATTAACCCTACTAGGCCAATTTGGGCCATTCGACCATTAGGCCCATTAATCCCAATCAACCACTTAGTCCCATAAGTCCCATTTGATCGATTAGGCTGATTAGGAAACTTAGACCCATTAGGCCCATTAGGACCATTTGTCCACTTAGGCTCAATAGGCCCATTCAGCCGATTAGGCCGATTAGGCCTATTGGGCCACTTAGGCCACTAAGACCCATTAGGGCCATTAGGCCAATCAGGCCACTTAGTCCCGTTAGGCCCATTCGATTGATTAGCCCGATTTGGCTACTTTGGCCCATTCGGTCGATTACCCTGATTAGGACACTTAGGACCATTAGGCCCTTTAGCCCATTCGACCACTTTGCCCCATTCAGTCGATTAGGCAGATTAGGCCACTTAGACCCGTTAGGCACATCAGTCCCATTAGGCCACTTAGGCCCACTAGGCCCATTAGAACCTTTCGATTGACTAGGATGATTAGGCCACATATGCCCATTAGGCACATGAGGCCACTTAGGCCCATTAGGCCCATTCAGCTGATTAGGTTGATTTGACCACTTTGGCCACTTAGACACATTATGCCCATTATGACCATTAGGCCCTTTAGGCCCATTAGGCCACTTAGGCCACTTAAGAATTAGGCCCATTAGGCCACTTAGGCCCATTTTTTCCATTAGTTGACTAGGCCGATTAAGCCACTTAGGACACTTAGGCTGATTATACCCATTAGTCCCATTAATCCACTTAGGCCCATTAGTACCATTAGTCCACTTAGGACTATTAGGCCCATTCAGTCGATTAGGGGAATTAGACCACTTTGTCTCATTAGGCCCATTAGAACACTTAGGCTCATTAGTCCCATTAGGCCACTTAGGCCCATTCGAACCATTAAACCCATTAGTACCATTAGTCCAGTTAATCCACGTAGGCCACTTAGGCCCCTTAAACGCATTTAGTCGATCAGCTCGATTAGGCCACCTAGGCCCATTATGCAATGTAGGTCCATTTGGTCCATTTGGAAACTTAGTCCTAGTATTCCCATTAAACCCATTAGTCCCACTAGTCCCATTAGGCCCATTAATCCACTTAGGCCACTTAGGCCCCTTAGGCCCATTCAGTCGATTAGCCTGATTCGGCCAATTTGGTCCACCTAACCCATTAGGCCCATTAGGCCCATCAGAACCATTAGGCCCACTAGACCCATTAGGGCACTTAGGCCCATTATAACTCTTATGAAGAGGAGTCCCATTAGTCTCATCAGTCCCATTAGGCCCATGAGTCGCATTCAACCCATGTTGCCTATCAGGCCCATTATGTAACTTAAGCCCATTCAGTCCATTAGGCCCATGAGGCCACTCAGGCCCATGAGACACATGAGGTGCATTAGAACCATCATAACACTTAGGCCCATTAGGCCCACTAGGCCCATTAATCCCATTAGTCCCACTAGGCCCTTTAGTCCACTTAAGCATATTAGGCCACTTAGGCTCATTAGGCCCATTGGGCCAACTAGGCCCATTCAGCCCATTCAGCCAACTCAATCCAGTAGGCCCCTTAGGCCCATGAGTCCCATTGGGACCATTAGTCCACTTAGGCCCATTTAGACCATTAGGCCCTTTAGGCCCACTTCGACCACTTAGGACCATTAGGTACATTATGTCCATTGGGCCCACAAGGCAACTTAGGCCCACGAGGCCCATCAGGCCAATTAGGCCCATTCAGCCGATTAGTCCCATTAGGACCATTAGGAACACTGGGCCAATTAGGCCACTTAGGCCCGTTAGGGCACTTAGGTCCTTAAGACAATGAGGCCCATTAGGATCATCAGGCCCATCTGGCCACTTAAGTGCATTAGTTTCATTATGCCCATTATGCCCATTAGGACACTAAGGCCCATTAGTCCCATTAGGCCCATGAGGCCACTTCGGCCCATTAGGCCCATCGGGACACTTCGTCCCATTAGGCCAATTAGGCCCATTTGGGGAGATAGGCCCATTAGGCCAATTAGGTCACTTAGGCCAATTAGGTCTGCTAGTCCCATTAGGCCACTTTGATCTAGGAGGCCCATTAGACCCATTAATCCCATTAGGCCCACGAAGCCACTAAGTCTCATGAGACCCATTAGGACCATTAAGCCCGTTAGGCCACTTATGCCCATTAGGCCCATTAGGCACATGAGGCCACTTAGGCCCATTTGGCCCATGAGGCCCATTCGGACCTTGATGCCCATTTGGCCCATTCTGCCACATAGGCCAATTCCACTTAAGCCCATTCGGCCCATCAAACCACTTAGGCCCATTGGGCCTATCAAGCCATTTAGGCCCATTGGGCCCATTAAGCCTCTTAGGCCCATTAATCCCCTTATCCCACTTAGGCCAGTTAGGCCCATTAGGGCTATTAGGGCCACGAGGCTCATCAGGGCCATTCGACACATTAGGCCACTTAGGCCCATTGGGGCCATTAGGCCCATTGGGCCAATTAGGCACGTTCTACCCATTGAGCCTATAATCCAATTAAGCCCATTCAGCCACTAAAGATCATTTTGGCCACTAGGCTGATCAGGACCATCAGGCCCATTAGGCCACTGAGGCCCATTAGGGTCATTAGGCCCATTAGGCCACTTCGGCTCATCAGACCCATTAGGCCCATTAGGTTACTTCATCCACTTAGGCCCATTAGGCCCATTAGGCCAATGAGGCCACTAAGTCCCATTTGGCCCGTCAATCCCATTATCCCACTTAGGCACATTAGGCCACTTAGGCCCATTAGGCCCATTAGGCCCATTAGGCCGCTTAGGCCCATTCAACGCATTAGGCCGCTTAGGCTCATTAGTCTCATTAGGCCATTAAGGCCATTTAGGAACATTAAGAAACTTGGGCCCAATACACTAAGGCCCATTCGTCCCATTAGGCCACTTAGACCACTCAGGCCCATTAGGCCCACAAGGCCAGTGAGTCCCATTTGGCCCATTTGGACCACCAGGCCCATCAGGCCCATTAGGCCACTTATGACCATTAGGCCCATTAGGCCAATTGGGACCATTAGGCCACTTAGGCCCATTCAGCTCATTAGGCCACTTAAGCCCATCAGGCCCATCAGGCCCATCAAGCCCATGGGGCCACTTAGGCCCATTCGACCCATTATGCCCATCAGGCACATCAGGCACATTAGGCCACTTAGACCCATTTTGCTCATTAGGCCACTTAGGACCATTAAGCCCATCCGACCCATTAGTCCCGTCAGGGCCATTAGGCCGCTTAGGCCCATTAGGCCCATCAGGACCATTATGCCCCTTAATCCAATTTGTCTTTATCGTACACTTATGCCCATTAAGCCCATTAGGCCCCCTAGGCCACCTGGGCCCATTAGACCACTGCGGCCCGTTAGGCCATTGAGGCCCGTTAGGCCACTTAGGCCAATTCGTCTCATTAGGCCACTTAGGCCCATTAGGCCCATTAGGCCCATTATTCCACTTAGGCCCATTGGGCCCATCTGGCCACTTTGGCCCATTATGCCAGTTTGGACCATTAAGCCCATTAGTCCACTTAGTCTCATTATCCCACTTAGGCCTATTAGGTCCATGAAGCCACTTAGTCCTATTAGTCCCATCAGGCCACTTAGTCCCATTAGGCCACTTACGACCATTATGACAATTAGACCACTTGGGCCCATTTGGCAATTCCAGCCACTTAGGGCGATTAGGCCCATTAGGCCATTGTGGCCCATTAGGTCATTGTGGCCCATTAGGCCATTTTGGCCACTTAGACCCATTAGGTCCATTAGGCCACTCAGACCCATTAGGCCCATTAGACCACTAGGGCCCATTAGGACCATTAAGCAATTTAGGACCATTCGTCTCATTAGTCCACTTAGGCCCATTAGGACCATTCAGCCACTTAGGAACATTAGGACTATTCAGCCCATTTAGCCACTAAGGCTCACTAGGCCCATTTGGCCCATTAGGCCACTTATTCCCATTAGGTCCATTAGTTCTCTTTGGCCACTTAGGCTCATTTGGCCCATTAGGCCACTGAGTCCCATTAGGTCGACTAGTCCACTTTGGCCAATTAGGCCACTTAGGCCCATTAGTTCCATTGGGCCCATGTGTTCACTGAGGCCCATTAGTCCCATCAAACCCATGAATCCACTTAGGTCCATTAGTCTTTTTAGGCCCATTAGGACACTTAGGCATATCAGACTACTTAGGCCCATGATTCCACTTAGTCCCATTATGCTAATCTAAACACTTAGGCCCATTTCGCTGACTAGACCCATTAGGCCCATCTGGCCCATTAGGCCATTTTGGCCAATCAGGCGCATTAGTCCCATTAGGAAACTAAGGCCCATTTGGCCCATTATGCCACTGAGGCCCATTCGACCCATTATTCCACTAAGTTCAATTATGCAACTTAGGACACTTAGGCCCATTAGGCCACTTAGGCCCATTGGGCCCATGTGTCCATTGTGGCCCATCAAGCCCATGAGGTAACTCATGCCCATTAGGCCCATTAAGCCACTTCATCCCATTAGGGCCATTACTCCACATAGGCCCATTCTACTCAGTAGGCCACTTAGGCCCCTTAGGCCACTTAGACCCATTAATCCACATAGGCCCATTTCTCCCATTAATCATATCAGGGCCATTAGGCCAATTAGGCCCATTCGACGAAATAGGCCCATTACGCCACTAGCACCTATTAGGCCCTATAATCCCATTACACCACTTAGGCACATTAGGACCATTAGGCCCATGAGTTCCATGAGGCCACTAAGGCCACTGAGTTCCATTAGGCCCATTTGGCCCATCAGGCCCATGAGACACATGAGGCCACTTAGGCCCATCATGACAATGAGGCTCATTTTCCCCATTAGACCACTTAGGTAGATTGAGCTCATTAGGACACATAGGTCCGTTAGACACATCAGGCCCATCAAGCCCATTAGGCCGCTTTGGCCCATTCAACACATTATGCCCATACAGCCCATCAGGCCACTTCGGCCCATTCAGTGAATTAGGCCACTTCGAGCCATTAGACCCATTATGCCCATCAGGCTCATCGTGCCCATTAGGACACTCAGGACCATTAGTCCCATTAGGCCCATTAGGCCACTTAGGCCACTTAGGCCTATTCAGCGCATTAGGCCACTTAGGCCCATCAGGCCCATTAGATCCCATAGGCTACTTAGGCCCATTATCCCTATTAGGCCACTGAGGCCCATTAGAAAAATTAGGCCACTTAGGCCCATTCAACTCATTTCGCCACGTAGGCCCATTTGGCCCATTTGGTCCATTTGGCCACTTAGGCCCATTTGGCCCCTTAGGCCACTGAGGACCATTATGCCCATTAGTCCCATTAGGACACTTATGCCAATTAGGCCATTGAGGCCCAGTAATCCCATTAGGCCAGTCAGGCCCCTAGACCCATTAGGCCCATTAGGCCACTCAGGCCCATTGGGCCACTTAGGCCCATTAGGCCCATTAGGCCCATTAGGACACTTAGTATAATTAGTCTCATTATGCCCATTAGTACAATTAGGCTACTTAGGCCGATTAGGCCAATTAGGCCCATTAGGACACTTAGGAAACTTAGGCCCATTAGGCCACTTAGGCCCATTAGGCAACTTAGGCCCATTAGGCCACTTAGGCCCATTATGAAAATTGGGCCACTTAATCACATTAGCAAATTTCAGCCACTAAGCCCCATTAGGTCGATTAGTCCCATTAGGCCACTAAGGCCCATTAGACCACTTAGGCCCATTAGGTAATTTCAGCCACTTAGGCCTATTAGGGCCATTAGGCCACTGAGGCCCATTCGACCACTTAGGCCCATTAGGCTCATTAGTCCCATTAGTCCCACTTAGTTAATGAGGACGATTAGTCCACTTTAGTCCTTTAGGCCCATTAGGCCCATTAGGCCACTTAGTCCCATTAGGCACATTCAATTGATTAGTGGGGTTAGGAAACTTGGGCCCATTTGCCCCCTTAGGCTACTTAGGCCAATTATTCCCATTACGCCCCTTAGTCCAGTTAGTCCCATTAGGCCCATTCACCCACTTACACCTATTAGACTCATTAAACCCATTAGGCCCATTAGGCCCATTTGGCCCAATTGGCCAATTTGGCCACTTATGCCCATTAGGTCACATAGTCCCATTAGTCCACTTGGTCCCATTAGTACCATTAGTCCCATTAAACCCATTAGTCCTATTAAACCACTTAGGACACTTAGGCCCATTCAGTTGATTAGCCCGATTAGGCCACATAGGCCCATTAGGTCGCGTCGGCCCATTAGGCACATTAGGACATTTAGGACCATTAGGCCCATTAAACCCATTAGTCCCATTAGGCCCATTAATACCATTAAGCCAGTTATGCCCATTACACCCATTCCATCGATCAACCTGACTAGGACACTTAGGCCACTTAGGCCCATCCATTAGGCCCATTAGGCCCATTAAACCAATTAGGCCTATTAAGCCCACTAGACCCATGAGGGAACTTATTCCCATTAGGACACTGATGACCATTAGGCCCATTAGGCCTTTCAGACCCATTAGACCCATGAGGCGCATTCCGTCGATGAGGCCCATCAGCCCCATTAGGCTCAGGAGGACCATCAGGCCCATTAGGACACTTAGGCTCATTAGTCCCTTTGGTCCCATGAGTCCACTTAGGACCATGAGGCCCATGATGCCCATTAGACCCATCTGGCCACTTTGGACCATTAGGCCCATTAGGCCCATTAATCTCATTAGGCCCACTGGACACTTTAGGCCACTTAGGCCCATTAGGCCCATTGGGAACATTAGGCCCATTCATCACATGAGGCCCATTGGGTCCATTCATCCCATTAGGCCCACTCAACCCATTAGGCCTCTTAGCCTTATGAGGACCATTAGGCCCATTCATCCCATTAGGCGACTTGGCCCCTTCGGCCCATTAATCCCCTTTGGCCCACTTATCCCACTTAGCCTTATTAGGACCATTATGCCCATTAGGCCAATGAGGAAACTTATCCCCATTAGGTCCATTAGGCCTATGAGGCCCACAAGGCACATTAGGCCAGTTAGGCACATTCATCCCATTAGGCCCATTAGGCCCTTTAGGCCCCACAAGGCCCATTAGGCCACTTAGCCCCATTATGCCACTTAGGTCACTTAGGCCCATGAAGCCCATGAGTCCCATAAGGCCCATCATCCCCATTATACCACTTAGTCCAACTAGGCCCATTGGACCCATTAGGCCACTTCAGTCCATTAGGTCCATTGGTCTCATGAGGCCACTTAGGCCCATTCGTTCCATTAGGCCCATCAAGCCCACTGGGCCCATTTATCCACTTAGGCCCATTAATCCCATCGGGACACTTTGACCACTTAGGACCATTAGGCCAACTCCAACACTTAAACCCAAGAGGACCATTGGGCCCATTAGGCCCATTAATCCCATTAGGACCATGAGGCCACTAAGGCCTATCAGGACCATGATCCCAATAAGGCCCATGAGGCCCATTATGCCACTTATGTCGATTAGTCCCATTAGGCCCATGAGGCCACCTAGGCCCACTTGACCCTTGAGGACCTTGAGGCCCACTTGGCCCATCAGGTCCATTCAGCCACTTAGACCCTTTAGGCCCATTAGGCCACATATGCCTATTTGGCTTATTTCGCCACTTAGGCCCATTAGGTCCATTCCGCCACTTAGGGCCATTTGGCCAGTTCAGCAACTTAGGCCCATTGGACCCCTTAATCCACTTAAGTCAATTTATCCCATTAATCCTATTAGGTCGATTAGGCCACTTAGGCCACTTCGACCCCTTAGGCCCATTATTCCAATCGGGCCTATCATGCCCATTCGACCACTAAGGCCCATTAGGCCCATTAGGCCCATTAGATCCATTAGGCCACTAATACCAATTATATTGATTAGGCCACTTATGCCACTTAGGCCCATTGGGTCCATTAGGGCCATTAGGCCCATTAGGCCCATTGGGCCTATTATGCCCATGAGGCCCATTAAGCCACATAGGCCCATTACGCCCATCAGGCACAATCGAACACTTAGGCCAATTAGCCCACTAGGCCCATTAGGCAACTTAGGCTCATGAAGCCCATTAGGACACTTAAGCCATTTAGGCCCATTTGGCCCATGAGGTCCATTCGGCCCATTAGGCTACTTAGGCCCATTAGGCCCCTTAAACCCATTGGTCCACTTCGCCCCATTTTTTCCATTTGGCCTATCATGACCATTAGGCCCATTGGGCCACTTAGTCTCATTAGGCCCATTTGACCACTGAGGCCCATTGGGCCACTTAAGCACATTGGGCCACTGAAGACCATTATGGCCATGAGGCCAATCAGCCTCATTAGGCCCCCTAAGGCCCATTAGGCCTATCAGGCCCATCAGGACACTTAAGCCCATTAGGACCATTAGGCCAATTAGGCCCATGAGGCCCATTATGCTACTTAAGCCACTTAGGCCCATGAGGACCATTAGGCCCATTAGAACCATTAGGCCATTGAGGCCCATTAGGCCTATTAATCCCATTAGGCCACCTAGTCCCATTAGGTCCATTAGGCCTATTAGGCTCATTAGGCCACTTAGGCTCATTTGGATGATTATGCCAATTAGACCACTTAGGCCTCTTAGGCCACTTAGGCATTGGGTCCATTAGTCCTATTAGCCCCATTAGCCCACTTAGGCCCCTTAGTCGCATTCGGTCGATTAGGCTGCTAGGACACTAAGGCCACTTAGGTCCATTAGGCTCATTAGGCCCATTAGGCCCATTAGGCCACTTAGTCCCATTCAGTCAATTAGGGGGATTAGGCCCATTAGGCCACTTAGCCCCATTAGTCCTCTTAAGCCCATTAGTCCCATTAGGCCGATTCAGTAGCTTAGGCCCATTAGGCCCATGAGGCCCCTTAAACCCATGAGCCCCATGAGTCCCTTTTGAACCATACATCACATCAGGTCCATCGGGCCACTTAGGCCTATTAGGCCATTTAGGCACACTATGCCCATTTGTCCACTGAGGCCCATAAGACCATTAGGCCACTTCGGCCCATTGGGCCACTTAGTCCGAAGAGGCCCATTAGTCCCATTAGGCCCATGAGGCCCATTAGGTCCATCAGGTCCATGACTCCACTTAGGCCCATGAGGCCCATTAGGCCCATTATGCCCATTAGGCCTCTTATTCCCATTGGGCCCATGAGGCCACTTAGGCCCATTGGTCCACTTTTCCCCATTGTTCCCACTTGGCCTATCTGGCTCATTTGTCCCATTCGGCCATTGAGGGTCGTTAGGCCACTTAGGCCCATTAGGTCCATTAGGCCACTAAGGCTCATCGGGCCACTTAGGCACATTAGGCCACTGAGGGCCATTATAGCCATTAGGCCAATCATGCCCATTTGGCCCATTGGGCCACTGAGGCCCATTTGACCCATTATTCCCATCAGGCCCATTAGGTCACTTAGGTCCATTAGGAATATTAGGTCCATTTGGCAATTTAGGACACTTAGTCCCATGAGGCCACCTAGGCCCACTAGGACCATGAGACCACTGAGGCCCATTAGGCCCATCAATACCATTAGGCCACTTAAACCCATTTGGCCCATTAGGCCACTTAGGCCCACTAGGCCCATAAATCCAATTTGTCCCATTCATCTCATTAAGCCACTTAGGCCCATTAGGCCCATTAGGCGAAGGAGGAAATTTAGACCCATTACGCCCATTAGGGTCCATTAGGGCCATTAGGCCCATTAGGTGCATTAGGAAAGTTAGGACCATTGGTCCCATTAGGCCCATGAGTCCCATGAGGCCACTGAGGCCCATTTGTACCATTTGTCCAATCCGGCCTGTTAGGCCACTTGGGGCAATTAGGTCCATGAGTCTCGTAAGGACCATTAGGCCACTTAGGCTCATTCGACTCATTAGGCCACTTAGGACTATTAAACCCATCAAGACCATTAGGCCCATAAAGCCCATGAGGCCACTTAGGCCCATTTAGACCATTATTCCCATCAATCCCATGAGGCCCATCAGGCCCATCAAACCCATTAGGCCACTTAGGTACATTCAGCTCATTAGGCCACTGAGGCTCATTAATCCCATTAGGCCCATCAGGCCCATTGGTCTCATTAATCCACTTTGTACAATTGGCCCATTAGTCTCATTTGGCCACTTAGTCCCATTTAGCTCATTAGGCCACCTAGGCCCATTAGGAACATTAAGCCCATTAAGCCACTTAGGTCGCTTGGGCCCATTAGGCCCATTTGGATCATTAGGCCACTGAGGCCCATTAGGCCACTTAATCCCATTATACCAATTAAATCCATTAGTCCCATTAGTCCCATTAGGTTCATTAGGAAACATAGGCACATTCGACTCATTAGGACAGTTAGGCCCATTAGGCCCATTAGGCCACTTAGGCAACTTAGGCCCACTCTTCCCATCAGTCCCATTAGGCCACTTAGTCCCATTAGACCCATTAGGACACTTAGGCGCATTCGGCTTATTGGTCCACTTAGTCCCTTTAGGCCTATTAGGCCCATTAGGCCACTTAGGCACATTAGTCCACTGAGTCCCACTAGGCCCATTAGGCCACTTAGGTGCATTCGACCCAGCAGTACATATAGGCCACATAGGCTCATTCATATCATTAGACCCATTAGGACACTAAGACACATTAGGCCCATTAGTCCACTTAGGCCCATTTGGCCCATTTGGCCACTTAAGCCAATTAGGCTCATTAGGCCACTTAGGCCACTTAAGCCCATTTTGCCTCTCAGGCCCATTAGTCCACTTAGGACCATTAGGCCACCTAGGCCCATTATACCCATTAGGCCACTCAGGCCTATTAGTCCCATTAGGCCATTGAGGCCCATTAGGCGCATTAGACCCATTAATCCCCTTAGTCCCATTAAGCCCATTAGGCAACTGGGACCCATTAATCCCATTAGGTCACTAAGGCCCATGAGGCCTATTAGCCCATTTAGGCCCATTAGGATCATTAGGCCATGTAGGCCAATTAGGCCACTTAGGCACATTTGACCCATTTGGCCACTGAGGACACTTTGGCCCATTATGCCCATTGGGCCCATTAGGCCACTTATGCCAATTAGGCCCATTTTTCCACTTAGGCCCATTAGGCCCATTACTCCACCTAGGGTCATTCAGCCCATTAGGCCACTTCGGCCACTTAGGCCCATTCGGCCAATTAGGAAACTGAGGCCCATTAGGTCCATTCAGACGCTTAAGCTCATTCGACTCATTAGGCCACTTAGGCCTGTTAGTCCCATTAGGCTACTAAGGCCCATTAGGACCATTAGTCCACTTAGGCCCATTAGGCCACTTAGGTCACTTAGGCACATTAGTCCCATTAGGCCACTAAGGCCCTTTAGGTCCATTCGAACACTTAGGCTCATTAGGCCCATTACACCACTTAGGCCACTTAGGCCCATTTGGCCACTTAGGCCCATTTGGTTCATTAGGCCATTTAGGCCACTTAGGTTCATTATTCCCATTAGGCCCATTAGGACCATTAGCTCACATAGGCCCATTAGTCCACTTCATCCCACTAGGCCACTTAGGCCCATTAGGCCCATTAGTCCACTTAGGCCCATTAGGGAACTTAGGCCCATTAGTCTCATTAGGCCACTCCGACCACCTAGGCCCATTCGACCCATTATTCCCATGAGGCCCATTTGGCCACTTAGGCCCATTAGGCCCATTAGTCCCATTAGACCACTTAGGCCACTGAGGATCATTAGGCCACTTAGGCCACTTAGGCCACTTAGGCCCATTAGGCCACTTAGGCTCATTATAACCATTAGGACCACGAGGCCACTTAGGCCCATTATGCCACTTCATCCCACTTGGTCCCATTTGTCCCCTTACTCCACCTAGGCCCATTGGGCCACTTAGGTCACTTATGACACTTAGGACCATTAGGCCACTTAGGTCTATTAGACCCATTAGGCCACTTATGCCCATTATGTCCATTAGGCCCATTTTTTCACTTAGGCCCATTATGCCCCTTAGGGCCATTTGGCTCATTCGTCCACTTAGGCCCATTAGGCCTATTTGGTCCATTAGGCCACTTAGGCCCATTAGTCCATTTAGGACCATTCGACCCATCTGGCCCGTTAGACCCATTCATCCCATTAAGCCCATTGAGCCATTGAGGCCCATTCAGCCTATTGGTCTACTTAGACCCATTCATCCCATTACGCCACTTAGGCTTGTCCAGCCAATTAGGCCAATTAGGCCACTTAGGATAGTTAGGCCCATTAATCCACTTTGGACAGTTAGGCCCATTAGGCTCATTGGGACCATTACGCCACTTAGGCTCATTCATCCCATTAGGCCCATTAAGCCACTTAGGCTAGCTGGGCCCATTAGGCCACTTTGGCCAGTTAGACCCTTGAGGCTCATTGGGCCCATTTGGCCCATTGAGCCCATTTGGCCACTTAGGCCTGTTAGGACCATTAGGTCCATTCGACCCATTAGGCCACTCAAGCCCTTCAGCCTATTAAGCCACTTAGGCCAGTTAGGCTCAGTTGGACCATTGGGCCATTAGGACCCTTAGGCTAGTTAGGCTCATTAAGTCCATTAGGCCCATTGTTCCCATTAGGCCACTCAGGCCAGCTAAGCCCATTCAACCACTTAGGCCCATTAGGCCCATTAGTCCAATTAGGACCATTAGGCCTATTAGGCCCCTTGGTAGGCCACTTGAAAGTGCCCAATTTATGATTGTATCACTGAGAGGGGGGGTGAATCAGTGATACTTTTTTCTCTTATATTTCCTTTCAAATGAAACAACCTTCGCCTCTTGTTAAAGATTATATTCCCTACTAAAAACAATTCAAACACACATCCACATGAACACAAGTATTTACAAGATTCATTATTCAATAAGAATATCCATGTCCTTGGTTTGGTATGGAAGTGATCCAATACCACACAATCCACTAGAAAACAATCATTGGATTACAATGAGTTGGATATACCCATTCACCCACATAGCACTATGTAAACAATCCAATAGTGCATGTTCACCCTCTTAGCACAAATAGGGTAATGCAATGATTGTGTAAGTACTCATGTTACCTATTCTTATTTTCAATTCCACAAATGTATTAAATTGAAAAAACTTCTTCAATTTCTTACCCAGAAGATGGTAAGAACTTCCTGGAATTTGTTAAGAAAAAAATGAAAGTTAGATTTTCCCTGTATGATTTTCCCAGTCTGATTCCTCCAAGTATGATTCTCCCTGATATGATTCTTCACGATACAATTTTACCAATAGGATTTTTCTCCGTACGATTCTCCCCAGTACAAAAAATATAACTTTGATAGAATGCGATAGAGATGAATCGACACCACTTCAATTCTCTATCTTCCATAGTCCATAATACCTATTACGAAAATCCTGATTTGATTAATCCATCTCAATACAATGATCAGTCTAATACAATTTATGAGACAAATAAGGTAATTAGTTGATTACGATTAACACTGAGTATGATGATCAATTGAATACAACGTTGTGATCTTGTCTCTTCTCTTTCACTTCAATTTGTCAAAACTTCTTCAACAAAAGTGAATAGGGAAACTTTTTTCTCTCTCTAAAACTCGGAGCTTCTCTCTCATGAATAGTACATCAGTCCACCTCAAGTAAAATCTTTGGACCATTTGGCCCATTTGGCCACTTAAAGCCCAGTTGGCCCACTTGGCCACTTAAAGCCCATTATACCCATTAGGCCACCTAGGCCA
The DNA here is from genome assembly GCA_963277665.1 of Viscum album. Lineage (NCBI taxonomy): Eukaryota > Viridiplantae > Streptophyta > Magnoliopsida > Santalales > Viscaceae > Viscum > Viscum album. The sequence goes on from OY728147.1 coordinate 607,819,558, forward strand.
CTTAGTCTCATTCATCCCTTAGTCCCATTAGGCCTATTAGTCTATTTAGGCCAATTTTGTTCATTTAGGCCAATTAGTCCAATTAGTTTATTTAGGATATTTTGGAAAATTATGTCATTTAGTCTATTTAGGTCAATTTAGATCATTTAGGCCAATGAGGCCAATGAGACCAATTCAGGACAATTAGGCCAATTTAGGTACTTTAGGGCATTTAGGACAATTAGAAGATTTAGGCCATTTAGGTCAATTTAGGCACATTAATCCGATTAGGCCAATTAGGCCAATTAGGCCAATTAGGCAATTTGGGACATTTAGGCTAATTGTTTCATTTAGGCTAATTTAGGTCATTTAGGATATTTAGGACAATTCAAACCATTTAGTCTAATTCATCCAATTATTCCATTTAGGCCAATTTAGGCAATTTAGACCAATTAGGTCAATTAGGTCGATTAGGCCATTTAAGCCAATTTGGCCAATTTTGACCATTTGGGCCAATTATTCCATTTAGTAAAAAAAAATCCATTTAGGCCATTTAGACCAATTTAGTCCATTTAGGTCAATTAGGCCAATTAGACCAATTTTGGCCATTTAGAAAAATTATCCCATTTAGGAAAATTTAGCTCATTTAGACCAATTAGGAAAATTAGGCCAATTAGTAAATTCATGCCAATTAGACCAATTAGGCCATTTAGGTCAATTTATGCCATTTATGCCAATTTAGGCCATTTAGGTAAATTTAGGTCACTTAGGGAAATTAGACCAATTAGGTCATTTATTCCATTTAGTCCAATTATATCAATTAGTCCATTTAGTTCATTTAGGCCAATTAGTCCATTTAGACCATTTAGACCAAATTAGGCCATTTAGACCAGTTAATCTAATTTAGGCCATTTAGGCTAATTTAGGCCATTTATCCTAATTAGACCAATTAGGCCAATTAGTTCATTTAGGACATTTAGTCCAATTAGGCCATTTAGTCTTATTATTACATTTAGGCCAATTAGGCCAATTAGACCATTTAGGCCAACTTAGGCCATTTAGACCATTTAGGGCAATTAATAAATTTGTTCATTTAGGACAATTAGGCCATTTAGTCCATTTAGTTCATTTAGTCCAATTAGGCCAATTAGACAATTTAAGTCATTTGGTCCAATTTAGGCCATTTAGGCCAATTAGGCCATTTAGGCCAATTTAGGACATTTAGGCTATTTAGACTAATTTAGATCCATATAGAAAATTAGGCCCATATGACCAATTATGACCATATGACCAATTATGTCATTAATCCCATTATTCCCATTAGACCCATTAGTCCACTTAGGCCCAATTGGCTCATTACGCCAATTAGGCCAAATTGGCTCATTTGGCCGATTAGGCCACTTAGGCCCATTAGGACACTTAATCCCATTAGACCCATTTAGACCATTTGGACACTTAATCCCATTAGACCTATTAGGCCACTTAGGCCCATTCTGCCCTTAGTCCCATCAGGCATTAGACCATTTAGGCCAATTTAGGTCATTTAGGCCAATTAGGCCAATTAGGCCATTTTTGGCCAATTAGGTCATTTAGTCCATTTAGGATAATTTAGACCATTTACGCAAATGATTCCAATGAGACCAATTCAATATAATTAGGCCAATTTAATCCAATTAGAAGATTTAAACCATTTAGTCCAATTTAGGCTAATTAAGACAATTATGCCAATTACGCCAATTACACCAATTATGCCAATTAGGAAATTGATTTCATTTAGGCTATTTAGGCCAATTTAGGACATTTAGGATAATAAGTCCATTTATGCCAATTTAGATCATTTAGTCCATTTAGGTAAATTTAGACCATTTAGGCCAATTCGGTCAATTATGCCCTTTAGGCCAATTTAGGCAATTTAGACCAATTAGGGCAATTAGGTCGATTAGTCCGTTTAAGCTGATTAGGTCAAATTTGACCATTTGGTCAAATTATTCCAATTATGCAATTTAGGAAATTTATTCCAATTAGTCCATTTAGAAAAAATTTGTCCATTTAGGCCATTTAGACCAATTTATGCCATTTAGTCCAATTAGGCCAATTAGGTCAATTACACAATTTAGGAAATTTAGCCCAATTATTCCATTTAGGCCATTTATACCAATTAGGCTGATTAGAACAATTTTGACCATTTAGGCCATTTAGGACAATTAGGCTATTTAGGCCAATTCAGCTCATTTAAACCAATTAGGAAAATTAGGCCAATTAGGAAATTTAGGACAATTAGACCAATTAGGCCATTTAGGCCAATTTATTCCATTTAGGCCAATTTAGGCAATTTAGGTCAATTTAGGCCACCTAGGCTAATTAGACCAATTAGGTCATTTATTCCATTTAGGTCAATTAGTCCATTTAGGTCATTTAGGTCATTTAGGCCAATTAGACCATTTAGACCATTTAGACCAATTTAGGCCATTTAGACCAATTATGCCAATTTAGGCCATTTAGCCTAATTAGGATAACTATGCCAATTAGTCCATTTAGGTTATCTAGGACAATTAGTTCAATTATTCCATTTAGTCCAATTAATCCATTTAGGCCAATTCGGCCAATTAGACCATTTAGGCCATTTAGGCCATTTAGGCCAATTAATCAATTTGTTCATTTAGTTCATTTAGACCATTTAGTCCAATTAGTCCATTTTAGTTCATTTAGACCAATTATTCCAATTAGAAAATTTAGGTCATTTAGTCCAATTTAGGCAATTTAGACCAATTAGTCCATTTAGGCCAATTTAGGTCATTTGGGCTATTTAGGCTAATTTAGACCATTTAAGCCAATTCGGCCAATTAGTTCATTTCGGCCTATTTACGATGATTAGGCCAATTAGGATGATTAGGAAATTTAAGCCAATTTGGTAAATTTTGGTCATTTAGGCCAATTAGGCCTTTGAGGACAATTAGACCTATTAGACAATTTAGGCAATTTAGGTCAATTAGGCCAATTAGGTTAATTTAGGTCATTTAGGCCAATTAGGTCATTTATACCAATTAATCCATTTAGGCCATTTAGGACAATTAGGAAAATTTAAACCAATTTTGTAAATTAAGACAATTATGCCTATTAGGTAATTTATGATATTTAGGCCAATTGGGCCATTTATGCCAATTTTGACCATTTTGACCAATTAGGCCAATTAGGCCAATTTTGGCCATTTAGGCCAATTTAGGCCAATTAGGCCATTTAGGCCACTTAGATAATGTGCTATGAAGGGACACACGGTACATAGACTGTCAAGTACGAGTAATCTTAAGAAGATGGGGCTTCTTCTCCTGAAGTTCGCACTTGGTAATCTCCAAGATGGGAGATTATGAGAACAAACCCGTCAGTAGGAATTCTGGATGGTTTAGTGTCATCAGATATTCCTATCTATGAGTGTGTGTGATGGTCTTTAGACTTTAAGATTATTATTAAATCATGTCACAACTCGCCTACTTATATGTATGTCGTAAACCACGACGATAACAGCTCATGGCGAAGTTGGATACATTGGGTACGTCACGAGTGACATGTCATTAATGAATAAGTTGAGGAAAGATTTTTCCCTCCCATATTTAGAGAAGCTAATATCTCGACCCTTTTATTGGAATAAATCCCTCGCATTAAATTCCATGTCCATGGTGTAACGATGTGTTTATTTTTGATAGTCAAAGGAAGACATATCTATCATATAGGTTGGTGACACTGATGTGAAACCTTCTTGATGGGATATTGTGAAAAAGCAATTATATTACATAGTGAGTGTTCGTATTTGGTTTTTGATGTGGCAATATCAGGTTCTTTCTCTTGGGTGCTTTGACCCATAGCAAGATAGTAATCTCAGACTTTAGAAAAGTCCGTCTAATGTCAATGATAAGGAATCCTTAAGGGTCACACACTAAGTGTTTTATTTGATCTCTATTAAATTATATTTGAGTTTTATTAATGGAATCAATATTATTATCAAGTATAAGGAATAATTTTATTCAATTTATATTGATCACATAAATTAAATAAATATTTATTCACCGACATGTGAATAAAATATTTATTTTATTTATTTAATATTTTAATAAATATTTATTTAGTAGATTGTAAATAAAATATTTATTTATGAATAAAAAATTTATTCGGTTGTTCAATAAATTATAGATGAGTTTGAATGGACCAAGAACGAGTCCATTGACAAATATTAATTAACATGGCCATTATATAATATTTGTTATTACGCAAGTTTGCATGCGCCAAAAAATAATAATCATATAATAATATTATGCGTTATGAGATTTATTGAAGGTAATTAATTTTATTTAATGCCTGGTATACAATTAAATAATATTTTAACTTAAATCTCAACTCTATAAATAGGCATCTATTTTTATTGTGTAAAGAATCCAAAAATTGAGAATACATTTTTTTGCGCACAATGAATTCTCTCCCAACTCCTTCTCTCCCTCTCTCAAGAATGAGAAGTGCAAGAAAGATTTATTCAAGACCAAAGAATGAGTGATCATGAATGAACAACATAAGACATTGGACTCACCGTACTAGCACCTAGAGATCGAGTGGTGTTTCTCAGAGATCATAGGAGCACATGTGGATTGCCACTAGAGAGATTTTATCTTGGGATCCTCACAGTGAAATGATGGTAATCTGAAAGGGTCTTTTAGGATGATCAACATTAACTAATGAATAAATTTCTTAAGCATATGTATTTATTTATTTAAATATTCAATATATTAATTTTAAATTTGACATGCAAGATCCTCTCTCTTGGTTTTAGGAAAAGATTATTAAAATAAATTTTAATATACCGTACATCTTTTCATGCTTCCTCTATGCTTGAAACAACCACCACTACCACTACCATCACATCCTTTATCACCAATGTTTCCACCACCACCGCCACCCCCCCCCCCCCTCCACCACCACCACCGCCACCGCCATCAGCTCGACCGCCACTAGGACCCTCATTGAAATCAATCAAGGTATCATATAAAGAGATCATTGATTTCATAAATGAATCAAAAGTAATAGTAGTATCTGATGGAAGTGGTGGACATTTAACTAACATATCTTTTAGGAAGTGTTTGGTGAAAAATTTACTTCTTTCACGCTCCTTTATAGCTATTTTTTGGCCTTATCTGTTTCCACAAGAGCATTTTTCATCTTGGTGGTCTGATAGGTTTTAGAGGCACTAGATGAGGGCCAATACCTAGTGGGGACGTTTTTTGCTTGGGTCAACATCATACTCCCATGACGCTCTTCATTTGATACTTGTCTCAAATAATCAGTTGGCCTGAAGTTGTCATCTTCTTTCTCATCGAGGGCCTCCAGGACACACTGTTGAAAATATAAATAAGATATTTAATTATTAATTACTTATCCAACTTTGAAATATCAATAAAAAACTTACAATCTTTTCTTGTGTTTGTGCATTTACATCACTTCCATTATTTTTCTTCCTAGTTAAGGAAAATAATTTTCTCGAGGCACACAACCTTTGATACCAAATGATGCTAGCTGAAAATAACATTGATTATTATAATAATACATTATTGAATAATATGTAAGTGATAAACATAGAATGAATTAAAATTGTAGATGTTGAAGAAATCCATAAAATGAAGAAACATATAAATGTACATTTAACTATAAATTTAATACTAGTGACATAACATAAACAATCCACACTAATTAGCAAGATAAACCTATGTATGGTATGGATTCTTCTTGTCTATTCATTCTGGTCTAATTCCATTTATGTTGTGTTATTTGGTTATTTGGTCACTTGGTAATTTTGATCATTTGTCCATTTGGCTACTTGGATAATTTGCCAATTAGGCCATTTATGAGAATTATGCCAATTAGTCCAATTACTCAAATTAGACCATATAGGCCAATTAGTCCTTTTAGGCAAATTATGTCCTTTAGGAAAATTAGTCCATTATGTTAATTAGGTCATTAGGCCATAGGGAATTTAGGCTTTTAATCCATTTAGGACAATTAGGCCATTTAGTCCATTAATCCATTTAGGTCAATTAGGATAATTAGACCATTTAGGTAAATTAGGCCAATTAGGCTAATTAGACCATTTAACCCAATTAGATCATTTGAGCCATTTGGACCAATTAGGACATTTAGAACAATTAGATCATTTATCCCAATTAGGTCATTAGGTTATTTTGACCAATTTGGACATTATCCTATTAGTTCATTACATCATTAGGCCAATTTTTCATTTGGTGATTTGACCATTTACGCCAATTTAGGCCAATTAGGCTAAATAGGCTAATTAGTCCAATTAGACCATTTAATCTAATTGTACCATTTAATCCATTTGGACCAATTAGGCCATTTAGACCCATTTGTACATTTAGGATAATTAGGATAATTAGGTAAATTAGGACAATTATTCCAATTAGACAATTTAATCCCATAATACCATTTAATCCATTTAGTCTAATTAGGCCATTTAGGACAATTAGTTCATTTATTCCAATGAGGCCATTATGCCAATTATGCCATTAGGCTATTAGGACATTAGGATATTTAGACCAATTAGTTCATTTAGGTCATTAGGCTGTTATCCCATTAGTTCATTGGGCCATTAGGCTCATTGGACATTTGGCCATTTGGTCATTTAGAACAATTTTAGACCAATTTAGGCCAATTATAACAAAAAAAACCTAAAAGCTAGACCAAAAACACTATATCTGGAACACTAATGCCTAAGGCTTGAATAGGCCCATTTGGATGATTAGGCCACTTAATCCCATTAGGTCACTTAGTCCCATTAGGCCCATTCATCCATTGAGTCCACTTAGGACCATTATGCCCATTCAGCCACTTAGGCCCATTAGGCCCATTAGGCGGATTTGGCCACTTAGGCTCATTAGTCTCATTAGGCCACTTAGGACCATTAAGCCCATTAATCCACACAGGACCATTAGCCCCATTCATCCCACTCAACCCATTTGGCCAATTAGAACCATTAGGACACTTAGGCCCATTGTCCCATTAGGCCACTTAGGCCCATTAGGCCCATTACTATGATTTGGCTACTTAGGCCCATTAGACCCATTACACCGATTATGACACTTAGTCTCATTATATCCATTTGGACCATTAGGTCACTTAGGCCTAATTGTCACATTATTCCCATTAGGCCACTTTGGCCTATTAGGTCGATTAGGCCACTTAGCCTCATAAAGGCCCATTAGGCCACTTAGGCCCATTATGACCATTAGGCCAATTAGGCCACTTAGTCCCATTATGCTCATTTGGAAGATTCGGCCCAATAGTACCATTAGGCAAAATAGGCCCATTCGACCCATTAGGTTGATTCAACCACTTAGGCCAATTAGGCCACCTGTGCCCATTAGGCTAATTAGGACACTTAGGCCCATTATCCCACTAAGATCAATTACGCCCACTAGGCCCATTAGTACCATTACACCCATTAGGCCAATTAGGCTCATTAGCCCCATTAGACCCATTAGGACCATTAAACCATTTAAGCCCATTAGACCCATTAGGCCACTTTAACCCATTAGGCTCATTAGCCCACTTAGGCCACATAGGCCCATTCGGACACTTCGGCCCATTAAGCCACTTAGAACCATTGATCCCATTTTTCCTATTTGGCCCCTTAGACCACTAAGGCCGCTTAGGCCCATTAGGCCCATTAGGCCACTTAGGCCACTTAGGTCCATTAGGCTGCTTAGGCCCATTTGGATCCTTAGTCCACTTAGGTTGCTTAGGACCATGAGGTCACCAAGGTCACTTAGGCCCACTCAACCCATTAGGCCAATTAAGCCACTTTGGCCGCTTAGGCCCATTAGACCCATTATCTATTAGGCTCATAAGGACCCGTAGGCCCATTAGGACACTAAGACCCATTAGGCCCATTGGGCCACTTAGGCCACTTGTGTCCATTAGGCCTATTGGGCCCATTAGGCCACTTAGACCCACTCAAAAACTTAGGATAATTAAGCCCAATAGGCACCTGAGGCCACATAGGCCGCTTAGGCCCATTAGGCTGATTAGGGTCTTTAGGCCCATTATGCCACTTAGGCCCATTAGGCTCATTCGTCCCCTTAGGACCATTGGGCCCATTAGGCTACTTAGGCCCATTAGACCATTTAGGCCCATTCGGCCACTTAGGCCCATTAGGCCACTTAGGCCCATTAGGTTCATTAGGCCCATTAGGCCCATTAGGCATATCAGGGCACTTAAGCCACTTAGGCCCACTTATTCCCATTAGGATACTTAGGCCACTTAGGCCCATTGAGCCCATTAGGGCCATTTTTTTCCCTTAGTCCACTTAGGACGCTTATGCCCATTAGGCCACTTAGGCCCATTAGGCCCCTTATGTCACTTAAGTTGCTGAGTCACATTAGGCACATTAGGTCACTTAGGCCACTTAGGCACATTATTCCACTTAGGCCTATTGAGCACATTAGTCCCATTAGGCTACTTTGGTCGCTTAGGCCCATTAGGCCCATAAGAACACTTAGGCCACTTAGGACAATATGGCCCATTATCCATTGGACCCATTAGGCCACTTAGGCCCATTAGGTCACTTAGGACCATTATGCCACTAAGGCTCATCAGGCCCATCAGGCCCACTGGTCCCACTAGGCCACATAGGACCATTATGCCACTTATGCCCATTAGGGTCATTGAGCCTATTAGGACACTTAGGCCCACTCATCCACTTAGGCCCATTAGGCCACTTATTCGCACTAATTCCACTGGGCCTATTAGGACACTTAGTCCCACTCATTGGGTGCATTAGGCAACTTAGTCCCATTAGGCCAGTTAGGTCCATTAGGCCCATTAGGCCCTCCATTTTTTTTTTTTTAATTTTAATAAAATCTACTTTGAGGAAAAATTGGGAACCATACACCATAAAACATGACACATATCAAAATTTCTAAAACAGCCCAGACATTTAAAATTTGAAATGAGTATCATCACCACGGGAACCATCACATCAGTGACAGATCCCAGAAATCATGCAGTCGCTGCATCAAAGATAGCACATCGAAGAATTTGTCACCATCATCCTAACCCATTGTCATTATCACCTCATTGTCATCCACTCAAAAAATCATCACTGTAACCATCACTTCGAGAGTCACCACATCGCCGGCAGGAACACCACCTTCATTGTCGCCGACCATCATCGTTGGAGCTGAGAACCAGAGAAAAATGAACTAGTATGTCCACTAATGACCTCTAATGTCTTCATATCACCGTTGTAAAACTTCTACTTCACCATAAAAAAAACATCAAAACAGAACATCAAAACCATTCAAACCATCAAATATGGACCATTCTCCCTCCTGGAGACCCTAAGACCTTCGATCCGCACCTCCCAGAACCTCCATGAAGACCTACACACTGAACAGATAGGGAAAGGATCAGATTAAGGATGAGAAGATGGAGGCCTCAACAGGGGACCAAGCTAGAAACAACACTGGTAAAATAAAACAGAGAACCAATATTAGAGAAACAAAATCAATCTAAAAAAAATCACCATACAACACCTCAATCTGTATATGAAAAATATAGAATGAGACAAATAGAGGAATGAACCTGATCTGAGACCACTTCCATACCTACTCCATCACCATCCCAGGTAGGATCAGATCTCGAATAGAGTGCGACCAAAGTGGAGTCAAACATGATGGGTAGGCCATCACACGTAGAGGAGGAAGAAGGCACTGAGTGCACTCACCAAAGCTGACCCAAGATGTCTAAACCACCCACACACACATACCCAGAATGCGAGTTTGATGAGTAGGGATAGATCAAAAGAGGGGTGTTGAACACCATGTGATGACCACACCAGCAAGCCACATTAGTTGATAGGGAATAAAAAGAAATCAAGAGAAGGAATATGATGGATCAGGTGAAGTGGCACCATCACTGTCAAGAAGACCCTTAAAACTATAGGAGGGGAAGAGGAGGCAGCGGGAGCATTGGGATCCAAGAGAGTGCAGAGCCATCAAGTTCATTTATTAGGGCCATTAGGCCAATTGGTCCAATTAGGACCATTAGTAAAATTAGCCCCACTAGACTTATTTGGCCCATTACGCCAATTATTCCCATCCAACCAATTAGGTCCATTAGGACCATTGGGTCACTTTGTCCCATTAATCCCATTCGGTCCATTAGGCCACTAAGGCCAATTTGGCCCATTAATCCCATTATATTAGGCCCATGAGGCCACTTATCCCCATAGGGACCATTATTCCCATTAGGCCAATTAGACCCATTAGGACACTTAGACCCATTAGGCTGATTTGGACCATTAGACCCATTATGCCACTTAGTCCCTTTAGGCCAATTAGGCCCATGAGGCACATTAGACTAATTGGAGTACTTAGGCTCATCAGGCCAAATATTCCCATTCAGACCATTAGGCCACTTAGGTCCATCAGGACCATTCTACCCAATATGCCCATTAGAGATGGTCCATTATGCCACTTAGGCCCATATAGTCTATTATCCCCATTAGGAAAATTTTCCCAATTATGCCCATTAAACGCATTATGCCACTTAGGACCAATTGGACACTTAGACCCATTAGGAAACTTGGACCCATTAGGCCACTAAGGCTCACTATGCCACTTAGGCGCATTCGGCGCATTAGGACCATTATTCCAGAGAGGCCCATTAGGCCCATCAGTTCCATTAGGCCCATTAGGCCACTTAGGCCACTTAGGCCCATTAGGCCCCATTAGGACACTTAGGATCATTAGTCCACTTATCCCCATTAGGCTCATTAGGCCACTTAGGCCCCTTTGGCCACTTTTTCCCATTAATCCACTTAGGCACATTAGGCCGATTTGGCCACTTTGGACCACTAGGCCCATTTGTCCACTTTGGTCCATTAGCTGCATTAGGCCATTAGGACCATTAGTCCACTTAGGCCCATTAGGCCACTTACATCCATTAGGCCCATTAAGCCCGTTAGGATGATTAGGCCACTTAGGCGCATTAGGCCACTTAGGATTATTAGGGCCATTCATCCCATTAGGCCCATTCAGCCCATTAGGACACTTAGTCCCATTAGGCCACTTAGACCTATTAGGCACATTCTTCCCATTCGTCCCATTAGACCCATTAGGCCACTTAGACCTATTAGGCACATTGGGCCACTAAGGCCCCATAGGCCCATTTGGCCACTTGGGCCCATTAGGCCACTTAGGCCCATTAGGCCACTTAGGTCTATTAGGAATATTCTTCCCATTCATCCCATTTGTCCCATTAGTCCACATAGGCAAATTATACACATTGGGGCACTAAGGCCTCATATGCCCATTTGGCCACTTGGGCCCATTGGGCCTATTAGGCCACTTAGGCCCATGAGTCCAATCATGCCCATTAGGAAACTTAGTCACATTGACCCATTAGGCCACTTAGGCTCATGAGTACATTATTCCCATTCAGCCCATTAGGCCACTTAGGACCATTTATCCACTTATTCACATGAGCTCCATTAGGCCCCTTAGGCCCATTCAGCCACTTAGGCCTATTAGGCCACTTTGACCCATTAGGACCTTTAAGACAATTTGGAATCTTAGGTCTATTAGGCTCATTTGACCCATACATCCAATTTGACCCATTAGTCCACCTAGTCCCACTAATTCACTTTGGCCCACTAGGCCCATTAGGCCACTTAGTCACATTCAGCTACAATTATCCCACTTAGGCCCATTAGCCACATTATCCCATTAGGCCCTTTAGTCCCATTTGGACAAGTCATCCCATTAGGCTCATTAGGCCCATTAGGCCACCTAGGCCCATTTGGCAACCTAGGCCCATTAGGCCACCTAGGCCCATTCGGCCACCTAGGCCCATTAGGCCATTAGTCCCACTTAGGCCCATTAGGCCACTTAGTCTCATTTGGCCCATTAGTCCCATTTAGGCCCATTAGGCACCTTAGGCCCACTTAGGCCCATTAGAATGATTAGGAAACTTAGGCCCATTAGGCCACTTAGGCAAATTAGGCCCATTATGCCCATTAACCTACTTAGGTTAATTAAGCCCATTTGACCCATTAGGCCCACTAGGCCTATTTGGCCCATTTGGCCCCTAGGCTCGTTAATCCCATTAATCCAAATAGGACACTTATCCCTATTAGGCCACTTAGTCCCATTAGGCCACTTAGGCACATTAGGTCGATGAGGCCACTAAGGCCCATTAGCCTATTTAGCCCACTTTGGCCCACTAGGCCCATTAAGCCCATTAGGCCGATTAGACCACTTAGGCCCATTCGTTCCATTTGTCCCATCAGTACCATGAGGCACATTCAGCCAATTAATCCCATTAGGCCGATTTGGAAACTTTGTTTCATTAGGCCCATTTGGACCATTAGTCCCATTAGGCCACTTCTGCTAATTAGCCCCATTCGACCCATTAGGCCATTGAGGCCCATTTGGCCCATTAATACCATTAGGCCAATTTTGCAACCTTGGCCCATTAAGCCACTAAGGCCCATTTGGCCACTTAGGCCAATTGGGACACTTAGGCCCATTTGGCCACTTAGGCCAATTGGGCCCATTCAGGCCATTAGGCCCATTTGGGCCCATTCAGGCCATTAGGCCCATTTGGTCCCTAGGCCCGTTAAGACCATTAAGCTCATTAGGACACCTAGGCCCATCAGGCCCCTTAGTCCCATTAGACCACTTAGGCCCATTACGCCCCTTAGATTGATTAGGAAACTTAGGCCCATTAGGTCACTGAGGCCCATTAGTCCACTTAGGCCCATTCATCCCATTAGTCCAGTTAGTCCCCTTAGGCCAATTAGGCCCTTTATGCCACATAGGACAATTATGCCACTTAGGCCCATTAGGCTCATTAGGATACTTAGGCCTCTTAGGCCAATTAGGCCAATTAGGTCCATTAGCCCATTAGTCCTCCTAGGATCATTATGACACTTAGTCCCATTAGGCCCCTTAGGACCATTAGGCTACTTAATCCCATTAAGCCCCTTATGCCCATTAAGCCCATTATGACCATTTTTCACCAAGGCCTGTTAATCCCATTCATCCAATTTGTCCCATTAGGCCCATTATCCCCTTGGTCTAATTTTCCCCTTGGTCCCATTAGCCCCATTAGAACACTTCAGCCCATGAGGTCCATTATGCCAATCAGGGCACTTCAGCCCATTTGGCCACTTAGACCAAATGCGACCAATAGGCCACTTAGGCCCATTAAGACCATGAAGCCCATTAAGCCAATTAGGCCCATTAGATCACTTAGGAAAATTAGGCCCATTATGCCCATTTGACCCATTTGGACACTTAGGCCCATTAGGCCTATTAGGACACTTAGTCCCATTCGGACCATTAGGCTTATTAGGCCCCTTAGGACTAGTTGTCTCATTAGGCACATTAGACCCATTAGTACCATTATGCCACTTAAGCCACATAGGCCCATTTATCCCATTAGGCCCATTAGTCCCATTAGGCCCATTAGTCCCACTAGGCACATTAGGCCCATTAGGCCACTTCGACCCATTAGGCACATTCGGCCACTTAGCATTATTAGGCCCATTTGGCCTATTATACCACTTAGGTCCATTAGGACCATTAGACGACATCGAGCCATTAGAACCATTAGGCCACTTAGGCCCCTTAGGCCCATTAGGCACGTTAGGTCACTTAGGCCCCTTAGGCCAATTAGGTCCATTTGGCCACTTAGGCCACTTACACCCACTAGTCCCCTTATGCCCCTTAAGCTACTAAGGCACATTAGGCCACTTAGGCCCATTAAGCCCATTAAGAAACTTAATCTCATTCGACTCATTAAGCCCATTAGGCCACTAGGCCCATTCAAAACATTAGACCCAATAGGTCACTTAGTCCCATTAGTCTCATTCGACTACTTAGGAGCATTTGGCCCATTTGGCCCATTATGCCAATTTGCCCAATTATGCCCATTAGGCCCATTAGGCCCATTATACCACTTAGGTCATTTAGGCCCATCAGGCCCATGATTCCACTAAGGCACTTTAGGCCCATGAGGCCACTGATACCAATTAGGCCCATTAGTCAACTTAGGCCCATTAGGACCATTAGGACACTTAGGCCCATTCGGCAACTTAGGCCCATTAAGCCACTTGGTCCCATTTGGTCCATTATGCCAATTTGGACCATTGGGCCACTTAGACCTATCAGGACACTTGGCCCATTAGGCTGATTCGGCCACTTCAGCCCATTCGACCACTTAGGCCCACTCGGCCCATTAAGCCCATTCGGCCGATTCGACCACTTAGTCCCATTTGTCAAATTAGGCCCATTAGGCCCCTTAAACCCATAAATACCATTAGGTTGATTAGGAAACTTAGGGACATTAGGCCACTGAGGCCCATGAGGCCCATTCGGCCCTTTAGGGCACTTAATCTAACTAGGCCCATTCGACCCATTAAGCCCATTGGACCTATTTGTCCCCTAGGTCCGTTAAGTCCATTAAGCACATGAGGCCACTTACGCCCATTAGGCCGATTAAGCCGCTAAGCCCCATTAGGAATTTTAGGCCCATTAAACCCATTATGCTCATTAGGACACTTAGGTCCATTAGGCCACTAAGGCCCATTAGGCCCACTAGGCCAATTAGGCTCATTAAGTCCATTGGTCTGATGAGGAAACTTTGGATCATTAGGACACTTTGGCTCATTAAGACCATTAGGCCAATTAGACCACTTAGGCCAATTAGGCCCATTAGGCCACTTAGACCCATTTGGCCCATTAAGCCCATTAGGCTGATTAGACAACTTTGGCCCATTAGGACACTAAGGTGCATTAGGCCACTTAGGCCAATTAGGCCCATTTGTCTCATTAGGCCCATTTGGCCCATTTGGCCCCAAGACCCGTTAATCCCATTAGGACACATAGTCTCATTAGGTCACTTAGGCCCATTAGGCCCCTTAGGCCACTTTGGCCCATTTGGCCCATTTGGCACCTAGGCTTGTTAAGCCCATTAATCCCATTATGCCCATTAATCCCATTATGCCCATTAGGCTACTTTGGCCCCTTGATACCATTAGGCCCATGAGGCCACTTAAGCCCATGAGGCATAATAAGACACTTAGGCCCATGAGGCCCCTTAGCGCCTTAGGCCACTTAGGTCCATGAGGTCCATTAGGCCACACTACTGGAATGCTGGTCTTTCCCAACAGTTAAATACCAACGGTTTGATAGAACCGTTGGTGAAGGAGGTTTTTACCAACGGTTCATTAGAACCGTTGGCATAGATGTTTCCTGGGATATTTTTTCCCAACGGTTCTCATGAACCGTTGGGATAGATGGCTTTGGGGAGGTTTTTGCCAACAGTTCATGAGAACCGTTGGTATAGATATGCTTTGGGGAGGTTTTTCCCAACGGTTCTATAGAACCGTTGGGATAGATCAACATATGCCAACGGTTTTTAAGAACCGTTGGCAAAGGTTCTCCCCAAATTCCCAGCCGCCTGTTCTCTCCCCCATTCGCGATACACAACCCTAAAACGGGAGCAGCAGCTGATTTAGGCGATTTTGGAGGTACTGCCGGCCTTGAATCTTCCAGCTCTTCTTCAGGTTATTCTTCTTCTTTATCTGAAAACGTATTCAAATGTTTGGATAGTATTTAAACCTATTTTCATTTTTCCCATCAGTTTAGGTGATTTTGGAGCTACTGCCCGCCGGACCAGCCTAAGGGTGAGTTTTCTTGAAAATTCCTTTTTGGATTTTACCCCTTGAACATGGTTTGCATTCCCCTTTTAACACATGAATGCCAATTATTTTTTAACACATGTTTTAATTGTATTGCCTTGCCAATGTGAGTAAAGTAGAGACTATGCTATGAATCTATGAAATTGGATTGAATTTATCTTATATTTTATGTTACCATGTTAGATATATTATAACTAATGCATGTGATATCTTTATAGTCTTGTTAGGAGTGTTCTATTAAAAATTCCCATGTGAGTGCTTGAATTTTCATTGAATTGCTAGCCATTATGAGTTATGTTGAGACCATGATATGGAATTGATTGATTAAGCAAGGGAATCTCATTATCTTGTCATTACAACATGAGTAAATGAAGCTTCATTCTTTTCAGGTTATTATTTGATTGAGTCGCCATTTTGAGGTGAGTTGTATTAAATACCTTTGTTTTTGACCTTGGTATGTTTAATGAATTGTTTAAATGAAATGGAATTCATTAAATGATTAATAGTAAATAGTGATACATGGATTCTATTAGGATGCCAGGTATATAATCTTGTTTCTATTAACTTATACGCTTTATGTGATAAATGGATTCACAGTGGAATTCCACGGATAGACTCATTTCTTTGAATATTGATTAAGCCATGGGTGATACATGGATCCAAGGGAGGGATTCCATAGATAGACTTATTGAATGTAGAATTATATTCCAATTGATACATGGATTCTTATGATAATTCCATAGATAGACTTATTGAATGTAGAATTATATTCCAATTGATACATGGATTCTTATGATAATTCCATAGATAGACTTATTGAATGTAGAATTATATTCCAATGTTGTGCGTCTTGTGTGGTGGTGGTGTGGTTTATGTGTTTTATGGTAGTAGTGAAGTGTGTGATTATGTAGTTAATGTGAACCCATAGGTTGAGTATTTTGTGCTATCTATATATCATGTATTTTTATATTATTTCTACACATTCCCAACCAGAGTTGGATAAACTTACCAACGATCAGAGGTTTTGAGTTATGAGTATTTTTTCTAATATCTAGGATGGTGGTTATATGTTTGGATAGCTACCATGTCTTCCCTACTCTTCCTTCAAAAGTGATTGACCATGTGTTTTTAGGCAAGATGCGATGTGATTGTCCATGTGTCTTCAGGTGAGATGTACTATGATTTCCCTAGTGTTTTTCGGTGAGGTGTGATGTGATAAGGCTATAATAAGATGTGGCATGTGGTTGGGGTCATGTAGGGTAGGAGGATGGCACAAGGTTTATGTTATTCATGTTCATGATACCCTACTAATATGGTTATGGGTTGAGTCATGCTGTTATGTGATATAACACATTAAGTTCTTGTTGGTTTTACATTTTTTCAATAACACATTTGTATGTTTTTTTGACACGTGTAGTTGATACCTTGATTATCCTTTATCGTTTACTTAAATGTATTTTCTATTATAGTTAATGCCTATTGAATTGTTTATGACAAAATGACTTATATAAATTCTTTTTACAGAATGGACAGAAGTTGGATGTATGAAACCGATCGGATCTCAGACGATTTTCAAAACAATTTGGAGAGCTTTATAGATTTTGCATTTCACAATGCTTCAGATAGTGGTCGCATACACTGCCCATGTTCCAATTGTGTTGGTAGACCTTGGTTGAGCCGTGAAGAAGTCAGCTACCACATAACCAAAAATGGGTTTCAAGCAAACTACTTTCTGTGGTATCACAATGGGGAGAAAACGAAATCTCAAATTGGTGATGATCGAAATGAAAAGACTGGAATGGAGAATTTGTTAGATGATCGGTTTCCGTTTATTCGTCATCATGAAAAAGAAAGGATTTCGACTCAAGAAGACTTCGATATGAGGACAGCTGATGCATCTAGTGAAAATGATGATATTGATAGGGTGAAAAAATTGAATGATGCTGCCACGACTCCAGTATATCGACAATGCGATAAAATGAAAAAGCTGGAATTTTTAATCCGATTATTTCATGGGAAAACTATGTATGGGATTTCTAATACAGCAATCGATTACATTCTTACCCTCTTGAAGGATTTACTTCCAGATGATGCAGATAGTCCCTCAAACCACTATATGGCATGGAAGTTAGTTGAGGAACTTGGATTTTCAAGAAACAAAATTCATGCTTGCCCGAAAGATTGCAGTTTATTCTGGGAGGAAACCGCTGAACGAAATGAATGTATAAAATGTGGCACATCCCGCTGGAAGTCAAAATCTGATGGAACACCATCCCGCGTTCCACAGAAAGTAATGTGGCACTTTCCATTGATCCCCAGACTCCAGAATCTTTTTATGTCTGATGACATATCAATAAAAATGAGATGGCATGATACCGAGAGAAAGAAGACTGATGATGAGTTGGTTCATCCTGCAGATGGATTTGCATGGAAGAGATTTGATGCTCGACATCCTGATTTTGCAGCTGACGTGCGTAATGTGAGGCTGGGTCTTTCATGCGACGGTTTTAATCCGTTTGGGCAGATGCTTACTTCGCACAGCACATGGCCCGTTTTTATGCACATTTATAATCTTCCCCCATGGTTGTGTATGAAAAAATCTTTCACTTTCATGAATATACTCATATCTGGTCCTTCTGATCCTGGCATTGATATTGATGTATACATGCAACCTTTAATAAAAGAGTTGAAGCTTCTTTGGGATGTGGGTGTGCGCACATACGATGCATGTTCGAAAGACATATTTCAGATGCGCGCTGCGCTTATGTGGACAATCAATGATTTTCCGGCTTATGCAATGATGTCTGGATGGAGCACGAAGGGGAAACTGTCATGTCCAGTTTGTATGAAGAATACACGATCCAGAAGACTGAAACATCGTTGTAGTTTCAGTTTTATGGGACATCGACGATTTTTGCCAAAGGATCATCCATATAGAATGAATCGTCGAAGATTTGATAATACTATAGAGACCGATGATCCACCTCAGCGTATGTCTAGAACTGATGTGCTTAATGAATTGAAAGATTTCAGTTTTTCATTCGGGAAGGGTCAAATGAAATCTGGAAAGAGAAAGAATGTTTCCACAGAAACCTGTTACAATTGGAGGAAGAGGAGTATCTTTTTTGATTTGCCTTATTGGTCAACCAATTTGCTACGTCATTGCTTAGACGTAATGCATATTGAAAAGAATATATGTGAAATGTTGCTTTCAGTTCTTCTAAATGTCAAGGGGAAGACAAAAGATGATTTACGATCTCGACGTGACTTGGTGGATTGGGGCATCAGACCAGAATTGCATCCTGTGCGTATCAGTGAAAATAAATGGCAAATTCCATTTGCTTCTTATGTGATGACACCTACTGATAAAAAACAATTTTTGGAAGTATTAGAGACTATTAGATTTCCTGATGGATATTCAAGCAACATATCTAAACGGGTCAACAGAAGAGAGTTGAAGCTAAAATCTTTGAAGACTCATGATTATCACGTTCTACTGCATGAGTTGCTTCCAATAGAAATCCGTCATCTTTTGTCCAATAATGTAAGGGTGGGTGTTATTCGGTTGTGCCATTTGTTTAGAGATCTTTGTGCTAAGAAGTTGTCCAAGTCTTTCTTGCAAAAAATGTTGACAGATGCCCCATTAATTTTGTGTGAGTTGGAGAAAATATTTCCCCCATCATTTTTCACATGCATGCTGCATCTGACTGTCCATATTCCAACTGAAATACTTCTCGTAGGACCTGTTTCTTTTCGTTGGATGTATCCAACTGAAAGAAATATGTTCACATTAAAGTCTTATGTTCGAAACAAGAATCATCCCGAAGGTTCTATCGTGAACGGTTACGTAGCTCAAGAATGTATGGATTTCTGTTCAATGTATTTGTCTGATCTTACTACAAGAATGAACAGACCAATGAGAAATGAAGAAGAACAATATGAGCAAATTGAACCCAGTTTTCCATCACTTCCTCAAACAGGAGGAATTCCTGGATCATATACATTGAAGACATTAAGCCATGAAGAGCGGGAGATG
Source organism: Viscum album (assembly GCA_963277665.1). Lineage (NCBI taxonomy): Eukaryota > Viridiplantae > Streptophyta > Magnoliopsida > Santalales > Viscaceae > Viscum > Viscum album. Next base: position 607,839,333 of record OY728147.1, read on the forward strand.
GCACATCGCACAGTTTTGTTCAACTGTGATTTGTTCGATGACTATATCAGGTAACAAAATTGAATATGTATATCTTACATATATATCTGTTAAACTATTCATATTTTTTTATCTACAGAGAACATAAAACAATGATAAATAGGAAGCATCGTTCTTTATCTTTGAGAAGGAGAGAGACTTTGCATAGCATAGAGTTTTCTGCTTGGTTAAAATTGAAGGTAAAAATATTACTGTTTAAATTAATTATTTCAATATTTACTTAAGTTTAACTGTCATTTATATTGCAGGTATTGAGTTTGTCTGCTGACTCTGTCTCTGAGGAAATAAGAGCTTTGGCTTTTGGTCCTAATACCGTGGTTCGTGACTGTAAATCAATTGTTATCAATGGGTATAGATTTATTGTCACTGAACGAGCCAAAAACATGAGAACACAACATGATGGTATTATGGTTACTGCCACAACAGATTGTTATGCCAGTGCATCAGATAGTAGACCGCGACTTGAAAATGTGGGTTATTATGGAGTCGTTGAGAAAATAATAATATTGGATTATTACTCTCATGGACGAGTCACAATGATGAAATGCCATTGGTTTGATTCGATGACGAGACATGGCACATTTATTGATGATTGTGGATTTCGAGTAATTAATATGACCCGCACTCTTGCAACCGAAGAACCATATGTGTTGGCATCAATGGCTAAACAAGTTTTTTATGTCAAAGATCAACTTCAACCTGAATTTGGTGTCGTAGTTGAAGTATTCCAAGACATATTTTTGATGATGCTGATGATGGAATTGACACTGCCCCTATTGCCATTTGAACCAATCCATTTATTTCTTTTGATGACTCCAATAGCTCAATTGTCAGAGTTGATTGTGAACCTGAAGTTGTGGTTGGAAATATATAGAATCATTCATCCATGTTCTCAATTCTTTTGGTTTACCTCGAGTTGGGTTGTTAAGGTTGGTAATATTCATATTTATTTAGTATTGATCACAAATATGTTTTAGCTGACTTGACCGTTATGTGAATTTTCAATGTTTATTGGTTGCTGTTTTATTTGAATTGCATTTTCTAATTTTGGAATTGAACTGTATTCAAACCAAATCAAACAATATTTCTAACTTGGTGAACATTACAACTTGTATGATTTATTAAATTCATTCAAGATCTTCTAAAACAATTGATAGCTAAATTACCAATGAATCCCCTCATTCCCTCATATATTTAGTTTTTTGGTTTACACATTAATTTTCTTTTTCTAATTAATTACATATTTGTTTTCCAATGCAGGAAATGAAGCCAATTGAAGAGAGACGAAGAAAAAAAATGGCGGAGAACAATCGTCGGATGGAGGAGATGGGCATTCCACCATTAGTGCCTACAGTGAGTACTTTATTTCAAATATATATATATATTTACAGAATATATAATGTCATGTGATTAATTTTTTTTGTAAACTTTTTTGTAGGATCCACCATTACGTCGACAGTTATTCGACGAGGAGCCTAGTACTGGTCCTAGTACTCAGGCCGGTGGTACGAGGAGGGTTCGTACCAGAGGTGGACATAGAGCTGCGCGTGCCCGACTAGACCCTGCCCCTCCCACTGACATTTCAGCCTTCCCACATTCTGATCCCGGTGTGTCGTTAGGGACACACAGGATATTTAGACCTCCCATGTTTTCGCTACCTTCTGCATCTTCTGCCCCATCATTTTCACATCCCATGATGATTCCCACTCCCCAGTCAGCATTAGGTCATACAGTTCTTCCATCTTCTTTTCCTTCTACTTCTGTCTCTCCGAGCTTTTATATTCCATCGTCTTCGACTCCTGTTCCACCAGAGGGTGTTCCATCAGGTTCTGTGGATCCGGCGCCACTCATTGATCAGACTAGCACAGGTATATTTATAAAACCCTATCAAATTTTTATAGCAATATTTATTTTCATTATAACATGTTTTGATAAAATATTTGTTTTTTTTTCATGACAGATACATCTACTGACAGGAGGCGGGGGCGGGGCCGTACACGCATGCGTTCGGTGTGGAACCGTCGCACACAGGTTATGGTGGAATATAATGAGGACAATCAGATGGTTGAGAAAACAGGGTAGCAATGTCGGAGTTTTATGGCGACGCTTGCCAAATACTCCGACATCATTCCCGTCAGCCCGCTGTCGTGGAGACATTTGCCACATGAGGTCAAAGATAGAGCTTGGGCAGAGATATGGGTAAAAAAATCTGTTGTATTTAATGCCATGAATTTTTTTTGTATTTATATAAATTAATATTTTCATTTCAGCTTCGATTTAATTTTCCTGATGGTGAGGGTGCACGACTGGAACGTCTAAAGGATTTAGGCGAGCTTTGGAGAGCCTACAAGCATGAGCTGTATATTGGCTGGCGTGCTAGAGTTGGCACTGAGTTAGAGGCGGTACCAGTCGTGGATGATTGTCCTATAGAGCAGTATCGTCAGATGATTACTCATTGGACGAGTACCCAGTTTAAGGTATGAATTACATTTGAGGTATTTAAATAATAACTTTCAAGTTTTGCATTAATATTATCCTTTGCATTATCGAATTTTTTTTAGGAATCATCTGGAAAAAATAAAAAAAACATTGATGCAAAAAAATACCTCCATACACTAGGATGCACGACGATGCCGGATCATGAGAGGCAGCAGATATGACAATTGTTTATAAGTTTTCTTTACGACTTACATTTTCTTTTGTTTCCTCAATTATTTAATTATTTGCTGAAGTCTTTATATAAATTTTGTTTTCAATGTCATTGTAGAGGCAAGTACAAAATATTGAAGGACGTGTGCCTCGAGCAAAACTGTTTTGCTCGAGTAGACGAAAAAAGGATGGACGTGCTGTCAACGAAGCGACTCAGCAGCAGATTGTATGTTTTAATCTGTTGATTTTATATTTTAATATCTATTTCGTAACTTAATATTATATTTATATTTGTAACAGGATGCTTTAGAGGCCCTCGATGCCCAAGAAGCAGACAATTTTGGGCCATCTGATCACTTACATCAGGTGTTGGGAGAGGATCATTCTGGCAGAGTACGCTGCCGACCTAGGATAGCCCCGACGAGGTATTGGCCTGCCTCAGGTACGAGTTGTAGTGCCACCGAGCTGCAGCAAGTTAGAGCACAGACAGAACAGGCTGAGAAAAGGGCCACAGAGACGGCAGAACAGTCTGCTAGGGAAAACAGTGCATTTATGAAATTTATTGAAGTTCTACGTCCAACACTTCCAGTAGAGGCCAGCCCAGCGATTGATGAATACATGTCGTCGATACATTCTATATATGGTGCACCAGGTGGCAGTTCCAATGGTGGTCAGGCCAATGTCCAGCTTGAAGATGATGATGGCGAGCAGTCTGATGCGGAAGAGGAGGGAGATGAGGAGGGCGAGGAGGAGGGCGAAGGCGAGGAGGAAGGCGCTGTGGAGGGTGAGGACGATGAGGAGGACGATGACGAGGGCGATGATGATGATGATGATGGAGATGGTGATGCTGATGTGGGACATATTGATCCGTTACATTTTTGACTTGAGATTTGATGTTTAATCTATTCTAGTTGTTGGTTTTATCTAGACTCGTAGTATAGTATTGGAGTTGAGTTATTTTTATATATTGTCTGTTTTTATGGATGTTGTTGTCTTTTAGTGGTTGTGTGTTTGAGAACTCCCTGGACAACCCCCCTCATTCTTGGACCCTGGTCACCCCCCCCCCCCTCTCCCCCTTGGACCCCGAACACCCCCCAAACACCCCCCGGACAGCCCCGCAGACAGCCCCCTGGACAGCCCCCTGGACAGCCCCCCGTACAGCCCCCAACCCTCCACCCTGGACCCCGGATAGCCCCCCGGACAGCCCCCGGACAACCCCCCCACCCTCCCCCTTGGACCCCGGACAACCCCCCAAACACCCCCCGGACAACCCCCTGAACAACCCCGGACAACCCCCTGAACAACCACCGGACAGCCCCCTAAACAACCCCGGACAGACCCCCAACCCTCCTCCTTGGTCCCCGGACAGCCCCCCGGACACCCACCGGACAGCCCCCGCGGACAGCCCCCGCGGACAGCCCCCTGGACAGCCCCCCGTACAGCCCCCAACCCTCCACCCTGGACCCCGGATAGCCCCCCGGACAGCCCCCCGGACAACCCCCCAGCCCCCCCCCCCCTTGGACCCCGGACAACCCCCCCACCCCACCCCCCCCGGACCCCGGACAACCCCCCAAACACCCCCCGGACAGCCCCCTGAACACCCCCGGACAACCCCCTGAACAACCCCCTGAACAACCCCCGGACAGCCCCCTGAACAACCCCGGACAACCCCCTGAACAACCCCCAAACACCCCCCGGACAGACCCCGCACAGCCCCCCCACCCTCCTCCTTGGTCCCCGGACAGCCCCCCCACCCTCCTCCTTGGTCCCCGGACAGCCCCCCGGACACCCACCGGACAGCCCCCCCGGACAGCCCCCCGGACAGCCCCTCCACCTTCCTTAATTTCATTAGCTCTGAAATGTTTCATAGCACGATCAACTAAAATCTAATCCATACTAAATATGATATAAAAATATTCTATATGAATTTCCATAAGATTTTAAGTGAAAACAAAAAGTGACATACGAAAAACTGACCAAACGCATTCGAAATGCGTTGATGCTTTAGGACAACGATCCATGAGTCATATGTGACGTGTACGAATCATCCCCGCCTCAATACGAGGTGCGGTGTGGTCGGAACAACTCAAAGTGTATGTCTTTTGTTTCAAAAGGACATCATTTTAAGTGAAAAACATCAACTGGCATACGGAAAACCGGCCAAACGCATTCGGATTGTGTTGATACTTTAAGACAACAATCCATGGGTCATTTGAGACGTGTACGAGTCAACTCCGCCCCAATCTGAGGTCGGCCGCTATGAATTTGACCGTTGGACGCCCGTTTTGGCCGTTTTTGACACCAGAACTGCGTTGTCGGTCACCGCGGGCACACGGCACGTCCGATTGATGCGCCGTTTGCTCGAACACTTCAGAAATCACTGTCCCGTATTTTTCGTCTGATTTCAGGCCATTCCGACTTCGTTCGGCCCGTTTGGACCCCCCTCACGCGCGTTTACGAAGCGCACGCATCACTTAAAACACGAATATTGAGCCGTACCGCGCAAACCGCACGTCCGATTGACGTGCCGTCTGCGCTTACACGTCACGAATAATAATTAGAATGTTTCCCGGTGGTTTCAGGTCAATCCGAGGTCGGACGCTATGAATTTGACCGTTGGACGCCCGTTTTGGTCGTTTATGACACCAGAACTGCGTTGTCGGTCACCGCGGGCACACGGCACGTCCGATTGATGCGCCGTCTACTCGAACACTTCAGAAATCACTGTCCTGTATTTTTCGTCTGATTTCAGGCCATTCCGACTTCGTTCGGCCCGTTTGGACCCCCCTCATTCGCGTTTACGAAGCGCGCGCATCACTTAAAACACGAATATTGAGCCGTACCGCGCAAACCGCACGTCCGATTGACGTGCCGTCTGCGCGTACACGTCAAGAATAATAATTAGAATGTTTCTCGGTGGTTTCAGGTCAATCCGAGGTCGGCCGCTATGAATTTGACCGTTGGACGCCCGTTTTGGCCGTTTATGACACCAGAACTGCGTTGTCGGTCACCGCGGGCACACGGCACGTCCGATTGATGCTCCGTCTGCTCGAACACTTCAGAAATCACTGTTCCGTATTTTTTGTCTGATTTCAGGCCATTCCGACTTCGTTCGGCCCGTTTGGAACCCCCTCACGCGCGTTTACGAAGCGCGCGCATCACTTAAAACACGAATATTGAGCCGTACCGCGCAAACCGCACGTCCGATTGATGAGCCGTCTGCGCGTACACGTCACGAATAATAATTACAATGTTTCCCGGTGGTTTCAGGTCAATCTGAGGTCGGCCGCTATGAATTTGACCGTTGGACGCCCGTTTTGGCCGTTTATGACACCAGAACTGCGTTGTCGGTCACCGCGGGCACACGGCACGTCCGATTGATGCGCCGTCTGCTCGAACACTTCAGAAATCACTGTCCCGTATTTGTCGTCTAATTTCAGGCCATTCCGACTTCGTTCGGCCCGTTTGGACCCCCCTCACGCGCGTTTACGAAGCGCGCGCATCACTTAAAACACGAATATTGAGCCGTACCGCGCAAACCGCACGTCCGCTTGATGTGCCGTATGCGCGTACACGTCACGAATAATAATTAGAATGTTTCTCGGTGGTTTCAGCTCAATCCGGAGACGCGGTGTGGCCGGCACCACTCAAAGTGTCCGTCTTTTGTTTCAAAAGGACGTCATTTTAAGTGAAAAGCATCAACTAGCATACGGAAAACCGACCAAACGCATTCCGAATCTGTTGATAATTTGTCCTAACAATCCATGGGTCATATGTGACGTATACGAGCCAACCCGGGATGAATCCGAGTCGCGGTGTGGCTGCGATAAGTCTAAGTGGCTCTCTTTTGTTTAAAATGAACACCATTTTAAGTACATACGGAAAAATGACCAAACGGATTCGGTTTCCGTTGAAACTTTAGAAGAACGATCCATGGGTCATATGTGACGTGTACGAATCAACCCCGCCACAATCGGAGACGCGGTGTGGCCGACACCACTCAAAGCGTCGGTCTTTTGTTTCAAAAAGACGTCATTTTAAGTGAAAATCATCAAGTGACATACGAAAAACCGACCAAAGGCATTCGGACTGTGTCGATACTTTAGCACAAGGATCCATGGGTCGTATGTGACGTGTACGAGTCAATCCCGCCTCAATCCGAGGAGCGGTGTGGCCGATACCGTTCTAACTGTGTATCTTTTGTTTAAAATGGACAGGATTATAAGTGAAAAGAACAACTGACATACGCAAAACTGACCAAACGCATTCCGAATCTGTTGATAATTTATCACAACGATCCATCAGTTATATGTGACATGTACGAGCCCACTCGGGCTCAATCCGAGTCGCGGTGTGGCCGGGATCAGTCTAAGTGGCTCTCTTTTGATTAAAATGGACATCATTTTAAGTACATACGGAAAACCGACCAAACGCATTCGGTTTCCGTTGAAACTTTAGAAGAACGATCCATGGGTCATATGCGAGGTGTACGAATCATCCCCGCCTCAATCCGAGGCACGGTGTGGCCAACACCACTCTAACTGTGTCTGTTTTGTTTAAAATGGGTAGGATTATAAGTGAAAAGAACTGGCATACGCAAAACCGACCAAACGCATTCGGTTTCCATTGAAACTTTAGGAGAACGATCCATGGGTCATATGTGACGTGTACCAATCATCCCTGCCTCAATCCGAGGCGCGGTGTGGTCGGAACAACTCAAAGTGTATGTCTTTTGTTTCAAAAAGACGTCATTTTAAGTGAAAAACATCAACTGGCATACGGAAAACCGGCCAAACGCATTCGGATTGTGTTGATACTTTAAGACAACGATCCATGGGTCATTTGAGACGTGTACGAGTCAACCCCGCCTCAATCCGAGGTCGGCCGCTATGAATTTGACCGTTGGACGCCCGTTTTGGCCGTTTATGACACCAGAACTGTGTTGTCGGTCACCGCAGGCACACGGCACGTCCGATTGATGCGCCGTCTGCTCGACCACTTCATAAAGCACTCACCCGTATTTGTCGTCTGATTTCAGGCCATTCTGAAATCGTTCGGCCCGTTTGGACCCCCTCACGCGCGTTTACGAAGCGCGCGCATCACTTAAAACACGAATATTGAGCCGTACCGCGCAAACCGCACGTCTGATTGACGTGCCGTCTGCGCGTACACGTCACGAATAATAATTAGAATGTTTCCCGGTGGTTTCAGGTCAATCTGAGGTCGGCCGCTATGAATTTGATCGTTGGACGCCCGTTTTGGCCGTTTTTGACACCAGAACTGCGTTGTCGGTCACCGCGGGCACACGGCATGTCCGATTGATGCGCCGTCTGCTCTAACACTTCATAAATCACTGTCCCGTATTTGTCGTCTGATTTCAGGCCATTCCGACTTCGTTCGGCCCGTTTGGACCCCCCTCACGCGCGTTTACGAAGCGCGCGCATCACTTAAAACACGAATATTGAGCCGTACCGCGCAAACCGCACGTCCGATTGACGTTCCGTCTGCGCGTACACGTCACGAATAATAATTAGAATGTTTCCCGGTGGTTTCAGGTCAATCCGAGGTCGGCCGCTATGAATTTGACCGTTGGACGCCCGTTTTGGCCGTTTATGACACCAGAACTGCGTTGTCGGTCACCGCGGGCACACGGCACGTCCGATTGATGCGCCGTCTGCTCAAACACTTCCTAAATCACTGTCCCGTATTTGTCGTCTGATTTCAGGCCATTACGACTTCTTTCGGCCTGTTTGGACCCCCCTCACGCGCGTTTACGAAGCGCGCGCATCACTTAAAACACGAATATTGAGCCGTACCGCGCAAACCGCACGTCCGATTGACGTGCTATCTACGCGTACATGTCACGAATAATAATTAGAATGTTTCCCGGTGGTTTCAGGTCAATCCGAGGTCGGCCGCTATGAATTTGACCGTTGGACGCCCGTTTTGGCCGTTTATGACACCAGAACTGCGTTGTCGGTCACCGCGGGCACATGGCACGTCCGATTGATGCGCCGTCTGCTCGAACACTTCAGAAATCACTGTCCCGTATTTTTCGTCTGATTTCAGGCCATTTCGACTTCGTTCGGCCCGTTTGGACCCCCCTCACGCGCGTTTACGAAGCGCGCACATCACTTAAAACACGAATATTGAGCCGTACCGCGCAAACCGCACGTCCGCTAGATGTGCCGTCTACGCGTACACGTCAAGAATAATAATTAGAATGTTTCTCGGTGGTTTTATCTCAATCCGGAGATGCGGTGTGGCCGGCACCACTCAAAGTGTCCTTCTTTTGTTTCAAAAGGACGTCATTTTAAGTGAAAAGCATCAACTGGCATACGGAAAACCGACCAAACGCATTCTGAATCTATTGATAATTTGTCCCAACAATCCATGGGTCATATGTGACGTATACGAGCCAATCCGGGATGAATCCGAGTCGTGGTGTGGCCGCGATAAGTCTAAGTGGCTCTCTTTTGTTTAAAATGAACACCATTTTAAGTACATACGGAAAAACGACCAAACGGATTCGGTTTCCGTTGAAACTTTAGGAGAACGATCCATGGGTCATATGTGACGTGTACGAATCAACCCCGCCACAATCAGAGATGCGGTGTGGCCGACACCACTCAAAGCTTCGGTCTTTTGTTTCAAAAAGACGTCATTTTAAGTGAAAATCATCAAGTGACATACGAAAAACCGACCAAAGGTATTCGGACTGTGTCGATACTTTAGCACAAGGATCCATGGGTCGTATGTGATGTGTACGAGTCAATCCCGCCTCAATCTGAGGAGCGGTGTTGCCGACACTGTTCTAACTGTGTATCTTTTGTTTAAAATGGACAGGATTATAAGTGAAAAGAACAACTGACATACGCAAAACCGACCAAACGCATTCCGAATCTGTTGATAATTTATCACAACGATCCATCAGTCATATGTGACATGTACGAGCCCACTCGGGCTTAATCCGAGTCGCGGTGTGGCCGGGATCAGTCTAAGTGGCTCTCTTTTGATTAAAATGGACATCATTTTAAGTACATACGGAAAACCGACCAAACGCATTCGGTTTCCGTTGAAACTTTAGAAGAACGATCCATGGGTCATATGTGAGGTGTACGAATCATCCCCGCCTCAATCCGAGGCGCGGTGTGGCCAACACCGCTCTAACTGTGTCTGTTTTGTTTAAAATGGGTAGGATTATAAGTGAAAGGAACTGGCATACGCAAAACCGACCAAACACATTCGGTTTCCATTGAAACTTTAGGAGAACGATCCATGGTTCATTGAACCGTTGGTAAAGAGCTCTTTTCCCAACGGTTTAGAACCGTTGGGAAAGAGGTCACCCATGTGGTTTTTCCCAACGGTTTGGGAGAAACCGTTGGGAAAAACTATCCCAACGGTTCACCCAAACCGTTGGGATAGAGTGCCTTTTTCCACCCTACCCCAACGGTTTCCAGTAAACCGTTGGGAAAGGTCTTTCCCAACGGCCTACTTCCCCACGGTTGAGGGAACCGTTGGTATATTATATACCAACGGTTTGAGGGGCTTTCCCAACGGTTCACAACCGTTGGGAAATAGTGTATTTCCAGTAGTGCCACTTAGCCCCATGAGGCCCACTAGGCCAATACAGCCCATCATGCCCATTAAGCCCATTTGACCACTAAGGCCCATTAAGCCCATTATGCCACTTAGGCCCATTAGGCCCATTCATTCAATTAGACCGATTAGGCCACTTAGGCCACTTAGGCACATTAGGCCCATTGGACTATTAGGCCACTTAGGCCCATTGGACCATTAGGCCACTAAGGCCTAATAGACCCAATAGGCCCATTCGACCCATTAGACCCATTCAACCCCATAGGCGCATTAGGCCCATTAGGCTCATTCGACCACTTAGGGCCACTAGGACCATTAGGCCACTTAGTTCCATTAGAACCATTATGCCACTTAAGCCTATTCGGCAACTTAGGCCCATTAGACACATTAGCCCCATCTGGACAATTTGGACCATTAGACCCATTCGGCCACTTAATCACATTAGGCCCAATCGGCCAATTAGGCCCATAAGGACCATTGGTCCCATTCGGTCGATTAGGCCGATTAAGCCACTTATTCCACTTAGACCCATTAGGCCCATTAGACCCATGAGGCCACTTAGGCTCATTCAGCTCATTCAGTCGATTAGGCTGATTAGTCCACTTAGCCCATTAGGTCCATTTCGCCACTTAGGACCATTTGGTTGATTAGGCCGATTCTGCCACTTAGACCCATTCGGTCGATTAGCCCTATTAGGCCACTTAGTCCCATTAGGACCTTTAGGCCCATTAGGCCACTGAGGCTCATTCAGTCACCTAGGTAGATTGTGCCACTTTGGCCCATCAAGTCACTTTGGCCTATTAGTCCCATTAGTCCCATTTAGTTGATTAGGCTGATTAGGACACTTAGTCCACTTAGTACCATTAGTCCCATTAGGCTAATTAGGCCACTTAGGCCCATTAGGCACATTCAGATGATTAGACTGACTAGACCACTTAGGCCACTTAGGTCCATTATGCCCATTAATCCCATTAGGCCCATTAGGCCACTTAGGCTACTTAGGCATTAGGCTCATTAGGCCCACTAGGCCGCTTAGGCCCACATTCACTCGATTACGTCGATTAGGCCACTTTGGCCACTTAGGCCCATTGGTCTCATTAGGCACATAGACCCCTTAGGCTAGATAGGCGCATTAGGCCCATTAGGCCCATTAGGCCACTTAGGGCCATTAGGCCCATTCAGTAGATTAGGGGGATTAGTCCACTTAGACCCATTAGGCCCATTAGGTCAATTAGGCCACTTAGACCAATTATTCTAGTTAGGCCCATTAGGCCCATTCAGATGATTAGACTAACTAGACCACTTAGGTCCATTATGCCCATTAGGCCCATTAATCCCATTAGGCCCATTAGGCCACTTAGGATACTTAGGCATTAGGCTCATTAGGCCCACTAGGCCGCTTAGGCCCATTAGTCACATTCACTCGATTACGTCGATTAGGCCACTTTAGCCACTTAGGCCCATTGGTCTCATTAGGCACATTAGGCCCATTAGGCTAGATAGGCGAATTAGGCCCATTAGGCCCATTGGGCTACTTAGGGCCATTAGGCCCATTTAGTCAATTAGAAGGATTAGTCCACTTAGGCCGATTAGACCCATTAGTTCAATTAGGCCACTTCGACCAATTTTTCCAGTTATGCCCATTAGGTCCATTAGTTCTATTAGGCCCATTAGGCCACTTAGGCCCATTATTCCCACTAAACCCATTAGTCCCATTATGCCCATTAGTCCCATTAGGTCACTTAGGCCCATTAAGACCCTTAGTCCATGTTGGCCCATTTGGACCATTAGGAAACTTAGGCCCATTAGGCTAATTAATCCCATTAGGACCATTAGGCCCATTAATACACTTAGGCCACTTAGGCCCATTAGGCCTATTCGGTTGATTAGCCCGATTAGGCCACTTAGGCCCATTAGTCCCATTAGGCCACCTAGTCCCAATAGTCCCATTAGGATTCCTAGGAACATTAGGCCCACAAAACCCATTAGTCCCATTTGTCTTATTAGGTCCATTAAACCACTATGGCCACTTAGGCCACTTAGGCCTGTTAGGTCCATTAGGCCCATTAGGCCCATTATGCCAATTAGGCCCATTAGGCCCACTAGTCCACTTTGGGCCATTAGGCCCATCGGGCCCATAAGGCCCATGAGGCGCATTTTAACCATGAGGGCCATTAGGACCATGAGGCCCATAACACCCATGAGGCCCATCAGGCCCATTAGGACACTAAGGCCCCTTAGGCCCATTGGAGCCATTTGTCCCATGAGGCCAATGAGGCCCATTAGACCCATCAGGTTACTTGGGCCGATTAAACCTATTAGACCCAGTAGGCCCTTTAGGCCACTTAGGCCCATTAGGCCACTTAGGCCCATCAGGCCCATTGGGACCACTGGGCACATTCATCCCATTAGGCCCGTTAGGCCCATTAGAACCACTTGTACCATTAGTCCCCTTAGACCCATTCAGCCCATGAGGCCTATTGGGCCCATTAGGCCCATTTGTCCACTTAGGCCCATCCGACCCATTAGGCCCACTTAGTCCACTAGGCCCATTAGGGACATTATACTCATTGGGCCCTTGAGGTAACTTATGCCAGTTAGGCCCATCATTCCAATTAGGCCCATTGGGCCCGTTATGCTCTTTAATCTCACTAGACCCATTCAATACTTATGCTCATGAGGCCCATTAGGCCACTAAGTCCCATTCGACCCATGAGATCCATTTGGCCACTTAGACCCATTAGGCAACCTATGCCCATGAGTCCACTTAGTCCCATTAGGCCCATCAGTCCCATTTGTCCACTTAGGCCCATCGGTCCCATCAAGCCCATTGGGACACTTAGGCCTATTCGTCCCATTAGGCCCATTCGTCCACTTACGCTCATTAGGACAACTAGTCACATTAGGCCCATTCGGCCAAATAGGCCCATTCAGCTACTTAGGCCCATTACGCCCATTATGGCCATTAGGGTGATCAAATAACTTATTCCTAATAGGAAAATTAGGCCCATTATGCCCATTAGACCACTTAAGCCGTTTCGGCGCATTAGACCCCTTAGGTTCGTTAAGCCCATTCAACTCATTATGCCCATTAGGCCCATTCGTCCACTGAGGCTCATTATGCCCATAAGGACCCTTAGGTACATTAGTCCCCATAGGACCATTAGTCTCATTAGTCCACTAAGGCCCATTCAGACCATCAGGCACATTAGGCCATTAAGGCTCATTAGGCCCATTAGACCACTTCACCCCCTTAGGCCACTTAGGCCCATTATGCCTGTTCAACCCATTAGGCCACTTAGGCCCATTGGGATAATTAGGCCACTTAGTCCCATTTGGACCATTTGGCCCATTAGGCCACTAAGGCCCATTATACCCATTAGGCCCATTAGACCTGTTATGCCAGTTAGGCAGATTAGGCTACTTAGCCCCATTGGGCTAATTAGGTTGGCCACTTAGGCCCACGCGGTCCTTTCGGCCCATTAGGCCACATAAGCCACTTAGGCACATTATAACCATTAGGACCATTAATTCCATTAATCCCATTAGGCCACTTAGGGACATTAGGCCACTTAGGTCAATTGGGTCCATTAGGCCCACTCAGCCACTCATGTCCATTAGGGCACTTAGGCCCATCCGACCCATTTGGCCACTTGGACCCATTCAGCCGAGTAGGACCATTAGGACTCTTAGGCCCACCAAGCACATTAGGCACATTAGGACCATTAATCCACTTAGGCATATTAGGCCCACTAGTCACATTAGGCTCATTCAGACCATTTAGCCCATTAGGCCCATTATGCCACTTAGGCCCATTAGGCCCATTAGGCCCATTCGTCCACTTAGGACCATTAGTCCCATTAGGTCCACTAAGCACATTAGGCCCATTCATCCAATTAGTCCCATCCATTTACTTAGGCCAATTATGCCCATTATCTCTATTATGCTGATCAGGCCACTTAGGCCCATTAGGCCCATTAGGCCACTTAAGCCCATTCTGCACATTAGCCCCCTTAGACCCATTTGAACACTTAATCCCATTATGCCCATTAGGCTGATTAGGTCACTAAGGCCTATTAGGCCACTTAGGCCCCTTAGACCCATTAGTCATATTCGGCCCATTATACAACTTTAGCCCATTAGGTCCATCAGGCTAATTAGGACCAAAAGGCTGATTAATCCCATTAGGCCATGTAGTCCACTTAGAACCTTTTTGCCCATGAGGACCATGAGTCCACTGAAGCCCATTAGGCCCATGGGGCCACTTAAGCCCTTTAGGCCCATGAGGCCACTTAGGCCCATTTGGACCATCAAGCCACTTAGGCCCATTAGGCCCATTAGGACACTTAGGCCCATTAGACCCATTATGACACTTAGGCCCATTATGCCGATTAGGCCACTTTGGCCCATTAGGCCCATTAGGCCACTTTATCCTCTTAGGCAATTTATGCCCATTAAGCCCATTAGGCCGATTAAGCCACTTCAACCCATTAGGTCCATTAAGAAACTTAGGCCCAATATGCCACATAGGCCCATTAAGCCACTTTGGCCCCTTAGGCTCATTAGGCCACTAAGGACACTTAGGCCCATTAGGCCAATTAGGCCACTTCGGTCCATTAGCCCCTTAGGTCGATTAGGCCACTTAGGCCTATTAGGACCATTAGGCCCCTTAGGCCACTTAGGTCCACTATGACCATTAGGCCCATTAGTCCCATTAGTCCCATTAGGTCCATTCAGCCTATTAGGACCATTAAGACCACTAGGCCAATTAGGCCCATTATGCCCATGAGGCCACTTAGGCCCATTAGTACACTTAGTCCCATTAGGCCCATTAGGCCATTTAGGCCCATCAGGTCACTTAGGCCCATTGGGCCCACTCGTCCACTTAGGCCCATTATGCAACTTAGGCCCATTAGGTCACTTTGGCTCATTAGGCAACTTAGGCCCATCCGACCACTTAGGCTCATTAGGTTGATTAGGCCACTTTGGCCCATAGGCCCATTAGGCTTATTCAGCCACTTAGTCCCATTAGGCCACTTAGGCCCAATAGGCCACTTAGGCCCAATAGGCCACTTAGGCCCACTAGGACCATTAGGTCAATTAGGTCCATTAGGCCACTTTGGACCATTAGGCCACTTAAGCCCATTAGGCTTATTAGGCTACTTTGTCCCATTAGTCCAATTAGGCCCATTAATCCCATTAGGCTAATTAAGCCACCTAGGCCAATTAGGCTCATTAGTCCACTTAGGCCCATTAGGCCCATTAATCCCATTAGTCCACTTAAGCCCTTTAGGCCAGTTAGTCCCATTAGGCCTATTCAGCCCATTAGGCCCATTAGGCTCCTTAGACTTGTTATGCCCGTTTGGCCCATTAGGCCCCTTAGGCCACTTTGGCCCATTAGGGCCATTAGACCCATTCAGCCCATTTGGGCCATTTGGTCCATTAAGCCCATTCGCACCATTAGGCCCATTAGGCCACTTCGGCTCATTAAGCCACTTCGGCCCATTTAGCCCATTTTCCCATTCGTCCCATTAACCTCATTCGGTCCATTAACCACATTCAGGCCATTCGACCCATTAGGCCACTTCGGCCCATTAGGCCCATTAATCACATTAGGCCCATTTATACCATTAGGCCCATTCAAACCATTAGACCCATTCAGGCCACTTAGGCTCATTATGCCACTTAGGCCAATTAGGCCTCTTAGCCCCATTATCCCAATTAGGCCCATTAGGCCAATTCATCCCATTCATTCCATTAGCCTCATGATTCCACTTAGGAAAATTAGGCCCACTGGACCACTAAGGCCAAATAGGCCCATTTAGAAACTAGGGCCAATGAGGCCCTTTAGGCCACTTAGGCCCATTAGGCTCATTCAATTGATTAGGCCAATTAGACCACTTAGGCCACTTAGGCCCATTAGGCCCATGAATCCCATCAGGACACTAAGGCCCATTAGGCCCATTGGGACACTTAGGCCCATTAGTCCCATTAGCCCATTAGGCCACTTAGTCCCATTCATCCCATTACACCCATTGATCGAGTTGGGCCACTTAGCCCCATTTGGCTCATTCGGGCACTTGGGACCATTAATCCCATTGGGCCACTTCATCCCATTAGGACAATAAGGCCCATTAAGCCCCTTACACCCATTAGGTCCATTAGGCCACTTAAGCTCATTTCGTCACTTAGTCCCATTAGCACCATTATGCCACTTAGGCTGATTCATCCACTTAGGCCCACTAGCCCCATTAGGCCACTTAGGCCCATTCGACCACTTAGGTGCATTAGGTCACTTTTTTGCATTAGGCCCTTTAGGCCGATGAGGCCACTTAGGCCCATTAGCCCCATTAGGCCACTTAGGCCCATTCAACCAATTAGGCCCATTAGCCCCATTAGGCCACTTAGGCCCATTCATCCACTTAGGTGCATAAGGCCACTTTGGAGCATTAGGCCCTTTAGGCCGATTATCCACTAAGGCCCATTCATCCCATTCAAGACATTCGACCCATTAAGACACTAAGGCCCATTGGGCACATTAGGCCACTTAGGCCCATTACGCCCATTGGGCCACTTCACCCCATTACGCCCATTAGGTCCATTAGGCCACTTCGTCCCATTAAACCCATTAGGCTCATTCGGCCACTTAGGCCCATTATGCCCATTAGGCCCATTTGGCCATATAGGCCACTTAGGCCTATTATTCCCATGAGGCCACTTAGGCCCATTAGGCCACTCAGGCCCTTTAGGCCCATGAGGCCACTTAGGCCCATTAGGCCACTCAATCCAATTAGGCCCATTATCCCCATTATGCCCCTATGCCCATTAATCCCATTAATCCCATTGGACCACTTATCTCTATTAGTATAATTAGGTGACTAAGGCCCATTAGGCCACTTAGGCCCACTAGTCCCATTAAGCTCATTAGGCCCCTTAGGCCACTTAGGCCCCTTAGGCCACTTAGGCCCATTAGGACCATTAATCCCATTGAGACCTTTAGGCCAATTAGGAAACTTTATCCCATTAGTCCGCTTAGTCCAATTTGGCCAATTTGGCCAATTTGGCCAATTTGGCCACTTAGGCCCCTTTGGCCCATTCAGCCCATTGGGCTCATTATGCCCATTAGGTCGATTAGGAAACTTTGGCCCATTAGGCCACTTTGACCCATTAGTCCCATTAGTCCATTGAGTCCAATTAGGCCTATTTGGAACCTAGGTACATTAAGACCATTAATCCCATTAGGCCAGATGGACCCATTAGGCCACTTAGGCCCATTGGGCCCCTTAGGCCCATTAGGACCATTAGGCCTATTACAATCATTACGCCCATTAGGCTGATTAGGACACTTAGGACCATTAGGTCGCTTAGGCCTTTTAGACCACTTAGGCCCATTAGGCCATTGAGGCCCATTCAGTCCATTAGACCCTTTTTTCCCCGAGGCTAGTTAAGCCCATTAAGACCATTGGGCCATGCAAACCCATTAGGCTACTTAGTCCTATTATGCTCCTTAGGCCCATTAAGCCACTTATCCCCATTAAGACCATTAGGCCCATTTGTACAATTAAGCCCATTAGGTCGATTAGGACACTTAGGCCCATTAGACCACTTAGGCACATTACACCCATTAGTCCACTTAGGCCCATTGGCCCCAATTGACATTTGGCACCTAGGCCCAATAAGCACATTAATCCCATTATGCCCCTTGGGCCCATTAGTCCAATTAGTCTAGTTAGGCCCATTAGGCCAGTTAGGCACATTAGGTCAATTACGACACTTAGTCCCATGAGGAATATTAGGCCCATTAAAGCAACTTAGGCCTATCAGGCCCATTCAGCCACCACGAAAAATTAGGCCCTATGGACCACTTAGGCCCATTTGGCCACCTTGGTTGATTTGGCCCATTAGGCCAATTAGGCACATCAGACCCATTAGGCCCATTCAGCCACCAAGGAAAATTAGGCCATGTGGGCCACTTAGGCCCATTCAGCCACCTAGGCTGATTTGGCCCATTAGGCAACATAGGCCCATTAGGCCCAATTGTTCGATTATACCACCACCACCACCACCAAAGTCTTTTTGTATTTTATTAATTAAATGGAAGAAGTTCATAAATGAATGTTTAAGTGGGTCTAAAGAAATGAAGTCCCAAAGCTTCAGCCCGGATAAAATGCATACCTTCTGGGGAAAAAGATCCAGGACTCGAGAAAATATTCAGACGGTAATCTGGAAATGTTCTAGATGCAAGAAAATCCTCCACAGTACTTCCCTCTCTCTAGGTATAAAGAATGGTCATCTGGAAGTTCATGATAGACTTGAAACTCCTGATGGAATACTCGATGGACCAGGGAGTAGGACCCTTACCTAACACATCATTATAGAGGGTAAGAGCATCTGTCTCAATATTCTAAATGGAGAGGTTCCTATGTATGCAAAGTTTGAGACCATCGAGTAGGGCCATGGATTCCACTTGTAGGGAGTCACCGGTCCCCAAGAAGGCTGAAAACGCAACTACAACAGAACCTGTAGTGTCACAAATAACTCCCCCCCACACAGATCGAACCCATATGACTTAATCCATCAATATTGTGTTTATAAACAGAAAGAGGTGGATTCCATCAGACAAAATTCCCCCAAGTAGAAGGAGGAGAAAGGGAGGCTTGCGGAGGGAGAATCAGCTGTATGGAAGGCGCATTCACTAGGTCACCGGACAGCCTGTATAAATCCAGAATGATGTTTTTGGTTTTGAAAACAAGACTCTTAGTGGATAGTGGCCTGCACTGGTACCTCCTATCATTCCTTAAAGGCCAGATCGTCCAACAACCAACAAAGAAAATGAGAGCCCTACCCTTTCTCTCAACGCTGGAACTATCCACTGTAAGGAACCGGTGCTAGAGGAAGAGGTCAGCATTGAAGGCCCAATCAGACCAGCCTGTTAACTTCCCAAAAGAACTCTAGATAGTCTTGGCCTAGTCACTGTTAAAGAATAAATGATTATAGGATTCAGTATTGGGCTCTATGCAAAAGAATCATTTCGAGGCCAGACTGACACCTCTACACTGGACATTATCATCAGATGGAATGGCATTGTGCCTAACACGCCAAACCAGGAAGAGGTATTTGGAAGGAATCGATTTATACCACAACACCTCACCCCATCGATCTAGGGTAGAAGATATAGACCAAATCATAGCAAAGGCTTTGAGGGAAAAAGTACAATTTGTAGAGGCAGTGAAAACATATTTATCCATATCATCAGACAAAACTATACATTCAAAAATATTCCTATGATTGTTATCCAAGGTGGACAGAATGAGAGTGGGGTGATTGTAGGCCTCCCTGAAAGAGATATTCAGTTTCTGACAGCAAGTAAAACCCAAAATTTTCCCCAAATAGTTGTGGTTCCAAAAGCTAATATCACCTCTGCCTATAATCTAGTGTAAGTGTTGCTGAATAAGTGGAAGATGGGGTTGGATCATCCTTATAATGTTGGATGGATTGTGTTAAGATAAGAACCCCTCAAGGCCATAGGATTTTCAAAGTGTTTTCCCCACAAAGAACTCCCCTCAAGAACCTCCCATGCCAATTTTGCATGAAGGCCATTGATCGTTGCTGAAACAATCTTAAGGTTAAACCCGCCTTCTTCGATAGGTTTTTCCAACATGGCCAAGGAAGCCCAGTGAAATTTATCATGAATATGACCATCCAATAAAAAGGAAATATAAAATGGAATCAATATTCAAAATCAACTTCTTTGGGACCTTGATAGTGGACAAGATGTGCATGGGGATAGAGGATAAAACCGAGCACATCAAGGTGATCCTTCCCCCAAAGGACATAAACATGTTTTTCCAATTGAGGATGTGACCAACGATCCTTTCAGTAACCATATCAAAATATTTAATGAGGATCTTGTTGGGGGAGACCAGAGCACCCAGGTAGGTCATCGGGAAGGAGTCATTGTGCATACCAAGTTGTCCTCCAACGATCTAATCTATTTTCCTGAGCATTTGTTAAAAGTAACGAAGAGACTTTTCTCATGGTTGACCACTTCGATTAGACCGATTAGGCCACTTAGGCCCATTAGGCCCATTGACCACTTAGGCCCACTAGGCACATTAGTCCCATTCATCCTATTTGGCCACTTAAACCCATTAGGCCCATTAGGCCACATAGGCTCATTAGGCCCACTAGGCCCATTAGGGCACTTAGGCCACTGAGGCTCATTAATCCCATGAGTCCCATTAGGCCCATCATTCCACATAGGCCCATTAGGCTCATGAGGTAACTTATAACCACTAGGCCACTTAGGCCCATTAGACACATTCTTTCACTCAGGTCGTTTAGGCCCATTCGATCACTTAGGGCCATTCGGCCACTTAGGCTCATTATGCCCATTAGGACACTTAGGTCACCTAGGTCCATTCGTCCAATTAGGACCATCAGGCCCATTAGTACACTTAGTCCCATTAGGTCCATTAGGGCCATTAGGCCCATTAGGCCCCTTAGGGACATCAGGCCCATTAGGCCACTTATACCCATTTGGACCATTGGGACACTTGGGCCTGTTATTCCCACTGGGCCTACCAGGCCCATTAATCTAATTAGGCACATTCTGCCACTGAGTACCATAAGGAAAATCAGGCTCATTCAACACCTTAGGCCCATGAGGCTCACTTAGCCCATTAAGACACTTAGCCCATGAGGCCCATTGGGACACTTAGACTAGTGAGGACCATTAGTCTCGTGATGCTCATCAGGCCCATGAGGCCACTTGGGCCCATTAGGCCACTTAGGTCCATTAGGCCAATCGGGCCACTGAGTCCCATTAGTCCCATTAGTCCAATTAGGCATTGAGGTCCATTAGGCCCATTAGGCCCATCAAGCCCATTAGGCCACTTAGGACCATTAGGCCCATTAACCTCATTAGGAAACTTTGTAAACATAGGACCATTAGGCCAATTAGGATCATGAGAACACTAAGCCCCATCATACCCATTAGGACACATATGCCCATTAAGGCTATATGGCCCATTAGTCCACTTAGTCCCATTATGCTACTTAGTCCCATTCAGATCATTAGGCCACTTAAGCCCACTAGACCCATCAGGCCAATTAGGCCACTTCAGCCCATTAATCCACTAAGGACCATTAGGCCCATTAGGCCACTTAGGCCCATTAGGCCACTTAACCCCATTAGGTGCATTAGGTCCATTAGGCCACTTAGGCCCATTAGGACACTTAGGCCCATGAGGCTCATTAGGTACATTAGGTCATTAAGGCCATGAAGCCACTTAGGCCCATTCAGCCCATTGGGCCCATTAAGGCCATCAGGCCATTGTGGCCTATTATGCCCATTAGTCCCATTAATCCCATTAGGCCACTTAGTCCAATTCAGATCATTAGGGCCCTTAGGCCCATTCGACCCATTAGGCCCATCAGGCCCATTAGGCCACTTCGACCCATTCAGCCCATTTGGCCCATCAGGCTCATCTGGCCACTTACATCCATTTGGCTCATTAATCCACTTAGACCCATTAGGTCCATCAGGAGCATCAGCCCCATTAGGCCACTTAGGTCCATTAGGCTCATTAGACCCATTAGGCCACTTAAGCCCATTTAGCTCATTAGGCCACTTAGGCCCATTAGGCCCATCAGTCTCATTAATCCACTTAGGACCATTAGGCCCATTAGGCCACTTGGGCCAATACGACTCATTATCCCACTTAGGCCCACTAGGAACATTAGGACACTTAGGGCCATTAGGCCCATTAGGCCACTATGGCCCATTAGGGACATTAGGACACTTAGGCCCATTCGACTCATTTAGCCCCCTGGACCCATTCGACTGATTAGGCCACTTGGGCTAATTAGGCCCATTCGACCCCTTCAGCCCATTTGGACCCACAGGCTCCTAAATCCCATTAAGCCCATTAGGCCACCTAGGCCCATTTGGCCACTTAGGCCCATTAGGCCCCTCAGGCCCATTAGGCCACTTAGGTCCATTGTGCCCCTTACGCCCATTAGGACCATTAATCCAATTTGGTCGATTAGGCCACTTAGGCTCATAAAGACACTTAGGCCCATAAGTCCACTTATGCCCATTAGCCCCAATAGGCCACTCAGGCCCATTAGGCCCATTCGGCCCATTAGGTCCATTCGTCCCATTAAGCCTATTTGGCACCAAGGCCAGTTAAGCCCATTCATCCCACTAGGCCTATTAAGCCCATTAGTCTCGTTTCACCACTTAGGCCCATGAGGCCACTTAGGCCCATGAGGCCTGTTAGGCCCATTAGGCCCCTTAGTCCCATTAGGCCACTTAGACCCAACATGCTCATTCATCCACTTAATCCCATTAGGACCATTAGACCTATTACGCCAATTAGGCCCATTAGGGCACTTAGGCCAATTACACCCATTTATCCCATTAGGCCCATTAGGTTCATTAGGCCACTTAGGCCCATTAGGTAATTTAGGCTCATTTTTTCAATTAGGCCACTTAAGCCACTTAGGCACATTCATCCCATTAGGCCACTTATGCCCATTCGGCTCACTAGGCACATTAGGCCCATTCGGCCTATTAGGCCACTTAGACCCATTTGGTCCATTAGGCCACTTAGGCCCATCTGGACCACTAGGCACATTAGGCCCATTCGGCCCATTAGGCCACTTTGACCCATTAGGCCCATTCATCCACTTAGTCGCATTATGCCCACTAGGCCCATTAGGTTACTTAGGCCCATTAGGCCACTTCGAGCCATTAGGTCCATTAGGCCCCTTTGGCCCATTCGGCTCAGTAGGCCACTTTGATCCATTTGGCCCATTAGGTTGCTTAGGCCACTGAGGCCCATTAGGGCACTTTGTCCCACTCGGCCACTTTGGCCCATTATGCTCATTAGGCAAATTAGGGCCATTAAGCCCATTTGACCCATTTTTCCACAAGACCCATTCGTCCCATTAGCCCCATTGGGCCACTTAGGCCCATTCAGCAACTTTGGACCATTAGGATCACTAGGCCCATTATGCACATTTGTACCATTAGGACCATTAGGCCCATTAGTCCACTTAGTCCATTTAGTCCCATGAGGCCATTGAGGCCCATTAGGCCACTAAGGGCCTTTAGGCCCATGAGGCCACTAAGGCACATTAGGCCCATCAGTCCACTTAGGCACATTAGGCCCATTGGGCCACTTAGTCCCATGGGAAAACTTAGGCCCATTTGGACACTTAGGCCAATTGGGACACTTGGCCCATTGGGCGAATTCGACCACTTATACCCATTAGGCTCACTAGGCCAGTTAGGCCCATTCGACCCATTAGCCACTTAAGCCTATTCGTCCACTTAGCCCATTAGGCCACTTAGGCCCATTTGGCCTCTTAGGACCATTTGGCCCCTTATCCCCATTAAGTCCATTAGGCTGATTAAAAAACTTAGGTCCATTAGGCCACTTTGGGCCCATTAGGCCCATTCGGCCCATTAGGCCACTTAGGCTAATTAGGCTCATTCGACCCATTAAGCCCATTAGGTCCATTCATCACATTTGGCCCATTTGGAACCTAGGTCCGTTAATCCCATTAGTCCCATTAGGCCACTTAGGCCCATTAGGCCGATTTGCCTGCTAAATCCCATTAGGCCTATTAGGCCACTTAGGCCCACTAGGCCCATTAAGCCCATAAGGTCCATTAGGTCACTTAGGTTGATTGGACCACTTAGGCCCATTAGGCCTACTATGCACATTAGGACTATTTGGACCATTAGGTCACTTAGGCCCATTAGGCCCATTAGGCCCATTAGTACACTTATCCCACTTAGTCCCATTAGGCCCATTGGTCCCATTGGGCCACTTAGGCCTATTAGGCCACTTAGGCCCATTAGGCTGATTGGGCCACTAAGGCCCACTAGGCCCATTATGCCAATTAGGCTGATTTGGCCACCTAGTCCCATTAGACCACTTAGGTTCATTAGTCCCATTATGCTCATTTGGTCTATAAGGCCACATAGGCCCATTAGGAGCATTAATCCCATAAGTCCCATAAGTCCACATAGGTCAATTAGGCCCATTAGGCCAAGTAGGTCCATTTGGTCACTGAGGCCCACTAGGCCCATTAGGAAACTTAGTCCCATTAAGACCATGAGGCAACTTACACCCATTAGGCGCATTAGGCACATTACGTCCCTTAAGCCCATTCATCCACTTAGGACCATTAGGCCCATTACCCTCACTAGGACAATTTGGACCATTATTCCTATTTAACCACTTAGGCCCAATTGACCACTTAGGCCCATAAGGCCCATTAAGACCATTCTGTTAATTAGGCTGATTAGGCCACTTAGGCCACTTTGACCCATTAGGCCCATTAGGCCCATTAGGCCCATTATTCTCATTAGGCCCATTAGACCCATTAGGACCATTAGGTCCATTGGGCTCATTAGGCCACTTAATCCCATTAGGACCATTCAGTCGATTAGGCCCATTCGGTCGATTAGGTCGATTAGGCCCATTCAGCCCATCAGGCGCATTTGTCCCCTAGGCCTGTTAAGCCCATTAAGCCCATTAGGCCACTTAGACCCATTAGGCCACTTCGTCCCATTAGTCTGATTAGGCCACTAAGGCCCATTAGGCCCATTAGGACACTTAGGCCCACTATGCCCATTAAGCCCATTTGGCCAGTTAGACCCATTGACCCCATTAGGAAAATTAATCCCATTAGGCCGATTGGGCAACTTTGGCCAATTAGTCCATTTTGGCCTATTATCCCCATTAGGCAACTTAGGAAAATTTGGCCCATTAGGCCCATTAGGTCCATTAGGCCACTTAGGCTGATTAGGCCCATTAAAATCATTAGGATGATTAGGAAACACTGGCCTATTAGTCCACTTAGGCCCATTAGGACACTTAGGCCAATTAGGCCCATTTATCCCCTTAGGCTCATTAGGCCACTTAGGCCCATTTGGCCCATTTGACCCATCTAGCACCTAGGCCCGTTAAGCTCATTAATCCCATTAGTCCCATTAGGTCACTTAGTACCCTTGGGCACATTAGGCCCATAAGTCCACTTAGGCCCATGAGGCCCATTAAGTGACTTTGGACCATGAGGCCCATTAAGCCCATTAGGCCCCTTAGGCCACTTAGGCCCATGAAGCCCATTATCCCACTTAGGCCCATGAGGCTCAATAGGCCAATTCAGGCCATCAGGCTCATTCAGCCACTTAGGCCAATTAGGCCCATTATTCCACTTAGGCCCATTAGGTCCATTAGTCTCATTCATTCGATTAATCTGATTAGGTCACTTAGTTCACTTAGGCCCATTAATCCCATTAGGCCAATTAGGCCACTTAGGACCATTCGATCATTAGGAAACTTAGGCCCATTAGTCAAGTTTTTCCCATTAGGCCCATTGGGCTCATTTGGCCTAATGAACCCATTCGTACCATTAGACTCATTCGGACACTTAGGCCCACTAGGAACATTAGGCCACTTAGGCCCATTAGTAAACTTATGCCTATTAGTCCCATTGGGCCCATTAGGCCAATTAGGCACATTAGGACCATTAGGCCAATTCGTTCACTTAGGCCCATTCAACCACTTAGGCCCATTAGGCCACTTCGGTCCATTATGTCCATTAGGCCACTTACACCCATTAGGCCCATTATGCCACTTAAGACCATTCATCAACTTAGGCCCATTAGGCCCATTAACCCCATTAGACTGAATGGGTGTAATGTTCCTAGTAGGCCTAATGGGCCTAAGTGTCCTAATAGACCTAATGGGCCTAAGTGGAAAAATGGGCCTAAGTGGCCTAATGGGATAATGGGCCTAATGGGACAAATGTTCCTAGTTGGCCTAATGGGCCCAAGTGGCCTAATGGGCCTACTAGGCTTAAGTGGCCTAATGGACCTAAGTGACCAAATGGGATTAATTGGCCTAATGGTCCTAATGTGTATAATGGGCCTAAGTGGCCTAAGTGGCCTAATGGGCGTAAGGGGCCTAATGGTCCTAAGTGGCCTAATTCACCCAACGAGCCTAAGGTGTCAAATGGTCCGAACGGTCCTAACAGGCCTAAGTGGCCTAATGGTCCCAATGGGCCTAACTAGCCTAAAGGGACTAATGTACCTAACTGGACTAATGGTACTATGGAAAAAATGGGCCTAGGTTGCCTAATGGGTGTACATGGCCAAATAGACCTAAGTGGACTAATGGGTCTAAAGAGCCTAATTGGCCAAAGGGATTTAATGGGCCTAAGTGGAATAATTCTAGCATAATGGGCATAATTGTTCTAATGGTCCTAATGGGTGCAATGTGCCTAATTGGATTAATGAGATTAATGGGCCTAAGTGGTGAAATGGGTCTAATGTGCACAATGGGACTAAGTTTCCTAATCGGACTAAAGAGACTAATGGGCCAAAGCAACCTAATGGGATTAAGTGGCATAATCGGCCTAGTGGGCCTAAGTGGCATAATCATAACCAAATGGTCCTAAGTGGCCTAATAGGCCCAATGGGCCCAAGTTTCCTAATGGTCCTAATGGGCCTAGGTGGCCAAATGGGCCAAATGGGCCAAAGTGGTCGAATAGGACCAAAGGCCCTAATGGGAAAAAGCGGCCTAATGGGCCTAAGTGGCATAATCGGCCTAATGACCTATTGGCCTAAGTGGCCTAATGGGCCTAATGGGCCTAAGTAACATAATTGGCCTAATCAGCCAAAGGGGACAAATTTTCCTAAGTGGCCTAATGGGCCTAAGTGGTCCAATGGGCCTAAGTAGTCGAAGGGGACGAATCAGACGAATGGGCCTAATGGACCTAGTGGGCCTAATGGGCCTAAGTGGCCTAATGGGAGGAATGGGCCTAAGTGGCCTAATGGGCCTAATTGTCCTAATAGGCCTAATGGGATGAATGGTCCTAATGGTTCTAATTGTCCAAAGTTGCATAATGGACCTAAATTGTAGCCCTAATGTGTCTAAGTGGCCTAATGGGCCTAAGTGGCCTAATGAGTATAATGTGCCTAATAAGTTGAATGGACCCAATGGGCCGAAGTGGCCTAATGGGGCGAATTAGCCAAATGTTCCTAACTGGTTGAAGTTGCCGAATGGGCCTAATGGGTCCAATGGACCCAATGGGCCTATTGGACCAAACTGACCTAATGGGTCGAATGGGCCTAATGGGCCTAATTTGTCGAATGGGTCGGATGGGTCAAATGGGCCTAGTGGGCCGAAGTGGATTAATGGACCTACTGGGCATAATATACCTAATGAACCTAATGGTTCTAAGTGGCCTAGTGGTCTTAAGTGGAAAATTGGACCTAATGCACCTAATGGGCATAATGGGCGTAATGGGCCTAAGTGAACCAATGGGCCTAATGGTCCTAAGTGGCCGAATAGGCCTAATGGTCCTAATGGGCCTAAGTGTACCAATGGGCCTAATAGGCCTAAGTGGTCTAATAAGCCTAAGTGGCTTAATTGGGTGAATGGGACAAATGGTCCAAATAGTCCAAATGGGCCTAATGGGTTAAATAGGACTAATGTGCCTAAGTGGCCTAATGGGCTGAAGTGGCCTAATGGGACCAATGGTCCTAATGGGACAAATAGGCCTAATGGTCATAATGGGCCAAAGTGGCTCAATGGGTCGAAGTGGCCTAATGGGATGAAGTGGACTAATGGACAGAGTGGGCATAAGTTGCATAATGGACCTGAGGGGCCTAAGTGGCCTAATGGGAAAAAGTGGATTAATGGGCCTAATGGGCATAATGGGAATAATGGGCCTCTATGGCCAAATCAACCTAATGGGCAGAATGGGCCTAAGTGTCTCAATGGGTTTAATGGTCCTAAGTGGACCAATGGGCCTAATGGGACTAAGTGTGCATACGAGGCCTAATGGGCCTATTGGGCATCATGGGTCTCCTAGGCCTAACAGGACTACTGGGCCAATTGAGCCTAAGGGCCAAAGTGGCGTAATGGGCCAAAGTGGCCTAATGGGCATAAGTTGCCTAATGGATCTAATGGGCCTAAGTGGCTTAATGGGTCTAATGGGCATAATGGGACTAAGTGGCCTAATGGGACAAAGTGGAAGAATGTGACTAATGGGATTAATGGGCATAATTGGCTGAAGTGGCCAAATAGGCCTAAGTGTCCTCATGGGCCTAATGGGCCTCAGCGACCTAATGGGACTAATGAGCCATTAGACCCACTAGGCCTATTAGGAAACTTAAGTCCATTAGACCCATTAGACGATGTCGACCCATTAGGTCCATTAGTCTACTTACAGCCCTTAGTCCCATTAGGCTTGTTAGGATACTTAGGCTCCTTAGGCCTATTAGGCCCATTTGGCCACTTAGGCCACTTACACCAACTAGGCCCCTTTGGCCACTAAGGCCCATTAGGCCCGTTAGGAAACTTAGGCCCATTACGCCCATTAGGCAACATAGGCCCATTCGACCCTTTAAGACCATTAGCCCACTAGGTCCATTTGACCCAATAGGCCCATTGGTCCACTTAGGCCCTTTATTCTCATTCGGATACTTAGGCCCATTTGGCCCATTATACCCATTAGGCCCATTATGCCACTTAGGGAATTTAGACCCATTTGTCCCATTAGGCCCATGGGGCCACCAAGGCCATTTAGTCCCATGAGGCCACTGAGACCCATTAGGCTCATCAGTCCACTTAGGCCCATTAGGCCCATTGGACCACTTAGGCTCATTCGACTACTTAGGCCCATTATCCCACTTAAACCCATTAAGACCATTATTCCCATTCTTACCATTGGTCCACTTAGGCCTATCAGACCACTTAGGCCCATTACGCTGATTGAGCCACTTAGGCCCATTCGAACACTTAGGCCCACTGGGCCCATTAAGCCCATTAGGCCGATCAGGCCACTTAGGCTCATTAGGCCAATTGTACCCATTAAGAACCTCATGCCCATTAATCCCATTAGGCCACATAGGCCCATGAGGCACATTCGGCCCATTAGGGAACTTAGGCTTACTAGGCCCATTAGTCCCATTAGGCTCATTTGGCCCATTTGGCCCCTAGGCCCATTAAGCCCATTAAGCGCATGAGGCCACTTAGGCCCATTAGGCCGATTAGCCACTCAGCCCCATTAGGTAATTTAGGTACACTAGCCCCATTAATCTCATTATGCAAATTAGGCCACTTAGGCCCTTTAGGCCACTTAGGCCCACTAGGTCCATTAATCCCATTAAGCCCATTGGGCTGATTAGGCAACTTTGGACCATTAGGACATTTTGGACCATTAGCCCCATTAGACATTTTGGGCTAATTATTCCCATTCGGCCCATTAAGCCCATTATGCCACTTAGACCCATTAGGCCCATTAGGACCATTTAGCCCATTAAGCCCATTAGGCCGATTAGGAAACATTGGCCTGTTAGGATACTGAGGCCCATTAGGCCACTTAGGCCAATTAGGCTCATTCATCCCATTAGGCCCATTTGGCCCCTAGACCCATTAATCCCATTAAGTCCATTAGGCCACCTAGGCCCATTAGGCCCCTTAGGCCACTTTGGCCCATTTAGAAAAATTTGGAACCTAGGCCCGTTAAGCCCATTATTCCCATTAGTTCCATTTGGCCACTTAGGCCCCTTAGGCCAATTAGGCCCATAAGGCCACTTAGGCCCATGAGGAATAATAGGCCACTTAGGCTCATGAGGCCAATTAGGCCCATTAGGCCCCTTAGGCCACTTAGGTCCATGAGGTCCATTAGGCCACATAGGCCCATGAGTCCCACTAGGCCACTTCAACCCATCATACCCATTAGGCCCATTTGACCACTAAGGCATATTAGGCCCATTATGCCACTTAGGCTCATTAGGCCCATTCGTTCGATTAGGCCGATTATTCCACTTAGGCCACTTAGTCCCATTAGGCACATTAGACCCATTAGGCCACTTAGGCCCATTGGACCATCAGGCCACTACGACCCATTAGGCCCAATAGGCCCATTCGACCCATTTAGACCCATAGGCACATTAGGCCCATTAGGCTCATTCGGCCACTTAGGGCCACTAGGCCCATTAGCCCACTTAGGGCCATTAGGCCTATTATGCCACTTAAGCACATTGGAAAACTTAGGCCCATTAGGCCCATCAGGCCAATTTGGAACATTAGGCCCATTCGGCCATGTAATCCCATTAGGCTCAATCATCCACTTAGGCCCATAAAGACCATTAGTCCCATTCGGCCGATTAGGCTGATTAAGCCACTTAGGTTACTTAGGCCCATTATGCACATTATACCCAATAGGCCACTTTGGGCCATTCGGCCCATTTGGTCGATTAGGCCGATTAGGCCACTTAGCCCATTAGGCCTATTTGACCACATAGGTCCATTTGGTCGATTAGGCCGATTCGGCCACTTAGGCCCATTCGGTTGATTAGCCCGATTAGCCAACTAAGGCGCATTAGGACCTTTAGGCATATTAGGCCACTGAGGACCATTCGGTCGATTAGGCAGATTAGGACACTTTGGCCCATCAAGACCATTAGGCCACTTAGGCTCATTAGGCCCATTAGGCCCATCAGGCCACTTAGCCCCATTAAGCCCATTCAGCCGATTAGGCTGATTCGACCACTTAGCCCACTTAGGTGCATTATGTCCATTATGCCCATTAGGCCCATTGGGCCCATTAGTCCACTTAGGCCACTTGGGCATTAGGCCCATTAGGACCATTAGGCCACTTAGGCCCACTAGTCCCATTCACTCGATTAGGCCGATTAGTCCACTTTGTCCACTTAGGCCACTTAGGCCCATTAGTCCCATTATGCCCATTTAGTCGATTAGAGGGATTAGTCCACTTAGTCCCATTAGGCCCATTATGTCTATTAGTAAACTTAGGCCCATTATGTCAGTTAGGCCCATTAGGTCCATTAGGCCCATTAGGCCCATTAGGCCACTTAGGCCCATTATGCCCACTAAACCCATTATTCCCATTAGGTCACTTAGCCCCATTAGGCCCCTTAGGCCACATAGGCCCATTTGGCCCATTAAGAAATTTAGGCCCATTAGGCTAATTAAACCCATTAGGCCCATTAGGCCCATTAGGCCCATTAATCCACTTAGGCAACTAAGGCCCATTAGGTCCATTCAGTCGATTAGCCCAATTAGGCCACTTAGGCCCATTAGTCCCATTAGGCCACCTAGGCCCATTAGGATGCTTAGGAACATTAGGCCCATTAAACCCATTAGTCTCATTAGGCTCATTAGGTCCATTAAGCCACTTAGTCCACTTAGGACCATTATCCCCATTCGGTCGATTATCCCTATTACTCACTTAGGCCACTTAGGCCCATTAGGTCCATTATCCCCATTAGGCCAATTAGTCCCATTAAGCCCATTAGGGAACTTAGGCCCATTAGGCCCACTATGCCAGTTTGCACCATTAGGCCCATGGGGACCATGAGGCGCATTCCTCCAATAAATCCCATTAGTCCCATGAGGCCCATCACACCCATAAAGGCCCATCACACCCATGAGGCCCATCAGGACCATTAGGACACTGAGGCCCATTAGGCCCATTGGGCCCATGAGTCCACTTAGGCCCATTAGGCCCATGTGGCCCATTAGAACCATTAGGCCTCTTGGGCCCATTAAACCTATTACACCCACTTGGCCCTTTAGGCCACTTAGGCCCTTTAGGCCACATAGGCCCATTAGGCCCATTGGGAACATTCATCCCATTCATCCCATTTGGCCCATTTAGCCCACTCTTCCCATTAGGCCCTTTAGGACCATTCATCCTAGGAGGCCTATTGGTCCCATTAGGCCCATTAGACCACTTAGGCACATTCAACCCATTAGGCCCTTTAGGCCCACTTAGTCCACTAAGGCCCATTAGCCCATTATAGCCATTGGGCCCATGAGGTAACTTAGACCCATTAGGCCCATCATTCCAATTAGTCCCATTGGTCCCATTACGCCCTTTAATCCCACTAGGTCTATTCCACACTTATTCCCATGAGGCCCATTAGGCCACTGAGGCCCATAAGGCCCATTAGGCCCATAAGGCCCATTTGGCCATATAGGGCCATTTGGAAACTTAGGCCCATGAGTAAACTTAATCCCATCAGGCCCATCAGGCTCATAAGGCCACTTAGACCCATTGGGCCACTTAGGCCCATTCGGCCCATTATACTCATTCAGACACTTAGGCCCACTAGGCACATTAGGCCCATTCGGCCAAGTAGGCCCATTCGACCACTTAGGCCTAATACACCCATTATGGCCATTAGGCTGATTAGGTCACTTAAGACTATTAGGAAACTTAGGCCCATTAGGCCACTTAATCCCATTCGGCACATTAGGCCCCTTAGGTCAATTAGCCCTCTTTAGATCATTAGGCCCTTTAGGCCCCTTATGCCCATTAGCCCCATTCATCCACTAAGGCCCATTAGGACCCTTAGGCACATTAGGCCCCTTAGGCCCATTCGACCCAATAGGCCCAATAGGCCACTGACGCCCATTAGGCACATCAGGCTCATTAGGAAACTTAGGCCCGTTGGGCCCATTAGGCCACTTCATCCCCTTAGGCCACTTAGGCCCGTTAGGCCTGTTCGGCCCATTAGACCACTTAGTCTCATTGGGCTAATTAGGCCACTTAGTCTCATTTTTCCCGTTAGACCCATCAGGCCACTTAGGCCACTAAGGCCCAATATCCCCATTAGGACCATTAGTCCTGTTAGGCAGATTAGGTTACTTAGCCCATTGGAAAAATTAGGCCACTTAGGCCCACTCGACCCTTTAGGCCCATTAGGCCACTTAGCCCTCTCCGACCCATTATACCCATTAGTACCATTGGACCCATTAATCCCATTAGGACACTTAGGGCCATTAGACCACTTAGGCCAATTGGTCCCATTAGGCTCACTAGGCCACTCGAGTCCATTAGGCCACTTATCCCAATTCGACCCATTTGGCCACTTAGGCCCATTCGGCCTAGTAGAACCATTAGTCCACTTAGGCCCACTAGGAACATTTGACCCATTAGGCCCATTCGGCCACTTAGGCCCATTTGGCCCATTTTTTCCACTTAGGACCATTAGGCCCATTCATACACTTAAGCCCATTAGGCCCACTAGTCACATTAGGCCCATTCAGACCATTCAGACCATTCATCACATTAGGCCCATTATGCCACTTAGGCACATTAGGCCCATTAGGCCCATTAGTTCCATTAAGAACATTAGGCCCATTCAACTAATTAAGCTCATTCGGCCACTTAGGCCCATTCAGCTACTTAGGCCCATTACGCCCATTAGCTCCATTATGCCGATTAGATCACTTAGGCCCACTAGGCCCATTAGGCCCATAAGGCCACTTAAGCCCATTCGGCACATTAGGTCCCTTATGCCCATTCGACCACTTTAGCCAATTATGCCCATTAGGCTAATTAGGTCACTTAGGCCCATTAGGCCACTTGTACCATTAGGCCCATTAATCCTATTAAGCTCATTTGAAAACTTTATCCCACTAGACCCATCAGGCGACTTAGGCCCATTAGGCTGATTAGGCCCATTAGGCCACTTAGGCCACTTAGTCCCTTTAGGCCCATTAGGCCCATCAGGACCATAAGGCACATTATGCCACTTAGGCCATTTAGGTCACTTAGGCCCATTAGGCCCATCACTCCACTTAAGGCCATTAGACACATTAGGCCACTTAGGCCCATTAGGCCCGTTAGGCCCATTAGGCCACTTAGGCCCATTATGCCACTTAGGCCAATTAGGCCCATCACGTCACTTAGGACCATTAGGAAACTTAGTCCTATTAGGCACGTTATGCCACTTAGTCCCACTAGGCCGATTAGGCCACTTTGGCCCATTAGGCCCATTAGGTCAATTAGGCCACTTTGGCCCATTAGGCCCATTTGGAAATTTAGGCCCATTAGGACCATTAGGCTGATTAATCCACTTCATCCTATTATTCCCATTGGGCTCATTATGCCACTTAGGCCCATTAGGCCACTTAGGCCCATTGGGCCACTTTGGCTCATTAGGCTCATTTGGCCACATAGGCTACTTAGGGCCCATTAGGCCAATTAGGCCACTTCGGCCCATTAAGACCCTTAGGTCAATTAGCCCACTTAGGAACATTTATCCCATTAATCCCCTTAGGGCACTTAGGACCACTAGTCCCATTTGGCCCATTAGGCCCATTCATCCCATCAGCACCATTAGACCAATTAGGGCACTTAGGCCCATTATGCCCATGAGGTAACTTAGGCCCATTAGGCAACTTACGCCCATTAGGACACTTAGGACCATTAAACCCATTATGCCACATAGGCCCATTGGGCAACATAGGCCTATTAGGCCCATTCGGCCACTTAGGCCCATTGGGCCAAATAGGCCCATTCAGTCACTTTGGTCCATTAGGAAACTTAGGCCCATTCGACCACTTAGGCCCAATAGGACAATTAGGACACATTGGATTATAGGTCCCATTAGTCCCATTAGGATTATTATGCCACTTAGGCCCATTAGGAAACTTAGGCCCATTAGGCCACTTCGGCCCATTAGGCCACTTAAGCCCATTCGGCCAATTAGGCCACTTTGGCCCATTTGGCCAATAGGGCCCATTAAGCCCATTATGCTGATTAGGCTACTTAGACCCATTAGGCCCATTAGGCCACTTTGTCCCATTAGTCCCATTAAGGCCATTATGCCACTTAGGCCCATTAGGCCCATTAGGCTCGTTCAACCCATTAGGCCCATTAGGCTCCTTAGACCCGTTAAGCCCATTAGGCCCCTTAGGCAACTTTAGCCCATTAGGCCCATTCGGCCCATTAGTCCCATTAAGCCTGTTCAGGCCATTAGGCCCATTCGCACCATTAGAACCATTAGGCCACTTAGACCCATTAAGCCACTTCGGTCCATTAGGCCCATTAGGCCCATTTGGACCATTAACCCCATTCGGGCCATTAACCCCATTCGGGCCATTAGGCCCTTTAGGCCACTTTGTCCCATCAGTCCCATTCGGCACATTAGGCCCATTTCGACCATTAGGCCCATTTGGGACATTAGACCCATTCAGGCCACTTCAGCTCATTATGCCACTTAGGCCCATTAGGCCACTTGGCCCCATTCGCCCAATTAGGCCCATTAGGCCCATTCTTCTCATTCATCCCAATAGGCTCATGAGGCCACTTAGGAAAATTAGGCCCATTGGGCCACTAAGGCCAAATAGGCCCATTTGGAAACTTGGGCCCATGAGGCCCTTTAGGCTACTTAGGCCCATTAGGCCCATTCGGTTGATTAGTCCAATTAGGACACTTAGGCCACTTAGGCCCATGAGGCCAGTTAGGACCATGAGTCCACTTAGGCCTATGAGGCCCATTAGGCCATAAAGGCCCATTAGGCCACTTTGGCCCATTTGGCCCATTAGGCCCATTGAGCCCATTAGGCCCATTAGGAAAGTTGGTCCACTTAGCCCCATTTTTCTCATTCGGCCACTTGGGCCCATGAATCCCATTAGGCCACTTCGGCCCATTAGGATAATAAGGCCCCTTACACCCATTAGGCCTATTAGGCCACTTAAGCCCATTCTGCCACTTAGACCCATCAACGCCATTAGGCCACTTTGGTGCATTAGGCCCATTAGGGAGATTTGGCCACTTAGGCCCATTAGCCTCATTAGGCCACTTAGGCCCATTCAACCACTTAGGCCCATTAGCCCCATTAGGCCACTTAAGCCCATTCGTCCACTTAGGTCCATTAGGCCACTTTGGTGCATTAGGCCCTTTTGGCCGATTAGGCCACTTAGGCCCATTTGGCCCATTCATCCCATTCCATCCATTAAGCCACTAAGTCCCATTGGGCTCATTAGGCCACTTAGACCCATTACGGCCATTAGGACACTTCGGCCCATTATGCACATTAGGCCCATTAGGCCCATTCAACCACTTATGCCCATTAGGCCCATTGGGCCCATTATTCCCATTAGGACCATTAAGCCCATTATACCCATTAGGCCACATAGGCCACTTAGGCCCATTAGGCCCATTAGGCATGTTAGGCCCATAAGGCCACTTAGGCCCATTAGGCCACTCATGCCCTTTAGGCCCATAAGGCCACTTAGGCCCATTAGGTCCATTAGGCCACTCAAGCCCATTAGTCCCATTAGGCCCATTAGGCCCCTAGGCCCGTTAATCCCATTAAGCCCATTGGGCCACTTGTCCCTATTTGGTCGATTAAGTAACTAAGGCCCATTAGGCCACTTAATCCCACTAGGCCCATTAATCCCATTAGGTCGATTAAGCCACTTAGGCCCATTAGGCCCATTAGGCCCATTAATCCCATTAGGTCAATTAGGAAACTTCATCCCATTAGTCCACATAGGCCAATTAGGACCATTTGGCTACTTAGGACCATTTGGACCATTCATCCCATTGGGCTAATTATACATGTTAGGTCGATTAGGCAACTTTGCCCCATTAGGCCACTTCGACCCATTAGGCCCATTAGGCCACTGAGGATAATTAGGTGTGTTTGGAGCCTAGGCCCATTAATCCCATTATGCCCATTAGGTCAGCTAGGCCCATTAGGCCACTTAGGCCCATTGGGACCCTTCTTCCCCCTAGTCCCATTAGGCCCATTATGACCATTATGCCCATTAGGCTGATTATGCCACTTAGGCCCATTAGGCTGCTTAGGCCCATTAGGTTGCTGAGGCCCATTCTGCCCATTAGGCCCTTTTGCCCCTAGGCCCGTTAAGCCCATTAAGCCTATTGGGCCTCCCAAACCCATTAGGACACATAGGCTCATTAATCTCCTTAGGCCCATTAATCCACTTAGTCCGATTATGCCCATTAGGTGCATTTGTACCATTAAGCCCATTAGGTCGATTTGGACACTTAGACCCATTACGCCCATTAAGCCACTTAGTCCCATTAGGCCCAATCATCCAATTCGACCCATTTAGCACCTAGGCACAATAAGATCATTAATACCATTAGGCCCCTTGGGCCCATTAGGCCAATTAGGCCAGTTAGGCCCATTATACCAGTTGGGCCCATTAGGTCAGTAAGGCCCATGAGGCCCATTAGGCTCATTAGGACACTTAGGCTTATTAGGCCCAATAGGCCCATTCATCCACTAAGGAAAATTAATCCCTATGGGGCACTTAGGCACATCCGGCCACCTAGGAAGATTTGGCCCCTTAGGCCAATTAGGACTATCAGGCCCATTAGGCTCATTCAGCCATGAAGGCAAATTTGGCCCTGTGGGCCACTTAAACCCATTCGGCCACCTAGTCCGATTTGGCCCATTAGGAAAATTAGGACCACTAGGCCCAATTGTTCAATTAGACCGATTAGGACACTTAGGCCACTTAGGCCCATTAGGCCCATAAGGCCCATTGGCCACTTAGGCCCACTAGGCACATTAGGCACGTTCAGCCCATTTGGACACTTAAACCCATTAGGCCCATTAGGCCACTTAGGATCATTAGGCCCCTAAGTCCCATTAGGCCCATTAGGACCATTAGGACCATTAGGCCCATCAGTCCACATAGGCCCATTCGACTCATGAGGCCACTTAGGACCATTAGGCCACTTAGGCCCATTAGGCCCATTTTTTCACTCAGGTCCTTTAGGCCCATTCGGCCACTTAGGCCCATTATGCCCATTAGGACACTTAGGCCACTTAGGTCCATTCTCTCCATTAGGCCCATCAAGCCCATTAGGCCCCTTAGGCCCATTAGGAAAATTAAGGACATTAGGCCCATTAGGCCACTTAGACCAATTTGGACCATTGGGCCACTAGGGCCCATTACTCCCATTGAGCCTACCAGGACCATTAATACCATTATGCACATTTGACCACTGAGGCCCATTGGACCCATTAGGAAAATCAGGCCCATTCGGACCCTTAGGCCCATGAGGCTCACTCAGACCATTAGGACACTTAGGCCTATCAGGCCAATTACGACACTTAGACGAGTGAGGCCCATTAGACCCATGAATCCCATCAGACTCATGAGTCCACTTAGGCCCATTAGGCCACTTATGTCCATTTGGCACATTAGCCCCCCGAGGCCCATTTGGACCATGTGGCCAATTAGGCCACTGAGGCCCATTAGGCCCGTTAGGCCACTTAGTACCATTAGGCTCATTAGCCCCATTAGGCTAATTTTTCTACTTAGGCCCATTGGGCCCATTAGGAAACTAAGGCCCATCATGCCCATTAGGCCACATAGGTCCATTAGGCCACTTAGGCCCATTATGCCACTTAGGACAATTCAACTCGTTAGGCCACTTAAGCCCACTAGGCCCATTAGGCCACGTAGGCCACTTCGACCCACTAAGCCATTAGGACCATAAGGCCCTTTAGGCCACTTAGGCCCATTATGCGCATTAGGTCCATTAGGCCATTGATGCCCATTAGGCCCATTAGGCCACTTAGGCCCATAAGGCTCATTAAGCACATTAGGTCATTAGGCCCATGAGGCCACTGAGGCCCATTCGTCCCATTGGGCCCATTAGGACCATCAAGACCATTAGGCCACTAAGACCCATTAGTCCCATGAGGCCCATTAGGCCCATTAGGCCACTTAAGTCAATTCAAATCCTTAGGCCACTTTGGCCCATTCGACCTGTCAGGCCCATCAGGCCCATTAGACCACTTTGACCCATTCGGCCCATTAGGCTCATCAGGCC
This sequence comes from Viscum album, assembly GCA_963277665.1. Classification (NCBI taxonomy): domain Eukaryota; kingdom Viridiplantae; phylum Streptophyta; class Magnoliopsida; order Santalales; family Viscaceae; genus Viscum; species Viscum album. Next base: position 607,878,285 of record OY728147.1, read on the forward strand.
CATCATGCCACTTAGGCCCATTCGTCTCATTATGCCACTTAGGGCCATTAGGCACATCAGTCACATCAGGCCCATTAGGCCACTTAGGTCAATTAGTCTCATTAGACCCATTAAGCCACTTAGGCCCATTAGGCCCATTAGGCCCATTAATCCACTTAATCCCATTATGCCTATTAGGCCACTTAGGCCTATATGACTCATTAGGACACTTAGGCACATTAGGCACATTAGGACACTTAGGCCCATTAGGCCCATTAGGCCATTGCGGCCCATTGGGCCCATTATGCCACTTAGCCCCATTTGACTCATTTGACCACCTAGTCCCATTAAACTTATTAGTCCCATTAGGCCACTTAGGTTGATTAGGCCCATTAGGCCACAAAGGCCCATTAGGCCCATTAGGCCACTCTAGCCCATTCGGCCACTTAGGCCCATTAGCCCCATTAGCCCCATTAGCCCCATTAGGCCCATTAGGCCCATTAGACCAATGGGGATCATTAAGCCCATTAGGCCACTTAGGCCCATTGGACCACTTAGACCCATTAGGTCACTTAGGCCCATTAGGCTCATTATGCCACTTAGGCCCATTAGGCCCAGTAGGAAACTTAGGCCACTTAGGCCCATTAAGACACTTTGGTCACTTTTCCCCATTATGTCCATTAGGCTCATTTGACCACATCATCCTCTTAGGCCACTTAATCCCATTAGTCCACTTAGGCATATTAGGCCCTTTAGCCCACTTAGGCTCATTAGGCCACTTATCCCCATTGGTACACTTATTCCCATTAGGCTGATTACACCATCGAGGTCCATTAGGTCCATTCAGCCACTTAGGTCCACTTGGTCAATTAATCCCATTAGGCTGACGAGACCACTTAGGCCCATTAGGCCACTTAGGCCCAATAGGCCCAATAGGCCCCTTAGGTCAAGCCCATTACTCTAATTAGGAAACTTAGGCCCATTGGGCCACTTAGGCCCATTAGGCTCATTAGGCCACTCAGGTTAATTTGGCCCATTTAGCTAATTCGGCCCATTCGGCCCATTTGGCCCCTAGGCCCATTATGCCCATTAAGTACATTAGTCCACTTAGTCCCATTTGACCACTTAGGCAATTTAGGCCCATTAGGCCACTAAGGCCCATTAGGGCACTTAGGTCCACTTGGGCCATTAATCCCATTAGGACGATTAGGCCACTTTGGCCCATTTGGACCATTCAGCCCATTCCCCATTAGGCTAATTACACCCATTAGGTCGATTAGGAAAATTTGGCCCATTAGACCCCTTAGGCCCATTAGGACCATGAGGCCCAATATGCCACTAAGGCCAATTAGGCCCATTAGGCCACTTAGGCCCATTAGGAACATTAGGCCTATTAATCCCAAAAGGCCGATCAGGCAACTTTGGCCCACTGGGCCACATAGGCCGATTTGGACACTTTGGCTAATTAGGCCCATTCGGCCCATTTGGCCCCTATGATCATAAATCCCATTAAGCACATTAGGAAACCTAGGACCATTAGTCCACTTAGGCCCATTATGACCCTTAGGACCATTAGGACACTTAGGTCCATTGCGCCCCTTAGGCTCATTAGGCCCATTAAGCCAATTAGGTCGATTAGGCCACTTAGGCCCATAAGGCCACTTAGTCACATTAGGCCCATTAGGCCACTCAGGCACATTAGGCCCATTCGTCCCATTAGGTTCATTCGACCTATTAGGCCCATTAGGCCACTTAGGTCCATAAGGACACTTAGGACCATGAGTCCCATTAAGCCCATTAAGCCCCTTAGGACCCTTAGATCCATTAGTCCACTTAGACCCAATAGGCGCATTCATCCACTTAGGCCCATTAGGCCCATTAATACAATTTTCCCCATTAGGCCACTTAGGCCAATTATTCTCATTCAAACCATTAGGCCACATAAGTCCATTATGACCATTAGGCCCATTAGGCAACTTAGGCCCATTTGGACACTTAGGCCCATTTGGACTATTAGGCCACTTAAGCCACCCAGGCCCATTATGCCCATTAGGCCACTTAAGCCCATTAGGCCCACTAGGAACATTGGGCCCATTAGGCCCATTACGCCACTTAGACCCATTTTGTCCATTAGGCCACTTAGGCCCATTAGGCCCACTGAGCACATTATGCCCATTCAGCCCATTAGGCTACTTAGACCCATTAAGCTCATTCACCCACTTAAGTGCATTAGGTCCACTAGGCCCATTAGGCTACTTAGGCCCATTATTCCGCTTTGAACCATTAGCCCCATTAGGCCCCATTGGCCCATTCGGTCCATTAGGCCACTTTGGCCCATTCGACGCACTAGGCTGCTTAGGCCACCAGCCCATTAGGCCCATTAGGGCACTTTGGCCCACTCGGCCACTTAGGCCCATTACACCCATTTGGAAACTTAGGCCTATAAGGCCCATTTGGCCACTATACCCATTTGTCATATTCACTCCATTGGGCCACTTAGGCTGATTCATAAACTTAGGCCCATTATGCTCACTAGGTCCATGTTGCACATTCATCCCATTAGGCCCATTAGTCCACCTAGTCCCTTTAGTCCCATGAGGCCCATTATTCCCATGAGGCCATTGAGGCCCATTAGGTCACTAAGGCCCATGAGGCCACTGAGGTGCATTAGGCACATCATCCCACTTACGCCCATTAAGCTCATTGGGTCATTGCTCCACTTAGGCCCACTAGGCCCATTCGGCCACTTATGCCCATTAGGCCGATTAATCCACTTAGGCCACCTAGGCCCATTAGACCCATTGTGCCACTTAGGCCTATTCTTCCACTTATCCCATTAGGCCACTTAGGCCCATTAGGCCACTTAGTACCTTTAGGCCCCTTATGCCCATTACGCCCATTAGGCCAATTAGGCAACTTAGGCCCATTAGGCCACTTAGGCCCCATTAGGCTCATTCGGCCCATTAGCCCATTTAGTCTAACTAGGTTCATTTGACCCCTTAGTCCCATTACGTCCATTCGTCCCATTAGGCCCTTTTGACACCTAGTCCCGTTAAGCCCATTAAGCCCATTAGGCAACTTAGGCCCATTAGGCAACTTAGGCCCATCATGACGATTTTCCCGCTAAATCCCATTAGACCTATTAGGACACTTAGACCCACTAGGACCATTAATCCCATAAGGCCCTTTAGGCCACTTAGGATGATTAGGCAACTTAGGCCCATTAGGCCCACTAGGAACATTAGGCCCATTTGGCCCATTAGGCCACCAAGGCCACTTAGACCCATTAGGCCCATCATGACACTTAGGCCCATTAGGCCACATAGGTCAAATATGACCATTGGGCCCATTGGGCCACTTAGGCCTACTAGGCCACTTAGGCCCATTCGGTCGATTGGGGCACTTAGGCTCATTCCGCCACTTAGGCACATTAAGCCCATTAGGCCGATTCATACACCTAGGCCCATTAGGCCACTTATGCACATTAGGTTCATTAGGACCATTTGGCCAATTAGGCCCATTGGACCCATTAGGCCCATAAGGCCACTTTGTCCCATTAGGCTCATTAGGCGCATTAGGCCCATTAGGCCCATTAGGTCACCTAGGCCCACTTGGCCCATTAGGCAACTTAGGCCCATTAGACCCATGAGGCTACTTACGCCCATTAGACCCATTAGACCAATTAGGCGCATCAGGCTCAATCAACCACATAGTCCAACTAGGCCCATTAAGCCAATTAGGCCCTTTAGACCACTTACGCCCATTAGGCCCATTAGGCCCATTATGTCACTTAAGCCCATTTATCCCCTTAATTCCATTAGGATCATTACCCTCAGTAGGCCAATTTGTCCCATTATGCCCATTCAACCACTTAGTCTTAATCGACCACTTAGCCCCATAAGGCCCATTAGGCCAATTCAGGCGATTAGGTCGATTAGGCCACTTAGGCCACTTCAATCCATTAGGACCATTAGGCCCTTTAGGCTCATTAGGTCTATTAGGCCCATTAGTCCACTTAGGCTCATTAGGACCATTCAGTCAATTAGGCTCATTTGGTCGATTAGGTCGATTAGGCCACTTAGGCCACTTAGACCCATTAGGCCCATTAGGCCCATTAGCCCACTTAGGCCCATTAGGCCCATTAGTCCCATTAGGCCCATTATTCCCATTAGGCCCATTAGGCCAATCAATCAGATTAGGCTGATTAAGAAAATTTGGCACATTAGGCCCATTAGTCCCATTAGGCTCATTACGCTAATTAACCCCATTCGGCCCATTATGCCCATTCGGCCCATTAGGCCCATTCATCCCATCAGGCATATTTTTCTCCTAATACCGTTAAGACCATTAAGTCCATTAGGATACTTAGGCCCATTAGTCCACTTAGGCCCATTATTCCACTTAGTCCCATTAATCTGATTAGGCCACTAAGACCCATTAGGCTCATTAGGACACTAAGGCCCACTAGGCCCATTAAGCCTATTTGGCCAATTAGGCCCATTATGCTGATTAGGAAACTTTGGTCCATTAGGCCATTTTGGCCCATTAGCCCCATTAGATAACTTAGGCCAATTTAGCCTATTGGGCCCATTATGTCCATTAGCCACTTAGGCCGATTAGGCCCATTAAGCTCATTAGGCCTATTAGGAAAATATAGCCCATTAGGCCACTTAGGCCAATTATGACACTTAGGCCAATTAGTATTATTTGTCCCATTAGGCTTATTAGGCCACATAGGCCCATTTGACCCATTTGACCCATCTAGCACCTTGGCCCGTTAAGCTCATTAAGCCCATTAGGCCAATTACACCACTTAGTCCACTTCGACCCATTAGGCCCATAAGTACACTTAGGTCCATGAGGCCCATTAATCAACTTAGGCCCAAGAGGCACATTAGGCCCATTAGGCCCCTTAGGCCACTTAGACCCATGAATCCCATAGGCCACTTCGGCCCATGATGCCCAATAGGCCAATTCAGGCCATCAGGCCCATCAGGATCATTCATCCACTTAGGCCAATTAGGCCCATTATGCCACTAGGACTGATTTGGTCCATTAGTCTAATTCATTCGATTAATCTGATTTGACCACTTAGGCCACGTAGGCCCATTTGGCCACTTAGGCCCATTGTAACATTAGACTGATTAGGACCATTATTCAAATTAGGCACATTGGTCCCAATAATCACATTAGTCCCATTAGGTCCATTATGCCAATTAGGCCCATTAGTCCCATTAATCCCATTCGGCCCATTAGGCCCATTAGACCACTTAGACCCACTCACCCCTTTAGGCCACTTAGGCCCATTAGGAAACTTACGCCTATTAGGCACATTGGGCCCCTTTAGTCTAATTAGGCACATTAGGCCCCTTAGGCCCATTCATCCACTTAGACCCATTCAACTACTTAGGCCCATTAGGCCACTTTAGCCCATTAAGACCATTAGGCCACTTACGCCCATTTTTTCCATTGGGCCCAATATTCCACTTAATCTCATTCGTCCACTTAGGCCCATTAATCTCATTAACCCCATTAGGCCAATTTAGCACATTTGGACCATTTAGCCACTTAGGCCAATTCATCCCAATCGACCGCTTAGCCCCATATGGCCCCTTATGCACATTCGATCGATTATGCTGATTAGGTCACTTAGGCCACTTAGACCCATTAGGTCCATTAGGCCCATTCGCCCACTAAGGCCCATTAGTCCCATTAGTCCCATTCGGTCGATTAAGACGATTTGGACGCTTAGTCCACTTAGACCCATTATGCCCATTAGGCCACTTAGGCCCATTATTTCATTTAGTCTCATTTGATCGATTAGGCCGATTAGGCCACCTAGGCCCGTTATGCCCATTAGGCACATTCGATCGATTAGGCTAATTAAGCCACTTAGGCCCATTCGGTTGATTAGCCCGATTAGGCCACTTAGACCCATTAGGCTACTTAAGCCCATTAGGCCCATTTGGTTGATTAGGCATATTAGGCCACTTAGGCCCATTAGGCTATTTAGGCTCATTGGGTCGATTAGGCATATTAGCCACTTAAGCCCACTAAAACCATTAGGCCCATTATGCCACATAGGCTCATTAGGCCCATTAGTCCCATTCGGTCGATTAGGCCGTTTAGGCTAGATAGGCCCATTAGTCGCATTATCCCACATAGTCCCATTAGGCCAATTAGGACACCTAGGCCCGCTAGGCCCATTCAGCTGATTAGGTTGATTAGACCACTTAGGTCACTTAGTCCCATTATGCCCATTAGGACCATTAGGTCACTTACGCCTCTTAGGCATTAGACCCATTAGGCCCATTAGGTCCATTAGGCCATTTTGGACCATTAGGCTCATTAGTACCATTCGGCTGATTAGGCCAATTAGGACACTTAGGCCACTTAGGCCCATTAAGCCCATTATGCCCATTAGGCCACTTAGGCCCACTAGTCCCATTAGGCCACTTAGGCCCATTCATTCCATTCGGTCCATTAAGCCCATTGGGCCAGTTGGGTCACTTAGGCCCATTTGGATCATTCGGCCACTTGGCCCCATTAAGCCCATTAGGCCACTTTGGCCCATTAATACAATTATTCCCATTAGGCCACTTACACCCATTAGGCTCATTAGAACCATTGGGCCACTTAAGCCCATTCACCCACTTAGGCCCATTAGCCTCATTCGGCCACTTAGGCTCATTCGACCACATAGGCCCATTAGCCCCATTCAGACACTAAGGCCCACTCAGCCACTCAGGTCCATTTATAAACTTTGGACCATTAGGCCCTTTAGGCCCATTAGTCCACATAGGCCCATTAGGCCCATTAGGCCACTTAGGCCAATTAGTCCCATTCAGCTGATTATGGTGGTTCGACCACTTAGGCCACTTAGGCCCATTATGACCATTAGGCCCATTATTCCACTTATTCCACTTAGGCATTAGGCCCATTATGCCCATTAGTCCCATTAGGGTCATTAGAATAATTAGGCCCATTATGCCACTAAGACCCATTGGGTCCAAAAGTCTCATTCGGCCAATTATTTTGATTAGGAAAATTAGGCCACATAGGTCCATTAGGCCCATTTGACCACTTAGGGCCATTAGGCCCATTAAAACAATTCATCTCATTGGTCCCATTTGCCCCATTGGGCCACTTAGGACCACCAGGACCATTAGGACACATCGACCCATTAGGCCCATTAGGCCATTTAAGCTCATTAGTCCCATTAAACCCATTAGTCCCATTGGTCCCATTAGGCCCATTAAGCCACTTAGGAAAGTTAGGCCCATTAGGCCTATTCGGTCAATTAGCTCGATTAGGCCACTCAGATCCATTAGGCCACGTAGGCCCATTATGAAACTCAGTCCCATTAGGCATGGTAGACCCATTAGTCCCACTAGGACCATTAAGCGCGTTAATCCACTTAGGCCACTTATGCCCATTAGGAACATTCGGTCAATTAGCCCGATTAGGCCACTTAGGCCAATTAGGTCCATTAGACCCATTATGCCTAGTAGTCCCACTAGTTCAATTAGGGAACTTAGGACAATTCGGCTACTAAGGACCATTAGTTCCATTAGGACCATCATGCCCATTAGGCCCATGAGGCACATTCTTCCCATGTGGCCTTTGAGGCCCATTAGGCCCATGAGGCCCCTAAGGCCCATTAGAAAACTTACCCCCAGTAGGCCCATTAGGACCATGAGGCCACTTAGGCCCATTAGGCCCATGTGGCTCATTTAACCCATCAGGAAACTTGTTCCCATTAGGCCCATTAGTCCCACTAGGCCATTTAGCCCACTTAGGCCCATTAGGCCACTTAAGCCCATTAGTCCCATTGGGACCACTAGTCTCATCCATTCCATTAGGCCCATTCGGCCCATCAGGTCCATTAAGCCCACTCAACACATTAGGCCCCTTAGGCTCATGAGGACAATTGGTTCCATTAGGCCCATTCAGACCGTTAGGACCACTTAGGCCCATTCATACCATTATGTCCATTGGGCCCATGTGGCAACTTAGTCCTATGAGCCCCATTGGGCCCATGAGGCCCATTAGGCCCATCATTCTAATTAGGCCCATTCAACCCATTAGGCCCATTAGGCCCACTAGGCCCATTGGGCCCATTAGGCCACTTAGGCCACTTAGGTCCTTGGGCCCCATGAGGCCCATTAGGTCCATAATACTCATTCATCCACTTAGACTCAATAGGCACATTAGGCCCATTAGGCACATTGGGCCTATTGGGCTCAAGATTCCACTTCGACCTACTAGGCCCATTCATCCCATTAGGACCATCAGTCCCATTTGGACCATGAGGCCCATTAGGACTATGAGGCCCATTAAGCCCATCGGCCAACTTAGACCCATTAGCCACATTCATCCCTTTAGGCCCCCTGGGTCCATTTAGCCACATAGGACCATTAGGCCACTTAAGCCACTTAAGCCCATTCGACCCACTAGGCCCATTATACAACTTAGGCCTAGGAGGCCCATTTCACCCATTTCGCCTATTAGGGCACTTAGTCCCATTAGTACCATTTGGACCATTATTCCCATTAGGCCACTTATGCCCATTAGGTCCACTGGGCCCATGAGGCCACTTAGGCCAATTTTTTCCATGAGGCTGATTCATCCCTTGAGGCCCATTAGACCCATCTGGCCACTTAGGCCCATTAGGACACTTATGCCTATTCGTCCCATTCCACCACTTAGGCCCATTCCGCCACTAAGGCCCATTCCGCCACTTAGGCCCATTATGACCATTCAACCACTTTGACACGTTGGGACCATTAAGACACTTAGGTCCATTAAGACCATTAGTCCCATTAGATCCATTAGGCTACTTAGGCTAGTAAGGCACATTAGGCCCATTAGGCCCATTATGCCCATCTGGCGTATTAGGCCCCTTAGGCCCACTAGTCCCATTCATCCAATTAGGCCCATGAGGCCCATTAGGAAAATTAGGCCACTTAGGACCATTAGGCCCATGATTCCCATTCATCCCACAATCCCTTTGGCCCATTAGGCCCAATTGGCCATTTAGGCCCATGAGGCCCATTGGGCCACTTTGCCTTATTGTGTCCATTGGACCTATCAAGCCCATTAGGTCCATTCAACCACTAAGGCACATTAGGCCACTTAGGCCCATTAATCCACATAGTCCCATTAGTCCATGTAGGCCCATTGGGGCATTGAGACCCATTGGGCCACCTAGGCCCATTCGGCCACTAAGGCCCATTATGATCCTTAGGCTGATCATGCTTATTCAGCCCATTAGGCCCATTATGCCACTAGGACTCATTCGTCCCATCAGACCCATTAGGCCACTTCGGCCCATTAGGCCAATTAGGCCACTTAGGCCCACTAGGCACATTATGCCACTTAGGCCACTGAGGCTCATTAGGCCCATTAGGCCACTAAGGCCCATTAGGCCACTTAGGCCCATTAGGCCACTAAGGATTACTGGCCCAATTAGGCCCATTAGGAAGGTTAAGTCCATTAGGTCCTTGAGGCCCAGTATGCAACTTAGGCCCATTAGGCCACTTAGGCATATTTAGCCCATTAGGCCACTTAGACCAATTTGGCCCATTATGCCCATTATGCCCATTCGGCCACTTAGGCTCATTAGGCCACTTAGGCCCATTAGGACCCTTAGGCTCATTAGTCCACTTAGGCCCATTAGGCCAGTTAGGTCCATTACGCTCATTAGGCCACTTCAACCCCTTAGGCCCATGAGGCCAATTAGGCCACTGAGGCCCATTAGGCCCCTTAGTCCCATTCAGGTCATTAGGCCACTTAGGCCCATTAGGCCCATTAGGCCTCTTAAGCCACTTGGTACCATTAGGCATATTAGGCCAATTAGGCCCATTAGGACCATTAGGCCACTTAAGCTCATTAGGCCCATTCGGCCATTGATGCCCATTAGGACACTTAGGTCCATTAGTCCTATTAGTCCACTTAGGCCACTTAGGCTCATTCATCCCATTAGGCCACTTCGACCACTTAGGCCCATTATGCCCATTCTACCCATTAGTCCACTTAGTCCCATTAGGCCCATTATGCCACTTAGGCCCATTAGGCCACTTAGGCACATTGGGCCCATTGGGCCACTTTGGCCCATTAGGCCACTTCAGCCACTTATGCCCATCAGTCCACTAAGGCTCATTAGGCCCATTAGGCCCATTAGTCCACTTATTCCCATTAGGCCCATTAGGCCACTTAGGCTACTTCGACCCATTAGGCTACTTATGCCACTTAGGCCTATTAGGCCACTTAGGCCCATTATGCCCATTATGCCACTTAGGTCACTTATGCCCATTAGGCCCATTTGGTCCATTTGGCCCATTAGGTCACTTAGTCCCATTAGGCCGCTTAGGCCCATTAGAACCATTATGCTACTTAGGACCATTAGGGATGTTAGGCCACTTAGGTCACTTAGGCCACTTAGGCCCATTGGGCTACTAAGGCCCCTTAGGCCCATTAGGCCACTAAGGCCCATTATGACCATTAGGCCCATTAGGCCATGTAGTCCCATTTGGCCACTCAGGCCCATTAGGCCCATTCATCCCATTCATCCTATTCGGCCCATTAGGCCCATTGGGCCACTTAGGCCCATTGGGCCACTTAGGCCCATTGGGCCACTTAGGCCCATTCAGCCCATTGGGCTACTTAGGCTCATTCATCCCATTACTCCACATAGGCCCGTTCCACCCATTAGGCCCATTAGGACACTTATGACCATTAGGCCACTTTTTCCCATTATTACACTCAGGCCCATTCATTCCATTAGGCCCATTAGGCAAATTAGGCCCATTATGCCCTTTAGGCCACGTAAGCCCATTTGGCCTATTAGGCCACTTCGGCCACTGAGGTCCAATAGGACACTTAGGCCCATTAGGCCCATTCATCCCATTAGGCCCATTCATCCCATTAGTCCCATTCATCCCATTAGGACCATTAATCCACTTAGGCCCATTAGGACCATTAGGCCATTGAGGCCCATTTATCCCATTAGGCCACTTAGGCTCATTAGTCCCATTAGGCCACTTAGGCCCATTCGGCCCATTAGGACACTGAGTCCCATTAGTCCCATTAGGCCACTAAAGCCCATTAGTCCTATTAGGCCCATTATTACCATTAACCCATTAGTAACATTAGGCCACTTAGGCCCATTAGAACATTTCGCCCCATTAGGCCAATTCAACCACTTAGGCCCACTAGGCCCATTCAGCCACTTAGTCCCATTAGCCCCATTAGGCCACTTAGGTCACTTCAACTCATTAGGCCCATTGGATCCATTCGTCCACATAGGCACATTATGCCACTTATGCTCATTAGGCCCATCAGGCCACCTAGTCTCATTAGGTCACTTAGGCCCATTCGACCCATTATGTTCATTAGGGCCATTAGGCTATTGAGGCTCATTCCACCTATTAGGCCACTTAGGCCCATTAGGCCCATTAGTCCACTTAGGCCCATTATGCCCATTAGGACCATTAGGACCATTAGTCCCATTAGGCCCATTGGTCCATTTATGCCCATTAGGCCACCTCGACCCATTAGGCTAACCCCTCCACTTAAGCTCATTAGGCATATTCGACCACTTAAAACCATACGCCACTTTAGCTCATTAGGCCCATCAGGGAACTTAGGCCCATTATTTCACTTAGATGCATTAGGACACTTAGTCACATTAGGCCCATTACGTCACTTAGACCTATTAAGTCACTTAGGCCCATTTGGCCAATTATGCCACTTAGGGCCATTTGGCCCATTCAACCACTTGGGATCATTAGACACATTATCGCATTAGGCCCATTATGCCACTTAGGCCCATTAGGAACATTAGGCTAGTTAGGACCATTAGGCCCATTATGCCACTTAGTCACATTCACCCACTTAGGCCCACTCACCCACTTAGGCCCATTAGGCCCATTATGCCCATTGTGCCACTTAGGCCCATTAGTCTCATTCATACACTTAGGACCATCAGTCCCATTAGTCCCCTTTGGCGACTTAGGCCCATTAGTCCCATTAGTCCCATCCAACCACTTTGGACCATTTGGCCTATTAGTCCCCTTAGGTGACTTAGGCCCATTTCACCACTTAGTCCCATTAGGACACTTAGGCCCATTAGCCCACTTAGGCCCATTAGGCCTATTAGGCCCATTAGGCCACTTAAGCCCATTAGGGCCATTAGACCACTTAGGCCCATTAGGCCCATTATACCCATTATTCCCATTAGGCCAATTCGTCCACTTTGTCCCATTAGGACACTTAGTCCCATTTGGCCCATTAGGCCCATTAGGCTACTTAGTCCCATTTGGCCACTTAGGCCCATTAGTCCCATTAGGCCACTAAAACCCATTTGGTCCATTAGTCCACTTAAGCCCATTAGAACTGTTAGGCCACTTAGTCCCATTTTCCCACTTCAGCCCATTATGCCCATTAATCCCATTAGGCCCATTCATTTACTTTGACCCATTAGGCCACTTAGGTCCATTAGGCCCATTAGACTCATTAGGTAACATTTACCCATTAGACTCATTAGACAACTTATGCCCATTAGGTCACTTAGGCCCATTATTCCACTTAGGGCCATTAGGCCCAGTAAGCCTAGTAGTTCCATTAGGCTCATTAGTCCATTTGGTCAAACTAGGCCCATTATTCCAATTAGGAAACTTAGGCCCATTATGCCCATTAGGCCGATTTGGCCACTGAGGCCCATTATGCCCATAAGGCCCATTCGACCACTTTGGCCCATTAGGCCACTTAGGCCCCTCATACCCAAATGAAACTTAGGTCCATTATTTCCATTAGGACACTTAGTCCTATTAGGCCACTTAGGCCCATTAGTCACATTGGGCCCATTAGGACACTTAGGTCCATTAGGCCACTTAGGCCCCTTAGGACCATTCGACCCATTCATCCCATTCATCCCATTTAGCCACTTAAGCCCATTAGACCACTTAGGCCCATTTGGCCCATTGGTCCACTTAGGCCCATTAGGCCCATTCATCCACTTAGGCCTGTTAGGCCCATTAATTCACTTAGTCCCATTTGGCCCATTACAACCATTAGGCGCATTTGGTCCATTTTTTCACTTAAGACCATTAGGCCACTAAGGCCCATTAGGTCCATTAGGCCTAGTAGGTCCATTAGGACTAGTAGGTCCACTAACCCACTTTGACCCACTAGGCCCATTAGACCCATCCGACCCATTCGGCTAATTAGGCCCATTAGCCCCATTTGACCCTTTAGTCCCATTTGGCCCATTCAAACCATTACACCCATTGGACCCTTGAGTCCCATTCAGCCCATTAGGCCACTTCGATCCAGTAGGCCCATTAGGCCCATTGGGCCACTTCATCCAATTAGGCCCATTCGGCCAATTCGCCCCACTAGTCTACTTCGTCCCATTGGGTACATTCAACCCATTAGGACCATTAGACCCAATGGTCCACTTAGGCCCATTAGGAAACCTAGGCCCATTAGGACTGCTAGGCCACTTAGGTCCATTAGGATCATTAGGCCCATTCGGCCCATTAAGACCATTCGACCCATTAGTCCCATTCCGCAACTTCATCCCATTTAGCCCATCAGGACCATTAGAAAACTTAATCCCATTCGACTCATTAGGCCCATTACACCACTTAGTCCTAATTGACCTATTAGGCCCATTATGCCACTTAGGCCCATTTAGCCCATTAGGTAATTTAGGCCCATTAGACAACTTAGGCCAATTAGAACCATTAGGCCCATTCATCCCATCAGGTCCATTAGGCCACTTAGGCCCATTATGCCCATTAAGCACATTAGGCCACTTAGGCACATTCATCAAATTAAGTCACTTAGGCCCATTAGGCCCATTCGGTCCATTAGGCCAATTAATTTGATACAGCCCCTTCGACCGCTTAGGCCCATTGGACAACTTAGGCCAATTACGCGCCTTTTCCTATTAGCCAATTAGGACACTTAGTCCCGTTAGGCCTATTAGGACACTTTGGCCAATAGGCCAATTGGGCCGATTATTCCACTTAGCCCCATTAGGCTTCTTTGGCCCATTTGTCCCTTTAGGCTGATTAGGCCACTTAATCCCATTTGGCCCATTTGGCCACTTAGGCCAATTTAGTTATGATTATGCCACTTAGGCCCATTAGGCCACTTTTTCCTATTAATCCCTTAAGGACCATTAGGCCACTTATTCCCATTTGGACGATTATGCCACTTAGCCCAATTAGGCTTCATTTGACCATTTGACCCTTTAGACCGATTAGGCCACTTAGGCCCATTCGTCACATTCGAACCATTATACCATTAAGACCATTAGGCCAATTAGGCCACTTAGGCCCATTGTGCCCATTAGGCACATTCGACCACTTAGGCCCATTAGGCTATGATTATACCACTTAGGGCTATTAGGTTCCTTTGGATGCTTAGGATCTTTATTCCCATTAGTCCACTTACACCCATTTGGCCATGTAGGCCCATTAGGCCACGTAATCCAATTCATCCAATTAGGCTCATTAGTCCCTTTAGGCCACTAAGGCCCATTGGGACCATTACACCACTTAAGCCCGTTAGGCCCATTCGTCTCATTAGGCCACTTAGTCCCATTAGGCCTTTTAGGCCCATTAGGCCAATTAAGCCACTTAGGACCATTAAACCCACTAATCCCATTAGGCCCATTAATCCCATTAGGCCACCTAGGGCCATTAGGCCACTTAGGACCATTGGTCCCATTAGGTCACATAGTCCCATTAGGTTGCTTTGGCCCAGTAGGCCCCTTAGGCCCATTAGGCCCACTAGGAACATTTATCCCATTAATCCTATTAGGAACATTTGGCCACTTATTCCCATGGGGTCCATTAGGCCACTTAGGCCCATAAGGCCCACTAGGCCAATTCAGCCACTTAGGCCCATTATACCCATTAGGACCACTAGGCACATTAAGCCCATTCCACCAATTAGGCCCATTCGACCACTTAGGACCATTACTCCCATTAGGTCCATTAGGATGATAAGGTCACTTAGGACCAATAGGCCACTTAGGACCATTAGGCCCATTAGGCCACTTAATACCATTCAACACATTAGGCCCCTTAGACCCATTCGACCACTTAAGCCCATTATGCCCATTAGGCCTATTAGGTTGATTATGTCACGTAGGCCCATTAAACCACTTAGGCCCATTAGGCCCATTAGTCCTATTGGTCCCATTAGACAACTTAATCCCATTAGGACCATTAGGTTACTTAGGTCCATTAGGCTGATTAGGCCCATTAGGCCACTTAGGCCCCTTAATCCCTTTAGGACCATTAGGCCCATGAGGCCCTTAAGCCCTTTAGGCCCATGAGGCCACTTAGGCTCATTAGGCCCATCAGGCCACTTAGGCCCATTAGGCCCATTAGTCCACTTAGGCCCTTTATGCCCGTTATACCACTTAGGTCCATTTGGCCACTAAGGCCCATTGGGTTGATTAGGCTACTTTGGCCCATTATGCCCATTAGGCCACTTAGGCCACTTCTCCCCATTATAACCATTAGTCCATTTAGGTCCATTAATACCATTATGCCGATTAGGCTACTTAGACCCATTTGGCCTAATAGGCCACTTACTCCCATTAGGCCACTTTGGCCTATTATGCCTATTATGCCACTTTGGCCACTTTGGCCCATTATACCCATTAGGCCACTTCGACCCATTAAACCCATTAGGTCGATTAGGACACTTAGGCCCATTAAGCCTCTTAGGCCACTTAAAAACATTAGGCCTATTAGGCCCATTAGGTGACCCCATTCATCCACTTAGGCCCAGTATGCTGATGAGGCCACTTCGGCCCATTAGGCCACTTAGGACCATTAGGCCACTTAGGCTAATTAGGCCAATTCATCCCATTTGGACCATTAGGCCCATTCGGCCCATCAGGCCCATTAGTCCCATTAGGCCACTTAGGCCCATTATGCCCATTAGGCCACTTAGGCCCATTAGGTTACTTAGCCCCATTAGGCGACTTAGGCCCATTAGGCCACTTCGGCCCATTAGACCACTTAACCTGCTTAGGCCCATTAGGCCCATCATCCCCTTAGGACCATTATGTCCATTCGTCCACTTAGGCCCATTAGTCCAATTAGGCCCATTATGCCACTTAGTACCATTAGGCCCACTAGGCACATTAGGCCCATTCGGCCCATTAGGCCACTTCGACCCATTACGCCCATTCAGCCACTTAGGCTCATTAGGGCCAGTAGTCCCATTAGGCCACCTAGGACCATTAGGACACTTCGACCCATTGGGCTCATTAGGTCACTTAGGCACACTAGGCTGCTTAGGCCTCTTAGGCCCATTAGACCCATTAGGGCACCTCGTCCCATTAGGCCCATTAGGCCACTTAGGCTCATTATGCCCATTAGGAAACTTAGGCCCGTTGGGACCATTAGGCCCATTAGGCCACTTTGGCTCATTACACCCATTAGGCAACTTAGGCCCATTAGGCCCATTTTCTACTATGCTCATTCATCCCATTAGGCACATTGGGCCACTTAGGCCCATTCAGCTACTTAGGCCCATTAGGACCACTAGTCCCATTATTCACATTCGTCCCATTAGGAACAGTAGGCACATTAGGACCCTAAGGCCATTAAGGCCCATTGGGCCACTTAGGCCCTTTAGGCCCATGAGGCCATTGAGGCCCATTATGCCCATCATTCCAATTAGGATCATTAGGCCCATTGGGAATTCAGCCACTTATGCCCATTAGGCCATTAAGAAACTTAGGACACTTAGGCTCATTAGTCCAATTGAGTCCATTAGGCCACTTAGGCCTATTCGTCCACTTAGGCTGATTGGGCCACTTAGGCCAATTAGGCCTATTCAGCCACTTCGGCCCACTGAGTCCATTATCCCATTAGGCCAAATAGGCCACTTAGGTACATTTGGACCATTAAGCCCCTTATCCCCATTAAGTCTCTTAGGCCCATTAATCCCATTTGGATGATTAGGCAACTTAGGCCCATTAGGCCACTTAGGCCCATTCGAGCCACTAGGCCACTAAGGCTAATTAGGTCCATTCAGCCCATTCAACCCATTTGGCCCATTATGCCCATTTAGCCCATGGGACCATTAAGCCCATTAAGCCCATTGGGACACTTAGGCCCATTAGGCACATTAGGGCAATTAGGCCCCTAAGAGCCATTAGACCCATTAGCCCTCTTAGGCCCACTTATCCCATTAAGCCCATTTGGCCAATTAGAACACTTAGGACCAATAGGCCACTTAGGCCAATTTGGTCCATTCGGCCCATTAGGCACATTATGACACTTAGGCCCATTAGGCCCACTAGGCACATTAATCCCATTAGGCCGATTAGACAACTTTGGCCCATTAGGCCACCTAGGCCCATTATGCCACTTATTCCAATTAGGCTCATTCAGCCCCTTAGGCCCATTTGGCCCATTTGGCCCCTAGACCCATTAAGACCATTAATCCAATTAGGCCACCTGGGCCCATTAGGCCGCTTAGGCCCATTAGGCCCCATAGGCTAGTTAGGCTCATTTGGTCCATTTGGTACCTAGGCCTGTTAAGCCCATTAAGCCCATTAATCCCATTTTTCCCAATTAGGCCACTCAGGCCCCTTGGGCCCATTGTTCCCATGAGGCCCGTTAGGACACTACGGCCCAAAAGGCCCACCAGGCCTATTCGACCACTTCAACCTATTCGGCCCATTATTCCACTTAGTCCCATCAATCCCATTCATTCAATTAGGCTGATTATGCCACTTAGGCACATTAGGCACATTAGGCAACTTATGCCCATTGTCCCATTAGGATACTTAGTCCCATTAGGCCCATTAGGCCCATAAGTCCCTATAGGGTCCTGAAAATACGAAAAAGGAAAGTAAGATAATCCCTTAAAATCAGTGTAATAATCTACCCAACCTTCATTAATAATATGGAAAAAATATGAAGAATGTTTAGAATAAATGGTAAAGGACCTAACCGGTCCACATACCAGTTCATCATCAATGGTAAGCAGCCAGTTTGGAAAACTGCACCTCCCGTGGATGCCTTCGTTTGTAAAACGAAGGTGGAGCTCCTACACGGGCATGAACCAATTGTCCAGTGAAGTGTGGCCGGACTGATACACAAACGCGGACCTCCCCCCACCATGTACAACGTCTTTTGTGAAACGAAGGTAGAACCCTGTGCGGCCGCGAAACACCCCCGTGACAGAGTTGGTTCCTGGGCGAGGTGCATTCAATATACCTCGTGAACCTATGGTTGACTAAGTCATTAGTAGGCTGGGTTTCCTATCACGGGCCTCTACAAAAGGTGTCACTTGACCATAGATACAACCCTTTACCCCTCTATAAAATGATGTCAAGGGGGAGAAGAAAGGGATTAGCTGATTGAGGATCAGATTCTTGGCGATCGGCTTTTGGAGAAGGAAGAGGCTTCCGGGAGCTTAGGATTTCACAGACTGTGAAGTTTCGATTCACGAACCAGCAACAAGTATAAACTGGGGAAGAATTGTTAATAAATATATAATGCATAATTATGTTGATAAAACGTGAACCTAAATTTGGTAAACCATGGACCATGGCCCCTATGTGGATGCACTCCCCGTGAACCAGGGAGCCTATGCACCTTCTTTAATCCAGCGCACCGCGTAACACCATCCTATGCGGGTGAAGCCCTGACCGGCACTGATCCCAGCTACCACCACTCGAGCAGTCTCCAACGCTGCGTACCAATTTGGTACATGAACCAAACTCGAAGCCCCATACCACTCTGGTACGCAGGATGACCCTCAGTTCGCATACCACACTATTACACGGACAGCCTCTCCATCCGCTTAGCACCTACCTATGTGAAGGGAACCACTCCTCATATGGACATGTGTCCCACCAAGGCCATCGGTGTTTCCATCCCCCGAGTCATATAAGGCCCTTCCAATCCAGTCCAACACTCCAAAATCCCCTCATTAGCCTATCCATCAGCACCAATCCAAGGCCTCTCCCAAATCCACCGGACCGGAATGATGAAACCTTCGGGCGCATTAGCGCACCCTCCTAATTTTACATACCCACGGTAGGCTAAGACAAAGGGGTTACCCCATCCCTTGAATGGACATCTAAATCATTCATGGGTTCACATACCCACAGTAGTGTAGAGTCTGAGTTGAGGAGCCACTTTTTGCCTCTCCACAATTCAGGATTGAGGGATCCTGCTCGCTTTTCCATTCAAGGAGTGTTAGCGGTGAGCACTTCTCCCCACCCTGAAGAGAGTGTTTGGGAATACCTCTTGGAGTAATCCCTACACCATCCTTTCTGGATGGAAATAACCTTTCCCATTTCATCCAAGAAGGTTCATTGTTCTGTGCCCTCGCCCACGGTCACCCCAGTCTCTTTCGCCGCAGGCTCTCCCTCTCCCACCAACAGGGGAGGAGGCATGTGCATTTTCAAATATTTCACATCCTCTTGTTTCTCACACTGAGCTTGACTCATGTGGACTTAGAGGTTTGTAAGGATTACGACACAACCACACTTTCTGAACTACAAGAACTTTTATTCCTGATCAAATCAAGATACGTAGGATGCCTACCAGAAGGCCCGAGATCAAAAGGGTGCCCATACATAAAGGGTCCACCCAATCATGTTTTCTAAAATGGGAAGCTTCCACTAGTATGCCCCATATTTTCTGAACTATGAGAACTCTGATTCTTGATCAAATCAGGATACATAGGATTCCTACCAGAAGGCCCAATCTCAAAAGGGTGCCCATACATAAAGGGTCCACCCAATAATGTTTTCTCAAATGGGCAACTTCCACGCGTATGCCCCACATTTTCTGAACTATGATAACTATGATTCTTGATCAAATAAGGATACGTAGGACACTTACCAGAAGGACCAATATCAAAAGTGTTCCCATACATAAAGGTTCCACCCAATCATTTTTTCACAAATGGGAAGCTTCCATGCGTATGCCCCACATTTTCTGAACTATGAGAACTCTGATTCCTGACCAAATCAAGATACATTGGATGCCTACGAGAATAACTAAGCTCAAAAGGGTGCCCACTAAGAAAGCTTCCACCCAATTTTGTTCCCATTAGATGGGCAGCTTCCAGGCATAATCCCCACACCAACTAACTACGTGGATTCTGATTCCTCTCACAAAGATATGTAGGAAGTCAGTATTACGGGTTTGATCCAGATTCTGAAGTCACTCTTTGTCCCCCCTGGATGACAATAAACTCTAGAGCACCTAATTATAAGTCTTGAGACCAGTGTTGTCTGAATAAACTCAAACTTCCCCATAATTTCTAATCCAATGAGGGATGGTAAACCTCAGATGTAGACAGTTCTGGATCTCTGCGTATACATGTGACTTACAACCTAGGGGTAATCCATGTATAATATGCTTGGGGATAAAATAAATATTATCAAACATATAAACATATCTTAAATCTATTAGAGAGTCCTGGAATAGGAAATAATTCCCCCCAAAAGGGTGTGATGAGCCCGACTTCACATCCTCTCAACCAATGTGAGTTCTTAAGTGTCATTGGCCATATCACCCAATGAGCACCTCCCTTTGGAAATAAAGTCCATGGATCGTTGGATACAAGAACCGTTGGGAGTTTCTGGATCCGCGAATAAACCCGTTGGAGACCAGGTGAAGTCACGAAGATAGGGAACTCGATATAAATGATTAAATAACACTGAATCCCTTTAATCAGACATAGGAACCGATCATGGCCCCTTCACTGTGAAACAAAAATGGTGAACCCGATGTGAATCTTTAACTAGCATGATAGATTTACCCTAATATAGAATTATCCATAACAATAAGAGAATGATTAATATCTGACAGGCCATCTTGTTCATTCTTAAACCAAAACAAGAATGGACCTGGTCGTGATCCTTCAACTGTGGTGGTGAAATAATCCCACTTCGGCCCCCCTTTCATGCTCAAAAGGAGGGATGAGAAAGGTCATTAATTACTCATGGGTTTATGAGATGCTACATTGATGAGTTTTGATGTTTGTACTTTCCAAATGTTTTACACGTACGCAACATAGCTTCCTTCAATCCAATAGCATCTCAAAGGATTTCACAGACACACACGATGATCAACATGAAGACCAGGCCTCTCAATCAATAGAGGACCCTATCTCCCACCCAACGTCTTCAATGCTGGGTCTCAGACACACTGATATGAGAGTACCACCTGAATGGTACTCTCCCGACTATGGAGGCTGCTATGTACACCTTCTAGTCTGCTAAGTCCCATTGGATACTTGCCCAGCAGTGACCGAATGAGAAGATTCAGGTGGCCCCTGTAGTTGTCTCAAACCGTTTCGAGATCTTGTCCCTAGAACGAGACAATGAATACCTACCTTATCTTAGGGAGGTGGATGAGGCCAATGTTGATTACTTCATCCCTACAAGAAAGGGGTTCCACTCCAAGGCCCCCACTAGAAGACATCATTGCAACTACACCACGACATCGTATCCTCACCCTGAAGAGGATACCACCCCGAGGATCCATGACCATTCTCCCTGAGCTTCAGCCCCTTGAACCGCTTGCCTAGGGCGGCAAATATATAACCTGGAATAGGTCATCACCCTCATTATTGAGGAATAACTCCACTGCTTAGACATGGAGACATATCACAGGTAGGACCATGCACATGTTCGCTCTTCCAAAGCCCGCCATCCTGACATAGCGAAAACCTACGAGCAGGCGCGCATCCCCAAAGAGCCTTGTCAAGACCACCGCCCATACAGGATGGCACCTACCAAGCAGGTGCCTCTCCTTATCTGGGATCATGAATCCCACCAACCATACATGGTGGCAATCCAACACCTATAGGACCAGCTCCTCGCAGATGCTCCTGATGCCCACCATCCCGATATGGTGTCAATCAACAGGCGGGCACATCTCCCTGCCAACAGAGACCACCGACTCGATACAGTGGGATGCCAACATATGTAGGGCCATCTCCATGCGGATGCAAGTAAAGTATGCCATCCCGATGTGGTGGAAAATAGAGAAGTAATATGGCATATCCTAGCACAGGGGCAGACTCGTTCACCTTCCCTGATACAGGAGAATCGTCAGTATCCAATGACCATTGGAGGATAGGAGTAGGACATTTCTACTCCGACAGAGGAATGGGACCTTATACCCATTCCATCCAAGGATGTATCTCTACATATCCTGAATATTATGGAGGAGTAGGTATCGATCCTAGATCATATCTTGCAGACTTTCCAGAATGTAATTGCATCGGAAAAATAGCCAGGACTCAGGATTGTAAGCCCATATCCCCAATTGAGGTGACTCATCTAAGAGACGAGATAGCCACCTCGGAGTAGATCTGTATCCTTGCTTCCGCCCAGGAGGGTCTTCAGCTATATACCGCGATACAAGGGAAACCAGATTGAGCATTCTCACTCGTTCCAACTGGGGGACACCCATCCATCATGGTGGATGCTCCAGGGAAGGAATATATCCCTAGAAAAACTCAAGATGTTTGTCGGCGTATCCTAGCTGTATCACAGGACCCAATTAGATAGGGACCCATAGGTGACAATCGTTATAAACTACAAAGGTCCTCCCCACAATGATGTCTCATCGCGACAAGAAGGTCCTCCCCTTGTCGTGGACTGCCCTAAAGGTTCTCCCCAGGGGTTACATTGCAATGATATTTCATGCATCTAGGCATCAGATTATGTTGGTAGTCCTCACCACTATAATAGCGAAGGTCCTCCCCGCAGAGATGTCAGGCAATGAGAAGGACCTCCCCTTGTTACGGTACATTCTGAAGGCCCTCCCTAGGGTGTTCCCCATAAATACTCTCCCTACGATAGTTGTTATGGTATTCCTCTCCATCACGTCAGCTATGATGGTAGTCCTTGCCATCATGGCTGCCATTGAAAAGGTCCCCCCTACAATGGCCTTAAGCAACAAGAAGGTCCTCTCCTTGTAGTAGTTTTTCCTAAAGGCCCTCCCCAGGATGAACACCGAAATTCAAACCATGATGGTCATCCTCGCCACCATGATAGCCATTGTGAAGTCCCTCCCCGCAATGGCCTTGAACAACAAGAAGGTCTTTCCCTTGCTGTAGTCCACTCTGAAGGTCCTCCCTAGGGTATACACTACAGAATTATTTTTGGGAGTTGGACTTGAAGCCGCAATGGTAGTCCTCACCACTATAGTGCCAACTATGAAGTTCTTCCCCATAGTGACATATCATATCAACAGGAAGTTCCTCCCCCAACCGAATCAAGTATAGAAAAGCCCTCCTATACTGAAGCACTCATAAGGAGGGAATCAAGCATGTAAGATTCCTAGTCAACTATCAATGACATCCTTCTTCAGTCAAGAGACGGCCCAATACCACCTTCATCCTCTAAACCAACTTAGATCCACCCACATAATGGTTCCATCCCTACCATCCCCGCTACCTATGATCATATTATCAAGGAGTATCTCAGCT
Organism: Viscum album; assembly: GCA_963277665.1. Classification (NCBI taxonomy): domain Eukaryota; kingdom Viridiplantae; phylum Streptophyta; class Magnoliopsida; order Santalales; family Viscaceae; genus Viscum; species Viscum album. Next base: position 607,901,769 of record OY728147.1, read on the forward strand.
GGGCTGATCAAGTAGAGGAATTGCTGGCGAAGGCAGATGCTGAGGTATTTCACCTAAGGAAACGGCTGACCAGGGATGATATACCAAAAATGTTTTGGCCCACAGACACCTCTCAGTTCAACGTACCTAAAGTGTTGTCGAAAGGAAGATAACATGACATCTGCTCCAATATTTGGACAACCCTTCGTCGGTTGAAATTAAACTTCCTACCATATAAAAGGTATGTAGGTCATGTCAAGACAATAGGATTTATCCTGCATCGCAATGACCTAGAATCCCTTCCTTCGGCATGACTACCACGATTAGAGAGGCGCAAAAGGGACCTTGAGTCAACCTGCCTCTGTGCACTGCACAAATTGCATCACCTTATTGATGATGCTTCGACGAGTGTTCATATCCATGGATAGGAAGAACATGGGTCTCTGTATTTCACTCCACTTACCATACAACAAAACCCGTTATGTTTAAGGTCTTGAAATGCCATCATGTCAAGAGGAAATTCAAATGTAGTCTCTATTCAGGAGAGGTGGCACATCTGAAAGAAACATGCCTTAAGTAAGTCTAAAAAGTGTCAGGCTCAAGGAGATTGAGTCATTCAAGAACTCCTGAATCAGGCTACTGAAAACATTTGGAAGGCTTCTCACCCAAGAAAATCCAATCAGTGATCAGTGCTTGCCTCCCTAGAGGGAATTAATTCACAGGTGAACTTGACACCAGGTTCAACTCACCCTCAAATGGGAGCACGCGAGATCAGGCAGAAAGCGATAGTAGTAGCAACCACCGCAATACGGGACCAACCCCATCCTACAGGGCTGGGGGCATTTTTAACAACAAATTCCCCCCATAAGAATAGAAAAAATGGGAAGAGGTGTGGCACCCAATGCATGGATCCAACCCCAGCCCCCAGGGATTGGGTCATTTTTACCTCAACAACAGCCTCCCCCATGAGAAAACGTATTCTCTCATTTGGGGAGGGTATTCAGAAGAGGAGGTTCCTATCTAGCCCCATCCTTTGAAACTTCATACCCTCCAAGAGGAAGGAATGCCATAAGGTTGCACCAAGGATACTTCTGCATCACCCTTCATTAATAAACCTGAAGACAATACCGGGATATAAGGGGGAAACTAGTATGAGGCACAAAAGGTCCTCTTACAACTTGGAAGATGAAACCTCCTCCACCCCATGTTATGCATCTATCAAAATCGTGGATGTTAAACCTACAGATGGCACTGAAGATGACGGAAACCCAGATGGATCAGGATAAGATGGTTCCATTGAGAATGTGATTCACAATGAGTCAGAAGGCGTGCACACCTGAAACCAGAGGTCCACCCTGAACCTGAATGCTCTAGAAAATCCCCCTATGCTTTTCTAGCAAGTCGCTAATAGAGAAATTAAAAAAGTCTAGGTTGTCCTCAACTCGTCTCATTCTCTTAACACAAATGAACCTCTCACGCTCGAAGAGAGGTTCGCTCAGTAGGAGGAGGAAATGAAGGAATTAAGGTGGATTAATGCCAAGCTACTCCAAAGGAACTGTCCTATAAAATATGTTCCTCAAGATGAGTCACAGTACGCACTTCCATCAAGTGCACCTCAACAATAAGGGTTTTCCCCGGAAAACAAAATAAGGTCAGGGACTGTAACACCCCGACCCCTCTAGAATGGAGTCGGTGCATTACTTTTGATATTGGAATGGTTATAAGGAATGATAATACCAAAGTAATGATCATTTTAGTAGACTTGAAGAAACTATATACATATATGTAACTCAAATTACATTAGAAAAGGTTACAAAATACAATACATAACAAAAACTAAAGACTGCATCCACAAGAACTCAATAAATGATCTCCTCTTCATAACTTGTTGAAGGTAAACAAGTGAAAGGGTTGAGCTCAAACACTCTATAATGGTTACAAATAGAGGAAACATGAATCAATAATAAATGAATTGTAAACAATTTTACATAATCAAAATGGAATAGAGAATAAATGAAAAACTCACGACATTAATAAACTGAGAATGAAACTGCATCCATAGATTTTTTCATAGTGAAAACCTCATCGATATTAATAGCTGATAATGAATAAAGAGAATTATTATTAATTGGACATCATGTATCTAGCACATGATACCATAATATCGTTAAAACGGTTTAGTTCTTTGGGTAGAAACCCATCTGATTTTTGGAAACAAACTCGAACGGTTTGTCACCAATTGATTGGTCTCATGAGACCTACTAATGCATTGAGGGGCTATATCAGGCCCCACCCACCTCTGCATCCAAATAATTATTTATAAATAGTTCAACATAATATCAAAATTACTTTACATTATCTGTATAGAATAGAGGATACAAATTCATCAATATTTCCATAGTCAAAACAACATTCAAAATAAATACCATATGTAAAATGGTATACAGCTTAGACAATAATCATATCCATGTTATGAGAATATGGAAATTTAAATGGAATATAATTTCAATTTAAAATTGATCTCAAATAGGTAGTAGGTACACCACATAAGAAAGATTAGATGCACAATACTAAGTAAGTCGCAACGAAGTGAAAATTGAGACCAAGCTCGTTACCACGTTGTAATCAATTGAGTCGTATGACCAAAAGTTAAAAACCACCAAATGAATCACAGAATACCATGAATATAAAAATAATCATGATAATATATATCAAATGTTAGTACACTTATACTACATATAATAAATAAGAGGCAAACAATGGAAATCCCACAGAATTGAAAGTGAGATGAGAAAACCCCTTACAAACATTTCTATATGGTAACGAGTGTTATTGCGAGAGATTAATGAGAGGTAAAGGGGTATCCCATTATTTATATGTCACAAGGGAAGTATGTGGGAGGTACAAAAACATACCCCAACATTAGGAAATAAAAATAAAAGGGCACAACATAGGGGAGATTCTTGAACAAAAGTGAGAGAGAGGATCCCTTACCATATGCTCGATGGTGTTCTTGATTGTGAGTACATGTGTTGGGTTTGACATGTATTTATTTAATAATAACACATGGAATACATCATGAACTCTGGAGAGATTTGGCGGCATCGCTAAACGGTAAGCTAAAGCTTCAATTCTTTCTATAATTTCAAATGGTCCTATGTACCTGGGGCTAAATTACCCTTTCTTACCGAACCTTAAGACACCCTTCTATAGAGATACTTTCAGAAAGAAAAGATCTCTCACTTGGAATTCCAAATCCTTTCTCCAATTTTCATCATAACTCTTTTGCCTACTTTGGGATGCTTTAATATGGGCTTGGATTGTCTTCTCCTTTTCTGTGGTCTCTTCAATAAGTTATGGGCCTATAAGCTTCCTCTCACCAACTTCATTCCAACAAGTTGGAATTTGACATCTCTTTCTATATAATGCTTCATATGGGGCCATTTGAATACTAGAATGGAAACTATTTTCATAATAAAATTCCACCAAAGACAAGTATTGATCCCATATACCTTGAAATTCAAGAGAGCATGATCTCATCATGTCTTCTAGAGTTTTAATAGTCCTTTCAGACTGTCCGTTGGTTTGGGGGTGATAAGAAGTACTCATATAAAGCTCAATATTCAAAGCCTTATGGAGAATTTTCAATAATTTTGATGTAAACCGGGGATCTCGACCAGACACAATTGATAGAGGTTCACCATGAAGTCTTACAACTTCATTAATATAAAGTATTGTTAGGCGTTCAAGTGGTAAATCATCTCTTATAAGAAGGAAATATGCTGATTTTGTGAGATGATCAACAATTACCCATATTGCATTATTCCTTCTATGTTTACTTGGTAGTCTGGTGAAAAAATCCATCGTAATGTTATCTCACTTCCACATAGGAATAGTTAGAGGTTGCATCACCCTCTTGGATGTTGTCTCTATACCTTCACTTGTTGACAAACTAGACACCTTGACACATAGTCAGAAATTTCCCACTTCATATTATCCCACGAAAAATGTTCCTTCATATCTCTATACGTATTTTTACTACTTGGGTGTATAGAGAAATTTGAGTTGTGACCATCATCTAATAGTTCCCTTTTTAGCTCAGGTACTGATGTAACACATAACCTCTTCCCAAATTTCAGAACTCCTTCTTCATACACGAAGTCTTCCAATCTCCCATCCTTAACAGCCATAATTTTCTTGTGCAGATTCTCATCATTAGATTGATATATTTTTATCTTTTCTAATAAATATGGTTTATCAATCATTTGAAAGAGGAAAGATTTTTTCCCTTCCTTAAAAATTCCCATATCCATCTTCAGTATATCCATGAATATATGATCTCTTTCAATCCTCATTTGGGTCAGGAGTCCGTTATCTTTCCTGCTTAATGCATCTTCCACCTTATTTTCCTTTCCTGTGTGGTAGTGTATTGAACAATTTTAATCTTTGAGTAACTCGATCCATCTCCTTTGCCTCATGTTGAGTTATTTTTGTGTGAAAATGTATTTCAAACTCTTGTGATTTGTGTATATATCACATTTTTCACCGTAAAGATAATGTCTCCATATTTTCAGAGCAAAGATTACGGCTGCTAACTCAAGATCATGTGTTGTATAATTTTTCTCATGAGTCTTCAATTTATTTGATGCATAAGCAATAACTTTAACATTTTTCATAAGGACGTAACCCAACCCATTCTTCGATGCATCACTGTATATTACAAATCCATCACTTCCAGATGGAAGAGTCAAAATTGGAGCATTGAACAATATTCTTTTCAATTCTTCGAAGCATTTTGTACATTATTTTGTCCACAAAAACTTAACTCCTTTACGTGTGATCTTGGTTAGTGGGTTATCCAGTCGAGAAAAATTCTGAACGAAACGTCGATAGTAACCTGCTAAGCCAATAAAACCACGTTCCTCGGTTATGTTTGTTGGAATTGTCCATTCTTGGATTGCCTTTGTCTTTATAGGATCAACTAGGATTCTATCCTTAGAGACAATATGGACTAGAAAAGAAACTGATTGAATCCAGAATTCTCACTTGATAAACTTCCCATATAATTCATTTCTTCTAAGAGTTTTCAGAATAATCCGCAAGTGATTCTCATGGTCTTCGTAGCTTTTTGAGTATACCAGGATATCATCAATGAATACCACAACAAAGTTATCAAGATATTCCTTGAAAACTCTATTCATTAAATCCATGAAAATAGAGGGTACATTTGTCAGTCCAAAAGTAATCATTATAAACTCATAATTTCCATACCTGGTTCAAAATATTGTCTTAGGAATATCTTCCTTCCTCACACATAGCTGATGATATTCAGATCGAAGTCCAATCTTCAAAAAGTTTTGAGCTCCATGAAGTTGATCAAATAAATCATCAATCAAGGGTAGATGATACTATTATTTATCGTAATAGAATTGATTTCCCTATAATCAATGCATAGCCTCATGGATCCATCATAAACACTAGGTTGAATAAATCCATTTTCACTTAATTCCTCTAGTTGTTTCTTTAGCTCCACTAATTCCACAGTGGTCATTCTATAGGGAGTCATTGATATAGGTCTTGCACTAGGAATTAAATAAATAGAGAACTCAACTACCCGCTCTGGAGGATGTCCAGGTAAATCCTCTGGAAATACATCATTTTATTCTTTCACTATGTGCACATCTTCAATTTGAAGATTTATTTCCTCACCCATAGATATTAGGTTCTCTTCCTCTCCAATAATTTCATTTAATAGAGCTATTGGGGGTGGGTCTAGATAAAAATCAGATGGAGGTCAATACTCTAAAGATAAGAGATTCTACACCATTTTCAAAAATTGTAACTTCCTTATTCTTGTAATAAATATTCACATCATAATTTTATAGCCAATTCATACTGAGAATTATATCAAATTCATTCATTGGTATTACGATAAGGTTAGAAACTAAAGCACCTTTATGTGTCATGAGGGGGACTAGTCTACATGCCTTTGTTGCAATGATTCATCCCCTAGGAGTTTTGACTGATAAATCCTTTATTAAATCAAATTGGACATGTCTAATTTTCATGGAAAACTGGGAAGATATAAATGAATGCGATGATTCATAATCAAATAAAGTATTGTCTAAGTTTGAGGAAAGAATTAAAGTACCTTCCACCACATCATTAGGAACTTCAACTTCCACAATTGTAATCGCATAAGCTCTCCCTTTCTCTCTTGGCTTTTTCTGGGGCATGTTTCCTTGGTGATTAGGACACTCGTTTTCATAGTGTCCCCTCTCTCTAAAATTGTAGCATTGAATGTCATAAAATTGTTTCTCCCCCTTGCATTCATGAGATAGATGACCCTTTTCTCCACACCTATAGCAGACTCCCATGCCTTTCAAGCATTTCTCAAGATGATTCTTTCCATAGTTCTCACATAATGGGAATTTCTTCATTCCTTTTTTCTTCTTTGGTGCTTCACCTTTCCCTTTATTAGAGTACCGCTTTTTATCTTGGGTTCCCTTGAACAAATTTGATCTAGAAAATTCCTTCTCTATTTTGATGGCACTTGATACAATTTCATCATATGATGAAAAATTTTGAGAAGCCAGTGCCCTTAAAAGACTTTGCTTAAGACCTTCAAAGAAATAATCAATCTTTTCTGCTGAGTCATGTACGTAATCTATGGCATACCTGGATAGCCTTGTGAGGTAGCCTCATACTCTAAAACACTTTCTTCTTCCCTTTTCTTTAAGCCAAGTAATTTCCTCTTCATTTCGGTTCATTGCTTAGGAGGGAAATATTTTTTGAAGAAGATTTACCTAGAAATCCTCCATTCCATATCTTCTATTTATTCTTCCTCTATAGTATTCTTAATCAAGGACCACCATTGATCAGCATCACCCTTAAGGAAATATACTGTCAGTACTACCTTTTAATTTTCATTACATCTTAATGTCGTGAATATCTTTTCAAGGGACTTGATCCATTGCTCAGCAACCACTGGATTAGTAGTCCCACTGAAATATGGGGGCTTCTACCACATGAAATGATCCAACAAAATTTTTTAATGGTTATTCGTTACAACCTGAGTAGGTTGTCCTGATATGGTTATTATCTAATCTGCTCCAAAATTGTCTATGTTGACTTACTCAGTGGGGGGATCCCTACATTGACCAAGAGTATTGATTCCCCTTCTTCCATTCAACGTCATTTCTAAATAATGGAACACAATATATTAGGGTATGAATCATAATGTATAATCTTAACTTAACAAAATACTTAGCATAAATTGAGATCCTACGCATGGATAATCCCAAAATCAGAAAAAATGGTTTCTTTGAGGAATAATTTACATTTCAATCCTTCATAATGGATTGTAAAGAAAATATTAATTATCCTAAGCATATACCCCAGGAGTGTCGTAACCAAGAGTGCAGCAAGGCCCATTGTAATGTACCAGGATATCCTGGGTCAAGCCTGAAACTCCTTTTCTGAGTTTTCACTCCTAGGTACATCTGTGCCAGAGCCACCTCTACCTGTTCATGTCTAGACAGGGATGTATTTTCAAGAAAGATTCACATAATATATTCCTTACCAAAATACCTATAAATTCTTGTACGTTTACCCTCAAATACTACCTAAGGTATTTGTTCCCTAATCTATATTTTCTAATCTAGTTTCCATTTTTCTACTAAACTTCCTCTGATACCAACTGTAATGCCCCGACCCCTCTAGATTGGAGCCGGTGCATTACTTGTGACATTGGCATGGTTATAAGGAATGAAAATCCCAAAGGAATGATCATTTTAGTAGTCTTGAAGAAACTAGACACATAGATGTAACTTAAATTACATTGGAAAAGGTTACAAAATACAATACATAACAAAAACTAAAGACTGCATCTACAAGAACGCAATAAATGATCTCCTCTTCATAACCTGTTGAAGGTAAACAAGTGAAATGGGTGAGCTCAAATGATAAGTAAGGGTTAAAAATAGAGTAATCGTGAATCAATAATAATTTAATTGTAAAAAATTTGACATAATCAAAATGGCATGGTGAATAAATGAAAAACTCACGCCATCAATAAACTGAGAATGAAACTGCATCCATAGATTTTGTCATAGTTAAAACCTCATGGATAGTAATAACTGATAATGAATAAATAGAATTATTATTAATTGGATGTCATGTATCTATCACATGATACCATAATACCATTAACACGGTTTAGTTCTGTGGGTAGAAACCCGTCTGATTTTTGGAAACAAACTCGAAGGGTTTGTCGCCAATTGATTTGTCTCATGAGACCTACCAATGCATCGAGGGGCTGTAGCGGGTCCCACCCACCTCTTCATCCAAATCATTCTTTATAAATAGTTCAACATAAGAGAAAAATGACTTTACATTATCCATATAGAATAGAGGATACAAATTCATCAATATTTCCACAGTCAAAACAACATTCAAAATAAATACCATATGTAAAATGGTATACGGCTTAGACAATAATCATATCAATGTTATGAGATTATGGACATTTAAATGGAATATAATTTAAATTGAAAATTTATCTCAAATGGTCAGTAGGTACACCACATAAGAAAGAGTAGGTGCATAATACTAAACAAGTCACAACGAAGTGAAAATTGAAACCAAGCTTGTTACCACGTTGTAATCAATTGAGTCATATGAACAAAAGTTAATAACCACCAAATGAATCAAAGAATACCATGAATATAAAGAGAATAATTATAATATATATCAAATGTAATTACACCTATACCACATATAATAAATAAGAGGCGAACAATGGAAATCCCACAGAATTGAAAGTGAGATGAGAAAACCCCTTACAAACATTTCAGCATGGTAACCAGTGTTATTGTGAGGGATTAATGAGAGGTAAAGGGGTATCCCATTATTTATATGTAACAAGGGAAATATGGGGTAGGTTCTAAAAAATAAACCATCATTAGGAATTAAAAATAAAAAGTCACAACATAGGGGAGATTCTTGAACAAAAGTGAGAGAGAGAATCCCTTACCTTATGCTCGAAGATGTTCTTGATTGTTCTTAACGACCTGAATAATCAAATTTATCTTCATTAATTAATAATTCCATAACCTAATAAACATTTAATTGATATTTTATAACCTTATTATGTTAATTAATGTCCTTTTTGATGGGTTTAAGAGATCCAATTTTATTGTTTTGGAAGCATTTTCTTACTTGGTTTTCATGATCTGTTTACCTGTATTCATGAATGAAAGTTCATTTGAAATGTGGTTAAACATACAGAATTGTTAATATATGGTATTAGTTACATTAAAGAGATATAAATCATCTTATAATGATTCTGAGTTATATACTTGAGGATGAATCATTAGTTAAAAGTAATTGATGAACGCTTGGATTTAGCTCGGCGGTTTTGTGCATAATAAACTTGTTTTGTATAATTATTCCATATTATGGGTGTGTAAGGATTCCAAAACATTAAAAAAGATAAAATAAATATATTATGATATGGTACAACCATTTAAAATGTTTATTGACCAGTATTGAATATGGTATGAAAATTGAAAACTCATCTTCCTTGAGTTATAAATTAACACATCTCAGACGGTGTTTGCATTTATTGTATAAAAGGAAGGGAAAAAGAGAGATTATGATAAAATATTCTACTAGCATAATTAAAATATAGTACATGTAATGTAATGGAATTATCATGGAATTTGGATGTGGTGAGGTGAGAAGAGAGAACAAAATAATGGAACTTGTAAAAAGAATTGAAAGAAAAAGGAAGAGAGGTTCACCTCTTGAGTACTCCTCCTTGAGAAACTCCTTAAGGCCTTTGTTTTAGGCATTTTGGTGAGACTAGTAGGTCTTAGACTTGGGGAGAGGGCTTGGGAAGAGTATTTGGCAGAATTTAGGTAAGTATTGAAGCTTGAGTGGTTTGGGAGGAAGAGGGGGTGAGGGGTGGTTTATATAATGGAGGGGAGAGGAGTTTTCTTAATATTATAATCATTAATTTATTATTTCTTCTCAAGACAAGAAATAGTGATTATTCCATGACCAAGAATAGTAATATATTCATGTGAGTTCGATATTAGGGTGCTTACATCACTCATGATGCTAGGAATAGTTAATTTAATTTATAATGTATCTATACAGTAAATTAATGTATTTTACTACTCACCAAAAATTTAAGTATTTCAAAAAAAATCCCAAAAATTCACCCTAACCATTTTTCGACGTGTAGAATCAAAAAATGAAGTCCATTTTTCAAAAATAATTTTTTAAATATGATTAATTAAATATTTAATTAATTCATTATTTAATTGAAATATATAAACACTTAAAATATTCATCTTCATTTTTAAGGTGCCTAAATTCATTTATACACTCAAGGGTATGGATACCATTCACAAGAGTCATATTACTATTCATAAGTGTAAGTTACTATTCATAAGGGAAGGTTACTATTCACAAGGGTATGTTACTATTCACTTAAGATTAAGTTAATTCTATCAGACTCTAAATGTCATTTTGAACACAACCGTGTATGTCATATTTTTAAAATTCAAATCACAGAGCTGGAAATTTTAAGTTTAATGGCTAGGTTATGACTATGTTCTATAAGTAACCAAGTTTTGTTCCATATAGGCTTAGTGATTCATGAAATATAGGCTATCTAATGAATACAATGTATTTAAGAGAAACATATCATAAAATGTTTGGGGTGCTATAGGGCCCGACACCTGGCCCGTCCAACTACCTGAACTTGGGTTCAGAAGCATACCAAGACTTTCTTCCACTCAGGAAGCAACCAAAGAAAGTACATCTAAATACTCCTAAGGTACCACCGATGTCATATGTGCCTCAGGTACCTGTCGATCCATAACTTCAGGTAGTACCCTAGGTTGTACCCATTCGGGATCAGTCCCAACATGATGTAAACCAGGGTCTTGCCAATACCATCAAACTAGTGACAGCTCGATTGGAATCCATTAAAGGTTGGTACGTTTTGATACATCTAGAGTGAAAGCCTTACCTAGTCTGGGTGAGAAACACTCCGCCGCCACCAAATTTTTAGAGCCCTTTATTCTCTATATTCAATGGCTTAGGTGACCCAGAATTTCATTTGATGTACTACACGTCTCATTGTGACCCTATGATGGGAACTCCGAAACAACAAGAAGCAGTGAAACTCAGATGCTTTGTGAAAACCTTACAAGGTTCAGTCTTCGTATGGTATACAAGTTTTATAGCTTAATCAATAAAAGTATAGGAGGATCTTCGGCAGTAGTTTCAGTTCTACTTCATCTTAATGTTACCCAAGACGATGGTTAACGACCCCATGAATTGAAAATAGAGGGAGAATGATAAGGTCTCAGACTTCATCACCAAATAGAAGGGTCTGACCTACTCTCTAAATAGAACACTTCCCTGGGATGAGATTCTCGTTATATGCATCGACAACCTCTGAGATGATCTTCGAACGCCACTCATACCAGTGAAATGCACCACCGGATTCTGGGATTTCTATTCTATCACCCAGAGGATCGAAGACTCCTTGTAGCGGACTAAACTCAAGTCTCGAATAACCTCATAGGATCCTGTAAAGAGAGAAGGTAGAGATGAATCATCCTCTTTCACACTCAATCCATCCCCTACACATGCTCCACCACCTAGGCCTCTGCTGAATTGCCAAGGGCCTCCAGTATATCAATGATTGCCTCCGCCCCGGCGAGACGATCAAAGAAGACTTAGGAGAAACCAATTTGAGGAATGAAGAAATAAAGCTTACTTGTTCTGAGAGGACCAAGTCCACAACTATTTCATTGCCTTCATGAATTTCAACTTGATCCACTTAGCAGATCCAAGAAATCCTGAAGAGGTCAGCCTCGAAAACTGACCGGATTATTGTCCATACCATCAGATGTTGGGACACAGTATTTAGGAATGATTTGTCTTCAAATAACTCTTACAAAGGATGTTGGACTCGGGGCAGGTCAAGCTAGGACCAACCCCGATGCACATAGCATATGTTTTTTCCACCAACCCAGATGAGGGGGAGGAGTGGAAGAAAGTCGTTAGCAAAAGGGATCATAAATTATAGGGTTGGGTGACTCAGAAAATGGTCAATCGAGCTCATGGAATACTCCGAGATCAATTACAACAACCAGTTGTGCTGCCAATAGCTCTTAATGCAACACAACCGTCGTCCTCGGACCCACAATCCTCCACAAGTTGGTCATCGAGGCGTAATCAGAGAGGTAAGAAACATGTGCAAGAGGAGAAATATATGACAGGGCCAAAGCTAGCCTTGACACTTTCAGATTGTATGCCCTCAGGCTTGACGCAACGGGAACCAACCCACCCAACGACACCATCAAAGGCATCCAACCAGGATAATCTGTCATCGAACGAGGAACTAATCTTCGGTTCTATCAACGTCATCCATTTAATGGAACCATTATCTGAAGAAGAGTATGGTTATGAACCTAAGTTCCTAACACTAGATTGGGGGACCAGAAGGAGGAGTCGAAGAGGCAAGGGATACTAAGGCAAATGCAGCCATGGCCAGAACCATCCCTACGGTTATACCCCAGCTCAAACTGTCAATATCACCGAAACTCGTAGGAGGGCCCTTCAATAGACCCAGTAGGAGAAATAATATTCCCCTACCACCACGAGAATCCACTCTGGCCCCATTATTCTACAGTACCCATAAGAGGAGGAACAAGTGTCTAGCTACCCAGGGCACACAAGTAAACTGACTTGGTCGGTTCCCCAGAACATAGGAGGACCACCAACTCTTTCCCCTGCGACCGTTCCCTCCTCATCTTATGCTCCACCCCCTAAAGTTCTTGTTAAAAAACTCCCACAAATAGAGAAGCGTTGGACTCTGGAGAAAAATTATGATATCCTAAAGCAGATGGCCTCAGTACCAGCCAAGCTATCAATCCTGGATGCCCTGAGTTTGTGAGAAGACCTTAGGAAGAAACTCATAGAATTCCTACTCATCCCTCAGGAATTTCAAGCCGAAGTTGTTTTCGCCGATATATATCGAACGAAAACTATCCCAGATGAATGTAATGCTATGATTTCCTTCACCGATCAAGATGAACATGCCACCATGCAAGGAAAAATCAAACCTCTATATGTGTCTGGCATACTGAATGATGTTGATGTTTGGAAGGTTTTATTGAAAATGTATCTGGAGTCAACCTTCTCCCACTACGAACACTTCGTAGGTTGGTCTACAATGAGGATAATCTAACACCCTCATCCACAACTATCTTGGGTTATGATAAGAGAAAACAGAAGCTAGTGGGACAAATCCATCTTAGTTCCTGGTGGTTTGGAAAATCACGACATTCAACACCCTGTTAGGAATGCCATGGCTACATCAACACATGTTCATTCCTTCCTCCTACCACTAGTGTATCAAATATTGTGTCAATGGACAAGGTGGGACATTGCGCATTGACAAGGCCCCTTTAGACCTCTCCGAGTCGCATTAAATCGATGGAAAATTTTACGAGCAAAAGGGGAAGACATCTATAATTGATGGTATTGATTGGGTCCCCACCACAAACGGTCTGGAAGTGGTTCTTGAAGACCCCTTATGGCAGCTCGGTGAAGAGTATGTGCTTCCCACCAACCATGATGAGAGTAGGAATCTGAGTCCAGATGCGTATCCAGTTGTTCTCATGATCTCAGTCGTGACAGCCGAGTCTGACAACATAGAAGCACCTGATGACCCTCAATTTGAGGAAGAATGCTCGAGAAAGGGTGCCAACGCTCCATCCTTGGAATCTTAAGATATCCCTACTACACTCTATGAAATGGAATAAGGACAAGATGCTTGTCACCCCCATGGTTCTCCCTCCCCAGAGGTTTCCTCTCAAGTCGCTTCCGCCACAAAGTGCCCATGTGACATCTTGTCTCCGAGATTTGGAGAGCCCGCATCAAGAGCCCTCTCCCCATAAGAAGGATAAGAGAAGGAGTATTTGGGGGAAGAAGAGGAAGAGTACCTTTGAGATGCCCCTCCTGTATTAGAAGAGGTTATCTCTACCACTGTCGATGAACTCAGGGAAATAAACCTGGGTACCGAGAAAGACCCAAGACCCACTCTCATTAGTATAACCATGTATTCCAAGGGGAAAGAGGTATATACCTCCTTCTTGAGGCTACATAAAGACGTTTTTTTCTTGGAATTACACAGAAATTCTAGGAATTGATCCCGAGGTGGCAACTCACCACCTAGTCCCGCTAGAAGATCATCGAGGCTATAAGTAAGTCGTTATAAGGATGCACCCCACACATGTGGCCAAGATAGAGGCTGAAGTCGAAAAGATCATCAAAGAAGACTTCATTTGGGAGGTCCAATATCCCACCTAGTTGTACAACATATTCCTCGTCAAAAAAAAAGAATGGTATGTGTCTGCATCAATTTTAGAGATCTTAATCGACACTGCCCGAAAGATGATTTCCCGGTCCCGATCACCAAACTATTGATTGATGTGAAGGCTGGATATGAGGCTCTCTCCTTCTTGGATGGTTATTCTATATATAATAAAATTAGAATGGCCTGAGAATATGAAGAATCCACTTCCTTCAGAGCCCCCTAGGGAGTATTTTTCTACTAGGTTATGCTCTTTGGTCTGAGAAACACTGGTGCCACATATCAATGTTCCATGCATCGCATTTTCAAACCATTCCTGGGGAATTTTTTCAAATGGTATGTTGATGGCTTGGTGGTCAAATCATGACAGTGCTCTGATCACCTGTTAGAACTTTGAACCGTCTTTAGAAAACTTTAGCAACACAGCCTCAAGATGAACCCCTTGAAATGAGCCTTTGGGTTACCTCAAGGAAATTTCTCAGCTTTTTCATACGCCATCATGGCATCAAAATTGACCCTGAGAAGACAAAGGATATCCTTGGTTTTCCACCTCCCCACAACCTCACTGATCTGAGAGGACTCCAATGACACTTGGCCTATATCAGGTGTTTTATAGCCAACCTCGCAGGAAAATGGCTGCCCTTTACCAGGTTGATGAAGAAGGGAGTTACCTACCAATGAACAGATGATTGCCAAAAATCATTTGACAACCTCAAGAAGTGCCTCTTGAGTTCACCAGTGCTCATGCCACCGGTTGAAGGAAGGCCACTTATCCTGTATGTGATGACCTTATAATGGTCACTAGGAGAATTCCTTGTGCAGAAGAATGATGTCGGTAGTGGAAATAACCTTTATTATCTCATCCGAACCATGATCAATGTTGAAACCTAGTATTCAAATATCGAGAAGATCTGTTTGTATTTGGTCTTCACGGTCCAAAAGTTACGACATTATCTACATCATCATGATGTCCATCTGATCTCACATAGTAATCCGCTGAAGTACATCCTCAACCATCCAATGATGACCGGACACCTATCCCAATGGGCAGTCATCCTGAAATAGTTTGAAATCTGGTTTGTGCCTCAGAAAGCTATCAAGGGCCAAACATTGGCAGATTTTCTGGCAGAGCATCCCTCGACAGAGACCGCCTCATCAGATATAGAACTCCCTAAAGAAGACGCCTTCTCTGTGCAAAAGGATTCCTGAATGTGGGAAATTTACTTTGACAGTGCATCCAAAATCCTGACAGGTAAAAGAATGGAAGACCCAAAGTTTAACAAGGTGGGGTTGGGAGTCATACTCATATCCCCAGAGCATGCAGTTTTTCCATATTCCTTCCTCTTGTCAGAAGGATGCACAAAAAATGAGGCAAAATACTAGGCCCTCATTATAGGTCTAGAGCTTGCACTGCAGGCGCAAGTGTAGAATCTTAAAGTAAAAGGCAATTCGGAACTGGTCATCAATAAATTCAATGGTGACTATGCTATTAAGATGGAGGAGATGGTCCCCCTGTTTGACCATGTCTGAAGGTTAATGGAAGATTTCCCCACATAACCGACATTGAACTATGTTCCATGGTCTCAGAATGCCCAAGCCGATGCGTTAGCCAATGCTTCCACAGTCCTAGTTGACCCAGACTGAGATGAAACAGTTATCAACATTGCTCACCATCAAATGGTCTTTCCATATGTTCAAACTGATGTGGAAGAAATCGATGAAGTCAGCTCTGTCCCTGAGCTATATGCTCCTACTACTGGCTGGATGACCCCCATTACGAATTACCTTCAAAGGAAAGAAATTCCATCAGATAGGGATGGAATAGATCAAATACAGAGAAGGGTAGTCAATTTTTTCCTATTTGGCGACATGAGCCAGTAGAAGTTCCTCTACAAGCAAGGCCTTGAAGGATTCCTTCTCAGATGCATTGATGGAGAAGAGACTTCTATCATCATTAGTGAAGTGCATGTTGGAGTGTGTGAAGCACATCAATTGGGATCCAAGTTTCTCAGTAGATTCAGAGGATTGGATACTATTTTCCCACCCTGGAATGGGATTTCACAAACTTTACTTTGAAATTACACTCCTGCCAAATTCATGCCAACTTCATTCATCATTCCCCAGAGCTACTTCACCAAGCTAAGTACTCCTAGCCATTCGCCATTTGGGGAATGGACGTTGTGGGACCATATCCTCCCACCATGGTCAAAAAATTTAAATATATTCTCACAGCGACTGACTTATTTTACAATTGGGAAGAAGCTTCACCCCTTAAATAATTCAGGGAAAATGCATCATCATCTTCATGAAAGACAATATCATTACAAGATTTGGTGTCCCTCATACAATACTGACGGAAAACGGCACCAAATTCTGCTCTGCTGAATTGGAGAAACTATACTAGGAATATGGTATCAAGACCAACCATTCATCCCACTAACATGAAACGGACAACGGATAGATATAGGCCTTCAATAAGACCCTATCTAACATACTCCATAAAATGGTGAACAAAGACAAGAAGTCATGGCCAGGAAAACTCTTCCATTCCTTGTGGTCCAATCAAACCACAACTCACACTACTACCAAGGCTACTCTGTACTCATTAGTATACAAAATAGAAGAATTTATGCCCATTGAACTCCAATTTCCATCACTCCGAGTTGCCATTTGTGATCAATTTTCCGACGATGAGCAAGCGAAAAAGTGATTTGATGAATTGGAGTGACTCAATGAGAAGTGGTTTCACACTTTGCACCACCTGGAAGTATATCAGAACCAGATTGCAAGAGCCATCAATAAAAAGGTTCATCTTCAATCTTTCCTCGAAGGAGAATTGGTATTGGTCCTACGGACCCCGATGATACCTGGAAAGAAGCCACTGAAGCTGGATCCAAAGTGGGAGGGACCATATATCATACATAAGGTCTACTTAAATGGAACATATTCCCTGATCTCCATGGATGGGAAGCTCACCGACGCTCCTAAAAACATGATATTTCTGAAGAAATATTTTGTGTAACCATAAGAACAACTATCATCCGAGCTGTAGGACATTAAACTTCCAAGCCCAGAATGTCCTTACTGCATGACAATAAACTGCATAGTAGAGTGTCCTTACCACACGATGTTAAAATGCACGATAATTTATCCCTACGACTTGAAAATAAACTATGTCACGATGGTCCGAACTCCATGACCCTAAACCAAGATCCAATAATCCTGGTACTATGATCTCAAACTATCTAAGACCCCCCCCCCCCCCCCCGAGGTGCATGACGAAGGCTCCTAGCCTCATTCACGTCAGTTCTAGTCTAAAATAATAGCATGCGCCCCTATTTAGAAGTGATTTCTACGAGTACGCACTCTATGACCCCAAACTGGGAGAAGGATGTCCTTACTGTATGACAATAAACTGCACAGTAAATTGTCCGAGCTACAGGAAGTTAAATTAAAAATTCCCCTTATCCTTAACGCACGAAGTTAAAATACATGGTAATTCATCCCTATGACATGATAATAAATCGTGTCATGCCGGTCTGAGCACTATGACCCCCAAATTTAGAGAAAGGTGTCCTAGTTTCATGACTTTAAACTGCATAACGATACAGTGTCTTCACATGGGAAAACATTGATATACCGGCATTTTTCATCTATTGTGCCATGATCAAAGAACTACATACGGATTGATTCCTACCCTTGTAGGATACGTAGCGATGCTGGGATTTCTATATCCTGGTTTAGCCATCATGAAAAATTGTCCCCTTCTGTGTATAAGTTAGATTTGAGCAAGAAGACCCTTTGAATTACAAGGACTTTGAGAAATATGTACAACTTGATTCCTACCCTTGCAGGATACGTAGCGATGCTGGGATTTCTATATCTTGGCCCAACCACCCCGACAAAAAAAATGATGACCCTCATCCTTACCGCATGACTCTAAACTGCATGAAGCTCATCCTTACCGCATGATGCTAAACTGCATGGAATCCTTATTCACATCGGTTCGACCCCGTCCTTACCACATGACACTAAATTGCATGGATCTAAAAATTATCCATGTCCTTACCGCATGACAATAAACTGCATGGCAATCGTCCTTACTGCATGACCGTAAACGACATGGTATAAGTCATAATCCACTCTAGATACACAGTGAACCATGACTGGAACACTCCTTGCATGTTTGGATGCATAATTCCCATGGAACAAACTCTATGACCCAGAGGATTGTGGATCTCCATAAACACCCATGGCCATCGGAAGTGGAAGGTCATTGACCTGGGGACACGTTTGTACGACTATGCATACCATTCCCTTAGCATCCATGCATATTGATTACCCCTGGCCCGTATACCAAAGGCAAGTCTTCTGAAGGAAACACTATTCCTAGCTCCATATGCTTACCGGACTCAGAGCCCCCATATCACATTTCCCAATCCAAAAAATTCTGGAGCAATGGTTTACATTTTTTTCCCCTTTACGCCCAGACGTTTCCAGGATTCCCCTACCTGGTAAGCTTACATAACCACTCATGGATCCTTTGACAGTCTACATCCACGACGTAATGCAGGATCTATTCCGCTTTAACCATACAGACAATTACAATATGGTTGTTTCTCATATTCTTGGACACATCTCTCCCCATCTTCCATACTCCGTGTCATGAGTGATCCCAAATCTTTATAATCATTCAAGGCCATTGGAAGTGGAAGGTCATAAACCTGTGGACACCTTTGCATGACTATTCATACCATTCCCTCAGCGGCTTTGTATATTAATCTCCCCTGGCCTATCTACCAAAGGCAAGTATTCCTTAGGAGACACTCTTCCTATCTCCATATGCTTACCAGCCTCAGAGCCCCCACACCAAATCTCCTGATCCGAGAGACCCTAGGATTATATTTTACACCTTCATACCCCCTTTCGGATGAGAGAATTCCAAAGCATCCTAATTCAATTATCCCACGGGTAACTGTAGCATCATCCAACACTGTTCCGAACTCTATGACCATTAAACTAAGAGCAAGATTGTCCTTACCGCACGATGTTAAACTACACAGAATAAAAGTGTACCCCATGCGCAGGGAAAATCAGTGCAGGGAACTTCTTGAGATTCAAAGACAATTGCTGCCTAATATCTCCAACATGACCAGACATACCCTTTCCATACGTCAGACTATGTGACCTGGATCCATGAGGAGTAGGATTCGGTGTGAACAAGAAGTAAGAAACATCTTTCAACAGCCCGACCGCATCAGTAACACTCACGACCCTAGGATGGACAACAGAAATGCTGAGAAGAGCTGGGTGAAAGTCATAATGAGGAACCCATGCGGTATGTCGATACTCATAATAGGGGAAGTGTTTTCCATCCACCCATACAGAAATTGGAATGGTCCAATGAGATGGTACGGAGACCTACCTTCCTGATTCTGTCCCAATAATTCATAAATTCGAGTAAGGGTAGGAAGGGCCATATTAATAGATCTAC
Source organism: Viscum album (assembly GCA_963277665.1). Classification (NCBI taxonomy): domain Eukaryota; kingdom Viridiplantae; phylum Streptophyta; class Magnoliopsida; order Santalales; family Viscaceae; genus Viscum; species Viscum album. The sequence goes on from OY728147.1 coordinate 607,921,643, forward strand.
CCTCCACCAGCTTGGCCTCCATCATCAAAGTGCAGGCCTGAACCCCATTGTATGCATCACGGGATGGGAAGAGCCATCCACCTAAGAACATGGCAAAGAAACATGCTAGCCTATGCTCAGGTGAAATGACGGTCCAAAACTTGTATCCCCATGAATCATACCTCCCTGCTTCAAGAGTAGCACAGTATGACCCTGGATTTTGGTGGGATTGATGGGTTGGGTGAGTTCGACCGTGACGCAACTTCGGCCTAGGCCTGTTCATCTGCAAGTATAACCTTATCCATGCTTTGAATGGTATGAGGGAATGGGCCTCAAGAGAATGACCCAGTAATCCCTCCACCATAACTAACAAAATCCTCATCAAAGGAGACACGTGATTGGTATCATTCTACGTGGAAGCTGCTGAGAGAAACTCATCATACATCTCTCGGAGGATAGGAAGACCTCCAAGCTGGTAGATGACCCCCAACTGACCCCCACTTCTCCATGTAGTAGGTGAAAGGTGTTGGTACTCAAACACTAGAGACTCAGCAATTCTAAAAGGATTTTTTTTGGAGAGAAGATTGAAAATTGAGACACCTAGGCTACCTGGTGAAAGCACACTGCCTTCAGCTGGTCAGGGCACTCCAGATAGGTTTGAAGCACCCAGAATGCCTAGGGCCACTCATCAGAGAAGCATCCTTCAGCCCACAAATCCCACTTGGCGCTCCATCCACTGCTAGGATTTTATCAGGAGATGCTGATGATGGATGGGTATTCTCATACATCTAGTCTCAGAACATCATCACGACACTCACAGTTTCCCTGAGTCCATGTCGAGCCTCGTAGGATGAAGATATTCTCATCAATAGAAGTGGTGATGATTTCTTCTATTGGGGAAATATTGATGCGGTAATGACCTTTCGGTTCCTCTAAATAGATGAAAGGGAGGTCAAGGTCAGGCAGAGGAAGAGGTATGTTATCGGGAAGACCAAAACTGTAAAGCAGTAACTGAACAGATAATGGGTAAGCTAAGAGATCTGGTGTCAGGAAATCTGTTAGAAAGCTGTCACGGGGAATGACGTAGCTTTGAAAATTATCATCACCATTCCTTTCCACGGCGGCCCTCATCTTCATTAATAAAACAGCAGCTCGTGGATGATCCATGTTTTCTTCCTGCATCAGGAAACCATATTAAGGTTTAGTCTAAAGGATAATATTTAGGAAAATTATGAATATTTGGAAAAGGCTCTAAAAAGGGAATGCATAGTACGCCCCATGTACCGACCCCGAAGTTGGTTCGCGCTACCCATATTCCGTGAACCAGTGGTACATGGAAGAGGTCTGCAGCATCCTGGCCTATGGAGCGATGTCCAGTAGACCATGTACTAAGCCCCTACATGGGTTCTCATAATTCATATCTTAAGTGAAGTTTGAAATGAAAATTTTAATGTTTGAAGGATAATTCCAATCCACGGACCACTGAACCGCGTAGCGTTTTCCCTACAGAGCCCTCCGTGACTTACTTTTTAAAATTTGTTAAAGTTTAGTTCATAGTTGGGAAGTTAGTCTGCGGATGGGGGCGAGTGCGGTTGAGGATCAGTTTGTGAAATCCAAAACTAGTTCACAAATGAAGCGGTTTGTGAAGGAAGTCATACGCAGAGGCAGTGCATGGAAGTAGGGAGCGAGAGAGATTTTCGATGAGAAATACGGTAAAGGACAAGTCACGTAGACCCCTTTATATAGTTGTGGTCCCCCACTGGTTCCATATCTCTATTGCAAACCACTCTATTTTCATGACCACTCTACATCATAATAGCCTCCTCTTCGTTCCAATCGGACCCCATTCTAATGGGGGGCATTTTTAGGGTCCTGAAAAATCTACATAAGGGAAGTAAGATACTCCCTTAAAATAAGTGGAAGAATCTACTCAACTTTAATCAATGATATGGAAAAAATATGAAGAAATTTTAGAAGAAATGGTAAAGGACCTAACCAGTCCACGTACTGGTTCATCATCAATGGTACGTGGCTGGTTCGGCGAACCGCACCACCCACAGATGCCATCATTTGCGAAACGGAGGAGGAGATCCTATGAGGGCGTGAACCAAATGGCCAGCGAAGTGCGGATGGACCGATACACAGACGCGGACCTCCCCCCCACCATGCACAGCGTCGTTCGTGAAATGGACATGGAACCCTACGCAGCCGCGAAGCACCCCCGTGATTGAGTTGGTTTGTGGGCGAGGTGCATTCAATATATCCCGTGAACCTTGGGTTGACTATGTCATCTGTAGGCTGGGTTTCCTATCATGGGCCTCTGCAAAAGGTGTCTCATGACCATAGATACAACCCTTTCCCCCCTCTATAAAACGACGTCAAGGGGGAGAAGAAAGGGATTGGATAATTGAGGATCAGATTCTTGGAGATCGGCTTTTGGAGAAGGAAGAGGCTTCCAGGAGCTTAGGATTTTGCGGACCACGAAGTTCCAATTCACGAACCACCAATAGGTATAAACTGGGGAAGAATTGATAAGAATTGAAGAACGCATAAGTAAATTGATAAACTACGAACCTAAAATTGGTAAACCACGGACCATGGCCCCTATGTGGATTCACTCCCCGTGAACCAAGGAGCCTATGCCCATTCTTCGATCCAGCGTGCCACGTAGAACCCTCCTACGTAGCCGAATCCCTGACCGATGCTACTCCTAACCGCCGCCACTCAAGCAAACTCTAGCGCCGCATACCAATTTGGTACTCGGACCAAACCTGAAGCCACATACCACTCTAGTACATGGGATTCCCCTTAGTTCGCATACCACACTGGTATGCGAATGGCCCCTCCCTCCATGTAGCACCTACCTACGAGAAGGGTGACACTCCTCATATAGCCATGTGGCCTGCCAAGGCATTTGTTGTTTCCATCCCCTGAGTCATATAAGGCCCTTCCAATTCAGTCCAAACCTCTAGAATCCCCTCAATAGCCTATCCATAGGCACCAATCCAAGGCCTCTCCCAAAGCCACTGTACCGACATGCTGAAAACTTCAGGCGCATTAGCATGCCTTTCAGAGATCGCATACCCATAGTAGGCAAAGACAAAGGGGTTACCCCATCCCTTGAATGGACATTTAGAGCATTCCTAGGTTTACATACCCATGGTAGTACAGAGTCGGAGCCCAGGAGCCCCTTTCTGCCTCTCCACTCTTCAAGATTGAGGGATCCCACTAACTTTTCCATTCAAGGAGCGCCAGTAGTGAGAACTTATCCCCTCCCTAAAGAGAGTGTATGGGCATCCCTCCTGGAGTAATCCCCACACCAACCTCACCGGATGGCAATATAATTTCCCCTATCATCCGAGAAGGTTCATTGTTCTGCGCCCTCACCCACGGTCAACCCGACCTCTTCCACCGTGGGCTCTCCCTCTCCCACCAATAGGGGAGGAGGCATGTGCATTGTAGAATCTTTCAAATCCTCTTGTTTCTCACACTGAGCATGAATCACGTGGGATTATAGGTTTGTAAGGATTACAACACAACCACACTTTCTGAACTATGAGAACTCTGATTCCTGATCAAATCAGGATACAAAGGATGCCTACTAGAAGGCCCAAGATCAAAAGGGTTCCCATACATAAAGGGTCCACCCAATCATGTTTTCTCAAATGGGAAGCTTCCATGTGTATTCCTCACATTTTCTGAACTACGAGAACTCTGATTCCAAATCAAATCAGGATACGTAGGACACCTACCTGAAGGACCAATCTCAAAAGGGTTCCCATACATAAAGGGTCCACCCAATCATATTTTCTCAAATGGGCATCTTCCACATCTATGCCCCACATTTTCTAAACTACAAGAACTCTGATTCTTGATCAAATCAGGAAATGTTGGACACCTACCAGAAGGCCCAAGCTCAAAAGGGTGCCCATAGAGAAAGGGCCCACCAAATCATGTTTTCTCAAATGGGAAGCTTCCACGCGTATGCCCCACATTTTCTAAACTAGGAGAACTATGATTCATGACCAAATCAGGATATATAGGATGCCTTCCAGAGGTTCTGAGCTCAAAAGGGTGACCACTCAAAAAGGGTCCACCCAATTCTATTCCCATCGGATGGGAAGCTTCCAGGCATAAGCCCCACACCAAAGAACTACGTGGATTATGATTCCTCTCATGAGGATACATAAGAAGACCGTATTACGGGTTTGATCTAGATGCTCAAGTCACTCTATTTCCCCCTTGGATAAAAATAAACTCCATATCACCTAATTATAAGTCTTGAGACCAGTGTTGTCTGAACAAACTCAAACTTTCCCAGAATCGCTAATCCAATGAGGGATGGTAAACCTTGAATGTAGATGGTTCTAGATCCCTACATATACCTGTGACTTTCAACCCAAAGGTAATCCATGGATACTACGCTTGGGGATAAACCAAATATTTTTGAACATATGAACATGTCTTAAATCTATAAGAGAGTCCCAGAATAGGCAATAATTCCCCTCAAAAGGGTGTGATGAGACCGACTTCACATTTTCTCAACTAATGTGAGTTCTTAAGTGTTGTTGGCCATATCACCCAATGAGCGCATTCCCTTGGAAAGAAGGTCCATGGATTGTTGGATACAAGAACTATTGGGCATTTCTGGCTCCTCGAATAAACCCATTGGAGACCAAGAAAAGTCACGAAGATAGGGAAGCTGATAGAAATGATTAAACAGCACCGACTCCATTTAATCAAACATGGGAACTGATCACATCCCCTTCAAAGCGAAACAGTCCCATTAGGCCCATTGGACTCATTCAGCCCATTGGCCCATTCGGCCCATATGGCCACTTAGGTCCATTAAGCCCATTCATCCTATTTGTCTCATTAGTTCACTTAGGCCCATTAGGTCCTTTAGGCCCATTGGCTCATTTGGCCACTTAGGCCCATTAGGACCATCAGTGCAATTAGGCCCATTAGGCCCATTTCACCCATTAGTCCCATAAGGACACTTAGGTCCATTGGACCCATTAGGCCCACTCGACCCATTAGGCCCATTAGGTGCATTAGGCCCATTAGACCCATTAGGCCACTTAGGCCCACTAGGCCCATTCGGCCACTTATGCCCATTAGGCCCATTAGGCTAATGAGACGCATTAGGCCCATTAGGCCCATTAGGCCCATTCGACCACTTAGGCCTACTAGGCCCATTAGGCCACTTACGCCCATTAGGCCACTTACGCCCATTCATCCAATTAGTCCCATTATTCCACTTAACCCCATTATTTCACTTAGGCACATCAGGCCCATTAACCACATTATGCCAAATTGGCGCATTAGGCCCATTCAGCCACTTAGGCCCATTAGTCTAAATCGGACACTTAGGCCCATAAGGACCATTAGGCCCATTTGGTCAATTAGGATAATTCAAAAACTTAGGCCAGTTAGACCCATTAGGAAGATTAGGGCCATTCATTCCCTTAAGCAACTTAGGCCCATTAGGACCATTCGGTTGATTAGGCTGATTAGGTCACTTAGGCCACTTAGACCCATTAGGCACATTAGGCCCATTTGGCTCATTAGTCCACTTAGGCTCATTAGTCTCATTAGGCCCATTTGATCGATTAGGCTGACTAGACCACTTAGGCCCATTTGGTCGATTAGCCAGATTAAGCCACTTAGGCCCATTAGGCCACTTAGCCCCATTAGGCCCATTAGGCATATTCGGTCGATTAGGTAGATTATGCCACGTAGGCCCATTAGTCTCATTCAATCGATTAGGATGATTAGGCCACTTGGGTCCATTAGGCCCATTAGGCCACTTAGGTCCATTAGGCCCATTAGCCCCATTCAGCCACCTAGGACACTTTGGCATTAGGCCCATTAGGCCCATTAGGCCACTTAGGCCTATTAGGCCCATTAGTATTATTCGATCGATTAGGAAAATTAGGAAACTTAGGCCACTTAGTCCCATTATGCCCATTATGCACATCAGGCCACTTAGTCCCATTATGATAATTAGGCTTATTTAGTCAATTAGGGGGATTAGGCCACTCAGGTCTATTAGGTCCATTAGGCCACTTAGGCACATTTGTCATATTAGGCCACTAAGGCCCATTAGGCCCATTAGACCCATTATTCCACTTAGTTAACTTAGGACTATTAGGTCCATTAGTCCCATTAGGCCACTTAGGCCCATTACGCCCATTAGGCCCATTAGGCCACTTAGTCCCATTAGGCACATTAGGCCACTTAGGCCCATTAAACTCATTAGTCTCACTAAGCCTATTTGGCCCATTTGGCTATATAGGCCCATTAGGACATGTAAGGTCATTAGGCCACTTAGGCCCATTAGGCTCATTAAACCCATTAGTCCCATTAGGCATGTTAGGCCCATTAGACCACATAGGCCGATTAAGCCCATTCGATTGATCAGCCCTATTAGTCCACTTAGGCCCATTAGGCCACATAGTCCCATTAGGCACATTAGGACACTTAGTCCTATTAGGCCCATTAAACCCATTAGTCCCACTAGGCCCACTTGGCCCGTTAAGCCACTTAGGCCACTTAGGCCCATTAGGTCCATTCGGTCGATTAGCCCAATTAGGCCACTTAGGTCACTTGGTCCAATTATGTCCATTAAGCCCATTAGACCCATTAGTCTCATTAGTACCATTAGGCCTACTAGGCCCACTAGGCCCATTAGGGCACTACCCATTCAGGCCATTTGGCCACTTAGGACCATGAAGCCCATGAAGCCCATCTGGCCCATTAGGCCCATGAGGGGCATTCTGCCCATGAGTGCCATTGGGCCCATGAGGCCCATCAGGACCATTAGGACATTTAGGCCCATTGGTCCCATGAGGCCACTTAGGCCCATGAGTCCCATTTTCCCCATCAGGCCACTTGGGCCCATTAGGCCCATTAGGCTAGTTAATCCCATCAGGCCCCTTAGGCCACTTAGATCAATTAGGCCACTTAGACCCATTGGGCCTATTGGGGCCACTAGGACCATTCGTCCCATTAGGCCCATTGGGTCCATTAATCCCCTTAGGCCCATGAGGCCCATTAGGCCCATGAGGTCACTTCGGCCCATTCGGCTCTTTAGGCCCACTTAGGTCACTTAGGCCCATTATGCCCATTATTCCCATTGGACCCTTGAGGAAACTTTTTCCCATGATGCCCATTAGGCCCATGAGGCCCAATAGGCCCATCTAGACAATTAGAAACATTCGTTCCATTAGGCCCACTCGGCCCATTAGGCCACTTAGGCTCATTATGCCATTTAGGCCACTTAGGTCCATGAGGCCCAATAGGCCCATTAGGCCACCTAGTCCCATTAGGACCATTGGACCCATGAGGTCACTTAGGCCCATTCATCCCATTCATCACATTAGGACCATGAGACCCATTAGGTCTATCAGGCCACTTGGTCCCACTAGGCCCTTTAGGCCCCCTAGGCCCATTCGGCAACTTAGTCCCATTAGGCGCATTAGGCCACTTAGGCCCATTGGGCCCACTAGGCCCATTCAGCCACTTAGGCCTAGGAGGCCCATTCGGACCATTAGGCCCATTAGGCTCATTCGACCACTTAGGCCCATTAGACCCATTATTCTAATTAGGCAATTTAGGCCTATTAGGACTATTCCACCAATTAGGCCCATTAGGACCATTCCACCACTTAGGCCCATTAGGACCATTCGGCCCATTTATCCAGTTAGGCCCATTGGTTAAGTTAATCCACTTAGGCCCATTAGTCCACTTAGGCCACTTATGCCCATTAGGTCCAATATGTCAATCAGGCCGATCAAGCCTGTCCGACCAATAAGGCCCATTAGGCCTATTAGGCCACTTAGGCCCATTATGCTCATTAGGTCACTAAGGCCACTTATGCCCATTAGGACCATGAGGCCCCTGAAGCCCATCAGGCCCATTGGACCACTTAGTCCCATTAGCCCATTAAGCCCATTAGGCCAACTGGGCCAATGAGACTCATTGTGACCATTGGGCCTATCAGGCCCATTAGGCCACTGAGGCCCATTAGTCCCATTATGCTCATCAGGCCCATTAGGCCACTTAGGCCCATTGGGCCCATTAGGCCCATTAGGCCACTTATACCCATGGGGCTCATTAGGAAACTTAGGCCACTTAGGCCCATTAGCCCCATGATGCACATTAAGCCCATCTAGCCAATTAGGCCACTTAGGCCCATTAGGCCCATTAGGCCCATTCAGCCACTTATGCCCATTAGGCCCATTGGACCACTTAGGCACATTGGTCCACATCATCCCATTAGGCCCATTCGGCCACTAAGGCCCATTAGTCCACTTAGGCCCATTGGCACATTAGGCCACTAAGGCCCATTATGGCCATTAGGTCGATCAGGCCCATTCGGCCCATGAGTCCAATTAGGCCCATTGGGCCAGTGAGGCCCATTATGCCCATTAGGCCGATCAGGCCCATCATGTCCATGAGGCTCGTAAGGCCATGGAGACCCATTAAGCTCATCAAGCCCATTAGGCCACTTAGGCCCATTAGGCTGATTATCCCCATTAGGCCCATGAGGCTACTTCTGTCGCTTAGGCTCATTAAGCCCATGAGGCCACTAAGGCTCATTAGGCCCATCAATCCCATTATGCCACTTAGGCCCATTAGGCCCATTAGGCCACTTCAGCCCATTAGGCCACTTCGGACCATTCATCTCATTAGGCCATTGAGGCCACTTAGTCCCATTAAGCCACTTAGACCCATTACGCCCATTAGGTCCATCAGGTTCATTAGGCCCATTAGGCCACTGAGACCCATTAGGCACAATAGTCCACATAGGAAACTTAGCCTCATTATGCCCATTAGGCCCATTAATCCCATGAGGACTGTGAGGCCACTGAGACCCATTTGGCTGCTCAGGGCCATCGAGCCCATTAGGCCACTTAGGCCCATTCATCCCATTAGTCCACTTAGGCCCATTGAGCTCATTAAGCCACTTAAGTCCATTAGACCAATCGGGCCCATCAAGACCATGAGTCCACCTAGTCCCATTCGGACCATTAAGGCCATCAGTCCCATCAAGCCCATTAGGCCACTTAGTCCCATTCAGCTCATTAGGCCACTTAGGCCCATTAATCCCATTAGACATATCAGGCCCATCTGGCCCATTATGTCAATTTGGCCCATTAGGCAACTTAGTCCACTTAGTCCCATTCAATCCATTCGACCCATTATGCCACTTAGGCTCATTAGGCCCATCATGCCACTTAGGCTTATTAGACACATTATTCCACTTAGTCCACTAAGGCCCATTAGGCTCATTAGGCCACCGAGGCCCATTAGTCTCATTAGGACTATTTGGCCACTTAGGCGCATTAATCCCATTAGGCCATAGATGCCCATTAGGCCAATTAGGCCTATTAGGACACTTAGGCCCATTAGGCCCATTAGGCTACTAAGGCCCATTAGGCTCATGAGGCCCATTAGGCCACTTAGGCCCATTAGGCCCATTCGAGCACTTATACCCATTAGGCCCATTATGCCCATTATGCCACTAAGGACACTTTGTCTCATTATGCTTACAAGTCTCATTAGGCCACTTAGGCCCATTAGGCCCATTATGCCACTTACGCCTATTAGCCCTATTAGGCCACTTCGGCAACTTAGGCCCATTAGGCCAATTAGGCCACTAAGGCCCATTCGGTCATTAGTCCCATTAGTCTCATTAGGCCACTTAGGACCTTAGGAACATTAGTCTACTTAGTCCCATTAGACCCATTAGGCCCTTAGGTCATTAAGCCCCATTAGGCCACGTAGGCCCATTAGGCCCATTAGACTACTTAGGCTACTCAGTCCCATTAGGCCACTGTGGCCCATGAGGTCACTAAGGCCCATTAGGACACTATATCCCATTAGGTTCATTAGGAAACTTAGGCCCATTAGGCCCATTTGGCCACTTAGGCCACATAGGCCCATTAGACCACTTGGTCCCATTCAGCCCATTTGGCCACTTAGACCACTTAAGCCCATTATACCCATTATGCCCATTAGGTCACTTAGTCTCATTATTCCACTTAGGCCCATTAGGCCACTTATGCCCATTAGGCCCATTAGGCCACTTAGGCCCATTAGGCCACTTAGGCCCATTAGGCCACTTCAGCCACTTAGGCCCATTAGGCCCATTAGGCCACTAAGGCCCATTTGGCCCATTTGGCCACTTAGGCCCATTAGGGCACTTAGTCCCATTCATCCCATTAGGAAACTTAGGCCACTTAGGCCCATGAGGCCACTTAGGCCTATTAAGCCACTTAGGCCTATTTAGCCAATTTGGCCCATTAGGCCCATTAGGCCACTAGGCCACTTAGGCCCATTATTCTCATGAGTACACTTAGACTCATTAGGCCCATTACACCACTTAGGCCCATTATGCCAATTTGGCCACTTAGTTCACTTAGGCCACTTAGGCTCATTTGTCCACTTAGGCCCATTTGGCCACTTAGGCCCATTAAGCCCATTTGGCCACTTAGGCCCATTATGCCCCTTAGGCCCATTAGGCCCATTTTTTCACTTAATCCCATTAGGACCATTAGGCCCATTATTCTACTTAGGCTCATTATGCCCATTAGGCCCATTAGGCCCATTAGGCCACTTATTCTCATTAGGCACCTACGACCATTAGGCCACTTAGGCCCATTCAGCCCATTCAGCCCGTTAGGCCCATGAGGCCCATTGGGCCACTTAGGCCCATTCATCCCATTGTGCTACTTCAGCTCATTCATCCCATTATTCCACTTAGTCTCATTCATCCCATTAGGCCCATTAGGCCACTTAGGCCAGTTAGGCCCATTAGGCCACTTTGGCCAGTTATACCCATTGGGCTCATTCGGCCCATTATGCCACTTAGGCTCATTCATCCCATTAGACCACTTAGTCCAGTAAGTCCCATTAAGCCACTTTTTCAAGTTAGTCCCATTAGGCTCATTGGTCCCATGAGGCCACTTTGGCTAGTTAGGCCCATCAGACCCATTAGACCCTTAGGGCCCTTGGGCCCCTTATATGAGTTAGTCCAATTTGGCCCATTCATCCCATTGGTCCAGTTAGGACCATTGGGCCCATTAGGCTAGTTAGGCCCATTAGGCATGTTAGGCCCATTAGGCCAGTTAGGCCACTTAGTCCACTTTGACCCATTAGGCTCATCGGGCCGACACTTATGCTAGTTAGGCCCATTATGCCACTTAGGCCCCTTAGGCCCATTGGGCCCATTAGGACAGTTAGGTTAGTTAGGAAAGTTGGTCTCATTCATCCCATTGGTCCCATTAGGCCACTTAGACCTGTTAGGCCTATTAGTGCACTTAGGCCCATTCGACCTATTAGGCCACTTTGTCCAGTTAGGCCCAATTGGCCCATGGGGCCCTTTAGGCCCCTTCGACCAGTTGGGCCCATTAGGTATATTAGGCCCATTGGTCACATTAGGCCACTTAGTCTACTTAATCCCATTCGACCACTTAGTCTCATTTGGCCCATTAGGCCAGTTAGGCTCATTAGGCCTATTAGGCCACTTGAAAGTGCCCAATGAATTATTGTATCACTGGGAGGGGAGGGGGTGAATCAGTGATACTTTTTTCTCTTATGTATGTTTTCAAATGAAACAACATTAACCTCCTGTTAAAGATTTTATTCCCTACTTAATACAATTCAAACACACACCCAGAGGAACACAAGTATTTACAAGATTCAATATTCAATAAGAATAGCTATGTTCTTGGTATGGTATGGAAGTGTTTCAATACCACACAATCCACTAGAAAACAATCATTGGATTACAAGGAGTAGGATATACCCATTCACTTGTGTAGCATTATGTAAACAATCCAATAGTGCATGTGCACCCTCTTATCATAAATAGGGTAATGCAATGATTGTGTAAAAACTCTTGTTACCGGTTCTTCTTTTCAATTAAACAAATGTATTCAATTGAAAACACTTCTTAAATTTCATACCCAGAAGATGGTAAGAACTTTCTAGACTTTGTTAAGAAAAAAAACCAAGTCCGATTTTCCCAATCTGATACCTCTGAGTACAATTCTCCCTGATATGATTCTTCCCGATACAATTTTCCCGATACGATTTTTCTCGGTAGGATATTCCTCAGTATGAAAAGTATAACTTTGATAGAATGAGATATAGATAAATCGATACTACTTCAATTCTCCATCTTCCTCAGTCTGGAAGACCCAATATGGAAAACACCATCCGATTAATCCATCCCAATACGATGATCATCCGAATATGATTGACAATAAGGATACAGTAATTAGCTGAGTATGATAAACACAGAGTGTGATGATTAGCTGAATACAATGTTGTGGTCTTGTCTCTTCTCTTTCACTTCAAACCGTCAAAACTTCTTCAACAAAAGTGAATACAAAAACTTTTTCTTCTCTCTAAAACCGGGAGCTTCTCTATCATGAAAAATACATCATTCCACCTCAAGCACAACATACTTTTCTCCTTTTATAGGTTACCCTCAAGATTCTTTGGCAGGAATCCAGAAAAAAAAATCCCGCTTAATCAAATTCACCCTAATCTCAATTTCCCCTAAAATATGGGGTGTATTTTGACTCCATCAACTCTTCTCGAAGCTTCTCGATTCTTATAAAACATTACTTTCTCCTTTTGAATGATGAATATGATACTTATTTTTAATGTCGAGCTCCCCCTCAATTCCACATCCAGTAAACTTTTCTTTCAAACCACTTTTACTTCTTCACTTCTTCTCTTGACCCACTTGAAAATATAAAACAATTCCACTTTAATACAATGACCATTGACCCAATTGAAACCTAAAAAGTAATTCAACCCTTTCTAAATGGTTTACTAAATTATTGATCTCATTATTTCCTTATCTTTTCAATCATCAGCCTCATGCAATTCCTTATCTGAATATTATTGTGCAAAGTATGATCTTTCTGAAAATGGTTTGCCTAAATACGATCATATTGGGTACGATCTTTTTCTTCTGGAGCCTGAGTATGATCATCCTGGGTACGAAAGTTTTATTATTCATACGATGGATAATCAGATGCTACAGTACCATATAATGATCATTTTGGGTACAATCATTCTAATTATGATCCACACTTTCTTCTTTCTTTCCTTCTTAGCCCGAATCTGATTGCACTGGGTACAATTCCTTTTCGATTGGAATCATCTCTTTCTTCTATTCCACCTAGATATGATAAATCTAAATATGATTTAGAATGCCTCTTTTCCACTTTCTTCCATCAATCTTTCATCATAAGTTCTCCAATAAAATTATAATTTATGAAATACGAATTGGCAAAGCCTAGTCACATTTAATTTTATCGTAGTCAATAGACTTTGATAATTAATCAAAACAATCACTTCTTTCATACCAGATGCAGTGTGAGTCTGATGACCAATTACTTCCCACAAGATTTAGTCTCCACGTGACCTACTATCTCTTTCTAGATAATGATCAATTCCTCATTATGATATTTTCATATATCGGGCCCAAAACAAGTCTAATCATTGCCTTTTCTTTCAAAAAACTTTGCCTCGTTATGATGGACAGAGTGAGTCCGATTCTTTTGAAAACAATGGCCAGTATGAGTTCCACCAAATAAAAAGTGAGGTGATTTTGTTTCTTCAAAAGCTTTACTTAACAACAAAATAAAACACATGAAAACAAATTCCTTCCTCATCAGATTGGTCATAACAATCCCCCTTTGGATTTTGCTGTAAACCAAGTTTCATAAATCCTGGAACCTAGTCCCATTAGTCCCATTGGCCAATTATTCCCATTTGGCCACTTAGGCCCATTAGGTATATTAGGCTACTTATGCCCATTAGGCCAATTCAGCCACTTAGGCCACTTAAGCCCTTTATGCCCATTATCCCATTAGGCCCATTAGACCACTTAGGTCCATTATGACCATTGGGCCCATTGGTCCCATTAGGCCACTTAGGCCCATGAGACCCATTACAACACTTTGAACCATTAGGAACCTTAGGCCACTTAGGAACATAAGTCCCATTACGCCACTTTAACCCATTAGGAAACATAGAACACTTAGGCTAATTAGACCCATTAGGCCCATTAGGCTCATTCGACCATTCGACCCATTCGACCCATTAGGCCCATTAGAAAACTTAGGCCACTTAGTCCCATTGGAACCATCAGTACCATTAGGAAACTTAGGCCACTTAGGCCCATTATGCCTCTTAGTCCAATTCAACCCATTCGACCCATTAGGCCACTTAGGCCCATTTGACCCATTATGCCCATTAGACCCATTAGGCTGATTAGGCCACTTAGGCCCATTAGACCCATTAGTCCCATTCGGCCCATTAGGACCATTAGGAAACTTAGGATACTGAGGCCCATTATGCCACTTAGACCTATTAGACCCATTAGGCCCATTAGTCCCATTATTCCTATTAGGCCTATTAGTAAAATTATGCCACTTAGGCCCATTAGTCTCATTAATCCCATTAGGCCACTTTATCTCATTAGGAAACATAGGCCACTTAGGCCCATTGGAACCATTAGGCCATTTAGGCCCATTATACCCATTAGGACACTTAGGCCCCTTAAGCCCATTAGGCCACTTCATCCCACTAGGTAACTGAGGCCACTTAGGTCCATTGGACCAATTAGGCCCATTAGGCCCAGTTGGCCTATTATGACCATTAGGTAACTTTGGCCACTGAGGTCCATTGGAACCATTATGCCCGTTGATCCCATTAGGCCCATGGGGCCCATTAGGAAACTTAGGCCACTTAGGCCCATTATGCTACTTAGGCCCATTGGACCCATCATACCCATTTGGCAACTTAGGCCCATTTGGCCACTTAGGCCCATTAGACCCATTCATCCCATTAGGAAACTTAGGGCCATTCAGTCCACTAGGTCCATTAGACTCATTAGGCCGATTAGGTCACTTAGGACCATTATACCTATTATACCCATTATGCCCATTAGGCTCATTAGGCAACTTAGGACAATTAGGCCAACTTGACCACTTAGACCCATTGGACCCATTATGCCCATTAGGCAACATAGGCCACCTTGGCCCATTAGGACACTTAGACCCATTGGACGCATTAGACCCATTGGACCCATTAGGCCCATTAGGCCCATTAGAAACTTTGGCCACTTAGGGCCATTACGCCACTTAGACCCATTGAACCCATTAGGACCATCAGGCAACTTAGTCCACATAGACCCATTGGACCCATTAGTCCCATTAGCCAACTTGGGACACATCGACCATTAAGCCACTTAGGCCCATTGGACCCATTAGGCTGAATTATCCATAATGGGACCATTAGGCCCATCAGGCCCATTGGCCCCATTAGACCACTTAGGCCCCACAATCCTAATATTTCCATTAGGCCACTTAAGCCCATTAATCCACTTAGGCCTATTAGGACACTTAGACCCATTGGGCCTCTTAGACCCATTGGACTCATTGGGCCCCTAGGCCCATTAGGTCAATTAGGAGATTATGCCTATTAGTCCAAATTGGCCATAATGGGACCATTAGGCCCATTAGGCCTATTAGGTCACTTAGGCCACTTAATCCCATTAGGCCACTTAGGCCCATTAGGCCCCTTAGACCCATTAGGCCCATTATACACATTGGTCCCCTTAGGCCAATTATGCCAATTAGGCCATTGGGCCCATTAGGCCTATTAAGTCACTTAGGCCCAATAGGCCAAATAGGCCCAATAAGACCATTAGTCCTATTAGGTCACTTAGTCCACTTAGGTCCATTAGGCCACTTAGGCCCATTAGGCCCCTTGGACCCATTAGGCAACTTAGGCCCATTAGGCCCATTAGGCCCATTAGGCCCATTAGAACAGTTAGGCCACTTAGGCCCATTCGTCCACTTAATCCCATTAGGCCCCTTAGACCCATTAGGCTCATTAGGTCCATTAGGTCTATTAGGCCAATTCGTTCATTCGACCCATTAGGTCAAATTGACCATAATGGGCCATTTCGACCACATAGGCCCATTAGGCCACTTAGGCGCAATCAGCCCATTGATCCCATTAGGTCTATTAGGCCCATCAACCCACTTAGGCCCAATTGGTTCCTTCGACCCATTAAGTCCATTAGGCCCATTAGACTGAATTGGACTTAATGGACCCATTAAGGCACTTAGGACCATTAGGACACTTAGGACCAATAGGCTCATTTTTCCCATTAGGCCACTTAGGCCGCTTAGGCCCATTCGCTCACTTTGGCCTAGTGGATCCATTAGACCCATTAAGCCTATTAGGCCCATTAAACCCATTAGGCCACTTAGGCCCAATTGTCCCATTAGGATGATTAGTCCACTTATCCCCATTAATCCCATTAGGCCCATTAGGTCACTTATGCCCATTAGACCCATTAGGCCCCTTAGGCCACTTAATCCCATTAGACCCATTACACTACCACAAAACAGACTTTTATCAGCACTAAAAAATGCCTCTATTAGTGCGAAAAAAGCATTGTTAATCTCAGCAAAGATAAAGGGGGTCCCTTTAATTAGTGCTTAGAAAATCACTAATAAATGCCCCTTTTATCAGTGCTAAAAAAATGCGCTGATAAAAGTTAAAAAACATTAAAAAAAATTACAAATCAGTGAGGGACTTCAACAATGCTTAATCCCCCCCCCACTTTAACAACGCCCCCACCCACCCCATCCCACACACCCCAGCCACCCCCTAGCCTTTAATAGAACCCCACCCGGCCTTTAATAGTGCTAGTCATTATTCCACCCACACGCGTGACCTGCATCCACCTGGATTCAAACTTAGGACCTGTTGCCTGGGCACCTAAGCCTTTACCTCTCTACCATATTGCTTTGCTCTTCATTTATTAATTAATCAATTTATTTATATATATATTTAGTTATATTTACTTGTATATTAATATATATTTATATTAACATATATATTTAGTTATATTAATATATATATTTAATTATATTCATATATTTATTCATATATTAATATATATTTATAAGATCAGTTTTAAATACATTTATAAAATATGCTTTTTGTGTGTGTGTTTATAAATAAATAAATACATATGTACAACACACACACACACACATATTCTATGTGTCTTTGTAAGTATAATTATACATATTTATATATATTTACAAATATTATATATTAATATGTATATATATATGTTTAGAATATATAGATAATATATATCAGTTTGTCAATACATACGCACACACACACATGGATATACACATAAACATTATATAGGTATATTAATATTCAAATATTTTTATTTTAAATAAAATGGATATTAGTTTTTTATTTAGATAAGGCTTATATATTGTGAAATATATTTTATATGTAAATATGTTTAATTATTTATTTATAAAATTAAATTTTTATGTGTGAATATATAAAAAATATGTATATATTGATATATATTTGATTATAAATAATAGTACATTATAAAAAATGACAACAAGCCCTGAAAACCTGAAAAATAGGTAAAAAATGGAGAAACCTTCAAAACCCGTAAATATAGTCACAAAGTCAAATAAACCCTAAACTTAGGGAAACAATGAAAAACTATGATCCAAGAGTCCGTTCTAGCTCTGTGACTAGTCAAATCGAATATCATCAAATGAGATTTGATATGATAGGTGGTGGAGGCCAAACATACCGACAGATCATATGTTACAGTTGTTTGAAAAAAAAGTAGACATGATAAAAGTGCTAGAAATGGGTGCTTGGGTCCATTAGGCCACTTAGGAACATTATACCACTTATGCACATTAGGCCAATCAGGCCACCTAGTCCCATTAGGTCACTTAGCCCCATTCAACCCATTATGTCTATTAGGGCTATTAGGCCATTGAGGCTCATTCCTCCTATTAGACCACTCAGGACCA
This sequence comes from Viscum album, assembly GCA_963277665.1. Taxonomy (NCBI): domain Eukaryota; kingdom Viridiplantae; phylum Streptophyta; class Magnoliopsida; order Santalales; family Viscaceae; genus Viscum; species Viscum album. Next base: position 607,939,531 of record OY728147.1, read on the forward strand.
TTAGGCCCATTAGGCCACTTAGGCCAATTATTCCCATTAGGACCATTAGGACCATTAGAACAATTGGTCCATTTATGCCCATTAGGCCCATTAGGCCACCTCAACCCATTAGTCAAACTCCTCCACATAGGCCCATTAGGCATATTCGGCCACTTAAACCCATACGCCACTTCGACCCGTTAGACCCATCAGGGAACTTAGGCCCATTAGTCCACTTAGATTCATTAGTCCACTTAGTCTCATTAGTCCCATTAGGTCACTTAGACCCATTAAGTCACTTAGACCCATTTGGCCCATTTGGCCAATTATGTCACTTAGGGCCATTTGGCCCATTCAGCCACTTATGATCATTAGGCCAATTATCATATTAGGCCCATTATGCCACTTAGGCCCATTAGGCACATTAGTACAGTTAGGCCCATTAGGCCCATTATGCCACTTAAGCCCATTCACCCACTTAGGCCCACTCAGCCCATTAGGCCCATTGTGCCACTTAGGCCCATCAGTCACATTCAGCCACTTAGGACCATTAGGCCCATTAGTCCCCTTAGGCGACTTAGGCCCATTAGGCCCATTAGTATCATTCATCCACTTTGGACCATTAGGCCCATTAGTCCCCTTAGGCGACTTAGGCCCATTCGACCACTTAGGCCCATTAGGAAACAAAGTCCCATTAGGCCCATGAGGCCCATTAGACGACTTAGGCCCATTAGTCCACTTAGTCCCATTAGGTCTATTAGGCCCATTAAGCCACTTAGGCCCATTGGGGCCATTAGAAAACTTAGGCCCATTATGCCCATTATACCCATTATCCCCATTAGGCTCATTCGTCCACTTTGCCCCCATTAGGCCACTTAGGTCCATTTGGCCCATTAGGCCCATTAGGCTACTTAGTCCCATTTGTCCACTTAGGCCCATTAGTCCCATTTGGACCATTAGGCCACTTAGAACCATTTGGTCCATTAGCCCACTTAAGCCCATTAGGCCCGTTAGGCCACTTAGTCCCATTTTTCCACTTCATCCCATTATGCCCATTAAGCCCATTAGGCTCATTCATCCACTTTGGTCCATTAGGCCACTTAGGTCCATTAGGCCCATTAGACCCATTAGGAAACTTAGACCCATTAGAACCATTAGGCAACTTATGCCCATTAGGTCACTTAGGCCAATTATTCCACTTAGGACCATTATTCTTAGTAAGCCTAGTAGTCTCATTAGGCCCAGTAGGCTCATTAAGCCCAGTAGGCCCATTAGGACCAATAGGCCCAGTAGGCCCACTTAAGCCCATTAGGCCCATTAGTCTCATTAGTCAATTTGGTCAACTTAGGACCATTAGTCCCATTAGTACACTTAGTCCCATTATGCCCATTAGGCCAATTTGGCCACTGAGGCCCATTATGCCCATTTGGCTCATTTGTCCACTTTGTCCCATTAGGCCACTTAGGCCCCTCAGGCCCATTATGCAACTTAGAACCATTATGTCCATTATGAAACATAGGACCATTAGGCCACTTAGGCCCATTAGGACCATTAGGTCCATTATCCCATTGGGCCCATTTGGACACTTAGGCCCATTAGGCCACTTAGGCCCCTTAGGCCCATTCGACCCAATCGACCAATTCAACCCATTCAACCCATTCATCCCATTCACCCACTTAGGCCCATTAGACCACTTAAGATCATTAGGCCCATTGGTCCACTTAGGCCCATCAGGCCCATTGGTTCACTTAGGCCCATCAGGCCCATTGGTTCACTTAGGCCCATTAGTCCCATTACAACAATTATGCGCATTAGGTCCATTTTTTCACTTAAGACCATTAGGTCACCAAGGCCCATTAGGTTCATTAGGCCCAGTAGGTCCATTAGGACTAGTGGGTTCCTTAAGCCACTTCGACCCATTAGGCCTATTAGACCCATCCGGCCCATACAACTAATTAGGCCCATTAGCCCCATTAGACCCTTTAGTCCAATTTGGCCCATTCAAACCATTACACCCATTGGACACTTGAGGTCCATTCGGCCCATTAGGCCACTTCGGTCCAGTAGGCCCATTAGGCCCATTAGGCCACTTCAGCTAATTAGACCCATTTGGCCAATTCGCTCCACCAGTCCACCTCAGCCCATTAGGTCCATTCAACCCATTAGGCCCATTAGACCCAATGGGACACTTAGGCCCATTAGACCCAATGGGCTACTTAGGCCCATTAGGCCACCTAGTCCCATTAGGACTCTTGGTCCACTTAGGTCCATTAGGATCATTAGGCCCATTCGGCCCATTAAGACCTTTCAACCCATTATGCCCATTCCGCAACTTTGTCCCATTTAGCCCATTAGGCTCATTAGACAACTTAAGCCCATTCGGCTCATTAGGCCCATTACACCACTTAGGCCTAATTGACCTATTAGGCCCATTTGGCCCATTAGTAACTTAGGCCAATTAGGACCAGTAGGCCCATTCATCCCATCAGGGTCATTAGTCCACTTAGGCCCATTAGGACCATTAGGCACATTATGCCACTTAGGCACATTCATCCCATTAATTCACTTAGGTCCATTAGGCCCATTCGGTCCATTAGGCCAATTCATTTGATATAGCCCCTTCGGCCACTTAGTACCATTGGACAACTTAGACCAATTACGCCCCTTTGGCCGATTAGCCAATTAGTTCACTTAGTCCCATTAGGCCCACTAGGCCCATTAGGCCGATTATGCCACTTAGACCCATTATGCTACTTTGGCCCATTTGTCCCTTTAGGCAGATTAGGCTACTTAGGCCCATTTGGCCCATTTGGCTACTTAGTCCAATTTGGTTACGATTATGCCACTTAGGCCCATTAGGCCACTTTGTCCTATTAAGCCCTTTAGGTCTATTAGGCCACTTAGGCCCATTAGGCCAATTATGCCACTTAGTCCCATTAGGCTACATTGGACCATTAGGCCCTTTAGACCGATTAGGCCACTTAGGCCCATTCATCCCATTATGACACTTAAGCCCATTAGGCCCATTTGGCCACTTAGGCCCATTATGCCCTTTAGGCCCATTGGACCACTTAATCCCATTAGGCTATGATTATACCACTTGGGTCCATTAGGTCCCTTTGAATGATTAGGATCTTTAGGCCCATTAGTCCACCTAGGCCCATTTGTCCATGTAGGCCCTTTAGGCCACCTAGGTCCACTTGTATTGTTAGGCACATTAGTCCATTTAGGCCACTTAGGCCCATTGGGACCATTAGGCCACTTAGGCCCGTTAGGCCCGTGCATCCCATTAGGCCACTTAGGCCCATTAGGCCCTTTAGGCCCATTAGGCCACTTAGGAACATTATACCCATTAATCCCATTAGGCCCATTAATCCCATTAGGCCACTTAAGCCCATTGGGCCCATTAGGTCACGCAGTCACATTAGGCTGCTTTCGTCTAGTAGGCCCCTTAGGCACATTAGGCCCACTAGGAACATTTGTCCCATTAGGCATATTAGTCCCATTTGGACACTTATTACCATTGGGTCCATTAGGCCACTTAGGCCCATAAGGCCCACTAGGCCAATTCGGCCACTTAGGCCCATTATACCCATTAGGACCACTAGACACATTAGGCTCATTCGACCACTTAGGCCCATTACGCCCATTAGGTCCATTAGGCTGATTAGGTCACTTAGGCCCAATAGGCCATTTAGACCCATTAGGCCCATTAGGCCACTTAATACCATTCAACGCATTAGGCCCCATAGGCCCATTCGACCACTTAAACCCATTACTCCCATTAGGCCCATTAGGTTGATTTGGTCACATAGGCCCCTTAAACCACTTAGGTCCATTAGGCCCTTAGTCCAATTGGACCCATTAGACAACTTAATCCCATTAGGCCCATTAGGCTACTTAGGTCCATTATGCTGATTAGGCCCATTAGGCCACTTAGGACCCCTTAATCCCTTTAGGCCCATTAGGCCCATGAGTCTAGTGAGGCCCATTAGGCCCATGAGGACACTTAGGTCCTTTAGGCCCATGAGGCCACTTAGGCCTATTAGGCCCATCAGGCCACTTAGGCCCATTAGGGCCATCAGACCACTTAGGCCCATTAGGCCCATTAGGCCCATTAGTCCACTTAGGCCCTTTAGGCCCGTTATGCCACTTAGGCCCATTAGGCAAATTAGGCCCATTAGGTTGATTAGGCTACTTTGGCCCATTAGGCCCATTAGGCCACTTAAGCCACTTCGTTCCATTATGACTATTAGTCCATTTACACCCATTAATCCCATTAGGACGATTAGGCTACTTAGGCCCATTAGGCCTAATAGGCCACTTCATCCCATTAGGCCACTTTGTCCTATTAGGCCTCTAAGGCCACTTTGGCAACTTTGGCCCGTTAGGCCCACTAGGCCACTTCATCCCACTAAACCCATTTGGTCAATTAGGCCACTTAGGCCCATTAAGCCCCTTAGGCCACTTAGAACCATTAGGCCCATTAGGCCCATTATGCCCATTCAGCCACTTAGGCCCAGTATGCTGATGAGGCCACTTCAGCCCATTAGGCCACTTAGGCCCATTAGGCCACTTAGTCCAATTAGGACAATTCATCCCATTAGGCCCATTAGGCTCAATAGGCCCATTCGACCCATTAGGCCCATTAGGACACTTAGGCCCATTACACCCATGAGGCCACTTAGGCCCATTAGGTTACTTAGCCCCATTAGGAGACTTAGGCCCATCAGTCTCATTAGGCCACTTAGCCCGCTTAGGCCTATTAGGCCCATTATTCCCCTTAGGCCCATTAAGCCCATTCAGCCACTTAGGCCCATTAGGGAAATTAGGCCCATTATGCCACTTAGGCCCATTATGCCACTTTTTCCCATTATGCCACTTAGGCCCATTAGGCCACTTAGGCCCATTATGCCGGTTAGGCCACTTTGGCCCATTTGGCCCATTAAGCTCATTCGGGCCATTAGGTCCATGAGGCACCTTAGACCAGTTAGGCCCATTAAGCCCATTGGTCCACTTTGGCCCTTAGGCCCATTCATCCCAATGGGCCCTTAGGCCCATTTGGGCCATTAGGCTCATTAGGAAACTTTGGCCCATTAGGCCCAAGTGGTATGTTAGGCCCATTCAGGCCCTTAGGCCCATTCAGGCCCTTAGGCCCATTTGGGCCACTTAGGCTAATTAGGTCACTTAGACCCACAATGCCGCTTAGGCCCATTAGGTCAATTAGGCCCATTAGGCCACTTAGTCCCATTAGGCCCATTCATCCCATTCGCCCATTAGGCAACTTAGGCAAATTTGGCCCACTGGGCCACTAAGGCCCAATCCACACATTTGGAAACTTGGGCCCATTAGGCCACTTAGGCCCATTAGGCCCATTCGGTCGATTAGGCCAATTAGGCCACTTATGCCACTTAGGCCCATTAAGCCCATGAGGCCACTTTGGTCAATTTGGCCCATTAGGCCCATTTAGCTAGTTGGGCCACTTAGGACCATTCAGCTCATTTGGCCACTTGGCCCCATTAAGCCCATTAGGCCACTTCGACCCATTTGGACAATTAGGCCCACTAGGCCACTTACACCCATTGGGCCCATTAGACCCATTGGGCCACTTAACCTCATTCATCCACTTTGGATCATTAGCCCCATTAGGACACCTAGGCCCATTAGCCCCATTAGGTCACTTAGGCCCTTTCAGCCACTTCAGTCCATTAGGTCACTTTGGCCCATTAGGCCCTTTAAGTCGATTGGTCAACTTAGGCCAATTCAACCCATTTAGCCCATTCGGACCATTTGACCCATTAGTCTACTTTGGCCCATTGGGGACCATTGGTTCCATTAGGCCCATTAGGCCACTTAGTCCCATTAAACTCATTCGTCACATTCATCCATTTAGTCTCATTAGGCCATTAGGCCAATTTGGCCAATATGACCCATTAGGCCCATTATGACCATTAGGATCATTGGACCACATAGGCCACATAGGCCCATTAGGCCTATTAGGTATATTAGGACTATTTAGACCATTAGGCTACTGAGGGCCATTAGGCCACTAAGCTCCTTTAGGCCCATGAGGCCACTTAGGCCCATCAGGCCCATCAGGCCACTCAGGCCCATTAAACCCATTAGGCCACTTATGCCCATTAGGCCCATTGGGCTACTTAGGCCCATTCGTCCCATTCATCCAGTTAGGCCAACTAGGCCCATTAGGCCACTTAAGGCCCATTATGCCCATTGGGCAACTTAGGCCTATTTGGACACTTAGGCCCATTTGGCCGATCAAGCCACTTAGGCCCATTAGGGAACCTTGGCCCACTAGGGCCATTAAGACCATTAGGATGATTATTCCACTTAGGCTCATTGGTGCACTTAGTCTCATTAGGCACAATAGGCCCATTAGTCCCATTAGGCCCCTAAGGCCCATTAATCCCATTAGACCGTTTAGGCAACTTAGGCCCATTAGGTGCATTAGGCCACTTAGGCTAATTAGGCCCATTCATCCCATTAGGCCCATTAGGCCCCTAGGACCATTAAGCCCATTAAGCTCATTAGGCCACTTAGTCCCATTATGCCACTTAGCCCCATTAGGTTGATTAGGCAACTAAGGTCCATTATGCCACTTAGGCCCACTAGACCCATTAAGACAAATTAGTCTGATTTGAACAATTAGGCCCCTTAGGCCACTTAGGCCACTTAGGATCATTAGGCCCCTTAATTCCATTAGGCTGATTAGGAAACCTTGGCCCATTAGTCCACTAAGGCCAATTAGGCTCATTCGACCCATTAGGCCCATTAGGCCACTTAGGTCCATTTGGACAATTGGGTCCACTGGGCCCATTATGCTCATTAGGTCGATTAGGCAACTTTGGCCCATTAGACCACTTCAACCAATTAGGTCCATTAGGCCATTGAGGCCAATTATGCCCATTTGGCCCATTTTGACCCAGGGCCCGTTAAGCCCATTAAGCCCATTAGGCAACCTAGTCCCATTAGAAAACTTATGCCCATTAGGCCCATTAGGCCCTTTAGACCCACTATGACCATTAGGCCATTTAGGACACTTATGACCATTAGGTTGCTTGGGCCCATTAGGCCGGTGAGGTCCATTCATCCAATTAGGACCACTTTTCCCCTAGGCCCATTAAGCCCTTATGCCCATTAGGCCACCCAAGCCCATTAGGCCACTTGGGCCCATTATACCCCTTAGGTACATTATGCCACTTAGTCCCATTAATCCCATTAGGCCCATTAGGACCATAAATCCCATTAGGTCAATTAGGCCACTTAGGCCATTTAGTCCCATTAGTCCACTTAGGCCCATTGGGCCCATTCAGCCCATTTGGCCCATTCAGCCCATTCAGCCCATTTGGCACATAGGTCTGTTAAGACAGTTAGGCCCCTTTGGTCCATTAGGACCATTGGTCCCATTATTCCCATTTGGACACTTAGGCCCATTCGGACCATTAGGCCACTTAGGTCGATAGGCCCATGAGGGCCACCTAGGCCCACGAGGCCCATTAGGCCCATTAGGACACTTAGGCCTATCCGGACCATTAAAATAGCCACTTAGGCCTATCAAACCCATTAGGCCCATTCAACCACCAAGGAAAGTTAGGCCCAATGGGCCACTTAGTCCCATTCAGCCACCTAGGCCGATTTGGCCATTATGCCACTTAGGCCCATTAGCCACAATTATTCGATTAGGCTAATTGGGCCACTTAGGAAACTTAGGCCACTTAGGTCCATTAGGTCCATTCGTCCCATTAGGCTCATTGTCGAATTAGGTCCACTAGTCACATTAGGTCCATTCATACAATTAGGCAACTTAAACCCATTAGGCCCATTAGGTGACTTAGTCTCATTAAGCCCACTAGGACTGTTAGGCCACTTAGGCCCCTGAGGCCCATTGGTCCCATGAGGCCCATTAGGTCCATCCATACACTTAGACCCATTAGGCCCATGTGGCCACTTAGGACCATTAGGTTACTTTGGCCCATTAGCCCAATTTTTCCACTTAGGTCCATTCGACCCATTCAGACACTTAGGCCCATTAGTCCCATTCAGCCATTTAGGCTCATTAGGCCCATTAAGCCATTTAGGACCATTCTTCCCATTATTCCCAATATTCTCATTGGGCTTATCAGGACCATGAGGCCCATTATGCCATTGAGGCCCATTCGGCCCATTAGACCCATCAGGCCCATTAGGCCACTTAGGTCCATTATGCCCATTAGGCCACTTAGGCCACTTAAGACCATTCGCCCCATTAGGCCCATCAGTCCCATTTGGCCACTTAGGCCCATTATGACCATTAAGTCCATTAGACCACTTTGGCCCATTAGGCCCATTGGGCCACTTAGGCCCATAATGCCCATTGGGCCTACCAGGCCCATTATGCTTATTAGGCACATTCAGCCACTGAGCCCCATTAGGCAAATCAGGCCCATTAGGCCGTTTAGGCCCACTAGGCTCACTCAGCCCATTAGAACACTAAGTCCCATGAGTCCCATTGGACCACTTAGAACAGTGAGGCCCATTAGGACCATCATTCCCATCCAACCCATTAGGCCACTTAGACCCATTCGACCCATTAGGACACTTAGGCCATTAGACCCATTAAGCCCATCATGCTCATTAGGCCGCTTAGGCCCATTAGGACCATTCATCTATTTAGGCCACTTAGGCCCATTAGGACCATTGGGACCATGAGGCCACTAAGGTCCATCACGCCCATTAGGCCACTTAGGCCCATTGGGCCTATTAGGCCCATTATACCACTTAGGCTCATTCAACTCATTAGGCCACTTAGGACCACTAGGCTCATTAAGCCACTGAGGACCATTAGACCCATTAGGCTACTTAGGCTCATTACTTCATTAGGCCAATTAGGACACTAAGTCCCATTAGGCTCGTTCGGCCACATAGGCCCATGAGGCCCATTAAGACATCAAGCCTAGGAATCCATTGAGGCCCATTAATCCCAATGGGCCCATCAGGCCCATCAGGTCCATCAGTATCATTAGGCACATTCGACCACTTGGAATCATTAGGCACATTACGTGACTTAGGCTGATTTGGCTCATTAGGCCTCCTAGGCCTATTCCACCCATTAGGCTCGTTCAACCACTTAGACCCATTCGGCCCATTCGGCCCATCAAGCCCATTAGGCCCATTAGGCCACTTAGGTCCATTTGGGTCATTAGTCCACTTAGTCCCATTAGGCCCATTATTCTCATCATTCCCATTAGGCTCATTAGGCCACTTCGATCCATTAGGCTCATTAGGCTCATTTGGCCACTTTGGCCCATTTGGCTCCTTAGGCCAGTTAGGCCCATCAGGCCCATTAGGCCACTGAAGCCTATTTGATTTATTAGGCCACTTAGGCCCATGAGGCCCATGAGGCCCATTGGGCCACTTATACCCATTAGGCCCACTCGGCCACTTTGGCCCATTAGGCCACTTAGGCCTATAAGGCCCATTAGTCCACTTAAGTCCATTAGGCCCATTAGGCCCATTAGTCCACTTAGGCCCATTAGGAAAATTAGAACACTAAGTCCCATTAGGCCACTTAGGCCCATTAGGGACATTATGACACTTAGGCCCATTAGTCCACTTCGACCACTTCAACCCATTAGGCCCATTAGGCCACTAAACCCCATTTAGCCACTTATCCCCCCTTGGACCATTAATTCCATTAGGCCGATAGGGCCATTCAGACCATTAGGCCACTTAGGCCCATTGAGCCCATTGAGCCCATTAGACCCATTAAGCCTAGTAGGCCGATTAGGGAACTTAGACCCATTAGGCCACTTAGGCCCATTAGGCCCATTAGGCCCATTAGGCCCATTCATCCTATTAGGACCATTTGGCCCTTAAGCTTGTTATGCCCATTAAGCCCATTAGGCCACTAAAACCCATTAAGCCACTTAGGCACATTAGGTCGATTAGGACACTAAAGCCCATTAGGTCCATTAGGACCATTAGGCAACTTAGTTCCACTAGGCCCATTAATCCCATTAGGTCGATTAGGCCACTTAGGCTCATTAGGCCACTTAGGCCCATTCGACCCATTAGATCCATTAGTCCCATTAGGCCAATCAATCCCATTAGACTGATTAGGAAGCTTTTGCCCATTAGGCCCCTAAGGCCCATAAGGTTTATTAGTCCCATTAGGAAAATTTGCCCCATTCGGCCCATTAGGTCACTTAGGCCAATTAGTCCAATTAGGCCTATTAATCCCATTAGGCTGATTAGGAAACTTTGGCCCATCTGACGACTTGGGCTCATTTGGCCACTTAGGCCAATTCAACCCATTAGGCCCATTTGGGCCCTAGGCCTATTAATCCCATTAAGACCATTAGGCCACCTAGGCGCATTAGGCCACTTAGTCCCATTTGGTACATTAGGCCACTTAGGCTCATTAGGTTGATTAGGCTACCTAGGCCCATTAAGCCACTTAGGCCCATTAGACCCATTCGGCCACATAGGCCTATTTGGACCATTATTCTCATTTGGCCCCTAGGCCCATTAATCCCATTAATCTCATTAGTCCACCCAGGCCCATTAGGTCACTTAGGCCCATTAGCCCCCTTAGGCCCATTAGGCCCCTTAGGCCCATTAGGCCACTTAGGACCATTATGCCCATAAGCCCATTAATCCCATTAATCCCATTAGGCTGATTAAGCCACTTAGGCCTATTAGGACACTTAGTCTTATTAGGACCATTAGGACATTTATGCTCATTAGGCCCATTCGGCCCATTAGGTCCATTAGACACATTAGGCCCATTTGGCACCACGGCCCGTTAATCCCATTTATCCCATTAGGCCCCTTAAACCCATTATGCCCCTTGGGCCCATTAAGTCCATTAGGCCACTTAGGTCAACGAGGGCTATGAGGCCACTTAGGCCCATGAGGCCACTTAGGCCCATGAGGCCCATAAGGCCCATTAGGCCCAGTATACCACTTCGACCCAATAGGCCCATTAGGCCACTTAGGCTCATTAGGACCATTAGGCCCAATAATCCAATTAGACCCATTAGGCCACTTGGGACAATTATGCCTATTAGGCACATTAGTCCCATTAAGCCACTTAGGCCCATTTGGCCCATTAGGCCACTTAGGCCTATTTGGCCCATTAGGCCACTTAAGCCACTTTGGCCCATTAGGCCCATTAGTCCACTTAGGCCCCTTAGGCCCATTTTACCACTTAGGCCTATTTGGCCAGTTAGGCCGATTGGGCTACTTAGGCCCATTAGGCCCATTCGGCCACTTAGGCCCACTAGGCCCATTAAGCCCATTAGGCTGATTATGCCACTTAGGCATATTAGGCCCATTAGGCCCATTAAGCCCATTATGTCGATTAGGAAACTTACGCCCATTAGACCACTTAGGCCCATTAGGCCCATTCCGCCCATTCGGCCCATTTGGCCCATTTGGCCCATTTGGCCCCTAGGACCATTAAGCTCATTAGGCCACTTAGGACCATTAGGTCGATTATGCACATTAGAGTGATTATGCCACTAAGTCCCATTAGTCCCATTAGGCCTATTAGGCCCACTAGGAACATTAATCCCATTAGGACAATTATGACACTTCGTCCCAATAGGTCACTTAGGCCCATTCGGCCCATTGGTCCATTAGGCCCATTAAGCCCATTAAGGTGATTAGGAAACTTAGGCCAATTAGGCCCATTAGGCCACTTAGGCCAATTAGTCCCATTTGACCCATTGGGCCCATTAGGACCATTAGGGCACTTAGGACCATCAGTCCCATTTGGCCCATTAAGCCCATTAGGCCGATTAGGTAACTTTGTCCCATTAGGCCACCTAGGCCCATTATTCTACTTAGGCCAATTAGGCCCATTCGACCACTTAGGCCCATTAAGACCATTAGGACCCTAGACACATTAAGCCCATTAAGCCCATTAGGCCACCTAGGCCCATTAGGTCACTTAGTCCCATTAGGCCCCATAGGCTAGTTGGGCCCATTTGGCCCATTTGGTACCTAGGGCCATTAATCCCATTAATCCCATTAGGCCCATTAGGCCACTTAGGCCTCTAGGGCTCATTAGGCCCATGAGGCCACTTAGGCCCATGAGGCCCATTAGGACACTCAGGCCCATGAGGCCCATTAGGCCTCTTAGGCCACTTCGGCCCATTAAGATAATTAGGCCCATTCAGCCACTTCGGCCTACTCGGCCCATTATTCCACTTAGTCCCATCAGGCCCATACATTCGATTAGGCCGATTAGGCCACTTTGGCAACTTAGGCCCATTAGGCCCATTATGCCACTTAGGCCCATTTTCCCATTAGGCCACTTGTTCCCATTAGGTCCATTAGGCCCATTCAGCCCATTAGGCCCATAAGGCCACTCAGGTCCATTGGACCCATTAGGACCATTAGTCCCATTAGGCGCATTAGGCCCATTCATCCCATTCGGCCACTTAGGCGCACTAGGCCCATTAGGCCACTTAGGCCCATTAGGCCAGTTACACCCATTAGGCCAATTAGGCGAATTAGGGCCATTAGGCCCATTTGACCACTTAGTCCCTCTAGGCCCATCAGGACACTCAGGACCATTAGGCTACTTATGCCCATTCAGCCCATTAGGCCCATTATGCCACTCAAGCCCATTCTTCCACTTTGGCCCATTACGCCCATTATGCCACATTAGGCCAATTTGGCCCATTCAGCCACTTAGGCCCATTAGTCCTAATCAGACACTTAGGCCCATAAGTCCCATTAGGACCATTTGGTCGATTAGGCTCATTCATCCACTTAGTCCACTTAGACCCATTCGTCCCATTAGGCATATTCAGCCCATTCGGCCACTTAGGCAAATTCGGTCGATTAGGCCACTTAGGTGATATGGATCAGATTCAGCACAAGGAGAATAATTTTGGGCTTGATAAAAATTCCAAGCCCAATTGTTGTTCGAATTGGACCAGCCCACACTTCTTGATGTCCAACACTATGGTGGGCCACAACACACTTATTTGGGACCCAAAATCATTTATCCACATGGCAAATGGTGGAAATTCGTAGCTGCACATTAATGAGGAGAGAGAAGGTGGAGAAAAGCATCATTAAGAGGGAATCCCGCTACTTTGGCTAGTGGGGTCATTAAATGGCATGGGAAAGTGTTATTTTATGCTTTTTATGTGCCTTTTGGGTTCCCCATGTCTTGTAACTCGAATTGGAGCATTTTTCTTTATTTATTTTGTCTTTATATTGTATTTTCACTCCTTTGTAATGGGGATAGATGAATGTGACGGGATTTTGAAGTTTGCTGTGCAATCTTCTTGCTTTAGCCTCTTCCCTTTGCCCGGAATTGGTGGTGCATCTCCATCGCTGGTGACGTTGTCTTTAAGCGTGGAGAAACCTTGGCGGGTGGCATTGCCTTTAAGCCTCGGTCATTCGGCTACATTACGCTGCTCCTCTTCACTTACTCATTTTTGAGCTTCCGGCGACGCATCAATTGGTATCAGAGGGAGGTTCCAACGAGTAAGTTCTATCACATTCTTCTTATTACTCTCCATCATGTCTCGCAAGAGCGGATCTTCTACTCCTCCTGCTCCATGGGAAATAGCTAATGCACAGCTACAATCACAAATTACTCAAATCGGTGAGCAACTTGCTCAACTTTTGAGAGCACGGCGACCTGACTCCCCTCCACCGCAGCGACATCCTCGACGTCCATCACCACATAATAGACGCAATCCAGCACCATTTTATGAAGATCATGCAAATGGTGATGATTCCAGCGATTCAGAGGTAGATATGCGAAGAAGAAGAGATGATGAAGACATTGAAAGAGGGTTGAGGATCGACATTCCAGATTTTTATGGGAGTATGAATCCGGATGATTTTCTGGATTGGATGCGGGAAATCGAACGGTTCTTCGAATTTAAGAATTGTTCTGACGAGAAGAAGTGCAAGGTAGCCATTCTGAAATTTAAAGATTATGCATCACTTTGGTGGGAAAATCTGAAGAAACAGCGGGAACGTGATGATAAAGGCAAGATACGCTCATGGGAGAAGTTGAAAAAGCTTTTGAGGAGACGATTTCTGCCTGAGAATTATAAGCAAGATCTTTATTTTCGAATGCATAGCCTACGACAAGGAGATAAGTCTGTTGAAGAGTACATTCGGGAATTTGATCGTTTATTGATGCGAAGTGATGTTCCAGAATATAAAGAGCAAACAATTGCAAGGTTTTTGGGTGGATTAAATGAAGAAATTGCACATTCAGTGGAGTTGCAATCATTCTGCTCACTTGATAATGTTTGCAAGCTGGCGATCAAGGTGGAAAAGCAAAAGCGGACCTCAAGGGCACCGGCGCTCAAAAACTACAATAGAGGTACAACTGTTTATAAGGGTATTTCTTCTAATAAATCTGGTGTTGTTGAGAAGGAATTTGGAAGGAACAAGATGCTGGAAAAAGGGAAAGAGAAGGCTATGGAACAAACAAAAGGGAAGTCGAACTCCTTTGAACGTGGGAATCGAAAGTGTTTCAAATGCCATGGGTATGGTCATTTTCAGGCCAATTGCCCTAACAACCGGATTATTACTATTAAAGAGATTGAAGAAATTGAAGAGGCAATCAAAGAGGATGAACATGATGGTGAAGAAACTGAAAATGAGGAACATGTTGTGGAAGAAGCTGATGTGGGAAACATGCTGGTGCTACGAAGAGTTTTGCAAGCTCAAATCTGCCCGGAAGAAGATCAAAGAGAAAACTTGTTCCAAACTCGCTGCACCATTAATCAGCGGGTATGCATGGTGATTATTGATAGTGGGAGCTGTACAAATGTGGCTTCAACAACACTAGTGGAGAAATTGAAGCTTCCAACTCAGAATCATCCTCACTCATATAAATTGCAATGGTTGAACAATGGGAGCACACTCCAAGTCAAAAAACAGGTTCTAATTTCATTCTCCATTGGTAAGAACTATGCTGATGAAGTACTGTGTGATGTTATTCCTATGGATGCTTGTCACTTGTTGTTGGGTAGGCCTTGGCAGTTTGACAGGGAAGTGAAATATGATGGGAGGAAGAACACTTATTCTTTTCGATCTGGGGAAAAGAATATCACACTTGCTCCTTTGAAGCCGTCCCAAACTCTGCAAGAAAAATCTGTTCCGGAAGTACCCAAAGGTAGTCTCTTTATCAGCAAAGCTCAAGTGGAGAAAGCCATAAATAAGCAAAAGCCAGTTTTTGCTTTATTGATGATGGAAAAGTCATGCCATGAGGAGAAGAGTCATCAACATCCTTTAGCTCATTCCTTAATTGGGGAATATCATGATGTTTTTCCTAATGATCTTCCAGCAGGATTACCACCATTTAGAGGCATTGAACACCAGATTGATCTCGTTCCGGGTGCACAATTGCCAAATAAACCAGCATATCGGTGTAATCCTGGAGAATCAAGGGAATTGCAGAAGCAAGTAGATGAGTTGATGGATCGAGGCTTTATAAGGCCAAGCATGAGCCCGTGTTCTGTTCCAGCATTATTGGTGCCAAAGAAAGATGGTACGTATCGCATGTGCATTGATAGTAGAGCTATCAATAATATTACCATCAAATACAGGTATCCCATCCCACGACTCGATGATATGCTTGATGAATTGCATGGTTCATCAATCTTTTCAAAGGTTGATCTTCGTAGTGGATACCACCAGATTCGAATGAAGGAAGGGGATGAGTGGAAAACAGCCTTCAAAACTAAAGGCGGATTGTTTGAGTGGCTGGTCATGCCATTCGGCCTCTCAAATGCTCCTAGCACATTCATGCGACTCATGAATGAAGTTCTGAAACCATTTATTGGTAAATTTGTGGTAGTTTATTTGGATGACATTTTGATTTACAGCAAGGATGTGGAGAGCCATGTGGATCATCTTCGGTGGGTATTTGATGTTCTACGGAAACAAAAGCTATATGGGAAGCTTGAAAAATGCGAGTTCTTTTCAACAGAAGTGGTGTTTTTGGGATATGTGGTAACCAAAGAAGGCATCATGGTGGATGAATCAAAAGTGGAAGCAATCAAGTCCTGGCCACAACCAGAATCCATTACCGAAGTAAGAAGTTTCCACGGTTTGGCATCTTTTTATCGTCGCTTTGTTTCCAATTTCAGCACTATTATGGCACCTATCACTGAATGCTTGAAAAGGGGGAAATTTGAGTGGTCAAAGGCAGCAAATGAATCATTTGAAATCATTAAGAAAAAGTTGTGTGAAGCACCGGTTTTGGCGTTGCCTGATTTTGATCAAGTCTTTGAAGTGGAATGTGATGCAAGTGGAGTTGGGATAGGCGCTGTTCTCATCCAAAGCAAGCGCCCTATTGCATATTTCAGCGAGAAACTGAATGATTCAAGGAGGAATTACAGCACCTATGATAAGGAATTTTATGCGGTTATAAGAGCCCTAGATCATTGGTCTCATTATTTGAGACCGAAGCAGTTTGTTCTTCATTCTGACCATCAGGCTTTGAGGTTTATCAATGGTCAACACAAGCTGAGTTCGAGGCATGCAAAGTGGGTGGAATTCTTACAATCATTCTCATTTGTGTCAAAATACAAGAAGGGGCAAGATAATCTAGTGGCAGATGCTTTATCTCGGAGGTATGCATTACTTACAATTCTTGATGCTCGAATTCTTGGATTTCAGCTTATGAGAGAAGATTATCAGCATGATATGGAGTTTAATTCTATTTTAATCCAATGTCAAGATGGATTTGTGGAGGATTATTCTGTACATGATGGGTTTCTCTTTAAGAGAAACAAGTTGTGTGTTCCAAAGGGTAATTACAGGGACTTGCTTATTCGGGAAGCACATGAAGGGGGACTTGCTGGTCATTTTGGCATCCATAAAACCTTGGAGATACTAAAAGAGCATTTCTACTGGCCGAAGATGCAATCAAATGTCCAAGCTATTCTTTCAAGATGCGGAACATGTCAAAGAGCAAAGAGTCATTTCAAGCCTGGTTTATACACTCCGTTACCTATTCCGGAGCAGCCATGGGAAGATCTCAGCATGGATTTCATTATGGCTTTACCAAAGACTCAGCGAGGTAAAGATTCAATAATGGTTGTTGTTGATCGATTTTCTAAGATGGCTCATTTCATACCTTGTCATAAGACTGAAGATGCAGTGAAAGTGGCAGAATTGTTTTTCAAAGAGATTGTTCGCCTTCATGGAATTCCTCGCAGCATCGTTTCGGATAGAGACACAAAATTTCTCAGCCATTTTTGGAGAACATTATGGGGGAAATTCGGTACGAAACTTCTTTTCAGCACATCCCATCACCCTCAAACGGATGGGCAAACAGAAGTTACCAATCGTACATTGGGCACTATTCTGAGAACATTGGTGAACAAGAGCATGAGAGATTGGGATTTGCAACTTGCACAAGCTGAATTTGCATACAATAGATCTCCCAGTGCTACCACCCGACATTCTCCATTCGAAGTGGTTTATGGAATCAATCCAATCACTCCTATAGAATTGTGCTCTTTGCCTCTTGATTTTCAGGTAAATATTGATGCGGAGGAGAAGACAAAGCAGATGAAGAAGCTCCATGAATCTATTCGTGCTCAAATAGAGAAGTCTAATGAGGCATACAAGAGGCGAGCAAACAAGCATCGGAAGCAGGCTATTTTCCAACCTGGAGACAAAGTGTGGATTCACCTTCGCAAGGAGAGATTTCCATCCAAAAGGAAGAGCAAGCTGGCACCACGAGCTGAAGGTCCATTCGAAGTGCTTGAACGAGTGGGAAACAATGCCTACAAAATTGATTTACCAGATGATTTTGGCAGCGTTTCTGCAACATTCAACATTGGGGACTTATCTACTTACATTGAAGAAGATGATGTCGTGGATTTGAGGGCAAATCCTCTTCAACCGGGGGAGAATGATATGGATCAGATTCAGCACAAGGAGAATAATTTTGGGCTTGATAAAAATTCCAAGCCCAATTGTTGTTCGAATTGGACCAGCCCACACTTCTTGATGTCCAACACTATGGTGGGCCACAACACACTTATTTGGGACCCAAAATCATTTATCCACATGGCAAATGGTGGAAATTCGTAGCTGCACATTAATGAGGAGAGAGAAGGTGGAGAAAAGCATCATTAAGAGGGAATCCCGCTACTTTGGCTAGTGGGGTCATTAAATGGCATGGGAAAGTGTTATTTTATGCTTTTTATGTGCCTTTTGGGTTCCCCATGTCTTGTAACTCGAATTGGAGCATTTTTCTTTATTTATTTTGTCTTTATATTGTATTTTCACTCCTTTGTAATGGGGATAGATGAATGTGACGGGATTTTGAAGTTTGCTGTGCAATCTTCTTGCTTTAGCCTCTTCCCTTTGCCCGGAATTGGTGGTGCATCTCCATCGCTGGTGACGTTGTCTTTAAGCGTGGAGAAACCTTGGCGGGTGGCATTGCCTTTAAGCCTCGGTCATTCGGCTACATTACGCTGCTCCTCTTCACTTACTCATTTTTGAGCTTCCGGCGACGCATCATTAGGCCATTAAGTCCATTCTTCTACTTAGGCCCATTAGGCCACTTATGCCCATTCAATCCATTCATCCCATTATTCCCATTATACGCATTAGGCCGATTAGGCCACTTAGCCCCATTAGACCCATTAGAACCATTAGGCATGTTAGGCTCATTAGGAAACTTAGCCCACTTAGGATTATTCGACCACTTAGACCCATTGGACCCATTAGGCCCATTTGGCAACTTAGGCAACTTATTCCCATTAGGCCACTTAGACCCATTGGACTTATTAGGCCCATTGGACCCATTAGGCTCATCAGGCCCATCAGGAAACTTAGGCCACTTTGGGACATTAGGCCACATAGACCCATTCGACCCATTAGGCCCATGAGGCAACTTAGGCCACTTAGACCCATTGGACCCATTAGTCCCATTATACAACATGGTCCAATTCGACCCATTTGGACACTTAGGCCCATTGGACCCATTATGCTGAATTATCCATAATGGGCCCATCAGGCCCATCATGCCCATTAACCCCATTATACCACTTAGGCCCAAAAGGCCCAATATGCCCATTAGGCCACTTAGGCACATTAGTCCACTTATCCCCATTAAGCCCCTTAGACCCATTATGCCCATTAGGCCAATTAGGCCATTAGGTTGAATTGGCCATAATGGGCCCATTAGGCATAATAGGACCAATCATCCCATTAGGCCTATTAGGTCACTTATGCTACTTAGGCTCATTAATCCACTTAGGACCATTAGTCCCCTTAGACCCATTAGACCCATTAGGATCATTGGGCCCCTTAGGTCCATTAGACCAATTAGGTCATTGGTCTCATTAGGTCACTTAGGCCCAATAGGTCGATTAGGCCTATTAGGTCACTTCAGCCACTTAGGTCCATTAGGCCACTTAGGCCCATTAGGCCGCTTAAACACATTAGGCCCATTGGGCCCCTTAATCCCCTTAGTCCACTTAGTCCCATTAGGCCTATTAGGACACTTAGGACACTTAGTCCAATTCGTCCTCACAGTCCCATTAGTCCCCATAGACCCATTAGTCCCATTGGGCCCATTAGGCCCATTAGGTCCATTAGGCCAATTCGACCATTCAGCCTATTACGTCGAATTGACCATAATGGGCCCATTAGGCCACTTAGGCCCATTGGGATACTTATGCCCAATATCCCCAATAGGCCCATTAGGCCCATTAGGCTCATCGGACCACTTAGGCCCAACTGGTCCATTCAACCCATTAAGCTCGTTACTCCCATTAGACTGAATTTGACTTAATGGGTCCATTAGGACACTTAGGCCCATTAGGCCACTTAGGACCAATAGGAACACATCCCATTAGTCCACTTAGGCCACTTAGGACCATTATCTCACTTTGGACTAGTGGAACCATTAGACCCATTAAACCCATTAGGCCCATTAGACTCATTTGGCCACTTATGCCCAATTGGCCCATGAGGCCGATTAGGCCACTTAGGCCCATTAGGCCTATTATGTCACTTAATCCCATTAGACCCATTGGGACCATTAGGCCCATTATGCCACTTAATCCCATTAGACCCATTAGGCCACTTAGTCTCATTCGACCCTTAGGCCCATTAGGTTATTTAGGCAAATTTTGATCATTTAGGCCAATTAGGCCAATTAGGCCATTGAGGCCATTTCGGTCAATTAGACTATTTAGGTCATTTAAGCCAATTTAGGCCATTTAGTCCAATGAGGCCAATGAGACCAATTCAGGACAATTAGGCCAATTTAGGACCTTTAGACCATTTAGGCCCATTAGAAGATTTTGGCCATTTAGTCCAATTTAGGCGAATTAAGTTGATTAGGCCAATTAGTCCAATTAGGCCAATTAGGTAATTTAGTTCATTTAGGTTATTTAGGCCAATTTAGTTCATTTAGGCTACTTATTCCATTTAGGCCAATTTAGGTCATTTAGGCTATTTAGGCCAATTTAGACCATTTGGACCAATTATGCCAATTATGCCATTTAGGCCAATTTAGGTAATTTAGACCAATTAGGCCAATTAGGCCGATTAGTCCATTTAAGCCGATTAGGCCAATTTAGACCATTTAGCGAATTAGGTCAATTATTCAATTTAGGCAATTTAGGCCAATTAGGTCAATTTAGGCCATTTAGGCCAAATTTTTTTCCATTTTGGCCATTTAGGTAAATTTAGACCATTTAGGCCAATTAGGCCAATTAGTTCAATTAGACAATTTAGTCAATTTAGGAAAATTAGACCATTTAGGCCAATTTACCTCATTTAGACTAATTAGTAAAATTAGACAAATTAGGCCGATTAGGCAATTCATGGAAATTCATGCCAATTCGGAAAATTAGGCCATTTAGGCCAATTTGGCTATTTAGGCTAATTTAGTCCATTTAGGCCAATTTAGGCCATTTAGGTCAATTTAGGACAATTAGGTCATTTATGCCATTTAGGTCAATTAGGCCATTTAGTCCAATTATACCAATTAGCCCATTTAGGTCATTTAGGCCATTTAGGCCAATTATATCAATTAGCCCATTTAGGTCATTTAGGCCAATTAGGCCAATTATGCCAATTAGGCCAATTTAGGAAATTTAGGACAATTTATAACATTTAGCCTAATTAGGCCAATTTGGACAATTAGTTCATTTAGGCCATTTAGGCCAATTAGGTCAATTAGGTCACTTAGTCCAATTAATCCATTTATGCCAATTAGGACAATTAGACCATTTAGGCCAATTTAGGCCATTTGGGCCATTTAGGCCAATTAGAAAATTAGGCCATTTAGTTCATTTAGTCCATTTAGGCCATTTAGGCCATTTAGGTCATTTAGGTCATTTAGATCAATTAGTCCAATTAGGCCAATTAGACAATTTAGTCCATTTAGGCCAATTCGGCCATTTTGTCCTATTTAGATCATTTAGGTTATTTAGGCTAATTTAGACCATTTAATCTTATTCATCCAATTATTCCATTTAGGCCAATTTAGAATATTTAGGCCAATTAGGCTGATTAGGACATTTAAGCTGATTTGGTCAATTTAGGCCGATTAGGCCAATTAGGACAATTAGACCAATTAGACAATTTAGGAAATTTAGGTGAATTAGGAAAATTAGGCTAACCGAGGTCATTTAATCCAATTAGACCATTTATGACATTTAGGAAAATTTAGGCCATTTAGGCCAATTAGGCCATTTTTGGCCATTTATTCCATTTAGAAAAATTTAGTCCAATTAGGCCAATTAGGATATTTTGTCACGACCCGTCCCTTGAGGCCTGTGTCGTGACTACCCCAAGCCCGCCTTCCATAGGCCAGAGGCTAGTGACTAGCACCGAAGGCGTATTCCCTAAAATTGGGAAGGCATTGCCTTTATAACCTGTATGCACACGTAACCAATAAGACAACAAGATACGAACTCAAGTAAACTGAATAGTAAACAGAGTGAGTGCACTAAGTAAAAGGGGATAGAATACAAGCCCAACTGGAAAGTACAAGAAACTGAAAGTACAAGTATACTGGAACAACTCCTGTGAACACCCACCAAGGATCCTACCTGCAGGGTAGGTACAAATCCCAATCGGTCATCTCTGCGGTACGCCTCGTCTAAGGTCCACCTCCGAGCTACCTCCAGTCCTGGTACTCTCATCCTCAGTTAGCGTCGTCCAACGTTTGCACCAAACATAATGAAGTGTGGGCATAGCCTATGCAGGGGTGAGTATAACGATACTCAATAGGGACCCTGAGACCCTCAATTTCTCAAAAAATCCAAAAAGGATAAACCACAAAGCATTAAATCAATTGACCAACCTACTTAGGTATCTGCCCATACATATACCCAAGTTATCAAGTATACCCATCTCATTCATGAGGAAACACAAGGTCCAACTCAAAATCCAAAAGATCAACTGTTCCACAAAGGAAGGAACACCTTACTCTATTAAGAGGCAGACCCACGAAGGATCCCTAATCATCAGCAGACCCACGGAGGATCGTAGTACATCATCAGACATACACAGGATCCTATTACCTCGTCAGTACATCGTCAGACCCACATATGATCTCTAGGTGCTGACCCACACATGATCGCTCAGTTCTAACCCACACAAGATCGCTCGGTGCTGACCCACACAGGATCACTCTGTGTTGACCCACAGAGGATCGCTCTGTGCTAACCCACACATGATTTCTAGGTGTTGACCCACACAGAATCGCTCGGTGGTGACCCACAAAGGATCGTTCGGTGCTGACCCACACAGGATCACTCAGTGCTGACCCAAACAAGATCGTTATTCATTCTTAATGTCACAGCCAGCTACTGGGTTCCCGCACTTAGCTTGATCGTCTCCGAGAGGTTCCTCTCCTCAATCCACTGTTCGATACTAAAACTTCCACAAATTCCCACGAATAAGTATCCCAAAGGGCAACCATGTAATAGGGGTCTCAACGCAACAGATGGTGCGTCAACCGGACGCCCGATCTGTAAGCTATAGGCATTTTAGTTCCTAGGGCCCAGTTGGATTCGAGGACGATCCGACCCATCCAAACTCTAACTTTCTCTAAAATTCACATGGAGTATTTCTAAATAATCGCATCACCTCAAGGATTTCAGCGCCGTTGACGGTTCGTTATTTTGACACCGTACAAGGGAGATATGTAGAATACAAGATCCCACAATAATAATATTAATAATATTATTGGGCGTTTCATGGACCTGAGCTATGAAATAGAATCTAATATTCAACATCAGACTTAAATCGACCGTCTTAATGATAGGATCACATCGCCTTTGATGGTAAGTCAATCGGACGTCGCACGCAGGAGTCATAGAGGGTCGAAGATTTAATAATAATAATATATTATTATTATTTGAGCATTTTGGGTACCCAATCTGAAAAAACAAAAAGATGTCCAATATTGGACTCATAATTTCCTTCTCGAAGTCAGGGTCGTACTTCCGCTGACGGTTCGTGAAACCGAGGTCACACAAAGAAGATACAGTCAAAATTCGGTTTTCCCAATGAAAATAATAATAACATTATTATATTATTATTATTTTTAATTTAATCGTTTTATTTTTCCTTCAACTCCAAAGATCATTCCATGCATAAAACCTTCAATCTCCCATGCGCTGCACACAACCTCCCAAGTCAAGCATCCTTTACCATTTATTTCTGCTTAAATTTTATTCCCTTCCTATTTATTTCTCTCTCCAATCTAATCTTTATTTCACATTTTCTTATCCCAATTAGCTCTTCCTCAAACCCAAATTTCAAGCTACTGCACATCTGACTTCCAAACGGCATCCCAGAATGAGAACGCTGCCTTGCACCGCCTGGACGCCACCACCGCCTTCTGTCGGCCGCATCTTCTGCCTCTTGTGGCTGCTTCACACGACCCACACCCATTGTCCTCCTAGCCACCATGCCGCTAGGGAGATGCTCCCCTTTGGCCTGCCGCCATGCCGGACTCCCTCTCGCACTGCCGCAAGCCACCTCGAATGTCTCTTATCCGAACCACCTCGCCGAATGCCTGCCGCAACCGCGCCGAACCATCACCGTGTCGTCCCTTCCATAGGACATTGCAGCTTCGTTATATGCCCAAAAATTGTAACGATAACATATTTGTGATCCTTGGTTCAAGGGCTCCGTGTCCATACGTTGCACTCAACACAATATTGGATTTCCAGTGCGCTTAATTATTTCGAGTTGATGAACGCATGAAGAATAAAAAGAAAGAGGAGCATGGTTTATGTGCGGGACAATGGCCATGTTTGTTTGGCCATCGTCATCGTGAATTTAGGATATGAAGAATCAATAAAAAAAATTGAAACATATATAAAAACCCCTACCTCGATTGTCCATTAGAGGTGGTGTGAGGAATAAGACGAAGTCGATGAGATGATGACATCGGTGTTCGTTGCTCCCACAAGATGTTTCTGATCCGGGCTCAAGCGTCATCCTCATTCTCCGATTCCATAGGATGCTCTTCATTGTAGTGGATGTTCTTTGTTGAAGAATCTCCTTCCAAGTTCTCCAGAGCTCTCCCTTTTTCCAACAATCCTCCAACCAAATGGTGAAGTGCCAAATAAGTTTATTAAATAAACTAATTGAGTTTTCACATCAATGGGAGGAAAACCAAGAGTTATTTCCCATTAAAGGGGGAGTTCAAGGGTTGGGTGGTCCCCACATTTGAATTTAAATTTGGGGTTTTTAGTTTGGGTGGTCCCCACCACTAAACATCAAATGGGAGGTTTTAAACATAAAATAAAAGTTGTTCTTTATTTTATTTTATTCTTTTAACTCTCCCACGAAATTCATGAAAACTAACTTTCACCCTCGATCTACTACAGTCAAGGAGAAGGAGTCCTTAAGTGAATATCGGTGCTGAAAGTTAAACAGTGCCCTCAGATTTCAATTCTGAGCACCGATTCAAAAGTTATATAATGTCGCTCACGCGTTTACTGAACGTACCCGAAAAAACATTCGGAAAATTATTAACAGTCACCCTCGACCTGTGCTGGTCGAGGTTGGCTCTGGCTAAGTGAGACATGCCCCAAAGAACCCAATGGTACTCTTGGATTTCCAATCTGAGTTACTGTTTACAAGTTATGGATTTTACAATAAAATGATTGTCACTTAATTATTTTATTTACGGCCAAAAACTAACTTTCACTGGTGGCCCGCGCTGGCCAAAGTTAGTATCTATTTAAATAAAGCATGCCCTCATGAGTTCAGCGGTTTTCTAGAATTTTCAATCCGAGTTACCATTTGTGAGTTATAAATATTTGAAAAATAAAATTATTTATTTTATTATTTTATTTACGATTATGCCATTTTTGGGTTTTCTCACAGGAGGCTCACGCTGTCTAAAATTAAGTCGTGCCTAGGGTAAACCCGTCATTCTGAACACAACGGTGCCCTCATATTTCTGATCTAAGTTACCGTTTTAAGAGTTATTCCAAATTTTTAGGAAAACTGCTTACGTATGCTAATTTAAACTCAACCAAACTTTGACGGATCATTCCGGGCACTCCGGGCCTCGGAATCGCACGCATTTAGATTTCACGATCTCAAAATAATTCCATATAATTAAAAAAAATATACAGAATTTTTGAGACATTACATTCTCCCTACCTTAGGGCTTTACGTCCCCGAAAGCCACAACAAAGGCAAAACAAGCAAAAGGGGGTACTAAGAATGAATCTGAGCAACCTGCTCCCATGTGCTCTTCAGAGGTTCTCATGCTGCCAACACACACACACCAAAGGTATAGATTTCTCATGAAGTACTCTCTCCAATCGATTCTCAATATCTACTAGAACCTCCGAAAACATCGCCCCATCCTCGATGTCCAGCTCGCCGTGGTCGATGATGTGAGATGGGTCGTGCACGTATCTCCTCAGCTGGGAAACATGGAATACGTCGTGCACCTTATCCAACTATGGTGGAAGGGCTAGGTGATATGCCACATCACAAACTCTGCTAAGGACCTGAATGGGTCCGATGAACCCCAGAGATAACTTTCCACCCCGACCAAATCTCCGCAAACCTCGTCGAGGTGAGACCCATAGAAAGACATGGTCACCATCCTCGAACTCCAGAGGTCTCCGTATCTTGTTGGCATAAGACTTATGCCAACTCTGTGCAGTCTTCACTTACTAACAATTGAGACATCGTGATACAAACTCTGCCACTACTTCTTTCATCCCGGGCCATTACTACTGACGTCGGAGATCCTAATACATCTTCACCACACCAGGATGTACCGTCAGAGGGGACGTATGGGACTCCCTCAACACCTCCTCCTGTAGCGCTACTGGTACCATGGTACTTTCTCTGAAGAGGATGACGTGCTCCCCACCTTTATAAAATCCATCAGGTGGCTGCCCTAAGGACATCTGAACACATCGAGCCTCGCAGTTAGTGTCCCCATGCTGCACCTCCATGACTCGCTCAAGAAGTGAGGGAGTGACTGTCAGAGACTGAAAATAAGCTGCTTCATCTTGATCCACGTAGGATATATGTAAAGCGGCTTGCTACTCCGTTGCCTCACTCAGCAGCTGCAGAACAAACCTCCTACTAAGTGCATCTACTACCACATTTCCCTTACCATGAGTATAGACTATCTCAAAGTCATAGTCCTGGAGGAACTCTAGCCACTCCCATTGGGAACTTGAAAACTCAAAAATCCTACTGCCACCATGGTAAGGTTGGCTGACTCAAGAGTGATCGGATGCACCCTCTTATGCATGAGTTTAACCTGTGCTTCCTGGGTTTCCTTTTTCATTGACTAAGGAAAACCTCATCCCAACATTGTAGCTAAACCGAAACCTTTTTTCCTAATATATTAAATCTGAGTATGAATTGTGGATGTCTATTCATACCCAAACTAACGTTGTAAGGCCTCGATGCTTCCATCAAGAGGTTCCAACCAAAACTCTCACCTCAAGGGTTAGATCACACCGTCGACGTAAGTGTGATTATCGAGTCTCTTCCCAAAGGTATCTCCAGACGTGAGGGTCAAGTCAATGGTATAACCGGAAACTATAGGTCTTGGACATGATTTTTGGAAGGAAGGAATGATTGGTACCTATTTATATTGATACAGAAGCTAGTAGTAGACACAAATCATACCTCAAATCATTCCTAGAGCCCTTGACTCACATCCCTGACCGCATCCAGCTACTCCCTTCCCCTATCCTTCAGCCCCCAGAGCTTGGTGGGGTCTAAAAAATGGGTGGTGGTTGTAACATGTTGAAAAGTACACCAACTCATGCTGCTCTCCTAGCTCTGCTTCCACGTCTTGAGTACCAGGAATGATTGGTATGCCTTAATGAATACTCAGCTATCAACATGTCATCCCGCCGAAGCTATAGAATCTCTAGAGAACTCTCAGCCACCACCTCAAGCTAGTCATCATCCACCTGTTAATCGGGCTCACCTCAGAACCTGAGGGGTATCTGATGTCGAATCACGCGTAAGGCACTAAGCCTATATGTTTCCTCTACCGGTACTGCCAGTTGTAACTGCTGACCAATGGGCAGTGATATAGCTGACACACTACCCGAAGGTGCCATCTCAGGTAATGGTCCATGTACCGAAGCCTCATCACTATGTGGACCATCCTCATGGTCACTCACTGAAAAAGTCTTGTAGCTAAGATTACTATATGCTCTAATGGTGTCTCAACTAGGCAAAAAACTCTAGCAACCACCTCCAACAAGCCCTCAGTTGGGTGGGAATCCATCTCACCTCGAAAACTTGGAGGCCTTTGCTGTTGGAACTCGTGCAATCGGTCAGTTGGCGTGCACTATCCTCCAATGTGGCTGGTGGAAACTGCTACCCAACGGGTGGTGGTGCTACTGGTACACCACCCGAAGGTGCCAACATAGTAAGAGGGCCCTGCACTAGAGGCTCGTTGGTCGGTGGGCCGTCATCGTGTACTCCCTCGGGAATCCTAGCTGGATTTCTACGCAGTGGCATCCTGATAAGGAACAGGTTTGCCATGGTCATTTAGTTATACCTGGTGAGCTGACTCAAGAAAAAACAAGAAAACTTTTCAAAACACACATGCAATAAGTGTTTTCGTGCACTGAGTCAGAAATCAGAAGTCAGGTTCCTGGTGTATGGATACGTCGGCCGCCACACCAACACTAAATTCCCTAAACTGAAAACCAAACTCACTACACTTAAAACCATTTCTGTTAAAAAGATCAGAGTCCTATGTTCTATGGTAGAACCGACTCCTCTGATACCAATTTGTCACTACCCGTCCCCCAGGGCCTGTGCCGTGACTACCCCAATCCCACCTTCCATAGGCTAGGGCCTGACGACTAGCACCGAAGGCATATTCCCTAAAACTAGGAATACATTGCCTTTATAACCTGTAAGAACATGCAACCAAGCACAAAACAAGATACAACCTCAAGTAAACTGAATAGTAAATAGAGTGAGTGCAGTAAGTAAATGGGCCAGAATACAAGCCCAACTATAAAGTACAAGAAACTGAAAGTACAAGTAAATTGGAACAGATCCTATAAACACTCGCCAAGGATCCTACCTGAAGGGTAGGTACAAATCTCGATCAATCATCTCTGCAGTACGCCTCATCTAAGGTCCACCTTTGAGTGACCTCCAGTCCTGGTCGTCCTCAGTCAGCGTTGTCCGTCGTCTGCACCAAACACAACGAAGTGTGGGCATAGCCCGTGTAGGGGTGAGTATAACGATACTCAGTAGGGACGCAAAGACCCTTAAGGTATCACAAAATACACAAAGGATATACCAAAAGGCATGAAATAAATTGATAACACTACTTAGTTATATGCCCATACATATACCCAAGTTATCAAGTATACCCGTCTCATTCATGAGGAAACACAAGGTCCAACTCAAAAGCCCAAAACTCAACTGTTTCACAAAGGAAGGAACACCACGAAGGTAAGTGCCACATAGGTATGCCACATAGAAGAATACCACAAAGGTAATGACTCAACTCACACCAGGTATTTCTTAGGAACAATAGTAGAGATGATTAGACGTAACTACCGAATCATCTTACTCTGTTAAGAGGCAGACCCACAAAGGATCCCTAATCATCACCAGACCCACGGAGGATCATAGTACATCATTAGACCCACACGAGATTCTAGTACCTCATCAGTACATCGTCAGACCCACATAGGATCTCTAGGAGCTGACCCACAGAGGATTGCTTGGTGCTGACCCACACAGGATCACTCGGTGCTGACCCACACAGGATCACTCGGTGGTGACCCACACAGGATCGTTTGGCACTAACCCACACAGGATCGCTCGATGCTGACCCACACAGGATCGTTATTCATTCTTCACGTCATATCCAGCTACTGGGTTCCCGCACTAAGATTTCTCATCTCTGGGAGGGTTCGCTCCTCAAGAAATTAGTCGATACTCCAACTGCCACGAAGTCCCATGAAGAAGTATCCCAAAGGACCGCCATGTAATAAGGATCTCAATGAAATAGATGGTGGGTCAACCAGATGCTTGGTCTGTAAGCTATAGGAATTTTAGTGCTGAGGGCCCAGTTGAATTCAAGTACAATCCAACCCATCCAAACTCCAACTTTCTCCGAAATTCACATGGATCATCTCTAAAGAACCGCCTCTCCTCAAGGATTTCATCACCACAGACGGTTCATCATTTCGACAATGTATAAGGGAGATATGTAGAATACAAGATACCGCAATAATAATAATATTATTATTATTGGGACTTTTGTGGAACCAAGCCATGAACCAGAATTTAATATTCAACATTAGACTTAAATCGACCATCTTAATGACAGGATCACATCGTCGCTGACAGTAAGTCAATCAGAAGTCGCACGGAGGATTTATAAAGGGTTTAAGATTTAATAATAATAATATATTATTATTATTTGAGCATTTTGGGTACCAAATACGAAAACCCAAAAAATATGTCCAATATTGGACTCATAATTTCCATCTCAAAGTCAGGGTCGTACTTCCGCTGACGGTTCGTGAAACTGAGGTTGCACGAAGAAGATACATTCAAAATACAGTTTTTCCAATGAAAATAATAATAAAATTATTATATTATTATTATTTTTAATTTAACCATTTTATTTTTCCTTCAACTTCAAAGCTCATTCCACGCACAAAACCTTTAATCTCCCATGCGCTGTACACAACCCCCCAAATCAATCATCCTTTACCATTTATTTTTCCTTAAATTTTATTCCCTTCCTATTTATTTCTCTCTCCAATCTAATCTTTATTTCACGTTTTCTTCTCCCAATTAGCACCTCATCAAACCCAAATTTCCATCCACCGCAATCTGACTTCCTAATGGAATCCTAGAAAGATCACGAGGCCCTGCACCACCTGGATGTTGTCGCCACCTTCCGCCGACCGCACCTGCTACCTCCCGTGGCTGCTTCTCATGGCCCGCACCTGCTGTCTGCCTGGCCACCACGCCGCTAGGGAGACACTCCCCTTAGGCCTACCGCCATCCCGGCCTCCCACTCGCGCTGTCGTGAGCCACTTCGGCTGTCGTTTATCTGAACCGCCTCGTTGGATGCCTGCCGCAACCACGTCGAACTGTCGTCGTGTCGCCCCTTACACAGGACATTGCAGCTTCATTCTGTGCTCAAAAATTGTAATGATCGCATATTTGTGATCCTTGGGTCAAATGCTCTACGTCCATATGTTGCGCTCAACACAATATTGCGTTTCCAGCATGCTTAATTATTTGGCATTGATGAACACATGAAGAATAAAAAGAAAGAGGAGCATGGTTTATGTGCGGGATGATGGGCATGTTCGTTTGGCCATCGTCATCATGAATTTAGGATATGAAGAATCAATAAAACAAATTCAAACATATATAAAAACCCCTACCTTGATTTTCCATTAGAGGTGGCGTGAGGAATAAGACGAAGTCGATGAGATGATGACGTCGACATTCATTGCTCCCACAAGATGTTTCTGATCCGGGCTCAAGCGCCGTCCTCATTCTCTAATTCCAGAGGATTCTCTTCATTGTAGTGGATGTTATTCATTGAAGAATATCCTTCCAAGTTCTCCAGAGCTCTCCCTTTTTCCAACAATCCTCCAACCAAATGGTGAAGTGCCAAATAAGTTTATTAAATAAACTAATTGAGTTGGCACATCAATCGGAGGAAAACCAAGAGTTATATCCCATTAAAGGGGGAGTTCAAGGGTCAGGTGGTCCGCACCTTTGAATTTAAATTGGGGTTTTTTATTTCAGGTGGTCCCCACCACTAAACATCAAATTGGAGGTTTTAAAAATAAAATAAAATTTGTTCTTTATTTTATTTTTATTCTTTTATCTCTCCCACGAAATTCACAAAAACTAACTTTCACCCTCGACCTACTGCAGTCAAGGTGAAGGTCTCCTTAAGCGAATATCAGCACTGCGAGTTCAACGGTTCCCTCGGATTTCAATTCCAAGCACCAGTTCAAAAGTTATATAATGCCTCTCGTGCGTTTACTGAACGTACCCGAAAAAAGGTTCAAAAAATTATTAACAGTCACCCTCAACCGACGCCGGTCGAGGTTAGACTCTTCCCAAGTGAAACATGCCCCAAAGAACCCAATGGTACTCTCGGATTTCCAATCCGAGTTACCTTTTCAAAGTTATAAATTTTACAATAAAATAATTGTCACTTAATTATTTTCTTTACGACCAAAAACTAACTTTCACTAGGGGACCGCACTGGACAAAGTTAGTATCTTCTTAAATAAATAATTCCCTCATGAGTTCAGCGGTTGTCTCAGATTTTTCATCCGAATTACCATTTTTGAGTTATAATCATTTGAAAAATAAAATATTTTATTTAATTATTTTATTTACGATTTTTCCATTTTTGGGTTTTCTCACAGGTGTCGACTAAACTTAAGTTGCACCTAGGGTAAACCCACTATCCTGAACATAACGATGCCCTCATATTTCTAATCAGAGTTACCGTTTAAGAGTTATTCTACTTTTTTAGGAAAACTGCTTACGTAAGCTAATTTAAACTCAACCAAACTTCGACGGATCATTTCGGGCACTCCGGGCCTTTGAATCACGCATCGTCAGATTTTGCGGTCCCAAAATAATTCCATATAATTAAAAAAAATTATACAGAATTTCTAGGACATTACATATTGTGTCCATTTAGGCCAATTTAGGTCATTTAGACCAATTAGGCCAATTAGTCCAATTAGTCCAATTAGGCCAATTAGGCAATTTAGGCTATTTACACCAATTAGGTCATTTAGGCCAATTTAGGTCATTCAGGCCATTCCTGCCAATTATACTAATTAGACCATTTACACCACTTAGGAAAATTAGTCCATTTAGGACAATTAGACTAGTTAGGTCATTTAGGCCATTTAGGCCATTAAACCAATTTAGGTCATTTAGACCAATTATTCCAATTATGAAAATTTAGGACATTTAGGAAAATTAATCCATTTAGGCCAATTAGACCAATTAGTCCATTTACTCCATTTAGGCCAATTAAGCCATTTAGGCCATTTAGACCAATTAGGCCAATTTAGGCCATTTTGGCTAATTTTGTCCATTTAGCCCATTTATGTTGATTAGGAAAATTAGTCCATTTAGACTATTTAGACCGATTAATCTATTTAGGCCAATTATGCCAATTAGTTCATTTTGGTCATTTAGGCCAATTTTGGCCATTTAGGTCAATTAGTCCAATTAGGACATTTAGGCCAATTAATCCATTTAGGCAAATTTTGGCCATTTAGGCCATTTAGGTCAATTAATCCATTTAGGTCATTTAGGACTATTTGGGACATTTAGGCCAATTAGGCCAATTAGGCCAATTATGTCAATTAGGAAATTTAGGTCATTTAGGCCAATTAGTCAATTTAAGCCAATTAGGCCATTAGGTCAATTTCGACCATTTAGTTCATTCAGTCCATTTAGCCCAATTAGGTCATTGGACATTTAGGCCAATTTAGGCCATTTAGGCCATTTAGTTCATTTAGTCCAATTTGTCCAATTTGTCTAATTAGGCTAATTAGGTCATTTAGGCCAATTAGGCCATTTAGGTCACTTCAGACAATTATGCCATTTTGGCCAATTTAGTCCATTTAGAAAAATTTAGCTCATTTAGGAAAATTAGGCCAATTAGGCTGCCATGAACCAACCTGGGTCAACCCTAAACCAGTCACCCGACAGCTATACAACAATCTCTATACAGAAAGGCCTGACACTTTCTTTGACCTAGAGGAGTTTGAAGTTTCAAAACAATAGGCATCATTTCCACATTTAGACCCAACAAATCAACAAAATGATAAGAAATGAAATATGAGATTCACCTGTATCAAATAATGCTTGCATAGGGTAGAATTCAAAAGAATTGTACCTCTCACCATCGATGGTACAGGTTGGCCATTTACAATAACCCGCTCAACTCCAAATACCTGCTTACTCACCACACTTTTATCTTTATTCCCCAGCTGAAATTTCCCATGCTAAGGAGTCGTGGTATTCCTGGAATCATGATGACTAACTTTGTTCTGTTGATGAGGGGTATTCTACTGTCCTCGTCCCGTTGAGGGAAAAGACGACTGTGAACCTTGAGAAGTGTCCTGAACACCCGACCTTAGAGCATGGCGATAATAACACTAAAGATTCCTCGTCTGATTACAATTATGGAATGCTCTAGGTGGTGATGTACATTCTCGCTTCATGTGTCTTAGATCACCACATTGGAAATATCTAGACTTTCTCTTAGGCTTTATAGAAAGATTCACTGATCCTTCCATCAGATTCTGAGCCATACTCCCACCTTGGAAATAAGTGTCCCTCTTCCAATTGCTCCCCAAATTATAGTTTCCACCATTTCCTATAGGTATCACGATATCTACTCCACCGATAACCCCTAAGATTTCCCTTTCATCCATGGTTTCCCTATTGACCATATCTGCACAATCTGTTATATAGATTACATCAATCTTCAAAAAAAATCCTACCTCATCCCAGATTAAAAAATGTGCGTCTTCAAAGATTCACTAGCAGCAATATCAGGTGAAAACTAGACTAAATTCATTTATTTAGCAACATATTATATCAAAAAAAGGTTCTACTGCTTCAATCAAAATAAAACCATCGTTCTCTAAATTCTAAATGTGTGAGGATAGAATTATTTGTTGAAAAATTCCTTGAAATCCTCCCATGCCATACATTGGTCCACTTTAGCCTCAATCGCTAACTCCCAACACTAACATAGAATATATTACAACATCACTAACTTGACTTAGAACTCCATTATTGTTCCTAGGAAATCAAAGATTTGATTCATCCAATTTAGCCACGCCTCCACCCTTTCTGGTTTTGAATCACCCCAAAAGATGGGTATATTTTTCTTCTTAAACTGAACCAAATGGTCCACATTCCTTGGTTCATCTCTTTTATTCCCACTATCAAGAGATTCAAAAGCTTTCACTATGCTCTGTACCAGCTCCTAGTTCACCTGGGGCTCAGGTGTAACCACATTTTTAGTGGCTTCCTCTAGTTGGTTTCTACGATGCCTACCGGGTTCTGTTCTCTATTCACATGAGAAACACCATAAGTCTCACTGTAACATCCCAAGTAAATAAAGAATAATAAATTTGAATGTTTATTAATATTTTTTAATTAAACATTAATTTTACATTAAAGGGTATGCTATGTTCGATAGCGTACCCAATACGTAACATCAGGTTTCTTTGAAATCTTACGTTGCACACTAATAATATAATAATATTATTTTAAATGGTAGTTAATGCATAGCCATTGTATCGACAAGAATGAATATAACTAACTAAAATATGATTATACATGTTTTCTAAATGTTTTTACATTTATCCAATAAATTTTAGAGGTTTAAAATGTGAATGAATCTAATTTTAAGCATAATTTTCTTTTAAAGGTCGATTTACTGACTTTTAATGGTGAACCCTCTTTAAATCTAGTTTTTTTCACTCTTATATGTTTTATTTGACAAAATAAAATTATTCTTTAGAATCGGGACATCAAAATTTACTTTGGCTAAAATTTTGGTATTTTTCTGATAAAATTCATTTTTTTATGAATAATGAAATATACTGTATTTTAATTCAAAAGTGCCTTTTTATCTAATTTGATTATATGGTTATATTATCTTTTAAATTCGTTTTAAAGTGTAATTAGAATATATTTTTACTATTTAATCTAATGTTGTTCATTGGATGTAATTTCATTTTGAAATTGGATATAAACAAGTGTCAATCTTTTGATAGTTATTATTTCTTAAAAACACGCTATTTGTTTTGACAGCGGGAATTAATTTTAAATTAATTTCTGCCACTTCTGTGTTTTGAATTTGGAAAAAGGGATTCCATATTTGAAATCTGTAGGTAAAAATTTTGTAAATAGGTAACTTTTATTTTTTTACATTTTAAATATTTACGTCAGTAAATATTTTATTTACCATGATTAAAAGGAAAATATAGTAAATAAGGGTAAAATATAATATTATAATAATATTAAATTACCCTAAAATGTGTCATAGTCCTATTGGCTGATACATATCCGACCATGGGCATCCTTGAGTCGAATTTTTGACCCCATAGATCCACATGGGAGTAATAATGACACTTTATATTAATTAATTTAAAGTAAAGAAAAAAATGACATAAACAAATATTTTTTAGTGAATCAATTTTTACATGGGGTTATATAAGTTATATATTTGAATATAAATATTCATTTTAAAGCTAAAAATATTTCCTAAATCATGGTTTTTTTATAATTTTTGGACACCAAATAAATTAAATTATTTATGACACAATAATAATGCAATATTTACCTCATTAATAAATAATTTAAATAAATAATATTATAAATATTAAAACAAGATCCAAAACCTATCCAATTCGTATTGGATTATTTTATTTCGACCATGATTCATCTTAACTTCTTTTTTAATGATTAGTTGACCTTTTAAAACTGAAGATGAGTTTATAATAAAATAATCGTTTCAAACTTTCCTAAAGAGCCCCTCCTCTCCCTTATAAAAATAACTCACTTCTAAATCATTACTCACACTTCTAAAGCCTTTGCCTCATCCAATATCTACTCTAATAAGCTCCCAAGATCCCTTTATTCATCCTAGAATCCTTTACCTTAGGCATAAATCACTTCAAGAAACCCATTTGGTTCAAACTAAGGGGTGTTACTCAATTTAAAGGTAACGTCTTCTCTTAAGTTCTTTTGTTTTATTTTACTTCTACAACCCCATAAAATATTTTTATTCCTTTATTTTGTAACAAAACCAGTATCTTAAATATACTAGGATGTTTTTATGAGAAGGATTCAAACTACACTTACACACACCTCCATCTAATGGTTAAAGAACATACCGTTTCTATGGATGGAAAACTAACGCCTCGCGAAACGATGATTGTTCAATTAACTTATACCACCTCTCATGGTGGCCATTAAGATGGCACTGTGTTTATATATGATATATATTATGTTTATGTTTTCTTGATGCTTCTGTATTTTTCATTTATAGCAAAACTTTATGGTTTCCATAATAGGTAAACGCGATAATTTAATTTTAGGAAGTGCGGACTACCACCCCCTCAAAGTGATGTGACTCATTAATACCTTATGTAGGATGTATAAAGGATGGAGTTAATGATATTATATATGATATTATACTGTAATTATAATATACCTATGTATCATTATGTTTTAATTTTATTAAAATAAGAAATAGAAATGGAAGCAGCGTTCATGCGTACGTACGGCTTACTGTCTCCATGAACGGTGCATTTCATTTTCTTACCTCTAAATGTTATGTACTATTATAAATACATGTATACAATGGATATATATGACATATATGATATCTAAATCATGAATATAATTATGTATATAATGAACTTTTGACCACATTAACAACATGTAATTATAAGAAGTTCATTTTCGACTCAAGTACCAAATATCGAAAAAACAACCGTTATTAACATAAATGACTATGTAATATTTATAACATGGTAATAAGTGATGTAATAGGGATAATAAACTTGAAAAAGGTTCTTAATCAAGTAGAAATTAACTTTAGTTTATTATTCAGGATGTTAAATAACAAACGAGTCAAGTCGGACATGAGGTGAGGGACTTCGTCTCAATATCCTTTTATTGAGGAATATTTTGTTTTATTCTCAACTTTATTTTATATGGTGTATAAATACCTTTGAATTTTCATTTCATTCAAAGGGAATCTTTTCCAATGAGGCGTTTTACTAAATGACAAAAAAAGAATGTTTCTTTTTAACGTAAGCAGTGACAACGACCTTTTCCACCATCGCGAGTATTATTTGATCTTTGGCTTCCTTAACAAGCCATAATGTTTTTAAAAGGAAAATAAATTCCATATACTCTTTTTATGTATTTTGGTATTGAAAATGGTTTTTATAATGGATTTTTTATGTCAATATATTTAAATGATATATTGTGATTAAAATGTAGAAATGTTATCTTTTCTTTTTTTTTGTTTTATGTGTTATGAATGTGTTATGGTTCTAGGGCATTATTTATACATATGGGTGGTTCCGTGATAAACCTAGGGCGGAGATCCCGAGATAGCTCTCCAATGCATTGGGTAACATGACAGAGGTAAACGTGAATGTTTCTCCTAAGAGATTTAGAGAATATACTGTGATTGGTATTCTAAATGTAACTCCCTACATAGCTATGATAGCTACAATGTAAGTATGATATGGATTCCACAAGTTACCTTTATTATTTATGTTTTATATATGTTAATCATAAATCTTATGATTTCATGAGGTATTCTAAGGAGCTTATGTTATGTATGTAATGATGAACTAATGTTTTCATTCTTTGTTTTATAACCCTTACTGATCTTTTTATGCTCATCCCAAGTTTTGAAATGTTTTTCATAGGACTTAATGATGAATAGGGTCAAGGATGGGATCAAGGAAAATTTGTGCTGTCTAAAACATGGAACTTGACATGACTCTTTTTTTAAGAGTTTATTTTATGAAAAAAATGGAAACTGAGTAGAAGTGTCTACTTTGTAACTTTTTGAGATGTTAGTTAATAGTTATGGCCTAATTCTATAAAACTCTAAACCTGAAAAGATCCTCAATGTGAATTATTCATTTAATTCAAGATTATGTAATTTTATAAGCCCGGGTCCTTATAGTTGGTATCAAAGGTCTGTTTAGATAACTTTAGGAGTTATGGTATTGTTAAATTAATATCCATAAATTAATTTATGGTAATTTTGAAATGATATAGCATTTACATATTATCATGTTGCTCTGCCTAAGATATTTCTGTGTTCAGAATGGTTTTCTGCAGAGGAAACATGGCAGCTATGTTGGGACGACATCAGGAGGAAGACAACCTTCCAAATCAGCAACCTGATATGGTTGGGATCAGAATTGAACAGTCTGTTGTAGTGATGGCACAGTTGACTCGGGCTATAAATGGTGGTGGTATCCATGCACGAGATCAGCCAGATCAACCACAGAGGAACATGTCAATAGTAGAGTATTTCATGAGGCAACATCCCCCATCAT
The DNA here is from genome assembly GCA_963277665.1 of Viscum album. Taxonomy (NCBI): domain Eukaryota; kingdom Viridiplantae; phylum Streptophyta; class Magnoliopsida; order Santalales; family Viscaceae; genus Viscum; species Viscum album. The sequence goes on from OY728147.1 coordinate 607,978,143, forward strand.
TCAGAGGATCATCTGACCCTGTGCTAGCAGAAGGGTGGATTAAAGAACTGAATAAAATTTTTGATGTCATGGGGTGTTCAAAACACCAAAAGGTTAGCCTTGTTGTTTACCGTTTTGAAGGTGAAGTTGATCAGTGGTGGTTGATGGTGAAAAATAATAGGGATAATGAGGAGATTTATGCTCTTTATTGGGATGAATTCAAGGGTATTTTCCTTGAGAAATATTTTCCTAAGGTAGTTCGACTTAGGATGGAAAAAAAATTTCTAGAATTGAGGCAGGAGGATGAATCAGTGGTTACTTATGAAGAAAAATTCACTCAACTCGCAAGGTATGCTCTGAATTTCATACGAGATCTTGATAGTAAAATCAACCATTTTTATTTAGGCTTAAATCCAAAGTATCGAAGGGATTTAGCTTCTCGTGAGTTCAAAAGTTATGAAAAACTTGTTCATTGTGCGGAGAAGGTGGAAATGGAGTTTTCCGATGATCAGGTGTTCTTTGAAAAACAATTGAATAAGAGGTCGAGGTGGCAGACAAAAGAGAAGAACTCTTCAAAAAGGTATGATGGTAAGAAAATTAAGTTTATAGTTTGTGAAAATTGTGGTAAAAAGCATGATGGGGAATGTATTTTGAATTCTGGTAAGTGCTACCGATGTGGTAAAATGGGACATAAGGATCATAATTGCACTGAAAAAGATCAAGTTAATGGTAAGAAAAAATCTGATTTACAGTTAGTAAAATGTTTCAAGTGAAATGAAATGGGTCACTATGCAAATTAGTGTCCAACAAGGAACTCAACTGAGGGGAAGCATCCAAACTACAAGAAGAAAGGGGTGGTGAAATCCTTTGCAACTACTTCAGAAGATGTTGGGCTGTCAAATGAAGTAGTATCAGGTACACTTTTTGTTTTTTCATATTATGTCAAAGTGTTGTTTGATTCAGGGTTGAAACACTCTTTCATTTCTGATAATTTTTTTAGTAAATTGGGAATTCCATCTCAAGATATGAATCTTGAACTTATGGTAAAAATACATGGGGGAAACGTTGAGACAAAAAGAAATTATAAGAACCTTCCTATCCTTGTGTGCGGAAAGAATCTACCTGAAAACCTTATTGTTTTGCCTCTAGTAGAGTTTGATGTTATTTTGGGAATGGATTGTCTTTCTGTTTATCATACTAAGATTTACTGCAGAGCTAAAGAGGTTTCATTCCAGAAATATTTTTAGTTTATGTAGAAGAATGAACCCTTACTTTTGATAACATATCGGGAAGTTGAGAAACTAGTAAAAGATGGAAATGAATGTTACCTTGCACATATTATTTAAAATAAAGGAAGTGTTGAGATTAAGGATGTTCCAGTAGTAAATGAGTACCTTGATGTTTTTCCTGATGAGTTTCCTGATATTATACCTAACTGGGAAGTTGAATTTACTATTGAATTAGTTCCTTATGCTAAGCCAATTTTAAAACTCCCTTATCGAATGGATTAAATTAAACTTTTAGAGTTAAAGAAGCAATTGAAGGAGTTATTAGATAAAGGTTTCATTCGACCTAGCACATCACCATGGGGTTCTATTGTCTTATTTTTTTTAAAAAATATGGTTCAATGAGACTTTTCATTGATTATAGAGAATTTAATAACATAAATATTAAGAACATGTATCCTTTGCCTCATATTGATGATTTGTTTGATCAGCTCCAGGGAGCTCAGTATTTTTCAAAGATTGATCTGAGGTCGGGGTACCATTAGTTGAAAGTAAAGGAAGCATGCATTCCAAAGACCGCGTTTCATACTAGATATATCCATTATGAATTTGTAGTTATGCCTTTTGGGTTAACCAATGCACCTGTTGTATTCATGGACCTTATAAATAGAATTTTCTATGAGTTCTTGGATACATTTGTAGAAGTGTTCATTGATGATATTTTGATTTTTTCTAAAAGTAAATAGGAGCATGAATGTCATTTAAGGGTTGTCTTGCAAACCTTAAAAGAAAATAAACTGTATGGGAAATTCAGAAAGTGTGAGTTTTGGTTACAATAAATTTCATTCATGGGTCACATTGTTTAAAAAAATAGCATAAATGTTGATCCTGCTAAAACAAGTTGTTGAAGAATGGACAAGACCCACAAATATAACCGAGATCCATAGTTTTCTTGGTTTGGTAGGTTATTACCAGAGGTTTGTTAAGAATTTTGCACAGTTATCTAGTCTAATGACTAAATTAACTCAAAAAGGTGTTAAGTTCATCTGGACAAAATAATGCGATGATTGTTTTCAAGAATTGTAAAGAAGATTGGTGAATGCTCTAGTTTTGGCACTGCCTTCCAGAAATGGTGAGTTTGTTATCTACAGTGATGCTTCGTTGAAAGGACTTGGTTGTGTCATTATGCCAAATGATCAGGTAATTTCTTATGCTTCACGTTGGTTGAAACCTCATGAGTTAAATTACCCTACACTTGATTTGGAATTAGCTCCTGTTGTTTTTAATTTAAAAATTTGGAGGCATCATCTATATGGAGTAAAATGTGAAATATATACTGACCAAAAAATTTTAAAGTATATATTCACTCAGAAATAATTGATCATGATACATAGGAGATAGCTGGAATTAATCAAGGATTATGATTGTATGATCCATTACCATCCAGGAAAGGCAAATAAAGTGGCTTATTCTTTGAGTCGAAAAAGTAATGCTTCATTAACCATGATACGTTTGGAACGAGATCCTCTCATTTTTTATTTGTTGAACTTTGGAATAGAAGTTGTTGGTGCAGGAAATTATTTTATTTTGTTTCAGGTGTCAGTGAAATCATCTCTCTCAGACATAATTAATCAAGCGCGGAAGGAAGATAGTGAGTTGCGGAAAAATGTAGAGTTGGTTCAGAAGGGTAGGTTGCCTGAATTTAACATTGATAATGATTGTGTTTTGAGGTTTGGTAAAAGATTATGCGTGCCTTGTGATTCACAGTTGAAGAATGAGTTGTTATGTGAAGCTCATAGTTCACCGTTTTCAGTTCATCCTGGCAGTACTAAGATGTACAGAGATCTTCGGAAGTACTACTGGTGGGATGGAATGAAAAGGGATATTGCTGATTTTACAGTGAAGTGTTTGACTTGTCAGTAGGTTAAAGCAGAGTAGTAGTTACTGAAAGGGATGCTTCAGTATTTACTGGTGCCAAAGTGGAAATGGTAAAATATATCCATGGACTTCGTTGTGGGATTACCAAAGACATCTAGAGGTAATAATGCAATCTGGGTTATTATTGATCAATTGACTAAATATGATCATTTCCTTCCTATTAGAGACACTTTGTCTCTAGATCAACTTTCTCAGTTGTATGTTAAAGAGATAGTCAGGTTGCATGGTGTTCCCCTCTCCATTGTATCTGATCGTGATCCCAAGTTTACTTCTAACTTTTGGAAAGGCCTTCAGAAGTCGTTGGGTACTGAATTAAATTTTAGTAAAGCTTTTCATCCTCAATCAGATGGGCAGTCAGAACGAACAATTCATACCTTGGAGGATATGCTATGAGCTTGTTCACTGGATTACCAGGGAAGTTGGGACCAAAATATTTCTTTGGTTGAATTTTCATATAATAACAGTTTTCATTCCAGTATACAGATGGATCCATTTGAGGCATTATATGGAAAGCGCTGTTGAACTCCATCTTTTTGGGATGAATTAGGTGAAAGAAAGCTGATGGGACCAGAATTGGTAGAAGTGATGGTAGAAAAAGTTTAGTTGATTTAGAAGAACATGATAATAGCTTAGAGTAGGCAAAAGAGTTATGCAGATAACAGGAGGAAGGATCTATCTTTCGAGGTAGGTGATCATGTCTTTCTCAAAATTTCTCCATGGAAAAGTGTGATGCGTTTTGGTAAGAAGGGAAAGTTGAGTCCGAGGTTCATTGAACCTTATGAAATCCTAGAGAAAGTTGGAGTAGTTGCGTACAAAGTGTCTTTACCCCCAATTTTATCTCAGGTACATAATGTTTTTCATGTTTCAATGTTGAGAAAGTATATACCAGATCCATCTCATGTTTTGAGCCCAGAGATAGTTCAGTTGGAAGAGAATCTCTCTTATGAGGAACAACCAGTCCAGATTCTTGACTACAGAGAGCAAGTGTTGCAGAATAAGGTAATTTTTTAGGTAAAGGTTTTGTAAAAAAACCATATGGTTGAAGAGGCAACGTGGGAATCTGAAAATGTTATGAGAGATAAATACCCTCACTTATTTGATAAGTGAATAAACATTGTGAGGACACAATTCCCAAAAGGGGGGAAGGATGTAACATCCCAAGTAAATAAATAATAATAAATTTGAATGTTTATTAATATTTTAAAATTAAATATTAATTTTACTTTAATGGGGATGCAATGTTCGATAGCGTACCCAATACGCAACAACGAGTTTCTTTGAAATCTTACATTGCACACTAATAATATAATATTATTATTTTAAATGGTTGTAATGCCTAGCCATTATATTAGTGTGAGTGAATATAAATAACTACAACATGATTATACATGTTTTTTAAATGTTTTTACATTTATCCAATAAATTTTAGAGGCTTAAAATGTGAATGAATCTAATTTTAAGCATAATTTTTTTAAAAGGTCGATTTACCATCTTTTAATGGAAAACCCTCTTTAAATATAGTTTTAGTCACTCTTATATGTTCTATTTAAAAAAATAAAATTAATTTTTAGAATCGGAACATTAAAATTTACTTTGGATAAAATTTTGGTATTTTTCTGATAAAATTCATTTTTTTATGATTAATGAAATATGTTGTATTTTAATTCAAAATTGCCTTTTTATCTAATTTATTTATATGTTTAGATTATCTTTTTAATTGGTTTTAAAGTGTAAATTGAATATATTTTTACCATTTAATCTAATGTTGGTCATTGGATATAATTTCATTTTGAAATTAGATATAAAAAAGTGTCAATATTTTGATAGTTATTATTTCTTAAAAACACGCTATTTGTTTTGACAACGGGAATTAATTTTAAATTAATTTCTGCCACTTTTGTATTTTGAATTTGGAAAAACGGATTCCATATTTGGAATCAGTAGGTCTAAATTGTGTAAATAGGTAACTTTTATTTTTATACATTTTAAATATTTACTTCAGTAAATATTTTATTTACCATGATTAAAAGGTAAATATAGTAAATAAGGGTAAAATATAATATTATAATAATATTAAATTACACTAAAATGTGTCCTAATCCTATTTTCTAATACATATCCGACCATGGCCATCCTTGGGTCAAATTTGTGACCCCATGGAGCCACATGAGAGTAATAATGACACTTTATATTAATTAATTTAAAGTAAAGACAAAAATGACATAAAAAATATCTTTTAGTGAATCAATTTTTACATGGGGTTATATAAGTTATCTATTTGAATATAAATATTCATTTGAAATCTAAAAATATTTCCTACATCATAGTATTTTTTTATAATTTTTGGACACCAAATAAATTAAATTATTTATGACACAATAATAATGCAATATTTACCTCATTAATAAATGATTTAAATAAATAAGATTATAAATATTAAAGAACATATTGTTTCTATGGATGACAAACCAACGTCTCACGAAACGATGATTGTTCAATTAACTTCTACCGCCTCTCATGGTGGCCATTAAGATGACACTTTATTTATATATGATATATATTATGTTTATGTTTTCTTTATGCTTCTGTATTTTTCATTTATAGCAAACCTTTATGGTTTCCATAATTGGTAAATGCGATAATTTCATTTTAGGAAGTATGGACTACCACCCCCTCAAAGTGATGTGACTCATTAATTACTTATGTGGGATGTATAAAGGATGGAGTTAATGATATTATATATTATATTATAATGTAATTATAATATACCTATGTATCATTATGTTTTAATTCCATTAAAATAAGAAATAGAAATGGAAGGAGCGTTCATGCGTACGTACAGCTTACCATCTCCATGAACGGTGCATTTCATTTTTTTACCTCTAAATGTTATGTACTATTATAAATACATGTATATACTGAATATATATGACATATATGATATCTAAATCATGAATATCATTCTGGATATAATGAACTTTTGACCACATTAACAACATGTAATTATAAGAAGTTCATTTTCGACTCAAGTACCAAATATCGACAAAACAACTGTTATTAACATAAATGACTATGTAATATTTATAACATGATAATAAGTGATGTAAGAGGGATAATAAACTTGAAAAGGGTTCTAAATAAATCAGAAATTAACTTTAGTTTATTATTCAGGACATTAAAGGACGAACGGGTCAAGTCGGACATGAGGTAAGGGACTTCGTCTCAATCTTCTTTCATTGAGGCATATTTTGTTTTATTCTAAACTTTCTTATATATGGTGTATAAATACCTTTGAATTTTCATTTCATTCAAAGGGAATCTTTTCCTAGGAGGTGTTTTACTAAAAAACAAGAAAAGAATGTTTTATTTTAATGTAAGTGGTGACAACGACCTTTTCCGCCGCCACGAGTATTATTTGATCTTTGGATTTCTTAACAAGCCATAATGTTTTTAAAAGGAAAATAAATACCATATACTCTTTTTATGTATTTTGGTACTGAAAATGGTTTTGATAATGGATTTGTTATGTCAATATATTTAAATGATATACTGTGATTAAAATGTGGAAATGTTATCTTTCCTTTATTTTTGTTTTATGTGTTATGAATATGTTATGGTTCTTGGGAATTGTTTATGCATAGTGTGGTTCCATGATAAACCTAGGGCGGGTGAGCCTGAGATAGCTCTCCAATGCATTGGGTAACGTGACGGAGGTAAACGTGAATGTTTCTCCTAAGAGATTTAGAGAATATACTGTGATGGGTATTCCAAATGTAACTCCCTATATAGCTATGATAGCTACAATGTAAGTATGATTTGGATGCCACAAGTTACCTTTATGATTAATGTTTTCTATATGTTAATCATAAATCTTATGATTTCATGAGGCATGCTAAGGAGCTTATGTTATGTATGTAATGATGAACTAATGTTTTCATTCTTTGTTTTATAACCCTTACTAAGATTTTTATACTCATCTCAAGTTTTGAAATGTTTTTCACAGGACTTAAATATGAATAGGGTCAAGGATGGGATCAAGGAAAATTCATGCTGTCTAAAACATGGAACTTGACATGACTCTTTTTTTAAGAGTTTTTATTTTATGAAAAAATGGAAACTAAGTAGAAGTGTCTACTTTGTAACTTTTTGAGATATAATGTAATATTTATGGCCTAATTCTCTAAAACTCTAAACCTGAAAATATCCTCAATGTGAATTATTCAATTAATTCAAGATTATGTAATGTTATAAGGTTGGGTCCTTATACTCACTCTTTAGCAATGGAAGTCTTAACAATTTAAAATTATATCACATTTCAACTATCATAAACATGATTTGAAAAATCCAACATTTCCCATGTTCAATAATTTGTGAAAAAACATCCACCATGTTTTGAAAATCAACCCAATTTCAAAATACCAGAACCATTCTCTTTTCAAAATAACACATTTGAAAACACTTTCTAGATTTTTCAAAAATTAACAAATTAATATCACAACATAAATAATTACTCCAAATGAGATATTAAATCCTAGTGGGAAGTCATTTATACCATGAATGTCATGCTCTTCTCATTTTCTAAACCCACTACAATGATATTACACTCCTATAAGTGTGTCCAAAACACATACGTTCCCAACTACCTAGTAACTTAAAGTTCATCATAAAAAGGTTAGCTATATCTTTTTATGATATACATTTCAAGTCCCAACAATCATACTCCTTTATACTATCCCAACTTAATGAATAAACTGAGAATGAATTCCAACTCCAAGATCGACAATGGATGACAAAGTACCCAACAAACTGACACCACTTGTAACATCTCACCCCTCCTCATCGGCTTGAGTCTAGGTGGAGATTCTAGTTGGCCATAAGCGACATTCCCAAGGTTCCAAATGTTGGAAATAAATTCTGAGGGATTCATGAATAATTGGGGGATGATTTTACCTTTTACAAAATAAATAAACACAAGAAAACAAACCATTACCAATGTTAATATATGATGCATGATAACAATGTGATATAATTCAACAATTCCAACAGACCACCATAACCAAACAACATAACAAGAATCACAGTACCAAATTAGAAGACCTCGAAAACAAAAATCAAGTAATCCAAGAGAAATCTCCATAACTCCACACGAATCTCCATGATCCAACACCACAAGACATCCCAAGAATCACGATGAACCACTAAATAAATGAGATGCTTTACCTTTACCTATGTCTCAAAATACAACATCTACAAAAGCACCAAATTTCCAAAGTATGGGGTGAGTAATGAAAATCAGTAGGCTTTACCCAAATGAATTGCCACTAGGATATATAAAGTTAGAACATTTATATAAAACAATTTATATAAATCATTAATCAGTTCAATAATTTCCAAAAATCCAAACACATCCTTACCAAAACAGTTTACCCAAACAAACAAATTTTCAAGGAAAGAAATCAACAAGTCATTAACCATTTTTTCCATTCCATATTGGCATAAACCATTTCATTTCACATGACCCAATACATACACCTCATCACACACACAACCCAACACAACCACCCAATCTTGGTGTTAGAATTAACGATGTAACTTCACATCCAAACCCCATCCCCTTTTTATTGTGGTACTTCATGACCACATTCCAACCCTTTGATGGTGGTACTTCATGACCAATATCTATCCCATCCAACTCATGATTAACCACTTAATTAAATGACTATAAAATAAATATTTACCAAAATCATATCAACCAATATATTTTCCAAAACCATGCTACCCAACAATTTCCAAACCAAAACAACCTTTTAATCCAAAAAACATTTCCAACAATTATGCCAAAACCCATTTCACCCATTTATGCCAAACATAATTTCAATAAAACAAATTTTTTTATTGAAAACCATTTTCATAACCCATTTACATAAATCAAACCAAGAAACCTATTTTAAAATCATCATTTTAAAATCCAACAAAGAAGCATATTACACAACAACATCACATTTCCCCCAAAACCCATAAAACAACACTAAAGAGTTTCACACAAGATTTTCACATAAATTTCAAAACCAATTTCAATAAAAAAATTAATTTTAAATCAAATTCTTATAGTTCTAACATGATCAGTCAAGAGTGAGGCCACCTACCTCTAGGGTTTTGGAAAAAATGAACAACGAAACAAACACCCACCAAATCTGGGTAAAAACTCCAAAAATATGCCATAGATCCATTCCGATAACATCAACAAGGAAAAATATAACCATGATTAGAATTAAAAACCCTAGATCTATTTGAAATAGGATTAGATCTAAGAAACCATAAGATATATACAAGTATATTTAAAAAAAAACAAGAAAACTACCACAAAGGAGACTTACCAATGAATATCTACCTTCAAACCACCAAGAAAACCCTTTTAAATGATTAAAAAATGATGGGTATGGGTTCTATAGACTTGGAGAGAAGGAAATAATGAGCTAGGGTTGAAATGGGGCTCAAATGGAGTGTTTAGGGTTAAGAAAGAAGGAGGTCTATTTTTTAAAACCCACTTTTAAACAACAAAGGGTTAAGAAAACCATGCATTAACCGTGCACCTACTATTTCCTCAGGACGATTCCTCTCTTGGTTGGCCCACGTGGTTGTGCACTAACTATGAAGAATCCCATTGTCCCATGTTACATGACTAGAATGGGGAGGTCACACAATTTTTAAATCTATACACAAACCGTGCGCCTTCTCTCTGGCCGTTGTCACACGGTGCATGGTTTTCTGTAAGTGTCGCATGGTTTTCACTAACTGTGCTTAAAATTTTCACCCTTCTAAAATCCCCTAAAACCTTCTAAAAACCTTTCAAACTCTTCAAAAAAATTACCCAACCAATTTACATACAAAAAATTCATAAATAAATGGTTGCATATCTCAAACTGAGGGTGCTACAATATCTATTTCATGATTTATATGCAATAAGTACACACGATGGTTATCCTGGAGGGATGGTCTTAGATGCCAGGTGTCTGATGTTGAATCTCATGGTACCTGTGATGTGGTTGTTTCTATATGGAGATAAATAAATTTTTCTCCTCATATGATTCAAATGTTAACCTCTTATTAGTGAAATGATTTGAATTATAGGGAACAACATTGGTATAAACTTATAGTATGATTAGTATAATTCATTGATATTAAATGAAGTCGATACATTTGATTATCATGGTGTCCTGGTTAGTACACAATGAATTTAATTACATGTGTATTTTTGGTGTTACTACTTTGAACATATAATCAAATATATGTTGTGTTTTATATTTTAGGGGCCCTGTTAGTATTTACTTGTCTATTTTTATAATCACACCCTATATATGAACCTCAGTGGATATAGAGATATTATATTTGAGATAAAAATGAGGGAAAAGGACTAGTAACATAGATTAGATTCGGTGAACCTCGGTGGGGATGATTAAATGTTATCATGGTAGTGTTAGGGACATTTTAGCATTTTGAGATGATATTTGAAAATTTAAAATAATATGTGGTAATTTAAATTGGTTTAAGGAGAAAACAATCATCCTCACCAAATTCATCTCCTGAACAGTTATTATTGAATTTTGTTGCTTGAGATTCATCTCCCATATCTTCTATGTTTCTTGAACTATATGATGCTTGATAAAAATGTAATACAATTCAACAATACCAACATACCACCATAACCAAAAAAAATAACCAGAATGAGAGTACCAAAGTGGAAAACCTAAATGAAAAAACTCAAGGACTACAAGATAAATCTCCATAGCTCCACACCAAGATCCATGCTCCAACACCACAAGAACTACCAAGTATCACGATGAACCACTAAATAAATGAGATGCTTTACCTTTACCTGTGTCTCGGAATAAAACATCTATAAAAGCACCAAATTTCCAAAGTAGGGGGTGATTAATGAAAATCAGTAGGCTTCCCCAAATGAATTACCTACTCACACCACTAGGATAGAGAAAGTTAGCACATTTATATAAAACAATTTATATAAACATTAATCAGTTCAATAATTTCCAAAAATCCAAACACATCCTTACCAAAATAGTTTACCCAAACAAACACATTTTCAAGGAAAGAAATCAATAAGTCATTAACCATTTTTCTCATTCCATATTTACATAAACCATTTCATTTCACATGACCCAATACATACACCTCATCACACACATTACCCAACACAACCACCCAAGGTTGGTGTTACCATTGACAGTGTAACTTCACATCCAAACACCACCCCCTTTTTATTATGGTACTTAATGACCACATTCCAACCATTTTATGGTGGTACTTCATGCCCACTATATATCCCATCCAACTCATGATTAACCACTTAATCCAACAAACATAAAATCAAAATTTACCAAAATCATATCAACCAATATATTTTCTAAAACCATGCTACCCCACAATTTCCAAACCAAAACAACCTTTTAAGACAAACAACATTTCCAACAATTATGCCAAAACCCATTTCACCCATTTATGACAAAAATCATTTCAATAAGACAAAAATTTTATTGAAAACAATTATCATAACCCTTTCCATAAATCAAAACAAGCAATCGATTTTAAAATCATCATTTTAAAATCCAACAATGAAGAATATTACACAACAACATCACATTTCCCTCCAAACCCATAAAAAACACTAAAAAGGTTTCACACAATATTTTCAAATAAATTTCAAAACCAATTTCAAGAAAAACAATTAACTTTAAATCAAATTCTTCTAGTTATTACAAGAGGAGTGAAGAGTGATACCTGCCTTTAGGGTTTTGGAAAAAATGACCAACGACACAAACACTCATTAAATCTGGGTAAAAAATCCAAAAATATACCTTATATCCATTCCCCTAACATAAAAAAGGCCAAATATAACCATGATTGGAATTAAAAACCCTATATATATTTTCAACAGGATTATATCTAAGAAACCGGGAGAGAGAGACAAGTAGATCTAAGAAAAACCAAGAAAACTACCACAAAAAAGACTTACCAAGGAATATATAGATTTAAACCACCAATAAGACCCTTATAAATACTTACAAGATGATGGAGACAGGTTTTCTAGCCTTAGAGATAAGGAAATAATGAGTGAGGGTTGAAATGAGGCTCAAATGGGGTGTTTAGGGTTAAGAACGAATGAGGTCTATTTTTTAAAATCCACTTTTAAACTATGCACAGATAGGCAAACCGTGCATTAATCGTGCACCTTCCACTACCTCAAGAGGGTTCCTTGATTGGTTGGTCTACGTGCTTAGAAAAACTGTGCACCAACCATGAAAAATCCCACTATCCCATGTTGCATGAATTGACATGGGAGGTCACACGGTTTGGAAAACCATGCACTAACTGTGTGCCTTATCCCTAGCCCCTATCACATTTTTCATGGTTTCCTACAAGTGTGGCATGATTTTCGCTAAATGTGATTAAATTATTATCCCTTATAAAATCCCCCAAAACATTCCAAAAACATTTCAAACTCTTCAAAAAATTACCCAACCAATTTCCATACATAAAAGGAATAAATAAAGAGTTACATACCTAAAATAGGGGGTGCTAAAATATCAATTTCATGATTTAGATGAAATAAGTACATGTAATGGTTATCCCTAAGGGGTGGTCTTGAATTATAGGTGTTTGAGGTTGAATCTCATGGTACCTGTGATGTGGTTATTTCCAAAGGGAGATAAATAATTTTTTCTCCTCCTATGATTCAAATGTTGACCTCTTATTAGTGAAATTATTTGAATTCCAGTGAATAACAATGGTATAAACTTATGGTATGATTATTATAATTCACTGATTTTAAATGAATTTGATACATTTTATTATCATGGTGTCCTGGTTAGTAGAGAATGAATTTAATTACAGGTGTATTTTTAGTGTTACTACTTTGAAAATATACTCAAATATATGTTGTGTTGTATATTTTAGGGGGCCTATTAGTATTTACTCATCTATTTTTATAATCACACCCTACACATGAACCTCAATGGATATAGAGATCTTATATTTGATATACAAGTGGGGGAAAATTAACTAGTAACATAGATTTGAGTCGGTGCACCTTAGTGGGGATGAGTTGATGTTCTCATGGTAGTGCTAGGGACATTTTAGCATTTTGATATGAGATTTGAAATTTTGAATCAAGATGTGGTAATTTAAAATGTTTTAAGGAGAAAAATATCATCTTCACCAACTTAATCTCCTGAATAGTTATTATTAATTTTTTTCTTGACACTCATCCCCATATCTTTTATGTTGATTAAACTACTCTGAGCAACAGTCATCCAAAATGATCATTGGTACCCAGTATGGGATGACTAATGCTCAGAGTAGTTCAAGAAAAATAGGTTCATGTAAAAAAGATATGGATGATGAATCTCAAGTAACAAAATGAAATAATAACTGATTGGGAGATGAAGTTGACGAGGATGATATTTGTCTATAAAATTCACCTTTAGATGAATTTAGAGGATAATACCTATCATAGTGGAGTAATTGTTTTCTTAAATTCAATTATCCATTTCCATAAAAATGAATAAACACTAATCATTTGAAAAAAGATTATGGATATGGAGTTAATGGGTTTATAGAGTTTTCAATAGAGAATACATATGACCCTTCTCAAATCCTTTGTCTGTGTTTACATTGTTATTATTCAAGAAAAATTAAATGTTTGACTACTCATGAAGACAATGTCTTCTGAACATGATGATGTTAGAAATCCTAAGAAAGAAAAGGATATTGATTATGAAAATATATAATTATAATGGGATCAACAACATGTTTATGAAAAAAACAACAACAATTCAGAATCACATTGTTGAATAAAATTATCAAGGTAAGAAATCAGAATATAAAAATTTAGGTTGGTTGGAATCAACACGACCAACTTATTAATCCCAATAAGTCAATGTTAATTAGTTATTTTGGGGTCACAATGAGGATGAATGTGATGATTTATATTGATTCATGGCACCACATCTAACCAATAAAGAAGGAAACCCTTTGGAAATATATAACATTAATGTTACGATATACTTTCTCTATTTTACCGAAAAATTATATAATGAAATGCTGATTTATTTTTCATTATTCCTTGTAGAGTTAATTTATTTTAGAATATTTATAGAATAAAATTTTCATAATGACTGCTATAAAATCCCATAGAGGATTTTTGACTCTTCTTACAAAGTTACATCTTAGGGATGCTATGGGAAAAGTAAATTCCCACCCACAAATTAGTTATGAACACATTATAAAGTAGGAAATAGGGAATTCTTTCATCAATATTCACAATGAGAAATCTTTTCAGGTGCATTGGATTCAATAATATATTATTTTAAATCATTCATTTTATCCAATTTGATTACAAATTGTTAATTTATGAAATAAAAAAAGAGTGCTGAAAATAAAGAACATATATCAAAACCAATGTACCCCTATCGCAAAGTAATGATGGTGTACACTTCACTAGAGAAGAAATTGGTATGTATTTTAAATCAACAATAACAGTTTTATGTGATATGAAACAACATATGTTCCTTTGTTTATATTCATATTGATGAATCAAAATCTGAAGCCACTTCCACCCAATTCCATGTGCTATGGAAGGAGTCTCGCATAAATAATGAGGGTAAACTAGTTGATGAAAACACAAAAGTATTATGGGAAACATGTGTGAGTATGAAATAATAGTAATTTGTTATGATTTATAATAGTATTACATAAAAATATATACGTATATTAATATTTTTTTATACAGTTTAGACATAAGAATCGGCAGTGACCGTACAAAAAGAAAATATACTTTCAGTAGCTTTGATGCGGCCAGAACAGTATGGTCACATTAGAGGATTAGGTTTTGGAGTGTCTTCTTGAACATATTTCAAGAAGATAAAACCACATGAAGATACATATAATATGGTGATATGATTGCAGACACAAATAGACTCATTATAAGATATTATTGTCCGATCTAATTTGGAACACCAATGTATAATAAAGCATCAAAGAGAAACGACAATGGAACAAAGATATGCACATGAACCAAATAACCCCACTAGCTCTGAGACTGGGAATTCCCCCAACTGCATACCTTACCTGAGGTAATAATTTTTTTCATTACACTATCTCATAAATGTGAATCAAACAACTTCCAATAACTTTATATTACTAAAATTCTGTAGGGCATAGTTATATGTGATTTGTATCTGTCAAAACCCATGCACCGCCTTGTTTTGAGGGGTAAGGTGTATAATATCCTAGAAGAAAAGATACATCATAAAGTCCTAAAAAAATATCACATGGGACTAGGGATTGAGGTATCTCATGAGTAGACTTATGAGTTTCCTATTCCACTTGATGATCCATATATTACAACGGTCAATGATGCTATTAGAACTTTCATAGCATGCCCATCTAATCTTATAAAGATACATGGGGTATGTATTTAACAAATTTTTTCATATGAAAAACCTGTAATAGTTGATATTATATATTGATAAAGCGATGGGGAAATAGAAGGTCAGATCAAGACAGTCTAGTGAATTGACCAAGAAATCAAAACAACATTTCAGAAGCACCTTCTACCCTACAGTTCTAGAGAAATATTTATTTTCATTACAACTTCATATAGAGAACACATTTAGATATGAAAAAATGACTTACATTCCATATAAAAAATAAATATATGGAACTTTCATGATTGACGTAATTGGCCTTGAGACTATAAATGAGATTCTCAATCATGAATGGTTGGGAGTCCCAGTTGTGAATATATACATAAGGTACATTTTCATAATACGTCGATCCAAATAGTGATCTAATATGTTTATTAAAGTTAATAACTATTCATATTTTCTACAGGAATTTATATTACTACTATATAAAGTTAAAACCATGTGAAACATGATTTGGATTCATTAATCCTTGTATCATTTCTATGGAAAAGCTTATTTTGGATAATGAAGAAATTAAGAAGAAAAAAGATGAGTTACTCAAAGAATTTGAGAAAAAAATATCAAACGAAAGACTCTCTTTGATGCCTACAATGAAAATGTACAACTCTAAAATATAATCACAGAAAATATATTTTTAATTTTTTCATTACTTATTTTTTTTAGGCAGTACTGGATGTTGATCACAGTTAATCTAGATGCCCCAAATATTTATTTTTTGGATCCAATGCATGAATATACAACAAACTGGCCTCACATGATGTGTATTGTGAATTTTTAATACACTAAAATCAACATTTTATAGATAAAATTCAAATTATATGTTTCATTCTGTGTTTTAACAAGAATTTTTTTATAAGATAAAATCAACATCTTATATATTATTTTTGGTCCTTTTCACAAGGAGAAGTATAATGGAGTAAATAAATTTGTTTATAAGTGTTGACCTGCAAACAATAATATTATTGGGAAATGGTGGAGGTGGAGGAAGAGGAAAAGGTAGGGGCAGAGGCGGAGGCTGAGGTGGAGTGAGAGTTAGAGTTTGAGAATGAGGTGGAGGAGGAGGCATAGGTGGAGACTGAGGCAGAGGAGGAGACGAAGTGCTGGCTTACAAATAATAAAATTTTTGGGCAATGGAGTAGAATGAGAATCATACCATGGTTGTTTTTTAGTAAAATTATTGAAAAGTGCGTAAAACAATTGTAACTTAAGATAAGATCCATTGTTCAATTATTTCAGGTGGCTTCTTGAAAATATGTTTTTCACCACTTGTTTAAGTGATTTTATATAGAAATTTAAGTGGAGGATTTTTTTAGAAACAAAACAAACACTACTTATTTTTTCAAATAGATTATCATAGGATAAAATTTATATTAGAATATTCCAAGTACTATCAAATATTAATGAAGTGTGAAAGCGACCCCTCACCAAAAAAAAATTAAAAAAAAAGATGCATTTTCTTGCCCATAATTTCTCTACACTATAAAGAAAAGGTCTTAGTAGTGGAGCCAATAGTCACTTAAGAGTCATACAACATTAATCCAATCATCAAACATGTATATAATCTAAATCAAATATTTGAATAAATATATTTTTAATCAACCACAAAATCTAGAAGATGTATGAGAGAACTATTGGAGGACAACCAACATTGAGAGATCATGGTCATCAAGGTGGGATGGTGTCGAAGGAAACATGACATTAAATGAAAATAAACTACCTTATGAAGAAATCTCTGAAAATGAAAAACTCACTTCAAATGAAATCATAAAGTACCAAAAATACAAATGATGACCCCTTTGAAAAAGAAACTAGTATATTGATCCAAAAACTCTAAAAAAATAAACTCAAAATTTCAACGACCGAATCATGAATTTTTAGAAAATAACAATATATTGGTTTCACTTTGGTGGGTGGTGGAATCATTTTGGATATTCAATCATAAATTAGACACATGATATGATATAAAACATGATTGTGAAATCCATAAAAATAAAATTCATTAAGCACGTGCACATTCATTATGTAAAATTATCCATGTTCACAAGCTCATTAATAAAAAAATCATCATTATTCTAATTAAAAAAATACTTGAAAATAGGGATATTACAATTTTTATGAAAAAATAATTTTGATGTTATGTTAGAGTTTATAATCACTCAGAATATAGAAAAGGATATACTTATCTATAGCACAATGCAAGAAGAATTAATGGATTCCCTAGATTTCAGTGTCATTTGGATGCTATAAAGGGATACATTGATGTTTATTAATGTGAAAAAAGGGTAAAAAATTTATCATAGAGTTAAGTGTATTTTTAAAATACATAATGGGTCACACTGAATTTTTTTCCCTCAAAGAAGGTAAATGGTTTATCATGGAGTTTTTACTCTCTATGATTGTGAAAGGGTAAGATAGATTTTATTATATTCCATAAATAATCATATGTAAATATTTATTTTAGATCAATTAATTAATTTTGATAGGTTTGAACCAATGTTTAATTATTTCTATGAATACATTACTTCTTAAACAAGGACAATTCACTCTTGTACTATGATCACGCACTCAAAAGGTATTACTCGAATGATATGTTTTTAGTTTATAATTTATATTGTAGTTCAAAACACACATCCCATACTCAAAACTAAGAAAACATAATAATATTTTTTTGATACTTTAGTAAAATAATCTATATATCATTTGTGACATGTAGGAATTAACTACACCAGAATCTGATATATGATGTGTTCGGTATGACTCAAAGTGTCTACTATCAATTAAAAATTGAAATTATAGTTCAGAAAGTGTCACTCACTGAAAAATAAAAAAATATGCTCAGATTGTATTTATAATTTAGGAAAACTATTCATAATTCATTTTTGACATGTAGGAAATATTCTCACATCAAACCAACACATGATGTGATCTATATGAATCAAAGTGTGTATTTCCAGTTTAAAATGAAATTTTATTAAAAAACACAAGAGACGTACTCAAAATCAAGAAAACACATTTGGATTATTTTAATACATTATTAAAATGATCCATAAGTCATTTGGGACATGTAAGAATTATTCTCTCCTCAATCTGATGCATGGTGTGACTAGTAGGACTCCAAGTGTGTCTTTTTATTTAAAATTTACATTAATTTTACTAAAAAAGACAACTGACATACTCAAAAAGGATAAAAAACATTCATATTATTTTGATACTTTTGGAAAATTATCCATAAGTCATTTGGGATGTGTAAAAATCATCTTTACTATAATCTGTCACACAATGTAACCGGTATGACTCCAAGTGTGTCTTTTTATTTAAAATTGGCATTAATTTTAATAAAAAAGACAACTAACATACTAAAAACCAATAAAAAACATTCTCATTTTTTTGATACTTTAGGAAAACAATACATAATTCATTTGTGACATGTAGGAATCAGACTCACCCCAATCTGATACATAATGTACCCAATATGAATCAAAGTGTCCGTTATCAGTTTAAAATTAACATTTTAGTTAAAAAAGAGTCACTCACTAAAAACTAAGGAAACAATATTTTATTTTATTGATAATTTAGGAAATGATTCATAATTCATTTTTTAGGCATAGTAATCAGTCTCACATCAAACTCACACACGATGTGATCGGTATGACTCAAAGTGCGTGTTTTTAGTTTAAAATGACATTTTAGTCAAAACACAAGTGGTGTGATCAAAACAAAGGAACAAAATTTGTATTGTTTTGATACTTTAGTAAAAATATCCATAATTCATCTGAGATGTGTAGGAATCAACCTCACCTCAATCTGACACTTGATGCGACTGTTATGACTCCAAATGCGTCTTTTTATTTAAAATTGACATTAATTTTACTAAAAAGACAACTGACATACTCAAAACCAAAAGAATGCTTTAATATTGTTTTTATACTTTAGGAAAATGATCCATAATTCATTTTTGATGTGTATAAATCATCCTCACACTACTAGAAAAACAGGTATTTGCGACGGGGGCCCGTCGCAAATAGCCCGTTGCTGAAAACGCCGTCGCAACTACACTTATTTGCGACGGGCCCGTCGCTAAAGCCTTTTTTTGTGACGGTCATTCTCCCCGTCGCAAATAGTATTCCGTATTTTTGTAAAAAACTTTTAAAATAGTTTTTGCGACGGGTCCCGTCGCAAATACCGTTTGTGACGGGTCCCGTCGCAAATACCTTTTGCGACGGTACCGTCGCAAAAACGATTTAAAAAAAAAACTATTAATAATACTAGTATTTGCGACGGGCATCGTATCCCGTCGCAAATACTATTGATAGTATTTGCGACGGGACCCGTCACAAATACTATTTTTTAAAAAAAATAAAAAACTATTAATAATACTAGTATTTGCGACGGGTATAGTATCCCGTCGCAAATACTATAAAAAAAATAAAAAAAATAAATTATTAATAAATTATTTTAATTAATATAATAATAGAATTATAATTTACAAATGAAAATAATAAATTATTTTAATTACTATAATAATAGTAGAATTATAATTCAAAAATAAAAAATAATAGAATATTAATAAATGATTTAATTAATATAATAATATTACAATTATAATTCATAAATAAAAAAAATATTAATAAGTTATTTTAATTAATATAAAAATAATAGAATTATTTTACATTCAAATATTAAAATAATTCAAGTATTACAAAAAATATAATTAAATTATAATATTATAAAATTTTAATATATATATATAATTTTAATATATATATATAAAATTTAATATTATAAAATATAAATAATATTATTATTCATATTAATATTGTTATTTAAAAATATAATATTATTAATATTTTATAATGAGACAGAAACTACGAATAGAAAAAAAAATATTTTGATTTCACAAATTTTATAACAGAAATACAAACTCTAATCTGAAGGAGGGGGGGGGGGGAGGGGGGGAGGTGGAGGATCTGCAGATGGTGGTGGAGGAAACTCCATCCCTAAAGCATGAGTGAGTCGGCGCATGTACTCCATCTGCTCCTGATGCTGCTGCTGCCACCGACTCGCCTGCTCCTCGTACAGCTGCTGCTGGCGTCGACGCTCCTCCTCATGCTGCTGACGCATCTGCTCCTGCTCCTGTCGGAGACTCTCTATCTGTGCAGTCTGAGATCGCAACTGATCCTCATACTGTGTAGAAGAAGATGCACGAGCTCCTCTCGAGCTGGACGCCGACATCGCAGCACTGCCATAATAATCTCCGGGAGTCAGTCGAGAGCCGATACCAACTACCCGGCCCTTCTCGAAGGCATACTGGGTGGCCTGCATCCATGCCGCCTCATCAAACTGACGGGCAGTGGTCTGATCTGATGACTCGGCCTGACTCTCAGGCCGGGCCTATGCCGCTGCGGCCTCATATGACTCCTATAGTTGCAATTTAAAATTAAAATTGTGAATATATTATATGCAGTTAATTTTTAAACTTGAAAACAAATAATACTGACCACGATGTGATGCTGACGATCACCTCTGAGCTCCCCAGTAGCAGGATCACTATACATCCTCCGATATACGTCGTACTCTGTAATATCGGGGTGCTCGACAGCCTATAAGAATAAAAAATAAACTGTTAATATTTATAGTTATATAAAATATTTATAAATAATGTACGTACCAGATGCTGTCTATGAGTACTGAAAGAACGACTCCCATCTCGATGAGTCACCTCCTGTCTCCCCCGATTCTGCCTCCCCACCGATGATCTCCTCTGAAAGGCACCACTCAACCAGTGCGCACATAATCCATCCCATACATGGGATGAAATATACTCTGGTCGGTGTGCTCTACATGACTCCTCAAAATCTGACACTCCTGCTTTCTTCATCGCATCTTTTCTTAAATTGTGCAAAAACTGACGAAGACGATCACGCATGGCCACCTCCCATGCCTCGTGGATGGCGTCACGCATGGTATCCTCGATCGGATACCATAAACCCTACAAATAAATCAAAATATCAAGTTAGAAATTAAATAATTTTCAAAATAAAAATTATTTATTTACGTACGTACCAACCAATGGCCGAACATGGCCTGCTGCACATCAATGGGAATCTGCTCCCATGTGGTCCACGGCTGAGAGAAATAGTTGCGCAAAATAGCGCTGCCCTGTCCGACTGCTATATGCGGAAAACTGAAAAAATAATAAACATTTATTATGTGAATAGATTAATGAAATCTTAGTCAAATCCACAGGTTATCACACAGGTTATCACACCTCCGTGTGCGTGGATCAAACCCAAGACGTGGACGTCGCTCGGGGATGGGGTCAGGAATCATCAATCGTGCAAGACCGCGCCCCCTCTGCGTACTCCCTGGAGCGCCTGCAGGTTGAGGGTCATCTGTCAGCAACTCATCCGCATCAAAAGTCAGGTCAGCATCCGCCAACGCACGAAATGTGGCGTCGTCCATCTGAAACAGAAAATGTTAATGTTAGCAAATAATTGATAATTACTATTATATATACATATATACATATTATGATTGTATATAAATACCATGGAATGCTATCAGTGTTCATCTTCATCATCATCTTCATATATGTCAATGTCATCTTCATATTCCTCCTCAACATCATCGATATCCATTCGAGTTACAGTTGCTTCATCTCTTACCGTTTCAAATTCATATGTGACATCATTAACATCATCGTCATCACCGACTCTTAAATGTGGGGTGTCGTCATCGATACTCATGTCTCTTTGTAAAAAAGATTGATTTTGAGTACTCTCTTGAAAAACTTCAATTCTTTGCACATCGGTGAAAGCACATTCACTTTGACTAAACTGATTGTCTCGAATTTTGATTTTTATTACACTCCACCAATCAGTCAAGTCTCTTGATGTTGCACATTACTTTGCATAATAAACTTGATATGCCTGTTGAGCCAATAAGAATGGTTCATTTACTGCGAGAACACTTTTACATTTAATATCGATGATTCCATGAGTCGGATGAACACGCACGCCTCTCTCTGTATCCAACCACCGACATTTGAACATGGTTATGTAATGTCGTCCAAGATAACAGAGTTCAATGATTTCATCAAGTATGCCATAAAAGTCAACTTCATTTTCTCGATGATGAGATCCTCTCAAGCTAACTCCACTGTTCATTGTTTTTTTCGATTCCCCATATGCATGTGTGTGGAATCGAAATCCATTCACCACATTTGCATTATAAGTTTTAACAAGTTTAGAAGGTGGGTTACTCAATACACACAGCCGTTTGTTAATTTTATCAGCATGTCGAGACACCTGAAAATTTGTGAAATAATTATCAATGTAGTAAACTATACATTGAATGAGTTGCTAAAAGATAAAGAATTCATGTTACCAGTTTTTGAAACCACTGAGAGAAATTTTTCAGTCGACGTTCTTCGAGAGCAGCTGCTGTAATTTGTGGAATTTGTTTCTTGATATGATTATCATACAACCTATAAAAACCAAAGTTATTTACTGTAACATAAATGATAGAATAAGTGATATAAACACTTACAGTACAACTGATGTCATCTCTTCACAGTTGAGCAGAACATACGTATGAGCTCTATGATGTTTATCATCTGAAAGCCAGCGTTCAGAAACTCCACCAAAACCAAGCTCTGACTGGTTGAAAACAGATAATTGATTGTCGATTTCATCAATATTCCTCTCATTCCGTCCCATTCGGTTGTGTTTTGAAGGATACTCAGATTCAAAATAATGGGAGCAGAAAAAAGATATTTCCTCTTGCAAATAAGCTTCTGCAATAGATCCTTCAACAGATGCTTTGTTGCGTACTTTTCTTTTCAATTTTTGCATGCATCTTTCAAATGGGTACATCCATCGAAACTGTACCGGACCTCCACATTTGGCTTCATATGGCAAATGTAACATCAAATGTTCCATTGAGTCGAAGAAAGACGGCGGAAATATTTTTTCCAGTTTACATATAATTACAACAACATCTTTTTCAAGTTTTCCTAGAGCATCATAATCTGCCGTAGCCGCACAAATTTCCTGAAAAAAATGAGACATGTCTGTTATGGAATCCCAAATCACAGAATTCAACAGACCTCTTAATCCAATGGGTAGAAGTCTCTCTATTATAACATGACAATCATGACTTTTTAATCCAGTAATATGACCATTCTTTACACATCTACCCAAATTGGAAGCACAGCCATCTGGAAGTCTCAAATCTGCAATCCACTGACAAAATAATAAACGGTTTTCTTTAGACAGTGTATAAGCTGCTTTTGGTTTCAGTAACCTTTCTGTTCTGACATTCTCAAATAGTTCCAATTCTGGACGCCTGCAAATTTGGGCAAGATCTAAACGTGCATTTACATTGTCTTTGCTCTTTCCTGGCGTATCCAAAACTGTATGAAACAAATTATCAAAACAGTTCTTCTCAATATGCATGACATCTAACATGTGTCGGACCAACAAATCAGACCAATATGGAAAATCCCAAAATATGCTACGTTTAATCCAATTGTGTTCTTTCCCAAAACCAGAAATTTTCTGTTGGTTTATTGTGGGACCAAAAGTGATGGGAGGTAATGAAAATACAACTGATTTTAACTCCGAACCTGATAGCATTTTTGGAGGTCCATCCCTTTCAGCTGTTCCTTTTCTGAAATAAGATCTGTTTCTGCCAAAAGGATGATCAGCTGGAAGAAATCTGCGATGACAGTCAAAATAACAAGGTTTCTTTCCATGAATGAGCATAAATGCTTTGTTCTCTCCCATACAGTAAGGACATGATTTCTGACCATGTGTACTCCAGCCAGATAACATCCCATAAGCCGGGAATTCACTTATTGTCCACATCAATGCTGCTCTCAGTATGAAATTCTGTTTCGTTGCAACATCATATGTACTGACACCAGTACTCCACAATAAATTTAATTCATCAATCAATGGCTTCAAATAAACATCAATATTTTTCTTCGGATGTCCTGGAATTAGTAAAGTCAAAAAGATATATGGCTCCTTCATCAACATCCATGGAGGTAAATTGTACGGAGTTAAAAAAACAGGCCAACATGAATATTGACTACCATAAGATCCAAACGGATAGAAACCATCAGTGGAAAGGCCCAGTCGAACATTTCTAGCTTCTAAAGCAAAGGATGGATGCACTCTATCAAAATGTTTCCATGAATCACCATCGGCTGGATGATTCAAGCTTTTATCGGTTGAAATATTCTCTTTATGTCATGACATCATTGTCGCTGTATTCTTAGACATGAATAAACGCTGAAGTCGGGATGTAAGCGGAAAATATCTCAACTGTTTTACAAGAATCAAACCAGACTTCCTGTGTTGTCCTTCTTTATATCTCAGTTGCCCACATGTGGGACAACTATCCAACGACTCATTTTCCCCAGAATATAAAATGCAGTCATTTGAACATGCATGAATCTTCTGACAAGTAAGTCCCAAATTTCGAACCAACCTCTTACTTTCATAGTAATTTGCAGGTAAAACATTTCCTTCGGGTAACAGTGTTTTCAGCAAAGAAAATATCTGGTCAAAACAGGTGTTTGACATTCCGTTATCTGATTTGATAGCCATAAATTTTGCAACTGCTTCTAATTTTCTCATCTTGCAGCCAGGATATAATGCATCCTCAGCAGACTTCAACAACTCATAAAATTCAGACGGTCCCAACTCAGGATTTGAAGCTATATCAGCCGGAGTTTCTGTATGTTGAACAGATGAACCTGCAACATCATGTACTAAATCTTGAAACTGGGATGGATCCGGAATCAAGTTGGTATCACCTGCTCTGGAACTGCGTTCACCGTGTTGATACCAAAAAACATAATCTGCTTGAAAACCAAAACGCAAGAGATGTTCCCCCACTTTGTCAAACGTGTCAAACGTTCTCAATGCACATTTTCTACAAGGGCATTTTATCTTTCCTTCTGAAACAAATTCTGGATTTGATGCCGCAAATGATAAAAAAATCTCCACACCCTCTATATATACTGGATTTAAACCAGAACCATTTGGATTTCTACGTTGATTTATCCATATGCGGTCATCTAATAATGACTGTTGACGACCTCGTTGTTCCATATTTTTCTATAAAATATAAAAGCATTACTGGTTTTGAATAATTTGTTAGAAAAAACACAAGCAAGGATTGAATATATTGAGAATAAAGCAAAACCTGTTACAAATATTGATAATTTTAATATTATATTGATTTTTTATTTTTTTTAATAATACTAATATAATTTTTTTCATAAATATTAATTATATAATAATAACATCATTACATTATTAGTATATTTTATTATTAATATTAAAATAATATAATTTTCTATATTATATACAATTCTCCTTTCATCTGTGTGTTTCACATTTTGTCTCCACATGTAATATTGGCATTCACTTTCACCTCTCCATTGGCGAGTAGGTTGATAATTTTGAAAAAGAATGCCAATATTACATGTGGAGACAGAAAAAACACAGAAGAAAAGAGAATTGTATATAATATAGAAAATTATATTATTTTAATATTAATAATAAAATATAGAAATAATGTAATAAGGTAATTATTCCTAATTATTGGTAATTATTTCAAATTATTGGTAATTATTCCAAATTATTGGTAATTATTCCAAATTATTGGTAATTATTCCAAATTATTGGTAGTTATTCCTAATTATTGGTAGTTATTCCTAATTATTGGTAAATATTGGTAATTATTGGAAAATATTGGTAATTATTGGAAAATATTGGTAATTATTGGTAATTATTGGAAAATATTGGTAATTATTGGTAATTATTGGAAAATATTGGAAAATATTGGTAATTATTGGTAATTATTGGTGATTATTGGTAATTAATGGTAATTATTGGTAATTAATACTAATTATTGGTAATTAATACTAATTATTGGTAATTAATACTAATTATTGGTAATTAATACTAATTATTGGTAATTAATAATAATTATTACTAATTATTCCTAATTATTACTAATTATTCCTAATTATTACTAATTATTACTAATTATTGTTAATTATTCCTAATTATTACTAATTATTGTTAATTATTACTAATTATTACTAATTATTAGTAATTATTTCTAATTATTACTAATTATTAGTAATTATTGCTAATTATTAGTAATTATTAGTAATTATTGCTAATTATTAGTAATTATTGCTAATTATTACTAATTATTGCTAATTATTACTAATTATTACTAATTATTACTAATTATTACTAATTATTACTAATTATTACTAATTATTGATAATTATTAGTAATTATTGATAATTATTAGTAATTATTGATAATTATTAGTAATTATTGATAATTATTGGTAATTATTACTAATTATTGGTAATTATTACTAATTATTCGTAATTATTACTAATTATTCGTAATTATTACTAATTATTCGTAATTATTACTAATTATTCGTAATTATTACTAATTATTCGTAATTATTACTAATTATTCCTAATTATTACTAATTATTGGTAATTATTGGCAATTATTGTTAATTATTGGCAATTATTGGTAATTATTGGCAATTATTGTTAATTATTACTAAATATTGGTAATTATTGGTAATTATTAATAATTATTGTTAATTATTACTAATTATTGTTAATTATTGGTAATTATTACTAATTATTGTTAATTATTCCTAATTATTACTAATTATTGGTAATTAATACTAATTATTGGTAATTAATACTAATTATAGGTAATTATTACTAATTATTGGTAATTATTACTAATTATTGAGAATTTTTCCTAATTTTTCCTAATTTTTCTTAATTTTTTCTAATTTTTCCTAATTTTAGGTATTTATTACTAATTATTACTAATTATTGCAAATTATTGGTAATTATTGGTAATTATTGGTAATTATTGTTAATTATTGTTAATTATTGCTAATTATTGGTAATTATTGGTAATTATTGGTAATTATTGGTAATTATTGGTAATTATTGGTAATTATTGGTAATTATTGGTAATTATTGGTAATTATTGGTAATTATTGGTAATTATTACTAATTATAAATAATTATAAATAATTATAAATAATTATAAATAATTATTACTAATTATTACTAATTATTACTAATTATTAATAATTATTACTAATTATTCCTAATTATTACTAATTATTCCTAATTATTCCTAATTATTCCTAATTATTCCTAATTATTCCTAATTATTCCTAATTATTCCTAATTATTCCTAATTATTCCTAATTATTCCTAATTATTGGTAATTATTGGTAATTATTGGTAATTATTGGTAATTATTACAAATTATTCTTAATTATTGATAATTATTGATAA
The DNA here is from genome assembly GCA_963277665.1 of Viscum album. Classification (NCBI taxonomy): domain Eukaryota; kingdom Viridiplantae; phylum Streptophyta; class Magnoliopsida; order Santalales; family Viscaceae; genus Viscum; species Viscum album. Next base: position 608,006,162 of record OY728147.1, read on the forward strand.
TTGTTCCTAATTATTACTAATTATTCTTAATTATTGATAATTGTTCCTAATTATTCCTAATTATTACTAATTATTACTAATTATTACTAATTATTGATAATTATTGATAATTATTCCTAATTATTCCTAATTATTCTTAATTATTGATAATTATTGATAATTGTTCCTAATTATTCCTAATTATTACTAATTATTACTAATTATTGATAATTATTGATAATTATTCCTAATTATTCCTAATTATTCCTAATTATTCCTAATTATTCCTAATTATTCCTAATTATTCCTAATTATTCCTAATTATTCCTAATTATTCCTAATTACTCCTAATTACTCCTAAGTATTCCTAATTATTCCTAATTATTCCTAATTATTCCTAATTATTGGTAATTATTGGCAATTATTGGTAATTATTACTAATTATTACTAATTATTGGTAATTATTGGTAATTATTACTAATTATTACTAATTATTGTTAATTATTGGTAATTATTCCAAATTATACATAATTATTACTACTTATTGGTAATTATTACTACTTATTGGTAATTATTACTAATTATTACTAATTATTGGTAATTATTACTAATTATTACTAAATATTCTTAATTATTGATAATTATTGATAATTGTTCCTAATTATTAGTAATTAAAAGAATAATTACCAATAATTAGGAATAATTACCAATAATTACAAATAATAACATTATTAGTATATTTTATTATTAATATTAAAATAATATAATTTTCTGATTTATATACAATTCTCCTTTCATCTGTGCGTTTTCTATTTCCACATACAAATAATACATGTGAAGACAGTAAACACACAGATGAAAAGAGAATTGTATATATATATAAAATTATATTATTTTAATATTAATAATAAAATATACTAATAATGTAATAATGTTGTTATTCCTAATTATTGGTATTTATTACTAATTATTAATATTTATTCTTAATTATTAAAAATTATTACTAATTATTCCTAATTACCATTAACTATGAACAATACTAATAATTTAAATTTATTAAGTAAGAAAACAATATAAACATAATTAAATTACAACTAATTAAGAATAATTGAAACTAATAAAAAATTAAAAATAAATATTAAATTAAAATGAACATAAATACCTTGAAAATTGATCTGCTCTGATCGTTCTTCAAAACTTTAATATCAGCTCCGAAAAAAAAATTAAACTGAAGAAAAACTCAACTTTAGAAACAAAAGTTTGAGAGCAGGAGAAGATAGAGAATGAGAATGATTTGAAAAAAACGGATGGGGGTATTTATAGGTTAGATTAGTTGCGACGAGCCCATTTGCGACGGGTATCCCGTCGCAAAAACTAGTATTTGCGACGGGTACCGTCGCAAATACCTTAGCCCGCATTTATTACGGTCAACATGTAAATAGTTATTTGCGATGGGACCCGTCGCAAATAACATACTATTAGCGACGGGAAAATATTCTCGTCGCAAATACCTTTTACCGCCGCCGGTTATTTGCGACGGGAATATTTTCCCGTCGCAAATAGTTTTCCCGCGATTTGGCGTGCATCGCGGGAAAACTATTTGCGACGGGGAAAGCAATCCCGTCGCAAAAGCCCATTTATTTGCGACAGGTAACTACCCCCGTCGCAAATAAGTTTTTAACGGGACTATTTGCGACGGGATTTATTCCCGTCGCAAATAACCCGTCGCAAATACCCATTTTTCCCGTAGTGTCACCTCATTCTAATACAAGATGTTCCCGATATGACTCAAAGTGTCCATTATTAGTTTAAAATTGACATTTTAGTACAAAAAAGTGTCACTCACTAAAAACCAAGCAAACATTATTAGACTATCTTGATAATTTAGGAAAAAAATTCATATTTCACTCTTGATGTGCAAGAATTAGGCTCACGTTAAACCTTTATATGATGTGACCAGTATGACTCAAAGTGTGTGTTCCCAATTTAAAATGAAATTTTGGTAAAAAACAAAGTGGCGTACTAAAAACTAAGTAAAAACATTTACATTTTTTGATACTTTAGGAAAATTATTGATAATTCATTTGGGATGTTTAGGAATTAGTTGTACATCAATCCAATGCACAGTGTGACCAGTATGATTCCAAGTGCGTCTTTTATATTTAAAATTGACATTAATTTTACTAAAAAAAGACAACTAACATACTCAAAACTGATAAAACGAATTCATATTGTTTTTATAATTTAGAAAAATGATCCATAAATCATTTTTTATGTGTAGTAAATTGTCTCACCACAATATGATACATGATGTTCCTGATATGGATCAAAGTGTCTGTTATCAGTTTAAAATTGCCATTTTAGTACAAAAAAGTGTCACTTCCTTAAAACCAAGAAAACATGATCATATTGTCTTGATAATTTAGGAAAATTATTCATAATTTATATATGATTTGTAAGAATTAGTCTCATATCAAACCCACACACAATGTTACCAGTTTGACTCAAAGTGTGTGTTTCTAGTTCAAAATGACATTTTAGTAAAAAAACAAGTGGCATACTAAAAAATTGATGAAAAACATTCATATTGTTTTAATAATTTAGTAAAATGATACATAAGTCATTTGGGATGTTTAGGAATTAGCCTCACCTCAATCTGACACACGGTGTGACTGATATGACTCCAAGTGCATCTTTTTATTTAAAATTGACATCAATTTTACCAAAAAGAACAACTGGCATACTCAAAACCAAGAAACACATTTATTTTTATTTTTATAATTTATGAAAAAGATTAATAAGTCATTTTTGATGTGTAGTAATCATCCTCACCTCAATCCGATACACGATGTGCTCAGTATGACTCAAAGCGTCTGTTATCAATTTAAAATTGACATTTTAGTTCAAAAAGCGTCACTCACTAAAAATAAAGAAAACACACTTAGATTATCTTGATAATTTAGGAAAATGATTCATAATTCATTTTTTATGCATAGGAATTAGTCTCACATAAAATCCACACACTATGTGATTAGGCCGATTAGGCCCCAAGGCCCCTTAGGCCCATTAGGCCTATTATGCCACATAAGCCCATTTTCCCATTTTTCCACTTAGGCCCATTAGGGACATTAGTCCCATTAGTACCATTAATACCATTAGGCCCATTAGGCCCATAAGGCCACTTAGGCCCATTGGTCCCCTTAGGCCCATTCTACCCGTTAAGCCCATTCGACCACTTAGGCCCATTAGGCCCATTAGGCCCATTGGTCCCATTAGGACCATTAGGCTCATTAGGCCCATTCAGACCATTAGGCCCATATGGCCTCTTAGGCTCATTGGGACCATTAGGCCCATTAGGTCCATTCGGCCCATTAGGCCCATTCATACAATTTGGCGCATTAGGCCCATTCAACCACTTAGTCCCACTAGGCCCATTAGTCAACTTAGTACCATTATCCCACTTACGCCCATTAGGCCCATCAGGTGAATTAGGCACATTAGGCCCATTATGACCATTTGGCCACTTAGGCCCACTAGGCCCATTAGGCCACTTAGGCACATTAGGCCACTTCAGACCACTAGGCCAATTAGGCCACTTAGGCCCATTATGCCACTTACGCCCAATAGAACCATTAGTCAAATTAGGTGCATTAGGCACATTAGGCCCATTCATCCACTTAAGCCCACTAGGCCCATTAGGCCACTTAGACCCATTAGGGCACTTAATCCGATTAGGCCCATTAGGCCACCTACGCTCATTAGGCCCATTAGGCCACTTAATCTCATTCGTCCACTTAGTCCCATTAGGTCCATTAACCCCATTAGGCCAATTTGGCCCATTAGGCCACTTAATCTCATTCGTCCACTTAGTCCCATTAGGTCCATTAACCCCATTAGGCCAATTTGGCCCATTAGGCCTATTCAACCACTTAGGCCCATCAGTCCTGATCAGACACTTAGGCCCATAAGGACCATTAGTTCCATTCGATCGATTAGGCCACTTAGGCCACTTAGATCCATTAGTTTCATTAGGGCCATCAGGAAACTTAGGCCCATTATGACCATTCAGTCGATTAGGCCGATTAGGGAACCTAGACCCATAAGGCCCATTAGGCCCATTAGTCCTCTTAGGCACATTAGACCCATTCGATTGATTAGGCTGATTCAGCCACCTAGACCTATTCAGTCGATTCACCCGATTATGCCACTTAGGCCCATTAGGCCATTTAGGTCCATTAGACCACTTAGGCCCATTTGACCCATTCGGTCGATTAGGTATATTAGGCCACTTAGACCTATTAGGCCTATTAGGCAACTTAGGCCTATTACGCCCACTAGGCCCATTCAGTTGATTAAGCTTATTAGGCTACATAGGCCCATTAGGCCCATTAGGCCACTTAGGCCCATTAGACCCATTAAGCCACTTAGGCACATTAGGCACATTAGGCCAAAGAGGTCCATTAGGCCCATTCGGCCGATTAGGCTGATTAGACCGCTTAGGCCACTTCGGCCCATTATTCCCCTTTGGCCAATTCGGCCACTTAGGCATTCTTCCCATTAGTCCCATTAGGCCCATTTGCCCCATCATTCGATTAGGCCGATTAGGCCAATTAGGCCACTTAGGCCGATTAATCCCATTAGTCTCATTAGGTCCATTAAGCCACTTAGGCCCATTAGGTCCATTAGGCTCATTCATTCGATTAGGGGGATTAGGCCACCTAGGCCCATTATGGCCCTTAGGCCCATTATCTCATTAGGCCCATTACCCCACTTAGGTCCATTAAACCCATTAATCCCATTAGGCCCATTAGGCCCATTTTTTTCACTTAGTCCCATTAGGCCACGTAGTCCCATTAGGACATGTAGGCCCATTAGGACAATTAGGACCATTGAACCCATTAGTCCAATTAAGCTCATTAGGCCCGTTAATCCACTTTGGCCAAGTAGGCCCATTATGCCCATTTGGTCGATCAGCTTGATTAGGAAACATTGGCCCATTAGGCCAAGTAGGCCCATTAAACCCATTAGTCCCACTAGGACTATTAATCCACTTAGGCCACATAGGCCCATTAGGCCCATTCGGTCGATTAGCCCAATTAGGCCACTTAGGCCAATTAGATCCATTTTCCCCATTTTCCCCATTAGACCCATTAGGCCCACTAGGCCCACTAGGTAACTTAGGCCCATTAGGCTCATTAGGCCACTTGGGACCATTAGGACCATTAGGCACATTAGGCCCATGAGGTGCATTCCACTCATGAGGCCCATCAGGCCCATTAGGACACTTAGTCCCATTAGGCACATTGGGCCCATGTGGCAACTTAGGCCCATGAGGACCATGAGGCCCATTAGACCCATCAAGACACTTGGGCCCATTAGGTACATTAATCCCATTAGACCCACTAGTCCCTTTAAGCCACTTAAACCCATTAGGCCACTTACGCCAATTAGACCCATTGGTCCCATTAGACCAATTAGGCCCAATAGGCCCACTCAACCACTTAGTCCCACTAGGCCCATTAGGCCACTTAGGCCCATTAGGCCACTTAGGTCCATTAGGCCACTTAGGCCCATTAATCCACTTAGGAACACTAGGCCCATTCGTCCACTTAGGCATATTAGGCCACTTACACCCATTAGGACCATTATGCCAATTAGGCGCATTAGGTCCATTACGCTCATTTGACCACTTAGGCCCACTAGGCCAATTCAGCCACTTAGGCCCATTAGGCCACTTCATCCCATTAGGCTCATTAGGCCACAAACACCCATTAGGGTCATTAGGGCCATTATGGCACTTAGCCAATTTTTCAACAAAGGCCCATTAGGTCCACTAACCATATTAGGTCAATTTGGCCCATTAGGCCCATTCGGCCCATTAGTCCCAATCGGCTACTTAGGCCCATAAGGCCCATTAGGCCCATTCCATGGATTAGCTAGATTAGGCCACTAAGGCCACTTAGACCCATTAGGCACATTATGCCACTTAGGATAATTAGACACATTCAGTTGATTAGTCCAATTAGGCCACTTAGGCCACTTAGACCCATTCAGCCCATTAGACCTATTAGGCCACTTAGGCCCATTAGGGTTATTAGGCCCATTTGATCGATTATCCCGATTTGGCCTCTTTGGACCATTCGGCCGATTAGCCTAATTAGGCCACTTAGTATCATTAGACCCTTTAGGCCCATTAGGACACTTAGGCCCATTCGGTCAATTAGGCGGATTAGGCCACTTAGACCCATTAGGCCCATTAGTCTCATTAGACAACTTAGTCCCATTAGGCCCATTAGGCCCATTCGGTTGATTAGGCCAATTAATCCACTTAGGCCACTTAGGCCAACTATGCCAATTAGTCCCATTAAGCCACTTAGGCCCATTAGTCCCAGTAGGCCACTTAGGACAATTAGGCCCATTAGGCCCATTCCGTCAATTAGGGGAATTAGGACACTTAGTCTCATTAGGCCCATTAGGACACTTAGTCCCATTAGGTCCATTAGGCCACTAAGGCCCATTAGACCCATTAAACCCATTAGTCCCATTAGGCCCATTAAGCTAATTAGGCCACTTAGGCCCATTAGGCCCATTAAGTCGATTAGATCGATTAGGCCACCTAGGCCCATTGGGCCCATTAGGAAATGTAGGCCCATTAGGAAAATTTGGCCCCTTAGGCCCATTAAACCCATTAGTCCCACTAGTCCCATTAGGCCCGTTAATCCACTTAGGCCACTTGGGCCCATTAAGCCCATTGAGTCGATTAGCCTGATTAGGCCACTTAGGCCACTTAGGCCACTTAGGCCAATTTGGTCCATCTACCCCATTAGGCCCATTAGGACCCTTAGGCCCACTAGGCCCATTAGGTCACTTATTCCCATTAGACCTCTTATGAACATGAGGCCCATTAGGACCATGAGGCCCATTAGGCCCATGAGGCCCATTCTGCCCATTCTGCCCACTAGGCCCATCAGGCTCATTATGTCACTTAGGCCTATTTAGACCATTCGGCCAATGAGTCCACTTATTCCCATGAGACCCATGAGGGTCATTAGACCCATCATGCCACTTAGGCCGATTTGACCCATTAGGCCCATTAATCCCATTAGGCCCACTAGGTCCTTTAGGCCACTTAGGCACATTAGGCCACTTAGGCCCATCGAGACCACTAGGCCCATTCATCCCATTCGTCCCATTCGCCATAGTAGGGCCCCTAGGTCCATGAGGCCCATTGGGCTCATTAGGCCACTTAGGCCCATTCAGACCATTAGTCCCTTTAGGCCCACTTCGACCATTAGGCCCATTAGGCACATTATGGCCATTCGTCCCACGAGGTAACTTAGGCCCATGAAGCCCATCGGGCCCATTGGGACACTTAGGCCCATTTGGTCCATTAGGCTACTTAGGTCCTTAACGCCATTAATATGATTAGGATCAGCAGGCCCATTAGGCCGCTTAGCCTCATTATGTCCATTATGTCCATTAGGCCCATTAGGCAACTTAGGCCCATTAGGCCCATTGGTCCCATGAGGCCACTTACGCCCATTAGGCCCATTAGGACCACCAGGCCACTTCGGCCCATTAGGTCCATTAGGCTCTTTAGGCCCACTAGGCCCATTCAGGCACATAGGCCCATTGAGACCATTAGTCCACTTAGGACCATTAGGCCCACTAGGCAAATTAGGCCACTTCGGCCTAGGAGGCCCATTAATCCCATTAGGCACATGAAGCCACTTAGTCCTAGAGGCCTGTTAGGTCCATTATGCCCATTAGGCTACTTATGCCCATCAGGCCCATTAGGTCTATGAGGACACTTAGGCCCATTTAGCCCATGAGGCCCATTCAGACCTTAAGTCCCATTAGGCACATTCGACCAGTTCTACTACATAGGGCCATTCCGCCACTTAGGCCCATTCGGCCCATCAAGTCACTTAGGCCCATTGGGACCATCAAGCCACTTAGGTCCATTAGTCTCATTGATACACTTAGGCCCATTAAGAACATTGGGCCCATTATTCCACTTAGGCCACTTAGTCCTCCTAGGGCCATCAAGCCCATCAGACCCATTTTTTCATCGAGCCTATCATGCCCATTAGGCCGCTGAGTTCCATTAGGCCCATTAGGCCCATTAGGCCACTAAGGCCCATTACGCCCTTTATCCCACTTAGGCCACTTAGTCCCATTAGGACCATTAGGCCCAAGAACCTCATCATGCCCATTATGCCCATTAGGCCACTTAGGCCCATTAGGCCCATTGGGCGAATTAGGCTCATTCTGCCCATTAGGCCCATCAAGCCAATTATGCTCATTAGGCTACTGAGGCTCATTATATCCATTAGGCCATTGAGGCCCATTAGGCCAATATGTCCCATTAGCACACTTAGGCCCATTAGGCCCATTAGGCCCCTGAGGCCCATTGGGTTACTTTAGCCACTTAGGCCCATTAGGCCCATTAGCCTAATGAGGCCACTAAGGCCCGTAAGGCCCATTTGGCCCATCAATCCCATTAGTCCACTTAGGCCCATTAGACCCATTAGGCTACTTAGGCCCATTCAGTGCATTAGTCCACTTAGGACCATTAGGCCCATTAGGCCATTGAGGCCACTTAGGCCCATTAAGCCACTTGGGGCCATTACACACATTAGGCCCATCAGGGCCATTAGGCCCATCAGGGTCATTAGGCCCATTAGGCCATAGAGGCTCATTCATTCCATTAGGCCACTTAGGCCCATTAGGCCCATCAAGCCCATTAGGCCAGTGAGACCCATTTAGCCCATTTGGACCATCATGCCCATTAGGCCCAGTAGGCCAATTAGGACCATTAGGACACTTAAGGCCCATTCCGCTCTTTGGGCCACTTGAGCCCATCAGGCCCATCAAGCCCATGAGGACTCTTAGGCCAATGCGGCCCATTACGCCCATCAGGCTCATCAGCCACATTAGGCCACTTATGCCCATTCTGCTAATCAGAACACTTAGCACCATTAAGCCCATTAGGCCCATTAGTCCCATTAGGCCCATTAGTCCACTTAATCCCATTAGGCCCATCAGGACCATTCGACCCATTCTGCTCATTAGGCCACTTATGCCCATTAGGCCCATTAGACCACTTAGACCACTTGGGACTATTAGGCACATTAGGCCACTGAGGCCCATTGAGCCACTTAGGCCCATTCGTCTCATTAGGCCACTTAGGCCCATTATGCCCATTAGGCCCATTTGGCCACTTAGGAACATTCATCCCCATAGGCCCATTAGACCACTATGGCCCATTGGGAACATCAGGCCACTTTGGCCCATTATGCCACTTTGGCCCATTAAGCCCATTAGGCCACTTAGGCTCATTATCCCACTTAGGCCCATTAGGACCATTGATGCGCGATGCAAGACCCGCTAGGAAGTGTCCTAGGAACCTTGTATAATGTCCGCGCTTTGAGCACCCGGATCGCCGCAAGAAAACAAGTGAATGTGACGTGCGGGTAGTGAAAATAAGAAGGAAATGGGAAATGGTCAAGGTAGAACCCAAAGAGAACATGTCTCTAAGAACTCTAGCCACAAGACGCCACAAAGGATGACCAATCCTTTGATAAGTCAAGAATTAAGCAAGAACACAAAGGTTGCAAGCAAAACTCACCATAATAACATTACTTTCATTCATGATGCTTCAAGAGTACAAGGGGGTGGCTATTTATAGCCAAAGAAACTTGAAATTCGAATTACACATGGGGTGGCTCTTTACATTAGTCTAATGGCTAGTTTTCCATAGTCAAAAAGCCTATAGGATGCTTTTGACAACTTTGGCACTTGACCAAGACTTTAGGAGACAAGTAGCACACCCTTTTGGAAAAGAAAAGACAAGTAGCCCACCACCTTTTGACTTTGAAGATTCCATGGTGGGTGGGCTTGAAATCTCGTAGCACCACTTGGGTTGGGTTTTTAAAAGCATGTTTGGGCCTTAATTAATGTAATTATAGGCCCGAATGCTTCCCCCAAGCAAAGGTGTTGGGCCTCCTCTTGGAATTCCATGATTAATCCATTTAAGGCCTCCTTCATTCTCTTGGTCCGCTCCCTTGTCATTGGGCCTCCAATTCCACGTAAAGGGTCTTGTCCACTTGTGTGCATTCTGCCTTCCTCATCATGTCCGCCTCCAACCCCGTGATGCCCATGTGTTCCATGATCCTCATCATCTCCGCCCTCCTCAAAAGGATTCGTCCTCGAATCTGAAAATTCAAAGGGAGAAAGATCAGCAACATTAAAGGTACCACTAACATTCCCATACCTGTCGGGTAAATCAATCTTGTAGGCATTATCATTGATCTTCTCTAAGACTTGGAAAGGACCATCTCCTCGTGGATGAAGTTTTGATTTTCGTTGCTCCGGAAACCTCTCCTTCCTCAAGTGTTGCCACACCCAATCTCCAGGTTGAAAAACCATTTTTCGCCGACCTTTGTTGGCGTGCTTCGCTACTTGTTCATTCTTCCGCTCAATGTTGGCCTTTACCTTTGCATGGAACTCCTGCACAAACTTTGCCTTCTTTTCACCTTCAAGATTTGAAAATTGATTAGTAGGAAAAGGTAAAATATCAAGTGGAGTTAATGGGTTAAAACCATACACAACTTCAAATGGTGAAGCATTAGTAGTGGAGTGAACCACTCGATTATAAGCAAACTCAATGTGAGGCAGGCATCTTTCCCAATGTTTTAGATTTTTTCTAAGGATGGAACACAATAATGTGGAAAGTGTCCTATTGACCACCTCCATTTGACCATCTGTTTGTGGGTGTGCAGTGGTGGAGAACAAAAGTTTGGTTCCAAGTTTGTTCCACAGTGTCCTCCAGAAGTGACTAAGGAATTTGACATCCCTATCACTCACAATGCTCTTGGGTAAGCCATGCAACCTAACAATTTCCCTGAAAAACAAATCAGCGATATGAGTTGCATCATTGGTTTTAGAACAAGCAATAAAATGAGCCATTTTACTAAACCTGTCCACCACCACAAAGATGCTATCCTTACCTGATTGTGATCTTGGCAAGCCGAGGACAAAATCCATTGATATGTCAACCCAAGGATGAGAAGCAACAGGCAAAGGGGTGTATAAGCCATGTGGAAGTACTTTCGACTTTGCATGTTTACACACATTACAATTTCCACAAACACTTACCACATCCCTACGCATGTGAGGCCAATAAAAATGTTCACTCAATAAGGACAATGTTTTCTCAACCCCAAAATGCCCCATTAATCCACCACCATGTGTTTCTCTAACAAGCAATTCACGCATGGAACAAGATGGAACACACAATTTATTTTTCCGAAAAAGAAATCCATCATGTTTGTAAAAATCACTTTTGCCATGTTTTTCACACAACTTCCAAATTTCAGAAAAATCCACATCATTCTCATACATGCTTTTCAACATTTCAAAACCAAGTATTTTAGCATGCATTGAAGTAATAAGAGAATATCTCCTAGACAAAGCATCAGCGACAACATTTTCTTTTCCTTTTTTATGCTTAATGATGTAAGGAAATGTTTCAATGAATTCAAGCCATCTTGCATGCCGCCTATTCAACTTTCCTTGTGACTTAAGAAATTTTAGGCTTTCATGATCCGAATGAATCACAAATTCCCTTGGCCACAAGTAATGTTGCCAATTTTCTAAAGTTCTTTTAAGAGCATACAATTCCTTGTCATAGGTAGAGTAGTTCAATGCAGCCCCATTAAGCTTCTCACTAAAGTATGCGATAGGCTTAGAGTCTTGCATTAAAACAGCCCCAATTCCTATTCCAGATGCATCACACTCAACCTCAAAGACTTTAGAAAAGTCAGGCAGAACTAAGAGAGGTGAATTGGTTAACTTACCTTTGAGTGTGGAGAAGGCTTCCTCTTGAGCTTTTCCCCACTTGAAACTCACCCCTTTCTTGACCAACTCATTCAATGGTGCCGCGATTGTTGAAAAGTCCCTCACGAACCTTCGGTAAAAACTCGCAAGTCCATGGAAGCTCCTCACCTCATTGGCATTCTTTGGTTGTGGCCAATCCCGAATCGCCTTCACCTTCTCTTCATCAACCCTCATGCCATCAGCTCCTACCACAAAACCAAGGAAAACAACCGAATTTAAACAAAATGTACATTTTTCCAAGTTTGCAAACAACCTATTTATCCTAAGAATCTCAAAAACATGTTTCAAATGTTCATGATGTTCATCAAGGCTCTTAGAATAAACAAGGATGTCATCAAAATACACAACCACAAATTTCCCAATGAATGGACGGAAAACATGATTCATTAAGTTCATGAATGTACTAGGGGCATTAGTTAGTCCAAAAGGCATAACTAGCCATTCATACAATCCAAACTTAGTTTTAAATGCGGTTTTCCATTCATCTCCCTCTTTCATTCTAATTTGATGGTATCCACTCCTTAGGTCAATTTTAGTAAACAAGCATGCACCATGGAGTTCATCAAGCATATCATCCAAACGAGGTATGGGATAACGATACTTTACCGTGATTTTGTTGATAGCTCGACAATCAACACACATTCTCCACTTACCATCTTTTTTTGGGACAAGAATTACCGGCACCGCACAAGGACTCAAGCTCTCTCGGACAAATCCCTTCCTTAGCAATTCTTCCACTTGTCGTTGGATTTCTCGAGTCTCCTCCGGGTTAGCCCGATAGGCCGGTCGATTGGGAAGTGTTGCTCCTGGGAGGAAGTCGATGTGGTGCTCGATACCCCGCAAGGGAGGTAAGCCATCGGGAGTTTCCTCCGGAAACACGTCACCAAATTCCTGCAAAAGAGACACAACACTAGAAGGCAATGATGGGTTAAGAGAGTTAGCCGTAAAACATTCTCCCTTGCATAAAAGCATGAGAGTTTCCTCCCCCTCTAAAGCTCTCTCTATCTCTCTTTTTCCAGAAAATAGACTCACTTTTCCCTCAACACTCTTGTTTTCACTCGTATTTTCACTCTTGTTTTCAACTCTTTTATTTCCCTCATTTCTTTTGATTTCACTCATCACTCCTTTTTCACTCTTGATTTTTCCACTCTTCTCAATCTCTCTATTTTTTTCTCTCTTTTCTTTTTCTCTCTTCTCACAATCTCTCTCAATCCTCACTTGGTCTTCATAAGCTTGCAAAGGTCTCAATGGTGTAAGAATAACCATCCTCCCATTATACTCAAAAGAATATCGATTGGTGTATCCATCATGTGTGACCCTCCTATCAAATTGCCATGGTCTTCCCAACAAAATATGACTAGCATGCATTGGAACAACATCACACATCACCTTGTCTTCATACTTCCCAATAGAAAATGGAACTTGTGCTTGCTTAGTCACTTTGACATCCCCGCTGTTATTTAACCATTGCAATCTATAAGGCCTAGGATGTCTAGTTGTAGCCAATCCCAATTTATCAACCATCAAACCACTTGCTACGTTTGTACAACTACCCCCATCAATAATCATACTACATACCTTATCTTTGACGAGGCATCTAGTATGAAAAATGTGCTCCCTTTGCTCTTGATCATGTTCTCCTTCGGGTTGAGCACTCAAAGCACGCCTTGCCACAAGCATTTCTCCATGTACGGGGCTTTCTACTTCCACCTCCGAATCATCCTCAAGTGATGGCATTTCATCTTCGCTTGAGCTAGCACTAAGAACATCTCCATCATCCAAAATAATCATTGTTCTCTTGTTTGGGCATTGTGAGGCAATATGTCCAAATCCTTGACATTTAAAACATTTGATATCTCGTGATTTGGAAACAACCTTACCCTCCATTTTACCTTTAGATTCCGGAAATAATGGTTTTGGTTTGGGCAACTCCTTCGAATCAGTTTTGTGTTCCCTTACATGCTCTTGTGGTTTGGAATCCTTAAACTTGAATGAAGGTTTAGAATCCTTACCATAAGATGTAGGGCGCATCCTTCTTGCCTTTACTTGCCTCTCCGCTTTGGTGGACATGTGAAGTAGATCCTCCATGTCCAAGTAGTGGTGCATGTCCACTATGTCCCGAATGTCATGGTTGAGGCCGTTCACAAACCTTGCCATGGTGGCCTCTCGCTCCTCATCAATATTCGCTCGAATCATGATGATCTCCATCTCTTTGTGATACTCCTCAACACTCATGACCCCTTGTTTCAAACCCTGCAACTTGAGGAACAAATCACGATAATAGTGGCTAGAAATGAACCTCTTACGCATTACCACTTTCATCTCCTCCCAAGTGTGGATGGGTCTTTCTCCACTTCGCCGTCGACTCACTTGTAGTTGGTCCCACCAAATACTAGCATAATCGGTGAACTCCACGGCCGCCAACTTCACTTTGTTTTCCTCCGAATAGGTGTGACAACCAAAAACATGTTCGACCTTTCTTTCCCATTCCAAGTAAGTTTCAGGATCATTCTTACCTTGGAATGAAGGGATCCTCAACTTCACTCCTCCAAGATCATTGGCTTGCCTTCATGGTGGTTGATTTCTCCGAATTGGTGACTCGTGAAAATCGGATAACTCCTCCTCTTCTTCAACAACTCGCCTCCTTGGTGGTGCTCTAGAATTGGAAGGGGATTGGAGTTCATCCATCCTCGCATTCAACCTTTGGAATTGTTCTTGTACAGCCCTCATGAACATCTTAATGTCCGCTTCATTGGTATTACTTGACTCCGCCATTTAGGTATCCTGTGAGAAAAATGAAAGGGAAAGGAAAATGGACCTCACACACTCCCTCACTTGTTTACACTCAAAATAATTTGTTCGCTCGTGTTTCACTCAATTTCGGCTTTTATCAAAATGTAACACTCTTGCCTTTTACCACTCAACTTGCTTCCTATAGCGTTCTTACCCAATTTCAACAAATCTAAAGGATCGTTGAAATGTGGCAATCCCGAACTAGAATTCAAAGATAAAATTCAAAAATGGATTCAAGATAGAAAATATTTGAAGTGAATGAAAAGGGATGAAGAAGAATGAAAATGGGACGTAGAATTCAAAATGTTGCCATTTTTTTTTTGAGCCTTAATTTTTTTTTTTTTTTTTACTTTTTTTTTGGGCTCTTTTTTTTTTGAATAAATGTAGCAGCAACAAGATGAATATTTCAATATTTAAATGCAGGAGAAGCAGTAATTTGTAACACAAAATGGAATCAAAGTGTGAGTTGCGGGGTTTTGAAATTGCAGATTTTTTTTGCAAAATTTGAACCCACTGTATCTCACGATATATGGCTTTGATTTTTATGATTCCAAATGGAGAAGAAAGATGAGCTTCTCAACTACAAGAATGACATGCTATACGTCCGAAATGAGGAAGAAATGACGTCCGTAGGTGAAGGAGGAATTGGACCAGAATTGATGTCGGCCCGATTCGAAGAGAAATGAAATGGAAGAAGGGATAAGAAAGAAGGAACCTGATTTCTTGCAAATGGGCTCTGATACCAAATGATGCGCGATGCAAGACCCGCTAGGAAGTGTCCTAGGAACCTTGTATAATGTCCGCGCTTTGAGCACCCGGATCGCTGCAAGAAAACAAGTGAATGTGACGTGCGGGTAGTGAAAATAAGAAGGAAATGGGAAATGGTCAAGGTAGAACCCAAAGAGAACTTGTCTCTAAGAACTCTAGCCACAAGACGCCACAAAGGATGACCAATCCTTTGATAAGTCAAGAATTAAGCAAGAACACAAAGGTTGCAAGCAAAACTCACCATAATAACATTACTTTCATTCATGATGCTTCAAGAGTACAAGGGGGTGGCTATTTATAGCCAAAGAAACTTGAAATTCGAATTACACATGGGGTGGCTCTTTACATTAGTCTAATGGCTAGTTTTCCATAGTCAAAAAGCCTATAGGATGCTTTTGACAACTTTGGCACTTGACCAAGACTTTAGGAGACAAGTAGCACACCCTTTTGGAAAAGAAAAGACAAGTAGCCCACCACCTTTTGACTTTGAAGATTCCATGGTGGGTGGGCTTGAAATCTCGTAGCACCACTTGGGTTGGGTTTTTAAAAGCATGTTTGGGCCTTAATTAATGTAATTATAGGCCCGAATGCTTCCCCCAAGCAAAGGTGTTGGGCCTCCTCTTGGAATTCCATGATTAATCCATTTAAGGCCTCCTTCATTCTCTTGGTCCGCTCCCTTGTCATTGGGCCTCCAATTCCACGTAAAGGGTCTTGTCCACTTGTGTGCATTCTGCCTTCCTCATCATGTCCGCCTCCAACCCCGTGATGCCCATGTGTTCCATGATCCTCATCAACCATAAGTCCACTTAGGCCCATTAAGCCACTTAGACCCATTATGCCAATTAGGCCACTTAGGCTCATTTGGCATTTCTAGCCACTTAGGTCGATTAGGCCCATTAGGCTATTGCAGCCCATTAGGCCCATTAGGCCATTTCAACCACTCATTCCCATTAGGCCCATTAGGCCACTAAGGCCCATTATGCCCATTAGAACACTGAGGCCCATTCGACCCATTAGGCCACTTAGGCCCATTCGGTTCATTAAGCCACTTAGGCCCATTCGACCACTTAGGCACATAAGGTCCATTTGCACCATTTGGCCACTAAGACCCACTGGGCCCATTAGGCCCATTAGGCCACTTACGCCCATTTGGCACATTAGGTCACTTAGGCCACTTAGGCTCATTTGGCCCTTAGGCCAGTGAGTCCCATTAGGCCCACTAGTCCACTTTGGCCAATTTGGCCACTTAGGCCCATTAGGCTACTTAGGCCCATTAGGAAAATTAGGCCCATGTGTCCAATGAGGCCCACTAGTCCCATTAGGCCCATCAAACACATGAAGCCACTTATGCCCATTAGTCCTCTTAGGCCCATGAGGCCACTTAGGCCCATCAGGCCATTTAGGCCCATTATGCCAATTTGGCCACTTAGGTTCATTATGCTAATTGGGCCAATTAGGCCATTATGACCCATTAGTCCCATCAGTACATTTCGTCCACTCACGCCCATTAGGCCCATCAGTCACATTTGGCCATTAAATCCTATTAGGCCCATTAGCCCAATTAGGCCCATTCAGACCATTAGTCCACTAAGGCCAATTAGGCCACCTCGGCCCATTAGGCCACTTAGGCCCATTAGGCCATTTAGACCCATTAGAAAACTTAGGCCCATTAGGCCCATTAGTCCACTCTAGCCCATTAGGCCCATTAGTCCACTTAGGCCCATTCCGCTCATTAGGCCACTTAGGCCCCTTAGGCCCACTAGGACAGTGAGGCCACTTAGGCCCATTAAGCCACACAGGCCTATTTCTCCTATTGGGACCATTATGGCCATTAGGCCAATTAACCCCATTCGGTGCATTCGGCCACTGACGCGCATTAGGCCCTATAGGCCCATTAGGCCACTTAGGCCAATTAGGCCCATTAGGCCCATTAGGTCCATAAGGCCACTAAATCCACTGAGGCTCATTAGGCCCATCTAGCCCATTAGGACCATCAAAACCATTAGGTCACTTAGGCCCATTAGGCCCATGAGGCCCATTTATCCCATTAGGCCACTTAAGAACATTGAGATTATTAAGCCCATAGGCCCATTAAACCCATCAGGCCTATCAAGCCCATTAGGTCACTTTGGACCATTCGACACATTGTGTCCATATAGCCCATCATGCCACTTTGGCCCATTCAACACATTAGGCCTCTTCGTTCCATTAGGCCCATTAGAACCACCAGGCTCATCGTTCCCATTAGGCCACTCGGGCCCATTAGGCCCAATAGGCCACTTAGGCATGTTCAATGCATTAGGCCACTTAGGCCCATTAGGCCCATCAGGCCCCTTAGGCCACTTAGACCCATTAGGCCCATTAGGCCACTTAGGCCCATTCGTCTCCTTAGGCCACTTAGGCCCATTAGAACCATTAGGCCCATTAGGCCACTTAGGCCCATTTGGACCATTAGGCCCATTAGGCCACTGAGGACCATTAGGCCCATTAGTCCCATTAGGAAACTTAGGCCCATTAGGCCACTGAGGGCCATTAATACCATAACGCCACTCAGGCCCCTTAGACCCATTAGGTCCATTAGGCCACTTAGGCCCATTAGGCCACTTAGTCCCATTAGTTCACTTAGTCCACTTAGGATCATTATGCCCATTAGGCCAATTAGCCTACATAGGCTCATTAGGATAGTTAGGTCCATTATGCCACTTAGACCCATTAGTCCACCTAGGCTCATTAGACAACTTAGGCCCATTATGCCACTTAGGCCCATTAGGCAATTTCGGCCACTAATCCCCATTAGGTCGATTAGTCCCATTAGGCCACTAAGGCCCATTAGGCCACTTAGGCCCATTGGGCTATTTCATCCACTTAGTCCCATTAGGTCACTAAGGCCCATTCATCCACTTAGGCCCATTAGTCCCATTAATCCTACTCGGTCGATGAGGCCAATTAGACCACTTCACCCACTTTGGCCCATTAGGTCCATTTGGCCCATTAGGCTACTTCAGCCCATTAGCCCCATTAGGCCACTTAGGCCCATCAGGCCCATTTAGTCAATTAAGCGGATTAGGAAACCTGGGCCCATTAGACCCCTTAGTCCACTTAGGCCAGTTAGGCCCATGAGGCCCATTGGGCCCATTCATCCACTTAGGCCCATTAGGCCCATTGAACCCATTAGCTCCATTTGGCCCATTTGGCCACTTAGGCCCATTAGTCCACATAGGCCCATTAGGCCATTTAGGCTCATTAGGCCCATTAGACCCATTAGTCCCATTAGTACCATTAGGCCCATTAGGCCCGCTAAGCCACTTAGGCCACTTAGGCCTATTAGGCCCATTCGGTCGATTAGCCCGATTAGGCCACATAGGCCCATTAGGCCACGTTGTCCCATTAGGCCCATTAGGACACTTAGACCCATTAGACCTATTAAACCCATTAGTCCCATTAGGACTATTAATCCACTTAGGCCACTTAGGCCCATTAGGCTCATTCGGTCGATCATCCCAATTAGGCCACTTAGGTCACTAAGGCCCATTAGGTCCATTAGGTCCATTAGGACCATTAGGCCCATTATGACCATTAGGGAACTTAGGCCCATTAGACCACTCATGACCATTAATCACATTAGGCCCTTTAGGCCCATAAGGACCATCAGGCCCATTAGGACACTTAGGCCCATTAGGACCTTTGGGCCCATGAGTTCACTTAGGCCCATAAGGCCCATGAGGCCCATTAGACCCATCAGGCCACTTGGGCCCATTATTCCCATTAGGCCTATTAATACCATTAGGCCCATTGGGCCCACTAGAATCATTCTCCCATGAGGCCCATTGGGCCTATTCGTCCCATTAGGCCCACTCAACCCATTAGCCCCCTTCTCCCCATGAGGCCAATTGGGCCAATTGGGCCCATTAGTCCACTTGGCCCCTTCGGCCCATTAGTCCCCTTTAACCCACTTAGCCTACTTAGGCCTATTAGGCCCATTATGCCCATTGGTCCCATGAGGCAACTTAGGCCCATTAGGTTCATTAGGCCCATGAGGCCCACTAGTCCCATCATGCCAATTAGGCTCATTCCTCCCATTAGGCCCATTAGGACCTTTATGCCCACAAGGACCATTAGGACACTTAGGCACATTAGGACACTTAGGTCACTTCAGGCCATGAGGCCCATTAGGCCCATCATGACCATTAGACTACTTAGGCCAATTAGGCCCATTGGGCCCATCAGGCCACTTTGGTCCATTAGTTCCAATGGGCCCATGATGCCACCTAGGCCCATCCAGCCCATTAGAACCACGAGGTCCATTAGGCCCATTAGGACCATCAGGCCCACTAGGCACATTCGACCACTTAGGCCCATTAAACCCATCATGCCACTTCGACCACTTGGGCACATTGGTCCCACTCGGCCACTTAAGCCTACACTACTGGAAATGTGGTTTTTACCAACGGTTCTTTACCAACGGTTTGATTAAACCATTGGTAAAGAAGGTTTAGGGAACCCTTTCCCAACGGTTCACTATAACCATTGGGAAAGGGTACCCCTTTTCTAACAGTTTCATAAAACCGTTGGTAAAGGGGTGTTTAAGTTACCCTTTCCCAACAGTTTTATGAAACCTTTGGGAAAGGGTACCCCTTTTCCAACGGTTCTATTGAACCGTTGGGTAAGGGTAACCTGAACAACCCTTTTCCAATGGTTTTTAAAAACCATTGGTAAAGGTTTTTCCCAAATAAAGTCGGGCTGCTGCTCTCCCCCATTCACGACAGAACCCTAAAATCAATCCGGCGCTCTGCTCCTCTCGCGAACTCCCCCATCCGAACAGGTGAAAAACCATCTGAATCATCTAAAATCAGGTATTTTATTCTTTATACACATATTTTACCTTGTTTTTATTATTATTGATCTAATATTTTAGTTTTAATTTTGGATTTTGATGTGATTTCACCGTGAAAAATAGGGAAATGAACGAATATTTTGTTAATTAATTAGTTTCCCATATAATATCATTTGTGTTATAATGTACATGCTAAATAAAGGGGTAATGTAATAAAAGACCTTGAATAAATTGTGTAAGTTGGGGTATGTTGCTTCTATGATTGGTTTTTTGTTGTGTTTCATTGTATGTTGTAGGCTGTTGTATGGTGATTGAGGTGACCAGTTGGGCTTTGTGATATGTGGGGTTGTAATGTGATGGTTAGTGGGCATGGATGTGACATGTGAAGTTGTGTGCTAGTGATGATGTGTGGTGGTGTTGTGCTGTGTGGAGGTGTTGTGTGATGAGGTTGTGGTGTATGATGTGGTGAGGTGGTTTTGGTTGTGCGGTGGTTTGTGATGTGCAATATTTTTGTTGTGATATGTGGTTGTTTTGGTGAGATGGTTGGCCGATGTAACATGGCGACGATGGTTATTGTGAGATGGTGAGTTGTTGTGTGGTGGTTTTATTAGTTTCCTGGTTATATATGGAATAAATTATGCTGTTAAACCAAAAAAACAAGATAGTAAATAAATGATATGGAATAGAAATGGATGTGTGGTAAATGGATTTAATTAATTTAACATTAAATGAATGGACAATGTAAGTGTGAATGAAGTGGCTTATAAATGAAAGTGGGAAATACTATGCGTCTTGTGTGGTGGTGGTGTGGTGTGTTGCATATAGTGGTGAAAGTGGTTGTGATGGTTTATGTGTTGTATGGTAATAGTGAAGTGTGTGATTATGTAGTTAATGTGAACCCATAGGTTGGGTATTTTGTGTTATCTATATATCATGTATCTTATGTTATTTCTACACATTCCCAACCAGAGTTGGATAAACTTACCAACGATCAGAGGTTTTTAGTTATGGGTATTTTTTCTAATATCTAGGATGGTGGTTATATGGTTGGATAACTACCATGTCTTCCCTACTCTTCCTTCATAAGAGATTGACCATGTGTTTTTAGGAAAGATGTGATCTGATTGTCCATGTGTCTTCAGGTGAGATGCACTACGATTTCCCTAGTGTTTTCAAGTGAGGTGCGATGTGATAAGGCTATAATAAGATGTGGCATGTGGTTGGGGTCATGCAGGGTAGGAGGATGGCACAAGGTTGATGTTATTCATGTTCATGATACCCTACTAATATGGTTATGGGATGAGGCATGTTGTGATGTGATAACACATTATGTTCTTGTTGGTTTTACATTTTTTCAATAACACATTAGTATGTTTTTTTTCACATGTGTAGTTGATACCTTGATTATTTTCTTCCTTTATCATTTACTTAAATGTATTTTCTATTAAAGTTCAATACTATTGAATTGTTTATGACAAAATGACTTATATAAATTCTTTTTACAGAATGGACAGAAGTTGGATGTATGAAACCGATCGGATCTCAGGCGATTTTCAAAACAATTTGCAGATCTTTATAGATTTTTCATTTCAAAATTCTTCAGATAGTAGTCGCATACACTGCCCATGTCCCAATTGTGTTGGTAGACCTTGGTTGATCCGTGAAGAAGTCAGCTACCACATAACCAAAAATGGTTTTCAAGCAAACTACTTTGTGTGGTATCACAATGGGGAGAAAATGAAATCTCAAATTGGTGATGATCGAAATGAAAGGACTAGAATGGAGAATTTGTTAGATGATCGGTTTCCGTTTATTCGTCATCATGAAAAAGAAAGGATTTCAACTCAAGAAGACTTCGATATGAGGACAACTGATGCATCTAGTGAAAATGATGATATTGATAGGGTGAAAAAATTGAATGATGCTGCCACGACTCCAGTATATCGAAAATGCAATAAAATGAAAAAGATGGAATTTTTAATCCGATTGTTTCATGGGAAAACTATGTATGTGATTTCTAATACAGCAATCGATTACATTCTTACCCTCTTGAAATATTTACTTCCAGATGATGCAGATATTCCCTCAAACCACTATATGGCATGGAAGTTAGTTGAGGAACGTGGATTTTCAAGAAACAAAATTCATACTTGCCCGAAATATTGCAGTTTATTCTGGGAGGAAACCACTGAATGAAATGATTGTATAAAATGTGGCACACTCCCGCTGGAAGTCAAAATCTGATGGAACACCAACCCGCGTTCCACTGAAAGTAATGTGGCACTTTCCATTGATCCCCAGACTCCAGAATCTTTTTATGTCTAATGACATATCAATAAAAATGAGATGGCATGATACCGGGAGAAAGAAGACTAATGATGAGTTGGTTCATCCTGCAAATGGATTTTCATGGTAGAGATTTGATGCTTGACATCCTGATTTTGCTGCTGACGTGCGTAATGTGAGGTTGGGTCTTTAATGCGACGATTTTAATCCGTTTGGGAAGATGCTTACTTTGCACAGCACATGGCCAGTTTTTATACACATTTATAATCTTCCCCCATGGTTGTGTATGAAAAAACCTTTCACTTTCATGAGTATACTCATATCTGGTCCTTCTAATCCCGGCATTGATATTGATGTATACATGCAACCTTTAATAAAAGAGTTGAAACTTCTTTGGGATGTGGGTGTGCGCACATACGATGCATGTTCGAAAGACATATTTCAGATGCGTGCTGTGCTTATGTGGATGATCAGTGATTTTCCGACTTATGCAATGATGTCTGGATGGAGAACGTAGGGAAAATTGTCATGTCCAGTTTGTATGAAGAGTACATGATCCAGAAGACTGAAACATCGCTGTAGTTTCAGTTTTATGGGACATCGACGATTCTTGCCAAAGGATCATCCATATAGATTGAATCATCGAAGATTTGATAATACCATAGAGACCGATGATCCACCTCAGTGTATTTCTGGAACTGATGTGCTTAATGAATTGAAAGATTTCAGTTTTTCATTCTGGAAGGGTCAAATGAAATCTAGAAAGAGAAAGAATGTTTCCATTGAAACCTGTTACAATTGGAGGAAGATGAGTATCTTTTTTGATTTGCCTTATCGTTCAACCAATTTTTTTATGTCATTGCTTAGACGTAATGCATATTGAAAAGAATATATGCGAAATGTTGCTTTCGGTTCTTCTAAATGTCAAGAGGAAGACAAAAGATGATTTACGATCTCGGCGTGACTTGGTGGATTGGGGCATCAGACCAGAATTACATCCTGTGCGTATCAGTGAAAATAAATGGAAACTTCCATGTGCTTCTTATGTGATGACACCTACAGAAAAAAAACAATTTCTGGAAGTATTAGAGACTATTAGAGTTCCTGATGTCTATTCAAGCAACATATCTAAACGGGTCAACAAGAAAGAGTTGAAGCTAAAATCTTTGAAGACTCATGATTATCACATTCTACTGCATGATTTGCTTCCAATAGCAATCCATCATATTTTGTCCAATAATATAAGGGTGTCTGTTATTCGGTTGTGACATTTGTTTAGAGATCTTTGTGCTAAGAAGTTGTCCAAGTATTTCTTACAAAATATGTTGACAGATGCCCCATTAATTTTGTGTGAGTTGGAGAAAATATTTCCTCCATCATTTTTCACATGCATGCTGCATCTGATTGTCCATATTCCCACTGAAATACTAATTAGGGGACCTGTTTCTTTTCATTGGATGTATCCAAATGAAAGAAATATGTTCACATTAAAGTCTTATGTATGAAACAGAAATCATCCCGAAGGTTCTATCGTGAACGGTTACCTGGCTCAAGAATGTATGGATTTCTGCTCAATATATTTGTCTGATCTTACTACAAGATTGAGCAGACCAATGAGAAATGAAGAAGAACAGTATGAGAAAATTCAACCCAGTTTTCCATCACTTCCTCAAATAGGAGGAATTCCTGGATCATATACATTGAAGACATTAAGCCATGAAGAGCGG
Organism: Viscum album; assembly: GCA_963277665.1. Lineage (NCBI taxonomy): Eukaryota > Viridiplantae > Streptophyta > Magnoliopsida > Santalales > Viscaceae > Viscum > Viscum album. Next base: position 608,030,450 of record OY728147.1, read on the forward strand.
GAGATGGCACATCGCACAGTTTTGTTCAACTGTGATTTGTTCGATGATTATATCAGGTAACTAAATTGATTATGTATATCTTACATATATATATCTGTTAAACTATTCATATTTTTTATCTGCAGGGAACATAAAACAATGATAAATAGGAATCATCGTTCTTTATCTTTGAGAAAAATAGAGACTTTTCATAGCAAAGAGTTTTCTGCTTGGTTAAAATTGAAGGTAAAAATATTACTATTTAAATTAATTATTTCAATATTTAATTAAGTTTAATAGTCATTTATATTTTAGGTATTGAGTTTGTCTGCTGAGTCTGTCTCTGAGGAAATAAGAGCTTTGGATTTTGGTCCTAATACCGTGGTTCGTGACTGTAAATCAATTGTTATCAATGCGTACAAATTTATTGTCACTGAACGAGAAAAGAACATGAGAACAGAACATGATGGTGTTATGGTTACTGCCACAACAAATTGTTATGCCAGTGCATTAGATAGTAGACCGCGATTTGAAAATGTGGGTTATTATGGAGTCATTGAGAAAATAATAATATTGGATTATTACTCTCATGAACGAGTCACAATGATGAAATGCCATTTTTTTGATTCGATGACAATACATGGCACATTTATTGATGATTTTGGATTTCAAGTAATTAATATGACTCACACTCTTGCTACCGAAGAACCATATTTGTTGGCATCAATGGCTAAACAAGTTTTTTATGTCAAAGACCAACTTAGACCTGAATTTGGTGTCATGGTTGAAGTAATTACAAGACATATTTTTGATGATGGTGATGATGGAATTGACACTTTCCCTATTACCATTGGAACCAATGCATTTATTTCTTTTGATGACTACAATAGCTCAATTGTCAGAGTTTATTGTGAACCTGAAGTTGTGGTTGAAAATATATAGAATCATTCATCCATGTTCTGAATTCTTTTGTTTTACCTCGAGTTGGGTTATTAAAGGTGGTAATATTCAAATTGATTTAGTATTGATCACAAATATGTTTTAGCTGACTTGACCGTTATGTGAATTTTCACTGTTTATTGGTTTCTGTTTTATTTGAATTGCATTTTTTAATTTGGAATTGAATTGTATTCAAACCTAGTCAAACAATATTTCTAACTTGGTGAACATTAAAACTTGTATGATTTATTAAATTCATTCAAGATCTTCTAAAACAATTGATAGATAAATTATCAATTAATCCCCCTATTCCCTAATATATTTAGTTTTTGTGTTTACACATTAGTTTAATTTTTCTAATTAATTACATATTTGTTTTCAAAAGCAGGAAATGCATCCAATTTAAGAGAGACTAAGGAAAAAAATGATGGAGAATAATCGTCGGATGGAGGAGATGGGCATTCCACCATTAGTGCCTACAGTGAGTACTTTATTTCAAATATATATATATTTAAAGAATATATAATGTCATGTGATTAATTTTTTTGTAAACATTTTTGTAGGATCCACCTATACGTCGACAGTTATTCGACGAGGAGCCTAGTACTGGTCCTAGTACTCAGGCCGGTTGTACGAGGAGGGTTCGTACCAGAGGTGGACGATAAGCTGTGCGTGCCCGAATAGACCCTGCCCCTCCCACTAACATGTCACCCTTCCCACATTCTGATCCCGGTGTGTTGTTAGGGACACACAAGATATTTAGGCCTCCCATGTTTTCGCTACCTTCTGCATCTTCTGCCCCATCATTTTCACATCCCATGATGATTCCCACTCCCCAGTCAGAATCTGGTCATACTGCTATCCCATCTTCTTTTCCTTCTACTTCTGTCTCTCCGAGCTTTTATATTCTATCGTCTTTGACTCTTGTTCCACCACAGGGTGTTCCATCAGTTTCATTGGATCCGGCAACACTCAGCAATCAGAATGGCGCAGGTATATTTATAAAACCCTAACAAATTTTTATAGAAATATTTATTTTCATTAAAACATGTTTTGATAAAAGATTTTTTTTTCTTTCATGACAGATACATCTACTAACAGTAGGTCAAGGCGGGGGCGTACACGCATGCATTCGGTGTGGAACCGCCGCACACAAGTTATGGTGGATTACAATGAAGACAACCAAATGGTTGAGAAATCAGGGCAGCAATGTCGGAGTTTTTTGGCGACGCTTGCCAAATACTCCGACATCATTCCCGTCAGCCCGCTGTCGTGGAGACATTTGCCACATGAGGTCAAGGATAGAGATTGGGCAGAGATATGGGTAAAAAAATATTTTATATTTAATGCCAGGAATTATTTTTGTATTTATATGAATTAATATTTTGATGTCAGATTCGATTTAATTTTCCCGATGGTGAGGGTGCTCGAGCAGAACGTCTAAAGGATTTAGGTGAGCTTTGGAGAGCCTACAAGCATGAGTTTTATATTGGCTGGTATGCTAGAGTTGGCACTTAGTTAGAGGCGGTACCAGTCGTGGATGATTGTCATATAGAGCAGTATCTTCAGATGATTACTCATTGGACGAGTACCCAGTTTAAGGTATGAATTACATTTGAGGTATTTAAATAATAAATTTCATGTTTTGCATTAATATTATCCTTTTCATTATCAAATTTTATTTAGGAATCATCTGGAAAAAATAAAAAAACATTGATGCAAAAAAAATATCTCCATACACTAGGATGTACGACGATGCCAGATCATGAGAGGAAGCAGGTATGACAATTTTTAATAAGTTTTCTTTACAACTTACATTTTCTTTTGTTTTCTCAATTATTTAATCATTTGATAAAGTTTTTATATAACTTTAGTTTTCAATGTCATTGTAGAGGAAAATACAGAATATTGAAGGATGTGTGCCTCAAGCAAAACTATTTTGCTCGAGTAGACGGAAAAAGGATGGAAGTGCCGTCAACGAAGCGACTCAGTAGCAGATTGTAAGTTTTAATCTATTGATTTTATATTTTAATATCTATTTTTTAACTTAATAATATATTTATATTTGTAACAGGTTGCTTTAGAGGCCCTCGATGCCCAAGAACCAGACAATTTTGGGCCAACAGATCACTAACATCAGGTGTTGGGAGAGGAGCATCCTGGCAGAGTACGATGCCGACCTAGGATAGCCCCGACGAGGTATTGGCCCTCCTTAGGTATAATATGTAGTGCCACCGAGCTGCAGAAAGTTAGGGCATAGGAAGAACAGGCTGAGAAAAGGGCCACAGAGACGGTAGAACAGTCTGCTAGGGAAAACAGTGTGTTTATGAAATTTATTGAAATTCTACGTCCAACACTTCCAGTAGAGGCCAGACCAGATTTTGATGAGTATATGTCGTTGATACATTCTATATATGGTGCACCAGGTAGCAGTTCTAGTGGTGGTCAGGGCGATGTCCAACTTGACGATGATGATGGCGAGGAGTCTGATTCAGAAGAGGAGGGAGAGGAGGAGGGTGAGGCGGGTGGCGAGGGCGAGGAGGAGGGCGAGGGTGAGTAGGAGGGCACTGAGGAGGGCGAGGAAAATGATGGGGATGAGGAAGAGGGTGATGATGATGGTGATGATGGTGATGGTTATGTGGGACAAATTGATCCATTACATTTTTGACTAATATTACTGAGATTTGATATTTAATCTATTCTAGTTGTTGGTTTTTTCTAGACTCGTAGTATAGTATTGGATTTGAGTTATTTTTATATATTATCTATTTTTATGGATGTCATTTTCTTTTAGTGATTGTGTGTTTGGGAACCCCCCTCCTTCCTAGACCCTGGACAACCCCCCACCATCCTCCTTGGACCCCGGACACCCCTCCGGATAGCCCCCGGACAGCCCCCCGAACAGACCCCCAAATAGCCCCCCACCCTCCTCCCTGGACCCCGGACAGCCTCCCAGACAACCCCCCAGATAGCCCCCCGGACAGCCCCCCACCCTCCTCCTTGGACCCCAGACAACCCCCCGAACACCCCGGACAGCCCCCGGACAGCCCCCCGGACAGCCCCCCCCACCCTCCCCCTAGACCCCGAACAACCCCCCGGACAGCCCCCCAGACAGCCCCCCAGACAGCCCCCCCACCCTCCTCCTTGGACCCCGGACAGCCCCCCAAACACCCCCCCCAGACAGCCCCCCGCACAGCCCCCCCACCCTCCTCCTTGGTCCCCGGACAGCCCCCCGGACACCCACTGGACAGCCCCCCAGACAGCCCCGCCGGACAGCCCCCCCCCCACCCTCCTTGATTTCATTTACTACTAGAAAATCTATAATATATATTTTATTTATTTTCATCGTGATAATCAATGTAAATCACATTTACACATCTAATCAATATCATAGATTCTTGGTATGTTATAAAAGAGATGTATTCATTGGGTATGACATTGTTAGCTCTGAAATATTTCATAGCATGATAAACTAAAATCTAATCCATACTAAGAATGGTATAAAAATATTTTATATGAATGTCCACAAGATTTTAAGTAAATACCATTCCACTAATAGACACATGAGGATTCTCATAAAATGAACACCATTTTAAGTACATATGGAAAACTGACCAAACATATTCGGTTTCCGTTGAAACTTTAGGAGAACGGTCCATGGGTCATATATGACGTGTACGAATCAACCCCGCCTCAATCTGAGACGCGGTTTGGCCGGCACCACTCAAAGTGTCTATCTTTTGTTTCAAAAGGACGTCATTTTAATTGAAAAACATCAACTGGCATACGAAAAACTGACCAAACGCATTCGTATTGTGTCGATACTTTAGAACAACAATAAATGGGTTATATGTGACGTGTATGAGTGAACCCCGCCTCAATCCGAGGCGTGGTGTGGCTGACACCATTCACAATGTCTCTCTTTTGATTAAAATGGACAGGATTATAAGTGAAAAGAACAACTGACATATGCAAAACTGACCAAACGCATTAGAAATGTGTTGATGCTTTAGGAAAACGATCCATGTGTCATATATAATGTGTACGAGTCAACCCTGCCTCAATCTGAGGCACGGTGTGGCCGGAATCACTCTAAGTGGCTCTCTTTTGTTTAAAATGGAGAACATTTTAAGTACATACAAAAAACTGACCAAACGCATTCGGTTTTCGTTGAAACTTTAAGAGAACGATCCATGGGTCATATGTGACGTGTACAAATCAACCCCACCTCAATCTGAGATGCGGTGTGGCCCACACCACTCAAAGTGTCTGTCTTTTGTTTCAAATGGACGTTATTTTAATTGAAAAACATCAAATGGCATGCGGAAAACTAACCAAACGCATTCTTATTATGTTGATACTTTAGAAAAACGATCCATGGGTCATATGTGAGGTGTATGAGTCAACCCTGCCTCAATTTGAGGTGCGGTGTGGTTGACACCATTCACAGTGTCTCTCTTTTGTTTAAAATGGACAGGATTATAAGTGAAAAGAACAACTAACATACGAAAAACCGACCAAACGTATTTTAAATGTGTTGATGCTTTAGGAAAACGATCCATGGGTCATATGTGATGTGTACGAGTCAACCTCACCTTAATCTGAGGCACGGTGTGGTTAGAATCACTCTAGGTGCCTCTCTTTTGTTTAAAATGGACAACATTTTAAGTACATACGGAAAACCGACCAAACACATTCGGTTTCCATTTAAACTTTAGTAGAAAGATCCATGGGTCATATGTGACATGTACAAATCAACCCCGCCTCAATCTGAGACGTGGTGTGGCCGGAACCACTCAAAGTGTATGTATTTTGTTTCAAAAGGACGTCATTTTAATTGAAAAACATCAACTGGGATATAGAAAACTGACCAAACGAATTCGGATTGTGTCGATACTTTAGAACAACGATCCATGGGTCATATGTGACGTGTAAGAGTCAACCCCGCCTCAATCCGAGGCGTAGTGTGGCCGACACCACTCTAACTGTGTCTCTTTTGTTTAAAATAGACAGGATTATAAGTGAAAAGAACAACTAGCATATGGAAAACCGACCAAACACATTCAGAATGTGTTGATAATTTATCACAACGATCCATGGGTCATATGTGACCTGTACGATCCAACTCAGGCTCAATCCGAATCACGGTGTGGCCGATATCAGTCTAAGTGTCTCTCTTTTGTTTAAAATGGACACCATTTTAAGTACATACATAAAACCGACCAAACTCATTCGGTTTCTATTGAAACTTTAGTAGAACGATCCATGAGTCATATTTGACGTGTAAGAATCAACCCTACCTCAATCTGAGACGCGGTGTGGCCGGAACCACTCAAAGTGTCTGTCTTTTGTTTCAAAAGGATGTCATTTTAACTGAAAAACATCAACTAACATACGAAAAACCAACCAAACACATTCGGATTGTGTCGATAATTTATCACAACTATCCATGGGTCATATGTGATGTGTAAAAGTCAACCCCGCCTCAATCAAAGGTGCAGTGTGTCCAACACCTTTCACAGTGTCTCTCTTTTATTTAAAATGGATAGGATTATAAGTGAAAAGAACAACTGACATATGCAAAACCGACTAAACATATTTGAAATGTGTTTATGCTTTAGGAAAATGATCCATGGGTCATATGTGACGTTTACGAGTCAACCCCACCTTAATCTGAGGCATGGTGTGGTCGTAATCACTCTAAGTGTCTCTCTTTTATTTAAAATGGACAACATTTTAAGTACATACGGAAAACCGACCAAACGCATTAGGTTTCTGTTGAAACTTTAGGAGAACGATACATGGGTCATATGTGACGTGTACAAATCAACCCCACCTCAATCTGAGACATGGTGTGGTTGGAACCACTCAAAGTGTTTGTCTTTTGTTTTAAAAGGACGTCATTTAAATTGAAAAACATCAACTGGAATACGAAAAAATGACCAAACACATTCGGATTGTGTCGATAATTTAGAACAACAATCCATGGGTCATATGTGATGTGTATGAGTCAACCCCGCCTCAATATGAGGCCCGGTATGGCTGACACCACTCTAACTGTGTCTCTTTTGTTTAAAATGGACAGGATTATAAGTGAAAAAAACAAATGGCATACGGAAAACCAACCAAACACATTTGGAATGTGTTGATAATTTATCACAATGATCCATGGGTCATATGTGACCTGTACGAGCCAATACGGGCTCAATCTGAGTCACGGTGTGGCCGGGATCAGTCTAAGTGTCTCTCTTTTGTTTAAAATGGACACCATTTTAATTACATACGAAAAACAGACCAAACACATTCTTTTTCCGTTGAAACTTTAGGAGAACTATCCATGGGTCATATGTGACGTTTATGAATCAAACCTTCCTCAATCTGAGACACGGTGTGGCTGACATTACTCAAAGTGTCTGTCTTTTGTTTCAAAAGGACGTCATTTTAATTGAAAAACATCAACTGGCATACGAAAAACCAAGAAAAAACTTTCGGAATATGTTGATACTTTAGGACAATGATTGATGGGTCATTTGTGATGTGTACGAGTTAACCTAGCCTCAATCCGAGTCATGGTGTGGTGGGATCACTCCTTGTGTAGGTATTTTATTTAAAATGGACAGGATTATAAGTGAAAAGAACAACTGACATATGGAAAACCAACCAAACGCATTTTAAATGTGTTGATGCTTTAGGAAAACGATCCATGGGTTATATGTGATGTGTACGAGTCAACCCCGCCTTAATATGAGGCATGTTGTGGCCGGAATCACTCTAAGTGGCTCTCTTTTGTTTAAAATAGACAACATTTTAAGTACATATGGAAAACCCACCAAACAGATTATGATTGTGTTGATAATTTAGAACAATGATCCATGGGTCATATGTGACGTGTACGAGTCAACCCTGCCTCAATCCGAGGCACGGTGTGGCCGAAACCATTCATAGTGTCTCTCTTTTGTTTAAAATGGACAGGATTATAAGTGAAATGATCAACTGGCATACAAAAAACTGACCAAACGCATTAAAAATATGTTGATGCTTTAGGAAAACGATTCATGGGTCATATGTGACGTGTAAAAGTCAATCCCGCCTCAATCTGAGGCACGGTGTGGCTGACACCATTCACAGTGTCTCTCTTTTGTTTAAAATGAACAGGATTATAAGTGAAAAGAACAACTGATATACAAAAAACCAACCAAACGCATTCAGATTCTATTTATGCTTTAGGTAAATGATCCATGGGTCATATGTGACGTGTAAGAGTCAACACAGCCTCAATTCGAGGAATGGTGTGGCCGGGATCACTCTAAGTAGCTCCCTGTTGTTTAAAATGGACATCATTTTAAGTACATATGAAAAACCAACCAAACACATTCGGTTTCCATTGAAACTTTAGGAGAACAATCCATTGGTCTTATGTGACGTGTACGAATCAACCCCGCATCAATCTGAGACGTGGTGTGGCCAACACCACTCAAAGTGTCTATCTTTTGTTTCAAAAGGACGTCATTTTAAGTGAAAAACATCAACTGGCATACGGAAAACCGACCAAACGCATTTGGATTATGTCAATACTTTAGAACAACGATCCATGGGTCATATGTGACATGTACGAGTCAACCTCACCTCAATCCAAGGTGCAGTGTGGCCGACACCGCTCTAATTGTGTCTCTTTTGTTTAAAATGGACAGGATTATAAGTTAAAAGAACAAATGGCATACAAAAAACTAACCAAACGCATTCGGAATCTATTGATAATTTATCACAACGATTCATGGGTCATATGTGACCTGTACGAGCCAATCCGGGCTCAATTCGAGTCGTGGTGTGGCCGAGATCAGTCTAAGTGTCTCTCTTTTGTTTAAAATGGACAACATTTTAAGTACATATGGAAAATCGACCAAATGTGTTCGGTTTCCATGGAAACTTTAGAAGAACGATCCATGGGTCATATGTGATGTGTAAGAATCAACCCCGCCTCAATATAAGATGCGGTGTGGCCGACACCACTCAAAGTGTCTATCTTTTGTTTCAAAAGGACATCATTTTAAGTGAAAAACATCAACTAACATACGGAAAACCGAGAAAATGCTTTCGGAATATGTTGATACTTTAGGAAAATGATCGATGGGTCATTTTTGACATGTACGAGTTAACCTCGCCTCAATCCAAGGCATGGTGTGGTCGGTATCACTCCAGGTGTATGTATTTTGTTTAAAATGGACATCATTTCAGGTAAAAATATATGGTATACAAAAAACTGATCAAATTATGAATTGAATTCCAGATTCCACATATAATTGTCATCTAAATTTTAATTTTAATTCTAAATGAATTATGTATGTTTATAATTATGTTATGAATTCTAATTTAATTATTGATGTGTATAGTTCCAGGATGCATTATATGTTAAATGTGTATGAATTTGTTCTCTATATGTATGTGTTAGTTGGTTATTGAAGGTACAATAATTGTATATGTATGTGTTAGTTTATTGCAGGTACAATAATTGGATTAAAAATGGGAGGGAATGCACAAAATGAGGCATGTTGTTCAAATTGCAGAGCTACTGTGCAAATTGCGGGCTGCTATGCAATTTGCATAGCATAGGCTATGCCAACAGTTTCAAACCGTTGTCATAGCATCTCTGATTCTTTTTTTACCAACGGTTCAACGAACCATTGGTAAAAAACCTTTCCCAACGGTTTAGAAACTGTTGGGAAAGAGGAGAATCATTGGGATTTCCCAACAGTTCAAGCCAAACCGTTGGGAAAAACTATCCCAACGGTTTGGCACAACCGTTGGGATAGGTTAGGCTTTCCCCGCCCTATACCAACGGTTCACAATAAACCGTTGGGAAAATCTTTCCCAAAGACTTACTTCCCTACGGTTTGCAGAACCGTTGGTATAACATATACCAACGGTTCTGCAGCCTTTCCCAACGGTTCAGAACCGTTGGGAAATACTATATTTCCAGTAGTGCTAGGAGGCCCATTAGGCCCATTAGGCCCATGAGGCCAATTAGTCCCATCAGGCCCATGAGGCCACTGAGGCTGATCAGGCCCATGATCCCACTAAGGCCCATTATTCCACTTATGCCCATTAGGACCATGAGGCCACTTAGGCTCATTGGCGCTTGAGGCCCTTGTGGGCCATTAGGCCCATCTGGCCCATTCATCCACTTAGGCCCATTAGGCCACATATGCCTATTCGGCCCATTTCGCCACTTAGGCCCATTAGGTCCATTCCTCCAATTAGCCCCGTTTGGAAACTTAGGCCCATTGGGCCCCTTAAGCCACTTAATCCAATTTAGCCCATTAGGCTGATTAGGCCCATTAAGCCACTTTGGCCACTTTGGCCCATTAGGATCATTATACCCATTGGGCCTATCATTCCCATTTGGCCACTAAAGCCCATTAGGACCATTCGACCCATTAGGCCCATTAGGCCACTTATGCCCATTATGCTGATTAGGCCACTTACACCACTTAGACCTATTAGAACCATTTGGCCCATTAGGCCCATTAGGCCCATTAGGCCCATTGGGCCAATGAGGCCCATTATTCCCATTGTACCTATTATGCACATGAGTCCCATTAAGCCACAAAGGCCCATTAGGCCCACTAGGCCCATTATGCCCATTCAGACACTTAGGCCGATTAGCCCACTATGCCCATTAGGCCACTTAGGCCCATTAATCCCATTAAAACACTTAGGCCACTTAGGACCATTCAACCATTTGGCCCATTAGGCCCATTAGGCCACTTAGGCCCATTGTTCCACTTTGCCCCATTGTTCCCATATAGCCTATTAGGCCCATTATACCACTTAGGCCCATTAGGCCCATTCAACCACTAAGCCCCATTGGGCCACTTAGGAACATTGGTCCATTGAGGACCATTATGGACATGAGGCCAATTAGGTCCATTAGGCCCCTAAGGCCCATTAGGCCCATTAAGCCCATCAGACCACTTAGAACCATTAGCCTACTAGGCCCATTAGGCCCATGAGGCCCATTATGCTACTTAGTCCACTTAGGCCCATGAGTCCCATTAGGCCCATTAGAACCATTAGGCCAATTAATCCCATTAGGCCACCTAGGCCCATTAAGCCACTTAGGCCCATTAGGCCACTTACGCCCATTAGGATCATTTGGCCGACTAGGCCAATTAGACCACTTAGGATACTTACGCCCACTAGGCCAATTAGATCCATTATTCCACTTAGGCATGAGGCACATTAGCCCCATTAGCCTCATTAGGCCACTTAGGCCCATTAGTCCCATTAGTCCCATTCAGTCGATTAGGCTGATTAAGCCAATAAGGCCACTTAAGCCCATTAGGCTCATTAGAACGATTTGGCCCCTTAGTCCCATTAGGCTACTTAGGCCCATTAGGCCCATTCCGTCGATTAGGGGGATTAAGCCACTTGGTCCCATTAGGCCACTTAGGCCCATGAGGCCACTTAGTCCAATTATGCCCATGTTACCACTTAGACCCATTAGGCCTATTAAACCCATTAGGCCCATTAGGCACATTTGGACATTGAGTCTCATTAGGCCATGTAGGCTCATTAGTCCCATTAGGACACTTAGACCCATTAATCCCATTAAACCCAATCGTCCCATTCATCCCATTAGGCCCATTGGGACCGTTAAGCCACTTTGGCCACTTTGGCCCATTAGGCCCATTCGGTCGATTAGCCTGATTAGGCCACTTAGGCCCATTAGGTCACATATCCCCATTCGGACATTAGGCCCATTAACCCATTAGTCCCATTATGCCACTTAGGCCATTAAGTACTCTTAGGACGATTAGGCTAATTAGGCCCATTAGACCGCTTAGGCCCAATAGGCTGCTTAGGCCCATTAGGCCCATTGGGCCCATGATGCCCCTTTGCCCCATTAGTCCCTTTAAGACCATGAGGCTCATTAGGCCCATTGGGCCACTTTGGCTCATTAGTCCCTTTAGGCACACTGGGACCATTTGGCCACTAAGGCCCATTACGACCATTAGGCCACTTCGGCCACTTAGGCCCACTAAGCCCATTGGGCCACTTACGCCTAAGAGGCCCATTATTCTCATTAGGCCCATGAGACTCATTAGGCCCATTAGAACCATGAGGCCCATGAGTCCCATTAGGTCCATCTGGCCCATGAGTCTACTTAGGCCCATGAGGTCCATTAGACCCATTATGCTCATAAGGCCACTTATGCCCATTAGGCCCATTGGGCTCATGAGGCCACTTAGGCCTCTTAGGACCATTAGGACCATTAGGTCCATTGGGACCATTCGACCACTTAGGCCCATTGGGCCACTTTTCCCCATTATGCCCATTTGACCTATCTGGCCCATTAGACCCATTCGTCCATTGAGGCCCATTAGGCCACAAAGGCCCATTAGGCCCATTGGGACACTTAGGCACATTAGGCCACTCAAGACCATTATGGCCATTAGGTCAATCAGGCTCATTAGGCCCATTGGTCCATTGAATCCCATTAGGCCCACTATGCCCATCGGTCCATTAAGCGACTTAGGCCCATTAGGCACATTAGGCCCATGAGACCCATTAGGCCCATTCGACTATTTAGACCACTTAGGCCCATAAGCCCCATTAGTCCCATTAGGATCATGAGGACACTAATTCCCATTAGGCCCATCAATCCCATTAGACCACTTTGACCCATTAGGCCCATTAGGCCACTTAAGCCCACTAGGCCCCGTAAGTCCATTTAGGCCCATTCAGTTCATTAAGACACTTAGGCCCATTAGGCCGATTAGGCCACGGAGGCCATTTAGACCCATTATGCCCATCAGGTCCATTAGGCGCATTAGGTCACTTAGGCCTCTTAGGCCCATTAGACCCATGAGTCCCATGAGGCCACTAAGGACCATTTGTCCCATTTGTCCCATCAGGCCTATTGGGCCACTTAGGCCTATTAAGACCATGAGGACCATGAGGACCATTAGGCCACTTAGGCTCATTCATCTCATTAGGCTAGTTAGGCCCATTAAACCCATCATGCCCATTAGGCCCATCAAACCCATGAGGCCACTTAGGCCCATTCAACCCATTATGCCCGTCAGGCCCATGATGCCCATGAGGCCCATCAAGCCCATTAGGCCACTTAGGTACATTCAAATCATCAGGAAATTATGGCCCATTAAGCTCATTAGGCCCATCAGGTCCACCAGTCCCATTAGTCCACTTAGGACCATTGGGCCCATCAGGCCCATTTGGCTCATTAGGCCACTTAGGCCCATTAGGCCTATTAAGCAGCTTAGGTAGCTTAGGCCCATTAAGCCCATTTGGACCATCATGCCACTAAGGCCCATTAGGAAACTTAGGCCCATTAGTCCAATTAAACTCATTAGTCCAATTAGTCCCATTAGGCCCATTAGGCCACTTAGTCACATTCGGGTCATTAGGCCATTTAGGATAATTAGGCCCATTAAGCAACTTAGGCCACTTAGGCCCATTCGTCCCATCAGGCCCATTAGGCCACTGAGTCCCATTACACCCATTAGGACACTTATTCCCATTCATCTCATTAGGCCACTTAGTCCCTTTAGGTCCATTAGGACCATTAAGCCACTTTGGCCACTTAGGCCCATTAGGCCACTGAGTCCCACTATGCCCATTAGGCCACTTAGGCCCATTAGACCCATTAGGCCTCATAGGTCACTAAGGCTCATTCATCCCATTTGATCCATTAGTCCATGAAGTCCCATTAGGCCCATTAGTCTACTTATGCCCATTTGGACACTTAGGCCAATTAGGTTCATTAGGCCACTTAGGTCACTTAAGCCCATTATGCCACTTAGGCCCATTATGCCACTTAGGACCATTAGGCCACCTAGGCTCATTATTATCATTATTCCACTCAATCCACTCAGGACATTAGGCCCATTAGGACACTAAGGCCCATTAGGCGCATTAGGCCCCTTAGCCCCCTTAGGCCCATTAGGCCCATTAGTCCACTAAGGCCCATTAGTCCCATTATTCCACTAAGGCCCTTTAGAGCCATTAGGACAATTAGACCAATCAGGACCATTAGGCCACTTAGACCACTTAGGCCCATTAGTCCACTAAGGCCCATGAGGCCAATTATCCCACTTTGGCCCTTAGCACACTTTGGCCCATTAGGCCACTTAGGCCCATTTGGCCCATTACGCCACTCAAGACACTTTGGCCCGTTATGACCATTAGGCCCATTCTACCACTTAGGCCCATTAGGCCACTTAGGCCAATTAGGCCCATTTGTCCACTTAGGCCCATTTGTCCACTTAGTCCCATTCAGCCCATTAGGCCACTTTGACCACTTAGGCCCATTCGGCCAATTAGGGCATTGAGGCCCACTAGGTTAAATCATCCACTTAGGCTCATTCAACTCATTATACCACTTAGGCCCATTAGGCTACTAAGGCCCATTAGGCCCATTAGTCCACTTAGGCTCATTTGGCTCATTAGGCCACTTAGTCCCATTAGGCCCATTAGTCCACTGAGGCCAATTAGGCCCATTAGTCCCATTAGGAAACTTAGGACCATTAGTCTCATTACACAACTTAGGCCACATAGGCCCATTAGGCACATTAGGCCACTTAGGCCACTTAGGCTCATTATACCAATTAAGCCCATTAGCCCACTTAGGCCCATTAGGTCACTTAGGACCATTAGATCACTTAGGCCCATTAGGCCCATTATCCCACTTAGGCCCATTAGGCCACTTAGACCCATTAGGCCACTTAGGCCCATTAGTCCCATTAGGCCACTTAAGCCCATTAGGCCACTTCGACCACTTAGGCCCATTGGGCCCATTATGCCCATTATCCCACTAGGCCCATTTGGCCACTTAGGCCAATTAATCCCATTAGGCCACTTAATCCACTTAGTCCCATTAGGCCACTTAGGCCACTTAGGCCGATTAGGCCACTCAGACCGATTAGGCCACTTAGGCCCATTAGGACACTTAGGTCACTTTGACCCATTATGACCATTAGGCCCATGAGGTCACTTAGTCCCATTAGACCACTTAGGCCCATTTGGCCCATTACACCACTTAGGCCCATTGGGCCACTTATGTCACTTAGGCCACTTAGGCCCATTAGGCCACTTAGGCCCATTAGGTCCATTAGGCCACTTATGCCTATTATGCCCATTAGGCCCATTAGGCCTATTATGACCCTTAAGACCATTTATCCCATTCATCCACTTAGTACCATTAGGCTTATTAGGACCATTAGGCCATTTAGGCCCATTAGTCCATTTAGGCTCATTCAGCCCATTAGGCCCATTGGGCCACTGAGGCCCATTCAGCCCGTTGGGCTACTTAGGCTCATTTTGCCCATTACACCACCTAGGTATGTTCATCCCATTGGGCCAGTTAGGCCCATTTAGCCACTTTGGCCAGTTAGGCCCATTAGGCTCATTGGGCCCATTACGCCACTTAGACCCATTCATTCCATTAGACCCATTAGGCCACTTAGGCTAGTTAGGACCATTAGGCCACTTTGGCCAGTTAGACCCATGAGGATCATTGGGCCCATTAGGGCAATTAAGCCAGTTAGGCCAGTTGTGCCCATTCAACCCATTGGGCCCATTTGGCCACTTAGGCCCGTTAGGGCCATTAGGCCCATTCTACCCATTAGGCCACTCAGGCCCATTAATTCTATCAGGCCACTTAGGCCAGTTAATCCCATTTGACCACTTCGGCCCATTTGGTCCATTATACCCATTAGGCCCATTAGGCATATTAGGACCCTTGGTAGGCCAGTTCAAAGTGCCCAATGGATGATTGTATCACTGAGAGGGGGAGGGGGTGAATCAGTGATACTTTTTTCTCTTATATTTCTTTTCAAATGAAATAACCTTCGCCTATGGTTAAATATTATCTTCCCTACTAAAAATAATTCAAACGCACATCCATATAAACACAAGTATTTACAAGATTCGTTATTCAATAATAATAGCTACATCCTTGGTTTGGTGTGGAAGTGATCCAATACCGCACAATCCACTAGAAAATAATCATTGGATTACAATGAGTAGGATATACCCTTTCACTCATGTAGCACCATGTAAAAAATCCAATAGTTCATGTGCACCCTCTTAGCACAAATAGGGTAATGAAATGATTGTGTAACTACTCATGTTACCTATGCTTATTTTCAATTCCACAAATGTATTACTCCGAATGGCCTAAAGGCCTTCTTTTTTTATTATAGATAATCCCCCTTTTAAGGGTTGAAGGGGAATCCGTACATGACCCGTAGGCCCAAGGCACAAGGCCCGACATGACCCGTAATACATGACCCAAAGGCCCAGAGGCATATCATGCCCATACATGACCCGTAAGCCCTTCCCACTAGAACCTCCCATCCCCATCTTCTGCATCATTGATCGCCTTTAGCTCCCCACCTGCATTGCTGATCGACTAGCATTGCCCCATACAAATCTGCATGGTGCCTGGTCCCGATGGCGGTTGCCATACCCTCTCATTCTTCCAATCCAGTTAGCTATACTTCTAGTGACTTCTACTGTTGCTCTGATCCTATTCTAGGGCCAACTCTATGTGAATTGGGCTACTTCATGGTCTTTAATGGCCCGAAGGCCCTGTGGCCCGAAGGTGGTAAGAACTTCCTTGACTTTGTTAAGATAAAAAAGCAAGTTTGATTTTCCCAGTATGATTTTCCCAATCTGATTCCTTTGAGTATGATTCTCCCTAATATGATTCTTCCTAATACAATTTTCCTGATACGATTCTTCTTAGTACGATTCTCCCTAGTACGGAAAATGTAACTTTGATAGAATGTGATAGATATGAATCGACACCACTTCAATTCTCCATCTTCCATAGTCTGGAAGACCTATTATGAAAATCCCAATTTGATTAATCAAGCTTGATACGATGATCAGACGAATGTGATTGACAAGACGAATAAGGTAATTGGTTGAGTATGATAAACACTGAGTACGATGATCAACTGAGTATAATGTTGTGATATTGCCTCTTCTCTTTCACTTCAATCTGTTAAAACTTCTTCAACAAAAGTGAATTGGGAAACTTATTCTTATGACTAAAACTCAGATCTTCTCTCTCATGAAGAGTACATTGGTCCACTCAAGTACAACATTTGGTCCATTTCGCCCATTTGTCCACTTAAATCCCATTTGGCCCACTTGGCCACTTAAAACCCATTAGACCCATTAGGCCACCTAGGCCACTTAGGCCCATTCGACCCTTAGGCCCATTAGTCTCATTTGTCTATTTAGGCCAATTTAGGCCATTTAGGCCAATTAGGCCAATTGGTCCATTTAGGTTATTTTGGAAAATTAGGCCATTTAGGCCAATTTAGGCCATTTAGGACAATGCGACCAATGAGACCAATTTAGGCCAATTAGGACAATTTAGGTCCTTTAGGGCATTTAGGCCAATTAGAATATTTAGGCCATTTAGGTCAATTTAGGCACATTAATTTGATTAGGCCAATTAGGCCAATTAGTCAATTTAGGACATTTAGGCTAATTGTTCCATTTGGGCTAATTTAGATCATTTAGGCTATTTAGGCCAATTTTGACCATTTAGTCCAATTCATCCAATTATGTCATTTAGGCCATTTAGACAATTTATACCAATTAGGTCAATTAGGTCAATTAGTCCATTTAAGCCGATTAGTCCAATTTTGACCATTTGGCCCAATTAGGCCAATTATGTAATTTAGGCAATTTAATCCAATTAGTCCATTTAGGAAATTTTTTTCCATTTAGGACATTTAGACCAATTTATTTCATTTAGGCAAATTAGGCCAATTAGGTCAATTACACAATTTAGGCAATCAAGCCCAATTATTCCATTTAGGCCAATTTAGGCCATTTAGACCAATTAGGCCAATTAGATCAATTTTGGTCATTTAGGCCATTTAGACCAATTTATCTTATTTAGTCCAATTAGGAAAATTATTCCATTAGGCAATTAATTCCAATTGGACCAATTAGGCCATTTTGGCCGATTTATGCCATTTAGGTCAATTTAGGCCATTTTGATCAATTTAGGTCACTTTGGCCAATTATACCAATTATTTCATTTAGGTAATTTAGTCTAATTAGTCCATTTAGTTAAATTATATCAATTAGTCCATTTAGGTCATTTAGGCCAATTAGGCCATTTAGACCATTTAGACCAATTTAGTCCATTTAGACCAGTTAAGCCAATTTAGGCCATTTAGGATAATTTAGGCCATTTAGCCTAATTAGACCAATTAGGAAAATTAGTACATTTAGGCCATTTAGGACAATTTTTCCATTTAGGCTAAATAATCCATTTAGTGCAATTAGGCCAATTAGACAATTTAGGCCATTTTGGACATTTAGGCCAATTAATCAATTTGTTCATTTTGGTCATTTAGGACATTTAGGATAATTAGTCCATTTGGTCCATTTAGTTCATTTATGAAAATTAGGCTAATTATACAATTTAAGTCATTTGGTCTAATTTAGGCCATTTAGTCCAATTAGGCCATTTAGGCCAATTTCGGACATTTAGGCTATTTAGGTTAATTTAGACCCATATGGCCAATTTGGACCATATGTCCAATTAGGCCATTAATCCCATTATGCCCATTAGACCCATTAGGCCACTTAGGACCAATTGGATTATTAGGTCACTTAGCCCCATTAGGCCACTTAATCCCATTAGACCCATTTGGACCATTTGGCCACTTAAGACCATTAGACCTATTATTCCATTTATGCCACTTAGGCCCATTCGACCCTTAGGCCCATTAGGCCCATTAGGAAATTTAGGCCAATTTAGGTCATTTAGAACAATTAGGGAAATTAGGCCATTTTTTCCATTTTGGCTATTTAGGATAATTTAGGCCATTTAGGGCAATGAGGCCAATGAGACCAATTCAGTCCAACTAGGCCATTTTTTTCCTTTTAGGGCATTTAGGACAATTAAAAGATTTAGGCCATTTAGGCAAATTTAGTCCAATTAAGTCAATTAGGTTAATTATTCCAATGAAGACAATTAGGAAATTTAGTTCATTTAGACCATTTAGGTTAATTTAGGACATTTAGGCTAATAAGTCCATTTAGGCCAATTTAGATCATTTAGGCCATTTAGGACAATTTAGACCATTTAGGCCAATTCAGTAAATTATGCCCTTTAAGCTAATTTAGGAAATTTAAACTAATTGGGTCAATTAGGTCGATTAGGTCGTTTAAACTGATTAGGCCAACTTTGACCATTTGGTCAAATTAGGCCAATTATGCAATTTAGGAAATTTAATCCAATTAGGCTATTTTGGAAAATTTTGTCCTTTTAGGCCATTTATACCAATTTAGGCAATTTAGTTCAATTAGGCCAATTAGGTCAATTACACAATTTAGTTAATTTAGCCTAATTATGCCATTTAGGCCAATTAGGTCAATAGCACAATTTAGGCAATTTAGCCAAATTATGCTATTTAGGTCATTTAGACCAATTATCCCCAATAGACCAATTTTGTCCATTTAGGCTATTTTGGACAATTAGGCCATCTAGGCAAATTTAGCTCATTTAGAAAAATTAGGAAAATTAGGCCAATTAGGCAATTCAGGACAATTAGACCAATTAGGCTATTTAGGCCAATTTATTCCATTTAGGAAAATTTAGGCCATTTAGATCAATTTAGGCCACTTAGGCCATTTAGACCAATTAGGTCATTTAGTCCATTTAGTCCAATTAGTCCACTTAGGTGATTTAGGTCATTTAGGCCAATTAGGCCATTTAGACCATTTAGACCAATTTTGGCCATTTTGTCCATTTAGCCAAATTAGGCCAATTATTCCAATTATTCCATATAGGCTATTTAGGCCAATTAGTCCATTTAGGCCAATTTAGTCCATTTAGGCTATTTAGGCCAATTAATCAATTTGTTCATTTAGGTCATTTAGACCATTTATGCCAATTAGGTCATTTAGTCTATTTAGGTCATTTAGTACAATTAGTCCAATAAGAAAATTTGGGTCATTTTTTCCAATTTAGGCTATTTAGATCAATTAGTCCATTTTGGCCAATTTAGGTCATTTAGGCTATTTAGGCTAATTTAGACCATTTGGGCCAATTTAGGCCATTTAGGTCAATTAGGCCAATTAGTAAATTTAAGATGATTTGGGAAATTTAGGCCATTTACGCCAATAGACCATTGAGGACAATTAGACCAATTAGACAATTTAGCAATTTAGGTCAATTAGTCCAATTAGGTTAATTTAGGTCATTTAGGCCAATTAGGTCATTTAGGCCCATTAGGAAAATTTAATCCATTTAGGTCAATTAAGACAATTAATCCAATTAGTTAATTTATGAAATTTAGGCCAATTGGTCCATTTAGGCCAATTTAGACCATTTAGACCAAATAGGCCATTTTTGGCCATTTAGGCAAATTTAGGCCAATTAGGCCATTTAGATAACATACTATGTAGGGACACAAAGTACATAGACTGTCAGGTATGAGTACTCATAAGCACATGAGACTTCTTCTCATGAAGTTCACACTTAGTAATCTCCAAGATGGGTGATTATGAGAACGGACCCGCCAAAAGGAATTTCTGATGTTTTGGTGTCATCAGATATTCCTATCTATGAGTGTGTGTGATGGTCCTTAGACTTTAAGATTATTATTAAAGCATTCCATAACTCACATACTTAGATATATGTCATAAACCATGACGATAACAACTCATGGAAAAGTTGGATATGTTGGCTGCGTCACAAGTGACATGTCATTAATGAATAAGTCGAGGAAGGATTTTTCCCCTCAATCTTTAAAGAATCTGATATCTCAACCCTTTGATTGGAATAAAACCCTCGCATTAAATTCCATGTCTATGGTGTAACGATGTGTTTATTTCAGATATTAAAAGGAAGACATATCTATCATATAGGTTGGTGACACACATGTGCAACCTTCTTGATGAGATATTGTGACAAAGAGATTATATTACACAGTGAGTGTTCATATCTGGTTTTCGATGTTGCGACATCAAATTATTTCTCTTGGGTGCTTTGACCCATTTCTAGACAGTAATCTCAAACTTTAGGCAAGTCCACCTAATGTCAATGATAAGGAATCCTAGAGGGTCACACACTAAGTGTTTCCTTTGATCTTGATTAAATTCTATTTGAGTTTAATTAATGGAATAAATATTATTCTAAAGTCTGAGCAATAATTTTATTCAATTTATATTGATCACATAAATTAAATAAATATTTATTCACCGACATGTGAATAAAATATTTATTTTTTTATTTAATATTTTAATAAATATTTATTCGGTATATTGTAAATAAAATATTTATTTATGAATAAAACATTTATTCGGTTGTTTAATAAATGATTGAGGAGTTTGAATGGACCAAGACTGAGTCCATTGACAAATATTAATTAGCAAGACCGTTATATAATATTTGTTATTGCACAAGTTGGCGTGCGCTAAAAAATAAAAATTATATAATAATATTATGTGGTATGATATTTATTAAAGGTAATTAATATTATTTAATGTCTGGTATGCAATTAAATAATATTTTAAATTAAATCTCAACTCTATAAATAGGCATCTATGTCTATTGTGTAGAGCATCCAAAAATTAAGAATAGAAAATTGCTGCGCACAACGAATTCTCTCTCAAATCCTCCTTCTCTCTCTCTCTCAATAATGAGAAGTGCAAGAAATATTTCTTCAAGACCAAAGAACAAGTGATCAAGAACAAACAACATAAGACATTGGACTCGATGCACTAACACCTAGAGATCGAGTGGTGTTTCTCATAGATCATAGGAGTATATATGGATTTCCTCTAGAGGTATTTTATCCTGGGATCCTCACAGTGCAATGATGGAAATCTGAAAGGGTCTCTTCGGATGATCATTATTCACTAACGAAGAAAGTTCCTAAGAATAGGTATTTATTTATTTAAATATTAAATATATTAATTTTAAATTTGACATGCAAGACCCTCTCTCTTGGCTTCCGGAAATAATTATTAAAAAAAAATTTAATGTACCGTACATATTTTCATGCTTCCACTATGCTCGAAACCACCACCACCACCACCACCGCTACTGCCTCCGTCACAAACACTGCCTCCACCACCGCCACCCCGCCCCCCTCTACCACCACTGCTGCCATCAGCTCGATCGTCACTAGGCCCCTCATTGAAATCAATCTAGGTATCATATAAAGATCACATTGATGTCATACATGAATCAAAAGTAATAATAGACTTTGATGGAAGTGGTGTACTTATAACTAACATATCTTTTAGGATGTGTTTGGTGACCAATTTATTTCTTCCAAGCTCCTTTATTGCTATTTTTTTGGCCTCATCTACTTATGAATGAGCATTTTTTTATCTTAGTGGTTTGATAGGTTTGAGATGCACTCTATGAGGTCCAATACCTATTGGGGACGATGTTTTTCATGGGTCGACATCATACTCTCCCATGGCGCTCCTCACCTAATACTTGTCTCAAATGATCATTTGGCATAAAGTTGTCATCTTCTTTCTCATTGAGGGCCTCCAGAACACACTGTTGAAATATAAACAAGAAATTTATTTATGAATTACATATCAAAATTTGAAGTATCATTAAAAACACTTACAATATTTTCTTTTGTTTTTTCATTTACATCATTTCCATTATTTTTCTTCCTAGTTAAGGAAAATAATTTTGCTTGAGGCACACAACCTTTGATGAAAAATGTTTCTTTCTGTAAATGAAATTGATTAGTATAATACCACATTATTGAATAATACAAAAGTGATAAACCTAGAATGAATTAAAATTATAGATGTTGAAGAAATACATAAAATGAAGAAACATCTAAATGTACATTTAATTATAAATTTAATACTAGTGACATAACATAAACAATCCATACTAATTATCAATATAAACCTATGTATGGTATGGATTCCACTTTTTTATTCATTTCGGTATAATTCCATTTATGTTGTGTTATTTGGTTATTTAGTCACTTGGTAATTTTGATCATTTGTCCATTTGGATACTTAGCTAATTGGCTGGTTATGCCATTTATGAGAATTAGGCAAATTAGGCCAATTAGGCTAATTAGACCATTTAGTCCAATTAGGACCTTTAGTCCCATTATGTCGTTTAGGACAATTATTCCATTAGGCCAATTATGTTATTAGGCTATAGGTAATTTAGGCCTTTAATCTATTTAGGCCAATTAGTCCATTAGGCCATTTAGGACATTAATCCAAATAGGACAATTAGGAAAATTAGACCATTAAGGTAAATTAGGAAAATTAGACTAATTAGACTATTAAGGTCAATTAGGCCAATTAGTCTAATTAGACCATTTAATCCAATGAGACCATTTAATCCATTTGAACCAATTAGGCCATTTAAAACAATTAGGTCATTTATTCTAATTAGGTAATTAGGCTATTTAGAAAAATTTAACCATTAGGCCATTATCCCATTAGTTCATTACCCCATTAGGCCAATAGGTCATTTGGGGATTTGAACATTTTCGCCAATTTAGGCCAATTAGGCTAAATAGGCTAATTAGGTCAATTAGACCATTTAATCTAATCGGACCATTTAATCCATTTGGACCAATTAGTCCATTTAGACCCATTTGGCCATTTAGACTAATTAAGCCAATTAGGTAAATTTGTCCAATTTGTCCAATTAGACAATTTAATTCCATAAGACCATTTAATCTATTTAGACTAATTAAGCCATTTAGACCAATTAGTTCATTTGTGCCAATTAGGCCATTATGACAATTATGCCATTAGGCTATTAGGCCATTAGGATATTTATACCAATTAGGTCATTTAGGTCATTAGGTCATTATCTCATTAGTTCATTGGGCCATTAGGGTCATTGGTCATTTGGCTATTTGGTCATTTAGGCCAATTTAGACCAATTTAGGCCAATTATAACAAAAAAATCCTAAAAACTAGACCCAAAACACTATATCTGGAACACTAATACATAAGGCCTAAATAGAACCATTAAGTTGACCAGGCCACTTAAGCCCATTAGGTCACTTCGTCCCATTAGGTCTATGAGGCCCCTGAGGCCCATGAGGCCACTTAGGCCCATTATGCCTATTCGGCCACTTAGGCCCATTAGGCCCATTAGGCCGATTTGGCCACTTACGCCCATTAGGATCATTAGGCCACTTATGACCATTATGCCCATTAGGCCACATAGGACCATTAGTCCCATTCATCCCACTCAACCCATTAGGTCCATTAAAACCATTAGGCCACTTAGTCCCATTAGGCCCGTTATGATAATTAGGCCATTTAGGCCCACTAGACCCATTACGCTGATTAGGTCACTTGGGCTCATTCGGCCCATTTGGACCATTAGGCCACTTAAACCCAATTGGCCTATTAGGCCCATTAGGCTACTTTGGCCTATGAGTTCGACTAGGCCACTTAGTCCCATTAGGCCACTTAGGCCCATAAAGGCTCATTAGTCCACTTAGACCCATAAGGACCATTAGGCCACTTAGTCCCATTTGGCTCATTAGGCACATTCGTCCCATTAGGAATATTAGTCCAAATAGGAATATTCGACCCATTAGGTTGATTCAGACACTTAGTCCAATTTGGCCACCTGGGCCCATTAGGCTAATTAGGCCACTTAGGCCCATTAGACCATTGAGGTCCATTATTCCCACTAGGCCCATTAGTCACATTCCACCCATTAGGCCAATTAGGCTCATTAGCCCCATTAGCCCCATTATACCCATTAGGACCATTAGACCATTTAGGCTCATTAAGCACATTAGGACACTTCATCCCATTAGTCCCATTATCCCACTTAGGCCACATAGTCCCACTAGGCCACTTAGGCCCATTTGGACACTTAGGCCCATTAGTCCAATTAGGCCCATTGATCCCATTTGGCCTATTTGGCCCCTTAGACCACTTAGGTCGGTTAGGCCCATTAGGCACATTAGGACCATTCAGCCACTTAGCCCACTCAGGCCACTCAGGCCCATTAGGTTACTTAGGCCCATTGAGCCCATTAGTCCCATTTGGCCCCTTAGTCCACTTAGACTGATTAGGCACATTAGGCCACTTAGTCCACTTAGGCCCACTGATCACATTAGGCCCTTTGGTCACTTAGGCCGCTTAGGCCCATTAGGTCCGTTAGGACACTTAGGCCACTTAGGCTCATTATTCTACTTAGTCCCATTTAGCCCATTAGGCCCATTAGGAAACTTAGGCAGCTTAGGCCCATTAGGCCCATTAGGCCACTCAGGACACTTAGGCCCATTAGACCCATTAGCCATTTGGCTCATTAATCCACTTAGGCCCATTAGGTAACTAAGGCCCATTAGGCTCATTAGACAACTTAGTCCCATTAGGTCACTTGTGCCCATTAGGTTCATTGGACCCATTAGGCCACTTAGGCCCACTTGGTGACTTAGGCCCATTAATCCCATTAGGCCCATGAGTCCACTTAGGCCACTTAGGCCCATTAGTTCGATTAGGTCCATTAGGCCCATTAGCCCACTTTGGCCCATTCGTCCCCTTAGGACCATTGGGCCCATTCGACTACTTATCCCTATTAGGCCACTTAGGCTCATTAGTCCACTTAGGCCCTTTAGTCCCATTAGGCCCATTAGGAATATTAGGCCACTTAGGCCACTTAGGCCCACTTAGGTCCACTTAGGCCCATTAGGCTACTTAGGCCACTTAGGCCCATTGGGCCTCTTAGGACCATTAGGACCATTAGGCCCATTTGTCCCCTTAGGCCACTTAGACCACTTATGCCCATTAGGTAGCTTAGGCCACTTAGGCCGCTTAGGCCCATTAGGCCACTTAGGCCCATTGAACCCATTAGGCCCATTAGACCCCTTAGGTCACTTAGGCTGCTTCATCCCATTAGGCCCATTATGTCACTTAGTCCTATTGAGCACATTATTACCATTAGACCACTTTGGTCGCTTAGGCCCATTAGGCCCATAAGGCAACTTAGGACACTTAGGCCCATATGGCCCATTATCCATTGGACCCATTAGGCCACTTAGGCCCATTAATCTACTTAGGACCATTAGGCCACTAAGTCTCAATATTCCCATTAGTCCACTTAGGCCCATTATGCCGCTTATACCCATTGGGCCCATTGGGCCTATTAGGACACTTAGGCCCACTCATCCATTTAGGCCCATTAGGCCCTTTATGCCACTTAAGCGGCTTAGGACCATTAGGCCTATTAGGGCCATTAGGCCCATTAGGCCACTTAGGCCCATTCAGCCCATTTGGTCGCTTAGGCCCATTGGGCGCATTAGTCCATTTAGGCCCATTAGGCTAGTTTGGCCCATTAGGACACTTAGTCCCATTAGGCCGATTGGGACCATTAGGCATATTAGACCACTTAGTCCCATTAGGCCCTCCAAATCATTTTTTTAATTTTCATAAAAGCTAATTTGAGGAAAATGTGGGAACCTTACACCGTACAACATGACACATATCAAAATTTCAAAAATAGTCCAGATATTTAAAATTTGAAATGAGTATCATCACCGTGGGAACTATCATGTTGGCAATAGATCCCACAAATCATGCAGCCGCTACATCGAAGATAGCACATCGAATAATCTTTCACCATCATCATTGTCATTATCACCTCGTTGTCGTTCACTCAGAACATCATCATCATAACCATCACTGCCAGAGTCACCACATCGCCGATGGGAACACCACCTTCATTATTGTCGACCATCATCATTGGAGCTGAGAACCAGAGGAAAAATAAACCAGGATGTCCACTAATCACCACTGATGTCAACATATCGAAGCTGTAAAACTTCAACTTCACCACCAAAAAACTATCAAAACAAAACATCACAACCATTCGAACCTTCAAAGATGGGCTATTCTCCCTCTCGGAGACCCTAAGACACTTGATCTGCACCTCCCAAAACCTCCATGAAGACCCGCACACTGGACAGATAGGGAAAGGATCGTAGAAAGGATGAGAAGATGGAGGCTTCGGTAGGGGACCAAGCCAGAAACTGCATCGGTCCAATGAAACAGAGAACCAATAACATAGAAACAAAATCAATCCCAAAAAAAATCACCATACGAGACCTCAATTTGGATATGAAAAATAGAGAAGGAGACAAATAGAGGAATGAATCTGAGCTGAGACTGTCATACCTACTCCAGAACCATCCCAGGTAGACCCAGATCTCGAATTGAGTGCGACCAAAGTGGAGTCAAACGTGATGAGTAGGCCATCATAGGTAGAGGAGAAAGAATGCATCAGGTGCACTCACTATATCTGACCTAAGAGATCTAAAGCACCCGCACACACAGATCGAGAATGGGGGTCTGATGCATAGGGATAGATCGAAAGAGGGGTGGTGAGTGGCATGTGATGACCACACCAGGAAGCCACATTAGTTGAGAGGGAAGAAAAAGAAAGCAAGAGAAGGAAGACGATGGATCAGGTGATGTGGCACCATCACCGTCAAGCAGACCCTCAAAACCATGGGAGGGGAAGAGGAGGTAGGAGGAGCATCGAGATCCAGAAGAGTGTAGAGCCATCAAGTTCATTCATTAGGGTCATTGGGACAATTAGGTCACTTAGGACCATTAGGACCATTAGGACCACTAGATCTATTTGTCCCATTACGCCATTTAGGACCATTCGACCACTTACGCCCATTAGGCCCATTGGGGTACTTCGACCGATTAAGCTTATTCGGTCCATTAGTCCATTGAGGCCCATTTGGACCATTAATCACGTTAGATTAGTCTCATTATCTCACTTAAGTCCATTAGTTCCATTAGACCCATTAGGCCACGTAGTCCCTTTAGGCCAATTAGGCCCATGAGGCACATTACGCCAATCAGGGCACTTAGGCTCATTAGGCCAATTAGGACCATTCGGCCCATTAGGCTCATTCAGCCCAAAATTCCCATTGGATAAGGACCATTAGGCCACTTAGGCCCATATGGTCCATTAGGCCCATTAGGCCAATTTTTCCAAGTAGGCCCATTAGGCCCATTAAACCCATTATGCCACTTAGGCCCATTTGGCCACTTAGTCTCATTAGGCCACTTAGGCCAATTAGGCCACTAAGGCCCATTGAGCCACTTAGGTGCATTCGGCGCATTAGGCCCATTAGGCCACTTAGGATCATCAAGCCATTAGTTCCCTTAGGCCCATTACGCCACTTAGGCCCCTTAGGCCACTTAGGCCCATTAGGCCACTTAGGCTCCTTAGGCCCATTAGGATGATTAGGTCCATTATACCAGTTAGTACCATTAGGCCCATTGAGCCCATTATGCCACATAATCCCATTTTTTACATTAGGCCCATTAGGCCACTGAGGCCCATTAGGACACTTAGAACCATTAGGCCCTTTAGGCCAATTAGGCACATTAGGCCACTTAGGCCCCTTAGGCCACTTAGTCCCCTTAGGCCCATTAGGCCACTTAGGCCATTAGGCCGTTTAGGCCCATTAGGCTCATTAGAACACGTAGTTACCTTAGGTTAATTATTCCTTTTAGGCCACTTAGGCCCATTATGTCACTTAGGACCATTAGACCAATTAGGCCCATTAGGACACTAAGGCCCCATTGGCCACTTAGGCCCATTAGGACCATTAGTCCTTTTAGGACCATTAGGACACTTAGGGTCATTCAGCAACTTAGGCCCATTAGTCCACTTAGTCCCATTCGGCGTATTAGGCCCATTAGGCCACTGAGGCCCATTAGGCTCATTAGGACACTAAGGCCAATTCAGACCATTTGGCCCATTAGTCCACTTAGGCCACTGAGGACCATTTGGCCCATTAGTCCATAGATTCACATTCAGCTTATTATGCCACTTAGGCTCATTAGGCCCATTAGGCCAGTGAGGCCCATTCAACCCATTAGACCACTTAGGCCCATTATTCCCATTATGCCTCTTAGTCCCATTAGGAAACTAAGGCCCAATAGGCCACTAAGTCCCATTAGGCCCATTATTTCCATTAAACCATTATGCCCATTACACCACTTAGGCCCATTAGACCCATTAGGCCACCTTGGCCCATTAGGCCACTTAGGCCCATTAGGCCCATTAGGCCCATTAGGCCACTTTGTTCCATCAGGCCTATTAGGACACTTAGGACACTTATGCCCATTAGGCCACTAAAGTCCATTACACCCATTAGGTCCATTAGGCCACTTAGGCCCATTAGACCACTTAGGACCATTAGGTCACTTTGGCTTATTTGGCCACTTAAGCCCATTAGGCCCATTAGTTCCATTAATCCACTTTGGCCCGTTAATCCCATTTCGCCAATTAGGCCATTGAGGCCCATTAGGCCCATTAGGCCCATTGATCCCATTCATCCCATTAGGCTCATTAGGCCCATTAGGTCCATTCATCCCATTAGGACCATTATGCCACTTGGGACCATTATGTCCATTAAGCCACTTACGCCCATTAGGCCACTTAGGCTTGTTAGGACAATTATCCCCATTAGGCCCATTAGGCCACTTAGGGCCCTTTGGTCACTTTGACCCATCAGGCCACTTAGGCACATTAGGCCGATTAGGCCACTTTGGCTCATTAGGTCCATCTGTCCACTTTGGTCCATTTGGTGCATTAGGCCACTTAGGACAATTAGTACACTTAGGCCCATTAGGTCACTTAGTCCCATTAGTTCCATTAATCCCATTAGCATGATTAGGCCACTTAGGTTCATTAGTCCCATTAGGCCACTTAATAGGCCCAGTCATTCCATTAGGCCCATTCATTCCATTAGGTCCACTAGGCAACTTAGGCCCATTAGGCCACTTAGGCCTATTAGGCACATTCATCCCATTCACCCCATTAGAACCATTAGTCCACTTAGGAAAATTATGTTGATTGGGAAATTAAGTCCCCATAGGCCCATTTGGCCACTTAGGCCCAATAAGACCATTAGGATACTTAGGCCCATGAGACTCATCAGGCCCATCAAGCCCATTAAGACACTTAGTCCCATTTGCCCCATTAGACCACTTAGGCCCATGAGGCCCATTATTCCCATTCATCACATTAGGCCAATTAGGCCACTTAGGCCCATTTGGACACTTAGGCCCATGAGCCCTATTAGGCCCCTTAGGCCCATTCATCCACTTAGGCATATTAGGCCACAATGTACCATTAGGACCTTTAAGCCAATTCGGCCACTTAGGCCCATTAGGACCATTCGACCCATACATCCCATTTTACCCGTTAGGCCACCTAGGCCCATTTGGTCACTTAGGCCCACTAGGACCATTAGGCCACTTAGGCCCATTCAGTTACGATTATGCCACTTAGGCCCATTAGCACACATTGGCCCATTAGTCCCTTTAGTCCCATTAGGACACTTCAACCCATTAGGCTCATTAGGCCCATTAGGCCACCTAGGCCCATTTATCCACCTAGGCTCATTTTTCCACCTAGGCTCATTCGGCCACCTAGGCCCATTAGGCCATTAGGTCCACCTCGGCCCATTAGGCCACTTAAATACCATTATTCCCATTAGTCCCACTTAGACCCATTAGGATTATTAGGAAACTTAGGCCTATTAGGCCACTTAAGACCATTAGGACCATTACACCCATTAGGATACTTAGGTTAATTTGACCAATTCAGCCCATTATGCCCATTTGGCCCATTTTTTCCCTTGGCACATTAAGCCCATTAAATCAATTAGGTCACTTGGACCCATTAGGCCACTTAGGCCCATTAGGCCACTTAGGCACATTAGGCTGATGAGGCCACTAAGGCCAATTAATCCAATTAGGCCACCTCATCCCACTAGGCCCATTAATCCCATTAGGCCGATTAGGCCACTTAGGCCCATTCGGCACATTTGTCCCATTTGGCCCATTTGGAGCATGAGGCCTATTCGGCCAATTAATCTCATTAAGTCGATTGGGAAACTTTGCCTCATTAGGCCCCTTCGGCCCATTAGGCCACTTCGTCCAATTAGGCTCATTCCACCCATTAGGCCACTAAGGCCCATTCGACCCATTAGGCCTATTAATACCATTAATCCAATTATACAACTTGGCCCATTAAGCCACTTAGGCCCATTTGGACCCTAGTCCCATTAATCCCATTAAGCACATTAGGCCATAGATGCCCATTACGCCCCCTAGGCCCATTAATCCCCCTAGGCCCATTAGGCCACTTAGGCCCATTACGCCCCTTAGACCGATCAAGAAACTTAGGCCCATTAGGCCACTTACACCCATTAGGCCACTTAGTCCCATTCATCCCATTAGTCCAATTAGTCCCCTTAGGGAAATTAGGCCATTTGGGCCACTTAGGACCATTATGCCACTTGGGACCAATAGGCCCATTAGGCCCATTAGGCCCATTAGGCCCATTACACCCATTAGGCCACTTAGGCCTCTTAGGCCACTTAGTAACATTCATCCCATTAGGTTAATTAGTCCACCTAGGCCCATTAAGACACTTAGGCACATTAGACCCCTTAGGCCCATTAGGCTACTTAATCTGATCAAGCCCCTTAGGCCCATTAATCCCATTAAGACCATTTGGAACCAAGGACTGTTAATCTCATTCATCCAATTTGGCCCATTAGGCCCATTGGCCCCTTGGGCCCATTAGCCCCTTAGTCTCATTAGGCCCATTAGGCCACTTTGGCCCACTTTGGCCCATGAGGAAACTTAGGCCTATAAGGCCCATTTTCCCCCATCAGACCAGTTAGGCCCATTAGGCCACTTAGATCCATTAATCCCACAAGGCCCATTAATCCAATTAGGCCCATTATGCCACTTAGTCCAATTAGTCCCATTAGGCCATTAGGTCCATAAGGCCCATTAGGCCCATTAGGCCACTTAGGACCAATAGGACACTTAGTCCCATTAGTCTAATTAGACCTATTAGGCCACTTAGGCCCATTATGACCATTAGGCATATTAGCCCCCTTAGGACCAGTTGGCCCATTAGGAACATTAGGCCCATTGGTCTCATTAGGACACTTAAGCCACTTAGGACTATTAGGAACAGTAGGTCCAGTAGGCCCATTAGGCCCGCTAGGAACATTAGGACCATTAGGCCACTTAGACCCATTCGACCACTTAGGCTCATTAGGCCCACTAGGCCTATTAGGCCACATAGGTCCATTAGGCCCATTAGATGACGTCGACCCATTAGGTCTATTAGCCCACTTAGGCCTCTTAGTCCCATTAGGCCTGTTAGTCCACTTAGCCCCCTTAGGCTTATTAGGCCCATTTGGCCACTTAGGCCAATAACACCAACTAGGCCCCATAGGCCCCATAGGCCACTAAGGCCCATTAGGCCCATAAAGCCACTTAGGCCCATTACGCCCATTAGGAAACTTAGGCTCATTTGACCCATTAACCCCATTAGGCAACTAGGCCCATTTGACCCATTATCCCCATTGGGCCAATTAGGCCCATTCGTCTCATTCGGATACTAGGGCCCATTTGTCCCATTTGTCCCATTATGCCCATTAGGCCCATTATGCCACTTAGGGCATTTAGGCCCATCAGTCCCATTAGGCTCATGAGTCCACTAAGACCCTTTAGGCCTATGAGGCCACTAAGACCCATTAGGCCCATCTGTCCACTTAGACCCATTAGGCCCTTTGGGGCACTTAGGCCCATTCGGCTACTTAGGCCCATTAGCACACTTAGGCCCATTATACCCATTCAGCCCATTAGGCCACTTAGGCCTATCAGGAAAGTTAGGACCACTAGGCTAATTGGGCCACTTAGGCCAATTAGGCTCATTTGACCACTTAGGTCCATTGGGCCCATTAATCCCATTAGGCTGATTAGGCCACTTAGGCCCATTAGGCCAATTATGCCCATTAGGACCTTTAGGCTGATTAATCCCATTATGACACATAGTCCCATGAGGCCCATTCTGTCCATTAGGGAACTTAGGCTAACTCGGCCCATTCATCCCATTTGGCCCATTTGGCCCATTTGGCCCTTAGGCCCGTTAATCCCATTAAGCACATGAGTCCACTTAGGCCGATTAGGCCGATTAGGCCACAAAGCCCCATTAGGAAATTTAGGCCCACTAGGCCCATTAATCTCATTATTCCAATTAGGCCACTTAGGCCCATTAGGCTAGTTAGGCCCATTCAGCCCACTAGGCCCATTAGGCCCATTAAGTCCATTGGGAGGATTAGGCAACTTTGGACCATTAGGCCATTTTGACCCATTAGGGACATTAGGCCCATTAGAACACTTAGGCCAATTATGTCCATTCATCCCATTAGGTCCATTAGGCCACTTAGACCCATTAGGACCATTAAGAACATTTAGACCATTAAGCCCAGTAGGCCGATTAGGCAACATTGTCCCATTAAGACACTAAGTCCCATTAGGCCACTTAGGCCAATTAGGCTCATTAGGCCCACTAGGCTCATTTGGCCCCAAGACCCATTAAGCCCATTAATCCCATTAGGCCACCAAGGTCCATTAGGCCACTTAGGCCCATTAGGCCCCTTCGACCACTTTGTCCCATTGGGAAAATTTGGCACCTAGGCCCGTTAATCCCATTAATCCCATTAGCCCCATTAGGCCACTTAGGCCCATTAGGCCCATGAGACACAATAGACCACTTAGTATCATGAGGCCCATTAGTCCCCTTAGGCCACTTAGGACCATGAGGTCCATTAGGCCATAGAGGCCCATGTGGCCCACTAGGCCACTTCAACCCATCATGCCCATTAGGCCCATTCGACCAATAAGGCCTATTAGGCCCATTATGACACTTAGGACCATTCGTTTGATTGGGATAATTATGCCACTTATGCCACTTAGGCCCATTAGGCCTATTAGGCCACTTAGGCTCATTGGACCATTAGGCCACTAAGGCCCATTCAACCCAATAGACCCATTCGACCCATTAGCCCCATTTGGCCCCATAATAACATTAGGACCATTAGGCTCATTTGGCCACTTAGGGCCACTAGGCCCATTAGCCCACTTAGGGCCATTAGGCCCATTATGCCACTTAAGCCCATTTGACAACTTAGGCTCATTATGCACATTAGCCCCATTTGGCCAATTTGGCCCATTAGGCCCATTCGGCCACGTAAGCCCATTAGGTCCAATCTTCCACTTAGGACCATAAGGACTATTAGTCCCATTCGGTCAATTAGGACGATTAAGCCACTTAGGCCACTTAGACCCATTTGGCCCATTAGACCCATTCGACCACCTAGGCCCATTCGGTCCATTTGGTCGATTAGGTAGATTAGGCCAGTTATCCCGTTAGGTCCATTTTTTTCACTTAGGCTCATTAGGGCCATTTGGTCGATTAGGCCGACTCAGCCACTTAGGCCCATTCGGTCGATTATCCTGATTAGCCCACTTAGGCCCATTAGGACCTTTAGGCTCATTAGGCCATTGAGGCCCATTCAGTCGATTATGAGGATTAAGCCACTTTGGACCATTATGATCATTAGGCCACTTAGGAACATTAGGCCCATTAGGTCCATTCAGTCGATTAGGTCGATTAAGCCACTTATCCCACCTAGGCGCATTAGCCCCATTAGGCCCATTAGTCCATTAGGACCATTAAGCCCATTCTGACAATTAGGCTGATTAGACCACCTAAGCCACGTAGGTCCATTATGCCCATTAGGTCCATTGGGCCCATTGGGCCACTTAGGCATTATTCCCATTAGGCCCCTTAGGCCCATTAGTCACATTCACTCGATTAGGTCGATTAGGCCACTTTGGCCACTTAGGCCACTTAGGAC
Source organism: Viscum album (assembly GCA_963277665.1). Lineage (NCBI taxonomy): Eukaryota > Viridiplantae > Streptophyta > Magnoliopsida > Santalales > Viscaceae > Viscum > Viscum album. The sequence goes on from OY728147.1 coordinate 608,065,153, forward strand.
CATTAGTTCCATTAGACCAATTTAGTCGATTAGGAGGATTAGTCCACTTAGGGCCATTAGGCCCATTAGGTCCATTAGTCCACTTAGGCCCATTATGAGAGTTAGGCCCATTAGGCCCATTATGCCCACTAAACCCATCATTCCCATTATGCTCATTAGTCCAATTAGGTCACTTCGTCCCATTAGGCCCCTTAGGACACATAGACACATTTGGCCCATTAAGCCACTTAGGACCATTAGTATAATTAAACCCATTAGTCCCATTAGGCCCATTAGGCCCATTAATCCACTTAGGACACTAAGGCCCATTAGACCCATTCAGTCGATTATCCCAACTAGGCCACTTAGGCCCATTAGTCCCATTAGGCCACCTAGGCCCATTAGGCCCATTAGGATTCTTAGGAACATTAGGCATGTTACACCCATTAGTCCCATTAGGTCCATGAGGTGCATTAAGCCACTAAGGCCACTTCAAACCATTACCCTATTCGGTCGATTATCCCTATTAGGCCACTTAGGCCACTTAGGCCTAATAGCTCCATTAGGCCCATTAGCCCCAATAGGCCAATTAGGCCCATTCGGCTCATTAGGGAACTTAGGCCCACAAGGCCACTTTGGACCATTAGACCCATTAGGCCCATTAGGCCCATCTGGCTCATGGTCCCATGATACGAATTCCACCCGTGAGGTCCATTAGGCCCATGAGTCCCATCACACCCATGAGGCCCATCAGGACCATTAGGAAACTGAGGCCTATTAGGCCCATGAGGCCACTTAGAACCATTAGTCCCATGAGGCCCATTAGACCCATTAGGCCACTTGGGCCCATTAAACCCATTAGAACCACTTGGACCTTTAGGCCACTTAGGCCCATTAGTCCCATTAGGCCCACTAAGCACATTCATCCCATTAGGCCTGTTTGGCCCATTTGGACCATTAGGACACTGAGGCCTATTAGGCCCATGAGGCCACTTAGAACCATTAGTCCCATGAGACCCATTAGACCCATTAGGCCACTTGGGACCATTAAACCCATTAGAACCACTTGGCCCTTTAGGCCACTTAGGCCCATTAGGCCCATTAGGCCCACTAAGCACATTCATCCCATTAGGCCTATTTGGCCCATTTGGCCCACTCGATCCATTAGGTCACTTAGGCCAATTCAGCCCATGAGGCCTATTGGGTCCATTAGGGTCATTAGGCCACTTAGGCATATTCGACCCATTAGGCCCTTTAGGCCCACTTAGTCCACTAAGGCCCATTAGGCCCGTTATAGCCATTGGGCCCATAAGGTAACTTAGGCCCATTTTGCCCATCATGCCAATTTGTCTCATTGGTCCCATTACACCCTTTAAGCCCACTAGGCCCATTCGACACTTATGCCCATGAGGCCCATTAGGCCACTAAGGCCCATGAGACCCATTAGGCCCATCAAGCCCATTTAGCCACTTTGGCCCATCTGGACACTTAGGCCCATGAGGCCACATAGTCCCATTGGGCCCATCAGGCCAATTGGGCCACTTAGGCCAATTTGTCCCATTATGCCCATTCGGACACTTAGGCCCATTAGGCCCACTAGACACATTAGTCCCATTCATCCAATTAGGCCCATTCGACCACTTAGGCCTACTATGCCCATTAGGGCCATTAGGCCGATTAGGTCACTTAAGCCTATTAGGCAACTTAGGCCCATTAGGCCCATTAGGATACTTAAGACCATTCGGCTCATTAGGCCCCTTAGGCCAATTAGTCCTATTAGACCCAATAGGCACATTAGGCCAATTAGACCCCCCAAGTCCCATTTGGATCATTCGTCCACTAAGGCCCATTAGGCCCATTAGACCCCTTAGGCGCATTATGCCACTTAGGCCCATTATGCCCATTAGGCCAATTAGTCCACTGAGGCCCATTAGGCCCATTAGGTCCATCATGCTCATTAGGCCACTTAGGCCCGTTGGACCCATTAGGCCAATTCAGTCCCTTAGGCCACTTAGGCTCATTAGGCTCGTTTGGGCCATTAGCCCACTTAGGCCCGTTGGGCTAATTTGGTCACTTAGTCCCATTTGAACCATTAGGACCATTAGGCCACTTAGGCCCATTAAACCCATTAGGCCCATTAGGCTTGTTAGGCAGATTAGGCTACTCAGCCCATTGGGAAAATTATGCCACTTAGGCCCACTCAGCCCTTTAGGCCTATTAGACCACTTAGCCCACTTAGGCCCATTATACCCATTAGGACCATTAGGCTCATTAATCCCATTAGGCCACTTAGGTCCATTAGGCCACTTAAGCCAATTAGACCCATTAGGCTCACTAGGCCACTCATGTCCATTAGGCCACTTATGCTAATTCGGTCAATTCGGCCCATTTGGCCACTTAAGCCCATTCGACCTAGTAGGCCCATTAGTCCACTTAGGACCACTAGGCACATTTGGCCCATTAGTCCCATTATCCACTTAGGCCCATTTGGCCCATTTTTTCACGTAGAACCACTAGGCCCATTAGGCCAATTCAACCACTTAGGCCCATTAGTCCCACTAGTCACAATAGGCCCATTCAGCCCATCCAACCCATTAGGCCCATTATGCCACTTAGGCACATTAGGCCCATTAGGCCCATTCGACCACTTAGGCCCATTAGGTCCACTAAGCACATTAGGACCATTCAGCCAATTAGGTCCATTCGTCCACTTAGGCCCATTACGCCCATTAGATCCATTATACCAATTAGGTCACTTAGGACCATTAGGCCCATTAGGCCACTTAAGCTGAGTCAGTGCATTAAGACCCTTATTCCCATTCGACCACTTAATCCCATTATTCTCATTAAGCTAATTAGGTCACTTAGTCCCATTAGGCCACTTAGGCCCATTAGGCCCATTAGTCCTATTAGGTCCATTAGACAACTTTAGCCCATTAGGCCCAATAGGATACTTAGGCCCATTAGGATGATTAGGCTCATTAGGCCACTTAAGCCACTTAGTCCCTTTGGCCCCATGAGGCCCATGAGTCCACTAAAGCCCAAGAGGCCCATGAAGCCACTTAAGCCCTTTAGGCCCATTAGGCCACTCAGTCCCATTAGGCCCATCACGCCACTTATGCACATTCGCCCCATTTGGCCACTTAGGCCTATTAGGCCCGTTATTCCACCTAGTCCCATTAGGTCGATTAGTCCACTTTCGCCCATTAGGCCCATTAGGTCAATTTGGCCACATTGGACCATTAGGCCCATTAGGCAATTTAGGCCCATTAAGTCCATTAGGCCGATTACACCACTTCGACCCATTAGGCCCATTAGGCCACTTAGGCCCATTAGGCCACTTTGGCCCATTAGGCTCATTAGGCCACTTAGGCCACTTAGGTCCATTAGGCCAATTAGTCCACTTCATCCCATTAATCCCCTTAGGTTGATTAGGCCATTCAAGCCTATTCGGCCCATTAATCCCCTTAGGCCACTTAGGACCACTAGGCCCATTTGGCCCATTAGGCCCATTCATCCCATTAGAACCATTAGCCCCATTAGGCCACTTAGGCCCATTATGACCATGAGTCCACTTAGGCCCATTAGGCCACTTAGGCCCATTATTCCACTTAGGCCCATTGGGCCACTTAGGCCCATTCGGACCATTCAGCCACTTAGGGCCATTGGGCCTCCTTGGCCCATTGGGTCACTTTGGACCATTCGACAACTTAGGCCCATTCGACCACTTGGTCCCATTAGGCCGATTAGGCCACTTTGGCCCATTAGGCCCATTACGACCATTAGGCCCATTAGGCCTATTAGGCCACTTAGGCCCATTAGATCACATAGGCCCAGTAGGCCAGTTAGGCCCATTAGACCCATTAAGACACTTAGGCCCATTAGCCCACTTCGGCTCATTAGGCCACTTAAGCCCATTAGGCCGATTAGGCCACTTTGGCCCATTAGGCCAATTATACCCATTAAGCCCATTAGGCTGATTAGGCCACTTAGGCCCATTAGGCCCATTAGGGCACTTAGGCCCACTAAGTCCATTAGGCCACTTAGGCCCATTAATCACATTCATCCCATTAGTCCCATTAGGCTCCTTAGACCCGTTAAGCCCGTTTGGCCCATTAGGCCCCTTAGGCCACTTTAGCCCATTAGGCCCATTCAGTCCATTTGGCTCATTCGGGCCATTAGGCCCATTAGGACACTTAGGAACATTAGGCCACTTTACCTCATTAGGCACATTCAGACCATTATTCCCTCTAGGTCACTTCGGCCCATTAGGCCCATTCGGCACATTAAGCCCATTTAGACCATTCGGGCCATTAGACCCATTCAGGCCACTTAGGCTCATTATGACACTTAGGCCCATTAGGCCACTTAGCCCTTTTCCCAATTAGTTTCATTAATCCTATTCATCTCATTCATCCCATTAGGATCATGAGGCCACTTAGGAAAATTAGGCCAACTAGGCCACTAAGGCCCATTTGGAAAATTGGTCCCATGAGGCCTTTTAGGCCACTAGGCCCATTAAGCTCATTCGGTTGATTAGTCCAATTAGGCCACTTAGGCCACTTAGGCCCATGAGGCCCATCAGGCCACTTAGTCCCATTAGGCCCATTAGGCCACTTAGGCCCATTCGACCCATTAGGCCCATTCAACCCATTCTCACAATGGGCCAGTTGGGCCACTTAGCCCCATTTGGCTCATTTGGCCACTCAAGCCCATTAAGCCCATTGGGCCACTTCATACCATTAGGAAATAAGGCCCCTTACACTCATTAGGCCCATTAGTCCACTTAAGCCCATTCACCCACTTAGGCTCATTAGCGCCATTAGGCCACTTAGGCCCATTCGGCCACTTAGGCCCATTAGCCCCATTAGGCTACTTAGGCTCATTCGACCACTTAGGTCCATTATCCCACTTTGTCACATTCGGCCCTTTAGGCCGATTAGGCCACTTAGGCCCATTCACCCCATTGGGCCACTTAGGCCCATTCAACCACTTAGGCCCATTCAGCCACTTAGGCCCATTATCCCCATTAGGCCACTTAGGCTCATTCGGCCACTTCGGTCCATTAGGCCACTTTGGTGCATAAGGCCCTTTTGGCCGATTGGGCCACTTAGGCCCATTCAGCCCATTCATCCCATTCCACCCATAAATCCACTAAGGCCCATTGGGCGCATTAGGCAACTTAGGCTCATTAGGCCCATTAGGCCACTTCAGCCCATTACGCCCATTAGGCCCATTAGGCCACTTTGGCCCATTAAACCCATTAGGCCCATTCAGCCACTTAGGTCCATTTGGCCCATTAGGACCATTAGGTCCATTAGACCCATTAGGCCATATAGGCCACTTAGGCCCATTATGACCATTAGGCCTATTAGGCCCATGAGGCCACTTAGGCCCATTATGCCACTAAGGCCTTTTAGACCCATGAGGCCACTTAGGCCCATTAGGCCCATTAAGCCACTCAATCCCATTAGTCCCATTAGACCCATTAGCCCCCTAGGCCCTTTAATCCCATTAAGCCCATTGGGCCACTTATCCCTATTTGGCTGATTAGGCGACTAAGGCCCATTAGGCCACTTAGGCCCACTAGGCCCCTTAATCCCATTAGGCCGATTAAGCCACTTAGGCCCCTTAAGCCACATAGGACCATTAGTACCATTAGGCCCATTAAGCCCATTAGGCCCATTATCCCACTTAAGCTCATTAGTCCACTTAGGCCATTTAGGCCCATTTGGCCCATTAGTCCCATTTGGCCACTAAGGTCCCTTTGGCTCATTCAGTCCATTGGGCTAATTATAACCATTAGGTCGATTATGCAACTTTGCCTCATTAAGCCACTTAGACCCATTAGGCCACTGAGGCCAATTAGGCCTATTTATAGCCTAGGCCCGTTAAGCTCTTTAAGCCCATTAGGCCAGCTAGGCCCATTAGGACACTTAGGCCCATTGGCCCCCTTCAGCCCCTTAGGCCCATTATGCCCATTATGACCATTAAGACCATTAGGTTGATTAGTCCACTTAGGCCCATTAGGTCTCTCAGGCCCATTAGGCTGTTGGGAAACATTCATCCCATTAGGCACTTTTTTCCCCTAGGCCCGTTAATCCCATTAAGCCCATTGGGCCACCCAGACCCATTAGGCCACTTAGGCTCATTAGGCTCCTTAGGACCATTAATCCACTTAGTCCCCTTAAGACCATTAGGCCCATTTGTACCATTAAGCACATTAGGTTGATTTGGCCAGTAGGACCACTATACCCATTAGGCCACTTAAGCCCATTAGGCCCAATCATCCCATTAGACCCATTTGGAACCTATGCCCAATAAGCCCATTAAGCCCATTAGGACCCTTGGGTCCATTAAGCTCATTCGGCTAGTTTGGACCATTTGAAAATTAGGACACTTAGTCCCCTAAGTCCTATTAGGACCATTAGGCAACTTAGGCCTATCAGGCCCATTAGGCCCATTTGGCCACAGAGGCAAACTAGTCCATATTGGCCACTTAGGCCCATTCAGCCACCTAGTCTGATTTGGCCCATTAGGCCAATTAGTCCTATCAAGACCATTAGGCACATTCGGCCATGAAGGTAAATTAATCCATGTGGGCTACTTAGGCCCATTCGGCCACGAGGTCGATTTAGCCCATCAGGCAACTTTGGGCCATTAGGCCCAATTATTCGATTAGAGTGATTAGGCCACTTAGGTCACTTAGTCCCATTAGGCACATTAGGCCCACTGTCCACTTAGACCCACTGGGAACATTAGGCCCATTTGGACCATTTGGTCGCTTAAACCCATTAGGCCACTTAGGCCCATTAGGCCCATCAGTCCACATAGGCCCATTAGACTCATGAGGAGACTTTGGACCATTAGGCCACTTAGGCCCATTAGGCCCATTCTGTCACTCAGGTCCTTTAGGCCCATTTGGACACTTAATCTCACTATGCCCATTAGGACACTTAGGCCACTTAGGTCCATTCGCCCCATTAGGTCCATCAGGCTCATTAGGCCACTTAGGCCCATTAGGAACATTTGGGACATTAGGCCACTTAGACCCATTAGGACCATTGGGCCACTTGGTCCATTACTCCCATTGGGCCTACCAATCCCATTAATCCCATTGGGCACATTTAGCCACTAAGTCCCATTGGGCCCATCAGGAAAATCAGGCCCATTAGGCCCCATAGGCTCATGAGGCTCACTCAGCCCATTAGGACACTTAGGTCCATCAAGCCCATTAGGCCACTTAGACCATTGAGGCCCATTAGACCCATGAATCCCATCAGGACCATGAGGCCACTTAGGCCCATTAGGCCCTTTTGGCCACTTAGGTCCATTAGGCTTATTGGGCCACTAAGGCCCATTAGGCCTATAAGGCCAATTAGGCCACGGAGGCCGATTAGGACCATCATGCCCATCAGACCCATTCATCCACTTAGGACCATTAGCCTCATTCTGCTACTTTGTCTACTTAGGCCCATTAGTCCCATTAGGCCCGCTAGTACACTAAGACCCATCACACCCATTAGACCACATAGGCTCATTAGGTATATAGGCCCATTATGCCAATTATGCCCATTCCCCTCATTAGGCCACTTAAGCCCACTGGGCCCATTAGGCCACTTAGGCCACTTCAGCCCACTAAGCCACTAAGGACCATTAGGCCCATTAGGCCACTTAGGCCCATTAGACGCATTAGGTTCATTAGGCCACTGATGCCCATTAGTCCCATTAGTCCACTTAGGTCCTTGTGGATCATTCAGAACATTAGGTCATCATGCCCATGAGGCCACTGAGGCTCGTTTGGTCCATTGGGCCCATCAGGCCCATCAGGCCAATTAGGCCACTGAGGCCCATTAGGCCCATGAGTCCCCTTGGCCCATTATTCCACTTAGGCTAATTCTAATCATTAGGTTACTTAGGCTCATTCAACCCATCAGGCCCATTAGGCCACCTTGACCCATTCAACCCATTAGGCCCATCAGGCCCATCATGCCACTTAGGCCCAATCAGCTCATTAGGACGCTTAGGCCCATTAGGCCCATCAGGCCCATTATCCCCATTAGGCCACTTAGGTCCCTTAGTCTCATTAGGCCTAATATGCCACTTAGGCCCATTTGGCTCATTAGGCCACTTAGGCCCATTAGGGTCATCAGGCCCATTAGGCCACTAAGGCCTATTTGACTCATTAAGCCACTTAGGCCCATTAATCCACTTAGGCACGTTAGGCCAATTAGGACAATTAGGCCTATATGACTCATTAGGACACTTAGTCCCATTAGGCACATTAGGAAACTTAGGCACATTTGGCCCATTAGGCCACTGTGGCCCATTAGGCCCATTAGGTCACTTAGGCCCATTTGACTCATTTGGTCACCTAGGACCATTAATTTGATTAGACCCATTAGGACACTTTGGTCAATTATGACCATTAGGCCACTAAGCCACATTAAGCCCATTAGGCCACTCAGGCTCATTAGGCCACTTAGGCCCATTAGGCCCATTAGGCCCATTAGGCCACTGAGTCTCATTAGAACCATTAGGACATTTAGGCCCATTGGACCACTTAAACCCATTAGGCCACTGACTCCCATTAGTCATATTAGGCCACTTAGGTCCATTAGGCGCATTAGGCAACTTAGTCCCATTAAGACACTTTGGTCATTTTGCCCCATTATGTCCATTGGGATTGTTCGGCCACATCACCCCATTAGGCCACCTAGGCCCATTAGTCCCATTAGGACCATTAGGCCACTTAGGCCCATTAGTCCCATTAGGCCACTTAGGACCATTAGGCCCATTAGGCCACTTAACCCCATTAGGTCACTTAGGCCCATTGGGCAACTTAGCACATTCAACCACTTCGGCAACTTCGTCCCATTAGGTTGATTACGCCACTAAGGTCCATTAGACCCATTCGACCACTTAGGCCCACTTGTTCCATTAATCCCATTAGGCCTACGAGGCCACTTAGGCCCATTAAGACCATTAGGCCCATTAGGCCCATTAAGCCCATTACACTGATTAGGAAACATAGGCCCATTGGGCCACTTAGGCCCATTAGGCCCATTAGGCCCATTCGGCCCATTATGCCCATTTGGACCTTAGGCCCATTATGCCAATTAAGCCCATTAGTCTACTTAGTCCTATTTGACCACTTTGGAACATTAGGCCGATTAGGCCACTAAGGCCCATTAGGCCCATTAGGGCACTTAGGTCCACTTGGACCATTAAGCCTTCATTTTTTTATTTTATTATAGATAATCCCCCTTTTTAAGGGATGAAGGGGAACCTGTACATGACCCATAGGCCCAAGGCACAAGGCCCGACATGATCCGAAATACATGACTTGAAGGCATATAGGCATATTATGCCCAATACATGACCCGTAGGCCCATCCCACTAGAACTGCCCCTCCCCAGCTTCTGCATCATTGATCACCTTCAGCTCCCTACCTTGCATTGCTGATCGACTAGCATTGCCCCGTACAAAGCTGTACGGATCCTGGTCCCGATGGCGGTTGACATACCCTCTCATTCTTCCAAACTGGTTAGCTCCGCTTTTGGTGACTGTTATTGTTGCTCTGAACCTCTTCTGGGGCCTGCTCTATGTGAACTGGGCTACTTCATGGTCTTAAATGGCCCGAAGGCCCTCTAGCTTGAAGGCCTTTGATGGTCCGAAGGACCTTGAGATCTGTAGGCCCAAACTGGTGTCCCGAAGGCCCAAATTGGGAGAATAGTTCCAGCTACTATAGTTTAGAATAGAACCTACTACAGTACCTGCTACAGTACTGGTACAATATTGCTACAGTACCTGGAAATTCGCCTCCACTCGGTTTTGAACCTGGGTCTCTTGGATGCCAAGCAGGAGCCCTTACCACTCGGGTACGGGCTCGTTGGACTTGGACCATTAAGCCCATTATGCATATTAGGCCACTTAGGCCCATTTGGTCGATTCGGTTCATTAGGCCCATTAGGCCAATTAGGCATGTTAGGTCGATTAGGCAACTTTGGAATATTAGGCCCCTTAGGCCCATTGGTACCATAAGTCCCAATAGGAAACATCGGCTAATTAGGACCATTAGGATACTTAGGCCCATTAGGCCTATTAATCCCATTAGGCCGGTCAAGAAACTTTGGCCCATTGGGGCACATAGGCCAATTTGGCCACTTATGCTAATTAGGCCCATTCGGCCCATTTGGCCCCTAGGCTCATAAATTCCATTAAGCCCATTAGGCAACCTAAGCCTATTAGGACACTTAGAAGAATTATCCCCCTTAGGACCATTAGGACACTTAGGTCCATTGCACCCCTTCGGCCCATTAGGCCCATTAAGCCAATTAGGTCGATTAGGCCACTTAGGCCCATAAGGCCACTTAGGACCATTAGGCCCATTAGGCCACTCAGGCCCATTAGGCCCATTCATCCCATTAGGTTTATTCGACCCATTAGGCCCATTTGGACTAATGCTCGTTAAGCTCATTCATCCCACTAGGCCTATTAACCCCATTTGGCCCACTTGGTCGCTTAGGCTCATGAATCCCATGAGGCCACTTAGGTCCATAAGGCCCATTAGGCCCATTAGACCCCTTAGGACCCTTAGGTCCATTAGGAAACTTAGACCCAATAGGCCCATTTGGCCACTTAGGCCCATTAGGACCATTAGGCCCATTAAGCCAATTAGGCCCATTATGTCACTTAGGCCAATTATACCCATTCGATCCATTAGCCCACTTAGTCCCACTATGACCATTAGTCCCATTAGGCCACTAAGGCTCATTAGGACACTTAGGCCCATTTGAACCATTAGGACACTTAATCCACTTAGGCCCATTAGGCCCATTATGCCACTTAGCCCCATTAGGCCCACTAGGCACATTAGGCCCATTCGGCCCATTAGGCCACTTAGACCTATTTGGCTCATTAGGCCACTTAGGCCCACTAGGAATATTAGGCCCATTAGGCCCATTAGGCCACTTAGACCCATTAGGCTCATTCAGCCCCTTAGGACCATTAGGCCCACTAGGCCCATTAAGCTACTTATGCCCATTAGGCCACTTCAAGCCATTAGGCCCATTAGGCCCCTTTGGCCCATTACGCCCATTATGCCACTTAGGCCACTGAGGTCCATTAGGCCCATTAAGGCACTTTGGACCACTAGGCCACTTAGGCCCATTATGCCCATTAGGCAACTTAGGCCCATTTGGCCCATTTGGCCACTAAACCCATTCATCTCATTTGCCCCATTGGGCCACTTAAGCTCATTCATCAACTTAGGCCCATTATGCTCACTAGGCCCATTATGCATATTCATCCCATTAGGCCCATTGGTCCACTTAGTCCCTTTAGGCCCATGAGGCCCATTAGACCCATGAGGCCATTGAGGCCCATTAGTCCACTCAGAACCATGATGCCATTAAGGCGCATTTGGCCCATCAGTCCACTTACGCCCATTAGGCCCAGTAGGTCCATTGGTCCACTTAGGCCCATTAAGCCTATTTGGCCACTTATGCCCATTAGGCCCATTAAGCCACTTAGGCCCAATAAACCAATTGGGCCACTTAGGACTATTCGGCCACTTATCCCATTAGTCCACTTAGGCCCATTAGTCCACTTAGGCTCATTAGTCCCCTTAGGCCAATTAATCTCATTAGGCCGATTAGGCAACTTAGGCCCATTAGGCCACTTAGGCCCCATTAGGCCCATTTGGCCCATTAGGCCACTTAGGATAATTAGTCTCTTTTGACCCATTAGGCCCATTAGGTCCATTCATCCCATTAGTCCCATTTGGAACCTAAGCCCGTTAAGCCCATTAAGCCCATTAGGCCACTTAGGCCCATTAGGCCACTTGGGCCCATTAGGCCGATTTTCCCGCTAAATCTCATTAGGCCTATTAGGCCACTTAGGCCCACTAGTCCCATTAATCCCACAAGGCCCATTAGGCCACATAGGTTGATTAGGCCACTTAGGCCCATTAGGCCCACTAGGCACATCAGGCCCATTTTGCGCATTAGGCCACCTAGGCCACTTAGACCCATTATGCCCATTAGGCTACTTAGGCCCATTAGTCCAATTATACCCCTTATTCCCATTATGCACATTGGTCCACTTAGACCTATTAGGCCACTTAGGTCCATTCGATCCATTGGGCCACTTAGGCCCACTAGGCCCATTAAGCCCATTAGGTCGATTCAGACACCTGGGTCCATTAGGCCACTTAGGCACATTAATTTCATTAGGCCGATTAGGTCCATTATGCCCATTAGGCCTATTAGACCCATTAAGGTCATAAGGCCACTTAGGCCCATTAGGCGCATTAGGCCCATTAGGCCCATTCGGTCACTTTGGCCTACTAGGCCCATTAGTCCACTTAGGACAATTAGGCCCATGAGGCCACTTACACCCATTAGGCCCATCTGGAGAATATGGCACATTAGGCCCAATCCACCACTTAGTCCAATTAGGCTCATTAAGCCACTTAGCCCCTTTAGGCCACTTACGCCCTTTAGGTCCATTAGGCCCATTATGCCACTTAATCCCATTCATCCACTTTGGCCCATTAGCCTCACTAGTCCAATTTGGCCCATTATGCCCTCAATCAACCACTTAGGCCCATAAGGCCCATTAGGCCCATTCGGTCGATTAGGCTGATTCGACCACTTCGACCGATTAGGCCCATTAGGTCCATTAGGCTCATTCAGTCCACTAGGTCCATTAGGCCCATTCGGCCACTTAGGCGCATTAGGCCCACTAGGCCTATTAGGTCACTTAGGTCCATTAGGCCCATTAGACGATGTCGACCCATTAGGCCCATTAATCTACTTACAACCCTTATTCCATTAGGCTCGTTAGGCCACTTAGGCCCCTTATGCCTATTAGGCCCATTTGGCCACTTAGGCCACTTACACCAACTAGGCCCCTTTGGCCACTAAGGCCCATTAGGCAAATTAGGCCACTTAGGCCCGTTCGACCCATTAAGCCCATTAGGCCACTAGGCCCATTCGACCCATTAGGACCATTGGGCCACTTAGGATCATTCTTCTCTTTTGGCTACTTAGGCCTATTGGGCCCATTTTGCCCATTAGGTCCATTATGCCACTTAGGGCATTGAGGCCCATTAGTCCCATTAGGACCATGAGGCCACTAATTCCCTTTAGGCCCATGAGGCCACATAGACCCATTAGGCCCATCAGTCCACTTAGGCCCATTAGGCCCATTCAGCTACTTAGGCCCATTATCCCACTTAGGCCCATTAGGACCACTATTCCCATTCAGCCCATTGGTCCACTTAGGCCTATCAGAACACTTAGGCCCATTAGGCTGATTGGTCCACTTAGGTCCATTCGACCACTTAGGCCCACTGGGCCCATTAAGCCCATTAGGCTGATTAGGCCACTCAGGCCCATTAGGCTAATTATTCCCATTATCACCCTTAGGCCCATTAATCCCATTAGGCCACATAGGCCAATGAGGCCCATTCATCCCATTAGGGAACTTAGGCTTACTGGTCCCATTCGGCCCATTTGGCCCATTTGGCCCATTTGGCCCCTAGGCCCGTTAAGCCCATTAAGCACATGAGGCCACTTAGGCCCATTAGGCCGATTAGGCCAGTCAGTCCTATTAGGTAATTTAGGCTCACTAGGCCCATTAATCCCATTATGCAAACTAGGCCACTTAGGCCCATTAGGCCACTTAGGCCCACTAGGCCCAATAATCCCATTAAGCCCATTGGGCCAATTAGGCAACTTTGGACCATTAGGCCATTTTGGACCATTAGGCCCATTAGATCACTTAGGCCAATTATGTCCATTACGCCACTTAGACCCATTAGGCCCATTATGACCATTTAGCCCATTAGGCCCATTAGGCCGATTAGGAAACATTGGCCCTTTAGGACACTAAGGCCCATTAGGCCAATTAGGCTCATTCATCCCATTAGGCCCATTTAGCCCCTAGACCCGTTAAGCCCATTAACCCCATTAGTTCACCTAGACCCATTAGCCCCCTTAGGCCACTTTGCCCCATTTGGAAAATTTGTTACCTAGGCTCGTTAAGCCCATTAATCCCATTAGGTCCATTTGGCCACTTAGGCCCCTTGGGCCCATTAGGCCCATAAGGCAAGTTAGGCCCATGAGGCACAATAGGCCACTTAAGCTCATGAGGCCCATTAGGCCCACTAGGACCCTTAGGCCACTTAGGCCCATGAGGTCCATTAGGCCACATAGGCCCATGGGTCCCACTAGGACACTTCAACCCATCATGCCCATTAGGCCCATTCAACCACTAAGACGTATTAGGCTCATTATGACACTTAGGCTCATTAGGACCATTCGTTCGATTATGCCGATTATGCCACTTAGGCCACTTAGTCCCATTAGGCCCATTAGACCCATTATTCCACTTAGGCCCATTGGATCATTAGACCACTACGACCCATTAGGTCCAATAGGCCCATTCGGTCCATTAGGCCCATTTGGCCCCATAGGCCCATTAGGCCTATTAGGCTCATTCGACCACTTAGGGCCACTAGGCCCATTAGGCCCATTATTCTACTTAAGCCCATTGGACAACTTATGACCATTAGGACCATTAGCCCCATTTGGCCAATTTGGCCCATTAGGCTCATTCGACCACGTAAGCCAATCAGGCGCAATCGACCACTTAGGCCCATAATGACCGCAGTCCCATTCGGTCGATTAGGCTGATTAATCCACTTAGGCTACTCAGACCCATTAGGCCCATTATACCCAATAGGGCACTTAGGTCCATTCAGCCCATTCGGTCAATTAGGCCGATCAGGCCACTTAGCCCATTTGGCCCATTTGTTCGATTAGGCCGATTCGGCCACTTAGGCCCATTCAGTTGATTAGCCCAATTAGACCACTTAGGCGCATTAGGACCTTTAGGCCCATTAATCCATTGAGGTCCATTCGGTCGATTAGGAAGATTAGGCCACTTTGGCCCATCAGGACCATTAGGCCACTTAGGCCCATTAGGCCCATTAGGCCACTTAACCCCATTAAGCCCATTCGGCCGATTAAGCTGATTAGACCACTTAGGCCACTTAGGTGAATTATGCCCATTAGGCCCATTATGCCCATTGAGAACATTATTCCACTTAGGTCACTTAGGCATTAGGCCCATTAGGCTGCTTAGGCCCATTAGTCCCATTCACTCGATTAGGCCGATTAGTCCACTTTGTCCAGTTAGGCCACTTAGGCCCAATAGTTCCATTAGGCCCATTCAGACGATTAGAGGGATTACTCCACATAGTACCATTAGGCCCATTAGGTCCATTAGTAAACTTAGGCCCACTATGCCAGTTAGGTCCATTAGGTCCATTAGGCCCATTAGGCCCATTAGGACACTTAGGCCCATTATGCCCACTAAACCCATTATTCCCATTATGCCCATTAGCCCCATTAGGTCACTTAGTCCCATTAGGCCCCTTAGACCACATAGTCCCATTTGGCCCATTAAGCCGCTTAGGCCCATTAGGCTAATTAAACCCATTAGTACCATTAGGCTCATTAGGCCCATTAATCCACTTAGGTTACTAAGACTCATTAGGTCCAATCAGTCGATTATCCCAATTAGACCACTTGACCCATTAGTCCCATTAGGACACCTAGTACCATTAGGCCCATTAGGATTCTTATGAACATTAGGCCCATTAAACCCATTAGTCCCATTAGGCCCATTAGGTCCATTAAGCCACTTAGTCCACTTAGGACCATTATCCCCATTCGGTTGATTATCCCTATTACCCCACTTAGGCCACTTAGGCCCATTAGGTCCATTATCCTCATTAGGCAAATTAGTCTCATTAATCCCATTAGGGAACTTAGGTCCATTAGGCCCACTAGGCCACTTTGAACCATTAGGCCCATCTGTCCCATGGGGCCCATGAGGTGCATTCCTCCCATGAGGCCCATTAGGCCCATGAGGCGAATTCCTCCCATGAGGCCCATGAGGCCCATGAGGCCCATCACACCCATGAGGTCCATCACACCCATGAGGCCCATCAGGCCCATTAAAACACTAAGTCCCATAAGACCATTGGGCCCATGAGGCCACTTAGTCCCATTAGGACCATGAGGCCCATTCGACCCATCAGGCCACTTGGGCCCATTAAACCCATTAGACCCACTTGTCCCTTTAGGCCACTTAGGCCCATTGGCCACTTAGGCCCATTAGGCCCATTATGCCCATTGGACACCTTCATCCCATTAGGCCCATTGGGCCCATTTGGCCCACGCGTCCCATTAGGCCCTTTAGGCTCATTCATCCCATGAGGTATATTGGGCCCATTAGGCCACTTAGGCCCATTCAACCATTAGGCACTTTAGGCCCACTTAGTCCACTAAGGCCCATTAGGCCCATTATAGCCATTGGGCCCATGAGGTAACTTAGGCCCATTAGGCCCATCATTCCAATTAGTCCCATTAAGCCCATTACCTCCTTTAATCCCACTAATCCCATTCAACACTTATGCCCCTGAGTCCCATTAGGCCACTGAGGCCCATGAGGCCCGTTAGGCCCATCAGGCCCATTTGGCCACATCGGCCCATTTGGACACTTAGGCCCATGAGGCCACTTAGTCCCATCAGGCCCATCAGGCCCATTAGGCCACTTAGACCCATTGCGCCCATTAGGCCCATTGGGCCACTTAGGCCCATTCGGCCCATTATACACATTCGGACACTTAGGCCCACTAGGTACATTAGGCCCATTCGACCAATTAGGCCCATTCGACCACTTAGGCCTAATACACCCATTAGGGCCATTAGGCTGATTAGGTCACTTAAGCCTATTAGGCAACTTAGGCCCATTAGGCCACTTAAGCCCATTCACCTCATTAGGCCCCTTTGGCCAAGTAGTCCTATTAGGCCCATTAGTCCCTTTAGGCCCCTTATTCCCATTAGGCTCATTCGGCCACTAAGGCCCATTAGGCCCATTATGCCCCTTAGGCAAATTATGCCCCTTAGGCCCATTAGGCACATTAGGCCCATTAGGCCACTAAGGCCCATTAGGCACATCAAGATCATTAGGCCACTTAGGCCCATTGGGCCCATTAGGCCACTTCATCCCCTTAGAACACTTAGGCTCGTTGGGCCTGTTCGGCCCATTAGGCCACTTAGTCCCATTGGGCTAATTAGGCCACTTAGTCCCATTTTTTTTCCATTAGACCCATTAGGCCACTTAGGCCACTAAGGCCCATTATCCACATTAGGCCCATTAGTCTTGTTAGGCAGATTAGGCTACTTAGCCCATTGGGAAAATTAGGCCACTTAGGCCCACTCAGCCCTTTAGGCCCATTAAGCCACTTAGCCCACTCGAGACCATTATACCCATTAGGACCATTGGTCCCATTAAGCCCATTAGGCCACTTAGGGCCATTACACCACTTAGGCCAATTGGTCCCATTAGGCTCAATAAGCCACTCATGTCCATTAGGCCACTTATGCCCATTCGGCCCATTTGGCCCATTTGATCACTTAGGCACATTCGTCCTAGTAGGATCATTAGTCCACTTAGGCCCACTAGGCACATTTGACCCATTAGGTCCATTAGGCCACTTAGGCCGATTTGGCCCATTTTTTCACTTAGGCCCACTAGGTACATTTGACCCATTAGGCCCATTAGGCCACTTAGGCCCATTTGGCCTAGTAGACCCATTAGTCCACTTAGACCCACTTGGCACATTTGACCCATTAGGCCCATTAGGCCACTTAGGACCATTTGGCCCATTTTTTCACTTAGGACCATTAGGCCCATTAGGCTCATTCATCCACTTAGGCCCATTAGGCCCACTAGTCACATTAGGACCATTCGGACCATTCATCACATTAGGTCCACTAAGAACATTAGGCCCATTCGACCAATTAATCCCATTCGGCCACTTAGGCCCATTCGACCACTTAGGCCCATTACACCCATTAGCTCCATTGTGCCGATTAGGTCACTTAGGCCCACTAGGACAATTGGGCCTATTAGGCCACTTAAGCCCATTCGGCGCATTAGGCCCCTTAGGACCATTCGACCACTTAAGCCAATTACGCCCATTAGGTTGATTAGGTCACTTAGGCCCATTAGGCCACTTAGTCCCATTAGTCCCATTAGTCCTATTAAGCCCATTTGACAACTTTATCCCATTAGGCCCATCAGGCGACTTAGGCCCATTTGGATGAGTAGGCCAATTAGGCCACTGAGGCCACTTAGTCCCTTTAGGCCCATTAGGCCCATCGGGCCCATTAGGCTCATTAGGCCACTTCGGCCCATTAGGCCACCTAGGCCCATTGGGCCCATCACGCCACTTAGGGCACATAGGCCCATTAGGCCACATAGGCCCACTAGGCCACTTATGCCCATTAGGCCCATCATGCCACTTAAGGCCATTAGGCCCATTAGGCCACTTAGGCCCATTAGGCTCGTTATGCCACTTAGGTCCACTAAGCCTATTAGGCCACTTTGGCCCATTAGGCCCATTTGGTCAATTAGGCCACTTAGGCCCATTAGACAATTTATGCCCATTAGGACCATTAGGCCGATTACTCCACTTCATCCCATTATGCTCATTAGGCCCATTATACCACTTAGGCCCATTAGGCCACTTAGGCCCATTGGGCCACTTTGACCCATTCAGCTCATTTGGCCACTTAGACTACTTAGGCCCATTAGGCCAATTAGGCCACTTCGGTCCATTAATCCCCTTAGGTCGATTAGGCCACTTAGGACCTTTTGGCCCATTAAGCCCCTTAGGGCACTTAGGACCACTAGGTCCATTAGGCCCATTCGGCCCATTAGGCTCATTCAACCCATTAGCACCATTAGGCCAATTAGGCCACTTAGGCCCATTATGCCCATGAGGCCACTTAGGCCCATTAGTCCACTTAGTCCCATTAGGCCACTTGGTCCCATTAGACCCATTAGGCCACATAGGCCCATTGTGCCACTTAGGCCCATTAGGCCCATTCATCCACTTAGGCCCATTGGTCCAATTAGGCCCATCCAGTCACTTTGGTCCATTAGGCAACTTAGGCCCATTCGACCACTTAGGCCCATTAAACCGATTAGGCCACATTGGCCTATAGGGACCATTAGGCTTATTAGGCCACTTAGGCCCATTAGGCCACTTGGGCCCATAAGGACACTAAGGCCCATTAGAACCATTAGACCACTTAGGCCCATTAGGCCACTTCGACCCATTTAACCACTTAAGCCCATTCGAACAATTAGGCCACTTTGGCCCATTAGGCCAATTAGGCCCATTAATCCCATTAGGCAGATTGGGCTATTTAGGCCCATTAGGCCCATTAGGACACTTTGGCCCATTAGGCCCATTAATCCCATTAAGCCCATTAGGCCACTTAGGCCCATTAGGCTCCTTAGACCCGTTAATCCCATTTGGACCATTAGTCCCCTTAGGAAACTTTAACCCATTAGGCCCATTTGGCACATTAGGCCCATTAGGCCCATTCAGGCTATTAGGCCCATTCACACCATTAGAACCATTAGGCCACTTAGACCCATTAGGCCACTTCAGACCATTAGTCCCATTAGGCCCATTAAGCCCATTCGGGCCATTAACCCCATTCGGTCCATTAACCCCATTCAGGCCATTAGGCCCTTTAGGCCACTTCGGCCTATTCGGCCCATTCAACACATTAGGCTTGTTTCGACCATTAGGCCCATTCGGGCCATTAGACTCATTCAGGCCACTTCAGCTCATTATGCCACTTAGGCCCATTAGGCCACTTGGCCCCATTAGCCCAATTAGGCCCATTAGGCCCATTCATCTCATTCATCCCATTAGGCTCATGAGGCCACTTAGGAAAATTAGGCCCACTGGGCCACTAAGGCCAAATAGGCTCATTTGGAAACTTGGGCCCATGAGGCCCTTTAGACCACTTAGGTCCATTAGGCCTATTCGGTTGATTAGTCTAATTAGGCCACTTAGGCCACTTACGCACATGGGGCCACTTAGGCCCATCAGGCCCATCAGGCCACAAAGGCCCATTAGGCCCATTAGGCCACTTAGGCCCATTCGTCCCATTAGGCCCATTGAGCCCATTAGGCCCATTGGGAAAGTTGGTCCACTTAGCCCGATTTGGCTCATTCGGCCACTTGGGCCCATTAGGCCACTTCGACCCATTAGGACAACAAGGCCCCTGTCACCCATTAGGCCTATTAGGCCACTTAAGCCCATTCTGCCACTTAGACCCATCAGCGCCATTAGGCCACTTTGGCGCATTAGGCCCTTTAGGGTGATTAGGCCACTTAGGCCCATTAGCCTCATTAGGCCACTTAGGCCCATTCTACCACTTAGGCCCATTAGCCCCATTATGACACTTAGGCCCATTCGGCCACTTAGGTCCATTAGGCCACTTTGGCGCATTAGGCCCTTTTGGCTGATTAGGCCACTTAGGCCCATTCGACACATTCAGTCCATTCCACCAATTAAGCCACTAAGGCCCATTGGGCTCATTAGGCCACTTAGGCCCATTACGACCATTAGGCCACTTCGGCCCATTACGCCCATTAGGACCATTAGGTCACTTCATCCCATTAAACCCATTAGGCCCATTCAACCACTTAAGTCCCATTAGGACCATTAGGCCCATTATACCCATTAGGCCACATAGCTCACTTAGGCCCATTAAGCCCATTAGACCTATTAGGCCCACGAGGCCACTTAGGCCCATTAGTCCACTCAGGCCCTTTAGGCCCATGAGGCCACTTAGGCCCATTAGGTCCATTAGGCCACTCAAGCCCATTAGTCCCATTAGGCCCATTAGGCCCCTAGGCTCATTAAGCCCATTAAGCCCATTGGTCCACTTATCCCTATTTGTCCGATTAGGTGACTAAAGCCCATTAGGCCACTTAGGCCCACTAGCCCCATTAAGCCCATTAGGTCGATTAGGCCACTTAGGCCCCTTAGGCCACTTAGGCCCATTAGGCCCATTAAGCCCATTAGGCCAATTAAGAAACTTCAGCCAATTAGTCCACTTAGGCCAATTAGGACCATTTGGCCACTTAGGCCCAGTTGTCCCATTCAGCCCATTGGGATAATTATACATGTTAGGTTGATTAGGAAACTTTTCCCCATTAGATCACTTTGAACCATTAGGCCCATTAGGCCACTCAGACCAATTTGGCATATTTGGAGCCTAGGCCCGTTAAGCCCACTATTCCCATTAGGCCAGTTAGGCCCATTAGGCCTCTTAGGCCAATTAGGCCCCTTCTCCCCCTAGGCCCATTACGACCATTACGACCATTATGCCAATTAGGCTGATTAGGCCACTTAGGCCCATTAGGCTGCTTAGGCCCATTAGGCTGCTGAGGCTCATTCCTCCCATTAGACCCTTTTTCCCCTAGGCCCGTTAAACCCATTAAGCCCATCGGGCCTCCCAAACCCATTAGGCCACTTAGGCTCATTAGGCTCCTTAGGCCCATTAATCCACTTAGTCCAATTAAGCCCATTAGGACCATTTTTACCATTAATCCCATTAGGTCGATTTGGCCACTTAGGCCCATTATGCCACTTAGGCCCATCAGTCCAAATCGGCCAATTAGACCCATTTGGATCCTAGGCCAAATAATCCCATTAAGCCCATTAGGCCCCTTGGGCCCATTAGGCCAATTTGGCCAGTTATGCCCATTAGGCCAGTTAGGCCCATTAGGTCACTTAGGCCCATGAGCCCCATTAGGATCATTAGGCCACTTACGCCTATTAGGCCCATTAGTCTCATTCAGCCACAAAGGAAAATTAAGCCCTATGAGCCACTTAGGCCCATCTGGGCACCTAGACTGATTTTGACCATTATGCCAATTAGGCCCTATGGTCCACTTAGGACCTATGGGCCACTTAGGCCCATTCGACCACCTAGGTCGATTTGGCCCATTAGGAAACTTAGGACCACTAGGCCAGATTGTTCGATTAGACCGATTAGGATACTTAGGCCACTTAGGCCCATTAGGCCCATAAGGCCCATTGACCACTTAGGCCCACTAGGCACATCAGGCTCGTTCAATCCATTTGGATAATTAAAACCTTTAGGCCCATTAGGCCACTTTGGCTCATTAGGCCCCTGAGGCCCATTAGGCCCATTAATCCCATCAGTCCACATAGGCTCATTCGACTCATGAGTCCACTTAGGACCATTAGGCCACTTAGGCCCATTAGGCCCATTTTGTCACTCAGGTCCTTTAGGCCCATTCAACCACTTATGCCCATTATGCCCATTAGGACACTTATGTGCATTCTCCCCATTAGGCCCATCAGGCCCATTAGGTCACTTAGGCCTATTAGGCAAATTAAGGACATTAGGCCCTTAGGCCACTTACACCAATTTGGACCATCGGGCCACTTGGGACCACTACTCCCATTGAGCCAACCAGTCCCATTAATACCACTAGGCACATTTGACCATTGAGGCCCATTGGGCCCATTAGGCTCACTCAACTCATTAGGACATCTAGGCCCATCAGGCCCATTACGACACTTAGATGAGTGAGGCCCATTAGACCCATGAATACCAGTAGGCCCATGAGTCCACTTAGGCCCATTAGGAAACTTAGGTCCATTAGGACCATTAGTCCACTGAGGCCCATTAGGACCATAAGGCCAATTAGGCCACTAAGGCCTATCAGGCCCATCAGTCCCATTGAGCCACTTAGTACCATTATGCCCATTAGCCCCATTAGGCTAATTTTTCTACTTAGGCCCATTAGGACACTAAGGCTCATCATTCCCATTAGGCCACATAGACCCATTAGGCCACTTAGGCCCATTATGCCACTTGGACCCATTTGGCTCATTAGGCCACTTAAGTCCACTAGGCCCATTATGCCACTTAGGACACTTCAGCCCACTAATCCACTAAGGACCATTAGGCCCATTAGGTCACTTAGGCCCATTAGGTGCATTAGGTCCATTAGGACACTCATGCCCATTAGGCCCATTAGGCCACTTAGGCCCATAAGGCTCATTAAGCACATTAGGTCATTAGGCCCATGAGGCCACTGAGGCCCATTCGGCCCATTGGTCCCATCAATACCATTAGGCCACTGAGTCCCATTAAGCCCATGAGGCCCATTAGGCCCATTAGGCCACTCAATCCAATTCAAATCCTTAGGCCACTTTGGCCCATTCGACCCGTCAGGCCCATTAGGCCCATTAGGCCACTTTGACCCATTCAACCCATTAGGCTCATTAGGCCCATCATGCCACTTAGGCTCATTCGGCTCATTAGGCCACTTAGGGCCATTAGGCCCATCAGGCCCATTAGGCCACTTACATCAATTAGTCTCATTAGGCCCATTAAGCCACTTAGGCCCATTAGGCCCATCAAGACCATTAATCCACTTAGTCCCATTAGGCCTATTAGGACACTTAGGCCTATTAGGCCACTTAGGCCTATACGAATCATTAGGCAACTTAGGCCCATTAGGAACATTAGTACACTTAGGCCCATTAGGCCCATTAGGCCACTGTGGCCCATTAGGCCCATTAGGCCACTTAGGCCCATTCAACTCATTTGGCCACCTAGGCCCATTAAACTGATTAGCCCCATTAGGCCACTTAGATTGATTAGGCCCACTGGGTCACTAAGGCCCATTAGGCCCATTAGGCTACTCTGGCCCATTAGGCCACTTAGCCCCATTAGCCCCATTAGGCACATTAGGCCACTCGGGCTCATTAGGCCCATTAGGCCACCTAGGCCCATTGGACCACTTAGACCCATTAGGCCACTTAGGCCCATTAGTCCTATTAGGTAACTTAGGCCCATAAGGTGCATTAGGAAACTAAGGCCACTTAGGCCCATTAAGACACTTTGGACACTTTTCCCCATTATGTCCATTAGGCTTATTCGACCACATCATCCCATTATGCCACTTAGGCCCATTAGGCCCATTAGTCCACTTAGGCCCATTAGGATAATTAGGCCCGTTAGGCCACTTATCCCCATTGGTCCACTTATGCCCATTAGGCTGATTGCGCCATCGAGGTCTATTAGGCCCATTCAACCACTTAGGCCCACTTGGTCAGTTAATCCCATTAGGCAAACGAGGCCACTTAGGCCCATTAGGCCACTTAGGCCCCTTAGGCCCATTAGGCCCCTTAGGTTAGCCCATTACACTGATTAGGAAACTTAGTCCCATTGGGCCACTTAGGACCATTAGGCTCATTAGGCCACTTAGGTTAATTTGACCCATTTAGCTCATTAGGCACATTCATCCCATTAGGCCCATTTTCCCCTAGGCCAGTTATTCCCATTAAGCCCATTAGTTCACTTAGGCCCATTAGGCCACTTAGGAAAATTAGGCCCATTAGGCCACTAAGGCCGATTAGGCCCCTAAGGTCACTTAGGTCCACTTGGTCCATTAATCCCATTAGGCCGATTACGCCACTTAGGCTCATTTGGCCCATTCAGCCCATTCCCCCCTTAGGCCAATTACACCCATTAGGTCGATTAGGAAAATTTGGCTCATTAGGCCCCTTAGGCCCATTAGAACCATGAGGCCCAATATGCCACTAAGGCCAATTAGTCCCATTAGACCACTTAGGCCCATTAGGGCCATTAGGCCTATTAATCCCATTAGGCCAATCAGGAAACTTTGGCCCATTCGACCACATTGGCCGATTTGGACACTTAGGCTAATTAAGCCCATTCGGCCCATTTGGCCCCTATGCTCGTAAATCCCATTAAGCCCATTAGGCCACCTAGGCCCATTAGTCCACTTAGGTCCATTAGGACCCTTAGGCCCATTAGGCCACTTAGGTCCATTGTGCTCCTTAGTCTCATTAGGCCCATTAAGCCAATTAGGTTGATTAGGCCACTTACGCCCATAATGCCTCTTAGGCACATTAGGCCCATTAGGCCACTCAGGCCCATTAGTCCCATTAGGCCCATTATGTCTATTCAACCCATTTGGGCCATTTGGAACCAAAGCCCGTTAAGTCCATTCATCCCACTAGGCCTATTAAGCCCATTAGGACCTTTCAACCATTTAGGTCCATGAGGACACTTAGGACCATGAGGCATGTTTGGCCCGTTAGGCCCCTTAGGACCCTTAGATCAATTATTCCACTTAGACCCAATAGGCCCATTTGGACACTTAGGCCCATTAGGACCACTAGGCCCATTAATCCAGTTAGGCCCATTAGGCCACTTAGGCCAATTATTCCCATTCAAACCATTAGGGCACTTAGGCCCATTATGACCATTAGGCCCATTAGGCAACTTAGGCCCATTATGACACTTAGGCCCATTTGGACTATTAGGCCACTTAAGCCACCTAGGCCCATAAGGTCACTTAAGCCCATTAGGTCCACTAGGCACATTAGGACCATTATGCCACTTAGACCCATTTGGACCATTAGGCCACTTAGGCCCATTAGGCCCACTAGGCACATTAGGCCCATTCGGCCCATTAGGCCACTTAGACCCATTAGGCTCATTCATCCACTTAAGCTCATTAGGCCCACTAGTCCCATTAGGCTACTTAGGCCAATTAGTCCCATTGGGACCCTTTGAACCATTATCCCCATTAGGCCCCCTTGGCCCATTCGGCCCACTAGGCCACTTTGGCCCATTCAACCCACTAGGCCGCTTAGGCCACCAAGGCCGATTAGGCCCATTAGGGCACTTTGTCCCACTCGGCCACTTAGGCCCATTACACCCATTAGGCAACTTAGGCCCATTAGGCCCATTTGGCCACTAGACACATTTTTCCTATTCACCTCATTGGGCCACTTAGTCTGATTCATAAACTTAGGCCCATTATGCTCATTAGGTCCATTATGCACATTCATCCCATTAGGCCCATTAGTCCACCTAGTACCTTTAGGCCCATGAGGCCCATTAGTCCCATAAGGCCATTGAGGCCCATTAGGTCACTAAGGCCCATGAGGCCACTGAGGTGCATTAGGCCCATCAGCCCACTTACGCCCATTAGGCCCGTTAGGGCCATTGGTCCACTTAGGCCCTTTAGGCCCATTCGGTCACTTACGCCCATTAGGCCGATTAAGCCATTTAGACCACTTAGGCCCATTAGACCCATTGGGTCACTTAGGCCTATTCGGCCACTTAGACCATTAGGCCACTTAGGACCATTAGGCCACTTAGTCCCATTAGGCCCCTTAGGCCCCTTATGCTCATTAAGCCCATTAGGCCAATTAGGTAACTTAGGCCCATTAGGTCACTTAGGTCCCATCAGGCCCATTCGAACCATTAGGCCACTTAGGCTAATTAGGCTCATTTGACCCATTAGTCCCATTAGGTCCATTCGTCCCATTAGGCCCATTTGGAACCTAGGCCCGTTAAGCCCATTAAGCACATTAGGAAACTTAGGACCATTAGGAAACTTAGGCCCATTAGGCCAATTTTCCCACTAAAGCCCATTAGGCCCATTTGGAACCTAGGACCGTGAAGACCATTAAGCACATTAGGAAACTTAGGCCCATTAGAAAACTTAGGTCCATTAGTCTGATTTTCCCACTAAAGCCCATTAGGCCTATTAGGCCACTTAGGCCCACTAGGACCATTAATCCCATAAGGCCCATTAGGCCACTTAGGAAGATTAGGCAACTTAGGCCCACTAGGCACATTAAGCACATTTGTCCCATTAGGCCACCTATGCCACTTAGGCCCATTAGGCCCATTAGGCTACTTAGGTCCATTAGGACACGTAGGCCCATTATGCCCATTGGGCCCATTGGGCCACTTAGGCCTACTAGGCCACTTAGGCCCATTCGGTCGATTGGGCCACTTAGGCTCATTCCACCGCTTAGGCCCATTATGCCCAAGCCCATTAGGCCAATTTGGACACCTAGTCTCATTAGGAAACTTAGGCACAACAGGTCCATTAGGCCCATTAGGCCGATTAGGCCCATTAGACCCATTAGGCCCGTTGGACCCATTAGGCCCATAAGGCCACTTAAGCCCATTCGGTCACCTAGGCCCACTAGGCCCACTAGGCCCATTAGGAAACTTAGGCCCACTGGACCCATGAGGCCACTTACGCCCATTAGGCCCATTAGGCCAATTAGGCACATTAGGCTCAATCAACCACTTAGTCCAACTAGGCCACTTAACCCCTTTAGGCCACTTATGCCCATTAGCCCCATTAGGCCTATTATGCCACTTAAGCCCATTCATACACTTAGTCTCATTAGGTTCATTACCCTCACTAGGCCAATTTAGATCATTATGCTCATTCGAACACTTAGTCCCAATCGACCACTTAGCCTCACAAGGCCCATTAGGCCAATTCGGTCTATTAGGCCGATTAGGCCACTTAGGCCACTTCAACCCATTAGGTCCAATAGGCCCTTTAGGCTCATTAGGTCTATTAGGCCCATTACGCCACTTAAGATCATTAGGACCATTCAGTCGATTAGGTTCATTTGGTCAATTAGGTCGATTAGGCCACTTAGGCCACTTAGACCCATTAGGCCCATTAGGCCACTTAGGCCCATTAGGCCCATTGGGCCCATTAAGCCCATCAATCCCATTAGGATGATTAGGAAACTTAGGCACATTAGGCCCATTCATCCGATTAGGCCACTTACACTAATTAAGCCCATTCATCCCATTATTCCCATTCGGCCCATTAGGCCCATCAGCCCATCAGGCATATTTTTCTCCTAATCCTGTTAAGCTCATTAATCCCATTAGGCTAGTTAGCCCCATTAGGCCACTTAGGCCCATTATTACACTTAGTCCCATTAGTCCAATCAGGCTACTAAGACCCATTAGGCCCATTAGGACTCTTAGGCCCACTAGGCCCATTAAGCCTATTAGGCCAATTAGGCCCATTAGACCCATTATCAAAATTAATCCCATTATTCCGATTAGGCAACTTTGGTCCATTATGCCATTTTGGCCCATTAGCCTCATTTGGAAACTTAGGCCAATTTGGCCCATTGGGACCATTAGGTCCATTATCCACTTAGGCTGATTAGGCCCATTAAGCTCATTAGGCTGATTAGGAAAATCTGGCCCATTGTGCCACTTAGACCAATTAGGACACTTAGGCCAATTAGTCCCATTTGTCCCAGTAGGCCCATTAGGTCACTTAGGCCCATTTGGCCCATTTGACCGACCTAGAACCTAGGCCCGTTAAGCTCATTAAGCCCATTAGGCCCATTAGGACAATTAGTCCTCTTGGGCCCATTAGGCCCATAAGGACACTTAGTCCCATGAGGCCCATTAATTAACTTAGTCCCATGAGTCCCATGATGCCCATTAGGCCCCTTAGGCCACTTAGACCCATGAATCCCATTAGGCCCCTTAGGCCCATGAGGTCCAATAGGTCAATTCGGGCCATCATGCCCATCAGGATCATTCTGCCACTTAGGCCAATTAGGACCATTATGCCACTTAGACCCATTTGGTCCATTGGTTTAATTCATTCGATTAATCCGATTTAGCCACTTTGTCCAGGTAGGCCCATTAGGCCCATTAGACCATTTAAGCCCATTGTACCATTAGGTTGATTAGGACCATTATGAAAATTAGGCCCATTGGTCCCATTAGGCCCATTTGGCCCATTTGGCCCATTCGGCCCATTCGGCCCATTGGGCCACTTAGGTCCACTCGCCCCTTTAGGCCACTTCGGCCCATTAGGAAACTTACCCCCATTAGGCACATTGGCCCCATTAGTCCAATTAAGCACATTAGGCCCCTTAGGACCATTCGTTCACTAAGACCCATTCAACCACTTAGGCCTATTAGGCCACTTCGGCCCATTAAGACCATTAGACCACTTACGACCATTAGGCCCATTGGGCCTAATATTTCACTTAATCACAATCGCCCACTTAGGCCCATTAGTCCCATCAACCCCATTAGGCCAATTTATCACATTATTCCCATTTAGCCAGTCAGGCCAATTCGTCCCAATCAGCCGCTTAGCCCCATATGGCCCATTCGGCACATTTGATCGATTATGTCGATTAGGTCACTTAGGCCACTTAGACCCGTTAGGTCCATTAGGCACATTCTCCCACTAAAACCATTAGGCCCATTAGGCCAATTCGGTCGATTAAGACGATTTGGACACTTATGCCCCTTAGACCCATTAGGCCACTTAGGTCCATTATGTCATTTATTCCCATTTGATCGATTAGGTCGATTAGGCCACCTAGGCCTATTATGCCCATTACGCCCATTCGGTCGATTTGGTTGATTAGGCCACTTAGGCCCATTTGGTTAATTAGCCCGAATAGTCCACTTAGGCCCATTAGGATACTTAGGGCCATTAGGCCCATTCGGTCGATTAGGCATATTAGGCCACTTAAGCCCATTAGGCTATTTAGGCCCATTTGGTCGATTAGGCATATTAGACCACTTAGACCCATTAGGACTATTAGGCCTATTAGGCCACCTAGGCTCATTAAGCCCATTATGTCCATTCGGTTGATTAGGCCATTTAGGCCAGATAGGCCCATTACTCCCATTAGCCCACATAGTCTCATTAGGCCCATTAGGACACCTAGGCCCGCTAGGCCCATTCAGACAATTAGGTTGATTAGACCACTTAGGAAATTAGGCCCATTAGGCCCATTAGGCCCATTAGGCCACTTACGCCTCTTAGGCATTAGACCCATTAGGCCCATTAGGCCACTTTGGACCATTAGGCTCATTAGTCCCATTCAGCTGATTAGGCCGATTAGGACACTTCGTCCACTTAGGCCCATTAAGACCACTATGCCCATTAGGCCACTTAGGACCACTATTCCCATTAGGAAACATAGGCCCATTCAGTCCATTCGGTCCATTAAGCCCATTGGGCCAGTTGGGTCACTTAGGCCCATTAGGCTCATTCTGCCACTTGGTCCCATAGGCCACTTTGGACCATTAAGACAATTATTCCCATTAGGCCACTTACACCCATTAGGCTCATTAGACCCATTGGGCCACTTAAGCCCATTCCCCCATTTAGGCCCATTAGCCTCATTCGGTAACTTAGGCCCATTCGACCACATAGGCCCATTAGCCTCATTCAGCCACTAAGGCCCATTCAGCCACTCAGGTCCATTTATAAACATTATCCCATTAGGCCCTTTAGTCCCATTAGTCCACATAATCCCATTAGGCCCATTAGTACACTTATTCCCATTAAGCCCATTCCGCTGATTAGACTGATTCGACCACTTAGGCCACTTTGGCCCATTACGCCCATTATGCCCATTATGACACTTATTTCACTTAGGCATTAGGCCCATTTGGCCCATTAGTCTCATTAGGGTTATTAGAACCATTAGGCCCATTATTACACTAAGAACCATTGGGCCCATTAGTCCCATTTGTCCAATTAGGTCGATTAGTATTCTTAGGCCACTTAGGCCCATTAGGACCATTTGGCCCATTTGGCCACTTAGGGCCATTAGGCCCATTAAACCAATTCGTCTCATCAGGCCCATTTATCCCATTAGGATACTTAGGCCCACCAGGACCATTAGGTCACATCGGCCCATTAGGCCCATTAGGCCATTTAGGCTCATTAGTCCCATTAAACCCATTAGTCCCATTGATCCCATTAGGCCCGTTAAGCCACTTAGGACACTTAGGCCCATTAGGCCTATTTAGTCAATTAGCCTGATTAGGCCACTCAAGTCCATTAGGCCAGATAGGCCCATTATGACACTTAGTCCCATTAGGACCGTTAAACCCATTAGTCTCACTAGGCCCATTAAGCCCATTAATCCACTTAGGACACTTAGGCCCATTAGGCCTATTTAGTCAATTAGCCTGATTAGGCCACTCAAGTCCATTAGGCCAGATAGGCCCATTATGACACTTAGTCCCATTAGGACCGTTAAACCCATTAGTCTCACTAGGCCCATTAAGCCCATTAATCCACTTAGGCCACTTATGCCCATTAGGAACATTCGGTCAATTAGCCTGATTAGGCCACTTAGGCCACTTAGGTCAATTAGGTCCATTAGGCCCAATAGTCCCACTCGTCCCTTTCCAATTCGACTACTTAGGACCATTAGTTCCATTAGGCTCATCATGCCCATTAGGCCCATGAGGCACATTCTTCCCATGTGGCCTTTGAGGCCCATGAAGCCCCTGAGGCCCATTAGGAAACTTACCCCCATTAGGCCCATTGGGCCCATGAGGCCACTTAGGCCTATTAGGCCCATAAGGTCCATTAGACCCATCAGAAAACTTGTTCCCATTAGGCCCATTAGGCCCACTAGGCCCTTTATCCCACTTAGGACCATTAGGCTACTTAGGCCCATTAGTCCCATTAGGACCACTAGGACCATCCATTCCATTAGGCCCATTAGGCCCATCAGTTCCATTAGGCCCACTCAACCCATTAGGCCCCTTAGGCTCATGAGGCCAATTGGCATTAGGCCCATTAGGCCACTTAGTCCCATTCGGACCAATAGTCCCACTTAGGCCACTTAGGCCCATTCGGATCATTATGTCCATCGGGCCCATGAGGCAACTTAGGCCCATAAGCCCCATTAGGCCCATGAGACCCATTAGGCCCATCATACTGATTTGGCCCATTCAACCCATTAGGCCCATTAGGCCCACTAGGCCCATTGGTCCCATTAGGCAACTTAGGCCCATTAGGCCACATATGCCACTTAGGTCCTTGGGCAGCATGAGGCCCGTTAGGCCCATAAGGCCTATTCATCCACTTAGACTCAATAGGCACATTAGGCCCATTAGGCACATTGGGCCTATTGGGACCATGATGCCACTTCGACCCACTAGGCACATTCGTCCCATTAGGACCATCAGGCCCATTAGGCACATGAGTCCCATTAGGACTATGAGGCCCATTAATCCCATCGGGCCACTTAGAACCATTAGGCCCATTCATACCTTTAGGCCCCCTGGGTCCATTTATCCACATAGGACCATTAGGCCACTCAATCCACTTAAGCCCATTCGGTCCACTAGGCCCATTATACCACTTAGGCCTAGGAGGCCCATTTGGCCCATTTGGCCACTTAGTCTCAATCGTCCCATTTCGCTCATTATTCCCATTAAGCCAATTATGCCCATGAGGCCCATTGGGCCCATGAGGCCACTTAGGCCCATTTTTCCCATGAGGCTGATCCATCCCTTGAGGCCCATTAGGCCCATCAGGACCATCCGGTCACTTAGGCCCATTAGGCCACTTAGGCCTATTCACCCCATTCCACCACTTAGGCCCATTCCACCACTTAGGCCCATCCCCCACTTAATCCCATTAGGACCATTCAACCACTTTGGCATGTTGGTCCCATTAAGACACTTAGTGCCATTAAGACCATTAGGCCCATTAGATCCATTAGGCTACTTAGGCCAGTTAGGCACATAGGCCCATTAGGCCCATTATGCCCATCTCGCGTATCAAGCCCCTTAGGACCACTAGTCTCATTCATCCACTTAGGCCCATGAGGCCCATTGGGACACTTAGGCCACTGAGGCCCATTAGGCCCATGAGGCCCATTCATCCCATCAAGCCCATGAGGCCACTTTGACCAATTAGGCCCAATTGGCCACTTAGGCCCATGAGGCCCATTGGGCCACTTCGCCTTATTGTTCCCATTGGCCCTAACAAGCCCATTAGGCCCATTAGGCTCGTTCAGCCACTAAGGCCCATTGGTCCACAAAGGCCCATTCATCCATTAAGGCCCATTAGGCCACGTAGGCCCATTGGGGCATTGAGGCCCATTGGGGCATTGAGGCCCATTAGGCCACTAAGGCCCATTATGATCCTCAGGCTGATCATGCCTATTAGGCCCATTCGGCCCATTAGACTCATTATGCCACTCGGGCCCATTCGTCCCATCAGGCCCATTAGTCTACTTTGACCCATTAGGCTCATTAGGCCACTTAGGCCCACTAGGCACATTATGCCACTTAGGCCACTGAGGCCCATTAGGCCCATTAGGCCACTTAGGCCCATTAGGCCACTTAGGCCCATAGGGACACTAAGGAACACTGGCCCAATTAGGCCCATTAGGACACTTAGGCCCATTAGGCCCCTGAGGCCCATTATGCAACTTAGGCCCATTAGGCCACTTATGCCCATTTAGCCCATTAGGCCACTTAGGTCACTTTGGACCATTATGCCCATTACGCCCATTTTGCCACTTAGGCTCGTTAGTCCACTTAGGCCCATTAGGGCCCTTAGGCTCATTAGTCCACTTAGGCCCATTAGGCCACTTAGGTCCATTACGCCCATTAGGCCACCTCGACCCCTTAGGCCCATGAGGCCAATTAGGCCACTGAGGCCCATTAGGCCCCTTAGGCCCATTCATGTCATTAGGCCACTTAGTCCCATTAGGCCTATTCGACCTCTTAAGCCACTTGGGCCCATGAGGCCTAT
This sequence comes from Viscum album, assembly GCA_963277665.1. NCBI lineage: Eukaryota > Viridiplantae > Streptophyta > Magnoliopsida > Santalales > Viscaceae > Viscum > Viscum album. The sequence continues at coordinate 608,098,480 of OY728147.1, forward strand.
TAGGAAACTTAGGCCCATTAGGCCCATTAGACCACTCAAGCCCATTAGGCCCATTCGGCCACCGATGCTCATTAACACACTTAGGTCCATTAGGCCTATAAGGCCACTTAGGCCACTTAGGCCCATTAGGCCCATTAATCCACTTCGACCACTTAGGCCCATTAGGCCCATTAGGCCCATTAGGCCACTTAGACCCATTAGGCCCATTAGGCCACTTAGGCCAATTCGGCCACTTAGGCACATTGGGCCCATTAGGCCACTTAGGCCCATTAGGCCATTTCAGCCACTTAGGCCCATCAGGCCACTAAGGCCCATTAGGTTCATTAGGCCCATTAGTCCACTTAGTCCCATTAGGCCCATTAGGCCACTTAGGCCACTTCGACCCATTAGGCCACTTATGCCACTTAGGCCTATTAGGTCACTTAGGCCCATTAGGCCCATTATGCCATTTAGGTCACTTAGGCCCATTAGGACCATTAGGCTCATTATGTCACTTAGTCCCATTATGCCACTTAGGCCCATTAGGACCCTTATGCTACCTAGACCCATTAGGGCTATTAGGCCACTTAGGTCACTTAGGTCACTTAGGCCCATTAGGCTACTAAGGCCCCTTAGGCCCATTAGGCCACTTAGGCCCATTATGCCCATTAGGCCCATTAGGACACTTAGTCCCATTTGGCCACTCAGGCCCATTAGGCCCATTCATTCCATTCATCCTATTCGGCCCATTAGGCCCATTGGGCCACTTAGGCCCATTCATCCCATTGGGCTACTCAGGCTCATTCATCCCATTATGCCACTTAGGACCATTCCACCCATTATGCCCATTAGGCCACTTAGGCTAGTTAGGCCCATTAGGCCACTTTGGCCAGTTAGGCCCATTAGGACACTTTGGTCAGTTAGTTCCATTAGGCTCATTAGGCTCATTATGCCCCTTAGGTCTGTTCAGCCCATTAGGCCCATTACGCCACTTAGTCTAGTTAGGCCCATTGGACCACTTTTTCCAGTTAGGCCCATTTGGCTCACTAGGCCCATTAGGCCACTTTGGCTAGTTAGACCCATTGGACCCATTAGGCCCATTAGGCCCCTTGGGGCCCTTAGGTGAGTTTGACCAGTTAATCCCATTCAGCCCATTAGGCCAGTTAGGCCCATTGGACCCATTCGGCCAGTTTGGAACATTAGGCTCATTGGTCCCATTAGGCCAGTTAGGCTACTTAGTCCAGTTCAACCCATTAGGCCCATTGGGCCAACACTTATGCCAGTTGGGCCCATTATGCCACTTAGGCCCATTGAACCCATTCGGCTACTTAGGTCTGTTAATCGCATTAGGCCCATTCGATCCATTAGGCCCATTAGGCCACTAAGTCCCATTAGGCCCATTAGGCCACTTAGGCCCATTAAACCCATTAGTCCACTTAGGACCATTAGGCCACTTAGTCCTATTAGGAAACTTAGGCCCATTAGGCCACAAAGGCCCATTAGGCTCATTAGGACCATCAGGACCATTAGGCCCAATAGGCCACTTCGGCCCCTTAGGCCACTAAGGCCCATTAGGCCCATCAGGACCATTAGGCTACTTTGACCCATTAGGACACTTAGGACCATTAGGCCACTTTTCCTCATTATTCCATTTAGGCCCATTCATTCCATTAGGCCCATTAGGCAACTTAGGCCCATTAGGCCCTTTAGGCCACATAAGCCCATTTGGCCCATTAGGCCACTTCAACCATTGAGGCCCAGTAGGCCACTTAGTCCCATTAGGATCATTCATCCCATTAGGCCCATTCATCCCATTAGTACCATTAATCCACTTAGGCTCATTAGGACCATTAGGCCATTGAGGCCCATTTAGACCATTAGGCCACTTAGGCCCAATAGTCCCATTAGGCCACTTAGGCCCATTTGGCCCATTAGGCCACTAAGTCCCACTAGTCCCATTAGGCCACTAAGGGCCATTGGTCCTATTAGGACCCTTTTTACCATTAACCCCTTATGCCCATTAGAACACTTAGGGCCATTAGGACATTTCGTCCCATTAGTCCAATTTGACCACTTAAGCCCATTAGGTCCATTCGGCCACTTAGTGCCATTAGGCCCATTAGGCCACTTAGACCACTTCAACTCATTATGCTCATTGGGTCCATTAGGCCACATAGGCACATTATTCCAATTATGCCCATTAGGCCCATCATTCCACCTAGTCCCATTAGGTTACTTAGGCCCATTCGACCCATTATGTCCATTAGGGCCATTAGGCCATTGAGGACCATTCCGCCTATTAGGCCACTTAGGCCCATTAGGCCCATTAGGCCACTTAGGCTCATTATTACCATTAGTAAAATTCATCCCATTAGGCCCATTGGTTCATTTATGCCCATTAGGCCCATTAGGCCACCTCGACCCATTATGCTAACTCCTCCACTTAATCCCATTGGGCATATTCAGCCACCTAATCCCATACGCCACTTCATCCAATTAGGCCCATCGGGGAACTTAGGACCATTATTCCACTTAGATGAATTAGGCCACTTAGCCACATTAGGCCCATTAGGTCACTTAGACCCATTAAGCCACTTATGCCCATTTGGCCATTTGGCCAATTATGCCACATAGGGCCATTTGGCCCACTCAGCCACTTAGGATCATTAGGCCCATTATCCCATTAGGACCATTATGCCACTTAGTCCCATTAGGCGTATTAGGTCAGTTAGGACCATTAGGTCCATTATGCCACTTAGGCCCATTCACCCACTTAGGCCCACTCACCCACTTAGGCCCATTAGGCCCATTGTGCCACTTAGGCCCATTAGTCCCATTCACCCACTTAGGACCATTAGGCCCATTAATACCCTTAGGCGACTTAGTCCCATTAGTCTCATTAGTCCCATCCAGCCACTTTGGACCATTAGGCCCATTAGTCCCCTTAGGAGACTTAGGCCCATTCGACCACTTAGGCCCATTAGGACACATAGGCCCATTAGTCCACTTAGGCCCATTAGGCCTATTAGGACCATTAGGAAACTTAGGTCCATTAGGCCCATTAGACCACTTAGGTCCATTAGGCCCATTATACCCATTATTCCAATTAAGCCCATTTGTCCACTTTTCCCCATTAGACCACTTAGGCCCATTTGGCCCATTAGGCCCATTAGGATAATTAGTCCCATTTGGCCATTTAGGCCCATTAGTCCCATTAGGACCATTATGCCACTTAATCCCATTTGGTACATTAGACCACTTAATCCCATTAGGCCTGTTAGGCCACTTAGTCTCATTTGGCCACTTCAGCCCATTATGCCCATTAAGCCCATTAGGCCCATTCATCCACTTTGGCCCATTAGGCCACTTAGGTCCATTAGTCCCATTAGACCCATTAGGAAACTTATACCCATTAGACCCATTAGGAAACTTATGACCATTAGGTCACTTAGACCCATTATTCCACTTAGGGCCATTAGGCCCACTAAGCCTAGTAGTCCCATTAGGCTCAGTAGGCCCATTAAGCCCAGTAGGCCCATTAATCCCAATAGGCCCAGTAGGCCAACTTAATCTCATTAGGAACATTAGGATCATTAGTCCATTTGGTCAACTTAAGCCCATTAGCCCTATTAAGAAACTTAGGCCCATTATGCCCATTAGGCCGATTTGGCCACTGAGGCCCATTAGGCCCATTCATCCGCTTTGGACCATTAGGCCACTTAGGCCCATCAATCCCATTATGAAACTTAGTCCCATTATGTCCATTAGTAAACTTAGGCCCATTAAGCCACTTAGGCCCATTAGTACCATTATTCCCATTAGGCTCATTGGGCCCATTAGGACACTTAGGCCCATTAGGCCACTTAGGCCCCTTAGGCTCATTCAAACCATTTATCTCATTCATCACATTCATCCACTTAGGCCCATTAGACCACTTAGGCCCATTCGGCACATTAGCCCACTTAGGCCCATTAGGCCCATTGGTTCACTTAGTCCCATTAGGCACATTACAACCATTAGTCGCATTAGGTCCATTTTTTCACTTAAGACCATTAGGACACTAAGGACCATTTGGTCCATTAGTCCCAGTAGGTCCATTAGGACTTGTAGGTCCATTAAGCCACTTCGACCCACTAGGCCCATTAGACCCATCCGACCTATTCGACTAATTAGGCCCATTACCCCAGTAGACCCTTTAGTCCCATTTGGACCATTCAAACCATTACACCCATTGGACCCTTGAGGCCCATTCGGCCCATTAGGACACTTCGGTCCAGTAAGCCCATTAGGCCACTTTAGCCAATTAGGCCCATTCAGACAATTCTCCCCACTAGTCCAGTTCATCCCATTGGGTCCATTCAACCCATAGGACCATTAGACCCAATGGGCCACTTAGGCCCATTAGGCCACCTAAGCCCATTAGGACTGCTAGTCCACTTATGTCCATTAGGATCATTAGGCCCATTCGGCCAATTAAGACCTTTCGACCCATTAGGCCCGTTCCGCAACTTCGTCCCATTTAGCCTATTAGGCCCATTAAACAACTTAAGCCCATTCGGCTCATTAGGACAATTACACTACTTAGGCCTAATTGATATATTAATCCCATTAGTCCACTTACGCGCATTTTCCCCATTAGGCAATTTACGCCCATTAGGAAACTTAGGCCAATTAGGACCACTAGGCCCATTCATCCCATCAGGGCCATTAGGCCACTTAGGCCCATTAGGCCCATTCGAAACATTAGGCCACTTAGGCACATTCATCCCATTAATTCACTTAGGTCCATTAGGCCCATTCAGTCCATTAGGCCAATTCATTTGATACAGCCCCTTTGGCTGCTTAGTCCCATTGGACAACTTAGGTCAATTACGCCCCTTTGACCGATTAGCCAATTAGGCCAGTTAGTCACATTAGGCCCATTTGGCCATTTTGGAAAATAGGCCCATTAGACCGATTATGCCACTTGGGCCCATTAGGCTGCTTTGGCCCATTTGTCCCTTTGGGCTGATTAGGCCAGTTAGGCCAATTTAGTTATGATTATGCCACATAGGCCCATTAGGCCACTTTCTCCTATTAAGCCCTTTAGGACCATTAGGTCACTTAGGCCCATTTGGCCTATTTTACCACATATGGCCATTAGGCTACATTGGACCATTAGGCCCTTTAGACCGATTAGTCCACTTAGGCCCATTCATCCCATTCGGCCCATTATGCCACTTAAGCCCATTAGGGCCATTTGGCCACTTAGGCCCATTGTGCCCATTAGGCCTATTCGACCAATTAGTCCCATTAGGCTATGATTATACCACTTGGGTCCATTATGTCCCTTTGGCTGATTAGGATATTTAGGCTCATTCGTCCACTTAGGCCCATTTGGCCAAGTAGGTCCATTAGGCCACCAAGGCCCATTCGTCCTGTTAGGCCCATTAGTCCCTTTAGGGCACTTAGACCCATTGGGACCATTAGGCCACTTAGGCTCGTTCTTCCCATTAGGATACTTAGGCCCATTATGCCCTATAGGACCATTAGGCCCTATAGGCCCATTAGGCCCTATAGGCCCATTAGGCCACTTAGGTCACTTAGGACCATTAAACCCATTAATCCCATTAGGCTCATTAATCCCATTAGGCCACTTAGGGCCATTAGGCCACTTAGGCCCATTGGGCCCATTAGGTCACGTAGTCCCATTAGGTTTCTTTGGCCTAGTAGGCCCCTTATGCCCATTAGGCCCACTAGGAACATTTGTCACATCAATCCCATTAGGCCCATTTGGCGACTTATGCCCATTTGGTCCATTAGGCCACTTAGGCCCATAAGGCCCACTAGGCCAATTCAGCCACTTAGGCCCATTATACCCATTAGGACCACTAGGAACATTAGTCCCATTCGACCAGTTAGGCCCATTCGACCACTTAGGCCCATTACGGCCATTAGGTCCATTAGGATGATTAGGTCACTTAGGCCCAATAGGCCACTTAGGCCCATTAGGCTCATTAGGCCACTTAATACCATCCAGCACATCAGGACCCTTAGGCCCATTCAACCACTTAAGCCCATTAGGCCCATTAGGTTGATTAGGTCACATAGGCCCATTAGGCCCATTAGTCCTATTGGGCCCATTACGCCCATGAGGCCACTTAGGATCATTCAGTTACTTAGCCCCATTAGGTGACTTAGGCCCATTAGGCCACTTCGGCCCACTCGACCACTTAGCCTTCTTAGGCCCATTATGCCCTTTTGGCCCATTATTCCCATTCGGCCACTTAGGCGCATTAGGCTAATTAGGCCGATTATATCACTTAGGCCCATTAGGCCCACTAGGCACATTAGGCCCATTCGACCCATTAGGCCACTTCGACCCATTACGCCCATTTAGCCACTTAGGATCATTAGGCCGAGTAGTCTCATTAGGCCACCTAGGCCCATTAGGCCACTTTGACCCATTAGGCCCATTAGGTCACTTAGGCCCACTATGCTGCTTTGGCCGTTTAGGCCCATTAGACCCGTTAGGGCACTTAGTCCCATTAGGCCCATTATGCCCATTAGGCCACTTAGGCTCATTATGTCCATTAGGAAACTTAGGCCCATTGGGACCATTAGGCCCATTAGCCACTTTGGATCATTGTTCCCATTAGGCAACTTAGGCCCATTAGGCCCATTTTCCACTATGCTCATTCATCCCATTAGGTCCATTGGGCCACTTAGGCCCATTCGGCTACTTAGGCCCATTAGGCCCACTAGGCCAATTATTCTCATTCGTCCCATTAGGCCCATTAGGACCATAAGGCCATTAAGGCCCATTGGGCCACTAAGGCCCTTTAGGCTCATGAGGACATTGAGGCCCATTAGGACCATCATTCCAATTAGGCCCATTGGGTCCATTGAGAATTCAGCCACTTATGCCCATTAGTCCCATTAGGAAAATTAGGATACTTAGTCCCATTAGGACAATTGGGTCCATTAGGCCACTTAGGCCGATTGGGCCACTTAGGCCCATTAGGCCTATTCATCCACTTAGGCCCACTAAGCCCATTATCCCATTAGGCCGATTAGGCCACTTTGGCACATTAGGCCCATTAAGACCATTGGGCCCATTAAGTCTCTTAGGCCCATTAATCCCATTTGGATGATTAGGAAACTTAGCCCCATTAGGCCACTTAGGCCCATTAGGCCACTTAGGCACATTCGACCTACTATGCCACTAAGGCTAATTAGGCCTATTCAGCCCATTTGGCCCATTCGGCCCATTATGCCCATTTAGCCCATGTGACCATTAAGCCTATTGGGACACTTAGGCCCATTATGCCAATTAGGCACATTAGGGAAATTAGGCCCCTAAGGCCCATTAGGCCTCTTAGGCCCACTAGGCCATTAAGCCCATTTGGCCAATTCGACCACTTTGGCCCAATTGGCCACTTAGGCCAATTTGGCACATTCGGCCCATTAGGAACATTAGTCCACTTAGGACCATTTGGCCCACTATGCCCATTAAGACCATTAGGCTGATTAGACAACTTTGGCCCATTAGGCCACCTAGGCCCATTATGCCACTTAGGACAATTAGTCCCATTTGGCCCCTTAGGCTCATTAGGCCTATTTGGCCCCTATACCCGTTAAGACCATTAATCCAATTAGGCCGCCTGGGCCCATTAGGCCGCTTAGGGCCATTAGGCCCCATAGGCTAGTTAGGCTCATTTGGTCCATTTGGTACCTAGGCCCGTTAATCCCATTAAGCCTGTTTGTCCCATTAGGCCACTTAGGCCCCTTGGGTCCATTGTTCCCATGAGGTCCATGAGGCCCGTTAGGACACTTCGGCCCATCAGGCCCACCAGGCCCATTCGACCACTTTGGCTTATTAATCCCATTATTCCACTTAGGCCCATTAGGCCCATTCATTCAATTAGGCTGATTAGGACACTTAGACCACTTAGGCACATTAGGAACATTATAAAACTTAGTCTGATTGTCCCATTAGGACACTTATCCCCATTAGGCCCATAAGTCCCTGTAGGGTCCTGAAAAATCAGCAGAAGGGAAGTAAGATACTCCCTTAAAATCAGTGTAATAATCTACCCAACCTTCATCAATAATATGGGGAAAAATATGAATAATGTTTAGAAGAAATGGTAAAGGATCTAACCAGTCTGCGTACCGGTTCATCATCAATGGTAAGCAGCCAGTTCGGTGCACCGTGCCACCCGCGGATGTCGTCGTTTGTGAAACAGAGGTGTAGCTCCTATGCGAGTGCTAACCAATTGGCCAGTGAACTGTGACTGGACCGATACACAGATGCGGACCGCCCCCACCGTGCACAGTGTCTTTCGAGAAACGAAGGTGGAACCCTGTGCGGCCGCGAAGCACCCCCTTGACAGAGTTGGTTCCCGGGCAAGGTGCATTCAATATACCCAGTGAACCTTGGGTTGACTAAGTCATTCATAGGTCGGGTTTCCTATCATGGGCCTCTGCAAAAGGTGTCTCATGACCATGGATACTACCCTCACCCCCCATATAAAAATACTTCAAGGGGGAGAAGAAAGGGATCGGTTGATTGAGGATCATATTCTTGGCGATTGGCTTTTGGAGAAAGAAGAGGCTTTCGGGAGCTTAAGATTTTGCTGACTCAAAAGTTTCGATTCGTGAACCAAAAAAAAATATAAACTTGGGGTGAATTGTTAGGAACTGTATAATGCAATAGTAAATTGATAAACCATGAACCTAAAATTGGTAAACTGTGGACCATGGCCTCTACATGGATGCACACCCCACGAACCAGGGAGCCTATGCCCCTTCTTCGATCTAGCGCACCGCGTAATACCCTCCTATGCGGGCGAAGCCCTGACCGGCACTGCTCCCAGCTACCACCGCTCAAGTGGTCTCCAACGCTGCATACCAATTTGGTGCACAAACCAAACTCGAAGTTGCGTACCACTCTAGTATGTAGGATGCCCCTCAATTCACGTACCACACTGGTACATGGATGAACTCTCCATCCTTGTAGCACTTACCTACGTGAAGGAAACCACTCCTCATCTAGACATGTGTCCCACCAAGGCCTTCGTTATTTCCATCCTCCGAGTCATATAAGGCCCTTACAATTCAGTCCAACCCTCCAAAATCCCCTTAGTAGCCTATCCATCAGCACCAAGACAAGGCCTTTCCCAAATCCACCGGACCGGCATGCTGAAACCTTCGGGCACATTAGCGCACCCTCCTGAGTTCACATACCCATGGTAGGATGAGACAAAGGGGTTAACCCATCCCTTGAATGGAAATATGTAGCATTCATGGGTTCACATACGCACCGTAGTGCAGAGTTCGAGCCCAGGATCCCCTTTCTGCCTCTCCACTCTTCCGGATTGAGGGATCCCACTCGCTTTTCAATTCAAGTAGCGCTAGCAGTGAGCACTTCTCCCCACCCTGAAGAGAGTGTTTGAGAATACCTGTTGGAGTAATCCCTACACCATCCTTTATGGATGTCAATAACCTTTCCCATTTCATCCAAGAAGGTTCATTGTTCCGCACCCTTTCCCACGGTCGCCCCGGCCTCTTCCGTCATGGGCTCTCCCTCTCCCACCAATAGGGGAGGAGGTGTGTGCATTGTTAAATCTTTTACATCCTCTTGTTTCTCACACTGAGCATGACTCATGTGGACTTAGAGGTTTTTAAGGATTATAACATAGCCACACTTTCTGAACTACAAGAACTCTGATTCCTGATCAAATCAGGATGCGTAGGATGCCTACTAGAAGGCTTGAGCTCAAAAGGGTTCCCATACATAAAGGGTCCACCCAATCATGTTTTTTCAAATGGGAAGCTTCCACTAGTATTACCCACATTTTTTAAACTATGAGAACTCTGATTCTTGATCAAATTAGGATACGTATGACTCCTACTAGAAGGCCCGATCTCAAAAGGGTGCCCATACATAAAGGGTCCACCCAATCATGTTTTCTCAAATGGGAAGCTTCCACGCGTATGCCCCACATTTTATAAACTACGATAACTCTGATTCTTTATCAAATCAGGAAACATTGGCCACCTACCAGAAGGCCCAAGATCAAAAGGGTTCCCATACCTAAAGGGTCTACCCAATCGTGTTTTCTCAAATCTGAATCTTCCACACATATGCCCTACATTTTCTGAACTACGAGAACTCTAATTCTTGACCAAATCAGGATATATTGGAAGCCTACAAGAAGACCTAAGCTCAAAAGGGTTCCCAATCCATAAGGTTACACCCAAATCTATTCCCATCAGATGGGAAACTTCCAGTCATAAGCCCCACACCAACTAACTATGTGGATTCTGATTCCTCTCACGAGGATATGTAGGAATTCCATATTATGGGTTCAATATAGATGATGAAGTCACTCTCTATCGCCCCTGGATGACAATAAACTTCAGATCACCTAATTATAAGGCTTGAGACCATTGTTGTCTAATAAAACTTAAACTTCCCCAAAATCACTAATCCAATGAGGGATGGTAAACCTCAGATGTAGACGGTTCGGGATCCCTGGGTATAAGTATGACTTACAACCCAGGGGTAATCCGTGTATACTATGCTTAGGGATAAAATAAAGATTCTAGAACATATGAACATATCTTAAATCTATTAGAGAGTCCTGGAATAGGTAATAATTCCACCCAAAATGGTGCGATGATCTCGACTTCACATCCTCTAGACCAATGTGAGTTCTTAAGTGTCATTGGACATATCACCCAACGAGCGACTCCCTTTGGAAATCAAGTCCATGAATCATTGGATACAAGAACCATTGGGAGTTTCTGGATCCAAAAATAAACCCGTTGGAGACCAAGTGAAGTCACGAAGATAGGGAACCCGATAGAAATGATTAAACAACACCAAATCCCTTTAATCTGACTCGAGAACCGATCATGTACCCTTCGCCATGGAAAAAAAATGTTGAACCCAACATGAATATTTAACCTACAAGACAGATTTACCCTAATCTAAAATTCTCAATAATAATAAAATAATGATTAATATCTAACAGTCCATCTTGTTCGTTCTTAAAACAAAACAAGAATGGACCCGACCGTGAGCCTTCAACTGTGGTGCTGAAATAATCCCACTTCACGCCCCCTTTCATGCTCAAAAGGAGGGCCAAGAAAGGTCATTAATTACTCATGGGTTTATAAGATGCCACATTGATGAGTTTTGATTTTTTTACTTTCCAAATGTTTTATAGGTACACATCATAGATTCCTTCAATCCAATAGCGTCTCGAAGGATTTCACAAACACATGCAATGATCAACGTGAAGATCGGGCCTCTCAATTGGCAGAGGACCCCGTCGCCCACCCAGAATCTTCAACGCTGGGTCTTGGACACACTGATATGAGAGTACTACCTGAATGGTACTCTCTTAACTATGGAGGTGACTATGTATACCCTCCAGTCGGCTAAGTCCCATTGGCCGCTTGCCCAGCAGCGACCGAAGGAGAAGATCAAGGTGGCCCCTGTAGCCCTCTCGAACTGTTTTGGGAGCTTGTCCCCAGAACAAGACAATGAATACCTCCCTTATCTTAGGGAGGTGGATGAGGTTGATGTGGATTACTTCATCCCCACTAGAAAGAGGTTCTGCTCCAAGGCCCCCACTGGAAGACATAGCTGCAACTATGTTGTGACCTTGTATCCTCACCCTGAAGAGGATACCACCCTGAGGATCCACGACCATGCTCCCTGAGCTCCGGCCCCTCAGACCACCATGGGCGGCGAATGTACAACCTGAAATAGGTCATCACCCTCATTCCTGAGGAATAAATCCACTTCTTAGACACGAAGACATATCACAGGCAGGTCCATGCTCATGTCCGCTCTTCCAAAGCATGCCATACCGACATAGCGAAAACCTACGAGCAGGCACACATCCCCACCGAGCCTCATCAAGACCGTTGCCCATACATGATGGCACCTACCCAGTAGGTGCCTCTCCTTGTCTAGGATCATTAATCCCACTAACCAGACATGGTGGAAATAGAGCGCCTACAGGACCTGCTCCTCGCAGATGCTCCTGATGCCCGTCATCTCGATATGGTGGCAATCAACAGGGGGCATATCTCCCTACCAACAGAGACCACTGACTCGATACAGTGGGATGTCAACATATGCATGGCCAACTCCCTGAGAATGCAAGTAAAGTCTGTCATCCCGATGTGGTGGAAAATAGAGAAGTAAGCTAGCATATCCTAACATAGGGGCAGACTCGTTCACCTGCCCCGATATAGGAGAATCATCAGTATCCAATGAACACTAGAGGACCGGAGTAGGACATTTCTACTCCGACAGAAGAATGTGACCTCATACCCATTCCATCCAAGGATGTCTCTCTTTATATCCTAGATATGATGGAGGAGTAGGTATCGATCCCAGATCATATCTTGCAGACTTTCCAAAATGTAATTGCATCGACGAAAATAACAAGGAATCGGGACCATGAGCCCATATCCCCAATTGAGGTGACTCATCTAAGAGACGAGATAGCCACCTCAGAGTAGATCTACATCCTTACTTCCACCCAGGAGGGTCTTCAGTTGTATCCCGTGATACAAGGGAAACCAGATCGAGAATTCTCACTCCTTCCATCTGGGGGACACTCTTCCATCTTGGTGGTGCTTCAGGGAAGGAATATATCCCTTCCAAAAATCAATATGTTTGTTGGCGTATCCCAGAAGCATCATAGGATCCAATTAGACAGGGACCCAGAGGTGACAGTCGTTATCAACAGCAGACAGTCCCCGCTGCCCGCAAGAGAGCACCCCGAACGCACCGAAGGTAGCCAAAAAATAAAGAGGGGGTCCATGATTCCAATCTGCTGGAAGATGGAGTTCCCAATGCCGCAAAACATGTCTCAAAGGCTTGGGACCCTGCCATCCCATTACCATATGATGGGAGTGGCAGTAGCAGTTGCGAAGGTCCTCCCCGCAATGTCGCTACTAGAAACTCTGAAGGTCCTCCCCAGAGCACCCATGAGGGCCTCCCTCATGGGAATATAATGATCAATCACGAGAGTTCCTATTCTGATATGGTTCATGGAATCCCTCTGCATGACCAAAAGATCAAGCAGCAAGAAGGTCCTCCGCTTTTTGTGGTCCACCCTGATGGTCCTCCCCAGGGTATACACTACAAACACTCTCCATGTAGTGGGACCACAGACTATGATGGCAGTCCTCTCTATCATAGTCAAAAATGCAAAGGTCCTCCCCACCGTGATGTCTCATCATGAAAATAAGGTCCTCCCCTTATCATGGCATGTCCTAAAGGTTCTCCCCAGGGGTTACGTTGTAACAATATTTCATGCAGCTAGGTTTCAGATTATGTTGGTATTCCTTGTCACTATAATAGTGAAGGTCCCCCCTGCAGAGATGTCAGGAAACGAGAAGGACCTCCACTCATTGCGGTACATTCTGAAGGACCTCCCCAGGGTGTGACCTATAAATATTCTCCCTACAATAGCTATGATGGTAGTCCTCTCCATCACGATAGTTATGATGGTAGTCCTTTCCATCATGGCTTCCATTGCGAAGGTCCCCTTACAATGGCCTTAAGAAACAAGAAGGTCCTCTCCTTGTAGCAGTGTTCCCTAAAGGCCCTCCCCAGGATGAACATCGAACTTCAAACCATGATGGTCATCCTCGCCACCATGATATCCATTGTGAAGGCCCTCCATGCAATGGCCTTGAACAACAAGAAGGTCCTGCCCTTACTGCAGTGCACTCTAAAGGTCCTCCCTAGGGTATGCACTAAAGAATTATTTCTGGCAGTCGAAATTGAAGCCACAATGGTATTCCTCACCACTGTAGTGCCAACTGTGAAGGTCCTCCCCACAGTGACATATCATATCGACAAGAAGGTCCTACCCCTGCTGAATCAAGTACATAAAAGCCCTCCTATGCTGAGGCACTCATAAGGAGGGAATCAAGCATGTCAGATTCCTAGTCAACTATCAACGACATCCTTCTTCAGTCAGAAGATGACCCAGGACCACGTTCATCCTCTGATCCACCTTAGAGCCACCCACATAATGGTTTGACCCCTACCAGCCCCGCTACCTCTGATCATACTATCAAGGAGCAACTCAACTGGGCTGATCAAGTAGAGGAATTGCTGGCGAAGGCAGATGCTGAGGTATTGCACCTAAGGAAATGGATGACTAGGGATGATATACCAATAATGTTTTGTCCCACAAACACCTCTCAGTTCCACGTACCTAAAGAGTTGTCGAAAGGAAGCATACATGAAATCCGCTCCAATATTTGGACAACCCTTCACCGGTTGAAATAAAACTTCCTACCATATGAATGGTATGTAGATAATGTCAAGACAATAGGATAGGTCCTACATCACATTGACCTAGAATCCCTTCCTTCGGTGCGACGACCACGATTAGAGAGGCGCAAAAGGGACCTTGAGTCAACCTACCTCTGTGCACTGCACAAATTGCATCACCTTATTGATGACACTCTGATGAGAGTTCATATTCATGGATGGGGAGAACATAGGTCTCTGCATTTCACTCCACTTCTCATCCAACAAAACCCGTTTGGCATAAGGTCTTGCAATGCCATCATCTCAAGAAGAAAATCAAATGAAGTCCCTATTCAGGAGAGGTGGCACATCTGATAGAAACATGCCTTAAGTAAGTCTCAAAAGCATCAGGCCCGATGAGAGCGAGTCATTCAAGAACTCCTTAATGAATCTATCGAAAACATTTGGTAGGCTTCTCGCCCAAGAAAATCCAATCAGTGATCAGTTCTTGCCTCCCTAGAGGGAATTAATTCACAGGTGAACTTGACACCAAGTCTAAATCACCCTCGAATGGGAGCACGTGAGATCAAGCAAGAAGTGATAGCAGTAGCAGCCACTGTAATATGGGACCAACCATAGCATATAGGGCTGGGGGAATTTTTAACAACAAATTCTCCCTATAAGAATTGAAAAAATGGGAAGAGGTGCGGCACCCAATGAATGGAGCCAACCCCAGCCCCCAGGGCTCGGGTCATTTTTACCTCAACAAAAACCTCCCCTACAAGAATCAGTATTCTATCATTTGGGGAGGGTAGTCAGAAGAGGAGTTTCTTTTCCAGCCTTGTCCTTTGAAACATCATCCCCTCCAAGATGGAGGCATTCCATAAGGTCGCACCAAGGATCCTTCTGTATCACCCTTCATCAATAAACCTGAAGACAATCCCAGGATAGAAGGGGGAAAACAAGTATGAGGCATGGAAGGTCCTCTTCCTACTTGGAAGATGACACCTCCTCCACCATTTATTATGCATCTTTCAACATCGTGGATGTTAACCCTATAGATGGCACTGAAGACGAAAGAAATCCAGATGGATCGGGATAAGATGGTTCCATTCAGAATGTGATTCACAATGAGCCAGCAGGCATGTACACCCAGAACCAGAGGGCCGCCCTGAACCTGAATGCTCTAGAAAATCTTCCCATGCTTCGCTAGCAAGTCTCCAATAGAGAATGAAAAAAGGTCAGGTTTTCCTCAACCTGTCTCCTTCTCTCCACACAAATTAACCTCGCAGGCTTGAAGAGAGGTTCGCTCAGCAGGAGGAGGAAATGAAGGAATTAAGGCATATTAATGTCGAGATACTCCATAGAAACTATCCTATCAATTACGTCCCTCAATATGAGTCACAGTATGCACTTCCAGTAAGTTCACCTCAACAACCGGGGTTTTCCCCAGCAAACGAAACAAGGTCAGGGACTGTAACACCCCGACCCCTCTAGACTAGATCTGGTGCATAAATGTGATATTGGCATGGTTATAAGGAATGAAAATCTCAGAGGAATGATCAGTTTAGTAGCCTTTAAGAAACTATATACATATATGTAACTCAAATTACATTGGAAAAGGTCACAAAATACAATACATAACAAAAACTAAAGATTGCATCCACAATAACTCAATAAATGATCTCCTCTTCATAAACTGTTGAAGGTAAACAAGTGAAAGAGTTGAGATCAAATGCTTAGTAATGGTTAAAAATAGAGGAAGCATGAATCAATAATAAATTAATTGTAAACAATTTGACATAATCAAAATGGCATGGCGAATAAATGAAAAAATCACGCCATTAATAAACTGAGAATGAAACTGCATTCATAGATTTTTTCATAGTGAAAAACTCATGGATAGTAATAACTGATAATGAATAAAGATAATTATTATTAATTTGAAGTCATTTATTTGGCACATGATACCATAACACCGTTAAAACGGTTTAGTTCTGTGGGTAGAAACCCGTCTGATTTTTGGAAACAAAATCAAAGGGTTTGTCACCAACTGATTGATCTCATGAGACCTACCGACGCATTGAGGGGATGTAGCGGGCCCCACCCACCTCTGCATCCAAATCATTATTTATAAATAGTTCAACATAATAGAAAAATGACTTTACATTATCTGTATAGAATAGAGGATACAAATTCATCAATATTTCCACAGTCAAAACAATATTCAAAATAAATACCATATGTAAAATGGTATATAGCTTAGACAATAATCATATCCATTTATGAGAATATGTAAATTTAAATGGAATATAATTTCAACTGAACATTGATCTCAAATAGGCAGTATGTACAACACATAAGAAAGAGTATGCGCATAATACTAATTAAGTCACAACGAAGTGAAAATTGAGACCAAGCTCGACACCTCGTTGTAATCAATTAAGTAAAATGACCAAAAGTTAACAACCACCAAATGAATCACAGAATACCATGAATATAAATAGAATCATGATAATATATATTAAATGGTAGTACACCTATACCACATATAATAAATAAGAGGAGAACAATGGAAATCCCATAGAATTGAAAGTGAGATGAGAAAACCCCTTACAAACATTTTGGCATGGTAACGAGTGTTATTGAGAGATCTTAATGAGAGGTAAAGAGGTATACCATTATTTATATGTCACAAGGGAAGTATGGGGGAGGTGTGAAAACATACCCCATCATTAGAAAATAAAAATAAAAGGGAACAACATAGGGGAGATCTTGAACAAAAGTGAGAGAGAGGAACCCTTACCTTATGCCCGAAGGTGTTCTTGATTGTTCTTAACGACCCGAATAATCAAATTTAGCTTCATTAATTAATAATTCCAGAACCTCATCAAAATTTAATTAATATTTTATAACCTTATTAGGTTAATTAATGGCCTTTTTGATGGGTTTAAGAGATTCAATTTTATTGTTTTGTAAGCATTTTCTTACTTGGTTTTCATGATCCGTTTACTTGTATTCATGAATGAAAGTTCATTTGAAATGTAGTTAAACATACAGAATTGCTAATATATAGTATTAGTGACATTAAAAAGATATAAATGATCTTATAATGATTCTGGGTTATATAATTGAGGATTAATCATTAGTTAAAAGTTTTTGATAAATGCTTGGATTTAGCTCGGCGGTTTTGTGCATAATAAATTTGTTTTGTATTATTATTCCATATTATGGGTGTGTAAGAATTCCAGAACATTAAAAAAGATAAAATAAATACATTATGATATGTTTCAACCATTTAAAAGGTTTCCTAACCAGTATTTAAGATAGTAATTCAAATTGAAAACACGTCTTCCTTGAGTGTGATTAATTAACACATCTCGGAGAGTGTTTGCATTTATTGTATAAAAGGAAGGGGAAAATAGAGATTATGATGAAATATTACATTAGAACAATGGAAATATAGTACATGTAAGGTAATGTAATTCTCATTTCATTTGGATGAGGTGATGTGAGAAGAGATAACAAAATAATGGAACTTGTAAAAATAATTGAAAGAAAAAGGAAGAGAGGTTCACCTCTTGAGTACTCCTCCTTGAGAAACTCCTTAAGGCCTCTGTTAGAGGCCTTTTGGTGAGAAAAACAGGTCTTGGACGTGGGGAGGGGGATTGGTAAGAGTATTTGGCAGAATTTAGGCAAGACTTGAATCTTGAGTGGTGTGGGAGGAAGAGGGGGTGAGGGGTGGTTTATATAGTGGAGGGGATAGGAGTTTTCTTAATATTATAATCATTAATTTATTATTTCCTCTCAAGACAAGAAATAGTGAGTATTCCAAGACTGAGAATAGTAATATATACATGTGAGTTCGATATTTGGGTGCTTACATCACTCATGATGCTAGTAATAGTTAATTTAATTTATATTGTATTTATACAATAAATTAATGTATTTTACTATTCACCAAAAATTTAAGTATTTCATAAAAATCCCAAAAAATAACCCTAACCATTTTTCCACATGTAGAATCCAAAAATGAATTCCATTTTTCAAAAATAATTTTCTAAATATGATTAATTAAATATTTAATTAATTCATTATTTAATCGAAAATATATAAACACTTAAAATATCCATCTTCATTTTTAAGGTGCCTAAATTCATTTATACACTCAAGGGTATGGATACCATCCATAAAAGTCATATTACTATTCATAAGGGTAAGTTAATATTCATAAGGGCATGTTACTATTCATAAGGGTAGGTTACTATTCACTGAAAATTATGTTAATTCTATCAGACTCTAAATATCATTTTGAACATAACCGTGTATGTCAGATTTTTTAAATTCAAATCATAGAGCTGGAAAATTTAAGTTTAATGGATAGGTTATGGATATCTTCTATAAGCAACTAAGTTTTGTACCATAGAGGCTCAGTGATTTAGGAAATATAGGCTATCTAATGAATACAATGTATTTAAGAGAAACATATCATAAAATGTTTGGGGTGCTACATTATTCCCTCCTTCAGAAATTTCGTCCTCGAAATTTTATGTATAAAGTCCACAAAAAAGACGTGGGTTATTCTTTTTCGTAACATCCTCAGGTTCCCATGTTGCTTCCTCCATATTATGGTTTCTCTAAAGAACCTTTACTAAACGAGTTATCTGATTTATCAACACCTGCTCCCTTGTGTCAAGAATCCCGATAGGCTTTTCACAATACGACAAATCAGGTTCCAGTTCTATTTCTTCATACGTGAGTACATGTGTTGGGTATGGCATGTATTTCTTTAACAATAACATGTGGAACACATCATGAACTCTAGAGAGATTTGGCAGCATCGCTAAACAGTAATCTACAACTCTGATTCTTTCCATAATTTCAAATGTTCCTATGTACCTGGGGCTCAATTTCCCTTTCTTACTGAACCTTAAGACACCCTTCCATAGAGATACTTTTAGAAAGACATGATCTCCCACTTGTAATTCCAAATCCTTTCTCCAGTTGTCAGCATAAATTTTCTCCCTACTTTGGGATGCTTTAATATGGGCTTGGACTGTCTTCTCCTTTTTCATGGTCTCTTCAATAAGTTCTGGGCCTATAAGTTTCCTCTCACCAACTTTGTCCCAACAAGTTGGAGTTCGACATCTCTTTCCATATAATGCTTCATATGGGGCCATTTGAATACTAGAATGGAAACTATTGTCGTAAGAAAATTACACTAAAGGAAAGTATTGATCCCACATACCTTGAAATTCAAGAGATCATGATCTCAGCATGTCTTCTAGAGTTTGAATAGTACTTTCAGACTGTCCGTTGGTTTGGGGGTGATAAGCAGTACTCATATGAATCTCAATATTCAAAGACTTCTGGAGACTTTTCAAGAATTTTGATGTAAATCGGGGATCTTGACTAGACACAATCGATAGAGGTTCACCATGAAGTATTACAACTTCATTAATATAAATTCTTGTCAGAAGTTCAAGTGGTAAATCCTCTCTTATAGGAAGTAAATGTGCTGATTTTGTGAGATGATTAATAATTACCCATATTTCATCATTCCTCCTAGGTTTCCTTGGTAGTCTGGTGACAAAATCCATCGTAATGTAATCCCACTTCCACATAGGAATAGGTAGAGGTTGCATCACACCTCTAGGATGTTGTATCTTCACCTTAACTTGTTGACAAACTAGGCACCTTGACACGTAGTCAACAATTTCCTTCTTCATATTATCCCACCAAAAATGTTCCTTCAGATCTCTATACATATTTGTGCTACCCAGGTGTATAGAGAAATTTGAGCTATGAGCATCGTCTAATAGTTCCATTTTTAGCTCAGGTATTGATGGAACACATAACCTCTTCCCAAATTTCAGAACTTCTTCTTCATACACGAAGTCTGCCAATCTCCCATCCTTGACAGCCTTAATTTTCTTGTGCATATTCTCATCATCAGATTGATAGATTTTTATCTTTTCTAATAAATATGGTTTAGCAATCATTTTAAAGAGGAAATATGTTTCCCCTTCCTTAACAATTCCTATATCTATCTTCAGTAGATCCATGAATATAGGATCTCTTTCAATCCTCATTTGGGTCAGGAGTCTGTGCTCTTTCCTGCTTAATGCATCTTCCACCTTATTTTCCTTTCCTGTGTGGTAGTGTATTGAAC
Organism: Viscum album; assembly: GCA_963277665.1. Classification (NCBI taxonomy): domain Eukaryota; kingdom Viridiplantae; phylum Streptophyta; class Magnoliopsida; order Santalales; family Viscaceae; genus Viscum; species Viscum album. Next base: position 608,118,906 of record OY728147.1, read on the forward strand.
AATTTTAATCTTTGAGTAACTCGAGCCATCTCCTTTGCCTCATGTTGAGTTCTTTTTGTGTGAAAATGTATTTCAAACTCTTGTGATTTGTGTATATATACATTTTTCACCGTAAATATAATGTCTCCATATTTTCAGAGCAAAGATTACGGATGCTAACTCAAGATCATGTGTTTTATAGTTTTTATCATGAGTCTTCAATTACCTAGATGCATAAGAAATAACTTTAACATTTTTCATAAGGACGCAACCCAGCCCATTCTTCGATGAATCACTGTATATTAAAATCCATCACTTCTAGATAGAAGAGTCAAAATTGGAGCATTGACCAATATTATTTTCAATTATTCGAAGCATTTTGTACATTATTTTGTCCACACAAACTTAACTCCTTTAGGTGTGCTTGGTTAGCGGGTTAGCCAGTCGGGAAAAATTCTGAATGAAATGCCGATAATAACCTGCTAAGCCAATAAAATTGGATACCTCAGTTATGTTTGTTGGAATGGGCCATTCTTGTATTTCCTTTGTCTTTGGAGGATCAACTGGGATTCCATCCTCATAGAAAATATAGACTAGAAAAGAAATTGATTGAAGCCAGAATTCTCACTTGCTAAACTTCCCATATAATTCATTTCTTCTAAGAGTTTTTAGAATAATCCGCAAGTGATTATCATGGTCTTAGTATCTTTTTGAGTATACCAGGATATCATCGATGAATACCACAACAAAGTTATCAAGATATTCCTTGAAAACTCTATTCATTAAATCCATGAAAAAAGAGGGTGCATTTTTCAGTCCAAAAGGCATCACTGTAAACTCATAATGCCCATACCTGGTTTGAAATGTTTTCTTAGGAATATCTTCCTTCCTCACACCTAGCTGGTGATATCCAGATTGAACGTCAATCTTCAAAAAGTATTGAGCTCCATGAAGTTGATCAAATAAATCATTAATCTGGGGCTGAGGATACTTATTCTTTATCGTAATAACATTGATTTTCTTGTAATCAATGCATAGCCTCATATATCCATCTTTCTTCTTGACAAATAGGATAGGGGCTCCCCATGGAGAAACACTAGGTTGAATAAATCCCTTTTCACTCAATTAATCCAGTTGTTTATTTAGCTCCACTAATTCCACGATGGAAATTCTATAGGGATTCTTTGATATAGGTATTGCACCAGGAATTAAATCAATAGAGAACTCACTTCCCGCTCTGGAGGATGTCCAGGTTAATCCTCTAGAAATACATTAATGTATTCTTTCACTATGTGCACATATTCAATTTGAAGATTTCTTTCCTCACCCATAGATATTAGGTTCTCTTACTCTCCAAGAATTTCATTTAACAGATCTACTGGGGGTGGGTCTAGATAAGAATCAGATGGAGAGATCACTGCTTTCAAGATAAGAGATTCTACACCATTTTCAAAAATCGTAACTTCCTTCTTCTTGAAATAAATCTATGCATCATAATTTGACATCCAATTCATATTGATAATTATATCAAATTCAGTCATTGGTATGACGATAAGGTTAGAAACTAAAGCATGTTTATGTTTCATGAGTGGGACTAGTCTACATGCCTTTATTGCAATGATGCATCCCCTAAAAGTTTTGACTGATAACTCCTTTATTAAATCAAATTGGACATGTCTAATTTTCTTGGAAAACTGGAAAGATATAAATGAATGCGATGATCCAGAATCAAATAAAGTGTTGGCTAAGTTTGAGGAAACAATTAAAGAACCTGCCAAGATATCAATCCTGGATGCCCTGAGTTTGTCAGAAGACCTCAGGGAGGCACTCAAAGAATCCCTACTCATCCCCCAGGAATTTCAAGCCGAAGTTGTTGCCATCGAGATATATCAAACAGAAACTATCCCAGATGAATTTAATGCAGTGATTTCCTTCACCGATCAAGATGAAGATGCCACCATTAAAGGAAACATCAAACCCCTATATGTTTCCAACATGCTGAATGACGTTGATGTATGGAAAGTCTTCATTGACAATGGATCTGGAGTCAAACTTCTCCCACTACAAACACTTCATAGGTTGCACTATAATGAAGAAAATATGTCACCCTTAGCCACAACTCTCTTAGGTTATGACAAGATCGAATAGAATCTAGTGGGACAAATCAAGCTCAGAACCCATATTGGTGACCTTGTGGCCCATTCATAGTTCTTGATGGTTCATAAAAGCATGAAATTCAACACCCTATTAGGAAGGCCATGGACACATCAACACATGGCCATTCCTTCCTCCTACCACCATTGTATCAAATATTGTGTAAATGGACATGGTGGGACATTGCGTGTTGACAAGGTCTCTTTGGAGCTCTCCGAGTCGCATTACATCGATGCATAATTTTACGAGCAAAACGGAAAGACATCTACAATTGATGTTATTGATTGGGTCCCCACCGCAAATGGTCTAGAAGTGGTTCCCGAAGACCCCTTCAGGCATCTCGGTGAAGAGTGTGTGCTTCCCATCAACCATGTTGAGAGTAGGAATCTCATTCCGGATGTGTATCCAGTTGTTCTCATGATCTCAATCGTGACAGCTGAGTCTGACAACACAGAAGCACCTGATGACCCTCAATCTGAGGAAGAATGCTCGAGAAAGGGTGCCCACGCTCCATCCTTGGAATCTCAAGATATCCCTGTTGTACTCTATGAAATGGAAAAAGGACAAGATGCTTGTCACCCCCATGCTTCTCCCTCTCCAGAGGTTTCCTCTCAAGTCGCTTCTGCCACAGAGCGCCTGTGTGACATCTTGCCTCCGAGCTTTGGAGAGCCCGCATCAAGAGCCCTCTCCCCGTCAAAAGGAGAAGAGGAGGATTTGGGGGAAGAGGAAGAGTACCTTCAAGATGCCCCTATTGTATTAGAAGAGGTTATCTCTACCACTGTCGACGAAATCAAGGAAATAAACCTGGGTACCAAGGAAGACCCAGGTTGGAAACGCACCACCTAGTCCTACTAGAAGATCATCGAGGCTATAAGAAAGCCGCTAGAAGGATTCACCCCACACATGTGGCCAAGATAGAGGCTGAAGTCAACAAGCTCATCAAAGAAGAATTCATTCGGGAGGTCCAATATCCCATCTGGTTGTCCAATATATTCCCCATTAATGGACAGATCCGCATCTGCATCGATTTTACAGATCTTAATCGACACTGCCCGAAAGACGATTTACTGGTCCCAATCAACAAACTATTGATCGATGTGAAGGCTGTATATGAGGATCTCTCCTTAATAGATGGTTATTATGGATATAATCAAATTAGAATGGCCTAAGAAGATGAAGAATCCACTACCTTCAGGCCCCCCTAGGGAGTATTTTTCTACAAGTTCATGCCCTTTGGTCTGAGAAACACTGGTGCCACATATCAATGTTCCATGCATCGCATTTTCAAACTATTCCTGGGGAATTTTGTCAAATGTTATGTTGATGGCTTGGTGGTCAAATCATGATAGTGCTATGATCACCTATCAGACCTTGGAACCATCTTTAGAAAACTTTAGCAACACAGCCTGAAGATGAACCCCTTTAAATGCGCCTTCGGGGTTACCTCAATGAAATTTATCAACTTTTTTTGTATGACATCATGGAATCAAAATCAACCCTGAGAAGAAAAGGGCTATCCTTGGTTTTCCACCTCCCCATAACCTCAATAGTCTAAGAGGACTCCAAGGACACTTGACCTATATCAGGCGTTTTATAGCCAACCTCGTAGGAAAATGTCTGCCCTTTACCAGGTTGATGAAGAAGGTAGTTACCTATAAATAGACACATGATTTCCTAAAATCATTCGACATCCTAAATAAGTACCTATTGGTTCCACTGGTGCTCATGATTCTGGTTGAAGGAAGGCCACTTATCCTATATGTGATGACCTTAGAATGGTCACTAGGAGCCTTCCTCGCGCAGACGAATGACGTCGGCAGTGAAAACAACCTTTATTATCTCAGACAAACCATGATCGATGCTGAGACCTGGTATTAAAATATTGAGAAGATATGTTTGGTTCTAGTATTCACGGTCTAGAAGTTGAGATATTATCTACAGCTTCATGATGTCCATCTGATCTCACGTAGTAATCCGCTGAAGTACATCCTCAACCATCCAATGCTGACCGCACACCTATCCCGATGGGTAGTCATCCTGCAATAGTTTGACATATGGTTTGTGCCACAGAAAGCTATCAAGGGCCAAGCATTGGTAGATTTTCTGCCAGATCATCCCTCGATAGAGACTGCCACATCAGATATAGAAACCCCAGAAGAAGACATCTTCTCTGTGCAAAAGGACTCCCGAACGTGGGAAATTTACTTTGACAATGCATCCAGAAGCCCGACAGGTAAAAGAATGGAAGATCACAAGTTTAACAAGTTGGGGTTGGGAGTCATACTCATATCCCCAGATCAGGCCGTTTTACCATATTCCTTCCTCTTGTTAGAAGGATGCACAGACAATGAGGCAGAATACTAGGCCCTCATTTGCAGGTCTAGAGCTTTCACTCTAGGCACAAGTGTAGAACATTAAAGTAAAAGGTGACTCAGAACTGTTCATCAAGAAAGTCAATGGTGACTATGATATTAAGAAGGAGGATTTGATCCCCCTATTCAACCATGTTTGAAGGTTAATGGAAGAGTTCCCCACATAACTGATAATGAACTATGTTCCCTGGTCTCAGAATGCCCAGGCCGATGAGTTAGCCAATGCAGCCACAACCCTAACTGTCCCATATCGGGATGAAACAGTTATCAACATTGCTCACCATCGAATGGTCTTTCCATATGTTCAAACTAACGTGGAAGAAATCAAAGAAGTTAGCCTTGTCCCCGAGCCATATGCTCCTACTACCGGCTGGATGACCCCCATTACGAATTACCTTCAAAGGGGAGAAATTCCATCAGATAGGGCTGGAAGAGATCAAATACAAAGAAGGGTGGTCAATTTTTTCCTATATGGTGACACGATCCAATAGAAGGTCCTCTACAAGAAAGGCCTTGAAGGATTCCTTCTCAGATGAATTGATGGAGAAGAGACTGTTGTCGTCATTAGTGAAGTTCTTGTTGGAGTGTGTGAAGCACATCAATCGGGATCCAAGTTTCTCAGTATATTTGGATGCTCGGATACTATTTTCCCACCCTGGCATGGGATTGTGCGAACTTTACCATGAAATTCCACTCCTGCCAAATTCATGCCAACTTCATTCATCAGCCCCCGAAGCTACTTCACCAAGCTAAGTACTCCTGGCCATTTGCAGTTTGGGGAATGGACATCGTGGGACCATATCTCCCACCATGGTCAAATAACTCAAACATATTCTCACAGCGACTAACTTATTTTCCAAGTGGAAGGAAGCTGCACCCCTTAAAGAATTTGGGGAAAGATTCATCGTCAGCTTATTGAAAGCCAATATCATTACTAGATTTGGTGTCCCTCATACAATACTAATGGAAAACTACACCAAATTTTGCTATGATGAATTGGAGAAACTATACCCAGAATATGGTATCAAGACCAACCATTCATCCCACTAACATGCAATGGCCAACGGACAGATAGAGGCCTTCAACAAGACCCTATCTAACATACTCTAGAAAATGGTGAACAAAGACAAGAAGTCATGGCCCGACAAACTCTTCCATTCCTTGTGGGTCTATCAAACCAAAACTCGCACTGCTACTAAGGCTACTCCGTACTCATTAGTATACAGAACCGAAGAAGTTCTTCCCATTGAACTCCAATTTCTGTCACTCCGCATTTCCATTTGTGATCAATTGTCCGATGATGAGAAAGCGAAAAAGTGACTTGATGAATAAGAGTGACTCGATGAGAAGTGGTTTCACACTTTGCACCACCTTGAAGTATATCAAAACCGGATTGCATGAACCTTCAATAAAAAGGTTCTTCTTCAGTCTTTCCTTGAAGGAGAATTGGTATTGGTCCTACAGACCCCGATGATACCTGGAAAGAAGCCATCGAAACTGGAGCCAAAGTGGGAGGGACCATATATCATACACAAGGTCTACTCCAATGGAGCATATGCCCTGATCTCCATGGATGGAAATCTCACCACCGCTCCTACAAACGTGAGATTTCTAAAGAAATATCCGGTGTAACCATAAGAACAGCTATCGTCTGAGCTGCAGGATGTTAAACTGCCAAACCCAGAATGTCCTTACTACATGACAATAAACTGCATAGTAGAGCATCCTTACCACATGACGTTAAACTGCATGGTACTTTGTCGCTATGACATGACAATAAACTATGTCGCACCGGTCCGAACTCCATGACCCTAAACCAATAGCCAATAATCCTAGTACTATGATCTCAAACTGTCTAGGACCCCCCCCTGAGGTGCATGCCGAAGGCTCCCAGCCTCATTCACATCGTTTCTGCTCTAAAATCATAGCATGCACCCCTATTTGGAATCGATTACTGTTGGTACGCACTCTATGACCCCAAACTGGGAGAAGGATGTCCCTATTTCATGATAATAAACTACATAGTAAATTTTCTGAGCTACAGGACATTAAATTAAAAATTCCCCTCATACTTACCGCACGACGTTATACTGCATGGTAATTCGTCCCTACGACATGATAATAAACTGTGTCGCACCGGTCCGAGCTTTATAACCCCCAAACTAAGAGAAAGATGTCCTAGTTTCATGACTTTAAATTGCATAACGAGACAGTGTCTTCACCTGAGAAGACATTGATATCCCAACATTTGTCATCTACAGTGCCATGATTAAAGAACTACGTACGACTTGATTCCTTCCCTCACAGGATACATAGTGACACTGGGATTTCTGTATCTTGGCCTAGCTGCTATGAAAAATTGTCCCCCTTCTGTGTATAAGTCAGATTTGCGCAAGAAGACCCTTTGAATTACAAGGACTTTGAGAACTATGTACGACTTGATTCCTGCCCTCGCAGGATATGTAGTGATGTTGGGATTTCTATATCTTGGCCCAGCCACCCCGAAAAAAAATGATGACCCTCGTCCTTACCGCATGGCTCTAAACTACACGGAGCTCATCCTTACCGCATGATTCTAAACTGCATAGAATCCCTATTCACATCGATTCGACCCCATCCTTACCACATGACACTAAACTGCATGGATCTAAAAATTCTCCCTGTCCTTACCACATGAAAATAAACTGCACGACAATCATCCTTACTGCATGACCATAAACTGCATGGTACAAGTCATAATCCTCTCCAGATACACAGTGAACCATGAATGGAACACTCCTTGAACGTTTGGATTCATAATTACCGTGCATCAAACTCCATGACCCAGAGTATTGTGGATCTCCATAAACGCCCATGGCCATAGAAAGTGGAAGGTCATCGACCTACGGACACCTTTGTACGACTATGCATACCATTCCCTCAAAAGCTCTGCATATTGATTTACCCTAGCCCATCTACTGAAGGAAATTCTTCTGAAGGCAACACTCTTCCTAGCTCCATACGTTTATTGGCCTCAGAGCCCCCATATCACATTTCCTGATCCAAAAATTTCTGGAGAAATGGTTTACATTTTTGTCCCCTTCACGTCCAGACGTTGCTAGGATTCCCCTACCTTGTAATCTTACATAACCACCCATGGATCCTATGATGGTCTTCATCCATGACGTAACACCAGAGTTGTGACACTTTAACCAAATAGACAATTGCAATATGGTTGTTTCTCATATGCTTGGACACATCACTCCCCATCTTCCATACTATGAGCGATTCCGGATCTTCATAATCATTCAAGGCCATCAGAAGTGGAAGGTCATCCACCTGCAGACACCTTTTCATGACTATGCATACCATGCCCTCAGCGGATTTGTATATTGATCACCCCTGGCTTATCTACCAAAGGAAAGTCTTCATTAGGAGACACTCTTCCTATCTCTGTATGCTTACCGGCCTCAGAGCCCTCACACCACATCTTCTGATCCGAGAGACCCCATGATTATAGTTTACACCTTCATCCCCCCTTTTTGATCAGAGCACACCAAGGCATCCTAATTTGATTATCCCACAGGTAACTGTAGCATCATCCAATGTTGTTCCAAACTCTACGACCATTAAACTAAGATCAATATTGTCCTTACCGAATGACATTAAACTTCAAAGAATAAAAGTGTAACCCATGCACATGGAAAATCAGTGTAGGGAACTTCTTGAGCTTCAAAGACAACGACGACCTGATATCTTCAACAGGACCAGACATGCCCTTTCCATACATCAGACTCTGTGACTCGGATAATCATGGATCCTCATAAACCTCCAAGGCCATCAGATATGGAAGGCAATCAACTGGATAACACCTTTGCATGACTATGAATACCATTCCCTCAGAGGCTCTGCATATTGATCTACCCTGGCCCATCTACTAAAGGAAAGTCTTCCTCAGGTGATGCTCTTCCGACCCCCGTACGCTTACCAGCCTCAGAGCCCCTACATCATTTCTCATGATCCAAGAGGCCCCATAATCACAGTTTAAACTATCTGTATCCTTACCACGTCTTAGACATGTCAAGTTATTTAGACTCAGTTACATTCTAATCAAGAGAGACCTTTACAACAACATCCTTACCACATGACGTTAAACTGCACGGTCTTGAAATAACTCTTCACGGGTTCAGTCAGGAAATGAGGCTTCCCTCTCTTCCTCAGTGCACAGGTCATACCTGCACAAATCACCATCTAACACCCGCATGAGAGGGATGACTTCACCCATTCCTGGGATATCTTAACCCAAAATGTCTCTCCTATGTCTAGACCCCCCTCCTCATGAGTCATACTCTGTAACCAGAAAGAACTGAAATCTCATAAACCACCCCTGGTGGTCTTAAATCCCAAGTTCCTTGAAGTTTCCCAGTAATCGATAGAATACAACCATTAAACTAAGGAAACCTTTGCATGACTATGCATACCATTCCCCTAGCATCTCTGTATATTGTTGCACATGGCCAGTCTGCCAAAGGAAATTCTTCCTTAGACAATGCCTCTTTCTGAATGCCTCTTGGACTCTGATCCCTCATATCCATATTGGGATTAGAAAACTCTCTAAGACATAGTTTACAAAACTTTACACAATCACTTCTGAGTATGGTGGGATTTTTCTGGTTAAATTTATGAGAACTAGATAAATCCATTCCATTTTAAAATAATTCCCCAGCTTCATGACTTTAAACTGTGTCAAGCTCTAAAACTCCTTTGTGACAACCAATTATGTGTAGGAGTGTTCCCCTATCCATATACATGATTGGTATGGAAGTCCCTAAACCCTTCAGAAATCATGTCCCTTTTCAGCCACCCCTGGTGGTATTCATAATCCAAACTTCCATGAAGTTACCTGGCCATCAGAAACAGATAGTTATTGAATCAAGGACACCTTTGAACGACTATGCATACCATGCCCTCAGTGGCTCTGCATAATGAGGCCCATGGCCCATATACCAAAGGAAATTCTTCCTTAGGTGATGATTTTCCTACCTATGTACACCTATATGGATACTATGCCCCATGGAATGCCCCGCATGATATTTAAACTTGAATGAAAAATTTCCCCCGATATGCGTCTGAAAGGTATTAAGGCATCCACAATTAGTAAAAACCCCATCGGGGCCCTCTCTCCACCACATTTGGTCAAATATGTTCAACCTAAAATATCAGTAATGATAGTATTGTTTACAGGGCTTTAAACTGCTCATAGAAACATGTATGAAACTTGCCAAGACAAAAACCCACAAGGGCGTCTTGTAAAAAAGACGAGTATTAGATCGCCAGGACTACACCTTGTATGGCCTCAGAAAAACATGAAGAAATAAAAAATCAAGAGGCACAAATCCTGTTAGGTCAAAAACTTGCAAAGGGTGGCCTAATAAAAAGTCAAGTTATGCCCGATAAGCCCGTGTCAAGTAGGCTTAGGAAAAAATCAGGGTAATAAGGAAAAAGTCACAAAAGTTCGTGAGGTATTCCATTCAACCTCAGTAATAGTCGAACTATGCTCGATGAGCCCCTTGGCTCAGGAAAAAAATTAGAGCTCGATTCGGTGATCTCAGCTTACTGATTTCAAGTCATGGTTCAAAATTAATATATACCTGAAGTGATTCTAATAGGAAGATGCAGAGAAGAGGTATTTAAAATCCAAATTTTGTTCCATTGAGTTCGGAAAGAATGGAGGAACATCCCTAATTTGGAGTCCCTCAAGAGTAAAAGGGGGGGGAGTACATAATGTAATTTAGGACAAAGCTGCAATAGGGCCCGGTTCACCCTTTCCAAAATAATGGTGAGTGATTTCCACGGGCGGTCGATAGTCTATTCCAAGGAAGTTCTATCCTCCATTTTGGCTTCAGCTGTTGGACGCACCTACTCCAAGACATCTTTAAGGTCCCACCCTTTTTTATGAACAGCTTCATAAGTCACACATGAGGAGGCCAGTTGTCCCCTCAACTTGGCTTCGTGGGCTTCGCACTCCCACAGATCTTCCTCCTAAACCTCCACCAAATCATGGTCCTTCACTTCCTTGGTCGTTAGATGATTGAGTGTTTCTGAGATATCTTGGAAATTTTCCACCTGGTAGTGGGAAAAATTGAACCCAGTCATCTTGTCCTTGAAAAAGGAGAGGTCTCCTCGGGCAATGATTATTTGGTAAATAAGGGAGTGAAGGTGCTAGTAATCAAAGCCACTAGAACCCATCTCAATGAATAATCGATGCAAATTGTCACCCTCGTCAGTGAGATTAGCTAGGGGTGTCTCTACGGTAAGAGAAAGCAACTGGTGCCATGCCTCTTTGCGCACTACCTGGTGTCTTTATATTGCATCAACACTTTGATCCTCCTCTACTTACAAATATTTATAAGTAGGAAATATCTCCATAGGAGTGGGGAAGGACCTAAATCTATTCACCCAAGGTGGGAGACTCTCTTTTCCCTCAGATGGACCTGCCACTGGATCCGGAGGTGGAGGACTAACCACGACCTCCAGGATGATCGACGATACTTAGATGGCACTAGTCCCATGAAGATCTTGGGAGATATCCACAAGAGGGGAGCAGTCTGAGTTGCTCCCCACCGAAATGGGTTGCACTAATGAAATCCCTCTTAGATGCTTTTGATGATGGATCGAGCGCATTCTCACCATGAGATTGGGATAAGTAGGTATATCCATCTGGGTTGCTGAAGAAATGGAAGCCGAAGGCATGGCCGTTGCACCTATCGTGATGAAGGGAATGTGTAGTGTTGTTATCGGGGCAGGAACGAGATAATAAACAGTCAAGGGTTTTTGTACCCACCGAACTGGTTCTCTCAGCATCCCTGTAAGGTAACAATGGACCCATAGTTGGGCATACTCCAACAATAGTAAGGTGGGCCCTATCATGTTAGGAATGATGATCTCTCTAGAAGAACCCTCATGCATCATCATAAGACACAATTGATGGAGAATTAAAGGATGAGATTCTCCCCTTAGTTGAATAGTTGGAAGCAACGCAGTCTGTTGAAGGCATCCAAACTGCCTGGCGAACTAGTTGGGGGGTATGGTACATAGATAACTACTCGGTCTACACGGGCAGTGAGCATATCGTCCCTAAGATTGATAAGGTATGAACATTCCTCCAAAGAACCATTCTTTTCACCCCTAAAGGATCCATGAGAAGTAGGATGCGGTGTGAACGAGAAGTAAGAAACATCGTTCAATGGCCCGACCGCATTGGTAACACCCACGACCCTGTGACGAACAACAGACATGCTGAGAAGAGCTGGGTGAAAGTTGTAATGGGGAACCAATGTGGTATGTCGATACTCATAATAGGGGAATTGTTCCTCCATCCACCAGTACAGGAATTGGAACGGTCCACTGAGATGGTACGGAGACCTACCTTCCTGAATCTGTCCCAATAATTCATAAAGTTGGGTAAGGGTAGGAAGGATCAAATTAATAGATCAACCCTCCACTAGCGTGGCCTCCATCATAAAAGTGCAGGCCCGAACCCCATTGTATGCGTCACAAGATGGGAAGAGCCATCCGCTTAAGAACATGGTGAAGAAACATGCTAGACTAAGCTCAAGTGAAACAATGGGCCGAAACTCATATCCCCATGAAGCATAATGCCCTGCTTCAAGAGTAGTACAGTATGACCCTGGAGTTTGGTGGGATTGACGGGTTGGGTGAGTTTGACTGCGACGTTCCTTTGGCCTAGGCCTGTTCATATGTAATAATAACCTTATCCATGCCCTGAATGGTATGAGGGAACATTCCTTAAGAGAATGACCCAATAATCCCTCCGCCGTAACCATCAAAATCCTCATCAAAGGAGACACGTGATTGGTATCATTCTACATGGCAGCTACTGAGAGAAACTCATTGTACATTTCTATGAGGATAGAAAGACCTCCAAGCTGGTAGATGTCCCACAAACTAACTCCCACTTCTCCATGCAGTAGGTGAAAGGTGTTGGTACTCAAACACCAGCGACGCAGAAATTCTAAAAGGATTTCGCCCGGTGAGAAGATTGAAAACTGAGACACCTAGGCTACCTGGTGCAATCCCACTACCTCCAGTTGGTCAGGGCACTCCAAACAGGTTTGATGCACCCAGAACGCCCAGGCCCACTCATCAGAGAAGCATCCTCTAGTTCACAAATCCCACTTAGTGCTCCATCCGCCGCTAGGATTTTATCAGGAGATGCTGATGATGGATGGGTATTCTCATATATCTAGTCTCGTAACATCATCATGATGCTCGCGGTTTCCCTGAGTCCATGTAGAGCCTCGCAGGATGAAGATGTTATCCTCAATCGGAGTGATGATGATTTCTCCTACTAGGGAAATATTTATGCGGTCATGACCTTTCGGTGCCTCTTAATGGATGAAAGGGAGGTCAGGGTCGGGCAGCAGTAGAGGTACGTTAGCTAGAAGAAAAAAACTGTAAAGCGGAAACTGTACGGATAATGGGTAAGCAAAGAGCTCTAGAGTCAGGAAAGATGTCAGAAAGCTTTCATGGGAAATGACGTAGCTTTGAAAATTATCATCGCCATTCCTTTCCATAGTGGCCCTTGTCTTCATTAATACTACAACATCTCGTGGATGAGCCATGTTTTTTTCCTTCATCAGGAAACCATATCAAGGTTTAGTCTAAAGGATAATATTCAGGCAAAGTCCAAATATTTGGAAAAGGCTCTACAAAGGGAATGCATAGTACGCCCCACGTACCGACACCGAAGTTGGTTTGCGATGCCCATATTCCATGAACTAGTGGTACATGGAAGAGGTCTACGACATCCTAGCTTATAGAGTGATGGACATCAGACCGCATACCAAGACCCTACGTGGGTTCTCAAAATTCATATCTTAAGTGAAGTTCAAAATGAAAATTTCAATGTTTGAAGGATAATTCCAATCCACGGACACCTAAACCGCGTAGCATTTTCCCTACGCAGCCCTCTGTGACTTAATTTTTAAAATTTGTTAAATTTTAGTTCACAGTTGGAAAGTTAGTTCATGGATGGGGGCGAGTGTGGATGAGGATTAGTTCGCGGAATCCAAAAATGGTTTGCGGATGAAGCGGTTCGCGAAGGAAGCCGTACGCGGAGGCGGTGTGTGGAAGTAGGGAGCGAGAGAGTTTTTCGATGAAAAATACGATAAAGGACAAGTCACATGGACTCCTTTATATAGGAATGGTCCCCCACTGGTTCCATCTCTCTACCACAAACCACTCTAGTTTTAGGACCACTCTACATCATAATAGCCTCCTCTTCGTTCCAATCGGACCCCATTCTGATGGGGGCATTTGTAGGGTCCTGAAAAAACTGTAGAAGGGAAGTAAGATACTACCTTAAAATTAGTAGAAGAATCTACCCAAATTTAATCCATAATATGGAAAAAATATAATTAAAGTTTAGAAGAAATGGTAAAGGACCTATCAAGTCCACATACTGGTTCATCATCAATGGTTTGCGGCCGGTTCAGAAAACCGTGCCACCCGCGGACGTCGTCGTTTGCGAAACGGAGGAGGAGCTCCTATGAGGGCACAAACCAAATGGACAACGAAGTGCGGCCAGACCGATACACAGACACAGACCTCCCCCCCCCAACACACACAACATCATTCGCAAAATGGAGGTGGAACCCTACACGGCTGCGAAGCACCCCCGTGACTGAGTTTGTTTGCGGGTGAGGTGCATTCAATATACCCTTGAACCCCAGGTTGAATAAGTCATTCGTAGGCCGGGTTTCCTGTCATGGGGCTCCACAAAAGGTGTTTCATGACCATAGATACAACTCTTTCCCCCTCTATAAAAGGACGTCAAGGGAGAGAAGAAAGGGATCAGCTGATTGAGGATACGATTCTTGGCGATCGACTTTTGGAGAAGGAAGAGGCTTCCGGGATCTTAGGATTTTGCGGACCACAAAGTTCCGATTCACGAACCACCAACAGGTATAAACTAGGGATGAATTGTTAAGAACTGAATAATGCATAAGTAAATTGATAAACCGTGAACCTAAAATTTGTAAACAATGGACCATGGACCCTACGCAGATGCACTCCCCTTGAACTAAGGAGCCTATGCCCCTTCTTCGATACAATGTGCCATGTAGAACCCACCTACGCGGGCGAAGCCCTGACCGACGCTGCTCCCAGCCGTCGCCGCTCGAGCAGAATCCAGCTCCGCATACCAATTTGGTATTCATACCAAACCTGAAGCCACATACCACTCTAGTATACAGGATTCCCCTCAGTTCACGTACCACACTGGTACGCGAACAACCCCTCCCTTTGCGTAGCACCTACCTATGAGAAGGGTTCAACTCCTCATATGGACATGTGGCCCACCAAGGCCTTTGGTGTTTCCATCCCCTGAGTCATATAGGGCCCTTCCAATTCAGTCCAACCCTCAAGAATCCCCTCAATAGACTATCCATCAGCACCAAGCCAAGCCCTCTCCCAAAGCCATTGTACCGACATGCTAAAACCTTCGGGAACATTAGCGTGCCTTTCGAAGTTCACATACCCATGGTAGGTGGAGACAAAGGGGTTACCCCATCCCTTGAATGAACCTTCGGAGCATTCCTGGGTTCACATACCCATGGTAGTATAGATTCCAAGCCTGGTATCCCCTTTCCGCCTCTCCACTCTTCAGGATTGAGGGATCCCGCTCAATTTTCCATTCAAGGAGCACCAATGATGAGCACTTATCCCCTCCCTAAAGAGGGTGTCTGGGAATCCATCATGGAGTAATCCCCACGCCATCCTTTTCGGATGGCAATAGGCTTTACCCATTCATACGGGAAGGTTCATTGTTCTACGACCTCACCCACGGTCACCCCGACCTCTTTCATTGTGGGCTCTCCCTCTCCCACCAACAGGGGAGGAGGCATGTGCATTGTCGAATATTTCACATACTCTTGTTTCTCACACTGATCATGACTCATGTGGACTTAGAGGTTTGTAAGGATTACAACACAACCACACTTTATGAACTACAAGAACTCCGATTCCTGATCAAATCAGGATATGTAGGACGCCTACTAAAAGGCCCGAGCTCAAAAGTGTGCCCTTACATAAAGGGTCCACCCAATCATGTTTTCTCAAATGGGAAGCTTCCATGTGTATTCCCCACATTTTCTGAACTACAAGAACTCTGATTCTTAATCAAATCAGGATGCGTAGGACACCTACTAGAAGGACTGAGCTCAAAAGGGTACCCATACATAAAGGGTCCACGAAATCATGTTTTCTCAAATGGGCAGCTTCCACACGTATGCCCCACATTTTCTAAACTATAAGAACTCTGATTCCTGATCAAATCAGGAAATGTAGGACGCCTACCAGAAGGCCTGAGCTCAAAAGGGTTCCCATACAAAAAGGGTCCACCAAATCATGTTTTGTCAAATGGGAAGCTTCCACACGTATGCCCCACATTTTCTGAACTAGGAGAACTCTAATTCCTAACCAAATCAGGATACATAGGATGCCTTCGAGAAGGACCGAGCTCAAAAGGTTTCCCACTCTAAAAGGGTCCACCCAATTCTATTCCCATCGGATGGAAAGCTTCTAGGCGTAAGCCCCACACCAACGAACTACGTGGATTCGGATTCCTCTCATGAGGATACGTAGGAAGCCCGTATTACGGGTTTGATCTAGACTCTCAAGTCACTCTCTGTCCCCCTGGATGATAATAAACTCCAGAGTGCCTTGTTATAAGTCTTGAGACGAGTGTTGTCTGAACAAACTCAAACTTCCCTAGAATCAATAATCCAATGAGGGATGGTAAACCTTGAATGTAGATGGTTCTGGATCCCTACGTATACCTATGACTTGCAACCCAGGGGTAATCTGTGGATACTATTCTTGGGGATAAACCAAGGATTTTCGAATATATGAACATGTCTTAAATATATAAGAGAGTCCCAGAATAAGCAATAATTCCCCTCAAAAGGGTGTGATGAGCCCGACTTCCCATTTTCTTGAATAATGTGAGTTCTTAAGTGTCGTTGGCCATATCACCCAACGAGCACCTGCCCTTGGAAATTAGGTCCATGGATCGTTGGATACAAGAACCGTTGGGCGTTTCTGGCTCCGCAAATAAACCCGTTAGAGACCAGGAAAAGTCACGAAGATAAAGAAGCTGATAGAAATGATTAAACAGTACCGACTCCATTTAATCAAACACGGGAACCGATCACATACCCTTCATCACAAAACAGTCCCATTAGGCCCATTGGGCCCATTTAGCCCATTATCTCATTCGGTCCATACAGACACTTAGGTCCATTAGGCCCATTCATCCTATTTGTCCCATTAGTCCACTTAGGCCCATTAGGTCATTTAGGCCCATTGGACAATTTGGCCACTTAGGCCCATTATGTCCATTAGTCTAATTTGGCCCATTAGGCCCATTCCTCCCATTAGTCAAATACGACCACTTAGGTCCATTGGACCCATAAGGACCACTCGACCCATTAGGCCCATTAGGTGCATTAGGCACATTAGTCCCATTAGGCCACTTAGGCCCACTGGTCCCATTAGGACACTTATGCCCATTAGGCCCATTAGGCCAATGAGACGCAATAGGACCATTAGGCCCATTCGACCACTTAGGCCCACAAGGCCCATTAGGCCACTTAGGCCCATTTGGACCATTAGGCCACTTACGCCCATTCGACCAATTAGGCCCATTATGCCACTTAACCCCATTCTTTCACTTAGGCCCATCAGCCCCATTAACCACATTATGCCAAATTGGCCCATTAGGCCCATTCATCCACTTAGGCCCATTAGACTCAATCAGACACTTAGGCCCATAAGGCCCATTAGGCCCATTTGGTCAATTAGGCTAATTCAGCAACTTAGTCCAGTCAGGCCCATTAGGCCGATTGGGCCCATTCGTTCCATTAGGCTACTTAGGCCCATTAGGCCCATTCAATTGATTGGGCTGATTAGACCACTTAGGCCACTTAGACCCATTAGGCACATTAGGCCCATTTGGATCATTAGTCAACTTATGCCCATTAGGGCCATTCGGCCGATTAGGCTGATTAGGCCACTTCGGTCTATTAGGCCCATTAGGCCACTTCAGCCCATTAGGCTCATTAGGCCACTTAGGCCCATTCAGTTGATTAGGCCGATTAGACCACTTAGGCCACTTAGGCCCATTATGCCCATTATTCCCATTAGGTCCATTAGGCCCATTAGCCCCATTCAGCCACCTAGGCCACTTTGACATTAGGCCCATTACGCCCATTAGTATCATTCGGTCGATTATACCAATTAGGAAACTAAGTCCACTTAGTCCGATTATGCACATTAGGCCACTTAGTCCCATTGGTATAATTAGGACCATTATGCCCATTTAGTCAATTAGGGGGATTAGGCCACTTAGGCCCATTAGGTCCATTAGGCCACTTAGGCACATTTGTCCTATTAGGACACTAAGGCCCATTAGGCTCATTAGACCCATTAGTCCACTTAGTCCACTTAGGCCCATTAGGTCCATTAGTCTTATTATGACACTTGGGCCCATTAGGCTCATTGGGTCCATTAAGCCACTTTGTCCCATTAGGCCCATTAGGCCACTTAGGCCCATTAAACCCATTCATTAAGCCTATTTGGCCCATTTGGCTACATAGGCCCATTAGGCCATGTAGGACCATTATGCCACTTAGGCCCATTAGGCCCATTAAACCCATTAGTCCCATTAGTCATGTTAGGCCCATTAAGCCACATAGGCCCATTAGGCACATTCAATCGATCATCCCTATTAGGCTACTTAGTCCCATTAGACCACGTAGTCCCATTAGGCACATTAGGACACTTAGTCCTATTAGGCCCATTAAACCCATTAGTCCCACTAGTCCCACTGATCCCATTAAGCCACTTAGGCCACTTAGGCCCATTAGGCCCATTCAGTCAATTAGCCCGATTAGGCCACTTAGGTCACTTAGTCCAATTATGCCCAATAGGCCCATTGGACCCATTATACCCATTCATCCCATTAGGCCTAATAGGACCACTAGGCCCACTAGGCCCATTAGGGCACTACCCATTCAGGCCATTAGGCCACTTAGGACCATGAAGCCCATTAGGCCCATCAAGCCCATTAGGCCCATGAGGGGCATTCCTCCCATGAGGCCCATTAGGCCTATGAGGCCCATTAGGACTATTAGTACATTTAGGCCCATTAGGCCCATTGGTCACATGATGCCACTTAGGCCCATGAGGCCCATTTTCCCCATCAGGCCACTTGGGACCATTAGGCCCATTAGGCTTGTTAATCCCATCTGGCCCCTTAGGCCACTTAGATCGATTAGGCCACTTAGACCCATTAGGCCTATTGGGTCCACTAGGACCATTCGTCCCATTAGGCCCATTGGGTCCATTAGGCCCCTTAGGCCCATGAATCCCATTAGGCCCATGAGGCCACTTCGGCCCATTCGGATCATTAGGCCCACTTAGGTCACTTAAGCGCATTAGGTCCATTATGCCCATTGGACCCCTGAGGCAACTTTGGCCCATGATGCCCATTAGGCCCAAGAGGCCCAATTGGCCCATCTAGCCAATTATGCAAATTCGTTACATTAGGCCCACTCGGCCCATTAGGCCACTTAGGTTCATTATGCCATTTAGGCCACTTAGGTCCATGAGGCCTATTAGGACCATTAGGCCACCTAGTCCCACTAGGACCATTGGGCCCATGAGGCCACTTAGACCCATTCAGTCCATTCGTCCCATTAAGACCATGAGGTCCATTATGTCCATCGGGCCACTTGGTCCCACTAGGCCCTTCAGGCCCACTAGGCCCATTCGTCAACTTATGCCCATTAGGAGCATTAGGCCACTTAGGAGGCCCACTAGGCCCATTCAGCCACTTAGGCATTCAGCCCATGGGGCCCATTAGGCCCATCAGGACAATAAGGCCACTTAGTCCCATGAGGCCAATTATGCTCATCAGGACCATTCGACCACTTAGGCCCATTAGGCCTGTTAGTCCAATTAGGAAACTTAGGCTTATTAGGACCATTCCACAAATTAGGCCCATTAGGTCCATTCCACCACTTAGGACCATTAGGACCATTCGGCCCATTCAGCCAGTTAGGCCCATTGGGTCAATTAATCCAATTAGGCCCATTAGGCTACTTAGGCCACTTAGTCCCATTAGGCCCATTAGGCCCAATATGCCAATCGGGCCTATCAGGCCCGTTCGACCACTAAGGCCCATTAGGCCCATTAGGCCACTTAGGCCCATTATGCTCATTAGGCCAATAAGGCCACTTATGCCCATTAGGACCATGAGGACCCTAAGGCCCATCAGGCCCATTAGGCCACTTAGGCCCATTGGCCCATTAAGCCCATTAGGCCAATTGGGCCGATGAGTCCCATTATTCCCATTGGGCCTATCAGGCCCATTTGGCCACTGAGGCTCATTAGTCCCATTATATTCATCAGGTCCATTAGGCCTCTTAGGCCCATTGGGCCCACTAGGCCCATTATGCAACTTATACCCATGAGGCCAATTAGGACACTTATGCCACTTAGGCCCATTGACCCCATGATGCACATTAAGCCCATCACGCCAATTATACCACTTAGGCCCATTAGGCCCATTAGGCCCATTCATCCACTTATGCACATTAGGCCCATTGGGCCACTTAGGCCCATTGGGCCGCGTCACCCCATTTGGCCCATTCGGCCACTAAGGCCCATTATGCCACTTAGGCCCATTAGGCACATTAAGCCACTAAGGACCATTATGGCCATTAGATCAATCATGCCCATTCGGCCCATGATTCCAATTAGGCCCATTAGGCCAGTGAGGCCCATTATGCCCATTAGGCCAATCAGGCCCATTAGGTCCATGAGGCTCGTAAGACCATGGAGACCCATTAAGCCCATCAAGTCCATTAGGCCACTTATGCCCATTAGGCTGATTATTCCCATTAGGCCCATGAGGCTACTTATGTCGCTTAGGCTCATTAGGCCCATGAGGCCACTAAGGCCCATTAGGCCCATCAATCCCATTAGGCCACTTAGGCCCATTAGACCCATTAGGCCCATTAGTCCACTTCAGCCCATTAGGCCACTTCATCCCATTCATCTCATTAGGCCACTGAGGCCCATTAGGCGCAATAGGACACATAGGCAACTTAGGCCCATTATGCCCATTAGGCCCATTAATCCCATGAGGAACGTGAGGCCACTGAGACTCATTTGGCCACTCAAGGCCATCGAGCCCATTAGGACACTTAGTCCCATTCATCTCATTAGGCCACTTAGGCACATTGACCTCATTAGGCCACTTAAGTCCATTAGACCAATCAGGCCCATCAAGCCCATGAGTCCACCTAGGTCCATTCAAACCATTAAGGCAATCAAGCCCATTATTCCCATTAGGCCACTTAGGACCATTCATCTCATTAGGCCACCTAGGCCCATTAAGCCCATTAGACCCATCAGGCCCATCGGGCCCATTATATCAATTTGGCCCATTAGGCAACTTAGGCCACTTAGGCCTATTAGGCCACTTAGTCCCATTCAATCCATTCGACTCATTATTCCACTTAGGCCCATTAGGCCCATCAGGTCACTTAGGCCTATTGGACACATTATTCCACTTAGCCCACTAAGGCCCATTAGGCCCATTAGGCCACCGAGACCCATTAGGCTCATTAGGCCCATTTTTACCACTTAGGCGCATTAAGCCCGTTAGTCCATAGAGGCCATTAGGCCAATTAGGCTCATTAGAACACTTAGGCCCATTAGGCCCATTAGGATACTAAGGCCAATTAGGCCCATCAGGCTCATGAGGCCTATTAGGCCACTTAGGCCCATTAGGCCCATTCGGCCACTTAGGCCCATTAGGCCGGTTAGGCCCATTAGGTCCATTTTACCACTTAGGCCACATTGTCCCATTATGATTACAATTCCCATTAGGCCCATTATTCCCATTAGTCCCATTATGCCACTTACACCTATTAGGCCCATTAGGCCACTTCGGCAACTTAGGCCCATTAGGCCAATTAGGCCACTAAGGCCCACTCGGCCACTTAGTTCCATTAGTCTCATTAGGCCACATAAGACCTTAGGCCCATTAGTATTCTTAGTCCCATTAGATCCATTAGACCCTTAGGCCACTAAGCCCCATTAGGCCACTTAGGCCCATTAGGCCCATTAGGCCACTTAGGCTACTCAGTCCCATTAGGCCCATTAGGCCACTAAGGCCCATGAGGCCACTAAGGCCCATTAGGCCACTAAAACCCATTAGGCTCATTAGGACACTTAGGCCCATTAGGTATTGATGCGAACCATGCGGAAGGCACAGAGTCGATTGCTCGGGTGGAGGAATTGGATTTGCAAGGCCCAATGACACGAGGAAGATTAAAGAGGTTGAATGCTTCAATGGGCGCTCATCTTGCTTCATTAAAGGCCCAATGGGAATTACCTTGCATGGATGGAGCAAATGGGCCTATAATATCACTTATTCAAGCCCAAAATTGATGATTAAAACTTGGCCCACATGGTTGCACGAATTTGGAGGCCTTGCCCACATGGAGGATTCTAGAAATGGCATCTTTGGACACCAAAGTCAAATCCGGTGGGCTATGCACTCAAAGTCAAATCCGGTGGGCTATGTTGGAAAGTTGTGTGCTTCTTTTCCAAAAGTCTTTGTTGGCTTTTATCTTTTTGACTTTTAAGGGGACAAGGTAGGTTTAGACTTTATGACTTTAGGGTATTAGACCCTTGACCATTGTATCACCCCCTTGGCTATAAATAGCCACCCCATGGCATTGTATTGGCATTCAAGACTTAATTTGAGAGCTTATGCTTTGTTTCTCTCCGTTGTGTGAGGATTATCCCGGGTTTTCCCCCTTGCTCTTGTGTATTCTTGCCTTGTCAATCTACAAGTTAGATTGGTGATCCAAGATCACAAAGCCCCCAATTCCGTGCCTCAACCCAAGTGCGTTGTTGTGTGGATTGGCCATCACACCCCTCCCTTGAGTGTGTTGTCTAAGTAGTAGGTCACGCTCCATATAGCGTTGGTTGACTACTTGCTTCCACTATCCATACCCTTCACCCGTCACTTAGCCCCAAACCGCATCCATTATCCGCCGCCCTACGCCGTGAAGATCGGGCCACCCCGTGCGTCTCGCATCAGTTGGTATCAGAGCTCCGGTTGACACGGTAGGCGTCTATCCCTTTATTTACTTTAATTCTATCCATTACCCTCCTTATCTTTCCATATTATTCACCCATTCAACAAAAAAAATCCATTTTTCTTGAAAGCCTCCCGAATTGTCCTAGTTTGTGCAAGCTTGGATTATTATAAATTGAGCCAAATTTTCATTCATCTCTCTATATGTGATTTGTATCCGGAAAAAAAAAATTCTCTCAACTCATCATTTTGTGCTTTTCAAAATTAAGCACATCCTTTATTTGAGAGATTTCGAAAAAAAAAATGTCTTACTCTCCGTTCAATCATCTTGTGCTTTAAAACTCCAAGCACAACACTTTTTGGGGAGAATTGACAAAAACAAAAGCAAAAAAAAAAGAGCGGATACAATTAATCCTTTGTGCTTTACCTTATTAGCACTTTCTATTTCCATATATAACGTTTTCCATCATTTTACTTCATCCCCATTTTGTATTTGGCTCATATTGTTATCTTATCTTGCACAATCGGGCAAAACCCACAATCCACCTATCTACCCTTCTTTCCACCCTCTTTTTGACCCTTTACCATTGTTAAACCCCTTACCACTCAAGCGGGTTGTGTTAAACCATCCCCCGACACAATCTTGATTGAGGAGGAATTTGTGGCACTTGATCACCCTAAATAAAGTATTATATTTCATAAGAGCTTGGGATTCAAATTGAGTTTTGAGAGTGGAGAGAAATAAGCAAATATATATATATATATATATATATCTTGTGTGTGTGAGTGTGTGCATCTTGTTGTGTGCGTGTGTGTGTACATCTTGTGCGTGTGAGTGTGTATATATTGCGTGCGTGAGTGTGTATCTTTGTGTGTGTGAGTGTGTACATCTTGTGTGAGTGTGTACATCTCGCGTGTGTGAGTGAGTGTGTATCATTGTGTGTGTCCCCCCCCCGGTGTGTGTTTGTGTTTGTGTAACTTATCATGGCAGAAGATCGTGGGAAGAAAATTGCTCATGTTAGCGATGAAGGAAGTCGAAGTAGATCTCCCGCACCTGAAGCTACGCAATTCCAAATGCAAGCTTTGGTGAGCCACTTCGAGAAGCTTCTTGATCGGAAGTTGGAGGTGTTACATGAGAGGATTGATGAATTGGAGAATAAACCAAGCCCAAGGATGTTCCATGATAACCCACGACACGCTCCCGCACCACGTCGTCCCCACATCATGGAGGAGGAGATGGTGAACTTTGATGATGATCTTGATGAAGTCCCACAAAGGAGGAGGTTTTACCAACAACCGAGAGGAGCCCAAAGGAGACAACATGATGATGACCTACTTGGCGGGATCAAGGTGAAGGTCCCTTCTTTTCTTGGGAAGAGCGATCCGGAAGCATACTTGGAGTGGGAGATGCGGATCGAGCAAGTCTTTTCATGCCATGCATATTCCGAGGAGAAAAAGGTCAAACATCCCTTGAATTTTCTGATTATGCTTTAATTTGGTGGGATCAAGTTCAAAAGGAGAGGGCTAGATATGGTGGACGTCCCATCAACACTTGGGAAGACATGAAGTTCACCATGCGGAAGCGGTTTGTTCCCACACATTACCATAGAGATCTCCACAACAAGCTTCAACGCCTCATCCAAGGGAGTAAGAGTGTAGAAGACTACTACAAGGAGATGCAAATTGCCATGATTCGGGCAAACGTTGAGGAGGATCCGGAGGCAACCATGGCACGGTTTTTACATGGGCTCAATCGGGAGATTGCGGATCAAGTGGAGATGTACCACCATGTAGAGATACAAGATATGATCCACCAAGCCACCAAGATCGAGCAACAAATCAAAAGGAGGAGCAACATGAGGAAACCCACTACCCCTTTCTCACCGTGGAGAAATCCAAGGAAGGAGATTGGAGAACCATCAAAGGCAAAAGAGGTGGTTGATCACAAAAGTGACAAGGTAATTCTTCCACCTAAGAAACCTACTTTTGAGGCTAACCAAACCAGGAATAGAGATATTCGGTGTTTTAAATGTCAAGGAAGGGGTCACATTGCTAGTGAATGCCCAAACCGTCGCACCATGATCATCAACAAGTATGGAGAATGGGAGACCGATGGAGAGAGCTCTGAAGAGGAGGAAGATGAATCTCCAGAAATTGAAAATGGAGAATTTGCGGAAGATGGCGAGATTCTTGTCACTAGAAGAGTTTTAAGTGCACAAATGACCGTTGGAGAAAAGGAGCAGCGGGAGAACCTTTTCCATACACGATGCAAGATCAATGGGAAGGTATGTAGTGTTATTATTGATGGTGGAAGTTGTAGCAATGTGGCGAGCACCGAGTTGGTGGAGAAGTTGGGACTCCCGACTTTAAGGCATCCAAATCCATACCGGCTTCAGTGGTTGAATGATTGTGGAGAGCTGAAGGTCACCAAGCAAGTTAAGGTATTGTTCACCATCGGTAAGTACAAAGATGAGGTATTGTGCGACATTGTTCCTATGAAGGCGTGCCACTTGTTGTTGGGTCGACCATGGCAGTACGATCGGCGTGTTACTCATGATGGTTTCTTGAACCATCACTCTTTTCTACTCCGAGGGGAACCTATAACCCTCAACCCCATGTCCCCCAAGCAAATTCTGGAAGATCACATTTTGAGAGAAAAGAAAAAAAAGAGTGATGTGGAAAAAAAGAGAGAAAATGAAAAAGGAGAGAATGAGGGAAAAATAGAAAATGAGAGAAGCAAAGAAATGGAGAGCAAAGAAAAATCAAGAGGGGAAAAAGATTTGAGAGGAGAGAAAAGTGTGATGTTGGCAAAAAAGAGTGAGGTTAAGGAAGCCTTGATTTCTCGACAAAATCTCTTAGTACTTATGTACAAAGAGGTGATGTTGAACACTAACGACTTAACATCTTCTTTGCCACATGTTGTTGAGTCTTTGTTGCAGGAATTTGAAGATGTGTTTCCCGAAGAGGTGCCACCGGGTTTGCCACCCATTAGAGGTATTGAGCATCAAATTGACCTCATACCTGGAGCATCACTACCGAACCGCCCAGCATATCGCACCAACCCAGAGGAGACAAAAGAAATTCAAAGGCAAGTTCAAGAGTTGTTGAATGTGGGGTATGTGAGAGAGAGTCTTAGTCCTTGTGCGGTACCGGTCCTTCTAGTACCAAAGAAGGATGGAACATGGAGAATGTGCATTGACTGTAGAGCCATCAACAACATCACGGTCAGGTATCGTCATCCTATCCCTAGGTTAGATGATATGCTAGATGAATTAAATGGTTCAACTATTTTCTCAAAAATTGATTTAAGAAGTGGCTACCATCAAATTAGGATGAAAGAAGGCGATGAGTGGAAAACTGCATTTAAGACAAAACATGGACTTTATGAATGGTTAGTCATGCCCTTTGGTCTCACCAATGCACCTAGCACATTTATGAGGTTAATGAATCATGTCTTACGTGCATATATTGGAAAATTTGTGGTAGTTTACTTTGATGATATTCTGGTGTATAGTATGACTTTGCATGAACATGTAGATCACTTGAGAAAAGTCCTAGAGGTGTTGAGGAAAGAAAACCTGTTTGGAAACATAAAAAAGTGTGAATTTTGTCTCGATAAGATTATTTTCCTTGGATTTGTTGTGAGTGGAAATGGAGTTGAAGTGGACACCGAGAAGATCAAAGCAATACAAGAATGGCCAACTCCAACCTCCGTTGGACAGGTAAGAAGTTTTCATGGGCTTGCTAGTTTTTACAGGAGATTTGTGAAAGACTTCAGCACACTAGCAGCACCATTGAATGAATTGACAAAGAAGAATGTTCCTTTCAAATGGGGGACAACTCAAGAAAAAGCCTTCCTTGCGCTAAAGGAGAGACTCACCCAAGCCCCTCTACTTGCACTTCCAGACTTCGGTAAGACCTTTGAAATTGAATGTGATGCAAGCGGAATTGGCATAGGAGGAGTACTCATGCAAGAAGGTAAGCCTATTGCTTATTTTAGTGAGAAGTTAAATGGCCCAACTCTAAACTATGCTACATATGATAAAGAGTTGTATGCATTGTTTAGAGTACTCGAAACATGGCAACACTATCTTTGGCCTAAAGAATTTGTGATCCATTCTGATCACGAGGCTCTTAAATACCTTAGGAGCCAACATAAACTAAATAGGAGACATGCTAGATGGCTGGAATTCATTGAATCATTTCCATATGTCATCAAGCATAAAAAGGGTAAAGAAAATACTGTGGCTGATGCACTTTCGCGTAGATATTCTCTTTTATCCTTGTTGGATTCAAAACTTCTAGGTTTTGAATACATTAAGGATTTATATGCCACTGATAGTGATTTTAGAGAACCTTATGAACATTGTAAACCTGGAGTTAGTTGGGAAATGTTCTATTTACATGATGGATTCTTATTTCAGATTGATAAGCTTTGCATTCCCAATTGCTCTATCCGTTTACTTTTACTAAAGGAGTCACATTCGGGTGGGTTAATGGGGCATTTTGGTGTTTCAAAAACTCTAAGTGTTCTTAGTGAGCATTTTTATTGGCCTAGGATATCTAGAGATGTTGAGAAATTTGTGGGAAAGTGCATTGTTTGCCATAAAGCCAAATCAAAGCTGAACCCACATGGACTATATCTTCCTCTCCCAATTCCCAACACCCCTTGGGAGGACATATCAATGGACTTTATTGTGGGGTTACCACGGACCAAGAGGGGGAGAGATTCCATTTTTGTTGTGGTGGATCGGTTTTCAAAAATGGCACATTTTATTCCCTGTCACAAAACAGATGATGCCACTAACATTGCAACACTTTTCTTTCAGGAAGTAGTCAAGCATCATGGAATGCCAAGGACCATTGTGTCGGATCGAGACACAAAATTTCTTAGTTACTTTTGGAAGACCTTGTGGAGCAAACTCGGTACAAAGTTATTATTTTCCACTACTTGTCATCCACAAACCGATGGGCAAACGGAGGTGGTGAATCGCACACTATCATCCCTTCTACGAACAATTGTCAAAAAGAATATCAAGAATTGGGAGGAGTGTCTGCCACATGTGGAATTCGCATATAACAGGGCCAAGCATTCCACTACTCAATATTCTCCATTTGAAATAGTTTACGGCTTTAACCCCATTGCGCCTATTGATCTAGTTCCTTTGCCTTTACAGGAAGCAGTTAATATGGATGCAAAAGGGCGTGCAGAATTCATCAAGAAAATCCATGAAAAGGCAAGATTAAATATCGAGCGGATGACCCAAAAATATATGGATCGTGCAAACAAGGGTCGCAAGCAAATGTTGTTCGAGCCCGGTGACTTGGTTTGGATTCATATGCGGAAGGAAAGATTCCCTGAAAAGAGGAAATCAAAACTCATGCCACGAGGCGATGGACCATTCCGAGTGCTTGAAAAGATTAACAACAATGCTTACAAGATAGCTTTGCCAGGTGAGTATGGTGTAAGTGCCACTTTCAATGTTTCTGATCTTTCTCCTTTTTTGGGTGTAGAGGATGAAGAGTCGAGGACGACTCCTTTTCAAGAGGGGGAGGATGATGCGAACCATGCGGAAGGCACAGAGTCGATTGCTCGGGTGGAGGAATTGGATTTGCAAGGCCCAATGACACGAGGAAGATTAAAGAGGTTGAATGCTTCAATGGGCGCTCATCTTGCTTCATTAAAGGCCCAATGGGAATTACCTTGCATGGATGGAGCAAATGGGCCTATAATATCACTTATTCAAGCCCAAAATTGATGATTAAAACTTGGACCACATGGTTGCACGAATTTGGAGGCCTTGCCCACATGGAGGATTCTAGAAATGGCATCTTTGGACACCAAAGTCAAATCCGGTGGGCTATGCACTCAAAGTCAAATCCGGTGGGCTATGTTGGAAAGTTGTGTGCTTCTTTTCCAAAAGTCTTTGTTGGCTTTTATCTTTTTGACTTTTAAGGGGACAAGGTAGGTTTAGACTTTATGACTTTAGGGTATTAGACCCTTGACCATTGTATCACCCCCTTGGCTATAAATAGCCACCCCATGGCATTGTATTTGCATTCAAGACTTAATTTGAGAGCTTATGCTTTGTTTCTCTCCGTTGTGTGAGGATTATCCCGGGTTTTCCCCCTTGCTCTTGTGTATTCTTGCCTTGTCAATCTACAAGTTAGATTGGTGATCCAAGATCACAAAGCCCCCAATTCCGTGCCTCAACCCAAGTGCGTTGTTGTGTGGATTGGCCATCACACCCCTCCCTTGAGTGTGTTGTCTAAGTAGTAGGTCACGCTCCATATAGCGTTGGTTGACTACTTGCTTCCACTATCCATACCCTTCACCCGTCACTTAGCCCCAAACCGCATCCATTATCCGCCGCCCTACGCCGTGAAGATCGGGCCACCCCGTGCGTCTCGCATCAGGTATATTAGGCCACTTAGGCCCATTAGGCCACTTGGGCCCATTCGGCCCATTAGACCACTTAGACCACTTAAGCCCATTATGCCCTTTATGACCATTAGGTCACTTAGTCCCATTAGGCCACTTAGGCCCATTAGGCCACTTACGCCCATTAGGCCCATTAGGCCACTTAGGCCCATTAGGCCACTTAGGCCCATTAGGCCACTTAGGCCCATTAGGCCACTTAGGCCACTTAGGCCCATTAGGACCACTAGGCCACTGAGGCCCATTAGGCCCATTAGGCCACTTAGTCCCATTAGGCCCATTAGGCCACTTAGTCCCATTCGTCCCATTAGGAAACTTAGGCCACTTAGGCCTATGAGGCCACTTAGGCCACTTAGGCCTATACACTTAGGCATATTTAGCCACTTTGGCACATTATTCCCATTAGGACACTTAGGCCACTTAGGTCCATTAAGCCCATGAGGCTGCTTAGGCCCATGAGGCCCATTACGCCATTTAGGCCCATTATGCCAATTAGGCCACTTAGGTCACTTAGGTCACTTAGGCCCATTTGGCCACTTAGACCCATTTGGCCACTTAAGCCCATTAATCTCATTAGGCCACTTAGGCCCATTATGCCCCTTAGGCCAATTAGGCCCATTTTTTCTACTTAATCTCATTAGAACCATTAGGCCCATTATTCTACTTAGGCCCATTATGCCCATTATGCCCATTATCCT
This sequence comes from Viscum album, assembly GCA_963277665.1. Taxonomy (NCBI): domain Eukaryota; kingdom Viridiplantae; phylum Streptophyta; class Magnoliopsida; order Santalales; family Viscaceae; genus Viscum; species Viscum album. The sequence continues at coordinate 608,148,726 of OY728147.1, forward strand.
GCTTATTCTCATTAGGAACCTAGACCCATTAGGCCACTTAGGCCTATTCTCCGTTAGGCCCATGAGTCCCATTGGGCCACTTAGGCCCATTTAGACCATTGTGCTACTTCAGCTCATTCAGCCCATTATGCCACTTAGGCTCGTTTAGCCCATTAGGCTCATTAGGCCACTTAGGCCAGTTAGGCCCATTAGGCAACTTTGGCCAGTTAGCCCCACTAGGCTCATCAGGGCCATTATGCCACTTAGGCCCATTCATTCTATTAGACCACTTAGTCTAGTTAGTCCCATTATGCCACTTTGTCCAGTTAGGCCCATTAAGCCCATTGGTCCCATTAGGCCACTTTGCCTAGTTAGGCCCATTGGACCCATTAGACCCTAAGGGCCCTTGGACCCCTTATGTGAGTTAGGCCAATTTGGACCATTTATCCCATTGGGCCAGTTAGGCCCATTGGTCCCATTAGTCCGGTTAGTCCCATTAGGCTTGTCAGGCCCATTGGGCCAGTTAGGCCACTTAGGCCACTTCAACCCACTAGGCCCATCGGGCCGACACTTATGCCAGTTAGGCCCATTATGCCACTTAAGCCCATTGGGATCATTACGACAATTAGGTTAGTTAGGAAAGTTGGTCCCATTCAGCCCATTGGGCGCATTAGGCCACTTAGGCCTATTAGGACTATTAGGGCACTTAGGCCCATTCGACCTATTAGGCCGCTTTGGCCAGTTAGGCCCAATTGGCCCATGGGGCCCATGGGGCCCCTTCGACCAGTTAGGCCCATTAGGTATATTAGGCCCATTGGTCCCATTAGGCCACTTAGTCCAGTTTCTTTTCAATTGAAACAACATTAACCTCCTGTTAAAGATTTTATTCCCTACTGAAAACAATTCAAACACACACCCAGAGGAACACAAGTATTTACAAGATTCAATATTCAATAATAATAGCTATGTCCTTGGTATGGTATGTAAGTGTTTCAATAACACACAATCCACTAGAAAACAATCATTGGATTATAATGAGTAGGATATACCCATTAACTTGTGTATCACTATGTAAACAATCCAATAGTTCAAGTGCACCCTCTTATCATAAATAGGGTAATGCAATGATTGTGTAACAACTCATGTTACCGGTTCTTCTTTTCAATTACACAAATGTATTCAATTGAAAACACTTCTTCAATTTCTTACCCAGAATATGGTCAGTACTTTTTGGACTTTGTTATGAAAAAAACCAAGTCTGATTTTCCCAATCCGATTCCTCCGAGTACGATTCTCCCTGATACGATTCTTCCCGATACAATTTTCCCGATACGATTTTTCTCGGTTGGATATTCCCCAGTATGAAAAGTAAAAATTTGATAGAATGAGATGAGATAAATCGACACTACTTTAATTCTCCATCTTCCTTAGTCTGGAAGACACAATATGGAAATCACGATCTGATTAATCCATCCCGATACGATGATCAGCCAAATATGATTAACAAGACGGATACAGTAATCAGCTGGGTACGATAAACACTGAGTGCGATGATTATCTAAATACAATGTTGTGATCTTGTCTCTTCTCTTTCACTTCAATCCGTCAAAACTTCTTCAACAAAAGTGAATACAGAAACATTTTATTCTCTCTAAAACTGGGAAATTCTCTATCATGAACAGTACATCAGTCCAACTCAAGTACAACATACTTTTCTACTTTTATAGGTCACCCTTGATATTCTTTAGTAGGAATCCAAAAAATATTCCCACTGAATCAAATTCACCCTATTCTCAATTTACCCTAAAATATGGGGTGTGTTTTGAATCCATCAACTCTTCTCGAAGCTTCTCGGTTCTTCTAAAACTTTCACTTCTCCTTCTGAATGATTAATATGATAATTATTTTGAATATCGAGATCCCCCTCAATTTTACATCCAGTAAACTTTGCTTTCAAACCACTTTTACTTCTTCACTTATTCTCTTGACCCACTTGAAAATATAAAACAATTCCACTTTCATACAATGACCATTGACCCAATTGAAACCTACAAATTAATTCAACCCTTTATAAATGGTTTACTACATTATTGATCTCATTATTTTCTTATCTTTTCAATCATCAGCCTCATGCAATTCCTTCTATGAATATTATTATGCAGAGTATGATATTTTTGAGAATGGTTTGCCTGAATATGATTATATTGGGTACGATCTTTTTCTTTCAGAGCCTGAGTATGATTATCCTGGGTACAAAAGTTTTCTTATGCATACAATGGATAATCAGATGCTACAGTACTAGGTAATAATCATTTTGGGTACAATCATTCTAATTACAATCCACACTCTCTTCTTTCTTTCCTTCTTATCCCAAATCTGATTACACTGGGTACAATTCCTTTTCGATTGGAATCATCTCTTTCTTCTCTTCCACCTAGATATGATAAATCTGAATATGATTTGGAATACCACTTTCCCCATTTCTTCCATCAATCATTCATCATAAGTTCTCCAATAAAATTATGATTTATGAAATACGAATCAGTAAAGCATAATCACATTTAATTTTATCATAGTCAGTAGACTCTGATAATTAATCAAAATAAGCACTTCTTTCAAACCAGATGTAGTGTGAATCTGATGGCCATTTTCTTCCCACAATATTTAGTCTACATGTGACCTACTATATCTTTCCAAATAATGATCAATTTCTCATTATGATATTTTTACATATCGGGCCCAAAACAAGTCTGATCAGTGCCTTTTTTTCAAACAACTTTGCCTCATTATGATGGATAGAGTGAGTCCGATTCTTTTGAAAACAATGGCCAATATGAGTTCCACCAAATAAAAAGTGCGGTGATTTTCTTTCTTCAAAATCTTTCCTTAACAAAAAAAATACAACACATGAAAACAAATTCCTTCCTCATCAGATTGGTCCTAACAATCCCCCTTTGGATTTTGTTGTAAACCAAGTTTCATAAATCACTGAACCTGGTCCCATTAGTTCCATTGGCCAATTAGTCCCATTAGGCCACTTAGGTCCATTAGGTCCATTAGGATACTTATGCCCATTATTCCAATTCATCCACTTAGGCCACTTAATCCCATTAGACCCATTATCCCATTAGGCCCATTAGACCACTTAGGTCCATTAAGACCATTGGGCCCATTGGTCCCATTAGGCCACTTAGACCCATGAGGCCCATTAAGAAACTTCAACCCATTATGCCCCTTAGGCCACTTACTAACATAAGGCCCATTAGGCCACTTTAATACATTAGGCAACTTAGGACACTTAGGCTCATTGGACCCATTCAGCCCATTAGGCCCATTCGACCATTCGACCCATTCAAACCATTAGGCCCATTCATCCCATTGGGTCCATTAGGAAACTTAGGCCACTTAATCCCATTGTAACCATCAGTACCATTAGGAAACTTAGGCCACTTAGGCCCATTACGCCTCTTAGTCCAATTCAACCCATTCGACCCATTAGGCCACTTAGGCCCATTCGACCCATTAGGCTCGTTAAACCCGTTAAGCTGATTAGTCCACTTAGGCCCATTAGACCCATTAGTCCTATTATGCCCATTAGGAAACTGAGGACACTTAGGCCCATTAGGCCCATTAGGAAACTTAGGCTACTGAGGCCCATTATTCCACTTAGACCTATTAGAACCATTAGTCCCATTAGACCCATTATGCCTATTAGGCCCATTAGTTAAATTATTCAACTTAGGCCCATTAGTCTCATTAAGACCATTAGGCCACTTTGTCCCATCAGGAAACATAGGCCACTTAGGCCCATTGGACCCATTAGGCCACTTAGGCTCATTAGACCCATTAGGACACTTAGGCCCCTTAATCCCATTAGGAAATTGAGGCCACTTAGGTCCATTGGACCTATTAGGCCCATTAGGACCATTTGGCCTATTAGCCCCATTAGGTAACTTTGGCCACTTAGGTCCATTGGACCCATTAGGCCCATTAATCCCATTAGGCCCATGGAGCCCATTAGAAAACTTAGTCCACTTAGGCCCATTAGGCCACTTAGGCCCATTGGACCCATCATGACCATTAGGCAACTTAGGCCCATTTGGCCACTTAGGCCCATTAGACCCATTCATCCCATTAGGCCACTTAGGCCCATTCAATACATTTAGTCCACTATACTCATTAGGTCGATTAGGTCACTTAGGACCATTATACCCATTATACCCATTATGCCCATTAGGCTCATTAGGAAACTTAGGATACTTAGGCCAATTTGACCACTTAGACCCATTGGACCCATTATACCCATTATGCCCATTAGGAAACATAGGCCACCTGGGCCCATTAGGCCACTTAGACCCATTGGATGCATTAGACCCACTGGACCCATTAGGCCCATTAGACCCATTAGGCAACTTAGGCCACTTAGGGCCATTATGCCACTTAGACCCATTGGACCCATTAGGACCATTAGGAAAGTTAGGCCACTTAAACCCAGTGGACCCATTAGTCCCATTAGCCAACTTGGGACACATCAACCATTAAGCCACTTATGCCCATTGGACCCATTAGGGTGAATTATCCATAATGGGCCCATTAGGCCCATCAGGACCATTGGCCCCATTAGACCACTTAGGCCCAATAGGCCCGATATTCCCATTAGACCACTTAGGTCAATTAAGCCACTTAGGCCCATTAGGCCACTTAGGCCCATTAGGCCTCTTAGACCCATTGGGCCCATTGGGCCCATAGGCCCATTAGGTCAATTAGGATATTATGCCCATTAGGCTGAATTGGACATAATGGGACCATTAGGACCATTATGCCTATTACCATCAGGACCATTGTCCCCATTAGACCACTTAGGCCCAATAGGCCTGATATTCCCATTAGACCACTTAGGTCCATTAAGCCACTTAGGCCCATTAGGCCACTTAGGCCCATTAGGCCACTTAGGCCCATTAGGCCTCTTAGACCCATTGGGCCCATTGGGCCCATATGCCCATTAGGTCAATTAGGAGATTATGCCCATTAGGCCGAATTGGAAATAATGGGCCCATTAGGCCCATTAGGCCTATTAGGTCACTTAGGCCACTTAAGCCCATTAGGCCACTTAGGCCCATTAGGTCACTTCGGCCCATTAGGCCCCTTAGACCCATGAGACCCATTAGACCCATTGGTCCCCTTAGTTCCATTAGGCCAATTAGGCCATTGGGCCACTTAGGCCCATTAGGCCCATTAGGACAGTTAGGCCACTTAGGCCCATTCGTCCACTTAATCCCATTAGGCCCCTTAGACCCATTAGGCCCATTAGGCCCATTAGGTCCATTAGTCCAATTCGTCCATTCGGCACATTAGGTCAGATTGACCATAATGGGCCATTTCGACCACATAGGCCCATTAGGACATTAGGCACAATCAGCCCATTAATCCCATTAGGTCTATTAGGCCCATCAGCCCACTTAGGCCCAACTGGATCATTCGACCCATTAAGCCCATTAGGCTCATTAGGACACTTAGGACCATTAGGCCACTTAGGCCCAATAGGCTCATTCGTCCCATTAGGCCACTTAGGCCGCTTAGGCCCATTCGCTCACTTTGGCCTAGTGGACCCATTAGACCCATTAATCCTGTTAGGACCATTAGACCCATTAGCCACTTAGGCCCAATTGGCCCATTAGGCCGATTAAGACACTTAGGCCCATTAATACCATTAGACCGATTAGGTCACTTATTCCCATTAGACCCATTAGGCCCCTTAGGCCACTTAATCCCATTAGACCCATTACACTACCACAAAACAGGCTTTTATCAGCGCTAAAAAAGGCCTTTATCAGTGTGAAAAAAATGATGTTAATCTCAGCAAAGATAAAGGGGGGTCCCTTTTATCAGTGCTTAGAAAATCACTAAAAAATGCCCCTTTTATCAGCACTAAAAAAATGCGCTGATAAAAGTTAAAAAACTTTAAAAAGAATTTACAAATCAGGGAGGGACTTCAACAATGCTTGATCCCCCCCTTCAACAACCCCCCCGCCATCCCGCACACCCCAGCCACTCCCTAGCCTTTAACATCACCCCCACCCAGCCTTTAACAGTGCTAGTCCTTATTCCACCCACACGCATGACCTACATCCCCCTGGATTCGAACTCGAGACCTGTTGCCTAGGCACCTAAGCCTTTACCACTCCACCATATTGCTTTTCTATTCATTTATTAATTAATTTATTTATATATATATATATATAGTTATATTTACTTGTATATTAATATATATTTATATTAACATATATATTTAGTTATATTAATATATATATTTAGTTATATTAATATATTTATTCATATATTAATATATATTTATAAAATCATTTTTAAATACATTTATAAAATATGCTTTTTTGTGTGTGTTTATAAATAAATAAATACATATGTACAACACACACACACACATATATATATTATATGTGTATCTATAAGTATAATTATACATATTTATATATATTTACAAATATTATATATTAATATGTATATACATATGTTTAGAATATATAGATAATATATATCAGTTTGTCAATATATACGCGCACACACACACATATATACACATACACATTATATAGGTATATTAATATTCAAATATTTTTATTTTAAATAAAATAGATATTAGTTTTTTATTTAGATAAGGCTTATATATTCTGAAATATATTTTATATGTAAATATGTTTAATTATTTATTTATAAAATTAAATTTTTATGTGTGAATATATAAAAAATATGTATATATTGTTATATATTTGATTATAAATAATAGTACATTATGAAAAATGAAAACTAGCCCTGAAAACCTAAAAAACAGGTAAAAAATGGAGAAACCTTCAAAACTCGTAAATACACTCAGAAAGTCAAATAAACCCTAAACTTAGGGTAAAAATGAAAAATTATGATACAAGAGTTTTTTCCAGCTTCGTGACTAGTTAAATCAAAGATCATCAAATGATATTTGATATGATAGGTTGTGGAGGCCAAACGGACAGACAGATCATATGTTACAGCTATTTGAAAAACAGCAGACATGACAAAAGTGCTAGAAATGGGGGCCTAAAAAACCTAACAAATCGTAGAGTCACTGAAATGGGCATAACTTCTGATCTGAGTGTCCATTTAAACTCTGTGACTAGTAAAACCGAATCTCATGGAATGAATTATGATATAACAGGTGGAAGAGGCCAAACAGACACATGGATCGGGATTTATTACTGTTTTAAGAAAAATTTGATAGGGCACCGGACACAGAAACTGAGTCTTGGAGTCCTTATGATGTTTTTTTAAGGTTTTTGAGTCTATTACATAATTTTAACTTTGTTCAAGTCATCCTTCTATGTATATCTATTTGCTGACTTCGACTTGATATGTGGTAGAGCCCAAACAGACACCCGGAGCAAAAGTTATGGTCGTTTGAAGTTGGAGTTTTTTTAGAGTGGTATAACTAATATATCTTCCATTTATTTGATCTTATCATGGTTTCTATTATACATGGTCCTCACTCATCTCCTAAGATTTGATTTGACTTATCGCTCCACTCAAACGGACACCCGAAGCAGAAGTTATGGGTATTTTAGTGAGTTACGAGTTTCTTAGGTTTTTAGGTGCTAGGAGGGTTTCTCAATTTCAAACAATCATAACTTCTGCTCTGCGTGTCTGTTTTTGTTCTACCACATATCAAATCAAATATTAAGAAAATATGTACACTCTAGTGACCACTGGAACCTCTTATCGCATTTATCAAGTCCAAAAAGGCCCATAATTCCTCCCAATGGTCATAAGTTTTGCTCCGGGTGTCTATTTTTCCATAACTTTTGCTATGGGTGTTCATTTTTCCTCTACCACAAATCAAATCGATCTAAAACATATTTAAAAAATATATATTATATTTATATCAATATATATATACTTATATATCAATATAATATTTTTTATGAATTTTTTTTTTGAAATATACACTTTATCGGCGCTAGGAAAAAAGTGCTTATAAAGCCCCCCTTTTATTAGCGCTAATAAAAAAAAGTGCTGATAAGGGGGGGGGGCTTTAAAAGTGTTAAAAAAATTTGATAAATGGGGTGCCTTTATTATTGTTATTTATAGCATTGTTAAAGGATGGCGCTGCAGAAACCCGGTTTTATGGTTGTGTTATTTCCATTAGGACACTTAAGCCTATTCAACACTTAGGCCCATTAGGCCCATTTGTCCATTTAGGCCAATTGTGGTCATTTAGGACAATTATTCCAATTAGTAAATTGATTCCATTTAGGCTAATTAGGTTATTTAGGCCATTTAAGCTAATTTAGGCCATTTAGGCCAATGGTGCCAATGAGACCAATTCAAGCCAATTAGGCTAATTTAGGCTCTTTAGACCATTTAGGCCAATTAGAAGATTTAGTCTATTTAGTCTAATTTAGGCCCATTATTCCAATTAGGACAATTAGGTCAATTAGGCCAATTAGGGAAATTAGGTAAATTAGGCAATTTAGTTCATTTAGTCCATTTAGGCCAATTTAGCTCATTTAGGCTAATTAGTCCATTTAGTCCAATTTAGGTCATTTAGGCTATTTAGGCCAATTTAGACCATTTTGGCCAATTAGACCAATTATTCCATTTAGGCTAATTTATGTAATTTAAACCAATTAGACCAATTAGGTCGATTAGTCCATTTAAGCTGATTATGCCAATTTAGACCAATTAGGCCAATTAGGCCAATTTAGGCCATTTAGGCCAATTTGTCCAATTTTTCCATTTAGGACAATTTAGGTCATTTAGGCTAATTAGGCCAATTATTTCAATTAGATAGTTTAGGCAATTTAGGCCAATTAGGCCATTTAGGCCAATTTAGCTCATTTATACCAATTATTAAAATTAGACCAATTAGGCAATTCATGCCCGTTGGGCCAATTATGCCAATTTAGCCCATTTAGGCTAATTTAGGAAAATTCAGTCTATTAAGGTCAATTTAGTCCAATTAGGTCATTTAGTCCATTTAGGAAAATTAGGCAATTTAGTCCAATTATATCAATTAGGTCATTTAGGTCATTTAGGCCAATTAGGCCATTTAGATCATTTAGACAAATTTAGGCCATTTAGATCAATTAGGCCAATTAGGCCAATTTAGGCCATATGGGATAATTTATTCCATGTATCCTTATTAGGCCAATTAGTTCAATTAGTTCAATTAGTTCATTTAGTCCAATTAGGACAATTAAGCTATTTAGGCCAATTAGGCCAATTAGACCATTTAGGAAAATTTAGGCCATTTAGGTCATTTAGGCCATTAAGGACAATTAGGAAATTAGGTCATTTAGTTCATTTAGTCCATTTAGATCAATTAGTCCATTTAGGCCATTTAGGTCATTTAGGCCAATTAGGCTAATTAGGCCGATTATACAATTTAGGCTATTTAGGCCAATTTAGGCCATTTAGGCCAATTAGGCCATTTAGGCCAATTTAAGTCATTTAGAATATTTAGGCTAATTTAGAACATTTAAGCCAATTTAGCCAATTGGTCCATTTAGGTCAATTAGTCTGATTAGGACATTTAAGCCTATTTGGCCAATTTAGGCCATTTAGGCCAATTAGGACAATTAGACCAATTATGTAATTTAGTCAAATTAGGTCAATTAGGTCAATTATGCTAATTGTGGTCATTTAGGATAGTTAGTCCATTTAATCCATTTAGGAAAATTTAGGCTTTTAGGTCAATTATTCCAATTAATCCAATTAGGTAGTTTATGAAATTTAGACCAATTAGGCCATTTAGGCCAATTTAGACCATTTAGACCAATTAGGCCAATTAGGAAAATTTTGGTCATTTATGTCATTTAGGCCAATTTAGTTCAATTAGGCCAATCAGGCTATTTAGGCCATTTAGGCCAATTTAGGTCATTTAGATCAATTAGGCCATTTAGGCCATTTAGGCCAATTGGGACATTTAGGCCAAATCAGTTCATTTAGGCCATTCAGGGAAATTAGAACAATTAGAACATTTAGGCCATTTAGGAAAATTAGTCCATTTAGGACAATTAGACCAGTTAGATCATTTAGGTCATTTAGGCCAATTAGGCCATTTAGACCAATTTAGGACATTTAGACCAATTTAGGCCATTTAGACCAATTAGGCCAATTATACCAATTTAGTTCATTTAGAACATTTGGGAAAATTAGTCTATTTAGACCACTTAGACTAATTAGACCATTTAGTCCATTTAGGTCAATTAGGCCATTTGGGTCATTTAGACCAATTAGGCCAATTTAGGACATTTAGGCTAATTTAGTCCATTTAGGGCAATTAGACTAGTTAGTCCATTTATGCTAATTAGAAAAATTAGGCCATTTAGACCATTTTGTCTAATTAATTCATTTATACCAATTAGGGCAATTAGTTCATTTTGGTCATTTAGGTGAATTTAGACCATTTAGGTCAATTAGACTGATTAGGCCATTTAGGCTAATTAATCCATTTAGGCTAATTTTGGAAATTTAGGCCATTTAGGTCAATTAATCCATTTAGCCCATTTAGGCCAATTTTGGACATTTAGGCCAATTAGGTCAATTAGGCCAATTAGTCAATTTAGGCCAATTTAGACCATTTAGGACAATTAGGCCATTAGGTCAATTTTGACAATTTAGGTCATTTAGTCCATTTAGGCCAATTAGTCCATTTAGTCCATTTAGGATAATTTAATCCATTTAGGTCATTTAGTCCATTTAGTCAAATTAGGCCAATTAGTCTAATTAGGTCATTTAGGCCATTTAGGCCAATTAAGCCATTTAGGCCAATTAGGTCATTTAGGCCAATTTAGGCCATTTAGAACAATTTAGGTCATTTAGGGAAATTAGGCCAATTAGGCTGCCATGAACCAACCCGGGTCGACCCTGAATCGGTCACCCGATAGCTATATAACAATCTCGATATAGAAAGGCTCAACACTTTCTTTGACCTAGAGGAGTTTGAAGTTTCAAAACAGAAGGCATCATTTCCACATTTAGACCCAACAAATCAACAACATGATAAGCAATAAAATATGAGATGAAAACGTATCAAACAATGCTTGAATAATTGTAGAATTCAAAATAATTGTACCTCTCACCATCGATGGTATAATTTTTCCATTCACAATAACCCGCTCAGCTCCAAATACCTGCTTACTCACCACACTTTTATCTTTATTTCCCTGCTTTCGAGGATTCATGGTATTCTTGGAATCACCATGACTAACTTTGTTCTACTAACAAGTGGTATTATGTTGTCCTCATCCCGTTGAGGCATAATACGACTATAAACCTTGAGAAGTATCCCGAACACCCGACCTTGGAGCATGGTGACAATAACACTGAAGATGCCCCGTCTAATTACAATTATGGCATGCTCTAGGTGGTGATGTACATTCTCACTTCATGTGTCTTAGAGCACCACATTGGAAACATCCCGACTTGCTCTTAAGCTTCATAGGAAGATTCACTGATCCTTCCATCGGATTTTGAGCCATACTCCCACCTTGGAAATAAGTGTCCCCCTTTCACTTGCTCCCTGCATTATAGTTTCCAGCATTTCCCAGAGGTATCATGATATCTCCTCCACCAATCACCCCTAATATGTCCCTTTCATCCATGGTTTCCCTATTGACCATCTCCGTACAATCTTTTATACAGATTACCGCAGTCTTCAAACAAATTTCTTACCACATCCCAAATTAAAAAATGTGTGTCTCCAAAGATGTACTAGTGGCAACCTTAGGTGAAAACTAAACTAAATTCATTAATTTTGCCACATATTATATCACATAAAGGTTCTACTACTTCAATCTAAAGAAATCAATTTTTCTCTTAATTCTAAATGTGTGAGGATAGAATTGTTTGTTGAACAATTCCTCAAAATCCTCCCATGCCATACCTTGGTCCACTTTAGCCTAGATCGCAAACTCCCACCACTGACATGGAAGATATTCCAACATGTACATTACTAACTTGAATTTGAACTACATTAGTGTTCCCAGCAAATCAAAGATTCGATTCATCCTATTTAGCCAGGCCTCCATCCTTTCTGGTTCTGAATCACCCAAAAATATGGTTGGATTTTGCTTCTAAAACTGAACCAAATGGTTCACATGCCTTGATTCATCTCTTTTATTCCCACTATCAAAAACTTCAAAAGCTTTCACTATGCTATGTGCCAGCTACTAGTTCACCTGGGGATTAGATGCAACCACATTTTTAATAGCTTCCTTAGGTTGGTTTATATGATTCCTACTAGGTTCCATTCTTTGTTCACATGAGAAACACCATATGTCTCACTCTGTAGCAATGAAAGGCTTAACAATTTCAAATTCTATCACATTTCAACTATCATAACCATGATTTACAAAAACCAACATTTCCTATGTCCAATCATTTTTGAAAAAACATCCACTATGTTTTAAAAATTGACCCATTTTCAAAATACCACAACAATTCTTTTTTCAAAATTACAAATTTGAAAATGATTTCCAGAATTTTCAAAAATCAACAAATTCATATCACAACATAAATCATTACTCCAAATGAGATATGAAATCCTAGTGGGAAGTCATTTATACCTTGCATTTCATGCTCTTCTCATTTTCTAAACCCACAACAATGAGACCACTAGGCCCATTAGTCCACTTAGGCCCATTAGGCTCATTCATCCCATTTGTCCCATTAGGCCCATTAGGCCCATATAGCCACTTAGACCCATTGGGCCCATTAGTCCCATTTGAAACATTAGGACTATTAGGCACATTATGCCCATTAGGCCCATTCGGCCACTAAGGCCCATTAGGCCACTTAGTCCCATTAGGCCACTTATACCCAATAGACCCAATAGGCCCATTAAGACAATTAGGTGCATTAATCCCATTAGGCCCACTAGACCCATCAGGCCACTTAGAACCATTTGGCCACTTACGCCCACTGGTCCCATTAGGCCACTTAGACCCAGTAGGCCACTTACGCCCATTAGAACCAATAGGCCCATTAGGCCAATTGGGCACATTAGGCCCATTAGTTCCATTAGGCCACTTATTCCCACTAGGCCCATTAGGCCATTTTTCCCCATTAGGACATGAGGCCCATTGGTCCACTTATGCCCATTAGGCCCATTAGGCCACTTAAGCTCATTTTTCCACTTAGGCCCATTAGGCCAAATAACCCCATTAAGCCAATTTTTCCAATTAGGATCATTTGGCCACTTAGTCCCATTAGGCCCATTCAATCGATTAGGTTGATTAGGCCACTTAGACCCATTAGGCCCATTAGGCCACTTAGTCCCATTAGGCTCATTCATCTGATTAGGCCGATTAGGACACTTAGGCCACTTAGACCCATTAGGATCATTAGGCCCATTAGGCCACCTAGGATCTTAGGACCATTTGATTGATTAGTCCGATTTAGCCACTTAGGCCCATTTGGTTGATTCGCCCGATTAAGACACTTAGGTCCATTAGGCCCTTTAGGCCCATTCATTCAATTAGGCAGATTTGTCCACTTAGACTCATTAGGCCCAGTAGGACCATTTGGCCACTTAGGTACACTAGATCCATTAGGCCTATTCGGTCGATTAGGACGATTAGGCCACATCTCCCCATTAGGCCCATTCAGTCGATTAGGTAGATTCACCCACTTAGGCCACCTATGACCACTATGGCCATCAGGCCCATTAGACCCATTAGGTCACTTAGGCCACTTAGGAATTAGGCCCATTAGTCCCATTTGGTTGATTAGTCTAATTAGGCCACTTTGGCCACTTTGGCCGATTATGCCACTTAGGCTTATAAGGCCCATTGAGTCGATTATAGGGCTTAGGCCACTTAGTCCCATTAATCCCATTAGGTCACTTAGCCCCATTAGGTGCATTAAACCCATTAGTCCCATTAGAACCATTTAGCCCATTTGGCCACTTAGGCCCATTAGGGCCATTTGACCCATTAAACCCATTAGTCCCATTAGGACCATTAGGCCCGTTAAGCCACGTATGCCACTTAGGACCATTACGCCCATTAGTCCATGTAGACCCATTAGGCCCATTAGGACACATAGGCCCATTAGGCCCAATAAACCCATTAGTCCCAATAGGCCCATTAGGTCTGTTAATCCACTTAGGCCACTTAGGCTCATTAAGACCATTTGGTGGATTAGCCCGATTAGGCCACTTAGGGCAATTAGGTCTATTAGGCTCATTATCCCTATCAGGCCCATTAGGCTCATTAGGGACTTAGGCCAATTCGGCCCATTAGGCCACTTAGGACCATTAGGCCCATGAGGCCCATCAGCCCCATTAGGCCCATGGGGCGCATTCCTCCCATGAGTCCCATTAAGACCATGAGGCCCATCATACCCATGAAGAGCCCATTTGGTCCATTGGGCTCAGGAGGCCACTTAGGCCCATGAGGCCCATTAGACCCATCAGGACACTTGGACCCATTCGACCCATTAATCCCATTATGCCCACTAGGCACATTAGGCCCATTTGTCCTATTAGCCCCATTACACCCATTAGTACCACTAGGCCCATGAGGGCACTTGGGCCCATTCGACCCATTAGGTCACTTAGGACCATTAGGCCCATTAGGCCCATTAGGCCCATGAGGCGCATTCTGCCCATGAGGCTCATTAAGACCATGAGTCCCATTAGTCCCATTAGAACACTTAGACCCATTAGTACCATTAGGCCCATTAGGCCACTTAGGCCCATGAGACCCATTAAACCCATCAGGCCACTTGGGCCCATTATGCCCATTAATCTCTTTAGACCCACTAGGACCTTTAGGCCACTTAGGACCATTAGGCCACTTAGGACCATTAGGCCCCCTAGAAACACTAGGACCATTCATCCCATTAGGCCCATTAGGCCCACTCAACTCATAGGCCCCTTAGGCCTGGGAGGCCATTGAGCCCATTAGGCCCACTAATCCACTTAGGCCCATTCAAACCATTAGGCCCTTTAGGCCCACTATGGAAACTTAGCACCATTAGGACCATTATGTCTATTGGTCCCATGAGGTATCTTAGGCCCATTAATCCCATTAGGCCCATTAGGCCCATCAGGCCAATTTTTTCCATTCGGCCCATTAGACCCATTAGGCCCATCAGGCCCACTAGGCCCATTAGGCCACTTAGGCCCATTAGGCCATGTAGGTCCTTGAGGCCCATGAGGTCCATTAGGACCATCAGGCCCAATAATCCATTTAGTCCCATTAAGCCCATTATGCCCATTAGGCCACTTAGGCCCATTGGGCCCATTGGGCCCATGAGGCCACTTAGGCCCATTTGTCCCATTAGGACCATGAGTTCCTTAGGCCAGTGAGGCCCATTAGGCCCTTTAGGCCCATTAGGCCCATTCAGCCACATAAGCCCATTTGGCCACTTAGGCCCCTTAGGCCCATTAGGCTCACTAGGCCCATTAGGACTCTTAGGCCGATGATGACCATTATGACCAATAGGCCCATTAGGTCTATTAGGCCCATCAGGCCCATGAGGCCACTAGTCCCATGAGGCCCATTAGGCCAATTATGCCAATTAGGCCCATTGGTCCCATGAGGACACTTAGAAACATTTGTCCCATGAAGCCCATTCGACCCTCAAGGCCCTTAAGACCCATTAGGCCCATTAGGCTCATCAGTCCCATTTAACCACTTAGAACCATTAGGCCCACCAGGCTACTTAGGCCTATTAGGCCCATTCTATGGCTTAAGCCGATTAGGCCCATTCCACCACTTAGGCCCATTAGTCTCATTCATCCACTTAGGTTCCATTGGGCCCATTAATCCACTTAGGCCCATTAAGACCATTAGTTCCATTAGGTCCATTAGGCCACTTAGGCCCATTGTGGAAATTAGGCCCATTAGGCCCATCATGTCTATGAGGCCCATTAGGCCACTAAAGTCCATTAGGCCCATTAGGCCACTTTACCCAATTATGCCCATTAGGCCACTATGGCCCATTAGGATCATTAGGCCCATGTGGCCCATTTGTCCCATTAGGCCCATTAGGCCACTTAGGCCCATTAGGCCCATTGGCCAATTAGGCTCATTCTGCCCATTGGGCCTATCATGCCCATTAGGCCATTGAGGCCCAATCGTCCCATTATTCCCATTAGGCCCAATAGGCCCATTCGTCCACTTTATCCCATGACACCCATTTAGGACACTTAGGCCACTTAGGCCCATAAGGCCCATTCGGCCCATAAGGACCATTCGGCCCATCAGGCCCATTATGCCACTTAGACCCATGGGAACCATTGGTCCACTTTACCCCATTATGCCCATTGGGCCTATTAGGCCCACTGGGGCAATTTGGTCCATTTGGCCACTATGGCCCATTAGGCCACTTAGGCCCATTAAGCCCATTGCGCCACTGAGGCTCATTGTGCCACTTGGGCCCATTTTGGAAATTAAGCCAATCGGGCCCATTGGCCCACTAGGCCACTAAGGTCCATTAGGCCAATCAGGCCCATTAGGCTACTTAAGCATATTATGCCAATTAGGCCCATGAGGCCCATTAGCCTGCTTAGGCCACTTTGGCCCATTTGGACCATGAGGCCATTAAGGCCCATTTGACCCATTTGGCCCATCAATCCCATTAGGCCACTTAGGCCCATTAGGCCACTTAGGCCCATTTGGCCCATTAGGCCATTTAGGCCCATTCGGCTCATTAGGCCACTTAGGACCATTACACCCACTAAGCCCATTAGGACCATTAGGCTTATTAGGCCACTAAGGCCCATTCGACCCAATAGGCCCATTAGGCCACTTAGGCCCTTTACGCCAAATAGTCCCATTAGGCCCATGAGGCCCATTAGGACACTGAGGCCCATTTGGTCCATCAGGCCCATTAGGTCGCTTAGGCCCATTAGGACCATTTGGACCATGAGTCCACCTAGGCCCATTCCGCTCATTAGGCCACATAAGCCCATTATACCCATTAGGCCCATCAGACCCATCAATCCCATGAGGCCACTTAGGCACATTCGGCCCATTATGCCCATTATGCCCATTATGCCTATCAGGACCATCATGTCACTTAGGCCCATTTGACTAATTTGGCCACTTAGGTACATTAAGCATATTATGCTCATCGAGCCCATTAGGCCACATAGGCCCATTAGGCCCACCATACCCATTTGGCCCCTTAGGCCTGTTCGACTCATTAGTCCACTTAGGCCCATTAGGCTAGTTAGGCCACTTAGGCCCATTAGGCTCATTCATCCCATTAGGCCAGTGAGGCTCATTTGGCCCATTAGGTCACTTATGCCCATTCGTTTCATTAGGCCACTTAAACCCATTAGGTCCATTAGGTCCATTAGGCAACATAGGCCCATTAAGCCCATTAGGGCCAGTGGTCCACTAAGGACCATTAGGCCCATTAGGCCCCTTTGTCCCATTAGGCTACTGAGGCCCATTAGGCCCTTCAGCCCCTTAGGCTCCTTAGTCCCTTTAGGCCCATTAGGTCCATTAGGCCACTTAGGCCCATTAGGCCACTTAGCCCCCCCCAGGCTACTTAGGCCACTTAGGCCCATTATGCTCATTAAGCCCATTAGGCCACTTAAGCCCATTATGCCACTTAGGCCCATTAGGCTCATTAGGCCACTTAGGCCCATTAGACCCATTAGGCCACTTAGGCCCATTAGTCCAATTAGGTCCTTTAGGCTATTTCGACCACTGATGCCCATTAGGTCGTTGTGGTCTATTAGGCCCATTAGGCCACTTAGGCACATTAGGCCATTTTGGCCACTAGGGCCCATTAGGCCCATTTGACCACTTAGGCTTATTCGGCTCATTAGGCCACTTAGGCCAATTAGGCCCACTAGGCCACTTATGCCCATTAGGCTCATTAGGCCAGTAAGGCCCATTAGTCGAATTAGGCCCATTAGGTCACTTAGGCCACTTAGACTCATTAGGCCCATTAGGCCCATTGGGCCACTGAGGCCCATTGGTCCACTTAGGCTCATTAAGCCCATTAGGCCACTTAGTCAACTTAGGCCCATGAGTCCACTGAGGCCCATTTGACCCATTAGGCTCATCAATCCCATTAGGCCACATAGGCCCATTAGGCCCATTAGGCCACTTAGGCCCATTAGGCCCATTAGGCCACTTTGACCAATTCAGCGTATTAGGCCACTTAGGCCCATTAGGCCACTAAGGCCACTTAGGCCCATTGGGCCCATTAGGCCCATTAGGCCACTGAGGCCAGTTAGGCCTATTAAGCCACTTCGGCGCGTTATGCCCATTAGGCTCATCACGGCCTTTAGACCAATTAGGTCCATTAGGCCCATTACACTATGGAAAAAATGACAATTTGCGGCGGCTTATTTGCAACGAGTCAGGGGTCCGTCGCAAATAACTTGCCCAAAGGGGTTATTTGTGATGCGATAATCAGCTCATTGCAAATAATAGTTATTTGTGACGGGGTTTGGGGGGTTATGACCCTTCGCAAAAGTTTTGGTGCCAAATGCGTGTTAACCCGCGGGCACAGGTAGTTGCCACGTGTTCCAATTCCCATCGCAAATACTCGGTGGTGGTTTTTAGTATTTGTGATGAGATACTTGTCCTGCCGCAAATAGTATGTCGAGAGGCACTCATTTGCGACAGGTCCCGTCGCAAATAATTTTTTTCATCCGACTTTAATTAATGCGGGCAATGGACATTTGCGACGGGACCCGTCACAAATAATCTAACCTACATATACCCCATCCGTTTTTTCTCTCGTTCTACTTCTTTCTCAACTTCTATCTCTATCTCTTCTGAAAAAAATTATACTAAAATTTTTCATAGTTTAAACTTTTAAATTGGAACATAATCTGTGACTTTTATACTCCGAAAACTTCAGTTTCAAGGTATTTGTCTATTTTTTTATTGTTTAGTTAATTTATTTTATTTTAAGTTATTTATAGTTTTTTTTAGTTAAATGCGATTAAATTAAATTAGATTTAGATATTTGTTTTTTCAGTATTTATTTTTATGAATAATTGTGTCCAAGTGTTAATTATAAATAATTAGTAATAAATTGTCATGATTAGTAATATATTGTAATAATTAGCAATAAATTGTAATAATTAGTAATAAATTTTAATAAATAGCAATAAATTGCAATAATTAATAATAAATTTTAATAATTTGTAATAAATTTTCATAATTATTAATTAATTGAAATAATTAGTAATAAATTGACATAGTTAGTAATAAATTGAAATAATTGGCAATAAATTGAAATAATTAGTAATAAATTGAAATAATTATGAATAAATTGTACTAATTAGTAATAAATTGTAATAATTAGGATTAATTAGTTATAATTAGTATTAACTAGTAATAAATTGTAATAATTAGTAATAAATTGTATTAATTAGTAATAAATTGTAATAAATTTTAATAAATTGTAATAATTAGTAATAATTAGTAATAATTTGTAATAATTAGTAATAATTAGTAATATTTTTTAATAATTAGAAATAATTAGAAATAACTAGTAACAATTAGAAATAATTAGTAATAATTAGTAATAATTAGAAATAATTAGTAATAATTAGTAATAATTAGAAATAATTAGCAATAATTGGTATTAGTTAATATTAATTAGTATTACTTAGTATTAGTTAGTAATAAATTGTAATAATTAGTAATAAATTGTAATAATTAGTAAAAATTTATAATAATTAGTAATAAATTGTAATAATTAGTAATAAATGGTAATAAATTGTAATAATTTGCAATAATTTGTAATAATTAGTAAAAAAAATTAATAATTAGTAATAATTAGAAATAATTTGTAATAATTAGTAATAATTTGTAAGAATTTGAAATAATTTGAAATAATTTGAAATAATTTGTCATAATTTGTAATAATTAGGAATAATTAGTAATAATTAGTAATAATTAGAAATAATTAGTACTAATTAGCAATAAATTGTAATAATTAGTAATAATTAGAAATAATTAGAAATAATTATAAATAATTAGAAATAATTTGTATTAATTAGTATTAATTAGTAATAAATTGTACTAATTAGTAATAAATTGTAAGAATTAGTAATAATTTGTAATAATTAGTAATAAATTGTAATAATTAGTAATAAATTGTAATAATTAGCAATAAATTGTAATAATTAGTAATAAATTTTAATAATTAGTAATAAATTGTAATAATTATTAATAATTAGTAATAATTAGGATTAATTAGAAATAATTTGTAATAATTTGTAATAATTAGTAATAATTTATAATAATTAGAATTATTTAGTAATAATTAGTAATAATTATCCATAATTACGATTAATCAGTAACAATTATCAATAATTAGTATTAATCAATAATAATTATCAATAATTAGTAATATATTCTAATAATTAGTAATAAATTGCAATAATTAGTAATAAATTGTAATAATTATTATTAAATTTTAATAATTAGTAATAAATTTTAATTATTATTAATTAATTGAAGTAATTATCAGTAAATTGAAATAATTAGTAATAAATTGAAATCATTAGTAATAAATTGAAATACTTAGTATTAAATTGAAATAATTAGTAATAGATTGAAATAATTAGTAATAAATTGTAATAATTAGTAATAAATTGTAATAATTAGGATTAATTAGTTATAATTAGTATTAACTAGTAATAAATTGTAATAGTACATTAATCTTATTTTATTTATAGGTTATATGATAATCATATCAAGAAATAGTTTCCATAAATTACAACAGCTTCTTTTGAAGAACTTCATCCAAAAAAAATTCCTACTCGTTTCAAAAACTTGTAACATAATTTTTTTTTATTTCACATAGAAAATAAATTTAATACTTTCTATAGTGATAATTGTTTTACAAATTTTCAGGTATCTCAAAATGATGATAAAATTAATAATCGATTGTGTGTATTGAGTAACCCACCATCCAAAATGATTAAATCTTATAATGAATATGTGGTGAATGGTTTTAGATTTCATACACATGCATATGGAGAATCAAAAAAAATGAATAGTGGTGTTTTCTTGATAGGATCTCATTATAGAGAAACTAAAGTTGAATTTTACAGCATGCTAGAAGAAATCATTGAACCGTGTTATCTGGGAAAACATTACATAACGATGTTTAAATCTCAGTGGTTGTATTATGAGAGAGGATTGCATGTTTATCCAATCCATGGAATCGTTGATACTCAATATAAAAGTCTTCTTGCAGTAAATGAACCATTTCTATTAGATCATCAGGCACATCAAATTTATTAAGCAAAGATTATTCTACTTCAAGGGAGTTGCATGATTGGTAGAGCATAATAAAAATTAAATCTTGAGATAATCAGTTTACTGAAAGTGAATGTGGTTTCGCTAAAGTGCAAGGAATTGAAATTTTTCAAGAGACTGCTCTGAATCCATCTTTTTCACGAAGAGTCATGAATATCATTGATGACACCCCACAGTTAAGGGACGATGTTGATGATGATGTTAATGACATTACAACTTAATTTGAAATGACAAGAGATGATGAAATTGAAACTAATATGGAAATTTATGATGCTGAGGAGGAAGATGAAGACATTGACATCGATAAATATGAAGATGAGGATAAGGATGAACATCGACACACTTAAATGCTAGTTATAATCATATATAATATATATCTATATATAATAGTTGTTTTCAACTATTTTCTAACAAAAATCATTTCGTGTTTCAGGTGGAAGAGGATTTGTATTGTATGTTTGGATGAGTATGATGTCAGATCATCTGACCCTCAGACTGCTAGCAGTTTAGGGGGTACTCGGAGGGGGCGTGGTCTTGCCCAACTGATGATTTCAAACCCTATCCCCAAGCGACATCCACATCTTGGGTTCAATCCATGCATGCAGAGGCATGTTTACCTGTGTATTTTAGTTAGTTTTAATTAATTTATGTATATTATAATTGTTTGATTAATTGTTTTTTTCACAGCTTTATACATATAGTAGTTGGATAGGGGAGTGCTATATTACACAATTATTTTTCTGATGCAAGGGTGTCATGAGATCGGATTCTCATTGGTGTAGAGAACTACATGTTCGAGCATTGTTTTGTACGTAAATAAATAATATTTATTTTGAAATTAATTTAATTAATAACTTGATATAATAAATTATTTATTGGGTTTATGGTATCTCATTGATGAGATCATGCATGAAGCTATCTGGAAAGAATGGAAGGGAGCTATGCATCCACATTGCACTCAATTTTTTCACAATTTGAAAAGGAAAGAAATAGAGAAAGAAGAAGTTACATAGTTTGATGCGATATGTCGTGTCCACCGACCTAATTATATTTCATCTCAGGTTTGGGATAGATTATGTACACACTGTTTGAGTAGGATTTTTTAGAGTTGATCATTAACAGGTTGGAAAAATCAGGGGAGACAGGAGGTGACCAATTGAGCTGGTAGTCGTACATTCAGTACGCATAGGAAGCATATGGTAAGTACATTTTCTTTAAATATTGTATATAACTTTAAATGTAAACAATTTATTTTATATTCATATAGGCAGTCACACAACCCAATATTACAGAGTATGACATTTATAGAAGGATTTATAGTGATCCATCTACTGGATAGATTGGAGGTGCTTTCCAGCATCAGATTGTGGTCAGTATAATTTCTTTTTGAGTTTTAAATTTAACTACAAATAATATTTTAACTATTTTAATTTTAAATTTCAATTGAAGGAGTCATATGAGGGTGCGACGTATCAGACACATAGTGAGAGTCAGGCTGAGACCGATGGTCAGACTAGTGCCCCTGATTTGATGAGGCAACATGGATGCAGGCAACCCAACATGCCTTCGAGAAAAACTGACTTATTGTTATTAGCACTCGATTGACCCCTGGAGGTTTTTATAGCACCTTTGTGATGTCAGTGTCTAGCTCAAGAGGATATCACGGAGAGTCATCATCATCAAATGAAAAATATGAGGAGAATTTGCGAGCTCAGAGTGAGCTTATACAGACTATGTACAGGGAGAAGGATTAGATGCGTCAGTGGCAACAACAGCAGCATAAAAAGTTCCTACGACAACAGTATCAACAGTAGTAGGAGCTGCATAATGAGATGCGTTGATGGCAGCATCAGTAGGAGTAGTAGAAGATGGAGTACATGTGATGTCTAACTCACAGTTTAGGGATGGAGTTCCCCCGACAATCATCTCCAGCTCGTCTAGACGACCCTCCCCCTCAGTGATGTACTTTTATTTTATAATGAAACATTTGAATGTTTTTTTGTAATATTAACTATTTTAAAGTTTTAAATATTTCATTTTTTATATTTTCTTGAATATTACAGTTTTTATTATTTATTTATTATTTATTATGTTTTTTATTTTATTAATTAATATATTTTTATATTTTTGTGAATACCAAGGTTTTTATTATATTACTAATATTAATATTATTATTTCATTGATATTAATAATAATATTATTATATTATTTAATTACTTTATAATTAATTTTATTTTATGAATATTAATATTATTATTTCATTCATATTATTATTATTATTATTATTATTATTATTTTATAAATAATTTTATAATAATAATATTAATATTATGATTTCATTTATATTAATATTATATTTTTATTAATATTATTTTATTTTATTTATTTTTATTTTATTTTTTCAACTATTTGCGACGGGCTAGTCGCAAAAGGGGTTTTTTTTTTTGTATTTTCCATAGTAGTTGCGACGAACCGTCGCAAATACTAATTGTGACAGTCTATTTCAAAAACTTTAAAAAAAATGCGAACACAATTTGCGACGGGTGGTTGTCCAGTCGCAATAGAGTTAAAAAAACACTAAACCTATTTGTGATGATGCCACTACCCATCACAAACAATAACCTTTTGTGACGAAATGTCATAAAAGATAATATTTATGATGCTCTTTTCTGCAACGGTCCATTTGCGATGAGATCCCGTCGTAAATGCATTGTCCCAAAAATCCCTTTTTCCAATAATGTTATTCCCATTCAACCAATTCCACCCATTAGGCCACTTAGGATCATTAGACCCATTAGGCCCATTAGAAACATTAGTCAGATTTGGGCACTTATGCCCATTAGACACATTAATCCCATTAGGCCCATCAGGCAACTTAAGACACTCAGGCCCATTGAGCCACCAAGAACCGTTGAACCCATTATGCCCATTAGGCCCATTAGAAAACTTAGGCTACTTAGTCCCATTAGGCCACTTAGACCTATTGGAACCATTAGTCCCATTAGACCAATTAGGTCCATTATTCCCATTAGTCAACTTAGGCCACTTAGGCCCATTAGGACCATTAGGCCCCTTAGGCCCATTAGACCCATTAGGACACTTCAACCCATTTGGCAACTTAGTTCACTTAGGTCCATTTGACCCATTAAGCCAATTATGCCACTTAAGCCCATTAGGCCCATTTGGACACTTAGGCCCATTAAGACCGTTAGGCCACTTTGGCCCATTAGGAAACTTAGACCAATTAGGCTCACTAGACCCATTAGGCTCATTAGACCCATTGGGCCCATTAGGCCCATTCGACCCATTGGGACCATTAGGTAACTTTGGACACTTAGGTTCATTGGACCCATTAGGCCCACGGGGCCATTAGGCAACTGAGGCCACTTAGGCCCATTAGACTCATCCGGATCCTCAGGCCCATTAGGTAACTTAGGCCATATAGGCCCATTAGGACACTTATGCCCATTAGGCAACTTAGTACCATTAGACCCATTCATCCCATTAGGCCACCTAGGCAACCCATTCATCCAATTAGACCAATTTGACCCATTCGTCTGATTAGGCCACTTACGCCAATTAGACCCATTAGACCCATTAGTCCCATTAGGATCATTAGGAAACTTAGGCCACTTTGGCCCATTCGACCGCTAAGATCCATTGGACCCATTAGGCACATTGGGAAACTTAGGCCACTTAGGCCCATTAGGCAACTTAGGCCACTTAGGACCATTCGACCACTTAGACCCATTGGACCCATTAGGTCCATTAGGAAACTTAGGACACTTAGACCCATTAAAACCATTAGGAACATTAGAAAACTTGATCCACTTTGACCCATTAGGCCACTTCGGCCCATTGGACCCATTAGGTTGAATTATCCATAATGGGGACATTAGGCCCATTCGGACCATTGGGCCCACTGGACCACATAGGCTCAATAGTTCTAATATTCCCATTAGTCCACTTAGGCCTATTAGGACCCTTAGACCCATTAGGCCCATTGGGCCCATTGGGCCTCTTAGGACCATTAGGCCAATTATGCCATTAGGCTCAATAGGTCACTTAAGCCCAATAGACCCAATAATCCCAATAGGACCACTCGACCCATTGGGCCCATTGATGCGAGATGCACGGGGTGGCCCGATCTTCACGGCGTAGGGTGGCGGATGATGGATGCGGTTTGGGACTAAGTGACGAGTGAAGGGTATGGATAGTGGAAGCAAGTAGTCAACCAACGCTATATGGAGCGTGACCTACTACTTAGACAACACACTCAAGGGAGGGGCGGGATGGCCAATCCACACAACAACACACTTGGGTTGAGGCACGGAATTGGGGGCTTTGTGATCTTGGATCACCAATCTAACTTGTAGATTGACAAGGCAAGAATGCACAAGAGCAAGGGGTAAAACCCGGGATAATCCTCACACAACGGAGAGAAACAAAGCATAAGCTCTCAAATTAAGTCTTGAATGCCAATACAATGCCATGGGGTGGCTATTTATAGCCAAGGGGGTGATACAATGGTCAAGGGTCTAATACCCTAAAGTCATAAAGTCTAAACCTACCTTGTCCCCTTAAAAGTCAAAAAGATAAAAGCCAACAAAGACTTTTGGAAAAGAAGCACACAA
This sequence comes from Viscum album, assembly GCA_963277665.1. Lineage (NCBI taxonomy): Eukaryota > Viridiplantae > Streptophyta > Magnoliopsida > Santalales > Viscaceae > Viscum > Viscum album. The sequence goes on from OY728147.1 coordinate 608,174,641, forward strand.
CTTTCCAACATAGCCCACCGGATTTGACTTTGAGTGCATAGCCCACCGGATTTGACTTTGGTGTCCAAAGATGCCATTTCTAGAATCCTCCATGTGGGCAAGGCCTCCAAATTCGTGCAACCATGTGGGCCAAGTTTTAATCATCAATTTTGGGCTTGAATAAGTGATATTATAGGCCCATTTGCTCCATCCATGCAAGATAATACCCATTGGGCCTTTAATGAAGCAAGATGAGCGCCCATTGAAGCATTCAACCTCTTTAATCTTCCTCGTGTCATTGGGCCTTGCAAATCCAATTCCTCCACCCGAGCAATCGACTCTGTGCCTTTCGCATGGTTTGCATCATCCTCCCCCTCTTGAAAAGGAGTCGTCCTCGACTCTTCATCCTCTACACCCAAAAAAGGAGAAAGATCAGAAACATTGAAAGTGGCACTTACACCATACTCACCTGGCAAAGCTATCTTGTAAGCATTGTTGTTAATCTTTTCAAGCACTCGGAATGGTCCATCGCCTCGTGGCATGAGTTTTGATTTCCTCTTTTCAGGGAATCTTTCCTTCCGCATATGAATCCAAACCAAGTCACCGGGCTCGAACAACATTTGCTTGCGACCCTTGTTTGCACGATCCATATATTTTTGGGTCATCCGCTCGATATTTAACCTTGCCTTTTCATGGATTTTCTTGATGAATTCTACACGCCCTTTCGCATCCATATTAACTGCTTCCTGTAAAGGCAAAGGAACTAGATCAATAGGCGCAAGGGGGTTAAAGCCGTAAACTATTTCAAATGGGGAATATTGAGTAGTGGAATGCTTGGACCTGTTATATGCGAATTCCACATGTGGTAGACACTCCTCCCAATTCTTGATATTCTTTTTGACAATTGTTCGCAGAAGGGATGATAGTGTGCGATTCACCACCTCCGTTTGCCCATCGGTTTGTGGATGACAAGTAGTGGAAAATAATAACTTTGTACCGAGTTTGCTCCACAAGGTCTTCCAAAAGTAACTAAGAAATTTTGTGTCTCGATCCGACACAATGGTCCTTGGCATGCCATGATGCTTGACTACTTCCTGAAAGAAAAGTGTTGCAATGTTAGTGGCATCATCTGTTTTGTGACAGGGAATAAAATGTGCCATTTTTGAAAACCGATCCACCACAACAAAAATGGAATCTCTCCCCCTCTTGGTCTGTGGTAACCCCACAATAAAGTCCATTGATATGTCCTCCCAAGGGGTGTTGGGAATTGGGAGAGGAAGATATAGTCCATGTGGGTTCAGCTTTGATTTGGCTTTATGGCAAACAATGCACTTTCCCACAAATTTCTCAACATCTCTAGATATCCTAGGCCAATAAAAATGCTCACTAAGAACACTTAGAGTTTTTGAAACACCAAAATGCCCCATTAACCCACCCGAATGTGACTCCTTTAGTAAAAGTAAACGGATAGAGCAATTAGGAATGCAAAGCTTATCAATCCGAAATAAGAATCCATCATGTAAATAGAACTTTTCCCAACTAACTCCAGGTTTACAATGTTCATAAGGTTCTCTAAAATCACTATCAGTGGCATATAAATCCTTAATGTATTCAAAACCAAGAAGTTTTGAATCCAACAAGGATAAAAGAGAATATCTACGCGAAAGTGCATCGGCCACAGTATTTTCTTTACCCTTTTTATGCTTGATGACATACGGAAATGATTCAATGAATTCCAGCCATCTAGAATGTCTCCTATTTAGTTTATGTTGGCTCCTAAGGTATTTAAGAGCCTCGTGATCAGAATGGATCACGAATTCTATAGGCCAAAGATAGTGTTGCCATGTTTCAAGTACTCTAAACAATGCATACAACTCTTTATCATATGTAGCATAGTTTAGAGTTGGGCCATTTAACTTCTCACTAAAATAAGCAATAGGCTTACCTTCTTGCATGAGTACTCCTCCTATGCCAATTCTGCTTGCATCACATTCAATTTCAAAGGTCTTACCGAAGTCTGGAAGTGCAAGTAGAGGGGCGTGGGTGAGTCTCTCCTTTAGCGCATGGAAGGATTTTTCTTGAGTTGTCCCCCATTTGAAAGGAACATTCTTCTTTGTCAATTCATTCAATGGTGCTGCTAGTGTGCTGAAGTCTTTCACAAATCTCCTGTAAAAACTAGCAAGCCCATGAAAACTTCTTACCTGTCCAACGGAGGTTGGAGTTGGCCATTCTTGTATTGCTTTGATCTTCTCGGTGTCCACTTCAACTCCATTGCCACTCACAACAAATCCAAGGAAAATAATCTTATCGAGACAAAATTCACACTTTTTTATGTTTCCAAACAGGTTTTCTTTCCTTAACACCTCTAGGACTTTTCTCAAGTGATCTACATGTTCATGCAAAGTCCTACTATACACCAGAATATCATCAAAGTAAACTACCACAAATTTTCCAATATATGCACGTAAGACATGATTCATTAACCTCATAAATGTGCTAGGTGCATTGGTGAGACCAAAGGGCATGACTAACCATTCATAAAGTCCATGTTTTGTCTTAAATGCAGTTTTCCACTCATCTCCTTCTTTCATCCTAATTTGATGGTAGCCACTTCTTAAATCAATTTTTGAGAAAATAGTTGAACCATTTAATTCATCTAGCATATCATCTAACCTAGGGATAAGATGACGATACCTGACCGTGATGTTGTTGATGGCTCTACAGTCAATGCACATTCTCCATGTTCCATCCTTCTTTGGTACTAAAAGGACCGGTACCGCACAAGGACTAAGACTCTCTCTCACATACCCCACATTCAACAACTCTTGAACTTGCCTTTGAATTTCTTTTGTCTCCTCTGGGTTGGTGCGATATGCTGGGCGGTTCGGTAGTGATGCTCCAGGTATGAGGTCAATTTGATGCTCAATACCTCTAATGGGTGGCAAACCCGGTGGCACCTCTTCGGGAAACACATCTTCAAATTCCTGCAACAAAGACTCAACAACATGTGGCAAAGAAGATGTTAAGTCGTTAGTGTTCAACATCACCTCTTTGTACATAAGTACTAAGAGATTTTGTCGAGAAATCAAAGCTTCCTTAACCTCACTCTTTTTTGCCAACATCACACTTTTCTCTCCTCTCAAATCTTTTTCCCCTCTTGATTTTTCTTTGCTCTCCATTTCTTTGCTTCTCTCATTTTCTATTTTTCCCTCATTCTCTCCTTTTTCATTTTCTCTCTTTCTTTCCTCATCACTCTTTTTTTTCTTTTCTCTCAAAATGTGATCTTCCAGAATTTGCTTGGGGGACATGGGGTTGAGGGTTATAGGTTCCCCTCGGAGTAGAAAAGAGTGACGGTTCAAGAAACCATCATGAGTAACACGCCGATCGTACTGCCATGGTCGACCCAACAACAAGTGGCATGCCTTCATAGGAACAGTGTCACACAATACCTCATCTTTGTACTTACCGATGGTGAACAATACCTTAACTTGCTTGGTGACCTTCAGCTCTCCACAATCATTCAACCACTGAAGCCGGTATGGATTTGGATGCCTTAAAGTCGGGAGTCCCAACTTCTCCACCAACTCGGTGCTCGCCACATTGCTACAACTTCCACCATCAACAATAACACTACATACCTTCCCATTGATCTTGCATCGTGTATGGAAAAGGTTCTCCCGCTGCTCCTTTTCTCCAACGGTCATTTGTGCACTTAAAACTCTTCTAGTGACAAGAATCTCGCCATCTTCCGCAAATTCTCCATTTTCAATTTCTGGAGATTCATCTTCCTCCTCTTCAGAGCTCTCTCCATCGGTCTCCCATTCTCCATACTTGTTGATGATCATGGTGCGACGGTTTGGGCATTCACTAGCAATGTGACCCCTTCCTTGACATTTAAAACACCGAATATCTCTATTCCTGGTTTGGTTAGCCTCAAAAGTAGGTTTCTTAGGTGGAAGAATTACCTTGTCACTTTTGTGATCAACCACCTCTTTTGCCTTTGATGGTTCTCCAATCTCCTTCCTTGGATTTCTCCATGGTGTGAAAGGGGTAGTGGGTTTCCTCATGTTGCTCCTCCTTTTGATTTGTTGCTCGATCTTGGTGGCTTGGTGGATCATATCTTGTATCTCTACATGGTGGTACATCTCCACTTGATCCGCAATCTCCCGATTGAGCCCATGTAAAAACCGTGCCATGGTTGCCTCCAGATCCTCCTCAACGTTTGCCCGAATCATGGCAATTTGCATCTCCTTGTAGTAGTCTTCTACACTCTTACTCCCTTGGATGAGGCGTTGAAGCTTGTTGTGGAGATCTCTATGGTAATGTGTGGGAACAAACCGCTTCCGCATGGTGAACTTCATGTCTTCCCAAGTGTTGATGGGACGTCCACCATATCTAGCCCTCTCCTTTTGAACTTGATCCCACCAAATTAAAGCATAATCAGAAAATTCAAGGGAAGCAAGTTTGACCTTTTTCTCCTCGGAATATGCATGGCATGAAAAGACTTGCTCGATCCGCATCTCCCACTCCAAGTATGCTTCCGGATCGCTTTTCCCAAGAAAAGAAGGGACCTTCACCTTGATCCCGCCAAGTAGGTCATCATCATGTTGTCTCCTTTGGGCTCCTCTTGGTTGTTGGTAAAACCTCCTCCTTTGTGGGACTTCATCAAGATCATCATCAAAGTTCACCATCTCCTCCTCCATGATGTGGGGACGACGTGGTGCAGGAGCGCGTCGTGGGTTATCATGGAACATCCTTGGGCTTGGTTTATTCTCCAATTCATCAATCCTCTCATGTAACACCTCCAACTTCCGATCAAGAAGCTTCTCGAAGTGGCTCACCAAAGCTTGCATTTGGAATTGCGTAGCTTCAGGTGCGGGAGATCTACTTCGACTTCCTTCATCGCTAACATGAGCAATTTTCTTCCCACGATCTTCTGCCATGATGAGTTACACAAACACAAACACACACCGGGGGGGGAACACACACAATGATACACACTCACTCACACACGCGAGATGTACACACTCACACAAGATGTACACACTCACACACACAAATATACACACTCACGCACGCAATATATACACACTCACACGCACAAGATGTACACACACACGCACACAACAAGATGCACACACTCACACACACAAGATATTTTTTTTTTCTTATTTCTCTCCACTCTCAAAACTCAATTTGAATCCCAAGCTCTTATGAAATACAATACCTTGTTTAGGGCGATCAAGTGCCACCAATTCCTCCTCAATCAGGATTGTGTCGGGGGATGGTTTAACACAACCCGCTTGAGTGGTAAGGGGTTTAACAATGGTAAAGGGTCAAAAAGAGGGTGGAAAGAAGGGTAGATAGGTGGATTGTGGGTTTTGCCCGATTGTGCAAGATAAGATAACAATATGAGCCAAATACAAAATGGGGATGAAGTAAAATGATGGAAAACGTTATATATGGAAATAGAAAGTGCTAATAAGGTAAAGCACAAAGGATTAATTGTATCCGCTCTTTTTTTTTTTTTTTGCTTTTGTTTTTGTCAATTCTCCCCAAAAAGTGTTGTGCTTGGAGTTTTAAAGCACAAGATGATTGAACGGAGAGTAAGACATTTTTTTTCGAAATCTCTCAAATAAAGGATGTGCTTAATTTTGAAAAGCACAAAATGATGAGTTGAGAGAATTTTTTTTTTTTTGCCGGATACAAATCACATATAGAGAGATGAATGAAAATTTGGCTCAATTTATAATAATCCAAGCTTGCACAAACTAGGACAATTCGGGAGGCTTTCAAGAAAAATGGATTTTTTTTTTGTTGAATGGGTGAATAATATGGAAAGATAAGGAGGGTAATGGATAGAATTAAAGTAAATAAAGGGATAGACGCCTACCGTGTCAACCGGAGCTCTGATACCAACTGATGCGAGACGCACGGGGTGGCCCGATCTTCACGGCGTAGGGTGGCGGATGATGGATGCGGTTTGGGACTAAGTGACGAGTGAAGGGTATGGATAGTGGAAGCAAGTAGTCAACCAACGCTATATGGAGCGTGACCTACTACTTAGACAACACACTCAAGGGAGGGGCGTGATGGCCAATCCACACAACAACACACTTGGGTTGAGGCACGGAATTGGGGGCTTTGTGATCTTGGATCACCAATCTAACTTGTAGATTGACAAGGCAAGAATGCACAAGAGCAAGGGGTAAAACCCGGGATAATCCTCACACAACGGAGAGAAACAAAGCATAAGCTCTCAAATTAAGTCTTGAATGCCAATACAATGCCATGGGGTGGCTATTTATAGCCAAGGGGGTGATACAATGGTCAAGGGTCTAATACCCTAAAGTCATAAAGTCTAAACCTACCTTGTCCCCTTAAAAGTCAAAAAGATAAAAGCCAACAAAGACTTTTGGAAAAGAAGCACACAACTTTCCAACATAGCCCACCGGATTTGACTTTGAGTGCATAGCCCACCGGATTTGACTTTGGTGTCCAAAGATGCCATTTCTAGAATCCTCCATGTGGGCAAGGCCTCCAAATTCGTGCAACCATGTGGGCCAAGTTTTAATCATCAATTTTGGGCTTGAATAAGTGATATTATAGGCCCATTTGCTCCATCCATGCAAGATAATACCCATTGGGCCTTTAATGAAGCAAGATGAGCGCCCATTGAAGCATTCAACCTCTTTAATCTTCCTCGTGTCATTGGGCCTTGCAAATCCAATTCCTCCACCCGAGCAATCGACTCTGTGCCTTTCGCATGGTTTGCATCACCCATTGGGCCCTTTTAGCCCATTAGGCCAATTAGGCCAATGGGCCCATTAGCCTCATTAGTTCACTTAGACCTAATAGGCCCATTGGTCCTATTAGGCCGCTTAGGCCACTTAGACCCATTAGGACACTTAGGCCCATTGGGCCACTTAGTTCCATTAGGCCACTTAGGCCCATTAGGCCAATTAGGCCCATCAGAACACTTAGACCCATTAGGCCACTTAGGCTCATTCGGCACATTAGTCAAGTTAGGCCACTTAGGCCCATTCATCCACTTAGGCCCATTAGTCTCCTTAGACTCATTAGGTCCATTGGGCCCATTAGGCCCATTAGGTACATTAGGCCAATTCATCCATTAGGCCCATTAGTCCAAATTGACCATAATGGGCCCATTAGGACACTTAGCCCAATTAGGCTCATTAGGATCATTAGGCCCATCAGGACACTTAGGACTAATTGGTCCATTCAACCCATTAATCTCATTTGGCCCATAAGGCCGAATTGGGCATAATGGGCCCATTGGTACACTTAGACCCAATAGGCCAATTAGTCCACTTATGGTCAATAGGCTCATTCGACCCATTAGGCCACTTAGGCCCATTATACCACTTTGGACCAATGGACCCATTAGTCCTATTAAATCCATTAGGCCCATTAGACCCATTAGGGGACTTTGGCCTAATTAGCCCATTAGGCCACCTAGTCCCATTAATCCCATTAGGCCACTTAAGCCCATTAGACCAATTAGGCCCATTAAGCCACTTAGTCCACTTAGGACCATTCTACCCTTATTACCATTAGTAAATTTAGGACATATTAGGTTATTTAGGCTAATTAGGCTAATTAGACCATTTTGGCCATTTAGACGAATTAGGCCATTTAGGCCATTTAGTCCAATTTAGGCCATTTAGGCCAATGAGGCAAATGAGACCAATTAGGACCAATTAGGAAAATTTTGTCTCTTAATTCAATTTAGTCCCATTAGAATATTTAGACCATTTAGGCCAATTTAGTCCATTTAGGTTAATTATGCCATTTAGGAAAATTTAGGCCATTTAGGCTATTTAGGCCAATTTAGACCATTTAGGACAATTATGTCATTTAGGAAAATTTAGGAAATTTATACCAATTAGGCCAATTAGTTTTATTAGTCCATTTAAGCCGATTAAGAAAATTTAGACCATTCAGGCCAATTAGTCCAATTATGCAATTTAGGCAATTTAGGCCAATTTAGGCCATTCGGGCCAATTTTGGCCATTTAGGCCATTTAGGCCATTTAGGACAATTTAGACCATTTAGGAAAATTATATCAATTAGTTCAATTATAAAATTTAGGCAATGTAGGCCAATTAGGTCGTTTAGGCCAATTTAGTCCATTTAGACCAATTTTGGCCATTTAGGTCATTTAGGCCAATTTTGGCCATTTATGCCAGTTAGAAAATTTAGGCCAATTTATCTCATTTAGACTAATTAGGAAAATTAGGCCAATTAGTCCAATTATTGCAATTAGGAAATTTAGGACAGTTAAGACAATTAGGCCATTTAGGCCAATTTAGATCATTTATGTCAATTTAGGCCATTTAGGGCAATTATACCAATTAGATCATTTAGGAAATTTAGGCCAATTATATCAATTAGTTCATTTAGATCATTTAGGCCAAATTTTTCATTTAGAACAATTTGTTCAATTAATCCAATTTAGGTCATTTAGGCTAATTTATTATATTTATCCAAATTAGGTCAATTAGCCTATAATGACCCAGACCTCTCTGGCCCATTCCTTTGTCAAAAAGAAGGTCACAAAGTGTTCTGGAGGGTAAAATGGACTTTTCCCACACTTTCTAGAATTTTGAAACTACACGCCGTGTAGTGTGAGTATACGACGTGTACCCCCTCGTCGGGTATACCCCATGTTCAGGGCCGTGTCCTTGCCGTGTGAAATAAATGGGTACACACCGTGTACCCCAAACTACACGTCGTGTAGTCCCTCCCCGTGTATGCATTACCCTCAAGTCGGTTGTTGACCAGTTAACGGCCACATGCCGCGTTGAAGGCCGTGTTGGAAGCCGCGTGGTGACCGTGTGAAATGGACGAGTACACGCCGTGTACTTTTTTTTCTCTCACCTATAAAAGGAGGGGTCCCCTCCTCCTTTTCAACTCACCCCTCTCCTCCCCTTTCCTCTGAGCAGAGCTCTCCCAAGAGACTCAAAAGCTCCTTTTCTTCCATAACTTCTTCGTTCGATCTCCGATTTACGATCTGTTAGCGGCCACGGGATCGTAACAACGAGGCGGAACTTCCGATCTTGGATCCATTGTTTTTACTTCGGAATTTCCTTTCCAACTTCCACCCGAGGAGGTTTTTCTGGGACTCGATGGAAGTGACGGACGCCGATGAACGTCTTCTAAAGTTGATCTGGGGGGTGTTGTGATCAGAACCTGTTGAGGTAGGGATCTTACCTTCGTCTCTCTAATTTGTGCATCATGCGGGGTGTGTATCCTCTTGTTTTCATGAGAAACAGTTGAACAATTAAATAAAGATAATAACCGGTTAAAGAATGGGGATGTGGAAGTTGTTATGTTTATCTTTATCCTGTGATATTATGTTGTGAATTGAATAGGCTTATACCTATAGAAAATCACGGTCATTGGGGGCCTTTTCTTGCGCAATTAAATGTTTCCCTATCTTCTAGACCGTTTTTGTGAATGGAACCTTGTGGAATTTGGAATTTGGTTAATCACGTAAAGTTGGCTAATTAAAATCTGGAACCCTTATGTGATCACCCCAGTTGAACAAAATGGAATAATGAACATGTGGGTGTTGGCTTGGATAAGTTGCATGTGTTGGGGTTTGTTTATGTGATAGGGGTGTTTTTACAGGTTGTTGTGGATCGGGTGAGCAGCAGGGCTACGGTTGGCTTGGTTGGGGGTTAGTGTGAATGCTATGTTGGTGACGGGCAGCGGGGCTGCGATAAATAGTATTAAAGGGATAATGATGTATGGGTTTCAGTGTGTTTGTGGTTGTGGTAGTTGGCAGCGGGGCTGCAGGGATGGGTTTGAATGTGAATGAACTATGGTTTGTGAATAATAAATAAAAAGTGGAAGAGTTAATGAATGGTGGGTCATGGTAATGGATCAAGATTAATAATCAATGGGTTGGTTGGTTAATAAGAAGGGACTTGTTGTGCTGCTTGTGTTTTCCTAACTTGATTTGTGGATGGCAGGGATATGTTTCATGAACGATTGATATGGTTGGTTGCGGTTGGTTGCCCAGTAGATAAGGAACTAATAAACTAATTCTGCTAAAACGTTAAAACCTAAATGGGGTTGGGGTTGTTTGTTGTATGCATGCTTCGTAGTAACAGTGCCGAGGCACATGCTGAGTTTCTCTATTTAGAAGCCATAGGTTGGGCTGTGTGTTTGGTATACATACATATATCTGTATCTTTTTTGTTTTATCGCACCCCGCCCATGTTGAGCACTTAGTTCCGAACACTCCCATTTCATGGGAGAGGGTGTTTTCCCCTTAGTTACTAGATCCTTCCCGCTCCTTCTTCCCTAGGCTGTGATGGCTTGAATCGACCTTACACCTAAGACCCTTCAGGTAGGTTTTGATTGGGGTGGTTCTAGCCCAAGACTCTTCAGGCAGGTTTTACTATTTCCCAAGAATCTTCGGGATGAGTCCCAGGTGTGTGCGGGCGGGATACGTGGTTGTGAGGCCCAGGTGTGTACGGACGGGATACGTGGTTGAGAGGCCCAGGTGTGTGCGGGTGGGATACTTGGTTGTGAGGCCCAGGTGTGTGCGGGTGGGATACGTGGTTGTGAGTCCCTGGTGTGTGCGAGCGGGGAGAGTGTGGCAGCGTCAGGACGTTCGTCGTTAGGAAGAGCAGCTAACTAAAGGGAAATGGTGTGGGGTACCCAATACTCTTGTTCTCATATACTACTACCTGTTGTGATTGTGTTTTTTGTGAGTGTGGTTGGTGAGGTTGGGTGGATAGAATTCCTTTCTAGGTTTCTTCTGTTGTTCTCACGGGACATTAGGATGTCTCCCCACTTGTGCACGAGAGATTTAGGTTTCCCTACTGAGTATACTTGTATGCTCACCCTACATTTACTTTCAGGTTTCCAGGAGGACTACCAGGGCCGTGCGGGACCCTACTAGTTGGACAGTTGGAGTTGTTTCTATTGTTGTACACTTGTTTCTTTTGGTATTGTACTTTGAGCTTTTTTTTCACTTGAACCTTGTTATAAAATTGTATAAACATGCATGTGAGCTTGGTTTGGGTTTATTTCTATACACTTGTTCTTTTCCTTTTTGGTGGTTGACTTGTCCTATTTCCCGATCTTAAATAATAAAAAAGGGTAATGCCTCCCATATTTGTGAAAACTCATACCCTTGGTGCTAGTCGCCAACCCGGGGCCTACTGGAGGCAGGACTCGGGGCTCATTATCTCCCTTTCACCATTGCCAGCTCAGGAGGGGCATCTTTGGTGGGAGGGGGTCATGAAAGAATGGTATCAGAGGTGATGGTTGCGAGATAGGATGGATTCTAGAGTTAGGCACAGTTAGGATTACATGGGATGGTAGGGAAACAATGTTAGTTAATCTTGGTGCGTGACATAGGCCAGGGAAGGCTGGCTAGGACATGTGATTTTAGGGCCACCCGTGATCTGATGCAAGGACTCTGAGCCTACCAAACGACTAAGTGAGACTACATTGATTGGAGGGTAGAGACCCTAGGGAAGGTACATGCATCATCATGATTGTGTTTTACTTGATTTGGGTGTTCTGGGAAGGAAATTGAAATAAAACGTTAAAATGAAACCCTGAGAAATTTCCTTACTACTTGGGCTTAGGCGATCTCTGTTTACTGTACAGCTATGGCACCCGGACGTTGTCCTCGAGTGGCTCAGACGGCCGAGGCCCAGCAGATTCAGGCGGTCGATCAGTTAAGGATTGACCGAGAGGAGGAAGATAGCCAGTGGCAGAAGACTCTCCATTCTTTTCAGCGGCAGACCCTCAAGAAGTACAAGGGTTGTACTTCAGATATAGAGATGGAGGGGTGGATTAAGGAGATAAGGATTGCTTTTACCTTGACCCATGCTCCGAGGGAGTACTAGGTTCCCCTATCAGTCAGTCAGCTAACAGGCGCGGCACGACAGTGGTGGATGCTCTACCTCGGAGAGAGGATAGAGGCAGAGGTTCCATGGGCTGACTTTGAGAAGGAATTCCGAGAGGAATTCCTTTCTTCCATGATCAAGGTGGAGAAGCGGCAGGAGTTACTCTCCCTTCAGCAGGGGGGTATGTCAGTACGAGAGTTGGGGATCAAGTTCAAGGATCTCCTGTGCTTTGCTTCAGATCTCTTTCCGGATGAGGAGTCTCGAGCGAGATGTTTGGAGGAGGTGCTTCGCCCTTCGCTCCAGTATTCTGTCACCCCCTTCACCCTTCCGACGTACTTGGTGGTATAGAAGAAGGCAGAGGTTATAGAGAGGATGCATTCACTGGGAGGTGCACCACGAGAGGGGATCCAGCCGGGCTCATCGAAGGAGAAGTGATGCGTCGCCGGAAGCTCAAAAATGAGTAAGTGAAGAGGAGCAGCGTAATGTAGCCGAATGACCGAGGCTTAAAGGCAATGCCACCCGCCAAGGTTTCTCCACGCTTAAAGACAACGTCACCAGCGATGGAGATGCACCACCAATTCCGGGCAAAGGGAAGAGGCTAAAGCAAGAAGATTGCACAGCAAACTTCAAAATCCCGTCACATTCATCTATCCCCATTACAAAGGAGTGAAAATACAATATAAAGACAAAATAAATAAAGAAAAATGCTCCAATTCGAGTTACAAGACATGGGGAACCCAAAAGGCACATAAAAAGCATAAAATAACACTTTCCCATGCCATTTAATGACCCCACTAGCCAAAGTAGCGGGATTCCCTCTTAATGATGCTTTTCTCCACCTTCTCTCTCCTCATTAATGTGCAGCTACGAATTTCCACCATTTGCCATGTGGATAAATGATTTTGGGTCCCAAATAAGTGTGTTGTGGCCCACCATAGTGTTGGACATCAAGAAGTGTGGGCTGGTCCAATTCGAACAACAATTGGGCTTGGAATTTTTATCAAGCCCAAAATTATTCTCCTTGTGCTGAATCTGATCCATATCATTCTCCCCCGGTTGAAGAGGATTTGCCCTCAAATCCACGACATCATCTTCTTCAATGTAAGTAGATAAGTCCCCAATGTTGAATGTTGCAGAAACGCTGCCAAAATCATCTGGTAAATCAATTTTGTAGGCATTGTTTCCCACTCGTTCAAGCACTTCGAATGGACCTTCAGCTCGTGGTGCCAGCTTGCTCTTCCTTTTGGATGGAAATCTCTCCTTGCGAAGGTGAATCCACACTTTGTCTCCAGGTTGGAAAATAGCCTGCTTCCGATGCTTGTTTGCTCGCCTCTTGTATGCCTCATTAGACTTCTCTATTTGAGCACGAATAGATTCATGGAGCTTCTTCATCTGCTTTGTCTTCTCCTCCGCATCAATATTTACCTGAAAATCAAGAGGCAAAGAGCACAATTCTATAGGAGTGATTGGATTGATTCCATAAACCACTTCGAATGGAGAATGTCGGGTGGTAGCACTGGGAGATCTATTGTATGCAAATTCAGCTTGTGCAAGTTGCAAATCCCAATCTCTCATGCTCTTGTTCACCAATGTTCTCAGAATAGTGCCCAATGTACGATTGGTAACTTCTGTTTGCCCATCCGTTTGAGGGTGATGGGATGTGCTGAAAAGAAGTTTCGTACCGAATTTCCCCCATAATGTTCTCCAAAAATGGCTGAGAAATTTTGTGTCTCTATCCGAAACGATGCTGCGAGGAATTCCATGAAGGCGAACAATCTCTTTGAAAAACAATTCTGCCACTTTCACTGCATCTTCAGTCTTATGACAAGGTATGAAATGAGCCATCTTAGAAAATCGATCAACAACAACCATTATTGAATCTTTACCTCGCTGAGTCTTTGGTAAAGCCATAATGAAATCCATGCTGAGATCTTCCCATGGCTGCTCCGGAATAGGTAACGGAGTGTATAAACCAGGCTTGAAATGACTCTTTGCTCTTTGACATGTTCCGCATCTTGAAAGAATAGCTTGGACATTTGATTGCATCTTCGGCCAGTAGAAATGCTCTTTTAGTATCTCCAAGGTTTTATGGATGCCAAAATGACCAGCAAGTCCCCCTTCATGTGCTTCCCGAATAAGCAAGTCCCTGTAATTACCCTTTGGAACACACAACTTGTTTCTCTTAAAGAGAAACCCATCATGTACAGAATAATCCTCCACAAATCCATCTTGACATTGGATTAAAATAGAATTAAACTCCATATCATGCTGATAATCTTCTCTCATAAGCTGAAATCCAAGAATTCGAGCATCAAGAATTGTAAGTAATGCATACCTCCGAGATAAAGCATCTGCCACTAGATTATCTTGCCCCTTCTTGTATTTTGACACAAATGAGAATGATTGTAAGAATTCCACCCACTTTGCATGCCTCGAACTCAGCTTGTGTTGACCATTGATAAACCTCAAAGCCTGATGGTCAGAATGAAGAACAAACTGCTTCGGTCTCAAATAATGAGACCAATGATCTAGGGCTCTTATAACCGCATAAAATTCCTTATCATAGGTGCTGTAATTCCTCCTTGAATCATTCAGTTTCTCGCTGAAATATGCAATAGGGCGCTTGCTTTGGATGAGAACAGCGCCTATCCCAACTCCACTTGCATCACATTCCACTTCAAAGACTTGATCAAAATCAGGCAACGCCAAAACCGGTGCTTCACACAACTTTTTCTTAATGATTTCAAATGATTCATTTGCTGCCTTTGACCACTCAAATTTCCCCCTTTTTAAGCATTCAGTGATAGGTGCCATAATAGTGCTGAAATTGGAAACAAAGCGACGATAAAAAGATGCCAAACCGTGGAAACTTCTTACTTCGGTAATGGATTCTGGTTGTGGCCAGGACTTGATTGCTTCCACTTTTGATTCATCCACCATGATGCCTTCTTTGGTTACCACATATCCCAAAAACACCACTTCTGTTGAAAAGAACTCGCATTTTTCAAGCTTCCCATATAGCTTTTGTTTCCGTAGAACATCAAATACCCACCGAAGATGATCCACATGGCTCTCCACATCCTTGCTGTAAATCAAAATGTCATCCAAATAAACTACCACAAATTTACCAATAAATGGTTTCAGAACTTCATTCATGAGTCGCATGAATGTGCTAGGAGCATTTGAGAGGCCGAATGGCATGACCAGCCACTCAAACAATCCGCCTTTAGTTTTGAAGGCTGTTTTCCACTCATCCCCTTCCTTCATTCGAATCTGGTGGTATCCACTACGAAGATCAACCTTTGAAAAG
Organism: Viscum album; assembly: GCA_963277665.1. Classification (NCBI taxonomy): domain Eukaryota; kingdom Viridiplantae; phylum Streptophyta; class Magnoliopsida; order Santalales; family Viscaceae; genus Viscum; species Viscum album. Next base: position 608,189,824 of record OY728147.1, read on the forward strand.
ATTGATGAACCATGCAATTCATCAAGCATATCATCGAGTCGTGGGATGGGATACCTGTATTTGATGGTAATATTATTGATAGCTCTACTATCAATGCACATGCGATACGTACCATCTTTCTTTGGCACCAATAATGCTGGAACAGAACACGGGCTCATGCTTGGCCTTATAAAGCCTCGATCCATCAACTCATCTACTTGCTTCTGCAATTCCCTTGATTCTCCAGGATTACACCGATATGCTGGTTTATTTGGCAATTGTGCACCCGGAACGAGATCAATCTGGTGTTCAATGCCTCTAAATGGTGGTAATCCTGCTTTGGGTACTTCCGGAACAGATTTTTCTTGCAGAGTTTGGGACGGCTTCAAAGGAGCAAGTGTGATATTCTTTTCCCCAGATCGAAAAGAATAAGTGTTCTTCCTCCCATCATATTTCACTTCCCTGTCAAACTGCCAAGGCCTACCCAACAACAAGTGACAAGCATCCATAGGAATAACATCACACAGTACTTCATCAGCATAGTTCTTACCAATGGAGAATGAAATTAGAACCTGTTTTTTGACTTGGAGTGTGCTCCCATTGTTCAACCATTGCAATTTATATGAGTGAGGATGATTCTGAGTTGGAAGCTTCAATTTCTCCACTAGTGTTGTTGAAGCCACATTTGTACAGCTCCCACTATCAATAATCACCATGCATACCCGCTGATTAATGGTGCAGCGAGTTTGGAACAAGTTTTCTCTTTGATCTTCTTCCGGGCAGATTTGAGCTTGCAAAACTCTTCGTAGCACCAGCATGTTTCCCACATCAGCTTCTTCCACAACATGTTCCTCATTTTCAGTTTCTTCACCATCATGTTCATCCTCTTTGATTGCCTCTTCAATTTCTTCAATCTCTTTAATAGTAATAATCTGGTTGTTAGGGCAATTGGCCTGAAAATGACCATACCCATGGCATTTGAAACACTTTCGATTCCCACGTTCAAAGGAGTTCGACTTCCCTTTTGTTTGTTCCATAGCCTTCTCTTTCCCTTTTTCCAGCATCTTGTTCCTTCCAAATTCCTTCTCAACAACACCAGATTTATTAGAAGAAATACCCTTATAAACAGTTGTACCTCTATTGTAGTTTTTGAGCGCCGGTGCCCTTGAGGTCCGCTTTTGCTTTTCCACCTTGATCGCCAGCTTGCAAACATCATCAAGTGAGCAGAATGATTGCAACTCCACTGAATGTGCAATTTCTTCATTTAATCCACCCAAAAACCTTGCAATTGTTTTCTCTTTATATTCTGGAACATCACTTCGCATCAATAAACGATCAAATTCCCGAATGTACTCTTCAACAGACTTATCTCCTTGTCGTAGGCTATGCATTCGAAAATAAAGATCTTGCTTATAATTCTCAGGCAGAAATCGTCTCCTCAAAAGCTTTTTCAACTTCTCCCATGAGCGTATCTTGCCTTTATCATCACGTTCCCGCTGTTTCTTCAGATTTTCCCACCTAAGTGATGCATAATCTTTAAATTTCAGAATGGCTACCTTGCACTTCTTCTCGTCAGAACAATTCTTAAATTCGAAGAACCGTTCGATTTCCCGCATCCAATCCAGAAAATCATCCGGATTCATACTCCCATAAAAATCTGGAATGTCGATCCTCAACCCTCTTTCAATGTCTTCATCATCTCTTCTTCTTCGCATATCTACCTCTGAATCGCTGGAATCATCACCATTTGCATGATCTTCATAAAATGGTGCTGGATTGCGTCTATTATGTGGTGATGGACGTCGAGGATGTCGCTGCGGTGGAGGGGAGTCAGGTCGCCGTGCTCTCAAAAGTTGAGCAAGTTGCTCACCGATTTGAGTAATTTGTGATTGTAGCTGTGCATTAGCTATTTCCCATGGAGCAGGAGGAGTATAAGATCCGCTCTTGCGAGACATGATGGAGAGTAATAAGAAGAATGTGATAGAACTTACTCGTTGGAACCGCGCCTCTGATACCAATTGATGCGTCGCCGGAAGCTCAAAAATGAGTAAGTGAAGAGGAGCAGCGTAATGTAGCCGAATGACCGAGGCTTAAAGGCAATGCCACCCGCCAAGGTTTCTCCACGCTTAAAGACAACGTCACCAGCGATGGAGATGCACCACCAATTCCGGGCAAAGGGAAGAGGCTAAAGCAAGAAGATTGCACAGCAAACTTCAAAATCCCGTCACATTCATCTATCCCCATTACAAAGGAGTGAAAATACAATATAAAGACAAAATAAATAAAGAAAAATGCTCCAATTCGAGTTACAAGACATGGGGAACCCAAAAGGCACATAAAAAGCATAAAATAACACTTTCCCATGCCATTTAATGACCCCACTAGCCAAAGTAGCGGGATTCCCTCTTAATGATGCTTTTCTCCACCTTCTCTCTCCTCATTAATGTGCAGCTACGAATTTCCACCATTTGCCATGTGGATAAATGATTTTGGGTCCCAAATAAGTGTGTTGTGGCCCACCATAGTGTTGGACATCAAGAAGTGTGGGCTGGTCCAATTCGAACAACAATTGGGCTTGGAATTTTTATCAAGCCCAAAATTATTCTCCTTGTGCTGAATTTGATCCATATCAAGAAGGCAGTCAAGCAGCAGGTCTCCTATGATAGGACCTTCCAGGTTCAGGCCAGTGGGGAGCAGGCCCTAGCAGTTCCAGTTCAGATCTTCAGGTCCTCGTCCCTTTTTTCACGAGCCCAAGACCGAAGTGTTTTTCTTGTGGAGGTTTCAGGCACATTCAGAGTCAGTGCCCAACCTGAGCTCAGTACGGTGGAGGTGGGTAGGTTCAGCACCCACCTTAGCAGCACCAGTTGCCGGCGAGGCCCTTCCAGCAGTAGCAGGACCATGCTCCTATGATGGAAGACGTTGTGGGAGGAGGCCGAACTCAGGGTGCTCCTTAGGTACCTCAACTAGGGCATGGTCGGGGAGGTGGACGGCATCAGAGAGGCAGAGGAGCTGGGCGTGGACAGTTGCACGCAGCAGAGTTGATAGCTCTAGTAGGACCAGAGGTGGTGCGAGGTATGATTTGTTTGTTCAGCACTCTCGTTTCTGCTTTGTTCGATTCAGGAGCTTTGCAATCCTTTGTTTCACCTGGTCTAGCCCATGTTTTGGGACTAGACATAGAGAGACTTTCCGTACCACTGGTGCTGAGTACACCAGTTGGAGGCCAGACTAGTGTATCTTGTGTTTTCTGGGGATGTGTACTGACGTTGGGACCACATCGATCTAGTGGGGACCTTCTTCTATTACAGATGCAGCCATACGATGTCATCCTAGGCATCTATTGGTTGTTTTCCCGTTAGTGCCATTATCGACTGCTTCTGAAGAAGAGTCGTGTTCTCCGATGTGGATGGGCAGCATGTATCTTTTGTTGGTGAAAGGAGCTATTAGGTGGGAAGCCGGCATGTGAAGCCTCTCCTTTCCTTGTGAGGCGGACTATTAGTGGTTCCAGCTGATACAGAGATGATGGATGTCCCGGAGGTTGTTGGGGAGTTCCTCTATGTTTTTCCCGAGGAGGTTGTGACTCTACCCCCCCCCCCCCGACGTGACGTTGAGTTCAGGATAGACTTACATCCTGGTGCCCATCCGATTTCGATGGCCCCTTATCGGATGGCACCTTTAGAGTTGCGGGAGTTGCAGATTCAGATTGAAGATCTGATGGAGAAGGGTTTTGTTCGACCCAGCGTATCGCCATGGGGTGCTCCAGTTTTGTTCATGAAGAAGGCAGATGGTGGTCTCAGGCTATGCATAGACTACCGAAGGTTGAACCAGGTAAAGGTCAAGAACCGTTACCCCCTTCAAAGGATAGATGATCTCTTCGAACAACTGAGGGGAGCAGGTTGGTTTTCTAAGATTGATCTACGATCTGGATATCATCAGCTGAGGTTAAAGGACAGTGACATCTTGAAGATAGATTTCAGGTGCAGGTATGGGAACTTCGAGTTTTTAGTGATGCCGTTTGGAGTTACGAATGCACCGGCTGTGTTCATGGGACTTATGAACTTTGTCTTACGAGAGTTTCGGGATCGGTTCATCATTGTGTTTATCGACGACATCCTGATCTACTCAAGATCAGAGGAGGAGCACATTGAGCATCTCAGGGCAGTCTTGGAAGTCCTTCGACACCACCATCTTTACGGGAAATTGTCGAAGTGTAAGTTCTTGACGCAAGAAGTACACTTCCTTGGGCATGTGGTATCTCAGCATGGAGTGTCAGTGGACCCATTGAAGGTGGAGGCAGTTGTTTCTTGGGTATCACCCAAGAGCATGGTAGAAGTTTGTAGTTTCCTAGGGTTGGCAGGTTACTATCGAGGTTCGTTTCGGACTTCTCTCGAGTTTCTTCTCCATTGACAGCTTTGTCTAGGAAGAACCAGGTCTTCCTATGGAGCGAGAAATGCCAGACAACTTTCGACAACCTGAAGGAGAAGTTGGTCAGTGCTCCCGTACTCAGGTTTCCAGAAGAAGGGTTGTTTTATGAGGTGTTTTGTGATGCTTCTGGCCTTGGTTTGGGGTGCATGCTGATTTAGAAGAAGGGAGTGACCTGTTATGGGTCTAGGAAGTTACGCCCTCATGAACGTAACTATACCACCCATGATCTAGAGCTTGCAACATTAGTGTTCGCACTGAAGTTGTGGCGACATTACCTCTTTGGGGAACGCTTTTTGGTCTTCTCATATCATAAGAGATTATGTCATATCTTCTCCCAACGTGACATGAACTTACGGTAGCGGAGATGGGTCAAGTTCCTCCAAGACTATGACTTTGAGATCTCTTACCCTGAAGGTAAGGGCAACGTTGTGGCTGATGACCTGAGTAGGAAGTCGCATAAGGAAGTGGTTCGGGAATCCACTGATGCTTGGAAAGCGATGGGAGATTTGGTTGCCTTGCACTTGGATGAAAGGGTAGAAGGTGTTAGAGGCTGTTTGTTTCAAATGATAGTGCAATCCTCCTTGTTGTAGCAGGTGGAAGAATCTCAGTTGGGGGACTCCAAGGCAGAAGTGATGCGGGATTGTATCGATCATGGGAACGCTCCAGAAGGATGGCCAGAGGATAGCTGACATCGGATGCTTTTTCATGGAAGGTTGTTTGTTCTGGAGGCGATGTGTTAGGGAGTACTCCGTGAGTTTGATAGCTCAGACTTGGCAGTACATCTAGGAGTTTCAAAAATGTACCAAGGCCTGAGGGAATAGTTTTGGTGGCCCGGTGTGAAACAGGCAGTGGTGGAGTTAGTGGCTAAATTCCTAGTGTGTCAGTAAGTGAAGGCTGAACACCATGTTCCCAGTGGTTTGTTTCATCCTTTAGATGTCCCCGAGTGGAAGTGGGATGCCATCTCAATGGACTTCATCACAGGACTACCCAGAACTCAGGGTGGTTATGATGCTATCTGGGTAGTGGTGGATTGACTGACGAAATCAGCTCACTTCTTAGCAATCAAGGAGTCAGGCCCGGTGAGTACCTTAGCACAGAGGTGCGTAGACGAGGTTGTGCGGTTGCATGGAGTTCCGAAGACTATCATCTCAGATCAGGATACTCGGTTTACCTCACGAGTTTGGAGGGGGTTACAACATGATTTTGGCACCCAGCTACTCATTAGCACTGCTTTCCACCCCCAGACCGATGGGCAGACAGAGCGAACTATCCAGATGCTGGAGGACATGCTATGAGAATGCGTTCTGGATTTCGGAGGATCATGGGTATGCCACTTGCCTTTAGTAGAGTTTACCTACAACAACAGATTCCACTTTACTATTGGCATGGCACCATTTGAGGCTTTGTATGGAAGACCATGCCATTCACCCATTTTCTAGGCAGAGGTTGGTGAGACAGGTTCTCTTGGGCCAGAGGTAGTGCAGATCACCACAGAGAAAGTCCAGCTTGTACGTGAGAGAATGAAAGCGGCTCAAGACCGAAATAAGTCTTATGCTGATCGTCAGAGGAGTCCCTTGGAGTTCGAGGTGGCAGACCATGTGTTCTTGAAGGTCTCCCCTCAACGGGGGTAGCAGAGGTTCATGAAGGGGAGTAAGCTCTCCCATAGGTTCATCGGACCTTTTGAGGTGTTGAGGCGAGTCGGTGAGGTGGCATATCAGCTAGCCCTGCCACCTCAGTTGGAGAAGGTTCATGACGTCTTCCACATCTCCCAACTACGTCGATACTTACACGATGACTCTCACGTTATCGACTGGGGAGAGTTAGATATGGGAGATGACGCGACCTTCAAGGAACGACCAGTCAGAATCAAGGATCGTAAAGAGAAGGTGCTCCGTGGATGAACCATTCCCTTGGTTTGTGTGTTGTGGAGTCATGGCGGCCTCGAGGAGAGCAATTCAGAGAGGGAGGCCCAGATGCACGCTCAGTACCCGGATTTGTTTTGACTTGTGTTTTTCCTTGTTCTTCTGGGCTTTGTTTTGATGTTATACTCTGTACCTTTGATATATGGAATGCTTGGGTTATTGGTTGTGAGATGTCTTGTTTCCTTTTCTCTGGAAGTGTGTAACGTGTCTGGATGTATGGGGAAAGGGAAAAAACCTGATCCTTAATCAAGACACATTAATGCGGATGCGATTAAACCCGTGCAGGTGAGTCAGTGCCGCCTAAAGCAGATAATATCTCGACATAAGAGAGGGAATTCCTAACACCTATGATTAGGGTTGTTGGTTGGGTCCCTGTTATAACGAGATCCCTAAGAGGTATCTTGTTGGGATTCCTCTGGGTTGGTTTTTGAATTCTCGGGGACAAGAATGTTTTAAGAGGTATCTAATGTAATGGCCCGGACCTCTCCAGCCCATTCCTTTGTCAAAAAGAAGGTCACGAAGTGTTCTGGAGGGTAAAATGGACTTTTCCCACACTTTCCAGAATTTTGAAACTACACGCCGTGTAATGTGAGTACACGCCGTGTACCCCCTCGATGGGTATACCCCGTGTTCAGGGTCGTGTCCTTGTTGTGTGAAATAAATGGGTACATTACGTGTACCCCAAACTACACGTCGTTTAGTCCCTCCCCACGTATGCGTTACCCTCAAGTCGTGTGTTGAACAGTCAACGGCCGCGTGCCGTGTTGAAGGCCGTGTTGGAAGCCACGTGGTGATCCTGTGAAATGGCTGAGTACACGCTATGTACCATAAAGTAAACACCATGTACTTTTGTTTTTATCGCCTATAAAAGGAGGGTCCCTTCCTCCTTTTCAACTCACCCCTCTCCTCCCCTTTCCTCTGAGCAGAGCTCTCCCAATAGACTTGAAGACTCCTTTTCCTCCATAACTTCTTCGCCTGAGCTTTGATTTACTATCTTTCAACGGCCACAGGATCGTAACGATGAGGCGGAACTTCCGAGCTTGGATCCGTTGTCTTTCCTTCGGCCTTTACTTTCCAACTTCCACCCGAGGAGGTTTTTCTGGGACTCGACAAAAGCGACGGATGTCGACGGACATCTTCTAAAGTTGATCCGGGGGGGGCGTTGTGATCAGAACCAATTGAGGTAGGGATCTTACCTTCGTCTCTCTAATTTTTGCATCATGCGGGGTGGGTATCCTCTTGTTTTCATGAGAAACAGTTGAACCATTAAATAAAGATAATAACTGGTTAAATAATGGGGATGGGGAAGTTGTTATGTTTATCTTTATCCTGTGATATAATGTTGTGAATTGAATAGGCTTATACCTACTGAAAATCACGATCGTTGGGGGCCTTTGCTTGTGCAATTAAATTTTTCCCTATCTTCTAGACCGTTTTTGTGAATGGAACCTTATGGAATGTGGAATTTGGTTAATCATGTAAAGTTTGCTAATTAAAATCTGGAACCCTTGTGTGATCACCCCGGTTGAACAAAATGGAATAATGAACATGTGGGTGTTATCTTGGATACATTGCATGTGTTGTGGTTTGTTTATGTGATAGGGGTATTTTTATGGGTTGTTGTGGATAGGCTGAGCAGTGGGGCTGTGGTTGGCTTGGTTGTGGGTTAGTGTGAATGCTATGTTGGTGACGGGCAGTGAGGCTACGATAAATGGTATTAAAGGTATAATGATGTATGGGTTTCGGTGTGTTTGTGGTTGTGGTAGTTGGCAGCGGGGCTGCAGGGATGGGTTTGAATGTGAATGAACTATGGGTTGTGAATAATAAATAAAAAGTGGAAGAGTTAATGAATGGTGGGTCATGGTAATGGAACGGGATTAATAATCAATGGGTTGGTTGGTTAATAAGAAGGGACTTGTTGTGCTGCTTGTGTTTTCCTAACTTGATTTGTGGATGGCAGGGATATGTTTCACGAATGATTGATATGGTTGGTTGCAGTTGGTTGCCCAGTAGATATGGAACTAATAAACTAATTCTGCTGAAACGTGAAAACCTAAATGGGGTTGGGGTTGTTTTTTGTATGCATGCTTCGTTGTAGCAGTGCTGAGGCACATGCTCAGTTTCTCTGTTTAGAAGCCATAGGTTGGGCTGTGTGTTTGGTATACATATATATATCTGTATCTTTTGTGTTTTATCGCACCCCACCCATGTAGATCACTTAGTGCCAAACACTCCCATTTCATGGGATAGGGTGTTTTCCCCTTAGTTACTAGCTCCTTCCTGCTCCTTCTTCCCTAGGCTGTGATGGCTTGAGGCGACCTTACACCTAAGACCCTTCAGTTATGTTTCGATTGGGGTGGTTCTAGCCCAAGACTCTTCGGGAAGGTTTTACTGTTTCCCAAGAATCTTCGGGATGAGGCCCAGGTGTGTGCGGGCGGGGAGAGTGTGGTAGCGTCAGGACATTCGTCGTTAGGAAGATCAGCTAACTAAAGGGAAATGGTGCAGGGTACCCAAAACTCTTGTTCTTATATACTACTACCTGTTGTGATTGTGTTTTTGGTGAGTGTGGCTGGTGAGGTTGGGTGGATAGAATTCCTTGCTAGGTTTCTTCTGTTGTTCTCATGGGACATTAGGATGTCTCCCCACTTGTGCACGAGAGATTTAGGTTTCCCTACTGAGTATACTTGTATTCTCACCCTACGTTTACTTTCAGGTTTCCAGGAGGACTACCAGGGCCGTGCGGGACCCTACTAGTCGAACAGTTGGAGTTGTTGCTATTGTTGTACACTTGTTTCTTTTGGTATTGTACTTTGAGATTTCTTTTACTTTCACCTTGTTATAAAATTGTTTAAATATGCATGTGGGATTGGTTTGGGTTTATTTCTATACACTTGTCCTTTTCCTTTTTGGTGGTTGACTTTTCCTATTTCCCGATCTTAAATAATAAAAAAGGGCAATGCCTCCCATATTTGTGAAAACTCATACCCTTGGTGCTAGTCACCAACCCGGGGCCTACTGGAGGCAGGACTCAGGGGTCATTATCTCCCTTTCACCATTGCCAGCTCAGGAGGGGCATCTTTGGTGGGAGGGGGTCGTGACATAGGCCAATTAGTCAATTTAGTCCACTTATGCCAATTAGGCCAATTAGGCCATATATGCCAATTAATCCTTTTAGTCCAATTAGGCCAATTAGACCATTTAGGTCATTTAGGCCAAATAAGCAATTATGTCATTTAGGTCAATTATGCCATTTATTCCAATTAGTCTATTTAGTCCATTTAGGTCATTTAGTCCAATTGGACCAATTAACCCTAGTAGAAAATTTAAGCTAATTTAGTCCAATTAGGCCATTTAGGCCTATTTAGGTCATTTAGGCTAATTTAGACCATTTAAGTCAATTTGGCCAATTTGGCCATTTAGGCCAATTAAGCTGATTATGACATTTAAAACAATTTAGTCAATTTAGGCCATTTAGGCCAATTAGTCCAATTAGTTCAATTAGACTAATTAGACACTATAGGCAATTTAGGTCAATTAGGCCAATTAGGCTAATTTAGGTAATTTAGGGCCAATTAGGTTATTTAGACCATTTAGGACAACTTAGGCCACTTAGGCCGATTATGACAATTAAGCCAATTAGGCAATTTATGCAATTTAGGCCAATTAGAAAATTTAGGTCAATTTATTTAATGGCTAGTATGAAATTAAATAATATTTTAACTTAAATCTCAACTCTATAAATAGGTGTATATGTGAATTGTGTAGAGCATCCAAAAATTGAGAATAGAAAATTGTTTCCCAAAACAAATTCTCTATCAACTCCTCCTCTCTCTCTCTCTCTCAATAATGAGAAGTGTAAGAAAGATTTATTCAAGACTGAAGAACGAGTGATCGATAACGAACAACATATGACATTCGACTCGTCGCGCTTGCACCGAGAGATTGAGTGGTGTTTCTTAGAGATAATAGGAGCACATGTGGATCGCCGCTAGATGGATTTTATCTTGGGATCCTCACATTGTAATGATGGTAATCTAAAAGGGTATTTTTAGATGATCAAGCTTCACTAATGAAGAAAGTTCCTAAGCACAAGTATTTATTTGTTTAAATATTAAATAAATTAATTTAAAATTTTACGTGAAATATCCTCACTCTTGGTTTCAAGAAACAATTATTAAAATAAATTTAAATATATCATCCATATTCACACACTTCTGTTATGCCTGAAACCACCAACACAAACACTGTCACCACTGCCACCTTCATCACCACCACCGCCACCCTCCCCCCCCCCCCCACCTCCACTGCAACCACCATTAGCTCAACCACCACTAGGAACCTCATTGAAATCACTCGAGGTATCATATAAAGAGCACATTGATGTCATACATGAATCAAAATTAATAGCAGTCTCTGATGGAAGTGGTGGACTTATAGCTGATATATCTTTTAGGAAGTGTTAGATGACCAGTTAAAGAGGTCTTTGCTTTGATTTAATAATAAATGAGGCTTCGGCCCCAACCTTTAAAAAAAAGTGTTCGATGACCAATTTACTTCTTTCATGCTCCTATATAGCTATTTTTTTGGCGTCATCTACTTCTGTATGATCTTTTTTCGTCTCGGTGGTTTGATAGGTTGGATAGGCACACAATCAGGGCCAGTATCTAGTGGGAATGATGTTTTTCATGGTTTGACATTAGACTCTCCCATGTCGCTCCTCACATAATACTTGTCTCAAATGATCATTTAGCCCGAAGTTGTCATCTTCTTTCTCATCGATGGCCTCTAGGACACACTATTGAGAATATAAACAAGATATTTAGTTATGAATTATGTATTAAAATTTGAAATATCAATAAAAAATACAATCTTTTCTTGTGTTAGTACATTTACAACACTTCCATTATTTTAATTCCTAGTCAAGGAAAATAATTTTTCACGTGGTACAAAACCTTCATTGCCAAATGTCTCTTACTGTAAATGACATTGATTAGTATAATACTACATTATTGAATAATATAAAAGTGATAAACCTAGAATGAATTAAAATTGTAACTGTTGAAGAAATCCATAAAATTAAGAAGCATCTAAAAATAAATTTAATTAGAAATTTAATACTAGTTACCTAACATAAACAATACGTACTAATTATCCTGATAAACATGTGTATGGTATAGATTCCTCTTGTATGTTCATTTCATTCAAATTCCATTTTTGTTGTGTTATTTAGTTATTCGCTCACTTGGTAATTTTGATCATTTTTCTATTTGGATATTTTCCTAATTATCCAATTAGACCATTTAGGTGAATTAGGTGAATTAGGCGAATTAGACCAATTAGGTATGTTAGACCAATTAGGTCATTTAAGCCAATTAGTTCGTTTAGTCTAATTAGGCCATTGGTCCAATTTGGTCATTATGATATAGGAAATTTAGGCCTTTAATCCATTTAGGCCAATTATTCCATTAGTCCAATTATTCCATTAGGCCATTTAGGACAATTAGGCTAATTAAACCATTTAGGTAAATTAGGACTGTTAATCTAATTAGACTATTTAATCCAATTATATCATTTAATCCATTTGGACCAATTAGGCTATTTAGACTAATTAGGTCATTTCTGCCGATTAGGCCATTATGATATTTAGAACAATTTGGCCATTAGGCCATTATCCCATTAGTTCATTACACCATTATGCCAACTTTTTATTTGTCTATTTGATCATTTACACCAATTTAGTCCAATTAGTCCAATTAGACTAATTAGGTCAACTAAACCATTTAATCCAATTATACCATTTAGTCTATTTGAACTAATTAGACCATTTAGACCCATTTGGCCATTTAGGCCAATTAGGTCAATTTGACCAATTAGGCCAATTAGTCCATTTAATCTAATTAGAACATTTAATCCATTTTGACTAAATAGTCTATTTAGACCAATTAGTTCATTTATGCCAATTAGGCTATTATACAAATTAGGCCCTTAGGCTATTGGTCCATTAGGCTATTTAGACTAATTAGGTAATTTAGGTTATTAGGAAAATATCCCATTAGTTCATTAGGCCATTAGGCTGATTTTTCATTTGGACATTCGGTAAATTATGCCAATTTAGACTAATTTAGGCCAATTAGAAATAAAAAAAATCCTAAAACCTAGACCCAAAACACTATATCTAAAACACTAATACCTAAGGCCTAATTAGGCCCATTAGACTGATTAATCCACTTAGGCATCTGGTCACTTAGACCCATTAGGTCACTTAGGCCCATTCGGCTCATTCGGCTCATTAGGCCACTTAGGCCCATTGGCTCATTATTCCACTTAGGCCCATTAGTCCCATTATGACAATTAGGTCACTTAGGCCCATTATGACCATTACGCTGATTAGGCCACTTAGGATTATTAGTTTCATTAGGCCCATTAGGTTCATTAGGCCACTTAGGCCCAATTGGACCATTAGTCCCATTAGTCAACTTAGTCCCATTAGGCTGATTAGGCCACTTAGGCCCATTGGTCCACTTAGGCCCACAAAGGCCTATTAGGACACTTAGGTCTATTAGTCCCATTAGGCCCATTAGGTCACTTAGGCCCATTAGGCTCATTAGGTGCATTCAACCCATTAGGACAATTAGGCCACTTTGGCCCATTCGACCGATTAGGCCCATTAGGTCGATTCGGCCACCTGGGCTCATTAGGCTAATTAGGCCGCTTAGGACCATTAGACCACTAAGGCATATTAGGCCCACTTAACCCATTGGGCCCATTCATCCCATTAGTCCAATTGGAACAATTATCCACATTATCTCCATTAGGACCATTAGTCCACTTAGGCCCATTAGGCCCATTAGGTCACTTGGGCCATTTAGGCCCATTAGGCCACTTAGGCCCATTCGGACACTTAGGTCCATTAGGACACTTATGCCCATTGAACCCATTAGTCCCATTTGGACCCTTAGGTCACTTAGGCCGCTTAGGACCATTAGGATCATTAGTCCACTTATGCCACTTAGGCCCATTAGGCCACTTAGGCCCATTGATCCCATTTGGCCCATTTGGCCCCTTAGGCCACTCCGGCTGCTTAGGCACATTGATCCCATTAGAGCCATTACGCCCCTTAGGTAACTTATACCGCTTAGGCCCATTAGCCCCATTAGGCTACCTAGGCCACTTAGGCCCATTATGCCACTTAGGCCCACTGCTCCCATTAGGCCACTTAGGACGCTTAGGTCTATTAGGCCCATTAGGCCACTCAGGTCACTTAGTCCAATTAGACCCATTATCCATTGGGCTCATTAGGCCACTTAGGCCCATTAGGCCACTTAGTCCCCTTAGGCCACTAAGACCCATTAGGTCCATTAGTTCACTTAGGCTCATTAGGCCACTTAAGCCCACTCAACCAGTTAGGCCAATTAGGCCCATTTGGCCCTTTAGGCCACTTAGGTCGTTTAGGCCCATTAGGCCCATTAGCCACTAGGTCCATTATGCCACTTAGGCTCATTTGGACCCTTAGGCCCATTTTGGTCTAGTAGGTCACTTAGACCCATTAGGACACTTAGGCCCATTAGGCATATTAGGCCATTTAGGACAATTAGGCCCATTATGAAGTTTCCCAGTCAGGATCCAAGTATCACTGAGAGGGGGAGGGGGTGAATCAGGGATATCTTTTTCTTTTTATGTTTCCTTATTTTTTAAATAACCTTAACCTATTGTTAAAGAGTTTATTCCATGTTGAACACACATAATCAAAGGAACACAAGATTTACATGGTTCACTGCTCAACAAGAGTAGCTACATCCTTGGTATGGTACGAAAATAGTCCAGTACCACACAATCCACTAGAAAAAAATCCTTTGATGTAGAATACAATGATTAGGATATGCCCTTACACTCGTGTAGCACTTGGAAAATAGTCTTTAAGCGCATGTGCACCCTCTTATCACAAATAGGGAATTATAGTATTTTAGTGATTCTTTAAAATTGAGCAGGTGTATTCTCTGAGGTACAAATCTTCACTTTCCTACCCAGAAGTCAGTAAGAACTCTCATACCCACAACTGAATATGTGAGAAGAACCAAAATATTTCGAGCACCCTTTTAGGCATCTTGCACGCAACTTTTATGCCATGTGTGCAAGATTCAACTTTTGTCGTGAAACACCTCTTGCGCATAACTCAATCTTGCGTGCAACTCTCTTCTTGTGCGCAACTTCACATTCTTGTGCATAACTCTATTTCTTTCACGCACTTCCCTTTTCTTAAAATTCTTTCACACCTCAGAGATCGAGATTTATCTAAGGTTTGAGCTCATAAAATGTGAGGTGGTCACTTCTTATTTATAGACCTCGTCAGCCCCCCATGCCCAAAAACCCCTATGTGTCACGCAAGATCCTAACACATCGCACAAAACTTCATTTGATGTTGCATTGTGCGCGTAAGTATCTTTCACACCATCCTCATCTTTCGCGACTTCTTGAATATTTATGGCACTTCATGCCTTTGCCATTTTTCGAAGTTTTGACCTCGAATCATGCCTTTCCCGCAACATTCCAAACTCCCTTAAATCTCGCGCACAAAAACCAATCTTTCATGCAAGACTATCCTTTTCCAGAACACCAATTCTTCTTCATTATCATCTGGCGTATTCAAAAAACAACTAATTTCATCAGAAACCATATCTATTGTGATATATAGCCTTTGATCAGACACCTTTAGCATCGTCAGATTTTCCACATAAAGTACTGAACCTTCCATGTATTCCACTAGCATCTTTCCTTCCAATAAAAATTTAATATGACTGGCAGTACCTTTACTCCCCCTTTACTTCACAAGGATTGCATCAAAGGTTCTCCTAACTTATGATATTTGTGAAATATAATTCAACAAATCATCGTCTAGTTTTCAAGTCCTTTATAAAGTGAATTGATTTATCTTATTTGATAATAAAAGACAACAATATGTAACAAAAAACTCTTATTACTTCCATCTCTATCCAAATTGGTCCCAACACATTAGGCATGTTAGGAAACTTAGGCCCATTAGGACCTCTAAATCATTTTATAAATTTTCATAAATGCCACTGCATTGAAGATATCACGTTGAAGAAGTTGTCTCCATCATCATCACCCGTTATTGTCTTCACCTCGTTGTCATATACTCTGAACATCATCATCATAACCATCATATCCAGAGTCAACACATCCCTGTAGGGAACACCACCTTCTTCATCATTGATTATGATCTTCAGAGCTGAGAACCAGAGAAAAATGAATCAGGACATCCACTAATCACCACTGAGGTCTTCATATCACCACTATAAAACTCTAACATCACCACCAAAAAAACATCAAAATAGAACATCACAATCATTAAAACCTTCAAATATGGGCCATTATCCATCCCAGAGACCCTAATACACTGATCCAAACCTCCTAGAACCTTAATGAAGACCCGCACACTGGTCTAACCGAGAAATGAGCGCAGGAAGGATGAGCAGATGGAGGCCTCGGTAGGGGACCAATCCAGAAAATACATCCGTACAACAAAATATAGAACCAATAACAGAGAAAAAAATCAATCCCAAAAAAATCACCATATGATACCTCAATCCGCATCCTCAAAATAGAGAAGGATCCAAACAGAGGAATGAACTCGAGCTGAGACCACCACTAGCCCTACTCTAGCACCATCCCAAGTAGGCCTAGATACCGAATCGAGCCTGAAAAAAGTGGATTCAAACGTGATGGGTAGGCCATCATGGGTAGAAGAGAAAGAAGGCACCATATGCACTCACCAATACTAACCCAATCCATCTAAATCACCCACACACACAAACCCAGAATGGGGTTCCAATGCGTAGGGATAGACCGAAAGAGGGGTGGTGAGTGGCATGTGATGACCACACCAGAAAGACACATCATTCAAGAGGGAAGAAAAATAAAGCAAGAAAAGTATGAAGATGTACTAGGTTAAGCAGAACCATCACCATCGAGTGGACCCTCAAAGCCCTAGGAGGGGAAGAGGAGGCAGGGGGAGAATTGGGATCTAGGAGAGTGAAGAGCCATCAAGTTCATTCATTAGGCTCATTAGGCCCATTATACCATTTAGCCCCATTAGGCCCATTAGGACCATTTGACCCATTTGTCCCATTACGCCCATTAGGCCCATTCATCCAATTAGGCCCATTAGGTCACTTTGGCCCATTAGGCCCATTCATCTTATTTGGCCACTTAGGTCCATTTGGCCCACTAAGTCAATTAGATTAGGCCCAAAAGGCCACTTAGGCCCATTATTCTCATTAGGACACTTAGGCTCATTCAAACCATTAGTCCCATTAGACCCATTAGTCCACTTAAGCCCTTTAGGTAACTTAGGACCATGAGTCACATTAGGCTAACTAGGCCACTTAGGCCCATTAGGCCACTTAGGACCATTCATCCCATTAGGCCACTTAGACCCATTTGGCCCATTTGGCCCATAAGACCATTGGATTAGGCCCATTAGGCCACTTAGGCCCATATGGCCCATTAGGCCAATTAGCCCAATTAGGCCCATTAGGCCCACTAAACTCATTAGGCCACTTACTCCCATTAGGCCACCTAGGTCCATTAGGCCACTAAGGCCCATTAGGCCACTTAGGCCCATTGGGACCATTAGTCCCATTAGGCCCATTAGGACCCTTAGGCCACTTAGGCCCATTAGGCACATTAGGCCATTAGGCCCCTTAGGACAATTAGGCTGTTTAGGCCCATTAGGCTACTTAGGCCCATTAGGCCCATTAATCTCATTATACCACTTAGTCCCATTCAACGCATTAGGCCCATTAGGCCACTAAGTCCCATTAGGCCCATTAGGCCACATAGGCCCCTTAGGCCACTTAGTCCCCTTAGGCCCATTAGGCCACTTAGGCCCATTAGTCTGCTTAGGACTATTAGGAAACTTAGGACCATTAGGACACTTAGGACCATTAGGCCACTAAGTCTCATTAGGCTCATTAGGCCCATCACGACCATTAGGCCCAATCGGCCACTTCGGCCCCTTAGGCCACTAAGCCCATTAGACCCATCGGGCCCATTAGGCCCATCGGGCCCATTAGGCTACTTTGGACCATTAGGACACTTAGGACCATTAGTCCACTTTGTCCCATTATTCCACTTAGTCCCATTCATTCCATTAGTCCCATTAGTCAACTTAGGCCCATTAGGCCCTTTGGGCCACGTAAGCCCATTTGGCCCATTAGGCCACTTCGACCACTGAGGCCCAGTAGGCCACTTAGGCCCATTAGGACCATTCATCCCATTAGGCCCATTCATCCCATTAGGCCCATTAATCCACTTAGGCCCATTAGGACAATTAAGACATTGAGGCTCATTCAGCTCATTAGGCAACTTAGGCCCATTAGTCTCATTAGGCCACTTAGGCCCATTCGGCCCATTAGGCCACTCAATCCCATTAGTCCCATTAGGCCACTAAGGCCCATTAGTCCTATTAGGCCCATTATTACCATTAACCCATTAGGCCCATTAGCCCACTTAGGACCATTAGGACATTTCAGCCCATTAGGCCAATTTGACCACTTAGGCCCATTAGGCCCATTTGGCCACTTATGCATATTAGGCCCATTAGGCCACTTAGGCCACTTCATCTCATTAGGCCCATTGGGTCCATTAGGCCACTTATACACATTATGCCACTTATTCCCATTAGGCCCATCAGGCCACCTAGTCCCATTAGGTCACTTAGGCTCATTCAACCCATTATCTCCATTAGGGCTATTGGGCCATTGAGGCCCATTCCTCTTATTAGGCCAATTAGGCCCATTAGGCCCATTAGTCCACTTAGGCCCATTATACCCATTAGGACCATTAGTATCATTAGTCCCATTGGTCCATTTATGCCCATTAGGCCCATTAGGCCACCTCGACCCATTAGGCTAACTCCTCCACATAAGCCCATTAGGCATATTCGGCCACTTAAACTCATACGCCCCTTCGTCTCATTAGGCCCATCAAGGAACTTAGGCCCATTAATCCACTTAGATGCATTAGTACACTTAGTCCCATTTGGCCCATTAGGTCACTTAGACCCATTAAGCCACTAAGACCCATTTGGCCCATTTGTCCAATTATGCCACTTAGGGCCACTTGGCCCATTCAGCCACTTAGGATCATTAGGCCCATTATCCCACTTAGGCCCATTAGGCACATTAGGTCAGTTAGGCCCATTAGGCCCATTATTCCACTTAGGACCATTCACCCACTTTGGCCCACTTACCCACTTTGGCCCATTAGGCTCATTAGGCCCATTGTGCCACTTAGGCCCATTAGTCCCATTCAGCCACTTAGGACCATTAGCCACATTAGTCCCCTTAGGGTACTCAGGCCCATTAGGCCCATTAGTCCCATTCATCCACTTTGGACCATTAGGCCCATTAGTCCCCTTAGGCGACTTAGGCCCATTAGACCACTTAGGCCCATTAGGACACATAGGCCCATTAGGCCCATGAGGCCCATTAGGCCACTTAGTCCCATTAGTCCACTTAGGCCCATTAGGCCTATTAAGCCCATTAAGCCACTTAGGCCCATTGGGCCCATTAGACCACTTAGGCCCATTAGACCCATTATACCCATTATGCCCATTAGGCCCATTCTTACACTTTGTCCCATTAGGACACTTAGGCCCATTAGGCCCATTAGGCTACTTATTCCCATTTGGACACTTAGTCCCATTAGTCCCATTAGGCCCATTAGTCCACTTAAGCCCATTTGGTCCATTAGGACACTTAATTCCATTAGGCCCATTAGGCCACTTAGTCTAATTTGGCCAGTTCAACTCATTATGCCCATTAAGCCCATTAGGCCCATTCGTCCACTTTGGCCCATTAGGCCACTTAGGTCCATTAGGCCCATTAGACACATTAGGAAACTTAGACCCATTAGACCCATTAGGAAACTTATGCCCATTAGGTCATGTAGGCCCATTATTCCACTTAGGACCATTAGCCCCAGTAAGCCTAGTAGTCCCATTAGGCCCAGTAGGCTCATTAAGCTCAGTAGGCCCATTAATCCCAGTAGGCCCATTAGGCCCAATAGGCCCAGTGTCCACCTAATCTCATTAGTCCCATTAGGATCATTAGTCCATTTGGTCAACTTAGGCCCATTAGTACACTTAGTCCCATTATGCCCATTAGGCTGATTTGGCCACTGAGGCCCGTTATGCCCATTAGGCCCATTCGTCCACTTTGGCCCATTAGTCCACTTAAGCCCCTTAGGCCCATTATGCAACTTAGGCCCATTATGTCCATTAGGACACTTAGGCCCATTAGGCCACTTATTCCCATTAGGACCATTAGGACCATTAGGCCCATTAGGCTCATTGGGCCCATTAGGACACTCAGGCTCATTAGGCCACTTAGGTCCCTTTGGCCTATTCGACCCAATCAACCAATTCGACCCATTCAGCCCATTCGTCCCATTTAGCCAATTAGGCCCATTAACCACTTAGGCTCATTAGGCCCATTGGTCCACTTAGGCCCATTAGGCCCATTCAACCACTTAGGCCCATTGGTTCACTTAGGCCCATTAGGCCCATTACAACCATTAGGCGCATTAGGTCCATTTTTTCACTTAAGACCATTAGGCCACTAAGTCCCATTAGGTCCATTAGGCCCAGTAGTTCCATTAGGACTAATGGGTCATTAAGCCACTTCGACCCACTAGTGCCATTAGACCCATCTGACTCATTCAGCTAATTAGGCCCACTATCCCCATTCGACCCTTTAGTCCCATTTGTCCCATTCAAACCACTACACCCATTGGACCCTTGAGTCCCATTCAACCCATTAGGCCACTTCCGTCCAGTAGGCCCATTAGGTACATTGGGCCCATTAGGCCTGTTAGGCCACTTCATCCAATTAGGCCCATTCAGCCAATTCGTCCCACTAGTCCACTTCGGCACATTGGGTCCATTCAACCCATTAGGCCCATTAGACCCAATGGGCCACTTAGGCCCATTAGGCAACCTAAGCCCATTAGGACTGCTAGGCCACTTAGGTCCATCAGGATCATTAGGCCCATTCAGCCCATTAAGACCTTTCGACCCATTATGCCCATTCCGCAACTTCGTCCCATTTATCCCATTAGGCCCATTAGATAACTTAATACCATTAGACTCATTAGGCCCATTACACCACTTAGGCCTAATTGACCTATTAGGACCATTAGACCACTTAGGCCCATTTAGACCATTAGGCAATTTGGACCCATGAGGCAACTTAGGCCAATTAGAACCATTAGTCACATTCATCCCATCATGGTCATTAGGACACATAGGCTCATTAGGCCCATTAGGCACATTAGGCCACTTAGGCACATTCACCCCATTAAGTCATTTAGGCCCATTAGGCCCATTCGGTCCATTAGGCCAATTCATTTGATATAGCCCCTTTGGCCACTTAGGCCCACTGGAAAACTTAGGCCAATTACACCCCTTTGGTCGATTATCCAATTAGGTCACTTAGTCCCATTAGGCCCATTAGGCCACTTTGGCCAATAGGCCCATTAGGCCGATTATGCCACTTAGGCCCATTAGGCAGCTTTGGCCCATTTGTCGCTTTTGGCTGATTAGGCCACTTAGGCCCATTTGGCCCATTTGGATACTTAGGACAATTTGGTTACGATTATGCCACTTAGGCCCATTAGGCCACTTTATCCTAGTAAGCCCTTTAGGACCATTAGACCACTTAGGCCCATTAGGCTGATTATGCCACTTAGGCCCATTAGGCTGCATTAGACCATTAGGACCTTTAGACTGATTAGGACACTTAGGCTCATTCATCCCATTCGGCCCATTATGCCACTTAAGCCTATTAGGCCCATTTGGCCACTTAGGTCCATTATGCCCATTAGGCCCATTCGACCACTTAGGCCCATTGGACTATGATTATACCACTTGTGTCCATTAGGTCCCTTTTGGTGATTAGGATCTTTAGACCCGTTAGTCCACTTAGGCCACCTAGACCCATTAGTCCCATTAGGCCCATTAGTCCCTTTAGGCCACTTAAGCCCATTGGGACCATTAGGCCACTTAGGCTCGTTAGGCCCATGCATCCCATTAGGCCACTTAGGACCATTATACTGATTAAGCCCATTAGGCCCATTAATCCCATTAGGCCACTTAGGGTCATTAGGCCACTTAGGCCAATTGGGCCCATTAGGTCATGTAGTCCCATTAGGCTGCTTTGGCCTAGTAGGCCACTTAGGCCCATTAGGCCCACTAGGAACATTTGTCCCATTAGGCCCATTGGACCATTTGGCTACTTATGCCCATTGGGTCCATTAGGCCACTTAGGCCCATAAGGCCCACTAGGCCAATTTGACCACTTAGGCCCATTATAACCATTAGGACCACTAGACACATTAGGCCCATTCGACCAATTAGGCCCATTCGACCACTTAAGCCCATCACGCCCATTAGATCCATTAGAATGATTAGGTCACTTAGGCCCAATAGGCCACTTAGGCCCATTAGGCCACTTAATACCATTCACCACATTAGGCCCCTTAGACCCATTCGACCACTTAAGCCCATTACTCCCATTAGGCCCATTAGGTTGATTAGGTCACATAGGCCCATTAAAACACTTAGGCCCATTAGGCCCATTAGTCCTATTGGTCCCATTAGAAAACTTAATCCCATTAGGCCCATTAGGCTACTTATGTTCATTATGCTGATTAGGCCCATTAGGCCACTTAGGCCCCTTAAGCCCTTTAGGCCCATTAGGCCCATGAGGCCACTTAGGCCCTTTAGGCCCGTGAGGCCACTTAGGCCCATTAGGCCAATCAGGCCACTTAGGCCCATTAAGCCACTTAGGCCCATTAGTACACTTAGGCCCATTAGTCTACTTAGCCCCTTTTGGCCCGTTATGCCACTTAGGCCCATTAGCCACTTAGGCCCATTAGGTTGATTAGGCTACTTTGGCCCATTAGGCTCATTAGTCCACTTAGGCCACTTCGTCCCATTATGACCTTTAGTCCATTTAGGCTCATTAATCCCATTAGGCTGATTAGGCCACTTAGGCCCATTAGGCCTAATAGGCCACTTAGTCCCATTAGGCCACTTTGGCCTATAAGGCCTATTAGGCCACTTTGGCCACTTGGCCCATTAGTCCAATTAGGCCACTTCGTCCCATTAAACCCATTTGGTTGATTAGGCCACTTAGGCCCATTAATCCTCTTAGGCCACTTAGAACCGTTAGGCCCATTAGGACCATTAGGCCCATTAGGCCCATTCAGCCCATTCATCCACTTAGGCCCAATATGATGATGAGGCCAGTTCAGCCCATTAGGCCACTTAGGCCCATTATGCCACTTAGGCCAATTAGTCCAATTCATCCCATTAGGCCCATTTAGCCCATTAGGCCCATTAGGCCACTTAGGCCCACTACGCCCATGAAGCCACTTAGGACTATTAGGTTACTTAGCCCCATTATGTGACTTAGGCCCATCAGGACCATCAGGCCACTTCGGCCCATGAGGCCACTTAGCCCGTTTAGGCCCATTAGGCCCATTATTCCCCTTAGGCCCATTAGGCCCATTCATCCACTTAGGCCCATTAGGACAATTAGCCCCATTATGCCACTTATTCCCATTAGGCCACTTTTTCCCGTTAGGCCACTTAGGCCCATTAGGCCACTTAGGCCTATTAGGCCGATTAGGCCACTTTGGCCCATTTGGACCATTAAACTCATTCAGGCCATTAGGCCCATGAGGCACCTTAGACCAGTTAGTCCCATTAATCCCATTGGTCCACTTTGGCCCTTAGGCCCATTCGTCCCATTGGCCCCCTTAGGCCCATTCGGACCATTAGGCCCATTAGGACACTTTGGCCCATTAAACCCAAGTAGCATGTTAGGCCCATTCGGGCCCTTAGGCCCATTCGATCCATTAGGAGAATTTGGGCCATTAGGCCCATTTGGACCACTTAGTCTCATTAGGCCACTTAGACTCATAATGCCACTTAGTCCCATTAGACCAATTAGGCCCATTAGGCCACTTAGTCCCATTAGGCCCATTCATCCCATTCGCTAGGCAACTTAGGCAAATTAGGCCCACTGGGCCACTAAGGCCCAATCGACCCATTTGGCAACTTGGTCCCATTAGTCACATTAGGATACTTAGGCCCATTAGGACCATTTGGTCGATTAGGCTGATTGGGCCACTTATGCCACTTATTCCCATTAGGCCCATGAGGCCAGTTAGGCCCAATAGGCCCAACATGCCACATAGTCCCATTAGGCCCATTATGACCATTCATCCAGTTGGGCCACTTAGGACCATTCGGATCATTCGTCCACTTGGTCTCATTGAGCCCATTAGGACACTTCGACCCATTATGACAATTAGGCCCACTAGGCCACTTACACCCATTGGGCCCATTAGACCCATTGGGCCCATTAGACCCATTGGGCCACTTAATCCCATTCCCCCACTTCGGATCATTAGCCCCATTAGGCCACTTAGGCCCATTCAACCACTTCAGTCAATTAGGCCACTTTGGCCCATTAGGCCCTTTAAGCCAATTGATCCACTTAGGCCCATTCAACCCATTTAGCCCATTCAGCCCATTTGACCCATTAGGCCACTTTGGCCCATTGGTCCCATTGGGCCCATTAGGCCCATTAGTCCACTTAGGTCCATTAAACCCATTTGTCCCATTCATCCACTTATTCCCTTTAGGCCATTGGACCAATTCGGCCCATATGACCCATTATGCCCATTATGCACATTAGGATCATTGGACCACATATGCCACATAGGCCCATTATACCCATTAGGCCTATTGGGACCATTAGGACACTGAGGACCATTAGGCCACTAAGTTACTTTATGCCCATGAGGCCACTTAGGCCCATTAGGCCCATCAGGCCACTCAAGCTCATTTGACCGATTAGGTCACTTATGCCCATTATGTCCATTCGACCCATTCAGCCCATTCGGCCCATTCACCCACTTAGGCCACTTAGGCCACTTAGGCCCATTCGGCCCATTCAGCCACTTAGGCCAACTAGGCCCATTAGCCCACTTAGGCCCATTATGCCCATTAGGCCACTTAGGCATATTTGGCAACTTAGGCCCATTCAGCCGATCAAGCCACTTAGCCCTATTAGGGAACCTAGACCCACTAGGACCATTAAGCCCATTAGGCCGATTAGGCCACTTAGGCTCATTAGTGCACTTAGTCCTATTAGGCAGAATAGGTCCATTACTCCCATTAGGCCCCTAAGGCCCATTATCCCATTAGACCAATTAGGCAACTTAGGCCCATTAGGCCACTTAGGCCCATTAGGTGCATTAGGCCACTTAGGCTAATTAGGCTCATTCATCCCATTAGGCCCATTAGGCCCCTAGGACCATTAATCCCATTAAACTCATTAGGCCACTTAGGCCCATTATGCTACTTATCCCCATTAAGCTGATTAGGCGACTAAGGCCCATTAGGCCACTTAGGCCCACTAGGCCCATTAAGACCATTACTCTGATTTGGCCCATTAGTTCACTTAGGCCACTTAGGCCCATTAGGCCCCTTAATCCCATTAGGATGATTAGGAAACTTTGGACCATTAGTCTACTTAGGCCAATTAGGCTCATTCGACCCATTAGTCCCATTAGGCCACTTAGGTCCATTTGGCCAATTGGGTCCATTAGGCCCATTATGCACATTAGGTTGATTATGAAACTTTGGACCATTAGGCCACTTCGACCCATTAGTCCCATTAGGACACTAAGTCCAATTAGGCCCATTTGGCTCATTTGGACCCTGGGCTCATTAAGCCCATTAATCCCATTAGGCCACCTAGGCCCATTAGACAACTTATGCCCATTTGGCCCATTAGGCCCTTTAGACCCACTATGACCATTAGGCCATTTATGCCCCTTAGGCCCATTAGGTTTCTTAGACCCATTAGGATGCTGAGGTCCATTCATCCAATTAGGACCACTTTTCCCCTAGGCCCGTTCAGCCCATTATGCCCATTAGGCCACCCAATCCCATTAGGCCACTTAGGCCCATTATACCCCTTAGGTCCATTATGCCACTTCGGCCCATTAAGCCTATTAGGCCCATTAGGACCATTAATCACATTAGGTCAATTAGGACACTTAGGCCATTTAGGCCCATTAGTCCACTTAGGCCCATTGGGCCCATTCAGCCCATTTGGCACCTAGGTATGTTAATCCAATTTGGCACATTGGTCCCATTAGGCCCCTTGGGCCCATTATGCCCATTTGGCCACTTAGGCCCATTCAGACCATTAGGCCACTTAGGCCGATAGGCCCATGAGGGCTACTTAGGCCCATGAGGCCCATTAGGCCCATTAGGACACTTAGGCCTATCTGGACCATTAGGCCAGCCACTTCGACCTATCAGATTCATTAGGCCCATTC
The DNA here is from genome assembly GCA_963277665.1 of Viscum album. Lineage (NCBI taxonomy): Eukaryota > Viridiplantae > Streptophyta > Magnoliopsida > Santalales > Viscaceae > Viscum > Viscum album. The sequence goes on from OY728147.1 coordinate 608,215,587, forward strand.
GACCACCCAGGAAAGTTAGTCCCAATGGGCCACTTAGGCCCATTCATCCACTTAGGCCGATTTGGCCATTAGGCCACTTAGGCCCATTATCCATAATTGTTCGATTAGGTTGATTGGGCCACTTAAGCAACTTAGGACACTTAGGCCCATTAGTCCCATTAGGCCCATTGTCCACTTAGTCCCACTAGTCACATTAGGTCTATTCATCCCATTAGGCAACTTAAACCCATTAGGCCCATTAGGTGACTTAGTCTCATTAGGCCCACTAGGACCGTTAGGCCACTTAGGCCCCTAAGGCCCATTGGTACCATGAGGCCCATTAGGTCCATCTATCCACTTAGGCCCATTAGGCCCATGTGGCCACTTAGGACCATTAGGTTACTTAGACCCATTGGGCCCATTTTTCCACTTAGGTCCATTAGACCCATTCAACAACTTAGGCCCATTAGGCCCATTCGACCACTTAGGCTCATTAGGCCCATTAAGCCATTTAGGCCCATTCTTCCCATTAGGCCCATTATTTCCATTGGTCTTATCAGGACCATGAGTTCCATTAGGACATTGAGGCCCATTCGGCCCATTAGGCTCATTCGGCCCATTAGGCCACTTAGGCCCATTAGGCCACTTAGGCCCATTATTCCCATTAGGCCACTTAGACCGCTTAAGACCATTCACCCCATTAGGCCCATCAGTCCCATTTGGCCACTTAGGGCCATTAGTCCAGTTAGGCCCATTAGGCCCATTGGGCCACTTAGGCCCATTAGGCCCATTGGGCCTACTAGGCCCATTATGATCATTAGGCACATTCGGCCACTAAGCCCCATTAGGCCCCTTAGACCCATTAGGCTCACTCAGTCCATTAGAACACTAAGTCCCATGAGGCCCATTGGACCACTTAGACCAGTGAGGCCCATTAGGCCCATCAGTCCCATCCGACCCATTAGGACACATGGCCCATTCGACCCATTAGGACACTTAGGCCCATTAGACCCATCAAGCCCATCATGAACATTAGGCCGCTTAGGCCCATTAGGACCATTCAGCTACTTAGGCCACTTAGTCCCATTAGGCCCATTGGGACCATGAGGCCATTAAGGCCCATCACGCCCATTAGGCCACTTAGGCCCATTAGGCCTATTAGGCACATTAGACCACTTGGGCCCATGCAGCTCATTAGGCCACTTAGGCCCACTAGGCTCATTAAGCCACTGAGGACCATTAGACCCATTAGACTACTTAGGCTCATTACTGCATTAGGCCCATTAGGCCACTAAGTCCCATTAGGCTCGTTCGGCCAATTGGGATCATGAGGCCCATTAAGACATCAAGCCCATGAAGCCACTGAGGCCCATTAATCCCATTGGGCCCATCAGGCCCATCAAGCCCATCAGTTTCATTAGTCACATTCGACCACTTGGGCTCATTAGGCACATTATGCGACTTAGGCTAATTCGGCTCATTAGGCCACTTAAGCCTATTCCACCCATTAGGCTCATTCAATCACATAGACTCATTCGACCCATTCAGCCCATCAAGTCCATTAGGCCACTTAGGTCCATTCATATCATTAGGCCACTTAGGCCCATTAGGCCCATCATTCCCGTCAGGCTCATTAGGCCACTTCGGTCCATTGGGCTCATTAGGCCCATTTGGCCACTTTGGCCCATTCGGCTCATTAGGCAAGTTAGGACCATCAGGCCCATCAGGCCACTGAGGCCTATTTGACTTATTAGCCCACTTGGTCCTATGAGGCCCATCAGGCCCATGAGGCCCATCGGGCTAATCAGGCCCATTGGACCACTTATACCCATTAGGCCCATTCGACCACTTCGGCCCATTAGGCCGCTTAGGCCTATTAGGCCCATTAGGCCGCTTAAGTCCATTAGGATCATTAGGCCCATTAGGCCACTTAGGCCCATTAGGCCAATTAGGCCACTAAGGCCCATTAGGCCACTTAGGCCCATTAGGGACATTAGGCCACTTAGGCCCATTAGGCCACTTCGGCCACTTTGACCCATTAGACTCATTAGGCCACTGAGCCCCATTCAGCCACTTAGCCCCCCTTGGACCATTAATTACATTAGGTTGATGGGGTCATTCAGACCATTAGGCCAATTATTCCCATTAAGCCCAATCGGCCTATTAGACCCATTAAGCCCAATAGGCCGATTAGGGACTTAGACCCATTAGGCCACTTCGGCCCATTAGGCCCCTTGGGCCACTTAGGTTAATTAGTCCCATTCAACTCATTAGGCCCATTCAGCCCATTAGGACCATTTGGACCTTAGGCCCATTATGCCCATTAAGCCCATTAGGCCACTAAGGTCCATTAAGCCACTTAGGCACATTAGGCCCATTAGGTCCATTAGGCCCATTAGGCCACTTAGTTTCACTAGGCCCATTAAGCCCATTAAGTCGATTAGGCCACTTAGGCCCATTAGGTCACTTAGGCCCATTCGGCCCATTTGATCCATTAGGCCCATTAGGCCAATTAAGCCAATTAGACTGATTAGGCAGCTTTGGCCCATTAGGCCCCTTAGGTTTACTAGGACCATTAGGAAAATTAGGCCCATTCGGCCCATTAGGTCACTTAGGCCCATTAGTCCCTATTAGGCCTATTAATCCCATTAGGTCGAATAGGAAACTTTGGCCCATCTGACCACATAGGCTCATTTGGCCCCTTAGGCCAATTCGACCCATTAGGCCCATTTGGGCCCTAGGCCCGTTAAGCCCATTAATTCCATTAGGCCACCTAGTCCCATTAGGCCACTTAGGCCTATTTAGCACATTAGGCCACTTAGGCTCATTAGGCCACCTAGTCCCATTAGGCCAGTTAGGCCTATTTAGCACATTAGGCCACTTAGGCCCATTAGGCTGATTAGGCAACCTAGGGCCATCAGGCCACTTAGGCCCATTGGACCCATTCGGCCACTTAGGCCTATTTGGCCCATTAGGTCCATTATTCTCATTTGGCCCCTAGGCCCGTTAATCCCATTAATACCATTAGGCCACCTAGGCCCATTAGGTCACTTAGGCCCATTATCCCCCTTAGGCCCCTTAGGCCCCTTAGGCCCATTAGCCCACTTAGGCCCATTATGACCTTAGGCCCATTAATCCCATTAATCCCATTAGGTCGATTAAGCCACTTAGGCCCATTAGGCCACTTAGGCTTATTAGGCCCATTAGGCCACTTATGCTCATTAGGCTCATTCGTCCCATTAGGTCCATTGGGCCCATTAGGCCACTTCGACCCATTAGGCCCATTCAATCACCTCGGCTCATTAGGCCCACTAGGCCCATTAGGCCACTAAGGCTCATTAGGCCACTAAGGCCCATTAGGCCCATTTGGCCACTTCGACCCATTAGGTCTGTTAGGCCACTTATGCCCATTAGGCCCATTAGGCCACTTAGGCACATTAGGCCCATTAGATGGATTAGGCCACTTAGGCTCACTAAGCCCATTAGGTCACTTAGACCCATTAGGCCCCTTAGGCTCATTACGCACATTAGGAAACTTAGGCCCATTAGGCCCATTGGGATATTCATCCACTTGCCCCCCTTAGTCCCATTAGTCCACTTAGGCCACTTAGGCCCCTTAGGCTCATTCGACCACTTTGACCTATTTGGCCACTTAGGCCGATTAGGCTACTTAGGCCCATTAGGCTCATTCGGCCACTTAGGCACACTGGGCCCATTAGGCCAATTATGCCACTTAGGCACATTAGGCCCATTAGGCCCCTTAGGCCCATTAATCCCATTATGTCGATTAGGAAACTTACGCCCATTAGACCACTTAAGCCCATTAGGCCCATTCGGCCCATTCAGCCCCTGGGACCATTAAGCCCAGTAATCCCATTAGGCCACTTAGGCCCATTAGGTCGATTATGCAAATTAGGGTGATTATGTCACTAAGGCCCATTAGGCCCATTAGGACTCTTAGGCCCACTAGGCACATTAATCCCATTAGGACAATTATGACACTTCGGCCCAATAGGCCACTTGGGCCCATTCGGCCCATTGGTCCATTAGGCCCATTAAGCCCATTAAGGTGATTAGGCAACTTTGGCCCATTAGGCCTATTAGGCCACTTAGGCCAATTAGTCCCATTCGACTAATTAGGCCCATTAGGACCATTAGGCCACTTAGGCCCATTAGTCCCATTAGGCCCATTAATCCCATTAGGCTGATTAGGCAACTTTGATCCATTAGGCCACCTAGGCTCGTTATTCCACTTAGGCCAATTAGGCCTATCCGGCAACTTAGGCCAGTTAGGCCCATTAGGCCCCTAGACCAATTAATCCCATTAATACAATTATACCACCTAGTCCCATTAGGCCACTTAGTCCCATTAGGCCCCATAGGCTAGTTGGGCCCATTTGGTGCATTTGGTACCTAGGCCCGTTAAACCGATTAAGCCCATTAAGCCCATTAGGCCCATTAGGCCACTTAGGCCCCTTGGTATCATTAGGCCCATGAGGCCACTTAGACCCATGAGTCCCATTAGGACACTCAGGACCATGAGGCCCATTAGGCCCCTCAGTCCACTTCGGCCCGTTAAGACCATCAGGCCCATTCGTCCACTTCGGCCTACTCGACCCAATATTCTTGTAACACCCGAGACTTTTATGAGAAATATTTTGTTTTTATGTTATATAAATCATCAAAGTAATCTTTCACTACACACAACACTAGCTTGGATTTCTTTACACGCAACTGCAGCCTTCCTCGATAGCTTGTGTCGTACGCAATACCGAGTTTCACTAAACAACGATATGATATTAAAATATTATTAAAACTAGCCGTTATGAATAGTAATAACCACTTTTTGAAATTTTGTAAATTTTATTTTTCAAAATGGACTTCATTTTTTGATTTGGAATATCGAAATTAGCCTAGGGTGAAATTTTAGTATTTTTATGGAAACTTTCAATTTTTGATGAATAGTGAAAACACTCGGTTACAATTTAAAAACCGAATTTTTATTTAAATAATTATTTATTTTATTTAAATTTATTTTAGGTAAAAATTGATATATAATACCTATATAAGTTCAATGTAATTCATTGGAGTAATTTTATAATAATTTTAGATATATAAAAATTTTATTGAACTTTTCACCGTCTTTTACCCACCTCCTAGGAGAATTTGCAAATTTACATAAAACTTATTTTTACCACTTATGTGATTGGAATTTCAAAAATCCAAGAGACACAGTTGATATTAGTAAGTAAAATGTGGTTCAATGAAATAAAAATAATTTTTGGTGAATAGTAACTTTTTACTTTTATTTACCACGGTTAAAAGTAAATAGGGTAATTAAGGATAAAAATGATATTATTATTACCCTAACACATGTCCTAATTCTATTTAATAAGTGTAATTCGACCAAAAACAACCTTATAAATAAAATATGACCATTTAGGCCCACTTGGATTAGATTATGACATTTATTATTAATTTATTTAAAGAAGGGTTAAAATAGTTAAAATCAAAGTTTAATAAGTAAATAATTTTTAATATAGGGTTATACATTTGATAAATTCGACTATAAATATTAATTATAAATATAAAAAGATTTCAGACATAATGGTATTTTATTTGTAATTTTTAGACATTAAATAATTTAATTTATTTATGACACAAAGATGATGCAGTAATTATCTTATTAATGAAATATTGACATAATTGATGTTATAAATACCCAAATAAATTTAATTTGAGACTTTTTATGAATTCAATTAATTTTATAGATTAATATGACATGTTATTATTTATTTAATTAACTTTTTTTGAATTAATCATTCTTTTATGTTTTTCACAAAAATCAATTACTAAATAGTGTCAAAATTGACATAAAATAGTTTTTAAAACAAATATTATATTATTGATTGTTATTTTATTCCTAAAAATCTAAGTTTCGGCCAAGATACTTATATCATGATAATTGTATCATTAATGGACCACTTGGGGGTCGCTTGGATGTATATGGTAATTTTATTAACTATATAATATAAAAATACAAAGTGACATGGTAAATGTCAATCTAATTAACTAAGAGTTAAAACTAAAAGATAAGGTTAATATAATGACCTAAACTTGTATAAATTCTATTTTATGAGATGATTTAGACACATACCCACCTTAGCTTCAAAATATATCAATTTGGAGCTATTAAAAACCGAATTTGACTTTATAATAAAATAATATTTTTAGTTATTCCAAAGGTGCCCCTCTCCTCCCTTATAAAAGGGCACCTCCTCCCTCTCCTCATCACACCAATTTGAGCCTTCAATCTCGGACAAACCCTGACAATTTCTCCTCTCCACTTCCCTAGAGACATCCTAAAGGTCATGTTCTTCTTCAAAGACCAATTTTAGTGTCCTAAAAAGAGGTCTCAAAGAGGTGCTTCAAAGAAGAGGTAATGTCCGTTACCAATTCTTTCAACATTATTTCTTCTTCCACTTCTTCTTCTTTAGTTGTTTAATTATGAAGTAATAACATCAGTATCACTCATATACTGATATGTTATTATAAGTATGAAACAACCCTATTTCACCATCTATCCATCCTATGGAAAACAAAATCACCGCGCGTGCGTACGTACGGAATACCGTCTCCACGCTGTGGTGTAATCTATTTTCCCCCACCACCTTACTTGGATGGGTATAATAGTGTAAATAATAACTATATATGATTATTTTAAAGTGATATTGATTCTTAAATAGTATACATACACTCCAATACAATTCCACGATCATGGGAACGATATCATCACTCGTGCGTACGTACGAAATACAGTCTCCACGATGTGATGCGACTCGTTCTACATGATATTCATTGCATAATGATTATATAAATGAATTGAATGAATGAATATGATATATATTACACTAATACCATTATGTAAATGAGTTATCTATAACCTAAAGAGAAGAATAAGAATTTATTCGACAAAACATGCATAAGAACAAAATGTAATAAACACCCGAATAACAAGTAGTAATGAAATATTACTAATAAGAAGCTAAGAATATGACCATATATGATATAATAACAATAAGTATTATTCTGTAATAAGTCAATAACATTATTTAAATCATTATACAGGAGGTTCGGACACTTACGAAGCAAATCGGACCTAAGGTAAGGGAAATATCACAATCTCATTTTTATCCGAGATTGTTTATACTTTGGAATTTACTGGGGTGTATTTTATCATCCACATCCATGTTTCCTCAATATGTAATATTTATATCCTTCTACAATAGTTTATATCCAATTTTACCCTTCGGTGAGTTTTTAGTAAAAGATATGAAAGGAATCTTTTGTCGTTTTTCGTACAAGGTACTTTTTGACTTTTCCGACAAAAGTATGAGAAGAATGTTTTTTTAACTTATACGGCATGAATGGATTTTTAAAACATTATTTCCAAGAATCTTCCTTTACAAGTTTTCAAGTTTATTTTTAATCAACTTCTTTTAGTTTATAATTTTATGACATGTTAAGAAATGAAAAGTGTTTTTGAAGTAGAAAGGATATTTTTCTTAAGAATGGAGTTCAAGTGTTTTATCAAAATTATTTTCCATCTAAGATAATATAGGGTTCTGTTTCTATCCCTATTATTACATTGATTTGATTATGTTGTGATGGAAATATTTTTATGAATTCCTTTATCTAATATGAATTGTTTTATGATGTCATGATGTTTAAGATTCCCATTTTTATTACATGGGGTTATGCTATGATGTATGGTTTATGATTTTGTGGCACACATAAGAATGGTATCATTATGAGATGGGTGGGACCTATATCTCCCTCCAATGCATTGGGTAAAGATTTTATATCTCATGAGATAGACTTGGCTGGAACGGCAGGTTAAACCGGTTCAGTGAAACAGGACTAAAACGAGGAATGAACTCGGTTCAGAAATGGACTTTGTCCACTAAGATAGTCTTGGAAATGAGTCTTGACTAATAGGAAATGATTATCTATGATTATGTGTGTATTCCACAAAGTTTCATTTTTTATGTTATGATTATTGGGATTACATTTCACTTCTATGATTTATCCCATGGTATGAAATTATGATTTCTTTTGCAGGTTAAGATTTTCAAAATGTTATGTTCATGATGTGATTGATTTTTCTTTTGTTTACCCTTACTGAGCATTTGAGCTCACCCTTTTGTATGTTTTCTTTCCCCCAGGTCATGAAAAAGGTTATTAAGTAAGATACGCCAAAAGGGACTATAGATATGATGAAATAAATGGGAGACAATGTAGATGCTTTATGAACCAGTTGTTTATGTTTCCCAGTTTCTAAGACACTATACCTATATGGTTCTTCCATGGTTTTGTTATATGTTGTAATAAGTATGCTTCAATTTTGAAGTATTAACAATGTATGTAAATTATGGGTCGTTATAATTCCACTTAGGCCCATCAATCCCATTAGACCCATACGTTCGATTAGGTCGATTAGGCACTTAGTCTACTTAGGCCCATTAGGCCCATTATGCCACTTAGGCCCATTTTCCCATTAGGCCACTTGTGCCCATTAGGTCCATTAGGCCCATTCAGCCCATTAGGCCCATAAGGTCACTCAGGTCCATTAGACCCATTAGCCCATTAGTCCCATTAGGCACATTAGGCCCATTCATCCCATTCGACCACTTAGACGCACTAGGCCCATCAGGCCACTTAGTCCCATTAGGCCACCTACGCCCATTAGGCCAATTAGGTGCATTAGGGCTGTTAGGCCCATTCGACCACTTAGGCCCACTAGGCCCCCATTAGGACACTTAGGACCATTTGGATACTTATGCCCATTCGTCCTATTAGGCCCATTATGCCACTCGAGCCCATTCTTCCACTTTGACCCATTATGCCCACTATGCCACATTAGGCCAATTTGGCCCATTAGGCTCATTAGTCCCAATTGGCCACTTAGGCCCATAAGGCCCATTAGGTCCATTCAGTCGATTAGGGCCATTCAACCACTTAGGCCACTTAGACCCATTCGGCCCATTAGGCCTATTCAACCCATTAGGCCACTTAGGCTCATTCAGTCGATTAGGCCACTTAGGCCCATTAGGCCACTTAGGGCCATTCAATCCATTCATCCCATTAGGCCCATCAGACCCATTAGGCCGATTAGGCCACTTAGCCCCATTAGTCCCATTAGACCCATTAGGCCTGTTAGGCTCATTAGGCAACTTAGGCCACATAGGATTATTCGACCACTTAGACCCATTGGACCCATTAGGCCCATTAGGAAACTTAGGCAACTTATTCCCATTAGGCCACTTAGACCCATTGGACTTATTAGGCCCATTGTAACCATTAGGCCCATCAGACCCATTAGGAAACTTAGTCCACTTTGGGACATTAGGCCACGTAGACCCATTGGACCCATTAGGTCCATTAGGAAACTTAGTCCACTTAGACCCATTGGACCCATTAGTCCCATTAGCCAACTTGGTCCACTTTGACCCATTTGGCCACTTAAGCCCATTGGACCCCATTAGGCTGAATTATCCATAATGGGTCCATTAGGCCCATCATGCCCATTAACCCCATTAGACCACTTAGGCCCAATGGGCCCAATATGCCCATTCATCCACTTAGGCCCATTAGGCCACTTATCCCCATTAGTCCCCTTAGACCCATTACCCCCATTAGGCAAATTAGGCCATTAAGTCAAATTGGCCATAATGGTCCCATTAGGCCTAATAGGACCAATCAGCCCATTAGGCCTATTAGGTCACTTAGGCTACTTAGGACCATTAATCCACTTAGGCCCATTAGGCCCATTAGTCCCATTAAACCCTTTGGACCCATTGGCCCCCTTAGGCCCATTAGGCCAATTAGGCCATTGGTCCCATTAGGTCACTTAGGCCCAATAGGTCGATTAGGCCTATTAGGTCACTTAGGCCACTTAGGTCCATTAGGCCACTTAGGCCCATTAGGCCGCTTAAACCCATTGGGCCCATTGGGCCCCTTAGGCCCCTTAGGCCACTTAGGCCCATTAGGCCCATTAGGACACTTAGGCCACTTAGGCCCATTCGTCCACATAGGTCCATTAGGCCCCATAGACCCATTAGTCCCATTGGGCCCATTAGGCCCATTAGGTCCATTAGGTCAATTTGGTCATTCTGCCTATTAGGTCGAATTGACCATAATGAGCCAATTAGGCCACTTAGGCCCATTAGGATACTTATGCCCAATAGGCCCATTAATCCAATTAGGCCCATTAGGCCCATCAGACCACTTAGGCCCAACTAGTCCATTCAACCCATTAAGTATGTTAGGCCCATTAGACCGAATTAGACTTAATGGGCCCATTAGGACACTTAGGACCATTAGGCCACTTAGGCCCAATAGGCCTACTCATCCCATTAGTCCACTTAGGCCACTTAGTCCCATTAGTGCACTTTGGACCAGTGGAAACATTAAACCCATTAAGTCCATTAGGCCCATTAGACCCATTTGGCCACTTAGACCCAATTGGCTCATGAGGCTGATTAGTCCACTTAGACCCATTAGGCCTATTAGGTCACTTAATCCCATTATACCCATTAGTCCCATTAGTCCCATTAGTCTCATTAGGCCACTTAATCCCATTAGACCCATTAGGCCACTTAGGCTCATTCGACCCTTAGGCCCATTAGGCCATTTTGGCCAATTTTGATCATTTAGTCCAATTAAGCCAATTAGGCCATTGAGGCCATTTAAGTAAATTAGTCCATTTAGTTCATTTAAGCCAATTTAGTCCATTTAGTTCAATGAGGCCAATGAGACCAATTCAGGCCAATTAGGTCAATTTAGGACCTTTAGACCATTTAGTCCCATTAGAAGATTTTGGCCATTTAGTCCAATTTAGCCCAATTAAGTCAATTAGTACAATTAGTCCAATTAGTCCAATTAGGCAATTTATTTCATTTAGGCTATTTAGGAAAATTTAGTTCATTTAGGCTAATTAGTCCATTTCGGCCAATTTAGGTCATTTAGGCTATTTAGGTCAATTTAGACCATTTGGGCCAATTATGCCAATTATGCCATTTAGGCCAATTTAGGTAATTTAGACCAATTAGGCCAATTAGGCCGATTAGTCCAATTAAGCCGATTAGGCCAATTTAGACCATTTAAGCCAATTAGGCCAATTATGCAATTTTGGCAATTTAGGCCAATTAGGTCAATTTAGGCCATTTAGGCCAATTTTTTTTTCCATTTTTTCCATTTAGGAAAATTTAAGTCATTTAGGTCATTTAGGCCAATTAGGCTAATTAGCTCAATTCGACAATTTAGGCAAATTAGGCCATTTAGGCCAATTTAGCTCATTTAAACTAATTAGTAAAATTAGAAAAATTAGGCTAATTAGGCAATTCAGGCCAATTCATTCCAATTAGGAAAATTAGGCCATTTAGACCAATTTAGTCTATTTAGGATAATTTAGTCCATTTAGGCCAATTTAGGCCATTTAGGTCAATTTAGGCCAATTAGGTCATTTAGGCCATTTAGGCCAATAAGGCCATTTGGGCCAATTATATCAATTAGGCCATTTAGGTCATTTAGGCCAATTAGGCCATTTCGACCATTTAAACAAATTTAGGCGATTTAGACCAATGAGGCCAATTAGGTCAATTTAGTCCATTTAGGATAATTTATAACATTTAGCCTAATTAGGACAATTAGGAAAATTAGTTCATTTAGGCCATTTAGGCCAATTAGGTCAATTAGGTCACTTAGGCTAATTAATCCATTTATGCTAATTAGGACAATAAACCATTTAGGCCAATTTAGGCCATTTGGGCCATTTAGGCCAATTAGGCAATTATTATATTATTATTAATTTTAAGATACAGTCAAAATACGGTTTTCCCAATGAAAATAATAATAACATTATTATATTATTATTAATTTTAATTTAACCGTTTTATTTTTCCTTCAACTTCAAAGCTCATTCTGCGCACAAAACCTTCAATCTCCCATGCGCTGCACACAACCCCCCAAATCAATCATCCTTTACCATTTATTTCTCCTTAAATTTTATTCCCTTCCTCTTTATTTCTATCTCCAATCTAATATTTATTTCAGATTTTCTTCTCCCAATTAACGCCTCCTCAAACCCAAATTTCCAGCCGCCACACATCTGACTTCCTAACAGCATCCCGGAAAGAGCATGCTGCCCTACAATGCCTGGACACCGCCTCCGCCTTCCGTCGGCCGCACCTGCTGCCTCCCGCGGTTGCTTCGCACGGCCCGCACCCGCTGTCTGCCTGGCCACCGCACCGCTAGGGAGCCGCTCCTCTTCGGTCTGCTTCCGTCCCGGCCTCCTGCTCGCACCGCCGTGAGCCACCTTAGTTGTCTCTTATCCGAACCGCCTCACCAGATGCCTGATGCAACCGCATCGAACCGCCGCCATGTCGCCCCTTCCACAGGACATTGCATCTACGTTCTATGCCCAAAAATTGTAAGGATCACATATTTTCAATCCTTAGGTTGAGGGTTTTGTGTCCATATGTTGCGCTCAACAAAATATTGCATTTCCAGCGCGCTTAATTATTTTGTGTTGATGAATGCACGAAGAATAAAAAGAAAGAGGAGCATGATTTATGTACGAGATGATGGCCATGTTCATTTGGCCATCATCATCGTGAATTTAGGATATGAAGAATCAATAAAACAAATTCAAAAATATATAAAAACCCCTACCTCGATTGTCCGTTAGAGGTGGTGTGAGGAAGAAGACGAAGTCGATGAGATAATGATGTCAGCATTCATTGCTCCCACAAGATGTTTTTGATCCGGGCTCAAGTGTCGTCCTCGTTCCCCGATTCCGGAGGATACACTTCATTGTAGTGGATGTTCTTCATTGAAGAATCTCCTTCCAAGTTCTCTAGAGCTCTCCCTTTTTCCAAAAATACTCCAACCAAATTTTGAAGTGCCAAATAAGTTTATTAAATAAACTAATTGAGTTGGCACATAAATGGGAGGAAAACCAAGAGTTATCTCCCATTAAACGGGGAGTTCAAGGGTCAGGTGGTCCCCACCTTTGAATTTAAATTAGGGGTTTTTATTTTTGTTGGTCCCCACCACTAAACATCAAATGGGAGGTTTTAAAAATAAAATAATTTTTTTTTATTTTATTTTTATTCTTTTAACTCTCCCACGAAATTCATGAAAACTAACTTTCACCCTTGACCTACTACAGTCAAGGTGAAGGTCTCCTTAAGTGAATATCGGCGTTGTGAGTTCAACAGTGCCCTCAGATTTCAATTCCGAGCACCTGTTCAAAAGTTATATAATGATGCTCGCGCGTTTACTGAACGTACCTGAAAAAAAGTTTAGAAAATTATTAACAATCACCCTCAACCCACGCCGGTCGAGGTTAGGCTCTGCCCAAGTGAAACACGCCCCAATAAACCCAATGTTACTATTGGATTTCCAATCCGAGTTACCATTTAAAAGTTATGAATTTTACAAAAAAATAATTGTCACTTAATTATTTCATTTACAGCCAAAAACTAACTTTCACTGGTGGCCAGCGCTGGCCAAAGTTAGTATCTACTTAAATAAAGCATTCCCTCACTAGTTCAACGATTGTCTTGGATTTTCAATCCGCATTACCGTTTGTGAGTTATAAGCATTTGAAAAATAAAATAATTTATTTAATTATTTTATTTACGATTATGCATTTTTGGATTTTCTCACAGGAGGCCCGCACCGACTAAAATTAAGTCGCGCCTAAGGTAAACCTGCAATCCTAAACGAAACAGTGACCTCAGATATCTGATCTGAGTTACCATTTAAGATTTTTCCACTTTTTCAGGAAAACTGCTTACGCACGCTAATTTAAACTCAACAAAACTTCGACGGATCATTTCGGGCACTCTGGGACTTGGAATCGCGTGCCGTTAGATTTCTTGGTCTCGAAATAATTCCATATAGTTAAAAAAAATTATATGGAATTTCCAGGACATTACATATTTAGTCCATTTAGGCCAATGTAGGTCATTTAGAACAATTAGGCCAATTAGTCCAATTAGTCCAATTAGGCAATTTAGTCCATTTACGACAATTAGGCCATTTAGGCCAATTTAGGTCATTTAGGCCATTCATTCTAATTATACCAATTAGAACATTTTCGCCACTTAGGAAAATTATTCCATTTATGACAATTAGACTTGTTAGGTCATTTAGGTCATTTAGACCAATTTAGGTCATTTGGACCAATTATTCCAATTCTGTCAATTTAGGCCATTTAGGAAAATTATCCCATTTAGGTCAATTAGACCAATTCATCCATTTAATCTATTTAGGCCAATTAATCCATTTAGTCCATTTAGACCAATTAGGCCAATTTAGGCCATTTAGGCTAATTTTGTCCATTTAACCCATTTATGCTAATTAGGAAAATTAACCCATTTAGACTATTTAGGCTAATTAATCCATTTAGGCCTATTAGACCAATTAGTTCATTTTGGTCATTTCGGCCAATTTTGGCCATTTAGGTCAACTAGGCTAATTAGTCCATTTAGGCCAATTAATCCATTTATGCAAATTTTTTCCATTTAGTCCATTTAGGTCAATTAATCCATTTAGGTCATTTAGGACTATTTGGGACATTTAGGCCAATTAGTCCAATTATGTCAATTAGGAAATTTAGGTCATTTAGGCCAATTAGTCAATTTAGGCTAATTTAGTCCATTTTGGCCAATTAGGCCATCAGGTCAATTTTGACCATTTAGTTCATTTAGTCCATTTAGCCCAATTAGGCCATTTAGGCCAATTTAGGCCAATTTAGGCCATTTAGGCCATTTAGGCCATTTACTCCATTTAGGCCATTTAGGCCAATTAGTCTAATTAGGCTAATTAGGTCATTTAGGCCAATTAGGCCATTTAGGTCATTTTAGACAATTATGCAATTTAGTCCAATTTAGTCCATTTAGAAAAATTTAGGTCATTTAGGGAAATTAGGCCAATTAGGCTGCCATGAACCAACCCAAGTCAACCATAAACCGGTCACCCGACAGCTATACAACAATCTCTACACAGAAAGGCTTGACACTTTCTTTGACCTAGAGGAGTTTGAAGTTTCAAAACAGAAGGCATCATTTCCACATTTAGACCCAACAAATCAACAACATGATAAGCAATGAAATATGATATTCACTTGTATCAAACAATGCTTGCATAGGGTAGAATTAAAAAGAATTGTACCTCTCACCATCGATGGTACAAGTTGGCCATTCACAATAACCCGCTCAGCTCCAAATACCTGCTTACTCACCACACTTTTATCTATATTCCCCAGCTGAAATTTCCCATGCTAGGAGTCATGGTATTCTTGGAATCACCATGACTAACTTTGTTCTGCTGATGATGGGTATTCTGCTGTCCTCTTCCCGTTGAGGAAAAAGATGACTGTGAACCTTGAGAAGTGTCCCAAACACCCAACCTTAGAGCATGGCGATAATAACACTGAATATTCCTCGTCTGATTACAATTATGGAATGCTCTAGGTGGTGATGTACATTCTCGCTTCATGTGTCTTAGATCACCACATTGGAAATATCCAGACTTGCTCTTAAGCTTTATAGAAAGATTCAGTGATCCTTCCATCAGATTCTGAGCCATACTCCCACCTTGGAAATAAGTGTCCCTCTTCCAATTGATCCCCACATTATAGTTTCCACCATTTCCTATAGGTATCATAATATCTACTTCACCCATAACCCCTAAGATTTCCCTTTCATCCATGGTTTCCCTGTTGACCATATCCATACAATCTGTTATACAGATTACCGTAATCTTCAAAAAAATTCATACCTCATCCCAGATTAAAAAATGTGCGTCTTCAAAGATGCACTAGCAGCTATCTCAGGTGAAAACTAGACTAAATTCATGAATTTAGCCACATATTATATCACAAAAGGCTCTACTTCTTCAAGCTAAAGAAAACCATTGTTCTCTAAATTCTAAACATGTAAGGATATAATTATTTGTTGAACAATTCCTTGAAATCCTCCCATGCCATACCTTGGTCCACTTTATCCTTGATCGCTAACTCCCACCACTGACATGGAAGATCTTCCAATATGTACATAACTAACTTGACTTTGAACTCCATCAGTGTTCCTAGGAAATCAAAGATTTGATTCATCCTATTTAGCCATGCCTCCACCCTTTCTGGTTTTGAATCACCCCAAAATATGGGTAGATTTTTCTTCTTAAACTAAACCAAATGGTCCAAATTCCTTGGTTAATATATTTTATTCCCACTATCAAGATATTCAAAAGCTTTCACTATGCTCTGTACCAGCTGCTACCTCACCTGGGGCTTAGGTGAAACCACATTTTTAGTGGCTTCCTCTAGTTGGTTTCTACAATGCCTACTGGGTTCCATTCTCTGTTCACATTAGAAACACCATAAGTCTCACTCTCTAGCAACAAAAGTCTTAACAATTTCAAATTCTATCACAGTTCAACTATCATAAACATGATTTAAAAAATCCAACATTTCCCATGTTCAATCATTTGTGAAAAAACATCCCCCTTGTTTTGAAAATCGACCCATTTTCAAAATACCAGAACCATTATCTCTTCAAAATCACACATTTGAAAACACTTTCTAGATTTTTCAAAAATTAACAAATTAATATCACAACATAAATAATTAATCCAAATTAGATATTAAATCCTAGTGGTAAGTCATTTATACCAAGAATGCCATGCTCTTCTCATTGTCTAACCCCACTACAATAATATTACACTTCTATAAGTGTCTCCAAAACACTTATGTTCCCAACTAACTGGTAAATTAAAGTTCATCATAAAAAGGTTAGCTACATATTTTTATGATATACATTTCAAGTACCAAGAATCATACTCCTTTCTACTATCCCAAATTAAAGAATAAACTGAGAATGAATTCCAACTTGAAGATCGACAATGGATGCCAAAGGACCCAACAAACTGATACCACTTGTAACGTCTCACCCCTCCTCATCATCTTGATTCAAGGTGGAGATTCTATTTGGAAAGAAGCGACATTCCAAAGGATCCAAAGGTTGGAAATAAATTCTAAGGGATTCATGAATAATTGGGGGATGATTTTCCCTTTTACAAAATAAATAAACACAAGCAAACAAACCATAACCAATGTTACTATATGATTCATGATAACAATGTAATATAATTCAACAATACCAACAGACCACCATAACCAAACAACATAACCAGAATCATAGTACCAAAGTAAAAGACCTCGAAAACAAAACTCAAGTACTCCAAGATAAATCTCCATAACTCCACACCAATCTCCATGATCCAACACCACAAGAACTCCCAAGCATCATGATGAACCAATAAATAAATGAGATGCTTTACCTTTACCTGTGTCTCAAAATACAACATCTACAAAAGCACCAAATTTCCAAAGTAGAGGGATAGTAATGAAAATCAGTATGATTTCCCCAAATTAATTCCCTACTAATGCCACTAGGATAGATCAAGTTAGAAAATTTATATAAGACAGTTTATATAAACCATTAATCAGTTCAATAATTTCCAAAAATCCAAACACATCCTTACCAAAACGGTTAACCCAAACAAAAATAATTTCAAGGAAAGAAATCAACAAGTCATTAACCATTTTTCCCATTCCATATTGGCATAAACCATTTCATTTCACATGACGCAATACATACACCTCATCACACACACAACCCAACACAACCACCCAATCTTGGTGTTACCATTAATGGTGTAACTTCACATCCAAACCCCATCCCCATTTTATTATGGTACTTCATGACCACATTACAACCCTTTGATAGTGGTAATTCATACCCACTATCTATCCCATCTAACTCATGATTAACCACTTAATTCAATGACTATAAAATAAATATTTACCAAAATCATATAAACCAATATATTTTCCAAAACCATGCTACACAACAATTTCCAAACCAAAACAACCTTTTAATCCAAAAAACATTTCCAACAATTATTCCAAAACCCATTTCAACCATTTATTCAAAAAATAATTTCAATAAAACAAAATTTTTATTGAAAACCATTTTCATAACCCATTTCCATAAATCAAACCAAGTAACTGATTTTAAAATCATCATTTTAAAATCCAACAAAGAAGCATATTACACAACAACATCATGTTTCCCCCAAAACCCATAAAACAACACTAAAGAGGTTTCACACAAGCTTTTCACATCAATTTCAAAACCAATTTAAATAAAAAAATTAATTTTAAATAAAATCCTTCTAGTTCTAACAAGAGGAGTCAAGATTGAGGCCACCTACCTCTAGGGTTTTGGCAAAAACAAACAATGATACAAACGCCCACCAAATTTGGGTAAAAACTTCGAAAATATTACTTAGATCCATTCCCATAACACCAAAAAGGAAAAATATAACCATGATTTGAATTAAAAACCCTAGATCTATTTGAAACATGATTAGATCTAAGAAACCATAAGAGAGATACAAGTAGATCTAAGAAAAAACAAGAAAACTACCACAAAGGAGACTTACCAAGGAATATCTACCTTCCAACCACCAATAAAGCCTTTTGAAATGATTAATAAATGATGGGGATGGGTTATATATCCTTGGAGAGAAGGAAATAATGAGATAGGGTTGAAATGGGGCTCAAATGGAGTGTTTAGGGTTAAGAAATCATGAGGTTTGTTTTTTAAAACCCACTTTTAAACAATGAATGGTTAGGAAAACTGTGCATTAACCGTGCGCCTACTATTTCCTCAAGGGGGTTCCTCACTTGGTTGGCCCACATGGTTATACAAACTGTGCACTAACTGTGTAGAATCCCATTGTCCCATGTTACATGACTAGACTGGGGAGGTCACACAATTTTTAAATCTATACACCAACTGTGCAACTTCTCCCTGGTCACTGTCACATGGTTCATGGTTTCCTGCAAGTGTTTCATGGTTTTCACTAACTGTGCTTAAAATTTTCACAGTTATAAAATCCCATAAAACCTTCTAAAAACATTTAACTCTTCAAAAAATTACCCAACCAACTTCCATACATAAAATTCATAAATAAAGGGTTACATATCTCAAACCGGGGGTGCTACAATATCTATTTCATGATTTATATGCAATAAGTACACGTGATGGTTATCCCGGAGGGATGGTCTTAGATGCTAGTTGTTTGAGGTTGAATCTCATGGTACCTGTGATGTGATTATTTCTATAGGGAGATAAATAAATTTTTCTCCTCCTATGATTCAAATGCTAACCTATTATTAGTGAAATGATTTGAATTCCAGGGAACAACATTGGTATAAACTTATGGTATGATTAGTATAATTCATTGATATTAAATGAAGTCGATACATTTGATTATCATGATGTCCTGGTTAGTACACACTGAATTCAATTACATGTGTATTTTCAGTGTTACTACTTTGAACATATACTAAAATATATGTTGTATTTTATATTTTAGGAGCCCTCTTAGTATTTACTTGTCTATTTTTATAATCACACCCTATAGAATGAACCTCAGCGGATATAGAGATCTTATATTTGAGATACAAGTGAGGGAAAAGGACTAGTAACATAGATTAGAGTTGGTGAACCTCAGTGGGGATGATTAAATGTTATCATGGTATTG
This sequence comes from Viscum album, assembly GCA_963277665.1. Taxonomy (NCBI): domain Eukaryota; kingdom Viridiplantae; phylum Streptophyta; class Magnoliopsida; order Santalales; family Viscaceae; genus Viscum; species Viscum album. Next base: position 608,235,249 of record OY728147.1, read on the forward strand.
TTAGGGACATTTTAGCACTTTGAGATGGTATTTGAAAATTTAAATTAATATGTGGTAATTTAAAATGGTTTAAGGAGAAAACTATCATCCTCACCAACTTCATATCCTAAACAGTTTTTATTTAATTTTGTTTCTTGAGACTCATCTCCCATATCTTCTATGTTTCTTGAACTATATGATGCTTGATAACATTGTAATACAATTCAACAATACCAACATACCACCATAACCAAAAAAATAACCAGAATGAGAGTACCAAAGTGGAAAACCAAAATGAAAAAACTCAAGGACTCCTAGATAAATCTCCATAGCTCCACACCAAGCTCTATGCTCCAACACCACAAGAACTCCCAAGTATCACGATGAACCACTAAATAAATATGATGCTTTACCTATACCTATGTCTCAGAATACAACATCTACAAAAGCACCAAATTTCCAAAGTAGGGGGTGAGTAATGAAAATCAGTAGGCTTTCTCCAAATGAATTACCTACTCACACCATTAGGATAGAGAAAGTTAGCACATTTATATAAAACAATTTATAAGAACCATCAATCAGTTCCATAATTTCCAAAAATCCAAACACATCCTTACCAAAATAGTTTACCCAAACAAAAACATTTTCAAGGAAAGAAATCAATAAGTTGTTATCAATTTTTCTCATTCCATATTTACATAAACCATTTAATTTCACATGACCCAATACATACACCTCATCACACACACAACCCAACACAACCACCCAAGGTTGGTGTTACCATTGATGGTGTAACTTCACATCCAAACACCACCCCCTTTTTATTGGGGTATTTAATGACCACATTCCAACACTTTTATGGTGGTACTTCATGCCCACTCTCTATCCCATCAAACTCATGATTAACCACTTATCCAACAAACATAAAATCAATATTTACCCAAATCATATCAACCAATATATTTTATAAAACCATACTACCCCACAATTTCCAAAACAAAAACAACCTTTTAAGAAAAACAAAATTTCCAACAATTATGCCAAAACCCATTTCACCCATTTATGCCAAACATCATTTCAATTTGACAAAATATTTATTGAAAACCACTCTCATAGCCCTTTCCATAAATCAAACCAAGCAACCGATTTTAAAATCATCATTTTAAAATCCAAAAACAAAGCATATTACACAACAACATCACATTTCCACCCAAACCCATAAAATAACACTAAAGAGGTTTCACACAAGATTTTAAAATAAATTTAAAAACCAATTTCAAGAAAAAAAATTAATTTTAAATCAAATTCATCTAGTTCTTACAATAGGAGTCAAGAGTGACACCTGCCTTTATGGTTTTGGAAAAAATGACCAACGACACAAACACTCACTAAATCTAGGTAAAAACTCCAAAAATATACCTTATATCCATTCCCATAACATAAAAAGGACAAATATAACCATTATTGGCATTAAAAACCATATATCTATTTGCAACAGGATTATATCTAAGAAACCAGGAGAGAGAGACAAGTAGATCTAAGAAAAACCAAGAAAATACCACAAAGAAGACTTAACAAGAAATATATAGCTTCAAACCACCAAGAAGACCCTTCTAAATACTTACAAAATGATGGATATAGGTTCCCTATCCTTGGAGATAAGCAAATAATGAGTGTGGGCTAAAATGGGGCTCAAATGGGGTTTTTAGGGTTAAGAACGAATGAGGTCTATTTTTTTAAAACTCACTTTTAAAATATGCACCGTTAGCAAACCGTGCGCTAACCATGCGCTTAATACTACCTAAAAATGTTTCCTTTATTGGTTGGTCTACGTGGTTAGACAAACCGTGCACCAACCATGTTAAATCCCACTATCCCATGTTGCATGAATAGACTGGGGAGGTCACACGGTTTGGAAAACCATGTGCCAACTGTGTGCCTTATCCATGGCCCCTATCACATTATTCATGGTTTCCTGCAAGTATTGCATGATTTTCACTAAATGTGATTAAATTTTTATCCCTTATAAAATCCCCCAAAACCTTCCAAAAACATTTCAAACTCTTCAAAAAATTACCCAACCAATTTCCATACATAAAAGGCATAAATAAAGGGTTACATACCTAAAATAGGGTGTGCTAAAATATCCATTTCATGATTTAGATGCAATAAGTACATGTAATGGTTATCCCTAAGGGGTGGTCTTGAATTCTAGGTGTTTGAGGTTGAATCTCGTGGTACCTGTGATGTGGTTATTTCTATAGGGAGATAAATAATTTTTGCTCCTCCTATGATTCAAATTTTGAGCTCTTATTAGTGAAATGATTTGAATTCCCGTGAAAAAAATGGTATAAACTTATGGTATGATTATTATAATTCACTGATTTTAAATGAAGTCGATACATTTGATTATCATGGTGTCCTGGTTAGTAGAGAATGAATTTAATTACATGTGTATTTTTAGTGTTACTACTTTGAAAATATACTCAAATATATGTTGTGTTGTATATTTTAGGGGCCCTATTAGTATTTACTTGTCTATTTTTATAATCACACCCTACACATGAACCTCAATGGATATAGAGATCTTATATTTGAGATAAAAGTGAGGGAAAAAGGACTAGAAACATAGATTAGAGTCGGTACACCTCAGTGGGGATGAGTTGATGTTCTCATGGTAGTGTTAGGGACATTTTAGAATTTTGATATGAGATATGAAATTTTAAATTAAGATGTGGTAATTTAAAATGTTTTAAGGATAAAACTATCATATTCACCAACTTAATCTCCTAAACAGTTATTATTGATTTTTTTCTTGACACTCATCCCCATATCTTTTATGTTGCTTGAACTACTCTGAGAAATAGTCATCCAAAATGATCATTGGTACCTAGTATGGGATGACTAATGATCAGAATAGTTAAAGAAACATAGGTGCATGTAAAAAAGAGATGGATAATGAGTCTCAAGTAACAAAATGCAATAATAACTGCTTGGGAGATGAATCCGATGAGGATGATAGTTGTCTATAAATTTCACCATTAGATTTATTTAGAGGATAATACCTATCATAGTGGAGTAATTATTTTCTTAAATTCAATTATCCATTTCCATAAAAATGAATTCACACTAATCATTTTAAAAAATGGTATGGATATGGAGTTAAAGGGTTTATAAAGTCTTTAATAGAGAACACATACGACCCTTCTCAAATCCTTTGTCTGTGTTTACATTGTTATTATTTAAGAAAAATTAAATGTTTGACTACTCATGAAGACAATGTCTTCTGAACATGATGATGCTAGAAATCCTAATAAAGAAAAGACTATTGATTATGAAAATATATAAATATTATGGTATCGACGACATGTTTAGGAAAAAAACAACAATTCAGAATCACATTGTTGAATAAAATTATCAAGGTAAGAAATCAGAATATAAAAATTTAGGTTGGTTGGAATCAACACGAACAACTTATTAAACCCAATAAGTCAATGTTCATTAGTTATTTTGGGGTCACAATGAGGATGAATGTGATTATAGATATTGATTCAGTGAACCACATCTGACCTATAAAAAAGGAAACCCTTTGGAAATATATAACATTAATGTTACGATATACTCTCTCTATTTTACCAAAAAATTATATAATGAAATGCTGATTTATTTTTCATTATTCCTTGTAGAGTTCATTTATTTTAGAATATTTACAGAAGAAATTTTTCTTAATGAGTACTATAAAATAACATAGAGGATTTTGGACTCTTATTACAAAGTTACATCTTAGGGATGCTATGGGAAAAGTAAAGTCCCACCCAAAAATTAGATATGAACACATTATAAAGTAGGATATAGGGAATGCTTTCATCAATATTCATAATGAGAAATATTTTTAGGTGCGTTGGAGTTGGTAATATATTATTTTAAATCATTCATTTTATCCAATTTGATTCAAAATTGTTAATTTATGAAATAAAAAAAGAGTGCTTAAAATAAAGAACATATATCAAAACCAATGTACCCCTATCACAAAGAAAGGATGGTGTACGCTTCACTAGAGGAGAAATTGGTATGTATTTTAAATCAACAATAATAGTTTTATGTGATATGAAACAACATATTTTTCTTTTTTTATATTCAGATTCATGAATCAAAATATGAAGCCACTTCCAGCCAATTCCATGTGTTATGGAAGGAGTCTCACATAAATAAGGAGGGTAAACTAGTTCATGAAAACACAAAAGTAGTATGGGAAACATGTGTGAGTATGAAATAATAGTAATTTTTTATGATGTATAATAGTATTACATAAAAATATATATGTATTTTCATATTTTTTTATTTGGTTTAGACATAAGAATCGACAGTGATCGTACCAAAAGAAAAACTACTTTCAGTAGCTTTGACGCGGCCAGAACAATATGGTCACATTATAGGATTAGGTTATGGAGTGTCTCCTTGAATATATTGCAAGAAGATAAAACCATATTAAGATACATATAATATGGTGAGATGATTGCAGACACAAATAGACTCATTATAAGATATTGTTGTCCAATCTGATTTGGCACACCAATGTATAAGAAATCATCAAAGAGAAATGACAGTGGAACAAAGATCTGCACATGAACCAAATGACCCCACTAGCTTTGAGGCTAGAAAATCCCCCAACTGCATACCTTACCCGAGGTAATAAATTTTTTCATTACACTTTCTCATAAATGTGAATCAAACAACTTCCAATAACTTTATATTACTAAAATTATGTTGGGTATAGTTATATGTTATTTGTATCTGTCAAAACCCATGCACAACCTTGTTTTGAGGGGTAAGGTGTATAATATCCTAGAAGAAAAGATACACCATAAAGTCCTCACAAAATATCACATGAGATTAGGGATTGAGGTAGCTCATGAGTAGACTTCTGAGTTTACTATTCCACTTGATGATCCATATATTACAACGGTCAATGATGCTATTAGAACTTTCATATCATGCCCATATAATCTTATAAAGATACATGGGTTATGTATTTAACAAATTTTTTTCATATGAAAAACCTGTAATAGTTGATATTATATATTGATAAAGCGATGGGTAAATAGAAGGTCAGATCAAGACAGTCTAGTGAATTGACCAAGAAATCAAAATGACATTTAAAAAGTAACTTCTCCCCTCCAGTTATAGGGAAATATTTATTTTCATTACAACTTCATGTAGAGACCACATTTAAATATGGAAAAATGACTTACATTCCCTATAAAAAATAAATATATGTAACTTTCATGATAGACGTAATTGTCCTTGAGACTATAAATGAGATTCTCAAGCATGAATGGTTGGGAGTCTTAGTTGTGAATATATACATAAGGTACATTTTCATAATACGTCTATCCAAATAGTGATCTAATATGTTTATTAAAGTTAATAACTATTCATATTTTCTACAAGAATTTATATTACTACTATATAAAGTTAAAACCATGTGAAAAATGATTTGGATTCATTAATCCTTGTATCATTTCTATGGAAAAGATTATTTTGGATAATAAAGAAATTAAGAAGAAAAAAGACGAGTTACTCAAAGAATTTGAGCAAAAAATATCAAACTAAAGACTCTTTTTTATGGCTATAGTGAAAATGTAAAACTCTAAAATATAATCACATAGAATATATTTTTAAATTTTTCATTACTTATTTTTCTTAGGCAGTACTGGATGCTAATCACAGTTAATCTAGATACCCCAAATATTAATTTTTTGGATCCAATGCACGAATATCCAACAAACTGATCACACACGATGTGTATTGTGAATTTTTAATACATTAAAATCAATATTTTATAGATAAAATTCAAATTATATGTTTCAGTCTGTGTTTTAACAAGAATTTTGTTATAATATGGCGATCGCTAAATATAAGATAAATCATGGCATGTGGTCATTGTTTGAATGGATAAATCCTATGGATTACTATAAATGGAAACTGATTACATATATATAGAAAGATTTAACTATCAAAAAATATTTCAAATTTTTTTACTTATTTTGGTCAATGTTTCTGTAGTGTCTAAAGAAAGATAATGGAACCGATTGTGGATATTATGTTTTCAAATTTATGAGAGAGATCCTAAAGCATGAAAAGACCAACAACCCCGAACATGTAATTTTTTAAGGTAATTAAAATTTCATTAAATGTATTTCTTAATAATTTGTTTGTTTATATTTTCTTAGTACTATTAGGATTGATGACAACCTTTGTACTCAAAAGTTGAAGTAAATTTGTTTAGAGATGAGTGGGCTCATGCATGTTTTAAAAATGTTTTCTAACATCAAATTTAGGTGATTAACTACTATGTTTGTGATCTAGTACAAGATATGAACTTAAAAATATATTTGGGGGGTGTGAATTATTAGTGTTAGAATGATTATATATTATTTTTGGTCCCTTTTACAAGGAGAAGTATATTGGAGTAAATAAATTTGTTTGGAAGCGTTGACTTGCAAACAATAAAATTATTGGTCAATGGTGGAGGTGGAGGAAGAAGAAAAGGTAGAGGCAAAGGCGAAGGCTGAGGTGGAGTGAGAGTTAGAGTTTGAGAATGAGGTAGAGGAGGAGGCATAGGTGGAGACTGAGGTAGAGGAGGAGACGAAGCGTTGGCTTGACAATAATAAAAATTTTGGGCAATGGAGTAGAATGAGAATCATACCATGGTTGTTTTTTAGTACAATTATTGAATAGTGCGTAAAAAAATTGTAACTTAAGAAAAGATCCACTGTTCAAGTATCTCAGGTGGCTTATTGAAAATATGTTTTTCACCACTTGTTTAAGTGATTTTATATAGAAATTTAAGTGGAGGATTTTTTTTAGAAAAAAAACAAACACTGCTTATTTTTTCAAATATATTATCATAGGCTAAAATTTATATTAGAATATTCCAAGTACTATCAAATTTTAATGAAGTGTGAAAGAGACCCCTCATCAAAAAAATTGAAAAAAAGATGCAGTTTCCTGCCCATGACTTCTCGACACTACAAAGCAAAGGTCTTAGTAGTGGAGCCAATAGTCAATTAAGAGTTATACAACATTAATCCAATCATCAAACATGTATATAATCTAACTCAAATATTTGAATAAATATGTGGGTAATCAACCACTGAATCTAGAATATTTATGAGATAAATATTGGAGGACAACCAACATTGAGAGATCATGGTCATCAACATGGAATGGTGTCAAAGGAAACATGACATCAAATGAAAAGACAATACCTTATGAAGAAATCTCTGAAAATGAAAAACTCACTTCAAATGAAATCATAAAGTACCAAAAATACAAATGATGAACCCTTTGAAAAAGAAACTAGTAGATTGATCCAAAAACTCTAAAAAATAAAAAAAATCAACGACCGAATCATGAATTTTTAGAAAATAATAATATATTGGTTTCACTTTGGTGGGTGGCAAAATTATTATAGATATTCAATCATAAATTAGATGCATGATATGATATCAAAAATGCTTGTGAAATCCATACAAGTAAAATTCATTATGCATGTGCACATTCATTATGTAAAATGATCCATGTTCACAAGATCATTAATAAAAGAAATCATCATTATTCTTAACAAAAAAAATACTTGAAAATAGGGATATTCCCATTTTTGTGAAAAAATAATTATGATGTTATGTTAGAGCTTATAATCACTCAGAATATAGAAAAGGATATACTTATCTATAGCACAATGCAAGAAGACTTAATGGATTCCCTAGATTTCAGTGTCATTTGGATGCTATAAAGGGATACATTGATGTTTAATAATGTCAAAAAGGGGTAAAAAAATTTATAATAGAGTTTAGTGTCTTTTCAAAATACATAATGGGTCACACTGATGTTTTTTCCATCAAAGAAGGTAAATGGTTTATCATGGAGTTTGTACTCTCTATGATTGTGAAATGGTAAGATATATTTTATTATATTCCATAAATACTCATATGTAAATATTTATTTTATCTCAATTAATGAATTTTGATAAGTTTACACCGATGGTTAATTTTTTCTAGGAATAAATTACTTCTTCAACAAGGACAATTCACTCTTGTACTATGATCATGCACTCAAAAGGTATGACTCTAATGATATGTTTTTAGTTTATAATTTATATTGTAGTTCAAAACACATATCTCATACTCAAAACTAAGAAAACATAATAATATTTTTTGATAATTTAGGAAAATAATCTATATCTCATTTGTGACATGTAGGAATTAACTACACCACAATCCGATAAACGATGTGCTCGGTATGACTCAAAGTGCCTGCTATCAATTTAAAATTGACATTATTGTTCTAAAAGTTCACTCACTGAAAAATGAAAAAATATGCTCAGATTGTATTTATAATTTAGGAAAACTATTCATAATTCATTTTTGAAATGTAGGAAATAGTCTCACATCAAACCAACACACAATGTGATCTGTATGAATCAAAGTGTGTGTTTCTAGTTTAAAATGACATTTTAGTAAAAAACACAAGAGACGTACTCAAAATCAAGAAAACACATTTTTATTATTTTAATACATTAGTAAAACGATCCATAAGTCATTTAGGACATGTAATAATTATCCTCTCCTCAATCTGATGCATGGTGTGACTAGTATGACTCCAAATGTGTCTTTTTATTTAAAATTGACATGAATTTTACTAAAAAAGAAAACTGACATACTCAAAAAGGATAAAAAACATTCATATTGTTTTGGTACTTTAGGAAAATTATCCATAAGTCATTTGGGATGTGTAAAAATCATCTTTACTACAATCTGATTCACAATGTAACCGATATGACTCCAAGTGTGTCTTTTTATTTAAAATTGACAATAATTTTAATAAAAAAGACAATAACATACTAAAAACCAATAAAAACATTCTCATTGTTTTCAAACTTTAGGAAAACAATACATAAGTCATTTTTGATATGTAGGAATCAGCCTCACTCTAATCCGATACACGATGTGCTTAGTATGAATCAAAGTGGTTGTTATCAGTTTAAAATTTACAGTTTAGTAAAAAAAGAGTCACTCACTAAAAACTAAGAAAAAAAGCTTGGATTGTATTGATAATTTAGGAAATGATTCATAATTAATTTTTTATGCATATTAATCAGTCTCACATCAAACCCACACATGATGTGATCGGTATGACTCAAACTGCATGTTTTTAGTTTAAAATGACATTTTAGTCAAAAAAACAGGTGGTGTGATAAAAAAAAGGAAAAAAATTTGTATTTTTTTGATACTTGACTAAAAATATCCATAATTCATTTGATATGTGTATTAATCATCCTCACCACAATTTGACACATGATGTGACCGTTATGACTCGAAATGCATCTTTTTATTTAAAGTTGACATTAATTTTACTAAAAAGACAACTGACGTACTCAAAACCAAAATAATGATTTAATATTGTTTGATTACTTTAGTAAAATGATCCATAAGTCATTTTTATGTATATAAATCATCCTCAACTCATTCTGATACAAGATGTTCCTGATATGATTCAAAGTGTCTGTTATTAGTTTAAAATTGACATTTTAGTACAAAAAAGTGTCACTCAGTGAAAACCAAGAAAACATTCTCAGACTATCTTGATAATTTAGGGGAAAATCATATTTTAATTTTGATGTGTAGGAATTAGGCTCACATTAAACCTACATCTGATGTGACTAGTATGACTCAAAGTGTGTGTTTCCAATTTAAAATGAAATTTTGGTAAAAAAACAAAAGTGGCATACTAAAAACTAAGTAAAAACATTCATATTGTTTTGATACTTTAGGAAAATTATTGATAAGTCATTTGGGATGTTTATTAATTAGTCGTACGTTAATCCAATGCACAATGTGACCAGTATGATTCCAAGTGTGTCTTTTTATATTTAAAATTGACATTAATTTTACTAAAAAAAGACAACTAACATAAACAAAACTGATAAAAATAATTCATATTGTTTTTATAATTTAGTAAAATGATCTATAAGTCATTTTTGATGGTAGGAATTACTCTCATCACAATATGATACACGATGTTCCCGATATGGATCAAAGTGTCTGTTATTAGTTTTAAATTGACATTTTAGTACAAAAAGCGTCACTCCCTTAAAACCAAGAAAACATGATCATAATGTATTGATAATTTAGGAAAAATATTCATAATTTATTTATGATGTGTAAGAATTAGTCTCATATCAAACCCACACACAATGTTACCAGTATGACTCAAAGTGTGTGTTTCCAGTTCAAAATGACATTTTAGTAAAAAAAAAGTGGCATACTCAAAAATTTATTAAACACATTCGTATTGTTTTAATAATTTAGTAAAATGATCCATAAGTCATTTAGGATGTTTAGGAATTAGCCGCACCTCAATCCGACACACGGTGTGACCGATATGACTCCAAGATCATCTTTTTATTTAAAATTGACATTAATTTTACTAAAAAGAACAACTGACATATTCAAAACCAAGAAACAAATTTTTATTATTTTTTTAATTTATGAAAATGATTAATAAGTCATTTTTGATGTTTATTAATCATCCTCACCTCAATCTGATACACAATGTGCTCAGTATGACTCAAAGCATCCGTTATCAATTTAAAACTGGCATTTTAGTTCAAAAAGAATCACTCACTAAAAATAAAGAAAACACACTTAGATTATCATGATAATTTAAGAAAATGATTCATAAATCATTTTTTAATGCATAATAATTAGTCTCACATAAAACCCACACACTAGGTGATTAGGCCGATTAGGCCCATTATGCCACATAGGCCCATTTTCCCATTAGGCCCATTAGTCTCATTAGTCCCATTAGTCCCATTAGGCACATTAGGCCCATAAGGCCACTTAGTCCCATTAGGCCCCTTAGGCCCATTCTTACCATTAATCCCATTCGACCACTTAGGCCCATTAGGCCCATTGGTCAGATTAGAAACATTAGGCTCATTAGGCCCATTCATCCCATTAGGCCCATATGGCCACTTAGTCCCATTGGGACCATTAGGCCCATTAGGCCCATTCGGCCCATTAGGCATATTCGGACCATTTGGCGCATTAGGCCCATTAGGCCCATTCAACCACTTAGGCCCACAAGACCCATTAGTCAACTTAGTCCCATTAGGCCACTTACGCCCATTAGGCCCATTCGGCGAATTAGGCGCTTAGACCCATTATGACCATTTGGCCACTTAGGCCCACTAGGCCCATTAGGCCACTTAGGCACATTAGGCCACTTCAGTCCACTAGGCCAATTAGGCCACTTAGGCCCATTAGGCCACTTATACCCATTAAACCCATTAGGCCAATTAGGTGCATTAGGCCCATTAGGCACATTCATCCGCTTAGGCACACTAGGCCCATTAGGCCACTTAGACCCATTACGGCACTTCATCCCATTAGTCCCACTAGGAAACCTACGCTCATTAGGCCCATTAAGCCACTTAATTCCATTCATCAACTTAGTCCCATTAGGTCTATTAACCCCATTAGGACAATTTGGCCCATTAGGCCCATTCGACAACTTAGGACAATCAGTCTTGATCAGATACTTAGGCCCATAAGGCCCATTAGTTCCATTCGATCGATTAGGCCAATTAGGCCACTTAGATCCATTAGTCCCATTAGGGCTATCAGACCACTTAGGCCCATTAGGACCATTCATTAGATTAGGCTGATTAGGGCACTTAGACCCATTAGGCCCATTAGGCCCATTAGGCCTCTTCGGTACATTAGACCCATTCGATTGATTAGGTTGATTCGGCCACCTAGACCCATTCGGTCGATTCTCCCAATTAGGCCACTTAGCCCCATTAGGCCATTTAGGCCCATTAGACCACTTAGGCCCATTTGACACATTCGGTCGATTAGGCATATTAGGCCACTTAGACCCATTAAGCCTATTAGGCAACTTAAGCCTATTACACCCATTAGGCCCATTCGGTTGATTAGGCTAATTAGGCCACATAGGCCCATTAGGCCCATTAGGCCACTTAGGCCCATTAGACCCATTAATCCACTTATGCCCATTAGGCCCATTAGGCCACAGAGGGCCATTAGGCCCATTCGGTTGATTAGGTTTATTATACCACTTAGGTCACTTCGGCCCATTATTCCCCTTTGACCAATTATGCCACTTTGGCATTCTGCCCATTAGTCCCATTAGGCCCATTTGTCCCATCATTCGATTAGGCCGATTAAGCCACTTAGGCCAATTAATCCCATTAGTCTCATTAGGTCCATTAGGCCACTTAGGCCCATTAGGTCCATTGGGCCCATTTAGTCGATTAGGGGGATTAGGTCACCTAGGCCCATTAGGGCCCTTAGGTCCATTATCCCATTAGGCCCATTACCCCACTTAGGCCCATTAAACCCATTACTCCCATTCGGCCCATTAGGCCACGTAGGGCCATTAGGCCATGTAGGCCCATTAAGACAATTAGGTCCATTGAACCCATTGGTCCCATTAAGCTCATTAGGCTCGTTAATCCACTTTGGACAAGTAGGCCCATTAGGCCCATTCGGTCGATTAGCTCGATTAGGCCACATTGACCCATTAGGCCAAGTAGGCCCATTAGGCCCATTAAACCCATTAGTCCCACAAGTCCTATTAATCCACTTAGGTCACATAGGCCCATCCGGTCGATTAGCCCAATTAGGCCACTTAGGCCAATTAGGTGCATTAGCCCCATTAGAACCATTAGGCCCATTAGGCCCACTAGGCCCAATAGGGAACTTAGGCCCATTAGGCCTATTAGGCCACTTAGGACCATTAGGGCCATTCGGCCCATTAGGCACATGAGGCGCATTCCACCCATGAGGCCCATCAGGCCCATTAGGTCACTTAGTCCCATTAGGCACATTAGGCCCATGAGGCCACTTAGGCCCATGAGGACCATGAGTCCCATTAGACCCATCAAGCCACTTAGGCCCATTAGTCCCATTAAGTACATTAATCCCATTTGGCCCACTAGTCCCTTTAAGCCACTTAGACCCATTAGGTCACTTACGCCCATTAGACCCATCGGACCCATTAGATCAATTAGGCCCAATAGGCCCACTCATACACTTAGTCCCACTAGGTCCATTAGGCCACTTAGACCCATTAGGCCACTTAGGCACACTAGTCCCATTCGTCCACTTAGGCCCATTAGGACACTTACACCCATTAGGCCCATTAGGCCAATTAGGCGCATTTGGTCCATTACGCCCATTTGGCCACTTAGGCCCACTAGGTCCATTCGTCCACTTAGGCCCATTCGGCCACTAACACCCATTAAGATCATTAGGGACATTATGCCACTTAGTCCATTTGTCAACTTCGGCCCATTAGGACCATTAACCCTATTAAGCCAATTTGTCCCATTGGGCCCATTCAGCCCATTATTCCAATCGACTACTTAGGCCCATAAGGCCCATTAGGCTCATTCCATGGATTAGGAAGATTAGGCCACTAAGGCCACTTAGACCCATTAGGCCCATTATGCCACTTAGGCTCATTAGGCCCATTCGGTCAATTTGGCCGATTAGGCCACTTAGGCCACTTAGACCCATTCATACCATTAGGTCCATTAGGCCACTTAGGCCCATTAGGCCCATTAGGCCCATTCGATCAATTAACTTGATTTGGCACCTTTGGACCATTCGGTCGATTAGCCTAATTATGGCACTTAGTCTCATTAGACACTTTTGGCACATTAGGCCACTTAGGCCCATTCGGTCGATTGGGCAGATTAGGCCACTATACCCATTAGGCCCATTAGTCACATTAGACCACTTAGGCCCACTAGGCCCATTAGGCCCATTCGGTTGTTTAGGCCGATTAAGCCACTTAGGCCACTTAGGCCGATTAGGCCCATTAGGCCCATTAAAGCACTTAGGTCCATTAGTCCCAGTAGGCAACTTAGGACAATTAGGCCCATTAGGCCCATTCCATCAATTAGGGGAATTATGAAACTTAGTCTCATTAGGACCATTAGGCCACTTTGGCCCCTTAGGTCCATTAGGTCACTAAGGCCCATATACCCATTAAACCCATAAGTCCTATTAGGCCCATTAATCCAATTAGGCCACTTAGGCCCATTAGACCCATTCAGTCGATTAGCTCGATTAGGCACCTAGGCCCATTGGGCCCATTAGGAAATATAGGCCCATTGAAAAACTTTGGACCGCTAGGCCCATTAAACCCATTATTCCCACTAGTCCCATTAGGTCCGTTAATCCACTTAGGTCACTTGGGCCTATTAAGCCCATTCAGTCGATTAGCTCGATTAGGCCACTTAGGCCAATTTGGTCCATCTAGCCCATTATCCCCATTAGGCCCATTAGGCCCATCAGGCCCACTAGTCCCATTAGGTCACTTATGCCCATTAGGCCTCTTATGACCATGAGGCCCATTAGAACCATGAGGCCCATTAGGCTCATGAGGCCCATTTTTCCCATTTTTCCCATTAGGCCCATCAGGCCCTTCAAGACCATTATGTCACTAAGGCCCATTCAGACCATTAGGACCATGTGTCCACTTATGCTCATGAGACCCATGAGGGGCATTAGACCCATCATGCCACTTAGGCCCATTTGACCCATTAGGCCCATTAATCCCATTAGGCCCACTAGGCCCTTTAGGACACTTAGTCCCATTAGGCCACTTAGCCCCATTAGGACCACTAGGCCCATTCATCCCATTCGTCCCACTCAACCTAGTAGGCCCCTTAGGCCTATGAGGGCCATTCGCCCATTAGGCCACTTAGGCCAATTCAGACCATTAGGCCCTTTAGGCCCACTTCGACCACGTAGGCCCATTAGGCACATTATGGCCATTCGACCCACGAGGAAACTTAGTCCAATGAGGCCCATCAGGCCAATTAGGCCCATTTGGGCCTTTAGTCCCACTAGGCCCATCGGTCCACTTAGGCTCATTAGGCCCATTAGGCCACTTAGGTCCTTAAGGACAGGAATCCCATTAGGATCAGCAGGCCCAGCAGGCCACTTAGGCTCATTATATCCATTAGGCCCATTAGGCCACTTAGGCCCATTAGTCCCATGAGGCCCCTTATGCCCATTAGGCCCATTAGGCCCATCAGGCCACTTCATCCCATTAGGTCCATTAGGCCCTTTAGACCCCACTAGGCCCATTCAGGCACATAGGCCCATTAATCCCATTAGGCCACTTAGGCCCATTAGGCCCACTAGGAAAATTAGGCCACTTCGGCCTAGGAGGCCCATTAAACCCATTAAGCCCATTTGGAACATGAAGCCACTTAGTCCCACAATGCCCATTAGATCCATTATTCCCATTGGGACACTTATGCCCTTTAGGCCCATTAGGCCCATGAGGCCACTTAGGCCCATTTGTCCCATGAAGCCCATTCAGACCTTGAGGCCAATTGGGCACATCCAACCAATTCCACCACATAGGCCCATTATGCCACTTAGGCCCATTCGGCCCACCTAGCCACTTAGGACCATTGGGCCCATCAATCCACTTAGGCCCATTGGTCTCATTAGGACACTTAGGCCAATTAAGAACAATAGTCCCATTAGGCCATTTAGGCCACTTAGGCCTCTTAGGCCCATCAAGCACATCAGACCCATTTTTCCCATCGAGCCTATCAGGCCCATTAGGCCGCTGAGTTCCATTAGTCCCATTAGGCCCATTAGGCCACTAAGGCCCATTACGCCCTTTATCCCACTTAGGCCACTTAGTCCCATTAAGACCATTAGGCCCATGAACCTCATCAGGCCTATTAGGCCCATTAGGCCACTTAGACCCATTGGGCCCATTGGGCGAATTAGGCCCATTCTGCCCATTAGGCCCATCAAGATAATTAGGCTCATTGGACCACTGAGGCTCATTATAGCCATTAGGAAAATCAGGCCCATCAGGCCCATTAGGCCACAGAGACCCATTAGGTCTATCCATCCCATTAGCCCACTTAGGCCCATTAGGTCCATTAGGCCTATGACGCCCATTAGGTTACATTAGCCACTTAGGCCCATTAGGCCAATGAGGCCACTAAGGCCCATAAGGCCCATTTGGCCCATAAATCCCATTAGTCCACTTAGGCCCATTAGACCCATTAGGCCACTTAGTCCCATTCAATAAATTAGTCCACTTAGGACCATTAGGCCCATTAGGCCATTGAGGCCACTTAGGTCCATTAGGCCCATTAGGCCCATGAGGCCAGTGAGACCCATTTGGCCCATTTGTCCAATCAGGCCCATTAGGACCAGTAGGCCAATTTGGACCATTAGGCCACTTAGTCTCATTCTTCTCATTAGGCCACTTAAGCCCATCAGGTCCATCAAGACCATTAGGCCTCTTAGGCCAACTCGACCCACTATGCCCATTAGGCTCATCAGGAACATTAGGCCACTTAGTCCCATTCGACTCATTAGAACACTTAGGACCATTAAGCCCATTCAGACTATTAGGCCCATCATTCCCATTATGCCACTTAGTCCCATTTAGCCCATCAGGCCCATTAGACTCATTCGTCTCATTAGGCCACTTATGCTCATTAGGCCCATTAGGCCACTTAGACCACTTGGGAAAATTAGGAACATTAGGCCACTGAGGCCCATTAGTCCACTTAGGCCCATTCGTCTCATTAGGCCACTAAGGCCCATTATGACCATTGGGCCTATTTGGCCACTTAGGCCCATTCAGCCCCATAGGCCCATTAGGGCACTATGGCCCATTAGGCTCATCAGGCCACTTTGGCCCATTAAGCCCATTAGGCCACTAAGACTCATTATCCCACTCAGGCCCATTAATCCACTTAGGCCCAATAGGCCCATAAGTCCACATAGGCTCATTAGGCCACTTAGACCCATTATGCCAATTGGGCCACTTAGGTCCACTTTGGCCAATTTGGCCACTTAGGCCACTTCGGCCCATTAGGCTACTTAGGCCCATTAGGAAAATTGGGCCATGTCTCCACTGAGGTCCACGAGTCCCATTAGGCCCATCAAACCCATGAATCCACTTAGGTCCATTAGTCCGCTTAGGCCCATGGGGCCACTTAGGCCCATCCGGCTACTTAGGCCCATTATGCCAATTTGGCCACTTAGGCCCATTATGCTGATTAGGCCCATTAGGCCACTATGACCCATTAGGCCCATTAGACCATTTCAGCCACTCATGCCCATTAGTCCCATTCGTCACATTAGGCTATTAAGGCCCATTAGGCCACTCGGGCCTATTCAGACCATTAGTCCACTAAGGCCAATTAGCCACCACGGACCATTAGGTCACTTAGGCCCATTAGGCCATTTAGGCCCATTAGGACACTTAGTCCCATTAGGCCCATTAGTCCACTTCATCCTATTAGTCTCATTAGTCCACTTAGGCTCATTCCGCCCATTAGGCCACTTTGGCCCCTTAGGCCCACTAGGTCAGTGAGGCCACTTAGGCCCATTAAGCCACATAGGCCCATTTCACCCATTAGGCCCATTAGGACCATTCGGTCGATTATCCCCATTCGGCGCATTTGGCCACTAATGCCCATTAGGCCCTATAGGTCCATTAGGCCACTTAGGCCAATTAGGCCCATTAGGCCCATGAGACCCATTTATCCCATTAGGCCACTTAGGCACATTAAGCTTGTTAGGCCACAAAGGCCCATTAGACCCATCAGACCCATCAAGCCCATTAGGCCACTTTGGCCCATTCGACACATTATGCCCATATGACCCATCATGCCACTTAGGCCCATTTCATCTCATTTGGTCACTTAGGCCCATTAGAACCATTAGTACCATCAGGCAACTTAGGCCCATTTGGACCATTAGGCCCATTAGGCCACTAAGGACCATTAGGCCTATTAGTCTCATTAGGTAACTTAGGCCCATTAGGCCACTGAGGGCCATTAATCCCATTAGGCCACTCAGGCCCCTTAAAACCATTAGGTCCATTAGGACACTTAGGCCCATTAAGCCACTTAGGCCCATTAGGCCACTTAGTCCACTTAGGATCATTATTCCCATTAGGCCAATTAGCCCACATAGGGACATTAGGATAGTTAGGCCCATTATGCCATTTAGGCCCATTAGTCCACTTAGGCCCATTAGACAACTTAGGCCCATTAGGCCACTTAGGCCAATCATGCCAATTAGGCCACTTAGTCTCATTAGGCAACTTCGACCACTAAGCCCCATTAGGTCGATTAGTCCCATTAGGCCAGTAAGGCCCATTAGGCCACTTAGGACCATTGAGCCATTTCATCCACTTAGGCCCATTAGGTCACTAAGGCTCATTCTTCCACATAGGCCCATTAGTCCCATTAGTCCTACTCGTTCAATGAGGTCGATTAGGCAACTTCACCCACTTTTCCCCATTTGACCCATTTGGCCCATTAGGCCCATTAGGTCACTTCGTCCCATTAGCCCCATTAGGCCACTTAGGACCATTAGGACCATTTAATAAATTAAGGGGATTAGGAAACCTAGGCCCATTAGGCCCCTTAGGCCATTTAAGCGCATTAGGCCCATTAGGCCAGTTAGGCCCATGAGGCCCATTTGGCCCATTCATCCACTTAGGCCCATTAGGCCCATTGAAACCATTAGTCCCATTTGGCCCATTTTACCACTCAGTCCCATTAGTCCACATAGGCCCATTAGGCCACTTAGGCTCATTAGGCCCATTAAACCCATTAGTACCATTAGTACCATTAGGCCCATTAGGCCCGTTAAGCCACTTAGACCACTTAGGCCCATTAGGCCCATTCGGTCGATTAGCTCGATTAGGTCACATAGGTCCATTAGGCCACATAGTCCCATTAGGCCCATTAATACACTTAGACCCATTAGTCCCATTAAACCCATTAGTCCCATTAGGACCATTAAGCCACTTAGGCCACTTAGGCCCATTAGGCCAATTCGGTCGATCATCCCGATTAGGACACTTAGGTCACTTAGGTCCATTAGGTCCATTACATACATTAGGACTATTAGGCCCATTTAGGCCCATTAGGGAACTTAGGCCCATTAGACCACTCATTGCCATTAAGCCCATTAGGCCCTTTAAGACCATTAGGCCCATGAGGTTCAATCTGTTGATGAGGCCCCTGAGGCCCATTAGGCCTAGGAGGACCATTGGGTCCATTAGGACACTTAGACCCATTAGGACCTTTGGGCCCATGAGTCCACTTAGGCCCCTGAGGCCCATTAGACCCATCAGGACACTTGGGCCCATTATGCCCATTAGGCCCATTAATACAATTAGGCCCATTTGGCCCACTAGGCTCATTCTCCCATGAGGCCCATTGGACTCATTCGTACCATTAGGCCCCTTCATCCAATGAGGACAATTGGTCCCATTGGGCCCATTAGGCCACTTGGCCCCTTCGTCCCATTAGTCCCCTTTGACCCACTTAGCCCACTTATGCCTATTAGGCCAATTATGCCCATTGGGCCCATGAGGAAACTTAGGCCCATTAGGTCTATTAGGCCCATGAGGCCCACTAGGCCCATCAGTCCAATTAGTCTCATTCGTCCCATTAGGCCCATTAGGACCATTATTCCCATAAGGCCCATTAGGACACTTAGGCCCATTAGGACACTTAGGTCATTTTGGGTCATGAGGCACATGGGGCCCATTAGGCCCATCATGAACATTAGACCACTTAGTCCAATTAGGCTCATTGGGCCCATTATCCAACTTTGGTCCATTAGTTACATTAGGCCCATGATGCCACCTAGGCCCATTCGGCCCATTAGGACCATGAGGCCCATGAGGCCCATGAGGCCCATGAGGCCCACTAGGCCCATTCGACCACTTAGGACCATTAAGCCCATCATGCCACTTCTACCACTTAGGCCCATTGGGCCCACTTGGCCACTTAAGACTAGGAGGCCCATTAGGCCCATTATGCCCATTAGGCCCATGAGGCCCATTAGGCCCATGAGGCCACTGAGGCCGATGAGGCCCATGATCCAACTAAGGCCCATTAGTCCCATTATTCCAGTTATGCACATTAGGCCCATGAGGCCACTTAGGCTCATTTGGCGCTTGAGGCCCTTATGGGCCATTAGGCCCATCTGGTCCATTCAGCCACTAAGGCCCATTAGGCCACATATGCCTATTAGGCCCATTTTGCCACTTATGCCCATTAGGTCCATTCTTCCACTTAGTCCCATTAGGCTCGTTCAGTAACTTAGGCCCATTGGGCCCCTTAAGCCACTTAAGCCAATTTAGCCCATTATGCCCATTAGGCTCATTAGGCCACTTTGGACACTTTGGTCCATTAGGCCCATTATACCCATAGGACCTATTATGTCTTTTTGGCCACTAAAGCCCATTAGGCACATTCGATCCATTAGGCCCATTAGGCCACTTATGCCCATTATGCTGATTAGGCCACTTACACCACTTAGGCCCATTAAAACCATTCGGCCCATTTGGCCCATTAGGCCAATTAGGCCACTTAGGCCCATTAGGCTCATTAGGCCAATGAGGCCCATTATTCCCATTGGGCCTATTATGCCCACGAGTTCCATTAGGCCATGAAGGCCCATTAGGCCCACTACACCCATCAGGCCCATTCAGACACTTGGACCAATTAGCCCACTAGGCACATTAGGCCACTTAAGCCCATGAATCCCATTAGGACACTTACGCCACTTAGGACCATTCGACCCATTCGGCCCATTCATCCCATCAGACCCATTAGGCCACATAGGACCATTAGGTAACTTAGGCCCATTAAGCCACTTTGGCCCATTAGGCCACTTAGGCTCATTAGGTCACTTAGGCGCATTAGGCCCATTATACCACTTAGGCCCATTGTTCCACTTTTCCCCATTATTCCCATTTATCCTATCAGGCCCGTTAGGCCCATTGGACCGCTTAGTCCCATTAGGCCCATTAAACCACTTAGGCCCATTGGGACACTTAGGAACATTGGGCCACTGAGGACCATTATGGCCATGAGTTCAATCAGGTCAATTAGGCCCCTAAGGCTCATTAGGCCCATTAGTCCCATCAGGCCACTTAGGACCATTAGTCCCATTAGTCCAATTAGGCCCATGAGGCCCATTATGCTACTTAGGCCACTTAGTCCCATGAGGCTCATTAGTCCCATTAGAACCATTAGTCCAATTAATCCCATTATGCCACCTAGGACCATTAATCCACTTAGGCCCATTAGGTCACTTAGGCCCATCAGGCTCATTTGTAAGACTAGACCAATTAGACCACTTAGTCCACTTAGGCCCATTATGCCCATTAGTCCAATTAGGTCCATTAGTCCACTTAGGAATTAGGCCCATTAGCCCCATTATCCCCATTAGGCCACTTAGGCCCATTATTCCCATTAGTCTCATTCAGTCGATTAGGCTGATTAGGCCACTAAGGCCACTTAGGCCCATTAGGATCATTAGGCCCATTATTCCCATTAGGACCATTAGGCGACTTAAGCCCATTAGGCCACTTAGGCCCATTAAGCCCATTAGGCCCATGAGGGCACTTAGTCCTATTATGCCCATTTTACCACTTAGGCCCATTAGGCCTCTTAGGCCAATTAGGCCGATTAAACCCATTAGGCCCATTTGGCCATTGAGTCCCATTAGGCCACGTAGGCCCATTAGTCCCATTAGGACACTTAGACCCATTAGGACCATTAAACTCATTCGTCCCATTCATCCCATTAGGTTCATTGGGACCATTAAGCCACTCAGGCCACTTTGGCCCATTAGGCTCATTCAGTCGATTAGCTCGATTAGGCCACTTAGGCCCATTAGGCCACATAGGCCCATTAAGACACTTAGGCCCATTAACTCATTAGTCCCATTAGTCCACTTAGTCCATTTAGTCCTCTTAGGCCGATTAGACCCATTGGGCCCATTAGGTCATTTAGGCTCATTAGGCCCATTGGGCCCATGAGGCACCTTCGACACATTCGGCCCTTTAGGACCATGTGGCCAATCAGGCCCATCGGGCCACTTAGGCTCATTAGGCCCTTTAGGCACACTGGGACAATTTGGCCACTGAGGCCCATTTTTTCCCATTAGGCCACTTAGGCCACTTAGGCCCACTAAGCTCATTGGGCTACTTACGCCTAAGAGTCCCATTATTCCCATTAGCCTCATGAGACTCATTAGGCCCATTGGACCATGAATCCCATTAGGCCCATTAGGACCATGAGTCTACTTAGGCCCATTAGGACCATTAGGACCATTATGCTCATAAGGCCACTTATGCCCATTAGGCCCATTAGGCCCATTAGGCCACTTAGGCCTCTTAGGACCATTATGACCATTAGGCCCATTGGGAACATTAGGACACTTAGGCCCATTGGGCCAATTTTCCCCATTATGCCCATTTGGCCTATCTGGACCATTATGCCCATTCGTCCATTGAGGCCCATTAGGCCACTTAGGCCCATTAGGCCTATTGGACCACTGAGGCCCACTGGTCCACTTAGGCACATTAGGCCACTCAAGACCATTATGTCCATTAGGACAATCAGGCCCATTAGGCCCATTGGTCCATTGAAGCCCATTAGGCCCATTATGCCCATCGGTCCATTAAGCCACTTAGGCCCATTAGACACATTAGGCCCATTAGACCCATTCAGTTATTTAGGCCGCTCAGGACCATAAGTCCCATTAGGACCATGAGGCCACTGAGTCCCATTAGTCCCATCAATCACATTAGTCCACTTAGACCCATTAGGCTCATTAGGCCACTTAGGCCCACTAGGCCCGTAAGTCCAATTAGGCCCATTCAGTTCATTAAGCCACTTATTCTCATTAGTTCCATTAGGCCACATAGGCCATTTAGACCCATTACGCCCATCAGGGCCATTAGGCCCATTAAGTGCATTAGGTAATTTAGGCCTCTTAGGCCCATTAGGCCCGTGAGGCCCATGAGGCCACTGAGGCCCATTTGTCCCATTTGTCCCATCAGGCCTATTGGGCCACTTAGGCCTATTAGGGCCATGAGGCCCATGAGGACCATTAGTCCACTTAGGCTCATTCATCTCATTAGGCTAGTTACTCCCATTAAACCCATCAAGCCCATTAGGCCCATCAAACCCATAAGGCCACTTAGGCCCATTCGGCCCATTATGCCCATCAGGCCCATGAGGCCCATGAGGCCCATCAAGCCCATTAGGCCACTTAGGTACATTGAAATCATTAGGCCAATGAGGCCCATTAAGGTCATTAGGCCCATCTGGCCCACCGGTCCCATTAGGCCACTTAGGACCATTGGGCCCTTCAGGCCCATTCAGCTCATTAGGCCACTTAGGCCCATTATACCCATTAAGCCGATTAGGATGTTTAGGCCCATTAAGACCATTTGGCCCATCATGAAAATAAGGCCCATTAGGAAACTTAGACCCATTAGTCCAATTAAACCCATTATTCCCATTAGTCCCATTAGGCCCATTAGGCCACTTAGTCGCATTCGGGTCATTAGGCCATTTAGGACAATTAGGCACATTAAGCCACTTAGGCCACTTAGGCCCATTCGGCCCATCAGTCCCATTAGTTCACTGAGTCCCATTATACCCATTAGGACACTTAGGCCCATTCATCTCATTAGGCCACTTAGGCCCTTTAGGTCCATTAGGCCCATTAGGCCACTTCTGCCACTTAGGCTCATTAGGCCATTGAGTCCCACTAGGCCCATTAGGCCACTTAGGCCCATTAGACCCATTAGTCCTCATAGGACACTTAGGCTCTTTCGTCCCATTAGATCCATTAGGCCACGAAGGTCCATTAGGCCCATTAGTCTACTTAGGCCCATTTAGCCACTTAGCCCAATTAGGCTCATTAGGCAACTTAGGCCACTTAAGCCCATTATACCACTTAGGCCCATTAGGTCACTTGGGCCCATTAGGCCACTAGGCCCATTATTCCCATTAGGCCACTCAAGCCACTCAAGACATTATGCCCATTAGGACACTGAGTCCCATTAGGCACATTAGGCCCCTTAGGCCCATTAGGCTCATTAGTCCACTAAGGCCCATTGGGACGGACCATTAGGCCCAATAGTTCCATTAGTCCACTAAGGCACTTTAGGACCATTAAGCCAATTAGGCCAATCATGCCCATTAGGCCACTTAGAACACATAGGCCCATTAGGCCCATTAGTCCACTATGGCCCATGAGGCCTATTATCCCACTTAGGCCCATTATCACACTTAGGCCCATTAGGCCACTGAGTCCCATTTGGCCCCTTAGGCCACTCAAGACACTTTGGTCTATTATGCCCATTGGGCCCATTCGGCCACTTAGGCCCATTATCCACTTAGGCCAATTAGGCCCATTTGTCCACTTAAGCCCATTAGTCCACTTAGGCTCATTCATCCCATTAGGCCACTTCGGCCACTTAGTCTCATTCTTCCAATTAAGGCACTGAGGCCCATTAGGTTCATTCAGCCACTTAGGCTCATTCGACTCATTAGGCCACTTAGGCCACTTAGGCCACTTAGGCCCATTATGCCCATTAGTCCCATTAGCCCACTTAGGCCCATTAGGTCACTTAGGCCCATTAGATCACTTAGGACCATTAGGCCCATTAGGCCACTTAGGCCCATTAGGCCACTTAGGCCCATTAGTCCCATTAGGCCACTTAGGCCCATTAGTCTCATTAGGCCACTTAGGCCCATTAGTCCACTTCAACCACTTGGGCCCATTAGGCCCATTAGGCCCGTTGTCCCATTGGGCCCATTTGGCCACTTAGGCCCATTAAGCCAATTAGGCCACTTAGGCCACTTAGGCCCATTAGGCCACTTTGGCCACTTTGGCCGATTAGGCCACTCAGGCTGATTAGGCCACTTTGGCACATTATGACCGTTGGGCCCATGAGGTCACTTAGTCCCATTAGGCCACTTAGGCCCATTTGGCCCAATACACCACTTAGGCCCATTGGGCCACTTAGGTCACTTAGGCCACTTAGGACCATTAGGCCACTTAGGCCTATTAGGCCCATTAGGCCACTTATGCCCATTATGCCCATTAGGTCCATTAGGCCTATTATGCCCCTTAGGACCATTTAGCCCATTCGTCCACTTAGGCTCATTTGGCCTATTAGGACCATTAGGCCACTTAGGTCCATTAGGCCATTTAGGCTCATTCGACCCATTAGGGCCATTGAGCCACTAAGGCCCATTCATCCCATTGGGCTACTTAGTCTCATTTAGCCCATTACACCACTTAGGCATGTTCAGCCCATTAGGCCACTTAGACCAGTTAGGCCCATTAATCCACTTTGGCTAGTTAGGCCCATTAGGCTCATTGGGTCCATTACGCCACTTAGGATCATTCATCCCATTTGTCCCATTAGGCCACTTAGGCTAGTTAGGCCCATTAGTCCACTTTGTCTAGTTAGACCCAGGAGGCTCATTAGACCCATTACGACAATTAGGCCAGTTAGGCCAGTTGTGCCCATTCAGCCCATTTGGCCCATTTGGCAACTTCAGCCTGTTTGGGCCATTAGGCCCATTCAACCCATTAGACCACTCTGGCCCATTCAGCCTATTAGGCCACTTAGGCCAGTTAAGCCCATTCGACCACTTAGGCCCATTTGGCCCATTATGCCTCTTAGACCCATTAGGCCTATTAGGCCCCTTGGTAGGCCAGTTGAAAGTGCCCAATGGATGATTGTATCACTGAGAGGGGGAGGGGGTGAATCAGTGATACATTTTTCTCTTATATTTCTTTTCAAATGAAATAACCTTCGCCTCTGGTTAAAGATTCTATTCCCTACTAAAAACAATTCAAACACACGTCCACATGGACACAAGTATTTACAAGATTCACTATTCAATAAGAATAACTACATCCTTGGTTTGTTATGGAAGTGATCCAATACCACACAATCCACTAGAAAATAATCATTGGATTACAATAAGTAGGATATACTCTTTCACTCACGTAGCACCATGTAAACAATCCAATAGTTCATGTGCACCCTCATAGCACAAATAGGGTAATTCAATGATTGTGTAACTACTCATGTTACCTATGCTTATTTTCAATTCCACAAATGTATTCAATTGAAAACACTTCTTAAATTTCTTACCCATAAGATGGTAAGAACTTCCTGGACTTTGTTAAGAGAAAAAAGCAAGTCTGATTTTCCCAGTATGATTTTCCAAGTCCGATTCCTTTGAGTATGATTCTCCCTGATATGATTCTTCCTGATACAATTTTCCCGATATGATTATTCTCAGTACGATTCTCCCCAGTATGAAAAATATAACTTTGATAGAATGCGATAGAGATGAATCGACACCACTTCAATTCTCCATCTTCCACAGTTTAGAAGACCTATTATGAAAATCCCAATTTGATTAATCAATCTCGATATGATGATCAGACAAATATGATTGACAAGCTGAATAGAGAAATTGGCTAAGTACGATAAACACTGAGTACAATGATCAACTGAGTACAATGTTGTGATATTGTATCTTCTCTTTCACTTCAATCCATTAAAACTTCTTCAATAAAAGTGAATAGGGAAACTTATTATTATCTTTAAAACTTGGAGCTTCTCTCTCATGAACAGTACATCAGTCCACTTCAAGTACAACATTTGGCCCATTTGGCCCATTTGTCCACTTAAATCCCATTTGGCCCACTTGGCCACTTAAAACCCATTAGACCCATCAGGCCACCTATGCCACTTAGGCCCATTCGACCCTTAGGCCTATTAGGCCCATTTGTCCATTTAGGCCAATTTAGGTCATTTAGGCCAATTAGGCCAATTGGTCCATT
This sequence comes from Viscum album, assembly GCA_963277665.1. Taxonomy (NCBI): domain Eukaryota; kingdom Viridiplantae; phylum Streptophyta; class Magnoliopsida; order Santalales; family Viscaceae; genus Viscum; species Viscum album. The sequence continues at coordinate 608,262,014 of OY728147.1, forward strand.
TAGGTAATTTTAGAAAATTAGGATATTTAGGCCAATTTAGTCCATTTAGGAATATTTAGTCCATTTAGGCCAATGAGACCAATGAGACCAATTCAGGCCAATTAGACCAATTTAGTTCCTTTAGGGAATTTAGTCCAATTAGAAGATTTAGGCCATTTAGGTCAATTTAGGGACATTAATCTGATTAGGCCAGTTAGGCCAATTAAGCCAATTAAGCAATTTAGGACATTTAGGATAATTGTTCCATTTAGTCTATTTAGGAAAATTTAGACCATTTAGGACAATTCATCTAATTATTCCATTGAGGCCATTTAGGTAATTTAGACCAATTAGGTCAATTAGGTTGATTAGGCCATTTAAGCCGATTAGGAAAATTTTGACCATTTGGCCCAATTAGGACAATTATGTAATTTAGGAAATTTAATCCAATTAGGCCATTTAGGAAAATTTTGTCCATTTAGGCCATTTAGACCAATTTAGGCCATTTAGGCCAATTATGTCAATTACACAATTTGGGCAATTTAGCCCAATTATTCCATTTAGGCCAATTTAGGCCATTTAGACCAATTAGGCCAATTAGACAAATTTTTTTATTTGGGAAATTTAGGAAAATTAGGCCATTTAGACAAATTTAGCTCATTTATTCCAATTAGGAAAATTATGCCAGTTAGGCAATTCATGCCAATTAGACCAATTAGGCCATTTAGGCCAATTTATGCCATTTAGGTCAATTTAGGCCATTTAGATCAATTTAGGTCACTTTGGCCAATTAGACCAATTTGTTCATTTAGGTCATTTAGACCAATTATTCCATTTAGGTCAATTATATAAATTAATCCATTTAGGTCATTTGGGTCAATTAGGCCATTTAGACCATTTAGAACAATTTAGGCCATTTAGACTAGTTAAGCAAATTTAGGCCATTTAGGATAATTTAGACCATTTAGACTAATTATACCAATTAGTCCATTTAGGCCATTTAGGCCAATTTGACGATTTAGGCTAATTAATTCGTTTAGTCCAATTAGGACAATTAGACAATTTAGGCCAATTTAGGACATTTTGGACATTTAGGCCAATTAATCAATTTGTTCATTTAGCTCATTTAGGCCATTTATTCCAATTAGGCCATTTGGCCATTTAGTTCATTTAGGCCAATTAGGCTAATTATATAATTTAAGTCATTTGGTCTAATTTAGGTCATTTAGGCAAATTAGGCCAATTATGCCAATTAGGACATTTAGGCTATTTAGGTTAATTAAGACCCATATGGAAAATTAGTCCTATGTGGACAATTAGTCCATTAATCCCATTATTCCCATTAGACCCATTAGGCCACTTAGGCCCAATTGCTTTATTAGGCCGATTAGGCCACTTAAGCTCATTAGACCCATTTAGCCCATTTGGCCACTTAAGACCATTAGACCTATTAGGCCACTTAGGCCACTTAGGCCCATTCGGCCCTTAGCCCCCATTAGGCCTATTAGGCCATTTAGGCTAATTTAGGTCATTTAGGGCAATTAGGGCAATTATGCCATTTTGGCAATTTTGGCCAATTAGGCCATTTTGGCCATTTAGGATAATTTAGGCAATTTAGGCCAATGAGGCCAATGAGACCAATTCAATCAAATTAGACCATTTTTTCCCTTTAGGGAATTCAGGACAATTAAAAGATTGAGGTCACTTAGGCCCATTAGACCACTTAGACCCATTGGACCCATTAGGCCCATTAGGCAACTTAGGCCACTTAGGCCTATTAGGACACATAGACCCATTAGACCCATTTGGACCATTAGACAACTTAGGACACTTAGGACCATTATGCCACTTAAACCCATTGTACCCATTAGGCCCATTAGGCAACTTTTTCCACTTCGACCCATTATGCCATTTAGGCACATTGGAACCATTAGGCTAAATTATCCATAATGAGCCCATTAGGCCATAAGGACCATTGGGCCCATTGGACCACTTAGGCCCAATAGGCCCAATATACCCATTAGGTCACTTAGTCCCATTAACCCACTTAGTCCTATTAGGACTCTTAGACCTTTTAGGACCATTGGTCCCCTTAGGCCCCTTAGTCCAATTAGGTCATTCGACCCATTAGTCCAAATTGGCCATAATGGGCCCATCAGGCCCATTACGTCACTTAGGTCCAATAGGACCATTGGACTCATTGGTCCCATTGGTCCCATTAGGCCCATTGATCCCATTGAGCCCCTTAGGCCCATTATGCTAATTAGGCCAATTAGGCCAATAGGCCAATTAGGTCCACTAGTTTACTTTGGCCCAATAGGCCCATTAGGCCTATTAGGTCACTTAGGCCACTTAGGTCCATTAGGACACTAAATCCCATTAGTACCCTTAGACCCATTAGGCCCATTGGGCCCCTTAGGCCCATTGGGCCCCTTAGGCCCATTAGGCCTATTGGTCCACTTAGGCCAATTTGGCACATTAGGCCACTTAGGCCCATTCGTCCACTTAGACCCAATAGACCCCTTAGACCCATTAGGCACATTAGTCCCATTAGGTCCATTTGGCCAATTCATCCATTAGGCCCATTAGGTCGAATTGAACATAATGGGCCCATTAGACCCATTAGTCCCATCAAGCCACTTAGGCCCAACTGGTCCATTCGACCCATTAATCCCATTATACCCATTAGGTCGAATTAGACTTAATGGGACCATTAATGCACTTAGGCCCAATAGTCCCATTAGGCCACTTAGACCCAATAGGCCCATTCATCCCATTTTGCCACTTAGGCCACTTAATCCCATTAGTCCACTTTAGACTAGTGGACCCATTAGGCCTATTAATCCCATTAGGCCCATTAGACCCATTAGGCCACTTAGGCCCAATTGTCCCATTAGACCGATTAGGCCACTTAGGCCCATTAGGCCACTTAGGCCCATTAGGCCACTTAAACCCATTAGACCCATTAGAGCCATTACGCCACTTAGGCCACTTCGTCCCATTCGACCCTTAGGCCCATTAGTCACATTAGGAAATTTATCCCAATTTAGGTCATTTAGGCCCTTTAGGCCAATTTGGAAAATTAGGCCATTTAGACTAATTAGGCCATTTAGTCCATTTTGGCCAATTTTGGCCAATGAGGCCAATGAGACCAATTTAGACCAATTAGGCCAATTTAAGTTCTTAAGCCCATTTAGTCCGATTAGAAGATTTAGTCCATTTAGGCCAATTTGGTCCAATTAATCCAATTAGACCAATTATGTAAATTGGGCCAATTTTACAATTAGGAAATTTAGTTCATTTATGCCATTTAGTCTAATTTAGGTAATTTAGGCTAATTAGGCTATTTAGTCCAATTTAGGTCATTCAGGCTATTTAATCCAATTTAGACCATTTAGTCTAATTAGGCCAATTATGCCATTTAGGGAAATTTAGGCAATTTAGAACAATTAGGTCAATTAGGATGATTAGGACATTTAGGCCGATTATGCCAATTTAGACCATTTGTCCAATTAGGCCAATTATACAATTTAGGAATTTTAGACCCATTAGGCCATTTAGGTAAATTTGGACCATTCAAACCAATTTTTTCCATTGAATCTATTTAGGCCAATTTAGGCAATTTAGGCCAATTTATGCCATTTAGACGAATTGGGCTAATTTTGGCCATTTAGGTCATTTAGGCCAATTTAGGCCATTTAAGAAAATTAGTCCATTTAGGATAATTTATCTGATTTATAAAAATTAAGAAAATTAGGCCAATTAGACCAATTAGTCCAATTAATCAATTCAGGCCAATTAAGCCAATTAGGCCATTTAGGCCAATTTAGGCCACTTAGGTCCATTTAAGCCATTTAGGCCAATTAGACCAATTATGGAATTTAGGCCATTTAGGCCAATTAGGTTATTTATAAAATTATATCAATTAGGACCTTTTGGTCATTTAGGAAAATTTGGCCATTTAGACCATTTAGACCAATTTAGGTCATTTAGACCAATTAGGGCAATTTAGGCCATTTAGCCTAATTAGGACAATTAAGTCAATTATTCCATTTAGTCCATTTAGTCCAATTAGGCAAATTAAGTCCATATTGTCCAATTAATCCATTTAGGAGAATTAATCCACTTATCCCATTAGAACATTTAGGCCACTTGGGCTACTTAGGCCACTTAGGCCACTTAAGACACTTAGCCCACTTAGGCCGTTTAGGCCCATTAGGCCTCTTAGTCCCATTATGCACATTATGACCATTAGGTCCCTTAATCCCATTCATCTACTTAGGCCCATTAGGCCACTTAGTCCCATTTGGCCCATTAGGCCATTTAGGCCCAGTAGAACACTAAGGCCCATTAGGCCACTTAGGCCCATTAGTCCACTTAGGACACTTAGGCCCATTATTCCACTTAGGCATATTAGGCCACTTAGGTCCATTAGGCATGTTATTCCACTTAGGCCCATTATGCCCATTAGGCCCATTAGGTCACTTAGTCCCATTATTCCACTTAGGCCCATTAGGACCATTACTCTACTTAGGCACGTTAGCCCTAATAGACCACTTAGGCCCAGTAGGCCACTAGGGCCCATTAGGCCCATTAGGCCACTTATTCCCTTTATGCACATTAGGCCCATCAGGACCATTTTCTCACCTAGGCCCATTAGGCACATTAGGACCCTCATTTGGCCACTCAGGCCCATTATTCTCATTCGACCCATTAATCCCAGTCAGCCCATTGGGCCACTTAGACCCATTAATCCCATTGGGATACTTAGGCTCATTCATCCCATTATGCCACTTTGGCATGTTCATCCCATTAGGCCCATTGGGCCACTTAGGCTAGTTAGGCCCATATGCCACTTTGGCTAGTTAGGCCCATTAGGCTCTTTAGGCCCATTATTTCTAGTTAGGCTCGTTCATCCCATTAGGCTCATTAGGCCACTTAGGCTAGTTAGGCCCATTAGGCCACTTTGGCCAGTTAGGCCCATTAGGCTCATGAGGTCCATTAGGCCACTTTGGCCAGTTGGTCCCATTAGGCCACTATGTCTAATTAGACCCATTAGGCACCTTAGGCCCCTTACGCAAGTTAGTCCAGTTAGGTTCATTCAGCTCATTGGTCCTGTTAGGACCATTGAGCCCATTAATCCAGTTAGGCCCATTGGTCCCATTATGCTAGTTAGTCCACTTCGGCTAATTAGACCCATTAAGCTCATTGGGCCGATAGTTATGCCAGTTAGGCACATTCGGCCACTTAGGCCCCTTAGGCCTATTGGTCCCATTAGGATAGTTAGTCCTATTGGGCCAGTTGGTCCCATTCAAACCATTGGGCACATTATGCCACTTTGGCTCGTTAGGACCACTGGGTCCATTCGACCCATTGGGCCACTTTGGCCCATTCGGCCTATTTGGCCACTTAGGCCAGTTATGCATAGTTGTCCCATCAGTCCCATTAGGCCCCTTAGGCCAGTTAGGCCCATTAGGTCCATTAGGCCCATTAATTAAATTAGTCCAGTTAATCCCATTCGAACTATTAGGCCCATTAGGCCCATTAGTCTATTTAGGACCATTAGGAACATTAGGTCCCTTGGGCCCATTAGGCCACTTGAAAGTGCCCAACGGATGATTGTATCACAGATAGGGGGAGGGGTGAATCAGTGATACTTTTTCTCTTATCTTTCTTTTCAAATGAAACAACATTCACCTCTTATTAAATATTTTATTCCCTTCTAAAAACAATTCAAACACACATCAACAGGAAAAAAAGTAAGATTCACTATTCAATAAGAATAGCTACATCCTTGGTATGGTATGGAAGTGATCCAATACCACACATTCCACTAGAAAAAAATCATTGGATTATAATGAGTAGGATATACCTTTTAACTCATGTAGCACTATGTAAACAATCCTATAGTGCGTGTGCACCCTTTTAGCACAAATAGGGTAATGCAATGATTTTGAAACAATTCATGTTACCTGTGATTATTTTCAATTCAACAAATGTATTCAATTGAAAACACTTATTCAATTTCTTACCAAGAAGATGGTAAGAACTTCCTGGACTTGGTTGAGAAAAAAAACCAAGTCCGGTTTTCCCGGTACAATTTTCCTAGTCTAGTTCCTCTAAGTACGATTCTTCCTGATACGATTCTTCTCGATACGATTTTCCCAATATGATTCTGCTCAGTAAGATATTCCCCAATATGAAATGTATAACTTTGATAGAATGAGATAGATATGAATCAACACTACTTAAATTATCCATATTCCTTAGTCTGGAAGACCCAGTATAGAAATCACGATCTGATTAATCTAGCCCGATACAATGATCATCTGAAAACGATTGACAAGACAAATACAATAATCAATTGAGTATGATAATCACTGAGTACAATGATAATCTAAATAAAATTTTGTGATCTTTTCTCTTCTCTTTCACTTAAATTCATCAAAACTTCTACAAAAAAAGTGAATACATAAACTTCTTCTTCTCTCTAAAATTGGGAGATTCTCTCTCATGAACTGTACATCGGTCCACCTCAAGTAAAATTTATTTTTCTCCTTTTATATGTAACCCTCGAGATACTTTGACAGGAATCCCAAAAATTTTCCCTCAATCAAATTCACCATAATCTCAATTTCCCCTAAAATATGGGGTGTATTTTGAATTCATCAACTCTTCTCAAGGCCTTTTGATTCTTCTAAAACTTTCACTTCTCCTTCTGAATGATGAATATGAAAATTCTTTTGAATGTGGATCTCCCCCTCAATTTCACATCCAACAAAATTTGCTTTCAAAAGACTTTTACTTCTTCACTTCTTCTCTTGACCCACTTAAAAATATAAAACAATTCCACTCTGATACAATTACTCTTGACCAAATTGAAACCTACAAAGTAATTCAACCCTTTTGAAATGGTTGAATACATTGTTGACATCATTATTACATTCTCTTTTCAATCATCTACCTCAAGAAATTCCTTCTCACAATATGATTGTCTTGAGTACGATCTTTCTCAAAATGGTTATCCTGAATATGATCATACTGGGTATGATATTTTTCTTCTGGAGCCGAGTACAATCATCCTGGGTATGAAAGTTTTATTATGTATATGATGGATAATCGGATGCTAAATTACCTGAATGTGATCATTCTGGGTACAATCATTCTGATTACAATCCTCACTGCCTTATTTATTTCCTTCTCATCCTGAATCTAATTGAACTGGGTACAATTCATTTTCAATTGGAATCATCTATTTCTTATCTTCCACCTACATACGATAAATCTGGATATGATTTGGAATACCACTTTTCTTGTTTCTTCCATAAATCTTGCTTCATAAGTTCTGCAATCAACTTATGATTTATGAAATATGAATCAGTAAAGCATAGTCACATTTAATTTAATCATAGTTAGAAAAATCTGATACTTCATCAAAATAAACACTTCTTTCATACCTAATCCACTTAGTCCCATTAGAACCGTCTGTCCCATTAAAAAACTTTGGCCACTTAGGCCCATTAGGCCACTTAGTCCCATTCGATCCATTCGACCCATTAGGCCACCTAGGCCCATTAGACCCATCATGCTGATTAGGACACTTAGGCTCATTAGAAAAATTAAGCCCCTTAGAACCATTAGGCAATTTAGGCACTCATGCCCATTGAGCCAGCTAGAACCATTTGACCCATTAGGGCCATTAGGCCCATTAGGCTACTTATGCCCATTAGTCCATGTAGACCTATTAGACCCATTATTCCCATTAAACCCATTAGTCCTATTAGTACCATTAGTTAACTTAGGCCACTTAGGACCATTAGTCCCATTTGGACACTTAGGCTCATTAGACCCATTAGGTCACTTCGTCCCATTAGGAAACTTAGTCGAATTAGGACCATTGGACCCATTAGGCAAACTATTCCACTTAGGCCCATTAGGCCCATTTGGACACTTAGGACCATTAAATCCATTAGGCCCATTGGGCCCATTGGGCCCATTGAACAAATTAGTCCACTTAGGACCATTAGGCCACTTAGACCCATTAGGATAATTAGGCCCATTGGACCCATTAGTCCCATTTGGAAACTTAGGCCATTTAGGCCCATTAGGCCACTTAGGCCACTATGCCACTTAGGATATTAGGCCACTTAGGACCATTAGGCAACTTAGGCCATTATTACACTTAGGACATTAGGAAACTCAGGCCTATTAAACCCATTCATCCCATTAGGCCACTTAGTCCCATTCAATGCATTCATCCAATTAGGCATGTTAGACTCATTAGGCCGATTAGGCCACTTAGGCCCATTAGACACATAGACCCATTAGGACCATTAGGCTCATTAAGAAACTTAGGCCACTTAGGACCATTTTACAACTTAGACCCATTGGACCCATTAGGCTCATTAGGTAGCTTATGTCACTTAGGCCCATTAGGCCACTTAGACCCATTGGACCCATTACGACCATTAGGAAACTTAGGCCACTAAGGTTCATTATGCCACTTAGACCCATTGAAACCATTGGGTCCATTAGGAAACTTAGGCCAATTAGACCCATTGGACCCAATGGGCCCATTAGGCCCTTTAGGCAACTTGGACCACTTCGACCCATTAGGCCACTTAGGCCCATTGGACCCATTAGGCTAAATTATCCATAATGGACTCATTGGGCCCATCAAGACCATTGGGCCCATTAGACCCCATATGCCCATTAGGTCACATAGGCCTATTAGGACACTTAGTCCCATTAGACCCCTTAGACCCATTAGGCCCATCTGTCCCCTTAGGTTCATTAGGACAATTAGTTCATTAGGCCCATTATGTCACTTAGGCCCAATAGGACCATTCGGACAATTAGGTAACTTAGGCTACATAGGGTCATTAGGACACTTAGGCCCATTAGGCCCCTTATACCTAATAGACCCATTAGGAACATTAGGCCCATTAGGTCAATTAAATCAATAGTCCCATTAGGCCCATTAGGTCACTTAGGACCATCAGGCCTATTAGGTCACTTAGGGCACTGAGGCCCATTAGGCCACTTAGTCCCATTAGGCCCATTGGCCCCCCTAAGCCTATTGGGCCCATTAGGCCACTTAGTCCCATTAGGCGCATCAGGCCACTTAGGCCACTTAGTCCCATTTATCAACTTAGGCCCATTAGGCCCCTTAGACGCATTAGGCCCATTGGTCCCATTAGGCCCATTAGGTCCATTAGGCCAATTCGGCCATTAGGGCATTAAGATGAATTGACTATAATGGGACCATTAGGACACTTAGGCCCATTATGGCCATTAGGCCCATCAAACCACTTATGCCCAACTAGTCCATTCGACCCATTAATCCTATTAGGCCCATTAGGCCGAATTGGACTTAATGTGCCCATTAGTACACTGAGGCCCAATAGGCCCATTATTCTACTTAGTCCCAATATGCCCATTCATCCCATTAGGCCACTTAGGCCTATTAGGCAACTTTGGACTCGTGGACCCATTCAGCTTATTAAGCCCATTAGACCCATTAGACCCATTAGGCCACTTAGGCCAAATTATCCCATTAGTCCGATTAGGGAACTTAGGCCCATTATGCCACTTAATCCCATTAGACCCATTAGGCCCATTAGGCTACTTAGGCCACTTAGGCGCATTCAACCCAAAGGCCTATTAGACCCATTAGGCAATTTAGGCCAATTTAGGTCATTTAGTCCTATTTGGACCATTAGGCCATTTAATCCATTTAGAATAATTAGGCCATTTAATCCAATTTATTCCATTTAGTCCAATGAGACTAATTCAGACTAATTAGTCTGATTTGGGCTCTTAAGGTCATTTAGGTCAATTAGAAGATTTATGTCATTTAGTCCAATTTATGCCAATTAGGCCAATTAGGCCAATTTTACAACTAGTAAATTTAGTTCATTTATTCTATTTTGTTCAATTTAGATCATTTAGGCTAATTAGGCCATTTAGGCCAATTTAGGTCATTTAGGCTATGTAGGCCAATTTAGACCATTTAGGAAAATTATGTCAATTGTGCCATTTAGGCCAGTTTAGGAAATTTATACCAATTGGAAAAATTATGATGATTATTCCATTTAATCTGATTAGTAAAATTTAGACCATTTAGTCCAATTAGTCCAATTATGCAAATTAGATATTTTAGGCCAATTTGGCCATTTAGGCCAATTAAGGCCATTTGGGCCAATTTTGTCCATTTAGGCCATTTTGGTCAATTAGGTCATTTTTTACAATTAGTTCAATTAGGTAAATTAGTAGATTTATGAAATTTGGGCCATTTAGGCCAATTTAGACCATTTAGACCAATTTTGGCCATTTAGGTCATTTAGGTCAATTTAGGAAATTTAGGCCAATTATGCCATTTAGGAAAATTTAACTCATTTATACTAATTGGGGAAATTAGGACAATTGGTCCAGTTATACCAATTAGGTAATTCAATCCATTTAGGTTAATTAGGCCATTTAGGCCAATTTAGGCCATTTAGGTCAATTTAGGCCATTTAGGCCGGTTAGACTAATTAGGTCATTTAGGAAATTTAGGCCATTTAGATCAATTATATCAATTAGGGCATTTATTTCATTCATAACAATTAGTCCATTTAGACCATTTAGACCAATTTAGGCCATTTAGACCAATTACGTCAATTAAGACCATTAGTCCACTTTGGCTAGTTAGACCCATTTGACACATTATGCCCATTAGGTCCCATGGACCCCTTATGCGAGTTAGGAAAGTTAGGCCCATTCATCCCATTGGGACAGTTAGTCCCATTGGTCCAATTAAACCAGTTAGGCCCATTCAGCTCATTGGACCCATTGGGACAGTTAGGCCACTTAGGCCAATTAGACCCACTAGGCCCATTGGTCCGACACTTAAGCCCGTTCGGCTCATTAGGCCAGTTAGGCCCCTTAGGTCCATTGGGCCCATTAGTACCATTAGGTTAGTTAGGCCAATTGGTCCCATTCGAACGATTGGGCACATTAGGCCACTTAGGCCTATTAGTCTAATTAGACCGACTCGACCCATTAGGCAACTTAGGTCCATTCGGCCTATTAGGCCATTTAGGCCAGTTAGGCACAGTTGGCCATTAGGCCCATTTGGTCCCTCAGGACAGTTAGGCCCATTAGTTCCATTAGGTCCATTAGGCCACTTACTACAGTTAAGCTCATTCAACCACTTAGACCCATTAGGCCCATTAGTCCAGTTAGGACCATTAGGCCCATTAGGCCCATTGGGCCCATTAGGCCACTTGAAAGTTCCCAATTGATGATTGTATCACTAAGAGGGTGAGGGGTGAATCAAAGATACTTTTTTCTATTATGTTCATTTTCAAATGAAACAACCTTCACCACCTATTAAAGATTTTATTCCCTACTGAAAACAATTCAACCACACATCCACATGAATATATGTATTTACAAGATTCAATGTTCAATAAGAACAAGTACGTCCTTGGTATGGTATGGAAGTGATCCAATACCACACAATCAACTAGAAAATAATCATTGGATTACAACAAGTAGGATATACACTTTCACTCATGTAGCACTATGTAAACAATCCAATAGTGCGTGTGCAACCTCTTAGCACAAATATGGCAATGTAATGATTATGTAACAAATCATGTTACCTATTCTTCTATTCAAAACTAAAAATGTATTCAATTGAAAACACTTCATCAATTTCATACCTAGAATATTGTGAGAACATCCTGAACTTTGTTCAGAGAAAATACCAAGTTCAAATTTTCCAGTACGATTTTCCCAGTCTGATTCCTCCAAGTACGACTCTCCCTGATACAATTTTTCCCGATATGATTTTCCCAATAAGATTCTTCTTGGTACGATTCTCCCAATTTGGCTCATTAGGCCACTTATACCCATTAGAATCATTAGTCCACTTAGAACCATTAGTCTCATTCGGCCACTGAGGCCCATTAAGCCACTTAGGCCCATTCGACTCATTTGGCCACATAGGCCCATTAAGCCTATTGGGCACATTAGGACACTTAGGCCACCTGGGATAATTAAGACCATTAGGACACTAAGGCCCATTAGTCCACTAATTCCCATTAGGTCACTTAGGCCAGTTAGGTCCATTAGGCTCATTTGGCCACTGAGGCCCCTTGGGCCCATTGGGGCACTTAGGCCTGTTAGGCCACTTAGGCCCATTAGTCCCATTTAGTCACTTAGTTCCATTAGGCCCATTTGGCCACATAGTCTACCTAGGCCCATTAGGCCACTTAGTCCCATTAGGACCATTAAGACACTTAGGACACATTGGCCCATTATGTCCATTAGGCCCATTCAGCCACTTCGGCCCATTAGGCCACCTAGACCCATTAAGTCACTTAGGCACATTAGGCCCATTAGGCCTATTAGGACACTTAGGCCCATTAGGCCCATTAGGCCCATTAGGCCTCTTAGGCCCATTAATCCACTTAGCCCTATTGGGCCACTTAGTCCCATTAGGCCCATTCGGCCACTTCGACCCATTAGGCCCATTAGGACACTGAGGCCCATTAGGCCCAATCATCCACCTAGGCCCACTTGGCCCATTAATACCATTAGGTTGATGAGGCCAATTAGGACCATTAGGCCACTTAGGCCCATTAGGCCTATTAGGCCCCTAAGGCCCATTAAGCCCATTAGGTGGATTAGGAAACTTAGGCCCATTAGGACACACAGTCCCATTAGTCCACATTGGTTAATTAGGACCATTCATCCCATTAGGCCCATTCAACACATTCGGCCCATTTGGCCCCAAGGCTTGTTATGCCAATTAAGCACATTAGGCCACTTAGGCCTATTAGGCCACTTCAGCACATTAGGCCGATTAGAACACTAAGGCCAATTAGACCCATTAGTCCACTTAGGTCCACTAGTCCCATTAGTCCCATTAGGATGATTATGATAGTTAGGCACATTCTGCCCATTATGCCCATTAGGCCCATTAGCCCCATTAGGCCAATTAAGCCCATTAGGTTGATTAGGAAACTTTTTCCCATTTGGACCCTTAGACCCATTAGGTCCATTAGGCCAATTTGGCCATGTAGGCCAATTAGGACCATTCGTCCCATTAGGACACTTAGGCCCACTCAACCTAATAATCCCATTAGGCTGATTCGACAACTTTGGCCCATTTGGCCACTTAGGCCAATTCGGCCCATTCGACCCAGTGGGCCCATTCGTCCATTGAACCCATTAGGACCATTGGCCCCATTATGCCACATAATCCACTTAGGACCATTAATCCCATTAGGACACTTAGTCCCATTAGGCCACTTAGGCACATTAGGCTCACTAGGCACATTAGGCCCATTCGACCCATTCAGCCACTTAGACCCATTAGGAACATTTAGCCACATAGGTTCATTAGACCCACTCGAACCATTAGTCCACATAGTCCAACTAGGCCCATTAGGCCACTTCGACCCATTAGGCACATCACGACACTTAGGCCCATTAGACTCATTGGGCCCATTAGGCCCATTAGGCCACTCAGGCCCCATAAGCCCATTAGCTAGCTTAGACCACTTAGGCCCATTAGGCCCATTAGGGAACTTAGGCCCCTTAGGTACATTATCCCACATAGGACCATTATGCCCATTAAGAAACTTAGGCCAATTTGGCCCATTTGGCCACAAGGCCCATTCGTCCCATTAGGCCCCTTGTGCCACTAAGACCAGTTCAACTACTTAGGCCCATTAGGATTACAAGTCCCATTATTCCCATTTGTCTAATAAGGCCCATTAGGCCCATTAGTCTTCTTAGTTCATTTAGGCCCATTAGACCCATGAGGCTGCTGTGGCTCATTCTTCCACTAAGGCCCTTTAGGCCCATGCGACCACTAAGGCCCATTAGGCCCATCAATTTACTTAGGTCAATTATGCCCATTAGGCCCATTGAGCCACTTAGTCCCATTTAACCCATTAAACCACTTAGGCTCATTCGTCCACTTAGGCCACTTCATCCCATTAGGCCCATTGGGCCACCGAGACCTATTCTCCCCTTAGGCCCACTCAGCCTCTTAGGCCCACTAGGCCCATTAAGCCCATTAGGCTGATTCGTCCACTTCATCCCATTACTCCAATTAGGGCCATAAGTCCCATTAGTACCATTAGGCCCATTATGCCCATAGTCCCATTAGGACCATTAGGCCCATAAGGCTACTTAGTCCCATTGGTCCCATTCTACCCATTCTACCCATTCGGCCCATTGGGCCCATTATGTCCATTAGGCGCATTGGCCTATTCATCCACTTAGACCCACTAGGCACATTATGCCACTTAGGCCCATTAGGACCATTAGGCCAATTAGGCGCATTAGGCACATTAGGCCCATTAGCCCACTTAGGACCACTAGGCCCATTAAGCCACTTAGGCCCATTCGGCCACTTAGGCCCAATCAACCACTTATGCCCATAAATACCATTATTACCATTTGGTTTATTGGGTCGATTAATCCACTTAGACCCATTAGGACAATTAGGCCCATTAGGCCACTTAGGCCCATTAGGCCACTTGGGCACATTAGACCCATTAGGACCATTAGGCCCATTAGGCCACTTAGGACACTTAGGCCCACTATTTCCATCGGGCTCATTCACCCACTTCGTCCCATTAGGCCACTTAGACCCATTAGACTCATTAGGCCACTTAGGCACATTAGGCCCATTAGGCCACTTAGGCCCATTAGACCCATTAGGCACATTAGGCCCATTAACCCACTTAGGCCACTTAGGCCCATTATGTCCATTAGGCCCATTCGACCACTTAGGACCATTAGACCCATTAGGCCAATTAGGCCCATTAGGCCACTTAGGTCCATTTGGACCATTCGGTCGATTTGGTCGATTAGGCCACTTAGGCCACTTAGACCCATTAGGCCCATTATGACACTTAGACCCATTTGGACCATCAGGTCACTTAGTCCCATTAATCCCATCAGGGTGACTAGGAAACTTTGGCACATTAGGCTGCTTAGGCCCATTTGGCCACTTAGGCTAATTTGGCCCATTCGACCCATTATGCCCATTCGGCCCATTTGGCCCTTAGGCCTATTAATCCAATTAATCCCATTAGGTCACTTAGGCTCATTAGACCGATTAGTCCACAAAGGTCCTTTATGCCCATTAGGCCACTTAGGCCCACTATTCCCATTAAGCCCATTAGACCAATTAGGCCACTTAGGCCCATTATGCCCATTAGGCCCATTCGTTCGATTAGGCCGATTAGGCCACTTAGGCAACTTAGGCCCATTAGGCCCATTAGGCTACTTAGGCTCATTGGTCCATTTGGTCACTTGTTCCCATTAGTCCCATTCATACAATTAGTCCCATTAGGCCCATTGGGACCATTGGTCCTATTAGGCCCATATGGACACTTAGGCCCATTGGACCCATTGGGCCCATTCGGGCCATTAGGACCATTAGGCCCATTGGGCCACTTAATCCCATTAGGCCACATTGTACCATTGGACCATTAATCCACTTAGGCGCATTGGGCCCATTAGGCCCATTCGTCCCATTAAGACCATTCGGCCCATTAGTCTGATTCGGCTGATTGGTCTGATTCGGCCCATTATGCTCATTCATCCCATTAGGCCTATATGGACACTTAGGCCCATTGTACCCATAAGGACCTTTCGGTACATTAGGCCTATTAGGCGCATTATGCCCATTAGGCTAATTCGGCCACTTAGGCCCATACGACCACTTAGGCCCATTAGGCCACTTAGGCTCATTGTGTCACTTATGCCCATTAGGCACATTAGGCCCATTAGGTCCACTAGAGAAATTAGGTATATTAGACCCATTTGGCCACTTAGGCGCATTAGGATCATTAGGCCACTTACGCCCACTAGGCCCATTAGGCCACTTAGGCCCATTGGGCCACTTACATCCATTAGGCCCATTAGGCCCATTGGGCCAATTAGGCGGATTAGGCTCATTCGGCTACTTCGTCCCACTAATCCCATTAGGATAATTAAGCCAATTAGGCCACTTCGTCCCATTATGACCATGAGGCCCATTAGACCACTTACGTCCATTGGGCCCATTAGGCCCATTATGCCACTTTAGCCCATTCGTCCACTAAGGCCCAATAATCCCATTAACCCCATTAGGCCAATTTAGCCCATTAGGCCCATTCAGCCACTTAGTCCTATTAGTACCAGTAATCCACTTAGGCCAATTAGGCCCATTCGATCAATTAGGCCGATTATGCCACTTAGACCCATTAGGCCCATTAGGCTCATTAGGCCACTTAGGCCCATTAGGCCACTTAGGCCCATTTAGTTAATTGGTCTGTTTAGGCCACTTAGTCCACTTAGACCCAATATGCCCATTAGTCCACCTAGGACCATTAGGCCCATTCGATCGATTAGGACGGTTAGGCCACTTAGGCCCATTCGGTCGATTAGCTCGATTAAGCCATTATGCCCATTAGGCCCTTTAGGCCCTTTAGGTCACTTAGGTCCATTCGGTCGATTAGGCAGATTTGGCCACTTAGACCCATTAGGCCCATTAGGACCATAAGGCCACTTAGGCCCATTTGGTCCATTAGGCCTATTCGTTCGATTAGGTCGATTAGGCCGATTCGCCCCATTAGGCCCATTATGCCCATTCAACTGATTAGGCTGATTCGACCACTTAGGCCACTTAGTCTCATTATGACCATCAGGCCTGTTAGGACCATTAGGGCACTTAGGAAACTTCGGCATTAAGCCCATTAGGCCACTTAGGCCCATTAGTCCAATTTAGATGATTAAGCCGATTAGGCCACTTTGGCCACTTAAGCGGATTAGGCCCATTAGGCCCATTAGGGCACTTAGTCCCATTAGTCCAATTCAATCAATTAGACAGATTAGTCCACTTAGTCACATTAATCACATTAGGACACTTAGGCCTATTAGGTCCATTAGGCCCCTTGGGACAATTAGGCCCATTAGGCCCATTAAACCCATTCCTCTCATTCGTCCCATTCGGCCATTTAGGGCCACTAGGCCCATTTGGACAATTAAACCCATTAGTCCCATTCGGAGCATTAATCCACTTATGCCACTTAGGACCATTAGGCTCATTAGGCCACGTAGGCCCATTAGGCCCATTAGGACACTTAGGCCCATTAATCCCATGAAACCCATTAGTCCCACTAGGCTCATTATTCCTGTTAATCAACTTAGGAAACTTAGGTCCATTAGGCCCATGTGGTCGATTAGCCTGATTAGGCCACTAAGGCCAATTAGGTCCATTATCCCCATTAGGCCTATTAGGCCCATTAGAGCACTTAGCCCCATTCGGCCCATTAGGCCACTTAGGACCATTGGGCTCATTAGGCCCATCAGGCCCATTAGGCTCATGATACACATTTCACCCATGAGAAACATTAGGACCATTAGGCCCATCAGGCCCATGAGGACACTTAAGCCCATTAGGACCATTGGTCCCATGAGGCCACTTTGGCCGATGAGGCCCATGAGGCCCATTAGACTCATTAGCAACTTGGACCCATTAGGCCCATTAGGCCCATTAATCCCATTAGGCCCACTGGGCCCATTGGGCTCATTCGGCCACCTAGGACCATGAGGCCCATGAGCCGCATTCTGTCCATGAGGTCCATGAGGCCCATTAGGACACTTAGGTCTATTAGGCCCATTAGACCCATGAGGCCATTTTGGCCCATGAGGCGCATTCGACCCATATGGCCACTTGGAGTCATTAGGCCCATTAGGCACATTAATCTCATTAGGCCCACTCGGTCCTTTAGGAAACTTAGGGCCATTAGGCCACTTAGACCCATTAGGCCCATTTGGACCACTGGGCCCATTCGTCCCATTAGGCCCATTGTGCCAATTAGGCCGATCAGGCCCACCCAACTCATTAGGCCCCTTTGGCACATGAGGGCCATTAGGCCCATTAGACCAATTAATCCACTTAGGCCCATTCGAAACACAAGGACCTTTAGGCTCACTTAGGCCACTTAGGCTCATTAGGCCCATTATGGTCATCAGACCCATTATGCTCTTGGAACCATTGGGATCATTAGGCCCATAGGGCCCAATGGGCCCATCAAGCCAATTTTGCATATTTGACCCATTCGACCCATTAGGCCCACCAGGCCCATTAGACCACTAAGGCCCATTCGACCCATTATCTTTGAGGCCCATGAGGCCCATTAGGCCCATCAGGCACATTAGGCCACTAAGGCCCATTATGACCATTAATCCACTTAGGCCCATTAGGCTCATTGGTCCCATCAGGCCACTTAGGCCCACTTGGACCATTTGGACCATGAGGCCCTTAGTCCCATAATGTCGCTTAGGCCCATTAGGCCCTTTAGGCCCACTGGACCCATTCAACCACATAGGCCCATTAGGCCACTTTGGCCACTTCGGCCCATTAGGTCCATCCGACCCATGAGGCCACTTAGTCCCATTAGGACCATTAGGCCCATCAGGCCCATTCGACCACTTAGGCCCATTAGTACCATTAGGACAGTTAGTCCTATTAGGCCCATTTCTCTACTTAGGCCCATTAGGCCCATTCCGCCACTGAGTCCCATTACCCCGCATAGGCCCATTAGGCCCATTCAACCCCTCAGGCCCATTGGTCCCATTAATCCACTTTGGACCATTAATACCATTAGGCCCATTAGGTCCATTAAGACACTTAGTCCCATTTTTTCCCACCAGGCCCATTATACCCATCAGGTCTATCAGGCTCATTAGGCCACTAAGGTCCATCAGGCCCATTAGGCCACATTTGGCCCATTATTCCCATTAGGCCACTTAGGCACATTAGGCCCATTAGGAACATTCTATCCATCAGGTCTATCAGGCCTATTAGGCCAGTAAGGTCCATTAGGACCAATATACCACATTTGGCCCATTATGCCCATTAGGCCACTTAGGCCCATTAGGACCATTAGACCCATAAGGTCAATTAGTCCCATTAGGCTCATTAGGCAACTTAGGACAATTAGTCCCATTAGGCCCATTGGTCCTATTAGGCTCATTCTACCCATTAGGCCTATGAGGCCCATTAGGCCCATTAGGCCACTAAGGCCCATTACACCCATTAGGCCCATTAAGACCACTAGGCCCATTAGTCCACTTTTTCCCATGAGTCCCATTAGGACACTTAGGACAATGAGACCCTTTAGGCCCATCAGGAAATCAGGCCCATCAGGCCCATTCAGCCACTTAGGCCCACAAGGACCTTTGGTCCACTTTGCACCATTGTACCCATCGGGCCTACTAGGCCCATTTAGACAATTTGGCCTATTTTTCCACTAAGGCCTATTAGTCACATTGGGCTACTAAGTCCCATTGTGTCACTTAGGCCCATTGGTCCACTTAGACATATTGGGACACTTAGGCCCATTATGTCCATTAGGTCGATCTGGCCCATTATGCCAATTAGGCCACTAAGTCCCATCAGGCCCATTAGGATACTTAGGCCCATTTGGCCAATTAGTCCCATGAGCCCCATTAGCCCCCTTAAGCCACTTAGGCCCATTTGTCCCATTTGTCCCATCAACCCCATTAGGCCACTTAGGCCCATTAGTCCACTTAGGCCCATTTGGCCCATTAGGCCACTTTGGCTTATTCAACTCATTATGCTACTTAGGCCCATTAGGCTCATTAGGCCCAATAGGCCACTCAGGACACTTAGGCCCATTAACCCACTTAGAATCATTATGCCTATTAAGCTCATCAAGGCCATTAGGCCCATCAGGCGCATTAGGCCCATTAGGCACCCAAGGCCCATTAGGTCACTTAGGTCACTTAGGTCCATTATGCCAATTAGGCCCATTAGGGCCATGAGGCCCATTTGGCCTTTTAGGCCCATTTGGCTCATTAGGTATATTAGTCCCATTACCCAGTTAGGCGGATTAGGCTCATCGGGCCCATGAGGCCACTTAGGCCCATTCAGCTCATTAGGCTACATGAGCCCATTAGAACCATCAGACCCATCAATCCCATAAGGCCACTTAGGCCAATTCAGCCCATTATGCCCATTAGGCCTATCAGGCCCATCAAGCCCATTAGGCCCATCACGACCACTTGACTCATTAGGACACTTAGTTCCATTAAGACCATTAGGCCCATCAGGACCATTAGTCCACTTAGTCCCATTAGGTTCACCATGCCCATTAGGCCCCTTAGGCCCATTCGACTCATTAGGCACTTAGGACCATTAATCCCATTAGGCCACTTAGACCACTAAGGACCTTTCATCGCATTAGGACACCGAGGCCCATTTGGACCATTAGGTCACTTAGGCCCATTTGTCTCATTAGGCCCATTAGGCCCATTAGGCAACATTGGCCCATTAAGCCCATTTGGGCCAATAGGCCACTATGGCCCATTAGGACCATTAGGCCACCTTGGACCATTCGGCCACTGTGGCCCATTAGGCCACTAAGGCCTATTATGTATGTTAGGCCCATTAGGCCACTTAGGATCATTAGGCCCTTTAGGCCCATTAGGCCACTTAGGACACTTAGGACCATTATGCTCATTATTCCACTTAATCTCATTAGGCCACTTTGGTCCATTAAGCCCATTAGGCCACTTAGGCCAATTAGGTCCATTAGGCCACTTTGGCCCATTATTCCAATTAGGCCACTTTGGCCCGTTAGGCCATTTCGGCCACTCCGGCCCATTAGGTCCATTAGACCCATTCATCCCATTAGGCCACTGAGGACCATTAGGCCATTTAGGCCCATTCGGATCATTAGGCCACTTAGGCCCATTAAGCCCATTAGGCCACTTAGGCCCATTAGGCTCATTAGGCCCATTAGGCTATAGAGCCCCATTAGGTGACTTAGGCCCATTAGGTCACTCAGGTAACTTAGGCACATTATGCCCATTAGGTCCATTAGGACACTAAGGCCCATTAGGCCCATTGGTCCACTTTGGCTCATTAGGACCATTATGACACTTAGGCCACTTAGGCCCATTAGGCCACTTAGGCCCATTATGCCCATTAGGCCACTTAGGCCCACTCAACTCAGTAGGATACTTAGGCCCATTAAGCCCCTAAGGCCACTTAGGCTCATTAAGCCACTTTGGCACATTACGCCCATTAGGGTCATTAGGCCAATTAGGCCCATCAGGTGCATTAGGCCCTATAGGCCCCTTAGGCCACTTAAGCCCATTAGGCCCATGACGCCAATGACTCCCATGATGCCACTGAGGTCATTAAGTCCCATTAGGCCCATTTGGCCTATCAGCCCATCATGCCCATCAGGCCGCTTATCCCATTAGGCTCATGAGGGCCATAAGGCCCATTAGGCTCATTAGGCCACTTAGGCTCATTCAACTCATGAGGAAACTTAGGCCCATTAGACCCATCTAACCCATCAAGCCCATCAGACCGCATAGGCCCATTCGACCCATTATGACCATCAGGACCATCAGGCCCATTTGGCCACTTATGCCCATTCGGCTCATTACACCACTCAGGCCCATTAGGCCCATCATACCCATTAGTCCACTTAGGCCTGTTAGGCCCATTATGACACTTGGGCCCATTTAATTTATTAGGCCACTTAGGGCCATTAAGCCCATTAAGCCCATTAGGTCCCTTAGGTCACTTAGGCCCATTATGCCACTAAGGCCCATTAGTCCACTTAATCCCATTAGGCCACTTAGGCCCATTCATCTCATTAGGCTACTTAGGCCTATTAGGTCCATTAGGCCCATTAGGCCACTTAGGCCCATTTGGACTGTTAGGCCCATTAGGCCACTGAAGCTCAGAAGGCCCATTAGGCCACTTATATCCATTCGGCCACTAAGGCACATTAAGCCCATTAGGCCACTTCGTCCCCTTATGTCCATTAGGCCACTTAGGCCCATTAGGCCACTTAGGCCCATTAGGACACTTAGGCCCATTATGCCCATTAGGCTACTTAGGCCACTTAGGCTCATTATGACCATTAGGCCCATTAAGCCCATTAGGCCACTTAGGCCCTTTAGGCCACTTAGTCAGATTAGGCCACTTAGGACAATTAGGCCACTTAGGCCCATTAGGTCACATAAGCCCATTAGGCCACTTAGGTCCATTATGCCAATTAGTCCACTTAGGCCCATTATACAATTTCAGCCACTTAGGCCCATTAGGCCCATTAGGTCACTGAGGCCCATTAGTCCAATTAAGCTTGTTAGGCCACTGAGGCCCATTTGGCCATTTCATCCACTTAGTCCCATTAGGCCCATTAGGCCACATAGGCCCAGTAGTCCCATTAGGCCACTGAGGTCCACTAGTCCCATTAAGCCCATTGGGCCCATTAGGCCACTTAGGCCACTTAGGATCATTAGGCTCATTAGGCCAGTGAGGCCCATTAGGTCCACTAGGCCACTTCATCCCATTATGCCATTTAGGCCCATTAGTCCCATTAGGCCACTTAGGCCCCTTAGTCACATTATGCCACTTAGGCCACTGAGGCCCATTAGGTCCATTATGCCATGGAGGCCCATTAGGCCCATTAGGTACATTATTCCACTTAGTCCCATTAGGACAATGAGGCCCATTATTCTCAATAGGCCCATTCAACCACATAGACCACTTAAGCCCATTAGGCCCATTAGGCCACTAAGGCCCATTAGGTCACTTAGGCTCATTAGGCCTATTAGGCCACCTAGTCCCATTAGGCAACTTAGGCCCATTTGGCCCATTAGGCCACTTTGGCCACTTTGTCCCATTAGGACCATTAGGACCATTTTGCCACTTAGGCCCATTAGTCCACTTAGGCCCATTAGGCCCATTAGGCCCATTAGGCCACTTAGATCCATTAGGCCCATCAAGCCACTTTGACCACTTAGGCCCCTTAGGCCAATTAGGCCACTGAGGCCCATTACGTTCATAAGCCCCCTTAGGCCCATTCAGCTCATTAGGAATCTTAGGCCCATTAGGCCTCTTAGGTTACTTGGGCCCATTAGGCCCATTCAGGCACTAAGTCCCATTAGTCTCATTAGGTCACTTAGGCCCATTAGGCCTATTAGGCCACTCAAGCCCATTAGGCCCATTCAACCATTGAGGCCCATTAGACCCATTGGGACACTTAGGCCCATTCGACTCATTAGGCCACTTAGTCACATTAGGCCACTAAGGCCCATTAGGCCCATTAGACAATTTAGGCCACTTAGGAAACTTAGGCCACTTTGGCCCATTATGCCCATTATACCTATTTGGCCACTTAAGCCCATTAGGCCACTAAGGCCCATTAGGCCCATTAATCCACTTAGGCCCATAAGGCCACTTAGGCACATTAGGCCCATTAGGTCACTTCGGCCTCTTAGGCCCATTAGGCCCATGAGTCCACTGAGACCCATTAGGCCCATTAGGCCACTTAGCCCCATTAGGCCCATTAGGCCACTTAGGCCTATTAGGTCACTTAAGCCACTTGGACTGATTAGGCAACTTAGGCCCACTAAACTCATTACGCCACTTAGGCCACTTCGACCAACTATACTCATTAGGCCCATTAGGTCACCTAGGACCATTAGGCCACATAGGCCCATTATGCTACTTAGGCCCATTAGGCCACTAAGGTCACTTAGGCCCATTAGGCCCATTAGGCCACTTAGGCCCACTATGTCCCTTAGTACCATTAGGCCCATTTTCCACTTAGTCCCATTAGACCCATTATAATACAATATGGCGTTGCACTCTCCTGGATCCCTCAGCCCTCCCGACTTCTTCTTCCCTTCCTCTAGGGTTTTTCCTAAATCCACTTGAGGCGGCTACTTTCTCCACCTTATCCATCTTGCTACTTCGACATTGTGATCTTGAGGCGGTTGTGTTCTGTTTTTTTATCCTCTTTCCATCACCGGTTTCTCCTCTTCTTGTGCTACGTGTCTAGGTGCTTCCTCCCTGGATCTTGCAGTGATAGTGGTTGTGGCGTCCGTCGGTGGCTCGTGTGCGGATCCTCTCCAAATCTAGTCAACTACGGTGGTTACTCGAATTTTGTTGTAATCTGCAGTATCTTCATCGGTGGATATTTCATCCGTAGGTGGATCTCTATGTAGATCCCATTTTGATATTCTCTCTAGGGTTATAGTCCCCTTCGTTGGTTGTGATTTGGATCTCGGTGATGGTTGTTTGGAAACTCCTGGCCGCTACAACCCGGCTCTGACCTCGTGTTCCACCACTGCCTTCCAGGATGGATCTAGAGTGTTGATAACTCATTAGTTTTGGGCTATGTGGTTCAGCGGTCAATGCTTTTCTGACACTCCTCAGTCACATTTCCCTTATTTATGGATTTTGGTTTTATTCTCGTTGATGATGCCAACGTTCAGAGTTTCTGATCATTCAAAGCACTACCCTGACCTCTGATCCCTCTTCTCCTCTCCTGGTTGGATCAATAGTGGTCAGTTCAAAGAGGTTTTGGGATGTAGGGTTTGGTGGATGACTAGGCTTCTCGCGCTTTCTGAGTTGGTTTTCCCATATAGTGACATTCTGGTTTTATTCATCTTGCTGAGTGGCAATGCCATGGTTCCTATTTCTATTTCTGGTTTGCTTTATGTTCATGTATGGTTTTTGTGGCGGTCCTTGGTGTGGTTTAGAACAATATAGTGTTGATGGGTATGCGTTTGATGTGCTGAGCTTTGGTGGTTTGGTGGTTTTTTTTTCTGGTTCACTGGGTATGATGATGATACTGGGTGATGATGGTTTACGGTGACTATGATGGACTCCGACAGGCTTCGACGACTGGTGTGGTATTCGGACGATGAGTCCACTTAGGCCTATTCGGACCATGAGGCAACTTAGGCCCATTATGCCTATTCATCCACTTAGGCCCATTAAACCCATTAGGCCAATTTGGTCGCTTAGGCCCGTTAGTATCATTAGGCTACTTAGGCCCATTAGGCCCATTAGTTCACATAGAACCATTAGGCCCATTCACCCCACTCAACCCATTAGGCCCATTTGAACCATTAGGCCACTTAGGCCCATTGTCCTATTAGTCCACTTAATCACATTATGCTCATTATGATGATTAGGCCACTTAGGCCCATTAGACCCATTACGCTGATTAGGTCACT
The DNA here is from genome assembly GCA_963277665.1 of Viscum album. Classification (NCBI taxonomy): domain Eukaryota; kingdom Viridiplantae; phylum Streptophyta; class Magnoliopsida; order Santalales; family Viscaceae; genus Viscum; species Viscum album. Next base: position 608,287,064 of record OY728147.1, read on the forward strand.
TAGGCTCATTCGGCCCATTTGGCTCATTCGGCCACTTAGGCCCAATTGGCCCATTAGGCCACTTCGGCCTATTTGATTGATTAGGCCACTTAGTCCCATTAGGCCACTTAGCCCCATAAAGGCCCATTAGGCCACTTAGGCCCATTAGGCCCATTAGGCAACTTCGTACCAGTAGGCTCATTAGGAACATTCGGCCCATTAGGTCGATTCATTCACTTAGGCCAATTAGTTCACCTCGGACCATTAGGATAATTAGGTCACTTAGGCCCATTAGGCCACTGAGGTCCATTACGCCCACTATGCCCATTAGTCTCATTTCGTCCATTAGGCCAATTAGGCTCATTAGCCCCATTAGACCCATTAGGACCATTAGACCATTTAGGATCATTAGGCCCATTAGGCCACTTTGAACCATTATGCCCATTAGCCCACATAGGCCACATAGGCCCAATAGGCCACTTAGGATCATTAGGCCACTTAGGCCCATTGATCCCATTTGGCCTATTTTTCCCCTTATATTACTTAGGCCGCTTAGGCCCATTAGGCCCATTATGACACTTAGTCTACTTTGGCCACTTAGGCCGGTTAGGCCCATTAGGCCACTTAGGCCCATTAAGCCCATTTAGCCCATTTAGCCCATTTATCCCCTTAGTCCACTTAGGCTGCTTAGGCCCATTAGGCCACTTAGGCCACTTGGGCCCACTGATCCCATTAGGCCCATTAGGACCCTTAGGTCACTTAGGCTTCTTAGGCCCATTTTAGCCCATTAGGCCACTTAGTACCATTATTCCACTTAGTCCCATTGAGCCCATTAGGCCCATTAGGCCAATTAGGCTGCTTAGGCCCATTAGGACCATTAGGCCCATTAGGACCCTTAGACCACTTAGGCCCATTAGGCACATTATCCATTTGGCTCATTAGGCCACTTAGGCCCATTAGGTCACTAAGTCCCTTTTGTACACTTGGGCCCATTGGGTCACTTGTTCCCATTTGGCCCATTCGATCCATTCAGCCACTTAGTCCCACTTGGTGACTTAGGCCCATTAAACCTATTATGCCCCTGAGGCCACTTAGGCCACTTAGTCCCATTAGGCCTATTAGGGACATTAGGCCCATTAGGCCACTTAGGCCCATTAGGCACATTTTTCTCCTTAGGACCACTGGGTCCATTAGGCAACTTAGGCCCATTAGGCAACTTAGGCCCATTAGCCATATTAGGCCACTTAGGCCACTTAGGCCCACTTGGGCCCATTAGGCTACTTAGACCACTTAGTCCCATTACGACTCTTAGACCCACTGATCCCATCTGGCCCTCCCTTAGGCCACTTTGGCCGCTTTTGCCCATTATGCCACTTTGGCCGCCTAGGCCCGTTAGGCCACTTAGGACCATTGAGACCATTAGGCTCATTAGGACCATTAGGCCCCTTATATCACTTAGGCCTCTTTGTCCCATTAGCACCAATAGGTCACTTAGGCCCATTATTTCACTTAGTCCTACTGAGCACATTAGTCCCATTAGGCCACTTTGGTCGTTTAGGCCAATTAAGCCCATAAGGCCATTTAGGCCACTTAGGCCCATATGGCCCATTATCCATTAGACTCATTAAGCCACTTAGGCCCATTAGGCCAGTTAGTCCCATTAGGCCACCAAGTCCAATTAGGCCCATTAATCCACTTAGGCCCATTAGGCCACTTATACCCATTAGGCCCATTAAGCCTATTAGGACACTTAGGCCCACTCAAACACTTAGGCCCATTGTGACTATAAGGAAACTTAGTCCCACTCAACCACTTATGCCCATTATGGCCTTTATGCCACTTAATCCACTTAGGCCCATTAGGGCCATTAGACCCATTAGCCTTTAGGCCCATTAGGCCACTTAGTCCCATTCGGCTCATTTAGCCCCTTAGGCCCATTAGGAGCATTAGGCCACTTAGGCCCATTAGGATAGTTAGTCACATTAGCCCACTTAGTCCTATTAGGTATATTAGGCCCATTAGGCATATTGGGCCGCTTAGGCCCATTAGACCCTCCAAATCATTTTTTTTAATTTTCATAAAATCCACTTTGAGGAAAAAGTGGGAATCATACACTGTACAACATGACACATATCAAAATTTCAAAAACAGTCCAGAGATTTAAAATTTGAAATGAGTATCATCCCCATGAGAACTATCGTGTTAGCGATAGATCTCACAAATCATGCAGCTGCTACATCGAACATAGCACATCGAAGAAGCTATTGCCATCAACATAAACTGTTTTCATTATCACCTCATTGTCATCCACTCGAAACATCATGGTCATAACCATCACTACCAGAGTCACCACATCACCAGTGGGAACACCACCTTCATTATCATCAACCATCATCATTGGATCTGAGAACCATAGAAAAACAAACCAGGATGTCCACTAATCACCACTGATGTCTTCATATCTCCACTGTAAAACTTCAACTTCACCACCAAAAAACCATAAAAATAGAACATCAAAACCATTTGAACCTTTAAATATGGGCCATTATCCCTCTTAGATACCCTAAAACACTCGATCTGCACCTCCAAAAACCTCCATGAAGAACCACTCACTGGATAGATAGGGAAAGTATCACAGCAAGGATGAGAAGATGGAGGACTTGGCAGGGGACCAAGCCAGAAACCACATCAGTCCAATGAAACAGAGAACCAATATTAGAGAAACAAAATAAATCCAAAAAAAATCACCATATGAGACCTCAATCCGCATATGAAAAATAGAGAAGGAGCCAAATAGAGGAATGAACCCGAGTTGAGACCACTGCCATCCCTACTTTAGCACCATCCCAAGTAGGCCCAGATCCCAGATCGAGTGTGACCAAAGTGGAGACAAAAGTGTTGGGTAGGTCATCATGAGTAGAGTAGAAAGAAGGCACTGGGCACACTCACCAGAGCCAACCTAAGACGTCTAAAGCAGCTGCACACACTGACCGAGAATGGGGGTCCGATGCACAGGGATAGATCAAAAGAGTGGTTGTGAGAAGCATGTGATGACCACACCAGCAAGCCACATCAGTTTAGAGGGAAGAAAAATAAAGAAAGAGAAGGAAGACTATGGATAAGGTGATATGGCACCATCACCATCAAGAAGACCCTCAAAACCATAGGAGGGGAAGAGGAGGCAACGGGAACATCGGGAGCCAAGAGAGTGCAAAGCCATCATGTTTATTCATTAGGGTTACTAGGCCAATAAGGCCACTTAGGACCATTAGGACCATTAGGCCCACTAGACCAATTTGGCCCATTACGCCAGTTAAACCCATTCGGCCACTTAGGCCCATTAGGACCATTGGGGAACTTCGTCCCATTAAGCCTATTCAGTCCATTAGGCCACTGAGGCCCATTTGGCCCATTAATCCCATTAGATTAGTCCCATTAGGCCACGTATCCCTATATGGACCATTATGACCATTATGCTAATTAGACCCATTAAGCCACTTAGGCCCATTAGTCCCATTAGACCCATTAGACCCATTAGGCCACTTAGGTACTTTAGGCTAATTAGGCTCATGAGGCACATTAGGCCAATTAGTCCAGTTAGGCTCATTAGCCCAATTAGGACAATTTGGACCATTAGGCCACTTAGGCCCATTAGGCACATTCGGCCCAATATGCCCATTAGATAAGGACCATTAGGCCATTTAGGACCATATGGTCCATTAGGCACATTACACCAATTTTCCCAATTAGGCCCATTAGTCCCATTAAACCCATTATGCCTCTGAGGCCCATTTGGCCACTTAGGCCCATTAGGCCACTTGAGCCTATTAGGCCACTAAGGTCCATTGTTCCACTTAGGCCCATCATGCCACTTAGTCACATTAAGTGCATTAGGCCCATTATGGAAAATAGGCCCATTCGGCCAATTAGGCCCCTTAAGCCACTTAGGCCCATTAGGCCACTTAGGGACCTTAGGCCCATTAGACTGCTTAGGCCCACTATACCACTTAGGCCCATTAGGCCCATTGAGCCCACTATGTCACTTAATCCCATTATGTTCATTATCCCCAATAGGCCACTGAGGACCATTAGGCCACTTAAGCCCATTAGGCCCATTAGGTTAATTTGGAACATTAAGCCTTAGGCCACTTAGGCCACTTAGGCCACTTAGTCCCCTTAGGCCCATTAATCCACTTAGGCCCATTATGACACTTAGGTACATTAGGCCACTTAGGCCCATTAGGCCCATTAGTCCACTTAGTCTCCTTAGGCCAATTAGGCATTTTCAGTCACTTAGGTCTATTATGCCACTTCGGCCCATTAGGCCCATTAGGTCACTTAGGACCCTTTGGCCACTTAAGACCATTAGGCCCATTAGTCCCATTAGTCCACTTAGTCCCATTAGGACACTTAGGGTCCTTATGCCACTAAGGCCCATTAGGCCACTTAGACCCATTCAGCGTATTAGGACCATTAGGCAATTGAGGCCCATTAGTCCCATTAGGCCACTTAGGCTCATTTAGACCATTTGAGCCATTAGGCCAATTAGGCCATTGAGGCCCATTAGGACACATACGCCCATTAGTCCCATTCGTCCCATTAGGCCAATTAGGCCCATTAGGCCCATTCAACCCATTAGGCTTCTTAGGCCCAATATGCCCATTAGGACAATTATCCCCATTAGTCCCATTGGCCAAATAATCCCCATTAGGCCACTGAGTCCCATTAGTCCCATTATGTCCATTAACCCATTAGGCCCATTACGCCACTTAGGCCCATTGGACCCATTAGGCCACTTAGGCCCATTAGGCCACTTAGGCCCATTAGGCTCATTAGGCCACTTTGGCTCATTATGCCCATTAGGACCCTTAGGCCACTTAGAACCACTAGGCCACTTAGTCCAATTATGCCCAATAGGCTCATTGGGCCACTTAGGTTCGTTAGGCCACTTAGGCCTATTAGGCCCATTAGGCCCATTAGGCCACTTTGACCCATTAGTCCCATTAGAACACTTAATCCCATTAGGGCCATTATATCCATTAAGACACTTAGGCCCATTAATCCCATTAGGTCGATTAAGCCACTAAGGCTCATTAGGCCCATTCGTCCCATTAGGCTCATTAAGCCCATTATGTCTATTCGGCCCATTAGGCCCATTAGACCACTTGGGACCATTAGACCCATTAAGCAAATTAGGCCCATTATTCCACTTAGTCCCGTTAGGCCACTTACCCCATCAGGCTCATTAGGCCACTTAGGCCCCTTCGGCCATTTTGGCCCATTAGGCCACTTAGGCACATTAGGCCGATTAGGCCACTTTGGACCATTAGGCCCATTTTTCCACTTCAGTCCATTAGGAGCATTAGGCCACTTTGGACCATTAGTCCACTTAGTCCCATTAATACCATTATGATGATTAGGCCACTTAGGCGCATTACCCTCATTAGGCCACTTAGGATTATTTGGCCCATTCATCCCATTGGGCCCATTAGGCCACTTAGGCCCATTAGGACACTTAGGACTATTTGGAAAATTTGTCCCATTCATCCCATTAGGCCCATTAGGACACTTAGGAAAATTATTCTGATTGGGCCACTAAGGCCTCATAGGCTCATTTGGCCACTTGGGCCCATTAGGCAACTTTAACCCATGAGGCCCATCGGGGCCATTAGGCCACTTAGTCTCATTTGGCCCATTAGTCCACTTAGGCCCATGAGGCCCGTTCATACCATTAGGTCCATTAGGCCACTTAGAACCATTTAAACACTTAGTCCAATGAGCCCCATTATGCCCCTTAGTCCCATTCGGTCACTTAGGTCTATTAGGACACTTTGGCCCATTAGGACCATTAAGCCAATTCAGCCACTTAGGCTCATTAGGCTCATTCGAACCATACAAACCATTTGACCCATTAGGCCACCTAGGCCCATTTGGTCACTTATCCCCAATAGGACCATTAGGCCACTTAAGCCCATTCGGCTACGATTACGCCACTTAGTCCCATTAGGCCACATTGGCCCATTAGGCCCTTTAGTCCCATTAGGACACTTCATCCCATTAGGCCCACTATAGCCCATTAGTCCATTAGACCCATTAATCCCACTTAGGCCCACTTAGAATCATTAGACCCATTAGGCTCACTTAGTCCCATTAGGATGATTAGGCAACCTCGTCCCATTAGTCCACTTATGCCTATTTGGACCATTACGCCCATTAGGCCACGTAGGTTAATTCGGCCCATTCAGCCCATTATGCCCATTAGGCCCATTTGTCCCTTAGGGTCGTTAATCCCATTAATCCAATTAGTCCAATTAGCCCCATTAGGCTACTTAGGCCCATTAGGCCACTTCGGCACATTAGGCCGATGAGGCCACAAAGGCCCATTAGGTCACTTCAGCCCACTAGGACCATTAATCAAATTAGGCCCACTGGGCCACTTAGGCCCATTCGGCCCATTTGGACCATTAGTCCCATCTGGACCATGAGTCCCATTTTTCCAATTAATCCCATTAGTCTGATTGTGAAACTTTGTCCCATTAGGCCCCTTCAGCCCATTAGGCCCATTAGGCCACTTTGGCCAATTAGGCCCATTCAACCCATTAGGCCACTAAATACCATTCAGACCATTAGGACCATTTATCACATTAGGCCCATTAATACCATAAGGCCAATTATGCAACTTTGGCCCATGTGGCCACTTAAGCCCATTAGGACACTTAGGTCAATTGGGCCCATTCAGGCCATTAGGCCCATTTGGCCCCCTAGGCCCATTAGGACCCTTAGTCCCATTAGGCCACTTAGGCCCATTATGCCCCTTATACCGATTAGGAAACTTAGGCCCATTATGCCACTAACGCCCATTAGGCCACTTAGGCCCATTCGACCCATTAGTTCACTTAGTCCCCTTAGGCCAATTAGTTCATTTAGGCCACTTAGGCCCATTAGGACACTTGGGACCAATAGGCCCATTATGACCATTATGCCACTTAGGCCTCTTAGGGCACTTAGGCCCATTCATCCCATTAGGCCCATTAGTCCACCTAGGCCCATTAGGACACTTAGGCACATTAGGCCCATTAGGCTATTTAATCTGATCAAGCCCCTTAGGACCATTAAGCCCATTAGGACCATTTGGCACCAAGTCTCGTTAAGCCCATTCATCCAATTTAACCCATTATTTTCATTAGCCCCTTGGGCCCATTAGCACCTTGGTCTCATTAGGCCCATTAGGCCCATGAGGCTACTTAGGCCCATGAGGCCCATTTTTTCAATCGGACCACTAAGGACCATTAGGCCACTTAGACCCATTAATCCCACGAGGCCCATTAATCCAATTAGGCCCATTAGGCCACTTTGGCCAATTGGGCCCATTAGCCCACTTATGAGCATTAGGCCACTTAGTCCCATTAGGCCCATTAGGCCTATTAGGCCACTTATGTCCATTCGGGCCATGAGGCATATTAGCCCCCTTAGGACTAGTTGGCCCATTAGTCCCATTTGGCAACTTCAGCTACTTAGGCCCATTAGGACCAGTAGGTCTAGTAGTCCCATTAAGCCACTTGCCTTAGGCCCACTAGGCACATTAGGACCATTAGGCCACTTAGACCCATTCGACCACTTATGCCTCATTAGGCCCACTAGGCCTATTAGGCCACATAGGTCAACTAGGCCCAGTAGATTACGTCAACCCATTAGGCCAATTTGGCCACTTAGGCCCCTTAGTCCCATTAGGCATGTTAAGCCACTTAGGCCCCTTAGGCCTATTAGGCCCATTCGGCCCATTTGTCCCATTAGTCCACCAAGACCCATTAGGAAACTTAGGACCCTTAGTCCCCTTAGGCCCATTAGGCTACTTAATCCCCTCAAGCCCCATAGTCCCATTAAGCCCATTAGTATCATTTGGCACAAAGGCCCGTTAATCCCATTCATCCAATTTGGGCCATTAGGCCCATTAACCCCTTGGGCCCATTAGCCCCTTCGTCCCATTAGTTTCATTAGGCCACTTTATCCCATGAGGCTCATGAGGCCACTGAGGCCCATGAGGCCCATTACAACCATCAGGACACTTAGGCCCATTTGGGCACTTAGACCAAATATACCCATTAGACCACTTAGGCACATTAAGCCCATAAGGCCCATTAATTAAATTAGGTCTATTAGGCCACTTAGGAAAATTAGGCCCAGTAGTCCCATTAGGTCACTTAGGCCCATTAGGCCTATTAGGCCACTTAGGCCCATTAGGACCATTAGGCTTATTAGGCCCCTTAGGACCAATTGGTCCATTAGGCACATTCGGCCCATTAGTACCACTAGGCCACTTAATCCACTTAGACCAATTAGGACAATTAGGTCTAGTAGGCCCATTAGGCCACTTAGGCCCATTAGGCCCACTAGTCACATTAGTCCCATTAAGCCACTTCAAACCATTCAACCACTTAGGCTAATTAGGCCCACTAGGCCTATTAGGCCACTTAGGTTCATTAGGCCCATTAGACAACGTCGACCCATTAAGGACATTAGGCCACTTAGGCCCCTTAGTCCCATTAGGAATGTTAGGACACTTAGACCTCTTAGGCCTCTTAGGACCATTTATCAACTTAGGCCACTTACACCAACTAGGCCACTAAGGCCCCTTGGGCCCATTAGGCCACTTAGGCCCATTACGCCCATTAGGCAACTTAGGCCCATTTGAACCATTAAGCCCATTAGGTCACTAGGCTCATCCGACCCATTAGGTCATTTCATCTCATTCAGCTACTTGGGCCTATTTGGCCCATTTGGACCATTATGCTCATTAAGCCCATTAGGCCCATTATGCCACTTAGGTCATTTAGGTCCATTAGGCCCATGAGGCCATTAAGGCCCTTTAGGACCATGAGGCCAGCAAGACCCATTAGGCCCATCAGTCCACTTAGGCCCATTGGCCCACTTAGACCCATTCATCTACGTAGGCGCATAAGGCCACTTACGTCCATTAGGCCCATTATGCCCATTCATCCCATTGGGCCACTTAGGCCAACTAGGCCACTTAGGACCATTAGGATGATTGGTCCACTTAATCCCATTAGGCTCATTCGACCACTTAGGCGCACTGGAACCATTAATCCAATTAGGCTAATTAGGCCACTTAGGTCCATTAGTCCAATTATTCCCATTAGGCCCCTTAGGTCCATTAATCTAATAAGGCCGATTGGTCAACTTAGGCCCATTACGGCACTTAGGCCCATGAGGCCCATTAGGAAACTTAGGTTAACTAGGGCCATTCACCCCATTAGGCCCATTTGGCCCATTTGGCCCCTAGGTCTTTTAAGCCCATTAAGCACATGAGGCCTCTTAGGCCCATTAGGCCTATTAGGCCACTAATCCTGATTAGACAGTTTAGGCCCACTAGGCCCATTAATCCCATTATTCCAATTAGGCCACTAAGGCCCATTAGGGAACGTAGGCCCATTAGGCCCACTGGCTCCATTAGGCCCATTAAGCCCATTGCGCCGATTAGGAAACTTTGGACCATTAGGCCATTTTGGCCCATTAGGCCCCTTAGGCCCATTAGACCACTTAGGCCAATTAGGTCCATTCATCCCATTAGGCCCGTTAATCCACTTAGACCCATTAGGACCATTTAGCCCATGAGGCTGATTAGGAAACATTGGCCCATTAGGACACTGAGGCCCATTAGGACACTTAGGCCAATTACGCCCATTCATCCCATTAGGTCCATTAGGCCTAATTGGCCTCTAGACCTGTTAATCCCATTAAGACCATTAGGACACCTAGGCCCATTAGTCCACTTAGGCTCATTATTCCCCTTAGGCCACTTTGGCCCATTTGGCCCACTTGGAACCTAGGCTCGTTAAGCCCATTAATCCCATTAGGCCCATTAGGCCACTTAGGCCCCTTGGGCCCATTAGGCCCTTGAGGCCACTTAGGCCCATGAGGAACAATAGGCTACTTAGGCTCAGGAGGCCCATTAGGCCCATTAGGTCCCCTATGCCACTTGTAACCATGAGGTCCATTAGGCCACTTAGGCCCATGAGGTCCACTAGGCCACTTCATCCCATCATGCCCATTAGGCACATTCGACCACTAAGGCCTATTAGGGCCATTATACCACTTAGGCCCATTAGGCCCATTATGCAACTTAGGCCCACTAGGCCCATTTCTTCAATTAGGCTGATTAGGCCACTTAGGCCACTTAGGCTCATTAGGCCACTTAGGCTCATTAGGCTCATTAGGCCATTTAGGACCATTGGACAATTAGGCCACTAAGACCCATTAGATCCAATAGGACTAATAGGCCCATTTGGCCCCATAGGCGCATTAGGCACATTAGGCCCATTCTTCCACTTAGGGCCACTAGGCCTATCAGGCCACTTAGGTCCATTAGGCACATTATGCCACTTAACCCCATTCAACAATTTAGGCTCATTAGGCCCATTAGGCCCATTACCCCCAATTTGGCCAATTTGGCCCAGTCATCCATGTAATCCAATTAGGCCCAATCAGCCACTTTGGCCCATAAGGACCATTAGTCTCATTCGGTCGATTAGGTCGATTAATCCACTTAGGCTACTTAGACTCATTAGGCAAATTAGACCCATTAGGTCACTTAGGCCCATTCGGCACATTTAGTCAATTAGGCCGATTAGGCCACTTAGCCCATTAGGCCCATTTATCCACTTAGGCCCATTAGGCCCATTTGGTTGATTAGGTAGATTTACCCACTTAGGCCCATTCGGTCGATTAGCCCGATTATGCCACTTATGCCCATTAGGATCTTTAGGCCCATTAGGCCACTAAGGCCCATTCAGTCGATTAGGAGGATTAGGCCACTTTGGCCTATCAGGCCCATTAGTTCACTTAGGCCCATTAGGACCATTAGGCCCATTCAGTAGATTAAACTGATTAGGCCACTTAGGCCACTTTGGCCCATTAGGCCCATTAGGACCATTAGGCCATTTAGGCCCATTATGAAGATTTGGCCAATTAGTCTGATTAGACCACCAAGGCCGCTTAGGTCCATTATGTCCATTATGCCCATAAGTCCCATTGGTCCCGTTAGGCCACTTAGGCCACTTAGGAATTAGGCCCATTAGGCCTCTTTCACCCATTAGTCCCGTTCGCTCGATTAGGCCGCTTATTCCACTTTGGCCACTTTGGCCCATTAGGCTCATTAAGCACATTATGCTAATTAGGCTACATAGGCGTATTAGGCCCATTAGGCCCATTATCCCACTTAGGCCCATTAGGTCCATTTAACCGATTAGGGGGATTATACCAATTAGGCCCATTAGGTCCATTAGGCCACTTTGCCCCATTATGCAAGTTAGGCCCAATAGGTCCATTAAGCCCATTAGGCCCATTAGGACACTTTGGCCCATTATGCCCACTAAACCCATTAGTCCCATTATACACATTATCCCCATTAGGTCACTTAGGCCCATTAGTCCCCTTAGGCCACATAGGCCCATTTGTCTTATTAAGCCACTTAGGCCCATTTATCTAATTAAACCCATTAGTCCCATTAGGCCCATTAGGCCCATTCAGTTACTTAGGCCACTAAGTCCCATTAGGCCCATTAATTCGATTATCCAGATTAGGCCACTTAGGCCCATTAGTCCCATTAGGCCACCTAAGCCCATTAGGCCCATTTGGATGCTTAGGAACGTTAGGCCCATTAAACCCATTAGGCCCATTAAACCCATTAGGTCCATTAGGCCCATTTGGTCCATTAATCCACTTAGGCCACTTAAAACCATTATCCCCATTCGGTCGATTATCACAATTAGTCCACCTAGGCCCATTAGGTCCATTAGGCCCATTAGCCCATTAGGACAATTAGGCCCATTAGGGAACCTAGGCCCATTAGGCCCACTTGTCCAATTTGGACCATTAGGCCCATTAGTCCCATATGGCCCATAAGGCCCATGAGGAGCATTCGACCCATGAGGCCCATTAGGCCCATGAGGCCCATCACACTCATGAGGCCCATCGGGCCCATTAAGACAGTAAGTTCCATTAGGACCATTGGGCCCATCAGGACACTTAGGCCCATTAGGACCATGAGGACCATTAGACCCATCAGGCCACTTCGGCCCCTCAAACCCATTAGACCCACTAGGCTCTTTAGGCCACTTAGGCCCATTAAGCCCATTGGGCCCACTAGGCACATTCATCCCATTAGGCTCGTTGGGCCCATTATGCCCACTCATCCCATTAGGACCATTAGACCCATTCAGACCATGAGGGCTATTGGCCCCATTAGGCCCATTAGGCCAATTAGGCCCATTCGACCCATTAGGCCATTTAGGTACACTTAGTCCACTAAGGCCCATTAGGCCCATTAGGTCCATCATTCCAATTAGTACAATTAGGCCCATTACACCCTTTAATCCCACTAGGGCCATTCGACACTTATACCATGAGGCCCATTCGGCCACATAGGCCACTGAGGCCCATTAGGCCCATCAGGCCCATTTGGCCACTTAGGCCCATAGGGCTAGTGATTCCCATGAGGCCACTTAGTCCCATTATACCCATAAAGACCATTAGGCCACTTAGACCCATTGGGCCTATCATGCCCATTGGGCCCACTAGGCACATTAGGCCCATTCAGCGAATTAGGTCCATTCAGCCACTTAGGCCCATTATACCAATTAGGGCCATTAGGCCAATTAGGTCACTTAATCCTATCAGGAAACTTAGGCCCATTAGGACCATTAGGCCCATTAATACACTTAAGCCCATTCATCTAATTAGGCCCATTAGGCCCACTAGCCCCATTAGGTCCATTAGGCCCATTCGACCACTGAGGTCCATTAGGCACATTAGGTCCCTTAGGCCCATTAGGCCAATTAGGTCACTAAGTCCCATTAGGTCCATTAGTCTCATTAGGACCATTAGGCCACTTAGGCCCGTTGGGTCCATTAGGCCACTACAGCCCCTTAGGCCACTTAGGCATGTTAGGCCCGTTCTACCCATTAGGCCACTTAGGCCCTTTGGGCTTACTAGGCCATTTAGTCCCATTTGGCCCATTAGGCCTGTTATGATACTTAGGCTGCTTAGGCCCATTATACCCATTAGGCCCATTAGGCCGGTTAGGAAGATTAGGCTACTCAGCCCCATTGGGAAAATTACGCCACTTAGGCCCACTGAGCCCTTTAGGCCCATTCAGCCACTTAGGCCACTTAGGTACATTATACTCATTAGGACCATTCGGCCCATTAATACCATTAGTTCACTTAGGGCCATTAGCCCAATTAGGGCCATTAGGCCACTTAGGCAATTGGTCTCATTCGGCCCACTACGCCACCCATGTCCATTAGGCCTCTTAGGCCCATACAGCCCATTTGGCCACTTAGGCCCATTCGGCCTAGTATGCCCATTGGTCCAATTTGGCCAACTAGGCACATTTAGCCCATTAGGCCCATTATGCCACTTAGGTCCATTTGGCCCATTTGGCCACTTAGGCCCATTAGGCTCATTTGGCTCATTCAGCCACTTAAGCCCATTTGGCCTGCTAGTCACATTAGGCCCATTTTTACCATTCAGACCATTAGGCCCATTATGCCACTTAGACACATTAGTCCCATTAGGACCATTAGGCCACATTGGCCCATTATGCCCATTAGGTCCACAAAGCACATTAGGCCCATTCGGCTAATTAGGCCCATTCAACCACTTAGGCCCATTATGTCCATTGGCTCCATTAGGCCGATTATGTCACTTAATCCCATTAGTCCCATTAGGCTCATTAGGCCACTTAAACCCATTCGGTGCATTAGGCCCCTTAGCCCATTCGACTACTTAAGCCAATTACACCCATTAGGCTGATTTGGTCACTTAGGCCCATTAGGCCACTTAGGCCCATTACATCCATTAGTCCTATTAGGACCATTAGTCCTACTAGGCCCATTAGAAAACTTTATCCCATTAGGCACATTGGGCTACTTAGGCCCATTTGGCTGATTAGGCCCATTAGGCCACTTAGACCACTTAGGCCGTTTAAGCCCATTAGGCCCATGAGGCCACTGAATCACATTAGGCCCATGAGGCCACTTAATCCCTTTAGGCCCATTAGGCCACTTAGGCCCATTAGGCACATCGCGCCACTTGGTCCCATTGGTCCACTTAGTCCCATTAGGCCTGTTATGCCACTTAGGCCCATTAGACCGACTAGGCCACTTTGGCCCATTAGGTCAATTAGGCCACTTAGGACCATTAGGACCATTTGGAAATTTAGGCCCATTAAGCCCATTAGGATGATTATGCCACTTAGGCCCATTAGGTCCATTAGGTGAATTAGTCCCATTAGGCCACTAAGGCCCATTAGGCCACTTAAGCCCATTAGGCCACTTTGGCCACTTATAAAACTTAGGCCACTTAGGCCCATTATGCCCATTATACCAATTTGGCCACTTAAGCCCATTAGGCCACTGAGTCTCATTAGGCCCATTAGGCCACTTAGTCCCATTAGTCCACTTAGCCACACTAGGCCCATTAGGTCACTTCAGCCACTTAGGCCCATTTGGCCCATGAGGCCACTGAGACCCATTAGGCCCATTAGGCCACTTAGCCTCATTAGGCCTATTTGGCCACTTAGTCCCATTAGGCCACTTAGGCCACTTGGGATGATTAGACCACATAGGCCCATTAATCCCATTAGGCCACTTCAGCCCATTATGCCAATTAGGCCCATTAGGTTACCTAGGACCATTAGGCCACTTAGGTCCATTATGCTACTTAGGCCCATTAGGCCACTTAGGTCACTTAGGCCATTGAGGCCCATTAGGCCAATTAGGCCACTTAGGCCCATTATGCCCATTAGTCCCATTAGGCCCATTTTCCACTTAGTCCCATTAGGTCCATTAGGATACAATATGGGGCCACACTCTCCTAGATCCCACGGCCCTCCTGGCTTCTTCTTCCCTTCCTCAAGGGTTTTTCCTTAATCCACTTGTGGCGGCTATTTTCTCCACCTCATCCATCTTGCTACTTCGACATTGTGATATTGAGGCTATTGTGTTCTATTTTTTTATCTGCTTGCCATCGCTGGTTTCTCCTCTTCTTGTGTTGCGTGTCTAGGCGCTTCCTCCCCGGATCTTACGGTGATGGTGGTTGCGGCATCCGTTGGTGGCTTGCGTGCAGATCCTCTCCAAATCTGGTCAACTGTGGTGGTTGCTCAAATTTTGTTGTAATCTGTGGTATCTTCATCGGTGGATCTGTCATTTGTCGGTGTCTTGCTATGCGGATCCCCTTTTGATCTGCTCTCTAGGGTTATAGTCCCCTTCATTGGTTGTGATTTGGATCTCGGTGATGGTTTTTTGGAAGCTCCTGGCCAGTACAACCCGGATATGAGCTCGCGTTCCACCACCCCCTTCTAGGATGTATCTACAGTGTTGATAACCCAGTGGTTTTGGGCTTTGTGGTTCAGTGGTCAATGATTTTTTTGACACTCCTTAGTCACATTGCCCTTGTTTCTGGCTTTTGGTTTCATTCTCATTGATGATGCCAGCGTTCAGAGTTCCTGATCATTCAAAGCGCTATCCTGACCTCTAATCCCTCTTCTCCTCTCCTAGTTGGATCCAGAGTGGTGGGTTCAAAGAGGTTTTAGGATGTGGGGTTTGGTGGATGACTAGGCTTTTCACGTGTTTTGAGTTGGTTTTCTCATATGGTGACATTCTGGTTTTATTCATCTTGTTGAGTGGCAACACCATGGTTCCTATTTCAATTTATGGTTTGATTTATGTTCATGTATGGTTTTTGTGGTGGTGGACGGTGTGGTTCACAACAATATCATGTTGATGGGTATGCATTTGATGTGCTGAGCTTTGGTGGTTCAGTGGTTTGTTTTCTGGTTCACTGGGTATAATGATGATACTGGTGATGATGGTTTACGGTGACTACGATGGGCCCCGACAGGCTTTGATGACTGGTGTGGTGTTCGGATGATGAGTCCACTTAGGCCCATTTGGACCATGAGGAAACTTAGGCCCATTATGCCTATTCGTCCACTTAGGCCCATTAAGCCCATTAGGCCAATTTGGCCAATTAGCTCCATTAGGATCATTAGGCCACTTAGGCCCATTAGGCCCATTAGTTCACATAGAACCATTAGGCCCCTTCATCCCACTCAACCCATTAGGCGCATTTGAACCATTAGGCCACTTAGGCCCATTGGCATATTAGGCCACTTAATCCCATTATGCCCATTATGATGACTAGGCCGCTTATGCCCATTAGACCCATTACGCCGATTATGTCACTTAGGCTCATTCATCCCATTTGGCCCATTAGGCCACTTAATCCCAATTGGACCATTAGTCCCATTAGGCCACTTTTTCCTATTTGATCGATTATGCCACTTAGTCCCATTAGGCCAATTAGGCCCATAAAGGCCCATTAGGCCACTTAGGCCCATTAGGTCACTTCGTCCCAGTAGGCTCATTAGGAACATTTGGCCCTTTAGGTCGATTTTTACACTTAGGCCAATTAGGTCACCTCGACCCATTAAGCTAATTAGGCCACTTAGGCCCATTAGGCCACTGAGGTCCATTAAGCCCACTAGGCCCATTAGTCCCATTCCGCCTATTAGACCAATTCAGCTCATTATCCCCATTAGACCCATTAGGACCATTAGACCATTTAGGCTCATTAGGCCCATTAGGCCACTTCGACCTATTAGGTCCATTAGCCCAATTAGGCCACATAGTCCCATTTGGCCACTTAGGCCCATTCGTACACTTAGGCCCATTAGGCCACTTAGGCCCATTGATCCCATTTGGCCTATTTGTCTCCTTAGGCCCATTATGCCCATTAGGTTACTTAGTCCACTTTGGCGACTTAGGCCGGTTAGGCCCATTAGGTCACTTAGGCCCATTAAGACCATTTAGCCCATTAGTCCACTTAGGCTGCTTGGGCTCATTAGGCCACTTAGGCCCACTAATCCAATTAGGCCCATCAGGACCCTTAGGTTACTTAGGCTGCTTAGGCCCATTAATCCCATTAGGACACTTAGGCCACTTAGTCCCACTATTCCACTTAGTCCCATTGAGCCCATTAGGCCCATTAGGCTGCTTAGGCCCATTAGGCCCATTAGGCCCATTAGGCCCCTTATGCCACTTAGGCCCATTAGACCCATTATACATTTGGCTAATTAGGTCACTTAGGCCCATTATGCCACTAAGGACCTTTTGGACTCTTGGTCCCATTAGGTCACTTGTGCCCATTAGGCCCATTGAACCCATTAGGCCACTTAGTCCCACTTGGTGACTTAGCCCATTAAGCCTATTAGGCCCCTGAGGCCACTTAGGCCGCTTCGGCCCATTATGCTGATTAGGGACATTAGGCCCATTAGGCATAGTTTTCCCCTTAGGACCACTGGTTCCATTAGGCTACTTAGGCCCATTAGGCCACTTAGGCCCATTATGCCCATTATCCATATTAGGCCACTTAGGCCACTTAGGCCCACTTGGTCCCACTTGGGCCGATTAGGCTACTTAGGCCAATCAGTCCCATTAGGAATCTTAGTCCCATTAAGCCCATTTGGACCTTTTGGAAACTTAGGCCACTTTGGCTGCTTTTTCCCATTAGGCCACTTTGGCCGCTTAGGCCCGTTAGGCCACTTAGGCCCGTTGATACCATTAGGACCATTAGGCCCATTATGCCCCTTAGGTCACTTTTGAATCTTTATCCCATTAGGCCTATTAGGTCACTTAGGCCTATTATTCCACTTAGGCCTATTTAGAACATTATTCCCATTAGGCCACTTTGACCGCTTAGGCCGATTAGGCCCATAAGGCCACTTAGGCCACTTAGGCCCATATGACCCATTATCCATTGAACCAATTAATCCACTTAGGAAAATTAGTCCCATTAGTCCACTAAGGCCCGTTAGGCCCATTAATCCACTTAGGCCCATTAGGCCACTTATACCCATTAGGCCCATTGGGCCTATTAGGACACTTAGGGCCACTCACCCACTTAGGCCCATTAGGCCACTTATGCACATTAGGCCCATTGTGACTATTAGGAAACTTAGTCCCACCCAGCCACTTAGGCCCATTAGTCCCTTTATTCCACTTAAGCCGCTTAATCCCATTAGGCCCATTAGGTCCATAGGCCCATTATCCATTAGGCCCATTAGGCCACTTAGTCCCATTCGACCCATTCATCCCCTTAGGCCCATTTGGAGCATTAGGACACTTAGGCCCATTAGACCAGTTAGTCCCATTAGGACACTGAGGTTTATTATGCCTATTAGGCCCATTAGGCATATTTGGCCGCTTAGGCCTATTAGGCCCTCCAAATCATTTTTTAAATTTTCATAAAATCCACTTTGAGGAAAAAGTGGGAATCGTACACTGTACAAAATGACACATATCAAAATTTCAAAAACAGTCTAGAGATTTAAAATTTGAAATGAGTATCATCACTATGATAACCATCACATTAGCTATAGATCCCACAAATCATGCAGTCACTGCATCGAACATAGAACATCGAAGAATCTATTGCCATCATCATAACCCGCTGTCATTATCACCTCATTGTCATCCACTCAGAACATCATGGTAATAACCATCACTACCAGAGTCACCAAATCGCCAGCGGGAACACCACCTTCATTGTCGTCGACCATCATCATTGGAGCTGAGAACTAGAGTAAAACAAACCAGGATGTCCAATAATCAACAGGGATGTCTTCAAATCACCACTGTAAAACTTCAACTTCACCACCATAAAACCATCTAAACAGAACATCACAACCATTCGAACCT
This sequence comes from Viscum album, assembly GCA_963277665.1. Classification (NCBI taxonomy): domain Eukaryota; kingdom Viridiplantae; phylum Streptophyta; class Magnoliopsida; order Santalales; family Viscaceae; genus Viscum; species Viscum album. The sequence goes on from OY728147.1 coordinate 608,305,822, forward strand.
TCAAAGATGGCCATTCTCCCTCTCGGATACCCTAAGACACTCGATCTTCAACTCCCAAAACCTCCATAAAGACCCACTCACTGGAAAGATAGAGAAAGGATCACAACAAGGATGAGAAGATGGAGGCCTTGGCAGGGGACCAAGACGGAAACCACATCGGTCCAATGAAACAAATAACCAATAACAGAGAAACAAAATCAATCCCATTAAAATTACCATACGAGACCTCAATCCGCATGAAAAATAGAGAAGGAGCCAAATAGAGGAATGAACCTGAGCTAAGACCGCTGCCATCCCTACTTCAGCACCATCCCAAGTAAGCCCAGATCCCAGATCGAGTGCGACCAAGTGGAGTCAAAAGTGTTGGGTAGGCCATCACGAGTAGTGGAGAAAAAAGGCATTGGGAACACTCACCAGAGTCGACCTAAGACATATAAAGCACTCGCACACACAGAATAAGAATGGGGGTTCGGTGCAAAGGGATAGATCAAAAGAGGGGTGGTGAGCAGCCTGCGATGACCACACCGGCAAGCCACTTTAGTTCAGAGGGAAGAAAAAGAAAGCAAGAGAAGGAAGACTATGGATATAGTGATGTGGCACTATCACCATCAAGCAGACCCTCAAAACCATATGAGGGGAAGAGGAGGCAACGAGAACATCGGGAGCCAAGAGAGTGTAGAGACATCATGTTCATTCATTAGGGTCATTAGGCCAATTAGGCCACTTAGGACCATTAAGACCATTAGGCCCACTAGACCCATTTGGACCATTACAACAGTTAGACCCATTTGGCCACTTAGGCCCATTAGTCCCATTGGGGCACTTAATCCCATTAATCTCATTCATTCCATTAGGCCACTGAGGCCCATTTGGCCCATTAATCCCATTAGATTAGTCCCATTAGGCCACGTAGCCCCATATGGACCATTATTCCCATTAAGCCAATTAGACCCATTAAGCCACTTAGCCCCATTAGACCCATTAGACCCATTAGACCCATTAGGACACTTAGGCGCTTTAGGCCAATTAGGCCCATGAGTCACATTAGTCCAATTAGGTCAGTTAGGTTCATTAGCACAATTAGGCCCATTTGGAGCATTAGGCCACTTAGGCCCATTTGGCCCATTTGGCCGAATATTCCTATTAGATAAGGACCATTATGCCATTTAGGACCATATAGTCCATTAGGAACATTACACTAATTTTTCCAATTAGGCCCATTAGGCCCATTAGGCCCATTAAACCCATTATGCCTCTTAGGCCCATTTGGCCACTTAGGCCCATTAGGCCACTAGGGCCTATTAGGCCACTAAGGTCCATTGTTCCACTTAGGCCCATTATGCCACATAGGCACATTCAACGCATTAAGCCCGTTATGGAAAATAGGCCCATTAGGCCACTAAGGGCCATTAGGACCATTAGTTCCATTTGGCCCATTAGGCCACTTAGGCCCCTTAGGATACTTAGGCCCATTAGGCCACTTAGGGCCCTTAGGCCCATTCGGCCGCTTAGACCCATTATACTACTTAGGCCCATTAGGCCCCTTGAGCCCATTATGCCACTTAATTCCATTCTATTCATTATCCCCAATAGGCCACTGAGGACCATTAGGCCACTTAGGCCCATTAGTCCCATTAAGTCAATTTGGCACATTAGGCCACTTAGGCCACTTAAGCTACTTAGTACCCTTAGGATCATTAGTCCAATTAGGACCATTATGCCACTTAGGTCCATTAGGCCACTTAGGCCCATTATGATCATTAGTACACTTAGTCTCCTTAGACCAATTAGGCATTTTTAGCCACTTAGGCCTATTATGCCACTTATGCCCATTAGGCCCATTAGGCCACTTAGGCCCCTTTGGCCACTTAATACCATTAGTCCCATTAGTCCCATTAGTCCACTTAGTCCCATTAGGACACTTAGGGTCCTTATGCCACTTAGGCCCATTAGGCCACTTAGGCCCATTCAGCATATTAGGACCATTAGGCCAGTGAGGCCCATTAGTCCCATTAGGCCACTTAGGCCCATTTGGACCATTTGGACCATTAGGCCACTCAGGCCACTAGGCCCATTAGGCCACATATGCCCATTTGGCCCATTTGGCCCATTAGGCCACTTTGGCCCATTAGGCCCATTAGGCCAGTGAGGCCCATTCAACACATTAGGCCACTTAGGCCTATTATGCCCATTAGGCCACTTAGCCCCATTAGTCTCATTTGGAAACTAAGCCCGATTAGGCCACTAAGGCCCATTAGTCCCATTATGTCCATTAACCCATTAGGCTCATTACATCACTTAGGCATATTAGACCCATTAGGCCACTTAGGCCCATTACGCCACTTAGGCCCATTAGGCCACTTAGGACTAATCGTCCCATTAGGCCACTTTGGCCCATTAGGACCATTAGGACACTTAGACCACTTAGGCCCATTAGTCCACTTAGTCCCATTATTCCCATTAGGCCCATTGGGCCACTTAGGCTTGTTAGGCCCGTTTGGCCCACTAGGCACATTAGGCCACTTTGGCCCATTAGTCCCATTAGGACACTTAAGACCATTAGGGCCATTAGGTCCATTAAGACACTTAGGCCCACTAATCCCATTAGGTCGATTAGGCCACTGAGGCCCATTATGCCAATTAGGCCCATTCGTCCCATTAGGCTCATTAGGCCCATTAGGTCTATTCGGCCCATTAGGTCCATTAGGCCACTTGGGACCATTAGACTCATTAAGAAACTTATGCCCATTAGTCCACTTAGTCCTGTTAGGCCACTTAGCCCCATCAGGCCCATTAGGCCACTTAGGCCCCTTCAGCCACTTTGGCCCATTAGGCCACTTAGGCACATTAGGCCGATTAGGCCACTTTGGACCATTAGGCCCATTTGTCCACTTTGGTCCATTAGGCGTGTTAGAACACTTAGGCCCATTAGGCCACATAGTCCCATTAAGACCATTAGGATGATTAGGCCACTTAGGTGCATTAGGCTCATTAGGCCACTTAGTATTATTTGGCTCATTCATCCCATTAGGACCATTAGGCCACTTAGGCCCATTAGGACACTTGGACTATTAGGCACATTTGTCCCATTCATCCCATTAGGCCCATCAGGTCACTTAGGAAAATTATGTTGATTGGGCCACTAAGGCCTCATAGGCCCATTTGGCCACTTGGGCCCATTAGGCCCATTAGGCCACTTCAACCCATGAGTCCCATTAGGGCCATTAGTCCACTTAGTCCCATTTGGACCATTATTCCACTTAGGCCCATGAGGCCCATTCATACCATTAGGTCCATTAGGCCACTTAGGCCCATTTAGCCACTTAGGCCCATGAGCCCCATTAGGCACCTTAGGTCCATTCGGTCACTTAGGACTATTAGGCCACTTTGGCCCATTAGTACCATTAATCCAATTCAGACACTTAGGCTCATTAGGTTTATTTGAACCATACAACCCATTTGACCCATTAGGCCACCTAGGCTCATCTGGTCACTTAGGTCCACTAGGACCATTAGGTCACTTAATCCCTTTCGGCTATGATTACGCCACTTAGTCCCATTAGGCCACATTGGCCCATTAGGCCCTTTAGTCCCATTTGGACACTTCATCCCATTAGGCCCACTACTGTCCATTAGTCCATTAGGCCCATTAGTACCACTTAGGCCCACTTAGGATCATTAGGCCCCTTAGGCCCACTTAGTCCCATTATGATAATTAGGCAACCTCGGCCAATTAGTTCACTTAGGCCCATTTGGACCATTATGCCCATTAGGACACTTAGGTTAATTCGGCCCATTCAATACATTATGCTCATTAGACCCATTTGTCCCTTAGGCTCATTAATATCAGTAATCCAGTTAGTCCACTTATCCCCATTAGGCTACTTAGGCCCATTAGGCCACATAGGTACATTAGGTCGATGAGGCCACTAAGGCCCATTATGCCACTTCATCCCACTAGACCCATCAATCACATTAGGCCCATTGGGCCACTTAGGCTCATTCGACCCATTTTTCCCATTAGTCCCATTTAGACCATGAGGACAATTTTTTCAATTAAGCCCATTAGGCCGATTGGGCAACTCTGTCTCATTAGGCCCCCTTAGCCCATTAGGCCCATTAGGCCACTTCAGCAAATTAGGCACATTCAACCCATTAGGCCACTAAATCCTATTTCGACCATTAGGACCATTTAGCACATTAGTCCCATTAATACCATAAGGCCAATTATGCAACTTTGGCCCATTAGGCCACTTAGGCCCATTTGGCCACTTAGGCCAATTAGGCCCATTTAGGCCATTAGGCCCATTTGGACCCTAGTCTCATTAATCCCATTAATCCCAATAGGAAACATAGTCCCATTAGGACCCTTAGGCCCATTAGGACCCTTAGTCCCATTAGGTCACTTAGGCCCATTACGCCCCTTAGACCAATTAGGAAACTTTGGCCCATTATGCCACTTACGCCCATCAGGCCACTTAGGCCCATTCAGCCCATTAGTCCACTTAGTCCCCTTAGGCCAATTAGGCCCTTTAGGAAACTTAGTCTCATTAGGACACTTAGGCTCATTAGGACACTTGGGACCAATAGGCTCATTACGCCCATTAGGCCACTTAGGCCTCTAAGGCCACTTCGGTCCATTCATCCCATTAGGCCCATTAGTCCACCTAGGCCCATTAGGACACTTAGGCACATTAGGCCTATTAGGCTATTTAATATGATCAAGCCCCATAGGGCCATTAAGCCCATTAGGACCATTTGGCACTAAGGCCCATTAAGCCCATTCATCTAATTTAACACATTAGGCACATTCTCCCATTAGGCCCATTAGCCCCTTGGTCTCATTAGGCCCATTAGGCCACTTCGGACCATGAGGCCCATTTTTTCCATCAGACCACTTAGGCCCATTAGGCCACTTTTACCCATTAAGCCCACGAGGCCCATTAATCCAATTAGGCCCATTAGGCAACTTAGGCCAATTAGGTCCATTAGGCCCATTAGGCCACTTAGGACCATTAGTCCACTTAGTCCCATTAGGCCTATTAGGCCATTTAGGCCCATTTGGACCATTAGGCATATTATCCCCCTTAGGACCAGTTGGACCATTAGGCATATTGGGCCCATTAGTCACATTAGGCCACTTCAGCCACTTAGGCCCATTATGACCAGTAGATCCAGTAGTCCCATTAGGACACTTAAGACAATTAGGCACACTAGGCACATTAGGACCATTAGGCCACTTAGACCCATTTGACCACTTAGGCTCATTAGGCCCACTAGGTCTATTAGTCCAAATAGGTCCACTTAGGCCCTTTAGTCCCATTAGGCCTATTAAGACGATAGGCCCCTTAGGCCTATTAGTCCCATTGGGCCCATTCGACCCATTGGTCCACCTAGGACCATTAGGAAACTTAGGCTCATTAGGCCCCTTAGGCCCATTAGGCTACTTAATCCCATCAAGCCCCTTAAGCCCATTAATCCCATTAGGATCATTTGGCACAAAGTCCCGTTAAGCCCATTCATCCAATTTGGGTCATTAGTTCCATTATCCCCTTGGTCCCATTAGCCCCTTCACCCCATTAGGCCCATTAGGCCACTTCAGCCCATGAGGCCCATGAGGCCACTTAGGCCCATGAGGCCCATTACGACCATCAGTCCACTTATGCCCATTTGGGCACTTAGACCAAATATACCCATTAGGCCACTTAGTCCCATTAAGACCATAAGGCCCATTAATTCAATTAGGTCCATTAGTCCACTTAGGATAATTAGGCCCAATAGGCCCATTAGGTCACTTAGGCCCATTATGACTATCAGTCCACTTAGTCCCATTAGGACCATTAAGCATATTAGGCCCCTTAGGACCAATTGGTCCATTAGCCACATTAGGCCCATTAGTCCCACTAGGCCACTTAATCCACATAGACCCATTAGGACCGGTAGGTCTAGTAGGCCCATTAGGTCACTTAGGCCTATTAGGCCCACTAGTCACATTAGTCCCATTAGGACACTTCGATCCATTCATCCACTTAGGTTCATTAGGCCCACTAGGCCTATTAGGCCACTTAGGTTCTTAGGCCCATTAGACAACGTCAACCCATTAGGCCCATTAGGCCACTTATGCCCCTTAGTCCCATTAGTCCCATCAGGACACTTAGGCCCCTTAGGCCTATTAGGACCATTTAGCCACTTAGGCCACTTACACCAACTATGCCCCTTAGGCCACTAAGGCCCCTTGGGCCCATTAGGCCACTTAGACCCATTACACCCATTAGGCAACTTAGGCCCATTTGACCCATTAAGCCCATTAGGCCACTAGGATCATCCAACCCATTAGGCCTATTCGTCTCATTCATCTACTTAGGCCCATTTGGCCCATTATTCCCATTAGGCCCATTAGGCCCATTATACCACTTAGGGCATCTAGGTCCATTAGGACCATGAGGCCATTAAGGCCCTTTAGGCCCATGAGGCCAGCAAGACCCATTAGGCCCATCAGTCCACTTAGGCCCATTAGGCCCATTGGGACACTTCGACCCATTCGGCTACTTAGGCGCATTAGGCCACTTACGTCCATTAGGCCCATTATTTCCATTCATCTCATTGGGCCACTTAGGCCTACTAGGCCACTTAGGACCATTAGGATGATTGGGCCACTTAGGCCCATTAGGCTCATTCGACCACTTAGTCCCATTGGGACCATTAATCCCATTAGGCTAATTGGGCCCCTTAGGCCCATTAGTCCAATTATGCTCATTAGGCCCCTTAGGCCCATTAATCTCATAAGGCTGACTAGTCAACTTAGGCTCATTAGGTCACTTAGGCCAATGAGGCCCATTAGGCACATTAGGGCACTTAGGTTAACTAGCCCATTCGGTCCATTAGGTCCATTTGGCCCCTAGGCCCGTTAAGCCCATTAAACACATGTGGCCACTTATGCCAATTAGGCCAATTAGGCCACTAATCCCCGTTAGGCAATTTAGGCCCACTAGGACCATTAAACCCATTATGCCAATTAGGCCACTTAGGCCCATTAGGGAACTTAGGCCCATTAGGCCTACTAGGTCCATTAGGCCCATTAAGCCCATTGGGACGATTAGGAAACTTTGGACCATTAGGCCATTTTGGCCCATTAGGCATATTAGACCACTTAGGCCAATTAGGCCAATTAGGCTCATTCATCCCATTAGGACCATTAGGCCACTTAGACCCATTAGGCCCATTAGGGCCATTTAGCCCATTAAGCCCATTAGTCCGATTAGGCAACATTGGCCCATTAGGACACTGAGGCCCATTAGGACACTTAGGCCAATTAGGCCCATTCGTCCCATTAGGCCCAATTGGCCTCTAGACCCGTTAATCCCATTAAGCTCATTAGGACACCTAGGCCCATTAGGCCACTTAGGCTCATTAGACCCCTTAGGCCACTTTGGCCAATTTGGCCCACTTGGCACCTAGGCTCGTTAATCCCATTAATCCCATTAGGCCCATTAGGCCACTTAGGCACCTTGGGCCCATTAGGCCCATGAGGCCACTTAGGCCCATGAGGCACAATAGTCTACTTATGCTCATGAGGCCCATTAGGCCCATTAGGCCCCTTAGGACACTTAGGACCATGAGGTCCATTAGGCCACTTAGGCCCATGAGGTCCACTAGGCCACTTCATCCCATCATGCCCATTAGGCACATTCGACCACTAAGGCCTATTCGGCCCATTATACCACTTAGGCCCATTAGACCCATTATGCCACTTAGGCCCACTAGGCCCATTTGTTCGATTAGGATGATTAGGCCACTTAGGACCATTAGGCTCATTAGGCTATTTAGGCCCATTGGACAATTAGGCCACTAAGGCCCATTCGACCCAATAGGACCAATAGGCCCATTAGGCCCATTTGGCTCCATAGGTGCATTAGGCCCATTAGTCCCATTCGAACACTTAGGGCCACTAGGCCCATTAGGCCACTTAGGTCCATTAGGCCCATTTTGCCACTTAAGCCCATTCAAAAATTCAGGCCCATTACCCCAATTTGGCCAATTAGGCCAATTAGGCCCATTCATCCACGTAAACCAATTAGGCCCAATTGGACACTTAGGCCCATAAGTACCATTAGTCCCATTCGGTTGATTAGGCCGATTAATCCACTTAGACCACTTAGACTCATTAGGCCAATTAGACCCATTAGGCCACTTAGGCCCATTCGGCCCATTCAGTCGATTAGGCCGATTAGGCCACTTAACCCATTGGGCCCATTTATCTACTTAGGACCATTAGGCCCATTTGGTCGATTAGGCTGATTTACCCACTTAGGCCCATTCAGTCGATTAGCACGATTCGGCCACTTCGGCCCATTAGGCCACTAAGGCCCATTCGGTCGATTAGGCGGATTAGGCCACTTCGACCTATCAGGACCATTTGGACACTTAGGCCCATTAGACCCATTAGGCCCATTTAGTAATTAAACTGATTAGTCCACTTAGGCCACTTAGGCCCATTAGAATCATTAGGCCATTTAGGCCCATTATGAAGATTCGTCCAATTAGGCTGATTAGACCACATAGGCCACTTAAGCCTATTATGTCCATTATGCCCATAAGGCCCATTGGTCCCGTTAGTCCACTTAGGCCACTTAGGAATTAGGCCCATTAGGCCACTTTTGGCCCATTAGTCCCATTCGCTCAATTAGGCCGCTTATGCCACTTTGGCCACTTAGGCCCATTAGGCTCATTAGGCACATTAGGCCAATTAGTCTGCATAGGCGCATTAGGTGCATTAGGCCAATTATCCCATTTAGGCCCATTAGTACCATTTAACCAATTAGGGGGATTATGCCACTTAGGCCAATTAAGCCCATTAGGTCCATTAGGCCACTTAGGCCCATTATGCAAATTAGGTCCATTAGGTCCATTAGGACCATTAGTACCATTTAACCAATTAGGGGGATTATGCCACTTAGGCCAATTAAGACCATTAGGTCCATTATGCCACTTAGGCCCATTATGCAAGTTAGGTCCATTATGTCCATTAGGCCCATTAGGCCCATTATGCCTACTAAACCCATTAGTCCCGTTATACCCATTAGCCTCATTAGGTCACTTAGGCCCATTAGTCCCCTTAAGCCACATAGGCCCATTTGGCTCATTAAGCCACTTAGGTCCATTTGGAAAATTAAACCCATTAGTCGCATTAGGTCCATTAGGCCACTTAGGCCATTGAGTCCCATTAGGCCCATTCAGTCGATTAGTCTGATTAGGCCACTTAGGCCCATTAGTCCCATTAGGCCACCTAGGCCCATTAGGCCAATTTGGATGCTTAGGAACGTTAGGACCATTAAACCCATTAGTCTCATTAGGCCTATTAGGTCCATTAAGCCACTTAGGCCACTTAAGACCATTAGCCCCATTCGGTCGATTCTCCCAATTAGGCCACTTATCCCATTAGGTCCATTAGGGCCATTAGCCCCATTAGGCCAATTAGGCCCATTAGGGAACCTAGGACCATTAGGCCCACTTGTCCAATTTGGAACATTAGGCCCATTAATCCCATCTGGCCCATAAGGCGCATGAGGAGCATTCCACCCATGAGGCCCATTAGGCCCATGAGGCCAATCACACCCATGAGGCCCATCGGGTCCATTAGGACACTAAGGCCCATTAGGCCCATTGGGACCATGAGGACACTTAGGTCCATTAGGCCCATAAAGACCATTATACCCATCAGGCCACTTCATCCCATCAAACCCATTAGACCCACTAGGCTCTTTTGGCCACTTAGGTCCATTATGCCCATTGGGCCCACTAGGCACATTCGTCCCGTTAGTCTCGTTGGGACCATAATGCCCACTCATCCCATCGGGACCCTTAATCCCATTCATCAAATGAGGGTTGTTGGTCCCATTAGGCCCATTCGACCCATTAGTCCAATTAGGCACACTCAGTCCACTAAGGCCCATTAGGCCCGTTATGGCCATTGGGCCCATGAGGTAACTTAGGCCCATTAGGTCCATCATTCTAATTAGTCCCATTGGGCCCATTACACCCTTTAATCCCACTAGGGACATTCGACACTTAAGCCCATGAGGCCCATTAGGACACTTAGGCCACTGAGGCCCATGAGGACCATTAGGCCCAACAGGCCCATTTGGCCACTTAGGCCCATAGGGCTAGTGAGGCCCATGTGCCCTTTTAGTCCCATTTGGCCTATCAGTCCCATTAGGATACTTATACCCATTGGGCCCATCATGCCCATTAGGCCCACTAGGCACATTAGACCCATTCAGCCAATTAGGCCCATTCGGCCACTTAGGCCCATTACACCCATTAGGGCCATTAGGCTAATTAAGTCACTTAAGCCTATTAGGAAACTTAGGCCCATTAGGACCATTAGGCCCATTTAGCCACTTAAGCCCATTCATCTCATCAGGCCCCTTAGGCCCACTAGTCCCATTAGGCCCATTCGGCCACTGAGGCCCATTAGGCCCATTAGGAACATTAGGTCACTTAGTCCTATTAGGCCCATTAGGCCACTGAGTCCCATTAGGCCCATTAGTCCCATCAGGCCCATTAGGACAATTAGGCCCGTTGGGTCCATTAGGCCACCTCATCCCCTTAGGCCACTTAGGCCTGTTAGGATCGTTCTGCCCATTAGGCCACTTAGGCCACTTAGGCCCATTATACCCATTAGTCCTGTTAGGCTGGTTAGGCAGATTAGGCTACTCATCCCCATTGGGAAAATTAGGCCACTTAGGCCCACTCGGCCCATTAGGCCACTTAGGCCCATTAATCCCATTAGGCCACTTAGGGCCATTAGGCCACTTAGGCCAATTGGGCCCATTCGGCCCACTAGGCCATTCATGTCCATTAGGCCGCTTAGGCCCATATGACCCATTTGGACACTTAGGCCCATTCAGCCTAGTATCCCCATTGGTCTACTTCGGCCAACTAGGCACATTTATCCTATTAGGCCCATTATTCCACTTAGGCCCATTTGGCCCATTTGGCCACTTAAGACCATTTGGCCCATTTGGCCCATTCAGCCACTTAGTCCCATTAGGCCTGCTAGTCACATTAGGCCCATTTTTACCATTCAGACCATTAGGGCCATTAGGCCCATTGGGCCACTTTATGCCACTTAGGTACATTAGTCCCATTAGGCCACTTAGGCCCATTGTACCCATTAGGTCCAATAAGCACATTAGGCCCATTCAACTAATTAGGTCCACTCAACCACTTAGGCTCATTACGCCCATTAGCTCCGTTAGGTTGATTAGGTCACTTAGGCCCATTAGTCCCATTAGTCCCATTAGGCCAATTAAGCCCATTCGGTGCATTAGGCCCCTTAGGCCCATTCGACAACTTAAGCCAATTATGCCCATTAGGCTGAATTGATCACTTAGGCCCATTAGGCCACTTAGGCCCATTCAGTCCATTAGTCCTATTAGCCCCATTAGGCCCATTATTCCTATTAGGCCCATTAAGAAACTTTATCCCATTAGGCCCATCAAGCTACTTAGGCCCATTTGGCTGATTAGGACATTAGGCCACTTGGGCCACTTAGGCCCTTTAAGCCCATTAGGCCCATGAGGCCACAGAATCACATTAGGCCCATGAGGCCACTTAAGCCCTTTAGGCCCATTAGGCCACTTAGGACAATTAGGCACATCACACCACTTAGGCCCATTAGTCCATTTAGGCCCATTAGGCTCTTTATGCCACTTAGGCCCATTAGAACGACTAGGCCACCTTGGCCCATTAGGTCAATTAGGCCACTTAGGCCCATTAGGACCATTTGGAAATTTAGGCCCATTAAGCCCATTAGGCCGATTATGCCACTTAGACCCATTAGGCCCCTTAGGCCCATTAGGTGACTTAGGCCCATTTGGCCATTGAGGCCCATTAGGGCACTTGGTCCCATTAGTCTCATTAGGACACTTAGGCCAATTAGGCCACTTCGGCCCATTAATACCTTTAGGTTCATTATGCCACTTAGGCCTATTAGGCCCATTAAGCCTCTTAGGCCACTTAGGACCACTTGTCCCATTGGGCCTATTCGACCCATTAGGCCCATTAGGCCCATTCATCCCATTAAGACCATTTGGCCCATTAGGACACTTAGGCCCATTATGCCCATGAGGGCACTTAGGACCATTAGGCCACTTAGGTCCATTAGTCCCATTATGCCCTTAGGCTCATTGGGCCACTTAGGCCCATTAGGCCCCTTCAGCCACTTAGGCACATTCAGCCACTTAGGCCCATTAGGTCACTTTGGCCCATTAGAAAACTTTGGACCATTCGACCACTAGGCCCATTAGGCCCATTAGGATTATTAGGCCACTTAGGCCAATTAGTCCACTTAGGACCAGTAGGCCACTTAGGCCCATTAGAACCATTTGGCCACTTAGTTCCATCATGCCACTTCAGCCCATTAGGCCACTTAAGCCCATTAGGCTGATTAGGCCACTTTGGCTCATTAGGCCAATTAGAAACATTAAGCTCATAAGGACGATTAGTCCACTTAGGCCCATCAGGCCCATTAGGCCACTTAGGCTCATTAGGCGCATTAGACCCAATCATCTCATTAGGCCACTTAGGCCCATTAGGTCACTTAGGCCCATTAGGATCGTTCATCCCATTTTTCTCCTTAGACTCGTTAAGACCATTTGACCCATTAGGCCCCATAGGCCACTTTGGCCCATTATGCCCATTCGGACCATTAGGTCCATTCATCCCATTAGGCCCATTTGGCCCATTAGGCTCATTTTCACCATTAGGCACATTATGCCACTTAGGCCCATTAGGCCACTTCATCCCATTAGGCCCATTAGGCCCATTCAACCTATTAGTCCCATTCATCCCATTAACCCCATTCGGGCCATTAACCCCATTGGAACCATTAAGCCCATTAGTCAACATTGGCCCATTAGGCCCATTCAGCATATTAGGCCCATTTAAACCATTAGGCCCATTCTAGCCATTAGACCCATTCATGCCACTTAGGCCCATTAGACAACTTCACCCCATTAGCCAAATTAGGCCCATTAGGTCCATTCATCTTATTAGGCTCATGAGGCCACATGGTAAAATTAGACCCACTAGGCCACTAAGGCCAAATAGGCCCATTTGGTAACTTAGGGCCATGAGGCCCTTTAGGCCACTTAGGCCCATTAGACCCATTCACTCAATTCGGCCAATTAGGCCACTTAGTCCACTTAGGCCAATGAGGCCACTTAGGCCCATGAGGCCCATCAGACCACTTAGGCCCATTAGGCCCATTAGGCCACTTATGCCCATTTGGCCCATTAGGCACATTGGTCCAATTGGTCTACTTATCCCCATTAGGCTCATTCATCCACCTAGGCCCATTAATCCCATAGGGCCACTTCTTCCCATTAGGAAAACAAGGCCCATTAGGCCCCTTACACCCATTAGTCCAATTACGCAACTTAAGACCATTCCCACACTTAGGCCCATTAGCACCATTAGGCCACTTAGGCCCATTCGGCCACTTAGGCCCATTAGCCTCATTAGGACACTTAGGCCCATTCGGCCACTTAGGTCCATTGGGCCACTTTGGCGCATTAGGCCCTTTAGGCCGATTACACCACTTATGACCATTAGCCCCATTAGGGCATTTGTCCCATTCGACCACTTAGGCCCACTAGGCCCATTAATCCCATTAGGCCAATTAGGCCACTTAGGTCCCTTATGCCACTTAGTCCCATTAGTCCCATTAGTCCCATTAGGACCATTAATCCTATTAGTACAATTAGGAAACTTTAGCACATCGGTCCACTTAGGCCAATTAGGCCCATTTGTCCCATTTTCCCACTTAGGACCCTTTGGCCCATTCTGCCCATTAGACTCATTATGCCCATTAGGTTGATTAGGAAACTTTTCCCATTAGGCCACTTCGGCCCATTAGGCTCATTAGGCCACTGAGGCAAAATTAGTCCCATTTAAAGCCTAAGACTGTTAATCCCATTAATCCCATTAGGTCAGCTAGGCCCATTAATCCACTTAGGCCCATTGGGCCCCTTCATCCATTTAGGCCCATTAGGCCCATTACGACCATTACATCCATTAGGCTGATTAGGCCACTTGGGCCCAATAGGGTGTTGATATGATACCGTATGGGTGTGCGGTATACGTGATGCGAACCATGCGGAAGGCACAAAGTCGATTGCTCGGGTGGAGGAATTGGATTTGCAAGGCCCAATGACACGAGGGAGATTAAAGAGGTTGAATGTTTCAATGGGCGCTCATCTTGCTTCATTAAAGGCCCAATGGGTATTACCTTGCATGGATGGAACAAATGGGCCTATGGTATCACTTATTCAAGCCCAAAATTGATGATTAAAGCTTGGCCCACATGGTTGCACGAATTTGGAGGCCTTGCCCACATGGAGGATTCTAGAAATGGCATCTTTGGACACCAAAGTCAAATCCGTTGGGCTATGTTGGAAAGTTGTGTGCTTCTTTTCCAAAAGTCTTTGTTGGCTTTTATCTTTTTGACTTTTAAGGGGACAAGGTAGGTTTAGACTTTATGACTTTAGGGTATTAGACCCTTGACCATTGTATCACCCCCTTGGCTATAAATAGCCACCCCATGGCATTGTATTGGGATTCAAGACTTAATTTGAGAGATTATTCTTTGTTTCTCTCCGTTGTGTGAGGATTATCCCGGGTTTTCCCCCTTGCTCTTGTGTATTCTTGCCTTGTCAATATACAAGTTAGATTGGTGATCCAAGATCACAAAGCCCCCAATTCCGTGCCTCAACCCAAGTGCGTTGTTGTGTGGATTGGCCATCACACCCCTCCCTTGAGTGTGTTGTCTAAGTAGTAGGTCACGCTCCATATAGCGTTGGTTGACTACTTGCTTCCACTATCCATACCCTTCACTCATCACTTAGCCCCAAACCGTATCCATCATCCGCCGCCCTAAGCCGTGAAGATCGGGCCACCCCGTGCATCTCGCATCAGTTGGTATCAGAGCTCCGGTTGATACGGTAGGCGTCTATCCCTTCATTTACTTTAATTCTATCCACTACCCTCCTTATCTTTCCATATTATTCACCCATTCAACAAAAAAAAATCCATTTTTCTTGAAAGCCTCCCGAATTGTCCTAGTTTGTGCAAGCTTGGATTATTATAAATTGAGCCAAATTTTCATTCATCTTCTTTCCGCATTTAATTCTCTATATGTGATTTGTATCCGGCAAAAAAAAATCTCTCAACTCATCATTTTGTGCTTTTCAAAATTAAGCACATCCTTTATTTGAGAGATTTCGAAAAAAAAAGAAAAAAAAATTGTCTTACTCTCCGTTCAATCATCTTGTGCTTTAAAACTCCAAGCACAACACTTTTTGGGGAGAATTGACAAAAAAAAAAGCAAAAAAAAAAGAGCGGATACAATTACCCCTTTGTGCTTTACATTATTAGCACTTTCCATTTCCATATATAGCATTTTCAATCATTTTACTTCATCCCCATTTTGTATTTGGCTCATATTTTTATTCATTTATCTTATCTTGCACAATCGGGAAAAACCCACAATCCACATATCTACCCCTTCTTTCCACCCTCTTTTTGACCCTTTACCATTGTTAAACCCCTTACCACTCAAGCGGGTTGTGTTAAACCATCCCCCGACACAATCTTGATTGGGGAGGAATTTGTGGCACTTGATCACCCAAAACAAGGTATTATATTTCATAAGAGCTTGGGATTCAAATTGAGTTTTGAGAGTGGAGAGAAATAAGCAAAAAAAATATATCTTGTGTGTGTGAGTGTGTGCATCTTGTTGTGTGCGTGTGTGTACATCTTGTGCGTGTGAGTGTGTATATATTGCATGTGTGAGTGTGTATCTTTGTGTGTGTGAGTGTGTACATCTCGCCTGTGTGAGTGAGTGTGTATCATTGTGTGTGTTCCCCCCCGGTGTGTGTTTGTGTTTGTGTAACTTATCATGGCAGAAGATCGTGGGAAGAAAATTGCTCATGTTAGCGATGAAGGAAGTCGAAGTAGATCTCCCGCACCTGAAGCTACGCAATTCCAAATGCAAGCTTTGGTGAGCCACTTCGAGAAGCTTCTTGATCAGAAGTTGGAGGTGTTACATGAGAGGATTGATGAATTGGAGAATAAACCAAGCCCAAGGATGTTCCATGATAACCCACGACGCGCTCCCGCACCACGTCGTCCCCACATCATGGAGGAGGAGATGGTGAACTTTGATGATGATCTTGATGAAGTCCCACAAAGGAGGAGGTTGTACCAACAACCGAGAGGAGCCCAAAGGAGACAACATGATGATGACCTACTTGGCGGGATCAAGGTGAAGGTCCCTTCTTTTCTTGGGAAAAGCGATCCGGAAGCATACTTGGAGTGGGAGATGCGGATCGAGCAGGTCTTTTCATGCCATGCATATTCCGAGGAGAAAAAGGTCAAACTTGCTTCCCTTGAATTTTCTGATTATGCTTTAATTTGGTGGGATCAAGTTCAAAAGGAGAGGGCTAGATATGGTGGACGTCCCATCAACACTTGGGAAGACATGAAGTTCACCATGCGGAAGCGGTTTGTTCCCACACATTACCATAGAGATCTCCACAACAAACTTCAACGCCTCATCCAAGGGAGTAAGAGTGTAGAAGACTACTACAAGGAGATGAAAATTTCCATGATTCGGGCAAACGTTGAGGAGGATCCTGAGGCAACCATGGCACGATTTTTACATGGGCTCAATCGGGAGATTTCGGATCAAGTGGAGATGTACCACCATGTAGAGATACAAGATATGATCCACCAAGCCACCAAGATCGAGCAAAAAATCAAAAGGAGGATCAACATGAGGAAACCCACTACCCCTTTCACACCATGGAGAAATCCAAGGAAGGAGATTGGAGAACCATCAAAGGAAAAAGAGGTGGTTGATCGCAAAAGTGACAAGGTAATTCTTCCACCTAAGAAACCTACTTTTGAGGCTAACCAAACCAGGAATAGGGATATTCGGTGTTTTAAATGTCAAGGAAGAGGTCACATTTCTAGTGAATGCCCAAACCGTCGCACCATGATCATCAACAAGTATGGAGAATGGGAGACCGATGAAGAGAGCTCCGAAGAGGAGGAAGATGAATCTCCAGAAATTGAAAATGGAGAATTTGCGGAAGATGGCGAGATTCTTGTCACTAGAAGAGTTTTAAGTGCACAAATGACCGTTGGAGAAAAGGAGCAGCGGGAGAACCTTTTCCATACACGATGCAAGATCAATGGGAAGGTATGTAGTGTTATTGTTGATGGTGGAAGTTGTAGCAATGTGGCGAGCACCGAGTTGGTGGAGAAGTTGGGACTCCCAGCTTTAAGGCATCCAAATCCATACCGACTTCAGTGGTTGAATGATTGTGGGGAGCTGAAGGTTACCAAGCAAGTGAAGGTATTGTTCACCATCGGTAAGTACAAAGATGAGGTATTGTGCGACATTGTTCCTATGAAGGCGTGCCACTTGTTATTGGGTCGACCATGGCAGTACAATCGGCGTGTTACTCATGATGGTTTCTTGAACCGTCACTCTTTTATACTCCGAGGGGAACCTATAACCCTCAACCCCATGTCCCCCAAGCAAATTCTAGAAGATCACATTTTGAGAGAAAAGAAAAAAAAGAGTGATGAGGAAAAAAAGAGAGAAAATGAAAAAGGAGAGAATGAGGGAAAAATAGAAAATGAGAGAAGCAAAGAAATGAAGAGAAAAGAAAAATCAAGAGGGGAAAAAGATTTGAGAGGAGAGAAAAGTGTGATGTTGGCAAAAAAGAGTGATGTTAAGGAAGCTTTGATTTCTCGACAAAATCTCTTAGTACTTATGTACAAAGAGGTGATGTTGAACACTAACGACTTAACATCTTCTTTGCCACATGTTGTTGAGTCTTTGTTGCAGGAATTTGAAGATGTGTTTCCCGAAGAGGTGCCACCGGGTTTGCCACCCATTAGAGGTATTGAGCATCAAATTGACCTCATACCTGGAGCATCACTACCGAACCGCCCAGCATATCGCACCAACCCAGAGGAGACAAAAGAAATTCAAAGGCAAGTTCAAGAGTTATTGAATGTGGGGTATGTGAGAGAGAGTCTTAGTCCTTGTGCGGTACCGGTGCTTCTAGTACCAAAGAAGGATGGAACATGGAGAATGTGCATTGACTGTAGAGCCATCAACAACATCACGGTCAGGTATCGTCATCTTATCCCTAGGTTAGATGATATGCTAGATGAATTAAATGGTTCAACTATTTTCTCAAAAATTGATTTAAGAAGTGGCTACCATCAAATTAGGATGAAAGAAGGAGACGAGTGGAAAACTGCATTTAAGACAAAACATGGACTTTATGAATGGTTAGTCATGCCCTTTGGTCTCACCAATGCACCTAGAACATTTATGAGGTTAATGAATCATGTCTTACGTGCATATATTGGAAAATTTGTGGTAGTTTACTTTGATGATATTCTGGTGTATAGTAGGACTTTGCATGAGCATGTAGATCATTTGAGAAAAGTCTTAGAGGTGTTAAGGAAAGAAAACCTGTTTGGAAACATAAAAAAGTGTGAATTTTGTCTCGATAAGATTGTTTTCCTTGGATTTTTTGTGAGTGGCAATGGAGTTGAAGTGGACACCGAGAAGATCAAAGCAATACAAGAATGGCCAACTCCAACCTCTGTTGGACAGGTAAGAAGTTTTCATGGGCTTGCTAGTTTTTACAGGAGATTTGTGAAAGACTTCAGCACACTAGCAGCACCATTGAATGAATTGACAAAGAAGAATGTTCCTTTCAAATGGGGGACAACTCAAGAAAAAGCCTTCCATGCACTAAAGGAGAGACTCACCCACGCCCCTCTACTTGCACTTCCAGACTTCGGTAAGACCTTTGAAATTGAATGTGATGCAAGCGGAATTGGCATAGGAGGAGTACTCATGCAAGAAGGTAAGCCTATTTCTTATTTTAGTGAGAAGTTAAATGGCCCAACTCTAAACTATGATACATATGATAAAGAGTTGTATGCATTGTTTAGAGTACTCGAAACATGGCAACACTATCTTTGGCCTAAAGAATTTGTGATCCATTCTGATCACGAGGCTCTTAAATACCTTAGGAGCCAACATAAACTAAATGGGAGACATTCTAGATGGCTGGAATTCATTGAATCATTTCCATATATCATCAAGCATAAAAAGGGTAGAGAAAATACTGTGGCCGATGCACTTTCACGTAGATATTCTCTTTTATCCTTGTTGGATTCAAAACTTCTTGGTTTTGAATACATTAAGGATTTATATGCCACTGATAGTGATTTTAGAGAACCTTATGAACATTGTAAACCTGGAGTTAGTTGGGAAAAGTTCTATTTACATGATGGATTCTTATTTCGGATTGATAAGCTTTTCATTCCTAATTACTCTATCCGTTTACTTTTACGAGTCACATTCGGGTGGGTTAATGGGGCATTTTGGTGTTTCAAAAACTCTAAGTGTTCTTAGTGAGCATTTTTATTGGCCTAGGATATCTAGAGATGTTGAGAAATTTGTGGGAAAGTGCATTGTTTGCCATAAATCCAAATCAAAGATGAACCCACATGGACTATATCTTCCTCTCCCAATTCCCAACACCCCTTGGGAGGACATATCAATGGACTTTATTGTGGGGTTACCACGGACCAAGAGGGGGAGAGATTCCATTTTTGTTGTGGTGGATCGGTTTTCAAAAATGCCACTAACATTGCAACACTTTTCTTTCAGGAAGTAGTCAAGCATCATGGAATGCCAAGGACCATTGTGTCGGATCGAGACACAAAATTTCTTAGTTACTTTTGGAAGACCTTGTGGAGCAAACTCGGTACAAAGTTATTATTTTCCACTACTTGTCATCCACAAACCGATGGGCAAACAGAGGTGGTGATCGCACACTATCATCCCTTCTGCGAACAATTGTCAAAAAGAATATCAAGAATTGGGAGGAGTGTCTGCCACATGTGGAATTCGCATATAACAGGGCCAAGCATTCCACTACTCAATATTCTCCATTTGAAATAGTTTACGGCTTTAACCCCCTTGCGCCTATTGATCTAGTTCCTTTTCCATTACAGGAAGCAGTTAATATGGATGCAAAAGGGCGTGCAGAATTCATCAAGAAAATCCATGAAAAGGCAAGGTTAAATATCGAGCGGATGACCCAAAAATATATGGATCGTGCAAACAAGGGTCGCAAGAAAATGTTGTTCGAGCCCGGTGACTTGGTTTGGATTCATATGCGGAAGGAAAGATTCCCTGAAAAGCGGAAATCAAAACTCATGCCACGAGGCGATGGACCATTCCGAGTGTTTGAGAAGATTAACAACAATGCTTACAAGATAGCTTTGCCAGGTGAGTATGGTGTAAGTGCCACTTTCAATGTTTCTGATCTTTCTCCTTTTTTGGGTGTAGAGGATGAAGAGTCGAGGACGACTCCTTTTCAAGAGGGGGAGGATGATGCGAACCATGCGGAAGGCACAAAGTCGATTGCTCGGGTGGAGGAATTGGATTTGCAAGGCCCAATGACACGAGGGAGATTAAAGAGGTTGAATGCTTCAATGGGCGCTCATCTTGCTTCATTAAAGGCCCAATGGGTATTACCTTGCATGGATGGAGCAAATGGGCCTATGATATCACTTATTCAAGCCCAAAATTGATGATTAAAGCTTGGCCCACATGGTTGCACGAATTTGGAGGCCTTGCCCACATGGAGGATTCTAGAAATGGCATCTTTGGACACCAAATTCAAATCCGGTGGGCTATGCACTCAAAGTCAAATCCGGTGGGCTATGTTGGAAAGTTGTGTGCTTCTTTTCCAAAAGTCTTTGTTGGCTTTTATCTTTTTGACTTTTAAGGGGACAAGGTAGGTTTAGACTTTATGACTTTAGGGTATTAGACCCTTAACCATTGTATCACCCCCTTGGCTATAAATAGCCACCCCATGGCATTGTATTGGGATTCAAGACTTAATTTGAGAGCTTATGCTTTGTTTCTCTCCGTTGTGTGAGGATTATCCCGGGTTTTCCCCATTGCTCTTGTGTATTCTTGCCTTGTCAATCTACAAGTTAGATTGGTGATCCAAGATCACAAATCCCCCAATTCCGTGCCTCAACCCAAGTGCGTTGTTGTGTGGATTGGCCATCACACCCCTCCCTTGAGTGTGTTGTCTAAGTAGTAGGTCACGCTCCATATAGCGTTGGTTGACTACTTTCTTCCACTATCCATACCCTTCACTCATCACTTAGCCACAAACTGCATCCATCATCTGCCGCCCTACGCTGTGAAGATCGGGCCACCCCGTGCATCTCGCATCAATACGTTGGTGAAAATTCGGAAACACAAGTGATGGAAGAAGGGAGAAATGAAAATTAAATGAAGTGTGGGAGAAATAAAAGGGGAAGGGGGATGATCAATTAGGACCCCAAGGAGACTTGCCCCTTGAAATTCTAATTATAAAGCGCCACAAAGTTTGATCACTCCTTTGATAATCCTTACTTTCATTCACCTAAGAACAAAAGAAACACAAGCATAAAAATGCTAGAAAATACTCAAATTATAAATTAAACTTCAAGGGGTACAAGAGGTGGCTACTTATAGCCAAATGAGAGGAATACAAGTCAAACTACCTATCCCACAAAATTGTAAATCCTATCCCACAAATTTGACTTTTTTACACATGTCCTTGGATTTAGGGGACAAGATATCTCTAAAGAATAATTTTTGGAACCACCCCAATGACTTTGAAGATTCCCACCATGACTTTGGAGACAAGGGGCCCACCACTTTTGACTTTGGAGATTTCCTTCATGCAAGTGGATTAATTTTCGTGGAAGCATTTGGGTGGGCCTTTTAGGTTCACTTTTGGGCTTTAATAAGTGTGATTAAAGGCCCATTTTATCCTCCCATGAATGCATGTTGGACCTCCTCTTGTAATTTCAAAATGAGGCCATGTAAAGCCTCTTTCATCCTCCTCATTCTTCCTCTTGTCATTGGGCCACCAATCCCATCCAATGGGTCTTGTACATTTAATGCTCCTTCCACCATCAATGCCATGATCTCCCTCAACTCCTTGTTTCATGTGTGCACCATGATTCTCATCATCCCCTCCCTCTTCAAAAGGATTCATCCTTGAATCTATATATTCAAAAGGAGAGAGTTCAGAAATATTAAAGGTAGCACTCACATTTCCATACCTGCTGGGAAAGTCAATCTTGTAGGCATTATCATTTATTCTCTCTAAAACTTGAAATGGGCCATCTCCCCATGGTTGGAGTTTTGATTTTGTTTGCTCTGGGAACCTTTCCTTCCTCAAATGCACCCACACCCAATCTCTGGGTTCTAGTACAACCTTATGCCTACCCTTGTTTTCTTGCTTCCCATATTGTTCATTTCTTCTTTCAATATTGGATTTCACCTTGGCATGTAAATCCCGAACAAATTTTGCCTTCTCATTACCTGCAAGATCAACAACCTCATTAGTAGGCAATAAAAGAATATCTAATGGAGTCATTGGGTTAAATCCATATACAATCTCAAAAGGTGAGATGTTAGTAGTGGAATGCACTACTCGGTTATATGAAAACTCTATGTGTGGCAAACATTTTTCCCAATTCTTTAGATTTTTTTGAATTATTGCATGCAAGTGGGTAGAAAGATTCCTATTTAACACTTCAGTTTTCCCATCAGTTTGAGGATGTGCAACAGTTGAGAACAATAATTTAGTTCCCAATTTATTCCACAAATTCCTCCAAAAGTGGCTTAGGAATTTCAAAACCCTATCACTTACAATGGTTTTGGGCAGTCCATGTAATCTCACAATTTCTTTGAAAAACAAATATGTTATATGTATAGCATCATTAGTTTTTTACCATGCAATGAAATGGTCCATTTTTCTGAATCGATCCACAACACCAAATACTTGCATAGTCATTGAACTCAAGTGCCACCAATTTTACCTTCTTCTCCTCCGATTAGTTGTGAAGTCCAAACACATGGTCAACCTTTATCTCCCACTCCAAATAAAGTTCTAGGTCACTCTTTCCTTGAAAGGATAGAAGTGTCACTTTGATGCTTCCCAAGTCATTTTCTATCCAAGCAGCATGTTGCCCTCACCTAGGAATTGATTCTTTGAAATCAGATTAATCATCATCACCTTCATGAATTTATTTCCTCCTTGGAGACTTTGAATATGAGGAACTTTTCATATCATCCAACCTAGCATTCAATCTTGTAAAATGGTCAGAGACTGCTTTCATGAATAATTTAATGTCAATCTCACTTCTTTCTCCCTCACTTGCCGTTTTTTTAATTCCTCACACAATCTTTATCTCTTCTTTTATCTCTAAAAAGGTTCCTCACACTTTCAATCACAACAAATTGGTTCCTACAAGTGTTATTAAATAGAATCAAGAATACAACTAGTAGAAGCAATCAATTCATGGCAATCTTTAAAAATCAGAAATTTTAAAAGGGTTTGAATCAATGGAGTCCAAGAAATATGGGAGGTAAATGGGAGAAATAGTTATAGAAGAAGGTTGGATATAGATGAAGGAAAGAATATGATAGATAAGAAAATAAAATCAAATTTATAACTTATGAGAAAATTCAATGTTTCAAATGAGCAACTTCTTTTTTTTTTGTATTTTTTTTTGATTTTTTTTTTGATTTTTTTCTTTTTTTTTTGATACTCAATAAACAAGAATTGAGATACAAAGAGTGTGATTTTGGTGCTCAAATTAAAACAAATGAAAAATGTACTAATTTTATTACAATGATGTAAATGGTTGAGATAACATGAATTTCAAACTCAAATGGAAATCCGCCTTGGAGATTGTTAGATTTCACAAGAGTTAAACTGTATCATGAATTGATTCGGCTATATCTCCCAATATAGGTGTCAGATTTTAGTGTTTCCAAGTCGAGAAGAAAGATGATATTCTAAAATATTAAAATGAAAAATTATAAGCCCAAAAAATAAAATAAAATGCATAAAAAAATGTGGAAGAAAGTTGCGTCCAGAATTGGAGATGGTAGAAAATGGAAGAAGCACTACCACAAAAACAGTTTTTCCCAGCGCCCCCCCTTTATCAGGGCTTATTTAGTAGCACTGATAAAGCCAGCGCTTTTTTTAAAAGCACTGATAAAGGGTCGAATTCAAAAATTAAAAATTAAAAATATATATTAATATATAAATATATTTATATTGATATAAATATATTTATATTGATATAAATATAATATATAATTTTTAAATATATTTTAGATAAGTATAAATGTACATTTACACTTAATATACTTAATTTATAAGATATTTAGTGAAATGGATTCTTAAAAAATTAAAAAAAATATTTTTAATTAATAATTTGCTAATTATTATGGATTAATAGTCATTTAATAACAATTTGAAGACTAAAAAAATTTAAAAAAAATATCCAAAATATGTTGAAAACGCAACTCAAACTTCAAACGGCCATAACTTTTGATCTGGGTGTCCGTTTGAGGTCTACCACATATCAAATAGAAGCCTGCGACGAGCTCTACATCGTTGTAACTTGGGGGGGGGGGGCGATCAAGGGATTTTTAAGGCCAAAAGAGGCCCAAAAGGCCTCCAAAACTGAGTTTTTAGTCAGGGTACCCCGATTTTTTAACATTTTGTGGATTTTCAGCCTCATTTAAGGGGGTATTATTGGCTTTTTTTGGTGGGGACTGAATTTATTCCAAGGTATTACATTCATATTGATATTATTTCTTTGAAATTTTATCGTTTTTTATAATGCACTACTATTTATAATCAAATATATAACTATATGTACATATTTTTTATACATTCACACCTAAAAATTAAAATTTTAAAATAAATAATTAAACATATATACATATAAAATATATTAGATTTATCTAAATAATAACTAATATCCATTTTATTTAAAATACCAATATATGAATATTTATATAACTACTATATATTAATATAACTATATATATATTAATCTAGCTATATATATATATTAATATAACTACATATATATTAATATTACTATATATATATTAATATCACTATAAATATATATATTAATATCACTATAAATATATATATTCATATAACTATATATATATATATATATTAATATAAATATATATTACTATATGAATAAATATAACTAAATATATATATATATAGATATATATTAATATAACTATATATATATATTAATATAAATATATATTACTATACGAATAAATATAACTATATATATATATAAATAGAGATATATATTAATATAGCTATATATATATATTAATATAACTATATATATATTAATATAACTATATATATATTAATATAACTATATATATATTAATATAACTATATATATATTAATATAACTATATATATATATTAATACAACTATATATATATATATTAATATAACTATATATATATATTAATATAAATAAATATTACTATACGAATAAATATAACTATATATATAGAGAGAGGGAGATATCATGAAATAGAAAACAAATCAAAATAGAGTAGTGGTAAGGGCTTAGGCGCGTAGGGGGGAGGTCTCGAGTTCAAAACCTGCTGGAGGCAGAGGCGTGCGCATGGGGGTGGATGTGGGGGGCTAGCGCTGATAAAGGGTGAAGGGGGTGCACTCGGGGCGATAGAGGGGGTGGAAAGCGCTATTATAAGTGCGGATCAAGCGCAATAAATCCCCCTTGGATTGGCATGATTTTTTTAATTTTTTGTAATATTTTTTAAATTTTTTTAATTTTTTTAATTTTTTTAACTTTTATCAGCGCTTTTTTAAAAGCACTGATAAAAAGGTACTTTATCAGCGCTTTTTAAAAGCACTGATAAAAGGGTCCTTTATCAGTGCTAAAACAAAAGCGCTGATAAAGGAAGTGCTAATATAGGACCCCTTTATCACCGCTAAAAAAAGCGCTGATAAAGGGGTCATTTTATCAGCACTTTTTTTAGCGCTGATAAAAGAACCCTTTTATCATCCCTTTTTTTAGCACTGATAAAGGGGGTATTTATCAGATCTTTTTTGAGTGTGATAAAGGGGAACCCCCCCCTTTATCTTCTCCGGCTTTAACAGCGCTTTTCTAGCACTATTAAAGGCCATTTTTAGCGCTCATAAAGGGCATATTTGTAGTAGTGAAGGGGGAGAAAAAAAGGGAGAAATAGAGATATAAAAGAACCTGGTTTCCCTTGCCTTCCTCTAATGCCAAATGATATGATACCGTATGGGTGTGCGGTATACGTTGGCGAAAATTATGAAATATAAGTGATGGAAGAATGGAGAAATGAAAATTAAATGAAGTGCGGAAGAAATAAAAGGGGAAGGGGGATAATCAATTAGGACCCCAAGGAGACTTTCCCCTTGAAACTCTAATTATAAATAGCCACAAAGGTTGATCACTCATTTGATAATCCCTACTTTCATTCACCTAAGAACACAAGAAACACAATAATAAACAATGCTATAAAACACTCAAATTTGAAATTAACCTTCAAAGGGTACAAGAGGTGGCTATTTATAGCCAAATAAGAGGAATACAAGTCAAACTACCTATCCCACAAAAGTCTAGAGCCTATCCCACTAATTTGACTTTGTTTACACATGTCCATGGCTTTAGGGGATAAGATATCTCTAAAGAAGACATTTTGGAACCACCCCAAAGACTTTGAAGATTCCCACCATGACATTGGAGACAAGGGGCCTACTAATTTTGACTTTGGAGATTCCCTTCATGCAAGTGGATTAATTTTCGAGGAAGCATTTGGGTGGGCCTTTTAGGTTCACTTTTGGGATTTAATAAGTGTGATTAAAGGCCCATTTTCTCCTCCCATTCATGCATATTGGGCCTCCTCTTGTAATTTCAAAATTAGTCCATGTAAATCCTCTTTCATCATCCCCATTTTTCCTCTTGTCATTGGGCCACCAATCCCATCCAATGGGTCTTGTCCATTAATTCTCCTTACACCATCAATGACATGATCGCCCTCAACTCCTCTCTGTATGTGTGCACCATGATTCGCATCAGGCGCTTAGGCCTATTACGTCGTTGAGGCCCATTCATCCTATTATCCCCCTTTTCCCCTAGGCCCGTTAATCCCATTAAGCCCATTGGGCCACCCAGACCCATTAGGCCACTTAGGGATATTAGGCTCTTTAACCCCATTAAGCCACTTAGGACCATTAAGTACATTAGGCCAATTTGTACCATTAATCCCATTAAGTCGATTAGTTCACTTAGCACCATTAGGCCACTTAGGTCCATTACGCCCATTAGGCCACTTAGGACCATTAGGACCAATCAACCCAATAGGCCCATTTGGAACCTAGGCCCAATAAGCCCATTAATACCATTAGGCCCCTTTGGACCAGTAGGCCAGTTAGGCCAGTTAGCCCCATTAGGCCAGTTAGGCCCATTCGTCCCATTCAGCCATTTAGGCCCATTAGGCCCATTATGCCCATTAGGCCCATTAGGCGACTTGGGCCTATCAGGCCCATTAGGAACATTAGGACACCAAGGAAAATTAGTCCCTATGGGTCACTTAGGACCATTAAAACACCTAGGTTGATTTGGACCAATAGGCCAATTAGGCCTATCTGGCCCATTAGGCCCATTCGGCAACGAAGGCAAATTAGGCCCTCTGGGCCACTTAGGCCCATTCGGCCACCTAGGCCGATTTGGACAATTAGGAAACTTAGGCCCATTAGTCCCAATTGTTTTATTAGACCGATTAGGCCACTTAGGCCACTTAGGAGCAATGGCCACTTAGGCCCACTAGGCATATTAGGCCTATTCGGCCCATTTGGCCACTTAAACCCATTAGGCCCACTAGGCCACTTAGGCTCCTTAGGCCCCCTAGGCCCATTAGGCCTATTCGGCCCCTAAGGCTGATTAGACCCATAAGGACCATTAGGCCCATCATTCCACATAGGCCCATTAGGATCATGAGGCCACTTAGGACCATTAGGCCACTTAGGCCCATTAGGCTCATTCTGTCACTCAGGTCCTTTGGACCCATTCAACCACTTAGGCTCATTCAACCACTTAGCCCCATTATGCCCATTAGGACACTTAGGCCACTTTGATCCATTCGTTCTATTTGGCCCATCAGGCCTATTAGGCCACTTAGGCCCATTAGGCCCATTAGGTCCATTAGGCCCATTAGACCACTTAGACCCATTAGGCCCATTGGGACACTTGGGCCCATTATTCACATTGGGCCTACCAGGCCCATTATTCCCATTAAGCACATTTAGAAACTAAGGCCTATTGGGACCATTAGGAAAATCAGGTCCATTCGGCCACTTAGACCATTGAGGCCCATTATGCCACTTAGACCATTGAGGCCCATTGGACCCATTAATCCCATCAGGCCCATGAGACAACTTATGCCCATTAAGCCCATTAGTCCAATTAGGTATACTATTCCAATTGGGCCACTGAGGCCCATCAAGCCCATGAGGCCAATTAGGCCACCGAGGCCCATTAGACGCATCAGGACCATCAGGCACATTAGGCCACTTAGGACCATTAGGCTCATTATCCCCATTAGGCTACTTTGTCTACCTTGGCCCATTAGGCCCATTAGGCCCATGAGGACACTAAGGCCCATCATGCCATTTAGGCCACATAAGCCCATTAGGGATACATGACCATTAGGCCACTTAGTCCCATTATGCCACTTAGGCCCATTCAACTCATTAGGCCACTTAATCCCACTAGGCCCATTAGGCCACTTCGTCTCATTAAGCCACTAAGGACCATTAGGCCCATTAGGCCACTTAGGCCCATTAGGTGCATTAGGTCCACTAGGTCACTAAGGACCATTAGGCACATTAGGAAACTTAGGCCCATGAGGTTCATTAGGCACATTAGGTCATCATGCCCATGAGGCCACTAAGGCCCATTGGGCCCATCAGGCCCATCAGGCCCATTCGACCATAAAGGCCCATTAATCCCATTAGGCTCATTAGGACACTTAGGCCAATTCGAATCATTAATCCACTTAGGACCATTCTACCCATCAGGACCATTGGGCTCATTAGGCCACTTCAACCCATTCATCCCATTAGGCTCATCAGGCCACTTAGGCCCATTCGGCTCATTAGGCCACTTAGGCCCATTAGGACCATCGGGCCCATAAGGGCCATTATGCCACTTAGGCCCATTAGTCTCATTAGGCCCATTAATCCACTTAGGCTCATTCTTCTTAATATGCCACTTAAGAACATTAGGCCAATCAGGCCCATTAGGCCATTGAGGCCTATTCGGCTCATTAAGCCACTTAGTCCCATTCAGTCCATTAGGGACATTAATCCACTTAGGCACATTAGGCCCATTAGGACCATTAGGCCAATTAAGCCTACATGAATCATTAGGCCACTTAGGCCCATTAGGCACATTAGGACACTTAGGCTCATTAGGCCCAGTAGGCCAACGTGAACCATTAGGCCCATTAGGACACTTAGGCCTATTCAACTCATTTTCCCACCTAGGACTATTAAGCTGTTTAGGACCATTAGGCCACTTAGGTTAATTAGGCCCATTAGGCCACTAAGGCCCATTGGGCTGATTAGGCCACTCAGGCCCATTAGGCCACCTAGGCCCATTATCCCAATTAGGCCCACTATGCCACTAAGACTCATTAGGCCCATTAGACCACTTAGGCCAATTGGACCACTTAGACCCATTAGGCCACTAAGTCCCATTAGGTCCATTATGTAAATTAGGCCACTTAGGCCTATTAAGACACTTTGGCCACTTTGGCCAATTATGTCCATTAGGCTCATTCGGCCTTATTGTCACATTAGGCCACTTAGGCCCATTAGGCCCATTAGGCCACTTAGGCCCATCAGACCCATTAATACACTTAGGCCCATTAGGCACATTAGCCCACTTATCCCCATTAGGCCACTTAGCCCCATTAGGCCACTTAGGCCCATTAGGAAACTTTCCCCATTTGACCACTTCATCCACATCGTCACATTAGGCTGATTATGGCACTGAGGTCCATTAGGCCCATTCATCCACTTATACCCACTTGGTCCATTAATCCCATTAGGTCGACGAGGCCACTTAGGCCCATTAGGCTACTTAAACCCATTAGGCCCCTTAGGCGCATTAAGCCCACTACACAGATTACGCAACTTAGGCCCATTGAGCCACTTAGGTCCATTATGCCCATTAGGCCCATTATTCTCGTTAGGCCTATTAGGATCATTAATCCACTTAGGTCAATTAGTCCCATTTAGCTCATTAGGCCCATTTGTCCCATTAGGCCCGTTTGGCCCCTAGACCCGTTATGCTCATTAAGCCCATTAGTCCACATAGGCCCATTAGGACACTTAGACACATTAGGCTAATTAATCCACTAAGACCCATTAGGACACTTAGGGCCAATAGGACCATTAATCTCATTAGGTTGATTAGGCCACTTAGTCCCATTTGGCCCATTAGGCCCATTAGGCCAATTACGCCCATTAGGTCGATTAGGAAACATTGGCCCATTAGGCCCCTTAGGCCCATTATGACAATGAGGCCCAATAGGCCACTTAGGCAAATTATCCCCATTAGGCCACTTAGACCCATTAGGCCCATTAGGCCTATTAATCTCATTAGGTCGATCAGGCAACTTTGTCCCATTGGGCCACATAAGCCGATTTGGCCACTCTAGCTAATTAGGCGCATTCGGCCCATTCAGTCCATTTGGCCCCTAGACTCATAAATCCCACTAAGCCCATTAGGCCACGTAGGCCCATTAGGCCACTTAGGCCCATCAGGCCCCTTAATACCATTAGGCCACTTAGGTTCATTGTGCCCCTTATGCCCATTAATCCAATTAATTCGATTAGGCCACTTAGGCCCATAAGGCCACTTAGGCCCATTAGGACCATTAGGCCACTCATGCCCATTAGGTCCATTTGGCCCATTAGGCCGATTTGACCCATTAGGACCATTTGGCACCAAGGCCCATTAATCCCATTGATCCCACTAAGCCTATTAATCCCATTTGGCCCATTTGGCCAATTTGGCCACTTAGACCCACGAGGCCTATGAGTCCACTTAGGCCTATGAGGCTCGTTAGGCCCCTTAGGACCCTTAGGACCATTAGTCAACTTAGACCCAATAGGACCATTCATCCACTTAGGTCCATTAGGACCATTAGACCCATTAATCCAATTAGACCCATTATACCACTTAGGTCAATTACACCCATTCGACCAATTAGGCCAATTGGGTGCATTAGTCCCATTAGGCCACTTAGGCACATTAGGACACTAAGGCCCATTTGGACCATTAGCCCACTTAAGCCACTTTGGCCCATTAGGCCACATAGGCCCATTGGTCCCATTCGGACACTTAGGACCATTAGGCCCACTAGGCACATTAGGCCCATTCAGCCCATTAGGCCACTTAGAGACCCATTTGGCACATTAGAACACTTAGGCCCATTAGGCCCATTAGGTACATCCGACCCATTCGGCCCATTAGACCCATTAGGCCCATTCATCCACTTAGGTACATTTGGCCCACTAGGCCCATTAGGCCACTTAGGATCATTTGACCCATTAGGCCACTTCGAACCATTTGGCCCATTAGGCCCCTTTGGCCCATGCAACCCATTAGGCCACTTTAGCACATTCATCCCATTAGGCCGCTTAGGCCACTAGGGCCCATTAGGCCCATTAGGGCACTTTGGCCCACTAGTCCACTTTGGCACATTATTCCCATTAAGTAACTTAGTCCCATTAGGCTCATTAGGCCCATTTGGCCACTTGACCCATTCACCCCATTGGGCCACTTAGGCCCATTCACCAACTTAGGCCCATTAGGCTCACTAGGCCCATTATGCACATTCGTCCCACTAGTCCCATTAGGCCCATTAGTCCACTTAGTTCATTTAGGCCCATGAGGCCCATTAGGCCCACGAGGACATTGAGGCCCATTAGGCCAGTAAGGCCATTTAGGCACATGAGGCCACAGAGGCGCATTAGGCCCATCAGTCCACTTAGGCCCATTAGTCCCATTAGGACCATTAGTACACTTAGGCCCAATAGGCCCATTCGACCACTTATGCCCATTAGGCCCATTTAGACACTTAGTCCACTTAGGCCCTTTAGACCCATTGGGCCACTTAGGCCTATTCGGTCACATAGCCCATTGGGCCACTTAGGCCAATTAGGCCACTTATGCCCATTAGGCACCTTCGGCCCCTTAGGCCCATTAAACCCATTAGGACGATTATGCAACTTAGGCCCGTTAGGCCACTTAGTCCCCATTAGGCCTATTAGGCCCATTAGGCCACTTAGGCTAATTAGGCTCATTCGACCCATTAGGCCCTTTAGGCCGATTCATCCCATTAGGCCCATTTGGCACCTAGGACCATTAAGTCTATTAAGACCATTAGGCCACTTAGTCTCATTAGGCCACTTGGGCCCATTAGGCCGATTTTCCACTAAATCCCATTAGGCCTATTAGGTCACTTAGTCCCACTAGGCCCATTAATCCCATAATTCCCATTAGGCCACTTAGGCCGATTAAGCCACTTAGGTCCATTAGAGCCACTAGGCACATTTGGACAATTTGGCCCATTAGTCCACTTAGGTCACTTAGGCCACTTAGGCCCATTCAGCCCATTAGGCCCATTAGGCCACTTAGGCCACTTAGGCCCATTATGCCCATTGGTCCCATTGGTACACTTAGAACGATTAGGTCACTTAGGCCCATTTGGTTGATTGGTCCACTTAGGCCCATTTTTCCACTTAGGACCACTAGGCCCGCTAATCCCATTAGGCCAATTCAGCCTCCTAGGCCCATTAGGTCACTTAGACACATTAGTCTCATTAGGCTGATTAGTCCCATTAGTCCCATTAGGCCCATTAGGCCCATAAGGCCACTTAGGCCCATTATTCCAATTAGGCACATTAGGCCCATTAGGCTCATTTGCTCACTTAGGACCATTAGGCCACTTAGGACCATTAGTCCCAAGAGGCCACTTAACCCATTAGTCCCATTAGGTAAATTAGGCCCATTATGCCACTTAAGCCTATTTAGCCACTTAGGACCATGAGACCTATTAACCACACTAAGAAAATTTGGCTCATTATGCCCATTCGACCACTTAGGCCCAATCGACCACTTAAGCCCATAAGGCCCATTAAGCCCATTTGGTCGATTAGGTTGACTAGGCCACTTAGGCCACTTAGACCCATTAGGCCTATTAGGACCATTAGGCCCATTAGGTCCATTAGGACCATTAGGCCCATTAGGCCACTTATTCCCATTAGGACCATTCGACTGATGAGGCCCATTCGGTCGATTAGGTTGATTAGGAAACTTAAGCCACTTAGACCCATTATGCCCATTAGGCTAATTAGGAAACTTAGTCCCATTAGGCCCATTAGTCCCATTTGTCTCATTGGGCCCATTAATCCCATTAAGGCTGATTAGGCAACTTAGGCCCATTTGGCCCATTCATCTAATTAGGCCACTAAGGCTAATTAGGCCCATTAGGCCCATTATACCCATCAGGACGATTATGACCATTCATCCCATCTAGCACATTTGTCCCCTAGGCATGTTAAGCACATTAATCCCATTATGCCACTTAGTCCCATTATGGCACTTAGGTCCATTAGGCCACTTAGTCCCATTAGTCCGATTAGGCCACTAAGGCCCAACAGTCACATTAAGAAACTTAGGACCACTATGCCCATTAAGCCCATTAGGTCGCTTAGGCCCATTAGGTCCATTAGGAAAATTAATCCCATTAGTTCGATAGGTAAATTTGGCCCACTAGGCCATTTTGCCCCATTAGCACCATTAGGAAACTTAGGCCAATTTGGCCCATTGGGTCCATTAGGTCCATTAGGCCACTTAGGATGATTAGTTCCATTAATCTCATTAGGATGATTAAGCAACTCTCTCCCATTAGGCCACTTAGGCCCATTAGGACACTTCGTCCAATTAGGCCCATTTGTCCCCTTAGGCTCATTAGGCCACTAAGGCCCATTTGGCCCATTTGACACATCTAGCACCAAGGCCCATTAAGAACATTAGGCCCATTAGGCCACTTATTCCCCTTGGTCCCATTAGGCCCATAAGGCCACTTAGGCCCATGAGGCCCATTAAGCGACTTAGGCCCATGAGGCCGATTAGACCCATTAGGGCCCTTAGGCCATTTAGGCCCATGAATCCCATTAGGCCACTTAGGCCCATGAGGCTCAATAGGCTAATTCGGCCCATTAGGCTCATTCATACACTTAGGATGATTAGGCCCATTATGACACTTAGGCCCATTAGGTCCATTAGTCTCATTCATCCGATTAATCTGATTTGGCCACTTAGGCCACTTAGGCCACTTAGGCCACTTAAGCCCATTAGGCCCATTAGTCCACTTAGGCCCATTGACCCATTAGTCCACTTAGTACCATTAGGAAAATTAGGCCTATTTGGCCCATTAGGTTCATTTGGCCCATTAAACAAATCAGGCCCATTGGTCCCATTTGGCCCATTTGGCACATTTGGCACATTCGGCCCATTCGGCCACTTGGGCCCACTAGTCCCATTAGGCCACTTATTCGCCTTAGGAAACTTACACCCATTAGGCACATTGGGCCCATTAGGCACATTAGGCCCATTGGGCACATTAGGCCCATTTGTCCACTTTGGCCAATTTGACAACTTAGGCCCATTAGGCCACTTAAGCCCATTAGGCCACTTATGCCCATTAGGACCATTAGGCCCATTATGACACTTAATCTCATTTGTCCACTTAGGCTCATTTGGCTCATTATCCCCATTAGGCTCATTTAGACACTTAGGCCAATTAGTCCCAATCGACCACTTCGCCCCATAATGCCCATTAGGCCCATTAAATCGATTATGTCGATTAGGTTACTAAGGACACTTATACCCATTAGGCCCATTCGCCCACTAAGGCTCATTAGGCCCATTCGGTCGATTAAGATGATTTGGCCACATAGGCCACTTAGACCCATTAGGCCCATTAGGCCACTTAGGCCCATTATTCCCATTAATCCCATTCGATCTATTAGGTTTATTAGGCCACTTAGGCCCATTCGATCGATTATCTGGATTATGCCACTAAGGCCCATTAGGCTACTTAGGCCAATTAGGCCCATTTGGTCGATTAGGTAGAGTAGGCCACTTAGACCCATTAGGCCAATTAAGCCGATTAGGCCACTCAATCCCATTAGTACCATTCAGTTGATTAGTCCATTTAGGCCACATAGGACCATTAGTCCTATTAGGCCACCTAGGTCCATTAGGCCACCTAGGCCCATTAGGCCCATTCAACCGATTTGGCTGATTCGACCACTTAGGCCCATTATGCCCATTAGTCCCATTAGGCCACTTACGCCACTTAGACATTAGGCCAATTAGGCTCATTAGGATCATTAGGACACTTAGGTATATTAGGCTCATTAGTCCTATTCAGCTGATTAGGCCAATTAGGACACTTAGGCCACTTAGGCCCATTAGGACCGTTAGGCCACTTAGGCCACTTAGGCCCACTAGGCCCATTAGGCCACGTAGGCCCATTCATCCCATTCGATCTATTAGGCCCATTCGACCGATTGGGCCACTTAGGCCCATTTGGATCATTCGGCCACTTGGTCCCATTAATCCCATTTGGCCACTTTGGCCCATTAGGACAATTATGCTCATTAGGCCACTTACACCCATTAGGCACATTATACCCACTGGTCCATTTAATCACATTCTGCCACTTAGGCCCATTAGCCCCATTCATCCACTTAGGCCCATTCATCCACTTAAGGTCCATTTGGACACTTTGGCCCGTTAGGCCCTTTAGGCCCATTAGGCCACATAGGCCCATTGGGCCCATTAGGCCCATTATTCCCATTAGGCTGATTAGACCACTTAGGCCACTTAGTCCCATTATGCCCATTAGGCCCATTGTGCAACTTACGCCACTTAGGCATTAGGCCCATTAGGCCCATTAGGCCCATTATGTGCATTAGACCCATTATGCTCATTAGACCCATTAGTCCCATTAGGACCATTAGGCCACTTAGGCCCATTATTCCCATTTATCTAATTAGACAGATTAAGACACTTAGACCACCTAGGTCCATTAGGCCCATTAGCCCACTTAGGCCCATTAGGTCCATTTGGCCCATTTGGACACTTAAGGCCATTAGGCCCATTAAACCAATTAGTCCCATTAGGCCCATTTGTCCCATTGAACCACTTAGGCCCACCAAGACCATTAAGCCATGTTGGCCACTAGGCCACTTAGGCCCATTAGTCCCATTAAACCCATTAGTCTCATTAGGCCAATTAAGCTACTTAAGACACTTAGGCCCATTAGACCCATTTGGTCAATTAGCCTGATTAGGCCACTCAGGTCCATTAGGCCATGTAGGCCAATTAGGACACTTAGTCCCATTAGGCCCATTAAACCCATTAGTCCCACTAGTCCCATTAGGCCCATTAATCCACTTAGGACACTTAGTCTCATTAGGCCCATTTGGTCGATTATCCCGATTTAGCCACATAGGCCACTTAGGCCAATTAGGTCCATTAGGCCCATTACGCCCATTAGGCCCATCAGGGCACTTAGCCCAATTCATCTACTTAGGATGATTAGGAACATTAGGCCCATCATGCCCATTAGGCCCATGAGGCCTATTCTTCCCATGAGCCCTATGAGGCCCATTCGGCCCATGAGGCCCGTGAGGCCCATTAGAAAACTTAGTCCCATTAGGCCCATTGGGCCCATGAGGCCACTTAGGAACATGAGGCCCATTAGACCCATCAGGAAACATGGTCCCATTAGGCTCATTAGGCCCATTAATACCATTAGGCATGCTAGGCCCTTTAGCCCACTTAGGCCCATTAGGCCCTTTAGGCCCATTGGTCGCATTGGAACCACTAGGCCCATCCATCCCATTGGGCCCATTAGGACCATTAGGCCCATTAGGGCCACTCAACCCATTAGGCCCCTTAGGACCATGTGGCCAATTGGGTCCATTAGGCCCATCAGGCCACTTAGGCTCAATCGGATCATTAGGCCCACTTAGACGACTTAGGCCCATTCAGCCCGTTATGTCCATTGGGACCATGAGGCAACTTAGGCCCATAAATCCCATTAGGCCCATGAGTCCTATTAGGTCCATCATGCCAATTAGGCCCATTCATTCCATTAGGCCCATTAGGACCTTTAGGCCCACTAGGCCCATTCAGTCCATTAGGCCACTTAGGCCACTTAGGTCCTCGGGCCCCATGAGGCCCATTAGGCCCATAAGGCCCATTCGAACATGTAGACATAATAGGCACATTAGACCCATTAGGAACATTGGGCATATTGGGCCCATCATGCCACTTCAACCCACTCAGCCCATCCGTCCCATTAGAACCATGAGGCCCATTAGGCCCATCAGGCCACTTAGGCCCATTAGGCCCATTCGGACCTTTAGGCCCATCAGGTCCATTTAGAAATATAGGCCCATTAGGCCACCTAAGCCACTTAATCCCATTCAGCCCACTAGGCTCATTAGTCCACTTAGTCCTAGGAGGCCCATTAGGCCCATTAGGCCCATTAGGCCACATAGTCCCATGAGGTCCATTATTTCCATTAGGACACTTATTCCCATTAGACCCATTGGGCCCATGAGGCCACTTAGACCCATTTGTCCCATGAGGCCGATTCGTCCCTTGAGGCCCTTGAATCCCATTAGGCCCATCAGGCCCATTCAACCACTTTGGCCCATTAGGCCACTTAGGCCTATTCGCCCCATTCCACTAATTAGGCCCATTCATCCACTTAGGCCAATTAGGACCATTCAGCCACTTAGGCCCATTAGGCCCATTAATCCACTTAGGCTCATTAAGACCATCAGGCCCATTAGGCCAGTTAGGAAAATTAGGCCCATTTGGCCCATTATTCCCATCTAGTGTATTGGGACAATTAGGCCCACTAGAACCATTAGTCCACTTAAGCCTATGAGGCCCATTAGAACACTTAGGCCACTTAGGCCCACGAGGTCCATTCATCCCATGAGGCCCATTAGGACACTTTCGTCCATTAGGTCCATTTGGCCACTTAGTCCCATTAGGCCCATTTAGCCACTAAGGCCCATTAGGACACTTAAAACCTTTTAGCCTCTAAGTCCCATTAGGCCACGTAGGCCCATTGGGACACTAAGGTACATTGGGCCACCTAGGCCCATTGTGCCACTAAGGTCCATTGTGATCCTTAGGTTGATCATGCCCATTAGGCGCATTAGGCCCATTAGTCAATTGGGACCCATTTAGCCCATTAGGCCACTTCGACCCATTAGGCCCATTAGGCCACTTCGACCCATTTGGCCCATTAGGCCACTTAGGCCCACAAGGCACATTATTCCACTAAGGCCACTAAGACCCATTAGGACACTAAGACTCATTAGGCCAATTAGACTCATTATGCCCATTAGGCCACTTAGGCCCATTAGCCCCATTAGGCCACTAAGGCCTATTTTGAAACATATGCCCATTAGGCCACTTTGGCCCATTATGCCCATTAGGCCCATTCAACCACTAAGGCACATTAGTCCACTTAGGACCATTAGGCCACTTCGTCCCCTTAGGCCCTTGATGCCAATTACGCCATTGAGGCCCATTAGGCCCATTAGGCCCCTTAGGCCCATTCAGGTCATTAGGACACTTAGAACCATTAGGCTTATTAGGCCTCTTAAGCCACTTAGGTCCATTAGGACCATTAGGCCACTTAGGCCCATTGGGCCCATTAGGCCACTCAAGCCCATTAGGCCCATTCGGCCACTAATGCTCATTAGGACACTTAGGCCTATTAGGCCCATTAGGCCACTTAGTCCACTTACGCTCATTAGGCCCATTAGGCCACTTTGACCACTTAGGCCCATTATGCCCATTAGGCCACTTAGGCTCATTACGCCACTTAGGCCCATTAGACACATTAGGACCCTTAGGACCATTAGGCCACTTAGGCCCATTAGTCTACTTAGGTACATTGGGACCATTGGTCCACTGAGCCCCATTAGGCCCCTTCGGCAACTTAGGCCCATTAGGCCCATTATGCCACTGAGGCCCATTAGACCCATTAGGCCACTTAGGACCATTAGGCCCATTAGTCCACTTAGGCCACTTAGACCCATTATGCAACTTATGCCACTTAGGACCATTAGGCCACTTAGTCCGATTAGACCCATTATGCCACTTAGGCCACTTAGGCCCATTAGGCCCATTAGGTCACTTAGTCCCATTAGGCCACTTAGGCCCCTTAGGACCATTATGCTACTTAGACCCATTAGGCCTATTAGGCCACTTAGGCTGATTAGGCCACTAAGGCCCCTAAGGCCCATTAGGCCACTTAGGTCCATTATACCCATTAGGCCCATTAGTCCATTTAGTCCCATTTAGCCAATCAGGCCCATTATTCTCATTCATCCCATTAAGCCTATTTGGCCCATTAGGCCCATTGGGCCACTGAGGCCCATGGGGCCACTGAGGCCCATTCAGCCGATTGGGCTACTTAGGCTCATTCAACCCATAACGCCACTTAGGCCTGTTCAGCCCATTAGGACCATTAGGTCACTTAGGTCAGTTAGACCCATTAGAACACTTTGGCCAGTTAGGCCCATTAGGCCACTTTGGCCAGTTAGGCTCATTAGGCTCATTAGGCCCATTACGCCACTTTGGCCCATTCATCCCATTAGGCCACTTAGGCCAGTTCGGCTGATACGCGATGCAAGACTCGCTAGGAATTGTCCTAGGAACCTTGTATAATGTTCGCGCGTTGAGCACCCGGATCGCCGCAAGAAAACAAGTGTATTTGGTGTGCGGATAGTGAAATGAGAAGGAAGGGGGAAATGGTCAAGGTAGAACCCAAAGAGAACTTGTCTCTAAGAACTCTAGCCACAAGACGCCACAAAGGATGACCAATCCTTTGATAAGTCAAGAATTAAGCAAGAACACAAAGGTTGCAAGCAAAACTCACCATAATAACATTACCTTCATTCATGATGCTTCAAGAGTACAAGGGGGTGGCTATTTATAGCCAAAGAAACTTGAAATTCGAATTACACATGGGGTGGCTCTTTACATTAGTCTAATGGCTAGTTTTCCATAGTCAAAAAGCCTATAGGATGCTTTTGACAACTTTGGCACTTGACCAAGACTTTAGGAGACAAGTAGCACACCCTTTTGGAAAAGAAAAGACAAGTAGCCCACCACCTTTTGACTTTGAAGATTCCATGGTGGGTGGGCTTGAAATCTCGTAGCACCACTTGGGATGGGTTTTTAAAAGCATGTTTGGGCCTTAATTAATGTAATTATAGGCCCGAATGCTTCCCCCAAGCAAAGGTGTTGGGCCTCCTCTTGGAATTCCATGATTAATCCATTTAAGGCCTCCTTCATTCTCTTGGTCCGCTCCCTTGTCATTGGGCCTCCAATTCCACGCAAAGGGTCTTGTCCACTTGTGTGCATTCCGCCTTCCTCATCATGTCCGCCTCCAACCCCGTGATGCCCATGTGTTCCATGATCCTCATCATCTCCTCCCTCCTCAAAAGGATTCGTCCTCGAATCTGAAAATTCAAAGGGAGAAAGATCAGCAACATTAAAGGTACCACTAACATTCCCATACCTGTCGGGTAAATCAATCTTGTAGGCATTATCATTGATCTTCTCTAAGACTTGGAAAGGACCATCTCCTCGTGGATGAAGTTTTGATTTTCGTTGCTCTGGAAACCTCTCCTTCCTCAAGTGTAGCCACACCCAATCTCCAAGTTGAAAAACCATTTTTCGCCGACCTTTGTTGGCGTGCTTCGCTACTTGTTCATTCTTCCGCTCAATGTTGGCCTTTACCTTTGCATGGAACTCCTGCACAAACTTTGCCTTCTTTTCACCTTCAAGATTCGAAAATTGATTAGTAGGAAAAGGTAAAATATCAAGTGGAGTTAATGGGTTAAAACCATACACAACTTCAAACGGTGAAGCATTAGTAGTGGAGTGAACCACTCGATTATAAGCAAACTCAATGTGAGGCAAGCATCTTTCCCAATGTTTTAGATTTTTTCTAAGGATGGAACGCAATAATGTGGAAAGTGTTCTATTGACCACCTCCGTTTGACCATCTGTTTGTGGGTGTGCAGTGGTGGAGAACAAAAGTTTGGTTCCAAGTTTGTTCCACAATGTCCTCCAGAAGTGACTAAGGAATTTGACATCCCTATCACTCACAATGCTCTTGGGTAAGCCATGCAACCTAACAATTTCCCTCAAAAACAAATCAGCGATATGAGTTGCATCATTGGTTTTAGAACAAGCAATAAAATGAGCCATTTTACTAAACCTGTCCACCACCACAAAGATGCTATCCTTACCTGATTGTGATCTTGGCAAGCCGAGGACAAAATCCATTGATATGTCAACCCAAGGATGAGAAGCAGCAGGAAAAGGGGTGTATAAGCCATGTGGAAGCACTTTCGACTTTGCATGTTTACACACATTACAATTTCCACAAACACTTACCATATCCCTACGCATGTGAGGCCAATAAAAATGTTCACTCAATAAGGACAATGTTTTCTCATCCCCAAAATGCCCCATTAATCCACCACCATGTGTTTCTCTAACAAGCAATTCACGCATGGAACAAGATGGAACACACAATTTATTTTTCCAAAAAAGAAATCCATCATGTTTGTAAAAATCACTTTTGCCATGTTTTTCACACAACTTCCAAATTTCAGAAAAATCCACATCATTCTCATACATGCTTTTCAACATTTCAAAACCAAGTATTTTAGCATGCATTGAAGTAATAAGAGAATATCTCCTAGACAAAGCATCAGCGACAACATTTTCTTTTCCTTTTTTATGCTTAATGATGTAAGGAAATGTTTCAATGAATTCAAGCCATCTTGCATGCCGCCTATTCAATTTTCCTTGTGACTTAAGAAATTTTAGGCTTTCATGATCCGAATGAATCACAAATTCCCCTGGCCACAGGTAATGTTGCCAATTTTCTAAAGTTCTTTTGAGAGCATACAATTCCTTGTCATAGGTAGAGTAGTTCAATGCAGCCCCATTAAGCTTCTCACTAAAGTATGCGATAGGCTTAGAGTCTTGCATTAAAACAGCCCCAATTCCTATTCCAGAGGCATCACACTCAACCTCAAAAACTTTAGAAAAGTCAGGCAGAACTAAGAGAGGTGAATTGGTTAACTTACCTTTGAGTGTGGAGAAGGCTTCCTCTTGAGCTTTTCCCCACTTGAAACTCACCCCTTTCTTGACCAACTCATTCAATGGTGCCGCGATTGTTGAAAAGTCCCTCACGAACCTTCGGTAAAAACTCGCAAGTCCATGGAAGCTCCTCACCTCATTGGCATTCTTTGGTTGTGGCCAATCCCGAATCGCCTTCACCTTCTCTTCATCAACCCTCATGCCATCAGCTCCTACAACAAAACCAAGGAAAACAACCGAATTTAAACAAAATGTACATTTTTCCAAGTTTGCAAACAACCTATTTATCCTAAGAGTCTCAAAAACATGTTTCAAATGTTCATGATGTTCATCAAGGCTCTTAGAATAAACGAGGATGTCATCAAAATACACAACCACAAATTTCCCAATGAATGGACGGAAAACATGATTCATTAAGTTCATGAATGTACTAGGGGCACTAGTTAGTCCAAAAGGCATAACTAGCCATTCATACAATCCAAACTTAGTTTTAAATGCGGTTTTCCATTCATCTCCCTCTTTCATTCTAATTTGATGGTATCCACTCCTTAGGTCAATTTTAGTAAACAAGCATGCACCATGGAGTTCATCAAGCATATCATCCAAACGAGGTATGGGATAACGATACTTTACCGTGATTTTGTTGATAGCTCGACAATCAACACACATTCTCCACTTAGCATCTTTTTTTGGGACAAGAATTACCTGCACCGCACAAGGACTCAAGCTCTCTCGGACAAATCCCTTCCTTAGCAATTCTTCCACTTGTCGTTGGATTTCTCGAGTCTCCTCCGGGTTAGCCCGATAGGCCGGTCGATTGGGAAGTGTTGCTCCTGGGAGGAAGTCGATGTGGTGCTCGATACCCCGCAAGGGAGGTAAGCCATCGGGAATTTCCTCCGGAAACACATCACCAAATTCCTGCAAAAGAGACACAACACTAGAAGGCAATGATGGGTTAAGAGAGTTAGCCGTAAAACATTCTCCCTTGCATAAAAGCATGAGAGTTTCCTCCCCCTCTAATGCTCTCTCTATCTCTCTTTTTCCAGAAAATAGACTCACTTTTCCCTCAACACTCTTGTTTTCACTCTTATTTTCACTCTTGTTTTCAACTCTTTTATTTCCCTCATTTCTTTTGATTTCACTCATCACTCCTTTTTCACTCTTGATTTTTCCACTCCTCTCAATCTCTCTATTTTTTTCTCTCTTTTCTTTTTCTCTCTTCTCACAATCTCTCTCAATCCTCACTTGGTCTTCATAAGCTTGCAAAGGTCTCAATGGTG
Source organism: Viscum album (assembly GCA_963277665.1). Lineage (NCBI taxonomy): Eukaryota > Viridiplantae > Streptophyta > Magnoliopsida > Santalales > Viscaceae > Viscum > Viscum album. The sequence continues at coordinate 608,349,421 of OY728147.1, forward strand.
TAAGAATAACCGTCCTCCCATTATACTCAAAAGAATATCGATTGGTGTATCCATCATGTGTGACCCTCCTATCAAATTGCCATGGTCTTCCCAACAAAATATGACTAGCATGCATTGGAACAACATCACACATCACCTTGTCTTCATACTTCCCAATAGAAAATGGAACTTGTGCTTGCTTAGTCACTTTGACATCCCCGCTGTTATTTAACCATTGCAATCTATAAGGCCTAGGATGTCTAGTTGTAGCCAATCCCAATTTATCAACCATCAAACCACTTGCTACGTTTGTACAACTACCCCCATCAATAATCATACTACATACCTTATCTTTGACGAGGCATCTAGTATGAAAAATGTGCTCCCTTTGCTCTTGATCATGTTCTCCTTCGGGTTGAGCATTCAAAGCACGCCTTGCCACAAGCATTTCTCCATGTACGGGGCTTTCTACTTCCACCTCCGAATCATCCTCAAGTGATGGCATTTCATCTTCGCTTGAGCTAGCACTAAGAACATCTCCATCATCCAAAATAATCATTGTTCTCTTGTTTGGGCATTGTGAGGCAATATGTCCAAATCCTTGACATTTAAAACATTTGATATCTCGTGATTTGGAAACAACCTTACCCTCCATTTTACCTTTAGATTCCGGAAATAATGGTTTTGGTTTGGGCAACTCCTTCGAATCAGTTTTGTGTTCCCTTACATGCTCTTGTGGTTTGGAATCCTTAAACTTGAATGAAGGTTTAGAATCCTTACCATAAGATGTAGGGCGCATCCTTCTTGCCTTTACTTGCCTCTCCGCTTTGGTGGACATGTGAAGTAGATCCTCCATGTCCAAGTAGTGGTGCATGTCCACTATGTCCCGAATGTCATGGTTGAGGCCGTTCACAAACCTTGCCATGGTGGCCTCTCGCTCCTCATCAATATTCGCTCGAATCATGATGATCTCCATCTCTTTGTGATACTCCTCAACACTCATGACCCCTTGTTTCAAACCCTGCAACTTGAGGAACAAATCACGATAATAGTGGCTAGAAATGAACCTCTTACGCATTACCACTTTCATCTCCTCCCAAGTGTGGATGGGTCTTTCTCCACTTCGCCGTCGACTCACTTGTAGTTGGTCCCACCAAATACTAGCATAATCGGTGAACTCCACAGCCGCCAACTTCACTTTGTTTTCCTCCGAATAGGTGTGACAACCAAAAACATGTTCGACCTTTCTTTCCCATTCCAAGTAAGTTTCAGGATCATTCTTACCTTGGAATGAAGGGATCCTCAACTTCACTCCTCCAAGATCATTGGCTTGTCTCCATGGTGGTTGATTTCTCCGAATTGGTGACTCGTGAAAATCAGATAACTCCTCCTCTTCTTCAACAACTCGCCTCCTTGGTGGTGCTCTAGAATTGGAAGGGGATTGAAGTTCATCCATCCTCGCATTCAACCTTTGGAATGGTTCTTGTACAGCCCTCATGAACATCTTAATGTCCGCTTCACTGGTGTTACTCGACTCCGCCATTTACGTATCCTGTGAGAAAAATGAAAGGGAAAGGAAAAATGGACCTCACACACTCCCTCACTTGTTTACACTCAAAACAATTTGTTCGCTCGTGTTTCACTCAATTTTGGATTTTATCAAAATGTAACACTCTTGCCTTTTACCACTCAACTTGCTTCCTATAGCGTTCTTACCCAATTTCAACAAATCGAAAGGATCTTTGAAATGTGGCAATCCCGAACTAGAATTCAAAGATAAAATTCAAATTGGATTCAAGATGAAAAATTTGGGAAGAGGAAGAAAAGGGAAGAAGAAGAATGAAAATGGGACGTAGAATTCAAAATGTTGCAATTTTTTTTTGAGCCTTTAATTTTTTTTCTGATTTTTTTTTGTTTTTTTTTTGCTCTTTTTTTTTGGTAGATGCAGTGGCAACAAGATGAATTTTTTTCAATATTTAAATGCAGGAGAAGCAATAATTTGTAACATCAAAATGGAATCAACGTGAGATTTGCGTGGTTTTAAAATTGCAGAATTTTTTGCAAAATTTGAACCCGCTGTATCTCGCTATGTATAGCTCTGATTTTAATGATTCCAAATGGAGAAGAAAGATGAGCTTCTCAACTACAAGAAGGATATACTGTACGTCCGAAACGACGAAGAAATGACGTCTGTAGGGGAAGAAGAAAATGGACCAGAATTGTTGTTGGCCCGATTTGAAGAGAAATGAAAATGGAAGAAAGGATAAGAAAGAAAGAACCTGATTTCTTGCAAATGGGCTCTGATACCAAATGATACGCGATGCAAGACCCGCTAGGAATTGTCCTAGGAACCTTGTATAATGTTCGCGCGTTGAGCACCCGGATCGCCGCAAGAAAACAAGTGTATTTGGTGTGCGGATAGTGAAATGAGAAGGAAGGGGGAAATGGTCAAGGTAGAACCCAAAGAGAACTTGTCTCTAAGAACTCTAGCCACAAGACGCCACAAAGGATGACCAATCCTTTGATAAGTCAAGAATTAAGCAAGAACACAAAGGTTGCAAGCAAAACTCACCATAATAACATTACCTTCATTCATGATGCTTCAAGAGTACAAGGGGGTGGCTATTTATAACCAAAGAAACTTGAAATTCGAATTACACATGGGGTGGCTCTTTACATTAGTCTAATGGCTAGTTTTCCATAGTCAAAAAGCCTATAGGATGCTTTTGACAACTTTGGCACTTGACCAAGACTTTAGGAGACAAGTAGCACACCCTTTTGGAAAAGAAAAGACAAGTAGCCCACCACCTTTTGACTTTGAAGATTCCATGGTGGGTGGGCTTGAAATCTCGTAGCACCACTTGGGTTGGGTTTTTAAAAGCATGTTTGGGCCTTAATTAATGTAATTATAGGCCCGAATGCTTCCCCCAAGCAAAGGTGTTGGGCCTCCTCTTGGAATTCCATGATTAATCCATTTAAGGCCTCCTTCATTCTCTTGGTCCGCTCCCTTGTCATTGGGCCTCCAATTCCACGCAAAGGGTCTTGTCCACTTGTGTGCATTCCGCCTTCCTCATCATGTCCGCCTCCAACCCCGTGATGCCCATGTGTTCCATGATCCTCATCATCGGCCCATTGGACCACTTTTTCCAATTAGGCCCATTCGGCACACTGGGCCCATTAGGCCACTTTGGCCAGTTGGACCCATTAGACTCATTAGGCTCATTAGGCCCCTTGGTCCCCTTACGTGAGTTAGACCAGTTAATCCCATTCATCCCATTAGGCAAGTTAGACCCATTGGGTCCATTCGGCCAGTTAGGCCCATTAGGCTCATTGGCCCCATTGGGCTAGTTAGGCCACTTAGTCTAGTTCAACCCATTATACCCATTAGGCCAACACTTATGTCAGTTGGGCCCATTAGGCCACTTGGGCCCATTGGGCCCATTAGGTTAGTTAGGCCAGTTGGGCTCATTTGACCCATTGGTCCCATTAGGCCACTTAGGCCCATTAATCCCATTAGGCCCATTCGATCCATTAGGCCACTTAGGCCCATTCGACCTATTTGGCCACTTAGGCCAGTTACACATAGTTGTCCCATTGGTCTCATTAGGCCCCTTAGGCTAGTTAGGTCATTAGATCCATTAAGTCCATTAGGCCACTTAGGTCAGTTAATCTCATTCAACCACTTAGGAGCATTAGGCCCATTAGGCCATTTGGGACCATTAGGCCCATTAGGCCACTTGAAAGTGACCAAAGGATGATTGTATCACTGAGAGGGTGAGGGGGTGAATCAATGATACTTTTTTCTCTTATGTTTCTTTTCAAATGAAACAACCTTCACCTTATGTTAAAGATTCTATTCCCTACTCAAAATAATTCAAACACGCCTCCACAGGAACAAAAGTAAGATTCACTATTCAATAAGAAGAGTTATGTTCTCGGTATGGTATGAAAGTGATCCAATACCACACAATACACTAGAAAACAATTATTGGATTACAATGAGTTGGATATACCCTTTCACTCATGTAGAAATATGTAAACAATATAATTGTGGGTGTGCACCCTCTTAACACAAATAGGGAAATGAAATGATTGTGTAACAACTCATGTCACGATGCTTCTTTTCAATTACCCAAATGTATTCAATTGAAAACACTTCTTAAATTTATTACCCAGAAGATGGTAAAAAATTATTAGACTTTTTTGAGAAAGTAAAACCAAGTCTTATTTTTCCAGTCCGATTCCTTCGAGTACGATTCCCCCTAATACGATTCTTCCCCGTACGGTTTTCCCGATACGAGTCTATTCGGAACAATTATCCCCAGTACAGAAAATATAACTTTGATAAAATGGGATATAGATTAATCGAAACCACTTCAATTATCTATCTTCCTCAGTCCGTAAGACCCAGTACAGAAATCCCAATTTGATTAATCCAACCTAATACGATGATCAACTGAATACGATTAACAAGATGAATATGGTAATCAGCTGAGTACGATAAACACTAAGTATTGATGATCAGCTAAATACAACGTTGTGATCTTGTCTCTTCTCTTTCACTTCCATCCATCAAAAAAATTTCAACAAAAGTGAATATAGAAACTTATTCTTCTCTCTAAAACTTGAATCTTCTCTCCCATGAATAGTACATCGGTCCACCTCAAGTACAATTTATTTTTCTCCTTTTATAGGTGACCCTTGAGATACTTTGGTAAGAATCCCTAAAATTTTTCCTCTTAATAAAATTCACCCAAATCTCAATTTCCCCTAAAATATAGGATGTATTTTGACTTCATCAACTCGTTTCAAAGCTTATAGATTCATCTACAACCTTCACTTCTCCTTCTGAATGATGAATATGATAATTTTTATGAATGTTGATCACCCCATCAATTTCACATCTATAAAAATTTTCTTTAAAACCACTTTTACTTATTCACTTCTTATCTTGATCCACTTGAAAATATGAAACAATTCCACTCTGATACAATAAATCTTTACCCAATAGAAACCTATAAAGTAATTCAAACCTTTGGAAATGGTTGACTACATTGTTGATCTCATTATTTCTTTCTCTTTTAAATCATCAGCCTCAAGAAATTCATTCTCTAAATATGATTGTATAGAGTATGATATTTTGGAGAATGGTAGGCCTGAATATGATCATACTAGATATGATCATTTTCTCCTTGAGCCTGAGCACGATCTTCCTAGGTACCAAAGTTTTCTTATGCATACGATGGATAATCAGATGATAAAGTACGTGACAATGATCATTCTGGGTATGATCATTCTAATTAAGATCCTCAGTGCCTTCTTTCATTCCTTCTCATCTCGAATCTGGTTGCACTGGGTGCGATTCATTTTTTATTGTCACAATCAATTTCTTCTCTTCCACCTAGATATGATAAATCTGAGTACAATTTGTAATTCCAATTTTCAACTTTCTTCCATCAATCTTGCATCATAAGTTCTCCAATCAACTTATGATTTATGAAATACAAATCAATAAAGCATAATCACATTTAATTTTATCATAGTCACCAGACTCCAATTCTTTATCAAAACAAACACTTCTTTCATACCGGATCCACTTAGGCCCATTGGAACCATTAGGCCCATTAGGAAACTTAGGCCACTTAGTCCCATTCAACCCATTCAACCCATAAGGCCACCTTATCTCATTTAATCCATTAGGCCCATTAGGCCCATTAAACCCATTAGTATGATTAGGCCACTAAGGCCCATTAGACCAATTAATCCCATTAGGCCCATCAGTCCCATTAGAAAACATTGGTCACTCAGGCCCATTTATCCACCTAGAACCATTGTACCCATTAAGCCCATTAGGCCCATTAGGCAACTTAGGTTACTTAGGCCTATTAGGCCTCTTAGACCTATTAGACCCATCATGAACATTAGTCCTATTAAACCCATTAGGCCCATTAGGCCCATTAGTCAACTTAGAACACTTAGGCCCATTAGGCCCCTGAGTCCACTTAGGCCAATTAGGCCTATTAGACCACTTAGGCCCATTAGTCCCATTAGGCCACTTTGGCCCATTAGGCAACTTTGTCCACTTAGGCCCATTCAACCCATTAGGCCAATTAGTCCACTTTGGCCCATTAGGTCCATTAGGACACTTAGGCTCATTAAGCCCATTAGGCCACTTCGGCTCATTAGGCAACTTCGGCCACTTCGCACATTGGACCCATTAGGCCCATTAGGCCTATTTGGCCCATTAGGCCCATTCGGCCCATTGGACCCATTAGGTAACTTTGTCCACTTGGGCCCATTGGACCCATTAGGCCCATTTGGTAACTTAGGCCACTTAGGCCCATTAGGCCACTTAGTCCCATTGGACCCATCCGGACCATTAGGCCCATTAGGCAACTTACACCACTTATTCTCATTATGTCACTTAGTCCCATTAGACCACTTAGTCACATTAGACCCATTCAGCCTATTAGGCCACTTAGACCCATTCAACCCATTCACCCCACAAGGCCTATTATACCCATTAGGCCGATTAGGCCACTTAGGCCCATTAGACCCATTAAGACCATTAGTCTCATTAGAAAACTTTGGCCACTTTGGCCCATTCGACCACTTAGACTCACTGGACCAGTTATGCCCATTAGGCAACTTAGTCCACTTAGGCCCTTTCAGACATTTAGACCCATTCGACCCATTTGGACCATTAGGTAACTTAGTCCACTTAGGTTCATTCGTCCACTTAGACCCATTGGACCCATTAGGCCCATTAGGCCCATTAGGAAACTTGGGCCACTTTGACCCATTATGCCACTTAGGGCCATTAGATCCATTAGGCTAAATTATCCATAATGGGCCCATTAGGCCATTAGGATCATTAGGCTCATTGGACCACTTAGGCCCGATAGGCCCAATATGCCCATTAGGATACTTAGGCCGACCACTTAGTCCTATTATCCCCCTTAGACCTATTAGGCCCATTGGGCCCACTAGGCCCCTTAGGCCCATTAGGCCAATTAGTCCATTGGTCCCATTAGACCAAATTGGCCATAATGGGGCCATTAGGACCATTAGGTCACTTAGGCCCAATAGAACCATTGGTCCCATTTATCCCCTTAGGCCCATTAGGCCAATTAGGCCAATAAGCCCATTGGTTCACTTAGGCCCAACAGACCAATTAGGCCTATTAAATCACTTAGGACCATTAGGACACTTAGTACCATTAGGCCCCTTAGAACCATTAGGCCCATTGGGCCCCTTAGGTTCATTGGGCCTATTAGTCCACTTAGGCCCATTTGGCACATTAGGCCACTTAGGCTCATTCTTCCACTTAGTTCTATTATACCCCTTATACCCATTGGGCCCATTAGGTCCATTAGGTCCATTATTCCAATTCAGCCATTAGGCCCTTTAGGCCGAATTGGAAATAATGGGCCCATTATCCCATTTAGTCCCATTAGGCCCATTAGGGCCATTAGGACCATCAGGACACTTAGTCCCAACTATTCCATTCGAACCACTAATCCCATTAGTCCCATTAGGTCGAATTGGACTTAATGGACCCATTAGTACACTTAGGCCCAATAAGCCCATTTAGACCACTTGGACCCAATAGGCCCATTCAGCCCATTAGGCCACTTAGATCCAATAGGCCCATTCATCCCATTAGGCCACTTAGTCCCATTAGGAAACTTTGGAATAGTGGACCCATTTGGACTATTAATCTCATTAGGCCCATTAGACCCATTTGGCCACTTAAGCCCAATTGGCCCATTAGGCTGATTAGGCCACTTAGGCCTATTAGGCCCATTAGGCCACTTAAACCCATTAGACCCATTGGGGCCATTAGGCCACTTAGGCAACTTTGTCCCATTCATCCCTTAGTCCCATTAGGAAATTTAGCCCAATTTAGGTCATTTAGGCCAATTATGCCAATTTGGCCATTTAGGCCATTTAGACTAATTAGGCCATTTTGGCCAATTTTGTTCAATGGGGCCAATGAGACCAATTTAGACTGATTAGGCCAATTTAGTATCTTAAGACCATTTAGGCCAATTAGAAGATTTAGGCCATTTAGGCCAATTTGGGCCAATTAGGCCAATTTTAAAATTAGGAAATTTAGTTCATTTATGCCATTTAGTCCAATTTTGGTCATTTAGGCTAATTAGTCCATTTAGTCCAATTTAGGTAATTTAGGGTATTTAATCCAATTTAGACCATTTAGGCCAATTAGGCCAATTATGCCATTTAGGCTATTTTAGGCAATTTAGACCAATTATGCCAATTATGATGATTAAGAAATTTAGGTCAATTATGCCAATTTAGACCATTTGTACAATTAGGCCAATTATGAAATTTAGGCATTTTAGGTTCATTAGGCCATTTAGGCCAATTTAGAAAATTCAAGCCAATTTTGGCCATTGAGGCCATTTAGGCCAATTTAGGCAATTTAGACGAATTAGGATAATTTTGTCCATTTAGGTCATTTAGGAAAATTTAGTCCATTTATGAAAATTAGGCCATTTAGGAAAATTTAACTTATTTAGAACAATTAGGAGAATCAGTCCAATTAGACCAATTATTCCAAGTAAGCAATTTAGGCCAATTAAGCCAATTAGGCTATTTCGGCCAATTTAGGCCATTTAGGTCAAATTATGTCATTTATGTCAATTTAGGCCAATTAGAACAATTAGGTAATTTATTCCATTTAGTATAATTAGGCCACTTAGGTCACTTAGGCCAATTTGTCCATTTAGACCATTTAGACCAATTTAAACCATTTAGACCAATTATGTCAATTAGGCCAAATTAGGCCATTTAGGCTAATTTAGGCCATTTATCCCAATTAGGCCAATTAGGTAAATTATTCCATTTAGGAAATTTATTCCAATTAGGCCAATTAATTCCCTATTGGCCAATTAGTCCATTTAGGTCAATTGATCCACTTATCCCATTAGACCATTTAGGCCACTTAGGCCACTTAGGCCACTTCAGCCACTTAGGAAACCAAGGCCGCTTAGACCCATTAAGACTCTTAGGACCCTTAGGCCCATTATTCCCATTATTCCCATTAGGCCCCTTAGGTCCATTCGACAACTTAGGCTCATTATGCCACTTAGGTCCATTAGGCCCATTATGACCATTAGGCGTATTATGCTCATTAGGCCACTTAGGCCCATTAGGCCACTAAGGCCCATTAGTCCACTAAGGCGAATTAGGCCCATTAGTCCACTTAGGCCCATTAGGCCCATTAGGCCACTTAGGCCCATTGGGCCCGTTAGTCACGTTAGTCCACCTAGGTCACTTAGGCCATTTCGGCCACTTAGGCCCATTAAGCTCATTAGACCAATTAGGCCACTTAGTCCCATTATTCCACTTAGTCCCATTAGGACCATTACTCTACTTAGGAATGTTAGGCCTAGTAGGACACTTAGGATCAGTAGGCCACTAGGGCCCATTAGGTCGCTTAGGCCCATTCTGCACATTAGGCCCATTAGGACCATTTTTTCACTTAGGCCCATTTGGACCATTAAGCCCATTTGGCAACTCAGTCCCATTATGCCCATTCGACCCATTAGGACACTTAGACCCATTCAACCCATTGGGCTACTTCAGCTCATTCATCCCATTATGCCACTTTGGCCCGTTCAGCTCATTAGGCCCATTAGGCCACTTAGGCCAGTTAGGCCCATTAGGACACTTTGGTTAGTTAGGCCCATTAGGATCATTTGTCCCCTAGGCTCATTGCGCCCATTTTTTCACTTAGGTATGTTCATCCCATTAAGCTCATTAGGTCACTTAGGCCAGTTAGGCCCATTAGGCCACTTTGGCTAGTTAATCTCATTAGGCTCACGGGGTCCATTAGGCCACTTTGGCCAGTTGGGCCCATTCAGCCACTATGTCTAGTTAGAACCATTATGCCCATTAGGCCCATTGGTCTCATTGGGTCCATTGGGACTATTAGACCCATTAGGCCCATTTGACCCCTTGGGCCCCTTACGCGAGTTAGGCCAGTTTGGCCCATTCGGCTCATTGGGCCTGTTAGGCCCATTGAGCCCATTCAGCAAATCAGGCCCATTGGTACCATTGGTCCAGTTAGTCCACTTCACCAAATTAGACCCATTAGGCCCATTGGGCATATAGTTATGCTAGTTAGGCTCATTCGGCACTTAGGCCCCTTAGGCCCATTGGGCCCATTAGGATAGTTAGGCCACTTTGGTTAGTTGGTCCCATTCAACCCATTGGGCCCATTTGGCCACATAGGCTTGTTAGGCCCAATAGGCCCATTCGACCCATTAGGCCACTTAGGCCCATTTGGCCTATTTGGACACTTAGGCCAGTTATGCACATTTGGCCCATTGGACCCATTAGGCCCCTTAGACTAGTTAGGTACATTAGGTACATTAGGCCCATTAGGCCACTTAGTCCAGTTAAGCTCATTCGAACTATTAGGCCCATTAGGCTAGTTAGGAGCATTAAGCACATTAGGCCTCTTGGGCCCACTAGGCCACTTGAAAGTGCCCAACAGATGATTGTATCACTGAGAGAGGGAGGGGGTGAATCAGTGATACTTTTTTCTATAAGAATAGCTACATAAGTGATTTAATACCACACATTCCACTAGAAAAAAATCATTGGATTGCAATGAGTAGGATATACCCTTTTGCTCGTGTAGGAATATGTAAACAATCCAATAGTGTGTGTGCACCCTCTTAGCACAAATAGGGTAATGCAATGATTGTGTAACAACTCATGTTACCTGTGCTTATTTTCAATTCCACAAATGTATTCAATTGAAAACACTTCTTAAATTTCTTACCAAGAAGATGGTAAGAACTTTCTAGAGTTTTTTGAGAAAGAAACCAAGTCTGTTTTCCCAGTATGATTTTCCCAGTCTGATTCCTCCGAGTACGATTCTTCCTGATACGATTCTTCCCAATATGATTTTTCCAACACAATTATGCTCGGTACGATATTCCCCAGTATGAAAAGTATAACTTTGATAGAATGAGATAGATATGAGTCAACACTACTTCAATTCTCCATATTCTCTAGTTCGGAAGACCCAATATAGAAATCACGATTTGATTAATCTAGCCCAATACGATAATCAACCAAATACAATTGAGAAGACGAATATAGTAATCAGTTGAGTATGATAAAAACTTAGTATTATGATCATCTGAATACAATGTTGTGATCTTTTCTCTTCTCTTTCACTTCAATTTTTCAAAACTTCTACAACAAAATTCAACACAAAAACTTCTTCTTCTCTCTAAAACTGGGAGCTTTTCTCTCATGAATAGTACATCGGTCCACCTCAAGTACAACGTACTTTTCTCCTTTTATAGGTGACCCTCAAGATTCTTTGGTGGGAATCCCAAAAAAATTCCTGCTTAATCAAACTCACTGTAATCTTGATTTCCCCTAAAATCTGGGGTGTATTTTGACTTCATCAACTCTTCTCAAAGATTCTCTATTCTTATAAAACTTTCACTTCTCCTTCTGAATGCTGAATATGACAATTATTTTGAATGTGTATCTCCCCCTCAATTTCCCATCCAACAAACTTTTATTTCAAAATACTTTTACTTCTTCACTTCTTCTCTTGACCCACTTGAAATATGAAACAATTCCACTCTGATAAAACAACTCTTTACCAAATTAAAACCTAAAAAGTAATTTAACAATTTTGAAATGGTTGAATTCATTGTTGATCTCATTATAATCTTCTCTTTTAAATCATCGGCCTCAAGAAATTCCTTCTCTGAATATGATTGTCCAGAGTACGATCTTTCTCAGAACGATTGGCCTGAATACGGTCATACTAGGTATGATCTTTTTCTTCCAAAGCCTAAGTACAATCATCTTGGTTATGAAAGTTTTCTTATGTATACAATGGATAATTGGATGCTAAATTACCTAAAATTGATCATTCTAGGCACAATCATTCTGATTACGATCCTTAGTGCCTTATTTCTTTCCTTCTCACCCTGAATCTGATTGTATTGGGTACGATTCCTTTTCAATTGGAATCATCTCTTTCTACTCATCCACCTACATTAGATAAATCTGGATATGATTTGGAATACCAATTACCCCCTTTCTTCCATCAATCTTTCATCATAAGTTCTGCAGTCAACTTATGATTATGAAATACGAATCAGTAAAGCATAGTCACATTTAATTTTATCATAATCAGCAGACTCTGATAATTCATCAAAATAAACACTTCTTTCATAGCACATCCGCTTAGGACCATTGGAACCATCAAACCCATTTGGAAACTTTGGCCACTTAGGCCCATTAGGCCACTTAGTCTCATTCGACACATTCGACCCATTAGACCACTTAGGCTCATTCGACCCATTAGGCCCATTATACCCATCATGCCGATTAGGCCACTTAGGCCCATTAGACCAATTAGGACCATTAGTCCCATTAGGCAATTTAGGCCACTCAGGCTCATTGAGCGAGCTTGAACCATTTGACCCATTAGGGCCATTAGGCCTATTAGGCAACTTAGGCTACTTAGGCCCATTATGCCACTTAGACCTATTAGACTCATTATACCCATTAGACCACAATTAGGCCCATTATTCAACTTAGGCCACTTAGGCCCATTAGGCCCATTAGACCACTTAGGCCCATTAGGCCCATTTGGACACTTAGGCCCATTTGGCCTATTAGGCCACTTAGGCCCATTAGGTAACTTAGTACACTTAGGCCCATTGGACCCATTAGGCCAATTAGGCCACATAGGCCCATTAGGCCCATTCAGACACTTAGGCCCATTAAGCCCATTAGGCCACTTCGTCCCACTAAGAAGCTTAAGCCACTTAGGCCAATTGGACCCATTAGGCACATTAGCACATTCGGCCCATTGGGCCCATTAGGAAACTTAGTCCACTTAGGCCCATTAGTCCACTTAGGCCCATTAGGATACTTAGGCCCATTGGACCCAGCGGTCCCATCAGGCCCATTAGGAAACATAGGCCACTTAGTCCCATTAGGCCACTTATTCCATTAGGCCACTTCGGCCCATTAGACCCATTCATCCCATTAGGCCTCTTAGTCCCATTCAATGCATTCATCCAATTAGGCTTTTTAGACCCATTAGGCCTATTAGGCCACTTCGGTCAATTATACCCATTAGACTCATTAGGCCCATTAGGCTCATTAGGAAACTTAGGCCACTTAGGCCCATTTGACCACTTAAAACCATTGGACCCATTAGGCCCATTAGGCAGCTTAGGCAACTTAGGCCCATTAGGACACCCAAACCCATTGGACCCATTACGCCCATTAAGCAACTTAGGCCACTAAGTTCCATTAGTCCACTTAGACCCATTGGATCCATTAGGTTCATTTGGCAAATTAGGCCACTTAGACCCATTGGACCTATTAGGTCCATTAGGCCCATTAGGCAACTTGGGCCACTTTGACCCATTAGGCCACTTAGGCCCATTAGACCCATTAGGTTGTATTATCCATAATAGGCCCATTAGTCCAATCAAGACCATTGGGACCATTAGACCAATTAGGCCCAATATTCCCATTATCTCACATGGGCCCATTAGGCCACTTAGGCCCATTAGGCCCCTTAGACCAATTAGGCCCATTGGGCCAATTAGGACCATTAGGTCACTTAGGCCCAATAGGCCCATTCGTCATATTAGGTCACTTAGGCTACATAGGGCCATTAGGCCACTTAGGCCCATTAGGCCCCTTATACCCAATAGAACCATTGGGCCCCTTAGCCCCATTAGCCAATTAGATCAATAGGCCCATTAGTCCCACTAGGTCACTTAGGCCTAATAGGCCCATTAGGCCTATTAGGTCACTTAGGGAACTAAGGCCCATTAGGCCACTTAGGCCCATTAGGTCCCTTCGACCCATTAGGCCCATTAGTCCCCTTAGGCCCATTGGGCCCATTATGCAAGTTAGGCCCATTATGTGCATTATGCCACTTAGGCCATTTAGTCCCATTTGTCCACTTAGGTCCATTAGGCCCCTTAGAACCATTAGGCCCATTAGACCCGTTAGGCCCATTAAGTCCATTAGGCAAATTCATCCATTAGGGCCATTAGGATGAACTGACCATAATAGGCCCATTAGTACACTTGGGACCATTAGGCCCATTATTCCCATTAGGACCATTAGGCCCATTAGGCCCATTATGCTCGTTAGGCCCATTAGGCCCATTAGGCCACTTAGGCCCAACTAGTCCATTCGACCAATTAATCCCATTAGGCCTATTAGGATGAATTGGACTTAATGGGTCCATTATTTCACTGAGGCCCAATAGGCCCATTAGTCCACTTAGGCCTAATAGGCCCATTCGTCCCATTAGACCACTTAGTCCCATTAGGAAACTTTGGAACAGTGGACCCATTAGGCCTATTAAGCCCATTGGGCACATTTGGCCACTTAGGCCCAATTATCCCATTTGGATGATTAGGACACTTAGGCCCATTAGGCCACTAAATCCCATTAGACCCATTAGGCCCATTAGGCCACTTAGGCCACTTCATCCCAACCCATAGGCCCATTAGGGCCATTAGGAAATTTAGGCCAATTTAGGTCATTTAGTCCAATTATCCCATTTAGGCTACTTAGAATAATTAGACCATTTAGGAAAATTTAGGCCATTTATGCCAGTGAGACCAATTCACACTAATCAGGCCAATTTAGGCTCTTAAGGCCATTTAGGCCAATTAGAAGATTTAGGCCAATTTAAGCCGATTAGGCCAATTAGGCCAATTACTCCAATTAGACCAATTTTACAATTAGGAAATTTATTTCATTTATTCTATTTAGTTCAATTTAGGTTCTTTAGGCTAATTAGGCCATTTAGGCCAATTTAGATCATTTAGGCTATTTAGGCCAATTTAAACCATTTAAGCCAATTATGTCAATTATTCTATTTAGGATAATTTAGGAAATTTAGACCAATTAGTCCAATTAGTATGATTAGTCCATTTAAGATGATTATGAGAATTTAGACCATTTAGGCCAATTAGACCAATTATGCAATTTAGGCATTTTAGGCCAGTTTGGCCATTTAGGCCAATTTAGGCCATTCGGGCCAATTTTGGCCATTTAGTCCATTTAGGACAATTTAGGCCATTTAGGGAAATTAGTTCAATTAGTTCAGTTATGAAATTTAGGAAATTTAATCCAATTTAGATCATTTAGAACAATTAGGCCAATTTTGGCTATTTAGGACATTTATGCCATTTAGGCCAATTAGGACATTTAGGCTAATTTAACTCATTTAGACCAATTTGGAAAATTAGGCCAATTATGCCAATTATACCATTTAGGCAATTCAATCCAATTAGTCTAATTAGGACATTTAGGCCAATTTAGGCCATTAGGTCAATTTAGGTCATTTAGGCCGATTAGACCAATTAAGTCATTTAGGCCATTTAGGCCAATTATGCCATATAGTACAATTATATCAATTAGGCCATTTAGGTCGTTTAGGCCAATTAGGCCATTTAAACCATTTAGACCAATTTAGGCCATTTAGACCAATTAGGTCAATTTGGCCCATTAGGCCACTTTGGCTAGTTAGGACCATTCATACCATTAGGATAGTTAGTCCCATTAAGTCCATTAGGCTAATTAAACAAGTTAGGCCCATTAGGCTCATTGTTCCCATTGGGACAATTTGGACACTTAGGCCAATTAGACCCACTAGGCCCATTGGGTCGATACTTAAGCTAGTTAGGCCTATTAGGGCACTTAGGCCCCTTAGGCCCATTAGGACAGTTAGTCTAGTTAGGTTAGTTGGGACCATTCGACCCATTGGTCCCATTATGCCACTTAGGCCTGTTAGGCCCATTTGACCCACTCGACCCATTAGGCCACTTAGGTCCATTCGACTTATTAGGCCATTTAGGCTAATTAGGCACAGTTGGCCTATTTGGCCCATTAGGCCCCTCAGGCCAGTTAGTCTCATTAGTTCCATTAGGTCTAATAGGCCACTTAGTACACTTAATCCCATTCAACCACTTAGGCCCATTAGGCCAGTTAGGACCATTAGGCCCATTAGACCCCTTGGGCCCATTAGGCCACTTGAATGTGCCCAATGGATGATTGTATCACTGACAGGGGGAGGGGGCGAATCAGTGATATTTTTTTCTATTATGTTTCTTTTCAAATAAAATTACCTTCGCCTCCCATTAAAGATTTTATTCCCTACTTAAAACAATTCAAACACACATCCACAGGAATACAAGTATTTACAAGATTCACTATTCAAAAAGAATAGGTATGTCCTTGGTGTGGTATGAAAGTGATCCAATACCAAAAAATCCACTAGAAAATAATCATTGGATTACAACAAGTAGGCTATACCCTTTCACTCATGTAGCACTATGTAAAAAATACAATAGTGTGTCTGAAACCTCTTAGAACAAATAGGGCAATGCAATGATTATGTAACAACTCATGTTACTTGTTATTCTATTCATAACCACAAATGTATTCAATTTAAAACACTTATTATTCAATTTCTTACCTATAAGATGGTAAGAACTTCCTGGACTTTGTTTAGAAAAAAACCAACCTCAATTTTCCTAGTATGATTTTCCCAATCCGATTCCTCAGAGTACGATTCTCCCAGATACGATTTTTCCTGATATGATTTTCCCAATACGATTCTGCTCAGTACGATTCTCCCCATTCATCTCATTAGGACACTTAGGCCCATTATGCTCATTATGCAACTTAGTCCCATTAGTCTCATTAGGCCATTGAGGACCATTAGGCTCATTAGGCCACTTAGGCCAATTCAGATCATTTGGCCACATATGCCCATTAAGACCATTAGGCCCATTAGGCCACTTAGGCCACTTGGGCTAATTAGGACTATTAGGCCACTGGGGATCATTAGTCCATTATGCCCCATTAGGCCACTTAGTCTCATTAGTCCCATTAGGCCACTGAGCCCCATTAGGCCCTTTGGGCCACTTGGACCCATTAGGCCACTTAGGCCCATTGGACCACTGAGGCCCATTAGGCCACTTAGGCCCATTAGGCCCATTAGGCCACATAGTCCACCTATTCCCATTAGACTACTTAGGCCCATTAGTCCCATTATCCATTTATTCCACTTAGGTCCATTATGTCCATTAGGCCCATTCAGCCACTTTAGCCCACTAGGCCACCTAGACCAATTAGACCCATTAAGTCACTTAGACACATTAGGACCATTAGGTCACTTAGTCCCATTAGGCTTCTTAGGCCCATTAAGCCACTTAGGCCTATTGGGACACTTAGGCCCACTAGACCCATTAGGCCACTTCGACCCATTTGGCCCATTTGGCCACTAAGGCCCATTAGGCCCAATCAGCAACTTAGGCCCACTTGTCCCATTAACCCCATTAGGCCGATGAGGCCACTTAGTCCCATTAGGCCACTTAATCCCATTAGGCCCATAAGACCCCTTAGGCCCATTGATCCCATTAGGCCAATTAGAAAACGTAGGCCCAGTAGGCCTATTAGACCACTTAGTCCCATTAGGCTACTTTGGTTAATTAGGACTATTCATCCCATTAGGCCCATTAGGCCCATTCGACCCATTTCACCCAAAGGCCCATTATACCCATTAAGTCCATCAGACCACTTAGGTTCATTAGGACACTTAGGCACATTAGGCCGATTAGGCAACTAAGGTCCATTAGACCCATTAGGCCACTTAGGTATACTAGGCCCATTAATCCCATTAGGCTGACTAGGCCACTTAGGCCTATTCAACCCATTGGGCCCACTAGGTCCATTAGGCAAATTAAGCCCATTAGGTCGATTAGGAAAATTTGGCCCCTTAGGCCCCTTAGGCCCATTAGGTCCATTAGGCCCATTTGGCACTTAGGCTAATTAGGCCCATTCGGCCCATTAGGCCCATTAGGCCGATTTGGCCTATCAATCCCATTAGGCTGATTATGAAACTTTTCCCCATTAGGACACTTAGGCCCATTTCGACACTTAGGCCAATTAGGCCCATACGTCCATTCGACCCATTAGGCTCATTAGGTCACTTAAGCCACTTAGGCCCATTAATCCCATTAGGCCACTTAGGCCCATTAGGCCACTATGGCACATTAGGCCCAATAGGCACATTAGGTCCATTTGGCCCATTCAGCCACTTAGACCCATTAGGCCCATTCAACCACATAGGCTCATTAGGCTCACTCGGCCCATTAGTCCACTTAGGCCCACAAGGCCCATTAGGACACTTTGACCCATTAGGCCACTTAGGCCCATTAGACCCATCATGCCCATTAGTCCAATTAGGGCACTTAGACCCCTAAGGCCCATTAGGCAACTTAGGAAACTTAGGCCCATTAGGCCCATTAGGACACTTAAGCCCATTAGGCCCATTGGTCCCATTATGCCACTTCGGCCCATTATGCCCATTGGGAAACTTAGTCCCATTTGGACCATTTGGCCACTAGGCCCATTCATCCCATTAGGCCCCTTGGGCCACTTAGACCCATTTGGCTACTTAGGCCCATTTGGCCCACTAGTCTCATTATTCTCATTCATCCCATAAGACCCATTAGGCCCATTAGTATACTTAGTCCATTTAGGCCCATTAGACCCATTAGGCCCACGAGACCACTGATGCCCATTTGGCCACTAAGGCCTTTTAGGCCCATGAGCCCACTAAGGCCCATTATGCCCATTTTTCCACTTAGGCACATTAGGCCCATTCAGCCCATTGGGCCACTTAGGCCCATTTGGCCCATTCAGCCACTTAGGCCCATTAGGCCCATTAGGCCACTTAGGCCACTTAGTCCCTTTAGGCCCATTGGGCCCATTGGGCCACTTAGGCATATTCGACCACTTAGTCCCATTAGGCCGATTGGGCCACTTAGGCCCATTAGGCCCACAAATCCACTTAGACCCATTGGGATCATTAATCTCATTAGGCCAATTAGGCCACTTCGGCCCATTACGCCCATTAGGCCCATAAGGCCCATTAGACCCATTAGACCAATTAGGCCCATAAGGCCCATTAGGACCATTAGGACCATTATGCCCATTAGGCCCATAAGTCCACTAAGGCCCATTGGGCCCATTCTGCCCATTCATCCCATTCAGCCCATTGGGCCAATTTGGTCTATTAGGCACATTAGGCCCATTCTTCAACTTAGGCTCACTAGGCCCATTAGGCCACTTAGGACCATTGGGCCACTTATGCCCATTAGTTCCATTAGGCCAATTAAGCACATTATGCCCATTAGGCCACTTCGACCCACTCGGCCCATTAAGCCACTTACGCCCATTCGACCACTTATTCCCATTAGGCCCATTATCCCAACTAGGCCAATTTGGCCCAATAGGTACATTCAGCCACTTAGGCCCAATCGGCCACTTAGGCCCATAAGGATCATTAGACCCATTTGGTTGATTGAGCCCATTAGGCCCATTAGGCCACTTAGTACCATTAGGCCCATTGGGCCACTTAGGCCCATTCGACCCATTAGGCCCATTAGGCTCATCAAGCCACTTAGGCCACTTAGGCCCATTATGTCTATTGGGCCCATTCGGCCACTTCGTCTCATTAGACCCATTAGGCCACTTCCGCCCATTAGACCCATTAGGCCACTTAGGCACATTAGGCCCATTAGGCCACTTAGGCCCATTAGGACCCATTAGGCCCATTAAGCCACTTAGGACACTTAGGCTCATTATGTCCATTTGGCACATTCGGTCGATTAGGTCGATTAGGCCACTTAGGCCACTTAGACCCATTAGGCCCATTAGGCCACTTAAGCTCACTAGGTCCATTAAGACCCTTAGGCCCATTGATCCCATTAGGTCGGTTAGGAAAATTAGGCCCATTATACCGCTTAGGCCCATTAGCCCCATTTGGCCACTTAGGCTAATTAGGACCATTCACCACATTATGCCCATTTGGCCCATTTAGCCCCTAGGCCCATTAAGCCCATTAATCACATTAGGCAAATTAAGCCCAATAGACCGATTAGTCCCCAAAGGTCCTTTAGGCCCATTAGGCCACTTAGGCCCACTAGGCCCATTCCCCATTAGACCAATTAGGCCACTTAGGCCCATTATGCTTATTAGGTCCATTCATTCGATTAGGCCGATTAAGCCACTTAGGCCCATTAGGCCCATTAGACCACTTAGGCCCATTGGCCCATTTGGCCACTTATGCCCATTAGGCCCATTGGGCCCATTTTGCCCATTCATCTCATTGGTCCCATCAGGACACCTAGTCCCATTAGGCCAATTTGGACCATTGGCCCATTAAGCCACTTAGGCCCCTTGGACCCATTTGGCCCATTCAGCCCATTGGTCCGATTCGGCCCATTAGGCCCATTGTCCCATTAGGACCATTAGTCCCATTAGACACATTAGGCCCATTAGTTGCATTATGCCCATTAGCCTCATTCATCCACTTAGGCCCATTAGGCCATTTAGGCCCATTAGACCACATAGGCCCATTAGGCCAATTAGGCCAATTATGCCCCTTAGTCCAATTAGGCGGATTAGGCCCATTTGGACAGTTAATCCCAATAGGCTCATTAGGACACTTAGGCCCATTAGGCCACTTAGTCCCATTAGGCCCATTAGGCCAAATAGACCCATTAGCCAACTTATGCCCATTTAGGCCCATTAGGCCCATTGGTCCAATTAGGTGCATTAGGCCCATTAGGACCATTAGGCCACTTAGTCCCACTAGGACCATTATGCCAATTATCCCATTAGACCATTTCATTCCATTAGGCCCATGAGGCCCATTAGGCAACTTACGCTCATAGGGCCCATTATGCCCATTATGCCACTTAGGCCCATTCGTCCACTCAGGCCCATTAGGGTCATTAACCCCATTAGACCAATTTGGCCAATTAGTCCTAATCTTCCACTTAGGACCATTAGGCCTATTCGATTGATTAGGCTGATTAGGCCCCTTAGACCCATTAGGCCCATTGAGCCCATTAGGCCACTTAGGCCCATTAGGCCCATTCAGTCAATTAGGCCGATTAGGCAGCTTAGGCCACTTAGGCCCATTAGTCCCATTAGGCCACCTAGGCCCATTCGTCCCATTAGATTGATTAGGCCGATTAGGCCATTTAAGCCCATTCGGTCGATTATCCCGATTAAGCCACTAGGCCCATTCGACCATTTAGGCCCATTAGGTCACTTAAGCCCATTAGGCCCATTCGGTCGATTAGGAAAATTAGGAAACTTAGACCCATTAGGCCCATTAGGTCACTTGGGATCATTAGGTCTATTAGGCCTATTCGTTCGATTAGGTCGATTAGGCCAATTCTCCCCATTAGGCCCATTCAGCTGATTAGGCTGATTCATCCACTTAGGCCACTTAGGCCCATTATGCCCATCAAGCCCATTATGCCCATTAGGCCACTTAAGAAACTTAGGCATTAGGCCCATTAGGCCCATTTGGACACTTAGGCGCATTAGTCCCATTCAGTTGATTAGGATGATTAGGTCACTTAGGCCATTGAGGCCGATTAGGCCCATTAGGCCCATTAGGCCACTTAGTCCCATTAGGCCACTTAAGCCCATTAGTCCCATTCATTCAATTAGACAGATTAGGCCACTTAGTCCCATTAAGCCCATTAGTCCCATTGGGCCACTTAGTCCCATTAAACCTATTAGTCCCATTAGGCCCATTTGGCCTCTTAGGCCCACTAGGCCCATTTGGCCAATTAATCCCATTAGGCCGATTAAGCCCATTAAGCCACTTTTTTCCACTTAGGTCCCTTTGGTCCATTAAGACACTTAGGCCCATTAGGCCCATTAAATCCATTAGTCCCACTAGGCCCATTAGGCCCATTAATCCACTTACGACGCTTAGGCCCATTTGGTCAATTAGCCTTATTAGGCCACTTAGGCCAATTAGATCCATTAGGCTCATAAGCCCCATTAGTCTCATTCAGCCCATTAGGGCACTTAGGCACATTCAGCCCATTAGGCCACTTAGGACAATTAGGCCCATTAGGCTCATCAGGCCCATTAGGCCCATGCGGTGCATTCTGCCCATGAGGCCCATTAGGACCATGAGACCCATCAGACCCATGAGGACACTTATGCCCATTAGGCCCATTGGGACCATGAGTCCACTTTGGCCCATGAGGCCCATGAGGCCCATTAGACCCATCATGCCACTTGGACCCATTATGCCCATTAATCCCATTAGGCACACTGGTCCCATTAGGCCCATTAGGCCCATTAGGTCCATTGGGGCACTTAGGCCCATTGGACCAATTAGGCCACTTAGGACAATTAGGCCCATTAGACCCATCAGGCCCATTTGGCCCATGAGCCACATTCTTCCCATGAGGCCCATCAGGCCCATCAGGCCCATTAGGATACTTAGGCCCACTAGACCCATGATACCACTTAGGCCCATCAGGCCCATTCGACCCATCAATCAACTTGGGCCCATTAGGCCCATTAGGCCCATTAATCTCATTAGACCCACTAGGTCCTTTAGGCCACTTAGGTCCATTAGGCCACTTAGACCCATTACGCCCATTAGGACCACTGGACCCATTCCTCCCATTAGGCCCATTGGCCCTATTCGGCCCATTAGGCTCACTCAACTCATTAGGCATATTAGGCCAATTAAGCCACTTAGGACCATTCAAACAATTAGTACTTCCAGGCCCACTTTGTCCACTTAGGCCCATTAGTCCCATTCTGATCATTGGTCGCATAAGGCATCTTAGGCCCATTGGGCCCATTAGGTCCATCAGACCCATTAGGCCCATCAGTCCAATTTGGCCCATTCGACCCATTGGGCCCATTAGGCCCACCAGGCCCATTAGGCCACTTAGGCCCATTCGTACCATTAGGAAACTTAGTACTTTGAGGCCCGTGAGGCTCATTAGGCCCATCAAGACCATTAGGCCACTTATGCCCATTTGGCCCATTATGCCCATCAGGCCACTCAAGCCCATTAGGCTCATTGGTCCCATTAGGCCACCTATGCCCATTTGGCCCATTTGGCCCATTAGGACCATGAGTCTCTTAGTCCCATCGTGCTGCTTAGGCCCATTAGGCCCTTTAGGCCCACTAGGCTCATTTGGCCACATAGGCCCATTAGGACGCTTTGGCCACTTAGGCCCACTAGTCCCATTAGGACACTTATATCGGTGAGGCCCAACTGGCACATGAGGCCGCTTAATCCAATGAGGCCCATTAGGCCCATTATGCCTATTAGGCAACTTATGCCCGTTAGGGCCATTGGGCCAATGAGGACACTCAAGCCCATTTGGCCTAGGAATCCACTTCAACCCTTGAGGACCTTGAGGCCCATTAGGACAATCAGGCCCATCAGGTCCATTTGACCACTTAGGCCCATTAGGTCCATTAGGCCACTTAGGCCTATTAGGCACATTTCGCCGCTTAGGCCCATCAGGCCCATTCTGTCACTGAGGCCTATTCCCCCACTTAGGCCCATTAGGCTCATTCAACCCCTCAGGCCCATTGGGCCCATTAATCCACTTAGGTCCATTAAGACCATTAGGCCCATTAGGTACATTAGGCCACTTAGGCCCATTATGACCATTATTCCCATTGGGTATATTAGGACCATTAGGCCACTAAGGTCCATCATACCCATTAGGCAACATTTGTCCCATTACGCTCATTAGGCCACTTAGGCCCATTAGACCCATTGGGCCAATTAGGCTCATTTTGCCCATTGGGCCTATCAGACCCATTAGGCCACTAAGGCCCATTACGACCATCACGCCCATTAAGCCCATTAGGCCCATTAGTATACTTTATCCCATGAGGCTCATTAGGACACTTAGGCCAGCTAGGCCCATGAGGCCATTTAGGCCCATCAGGCAATCAGGCCCATCAAGCCCATTCAGCCACTTGGGCCCACAAGGCCCATTGTCCCACTTCATACCATTGTTCCCATTGGGCCTACTAGGCCCATTTGACCATTTGGCCTATTTGGCCACTAAGGCCCATTAGGCCCATTGGGCCACTGAGGCCCATTGTGCCACTTAGGCCCATTGGTCCACTGAGGCCCACTGTGTCCATTTGGTCGATCGGGCCCATTAGGGCCATTAGTCCACCGAGGCCTATGAATCCCATTAGGACAGTTAGGCCCATTAGGCCAATTAGGCCCATGAGACTCATTAGCCTCCTTATGCCACTTAGGCCCATTATGCCCATTTGGCCCATGAGGCCTCTGAGACACATTAGGCCCATCAATCCAAGTATGCCACTTAGGCTCATTTGGCCCATTAGGCTACTTTGGCCCATTCAACACATTGGGCTACTTTGGCCCATTAGGCCCATTAGGCCACTAAGGCCACTTAGGCCCATTAAGCAACTTAAGAACATTACACCCATTAAGAACATAAGGTCCATTAGGCCCATTATGCACATTAGGCCCATTAGGCCAGCGAGGCCCATTTGTCCACTTAGGCCACTTAGGCCACTTAGGCCAATTAGGCCAATTAGGCCCATTATGGCCATGAGGACCATTAGGCCTCTCAGACCCATTTGGCCCATCAAGCCCATCAGGCTATTAGGCCACTTAGGATCATTAGGCCCATTCAGCTCATTAGGCTGCATAATCCCATTAGAACCATCATGCCCATCAAGCCCATGAGGCCACTTAGCCCCATTCATCCCATTATACCCATTACCCCCATCAAGCCCATTAGGTTAATCAGGCCCACTAGGCCACATAGTCCCATTCGACTCATAAGTCTACTTAGACCCATTAAGACCATTAGGCCCATCGAACCCATTAGACCACTTAGGCCCATTTGGTTCACCAGGCCCATTAGGCCACTAAGGCCCATTCGGCTCATTAGGCCACTTAGTCCCATTAGGCCCATTAGGTCTATTAGGGCCATTAGGGCACTTAGGCCACTAAGTTCCATTCATCCCATTAGGCCACTAATGCCCATTTAACCATTTGTCTCATTAGGCCACTTAGGCAAATTAAGCCCATTAGGCAACTTAGGCCCATTAATCCCATTTGGGACAATAGACCACTAAGGCCCATTAGGCCCATTAGGCCACCTATTCCCAATCGGCCACTGAGGCCCATTATTCCCATTATGCCACTTAGGCCCCATAGGCCCATTAGGACCATTAGTCCACTTAGGCCCATTAGGCCCATTAGGCCACTTAGGCCCATTATGCCCATTACGTCCATTAGGCCACTTAATCCCATTAGGTCACTTAGGTCCATTAGGCCCGTTAGACCTATTAGGCCACTTAGGCCAATTAGGCCCATTTGGCCACTTTGACCCATTATGCCAATTAGGCCACTTAGGCCCATTAGGCCATTTCGTCCACTGAGTCTCATTAGGCCACTAGGGCCCATTAGGCCCATTAGGACCATTAGGCTCATTAGGTCACTTAGGCTCATTAGTCCATTTCGACCACTCCGGCCCATTAGACCCATTCAGGTCATTAGGCCACTGAGGCCCATTAGGCTACTTAGACCCATTCTACTCATTAGGTCACTTATGCCCATTAGGCCCATTAATCTCATTAGGCTCATTAGGCCTATTAGGTCACTAAGCCCCATTAAGTGACTTAGGCCCATTAGGTCACTCATGCAACTTAGGCACATTATGCCCATTAGGCCCATTGGGCCACTGAGGCCCATTAGGCCCATTAGTCCACTTAGGCTCATTAGGCTCATTAGGCCACTTAGGCCAATTAGGTCCATTATGCCACTTAGTCCCATTAGGCCCATCAGGCCACTTAGACCCATTAAGTTCATTAGGACACTTAGGCCCATTAGGCCACTAAGGTCACTTAGTCCCACTAAGCCACTTTGGCACATTACGCCTATTAGGCCCTATAGGATTTATAGGCCCATTAGGCCACTTGGTCCACTTAATCCCATTAGGCCCATGAGGCCCATGAGGCCATTGAGGCCACTAAGGCTCTTTAGGCCCATTTGGCCTATCAGAACCATTATGCCGATCAGGCCACTTAGGCCCATTAGTCCCATAAGGCCCATAAGGCCCATTAGGTCCATTAGGCTAATTAGTCCCATTCATCTCATTAGGAACTTAGGACCATTAAACCCATCAATCTCATCAAGCCCATCAGGCCGCTTAGGCCCATTCGACCCATTATGCCCATCTGGCCCATCTGGCCACTTAGGCCCATTCGACGCATTACACCACTCAGGCCCATTAGGCCCATCAAGCCTAGAAGCCCATTAGGCCACTTAGGCCACTTAGGGTTAGGCCACTTAGGCCAATTCGTCTCATTAGGCCACTTAGGCCCATTAGGCTACTTAGGCCCATTTGAACCATTAGGTCCATTAGGCCACTATGGCTAATTGGGCCCATTATGTGACTTATGCCCATTAGGCCACTGAGGCCCATTAATCCCATTAGGCCACTTCATCCCCTTAGGCCCATTAGGCCACTTAGGCCCATTGGGCCACTTATAACCATTGGGCCACTTAAGACTATTATGCCCATTAGGCCTCTTAGGCTCATTATGCCCATTAGGCCCATTAGGCCCATTAGGCCACTTAGGCCCTTTGGGCCACTTAGTCCCATTAGGCCACTTAGGTCCAATAGGCCACTTAGGCCCATTAGGCCACATAAGCCCATTAGGCTACTTAGGCCCATTACACCCATTAGGCCACTTAGGCCCATTATGCAATTTCAGCCACTTATGCCCATTAGGCCCATTAGACCCATTAGGCCACTGAGACCCAGTAGTCCCATTATCCCCGTTAGGCCACTGAGGCCCATTAGGCCATTTAAGCCACTTAGGACCATTAGGCCACTTAGGCCGAGTGGTCCAATTAGGCCATTGAGGCCCACTAAGATCATTAGGCCTATTAGGCTCATTAAGCCACTTAGGCCACTTAGGATCATTAGGCCCATTATGCCACTGAGGCCAATTAGGACCACAAGGCCACTTAGGCCCATTAGGCCACTTAGGCCCATTATGCCACTTTGGCCCATTACACTCATTAAACCACTTATGCCCATTACACACATTATGCCACTTTGGCCACTAAGGCCCATTAGGCCTATTAGACCATGGAGGCCCATTAAGCCCATTAGGCCCATTAGGCTACTTAGGCCCATTAGGCCATTGAGGCCCATGAGGCCCATTAGTCCTAATAGGCTCATTCAGCCACTTAGACCACTTATGTTCATTAGGACGATTAGGCCACTGAGGCCCATTAGGCCACTTAGGCCCATTAGGACCATTAGGCCACTTAGGCCCATTAGGCCACTTAGGCCCATTTGGCCCATTAGGCCACTTAGTCCACTTTGGCCCATTATGTCCATTAGGATACTTTGGTCCATTAGTCCACTCAGGACCATTACGACACTTAGGCCCATTAGGCCCATTAGGCCACTTCGGCCACTTAGGCCCATTAGGCCAATTAGGCCACTGAGGCCCATTAGGTCCCTTAGGCCCATTCGACTCATCAGAAAACTTAGGCCCATTAGGCCCATTAGGCCTATTAGGCATCTTAGGCTACTTGGGGCCATTAGGCCCATTTGGCCACTAAGTCCCATTAGTCTCATTAGGACACTTAGGCCCATTAGGCCCATTAGGCTACTCAAGCTCATTAGGCCCATTCGACCACTAAGGCCCATTAGGCCCATTGGGACACTTAGGCCCATTTGGCCCATTAGGCCACTTAGGCCACTGAGTTTCATTAGGCCCATTAGGCCACTTAGGCCCATTATCCCCATTATACTTATTTGGCCACTTAATCCCATTAGGCCACTAAATCCCATTTGACAACTTAGACCCATTAGGCTGATTGGGCCACTTAGGCCCGTTATTCCACTTAGTCCCATTAGACTACTTAGGCACACTAGGCCCATCAGGCCACTTCATCCACTTAGGCACATTAGGCCACTGAGACCCATTAGGCCCATTAGGCCACTTCGACCCATTAGGCTCATTAGGCCACTTAAGCCCATTCGGTCACTTCGGCCACATGGGCCAATTAGGCCACTTAGGGCCATTAGGCCCATTAGGCCACTTACACCACTTAGGCCCATTATGCCCATTAGGCCCATTAGGTCACTTAGGCCCATTAGGCCACTTAGGCCCATTATGCTTCTAAGGACCATTAGGCACATTAGGCCACTTAGGTCACTTAGGCCACTTCGTCCCATTAGGCCCGTTAGGCCACTAATGACTATTATGCCCATTAGGCCCATTATGCCCATTTTCCACTTAGTCCCATTAGACCCATTAGAATACAATATGGCACTGCACACTCCCGGCTCCCTCGGCCTCCCAGATTCTTCTTCCCTTCCTCTAGGGTTTTTCCTTAATCCACTTGTGGGAGCAACTTTCTCAACCCAATCCCTCTTGCTACTTCGGCTTTGTGGTCTTAAGGTTGTTGTGTTATGTTTTCTTGTCCGCTTTCCGTCGTCGGTTTCTCCTTTGCTCGTGTTGCGTGTCCAGGTGCTTCCTCCCCAGATCTTGCGGTGACGGTGGTTGCGACGTCCGTCGGTGGCTCGCGTGCGGATCCTCTCCTAATCTGGTCAACTAAAGTGGTTGCTTGGTTTTCATTGCAATCTGTGGTGTCTTCATCGGTGGATCTGTCGTCTGTCGGTGGATCATTGTGTAGATCCCCTTCTGATCTTCATTCAAGGGTTACAGTCCCCTTCATTAGTTGTGATTTGGGTCTCGGTGATGGTTGTTCGGAAGGTCTTGGCCGCTACAACCCGACTCTGACCTCGTGTTCCATCTCTCCCTTATAGTCCGGATCTATCATGTTGATAACTCAGTTGTTTTGGGCTATGTGGTTAGGCGGTCAATGCTTTTCCAGCACTCCTCAGTCACATTGCCCATATTTCTGGATTTTGGTTTCATTCTCGTTGATGATGCTGACGTTCGGAGTCCCTCATCGTTCAAATCACTTCCCTGACCTCTAATCCCTCTGCTCCTCTCCTAGTTGGATATGTAGTGGTGGGTTCAAATGGGTTTTGGGATGTGGGTTTGGCGGATGAATTGGCTTCTTGCACGTTTTGTGTTGGTTTTCCCTTATGGTGACATTCTGGTTTTCTTCATCTTGTGGAGTGACAACGCCATGGTTCCTATTTCTTCTTCTGTTTTGGTTTATGTACATGTATGGTTTTGTGGTGGTTATCGGTGTAGTTCAGAACAATATCGTGTTGATGGGTATGCGTTTGATGTGCTGAGATTTGGTGGTTTGGTGGTTTGTTTTATGGTTCGCTAAGGACGAAGACGATACTGGGTAATGATTGTTTACGGAGACTATGATGGGATCTGATGTGATTCGACGACTGGTGTGGTGTTCAGACGATGACCTCGATGGTGGTGATAGAATGGCGACATCGTTAGGTGGTTTCATGGCAATGGTTGCAATAAACGGTACTTCAGGTGACATGAGTGATCCTAGATCACGATTGTCTTAGATTCAATGTTATCCTTTTGTTTTTTGAATTTTGAATTTTGAATTGAGCATCCTTCGTGTTTGTATCCTGCCGGTTACCATAAAATCAGTGCTTCAAAAATCAAATAAAAAATAAATTTTCAGTTGACCATTAGACCCATTAGGACCATTAGGCCCATTCATCCACTTAGAACCATTAGGCCCATTAGAGCACTTAGTCCTATTTGGACACTCAGACACTTTCGGACCATTAAGTCCATTTTCCCCATTGGGCCACCTAGGCCCATTCAGCCCATTGGGATACTTTGGGTCATTCATCCCATTATGCCACTTAGGACTGTTCTTCCCAGGAGGCCCTTTAGGCCACTTAGGCCAGTTAGGCCCATTAGGCCACTTCGGCCAGTTAGGCTCGTTGGGCTCATTAGGCCCATTACGCCACTTAGGTCTGTTCAACTCATTAGGCCAATTAGGCCACTTAGGCTAGTTATGCCCATTAGGCCACTTTGGCCAGTTATGCCCACTAGACCCATTAGGCCCATTAGGCCTCTTGGTCCCCTTACGCGAGTGACTCCAGTTAGGCCCATTCGCCCCATCGGTCCATTTAGTCCCATTGGTCCAATTAGGCTTGTTAGGCCCATTAGTCTCATTGGTCCATTGGGCTAGTTAGGACACTTAGGCCAATTAGACCCATTAGGCCCATTGGGCGGACACTTATTCCAATTAGGCCCATTGGGCCCCTTAGGCCCATTGGACCCATTAGGACATTTAGGCCACTTGGGCCAATTGGGCCCATTCGACCCATGGGTCCATTAGGCCACTTAGGCCTGTTAGGCCCATTAGGCCACTTAGGCCTATTCGGCATATTAGGCCACTTAGGCCAGTTAGGCATAGTTGGTCCATTGGTCCCATTAGGCCTCTTAGGCCAGTTAGGCCCATTAGGCCACTTAGGCCAGTTAATCCCATTCGACCACTTAGGCTCATTAGGCACATTAGGCCAGTTTGGACCATTAGGCCCATTTGGTCCCTTAGGACCATTAGGCCACTTAAAAGTTCCCAACGGATGATTGTATCACTAGAGGGGGAGGGGTGAATCAGTGATACTTTTTCTCTTATGTTTCTTTTCAAATGAAACAACATTTGCCTCATGTTAAAGATTCTATTCCCTACTGAAAATAATTCAAACACACACCCACATGAACAAAAGTATTTACAAGATTCAGTATTCAATAAGAATAACTACGTCCTTGGTATGGTATGGAATTGATCCAATACCACCCAATCCACTAGAAAACAATCATTGGATTACAATGAGTAGGATATACCCTTTCACTCATGTAGCACTATGTAAACAATTCAATAGTGAGTGTGCACCCGCTTAGCATAAATAAGGTAATGCAATGATTGGCTAAAAACTCATGTTACTTGTGATTCTTTTCAATTGTAAAAATGCATTCAATTGAAAATACTTCTTCAATTTCTTACCCAGAAGATAGTAAGAACTTCATGGACTTTTTTGAGAAAAAAAAAAGTGTGAAGGAAAAATATAACTTTGATAGAATGCAATAGAGATGAATCAACACCACTTCAATTCTCCATCTTCCTCAGTCCGGAAGACCTAGCACGAAAATCCCAATCTGATTAATCCATCCCAATATGATGATCAGTCGAATACAATTGACAAGATGAATATGGAAATTAGAAGAGTATGATAAACATTGAGTATGATGATCAGTTGAATACAATATTGTGATCTTGTCTCTTCTCTTTCACTTCAATCCATCAAAACTTCTTCAACAAAAGTGAATATGGAAACTTCTTATTCTCTCTAAAACTTGGAGATTCTCTCTCATGAATAGTACATCGGTCCACCTCAAGTACAATGTAATTTTATCCTTTTATAGGTGACCCTCTATATGCTTTTGGGGGAATCCCAAAAATTTCCCCACTTAATCAAATTCACCCTAATCTCGATTTACCCTAAAATCTAGGGTGTATTTTGACTTCATCAACTCTTCTCAAAGCTTATCGATTCTTCTACAACCTTCACTTCTCCTTCTGAATGCTGAATATGATAATTCTTTTGAATGTCGAGCTCCCCCTCAATTGCACATCTAGAAAACTTGCTTTTAAACCACTTTTACTTATTCACTTCTTCTCTTGACATACTTGAAAATATATAACAATTCCACTCTGATACAATGACTCTTGACCCAATTGAAACCTACAAAGTAATTAAACCCTTTTGAAATGTTGACTACATTGATGATCTCATTATTTCTTTCTCTTTTCAATCACCAGCCTCAAGAAATTCCTTCTCTAAATATGATTGTCCAGAGTAAGATATTTCTGAGAATGGTTGGCCTCAATACGATCATACTGGGTATGATCTTTTTCTTACTGAGCCTGAGTACGATCATCCTGGGTATGACTATTTTCTTATGCATACAATGGATAATAGGATGCTAAAGTACCTAAAAATGATCATTCTAGGTACGATCATTCTGATCACAATCCTCAGTGCCTTCTTTCATTCCTTCTCATCCTGAATTTGATTACACTAGGTGCGATTCCTTTTCGATTTCCATCATCACTTTCTTCTCTTCCACCTAGATACGATAAATCTGGATACAATTTGGAATACCACTTTTAAACTTTCTTCCATAAAACTTGCATCATAAGTTATCCAATCAACTTATGATTTATAAAATACGAATAAGTAAAGCATAGTCACATTTAATTTTATCATAGTCAGCAGACTCCGATACTTCATCAAAACAAACACTTCTTTCATACCAGATCCACTTAGGCCCAATGAAACCATCATGCACATTAGGCAACTTAGGCCACTTAGGCCCATTAGGCCACTTACACTATGGAAAAATGACCATTTGCAAGGGGTTATTTGCAATGGGTCAGGGGACCATCGCAAATAACCCATCGGAAGGGGTTATTTGCAACGGGACAATCGGCCCATCACAAATAATAATTATTTGCGATGGGGGGGTGGGGGGTTATGACCCGTCACAAAAGGTTTGGCACCAAATGTGCGTCAACCCACGGGCATGGGTATTTATGACGGGTTCCAATTCCCATTGTAAATACTCGACGATGGTTTTTAGTATTTGCAACGGGATACTTGTCCCATCACAAATTGTATGTCGACAGGTACCCATTCAGGTCCTGTCACAAATAATATTTTTCGTCCGACTTTAATTAATGCGGGCAATGGGCATTTGCAACAGGACCCATCACAAATAAGCTCGTCGCAAATAATCTAACCTACATATACCCCCATCTGCTTTTTCTCTCGTTCTACTTCTTTCTCAACTTCTCTCTCTCTCTTCTGAAAACTTTTCTTCTAAAATTTTTCATAGTTTAAAATTTTAAATTGGAGCATAATCCGCGGCTTTTATACTCCAAAAGCTTCAGTTTCAATGTATTTGTCTATTTTTTATTGTTTAGTTAATTTATTTTATTTGAAATTATTTAAATTTTTTTAGTAAGATGCAATTAAATTAAATTAGAATTAGATATTTGTTTTTTCAGTATTTATTTTTATGAATAATTATATCTAAGTGTTAATTATAAATAATTAGTAATAATTATTAATAAATTGTAATAATTAGTAATAAATTGTAATAATTAGTAATAAATTATAATAATTAGTAATAAATTGTAATAATTGGTAATAAATTGCAATAATTAGTAATAAATTTCAATAATTAGTACTAAATTTTAATAATTATTAATAAATTGAAGTAATTTGTAATAAATTGAAATAATTAGTAATAAATTAAAATAATTTGTAATAAATTGAAATAATAAGTAATAAATTAAAATAATTAGTAATAAATTGAAATAATTAGTTATAAATTGAAATACTTTGTAATAAATTGTAATAGTTAGTAATAAGTTGTAATAATTAGAATTAACTAGTTATAATTAGTATTATTTAGTAATAAATTGTAATAATCAGTAATAAATTGTAATAATTAGTTATAAATTGTAATAATTAGTAATAAATTGTAATAATTCGTTATAAATTGTAATAAATTGTAATAAATTGTAATAAATTATAATAAATTGTAATAATTAGTAATAATTTGTAATAATTTGTAATAATTAGTAATAATTAGTAATAATTTGTAATAATTAGAAATAATTATAAATAATTATAAATAATTATAAATAATTATAAATAATTATAAATAATTATAAATAATTATAAATAATTAGTAATAATTAGTAATAATTAGAAATAATTAGTAATAATTACTAATTAGGCCAATTAGTCCGATTAGGCCATTTAAGCCGATTAGGCCGATTTAGATCATTTTGGGCAATTAGGCCAATTATGCAATTTAGGAAATTTAGGCCAATTTGGCTATTTAGGCTAATTTAGGCCATTTAGGATAATTTAGGCTATTTAGGAAATTTAGGTCAATGTAGGCCATTTAGGCCAATTAGGCCAATTAGGTCAATTATACAATTTAGTAAATTCAGGCCAATTAGGCAATTTAGGTCTATTTAGGCTATTTAGAACAATTAGGCCAATTTTGACCATTTAGGTCATTTAAGCCAATTTAGGCCATTTACGCCAATTTATCTTATTTAAAACAATTATAAAAATTAGCTCAATTAGGCCAATTAGTCCAATTACGCAATTCAATTCAATTAGTATAATTAGTCTATTTAGGCCATTTTTGGCCATTTAGTCCAATTTAGGCCATTTAGGTCAATTTAGACAATTTAGGCCAATTATACCAATTAGGTTATTTAGGTCATTTAGGCCAATTAGTACATTTAGGAAAATTATATCAATTATTCCATTTAGATCATTTAGGCCAATCCATCCATTTAGACCATTTAGACGAATTTAGGCCATTTAGACCAATTTGGTCAATTAGGCCAATTTAGGCCATTTAGGCAAATTTAGGCTATTTATCCCAATTAGAACCATTATTACAATTAGTCCATTTAGTACATTTAGGCCAATTAGTCCAATTATCTCATATAGGCCAATTATTCCATTTAGTCCAATTAGGTCAATTAGACCATTTAGGCCATTTAGGCCAATTAGGCAATTAGGTTATTTAGGCCATTTAGGCCATTTATGACAATTAGTCCATTTAGTCCATTTAGTTCATTTAGGAAAATTAGTTCAATTAATAAAATTATACAATTAGGTCATTTAGTCCAATTTAGGTCATTTAGGCCAATTTGGTCATTTAGACCATTTAGGCCAATTTAGGCCATTTTGGATAATTTAGACCATTTAAGACAATTTGGCCAATTATGCCATTTAGTCCAATTTCAACCATTTAGGATAATTAGGCCGATTAGGACATTTAAACCGATTTGGCCAATTTAGGCCATTTAGGCCAATTAATCCAATTAGGACAATTAGACCAATTAGACAATTTAGGCAATTTAGGTCAATTAATCCAATTAGGCAAATTTAGGCCATTTAGGCCAATTAGGCCATTTAGGCCACTTAGGACAACTTAGTCCATTTAGTCCAATTAGTCCAATTAAGCCAGTTAGGTAATTTATGCAATTTAGGCCAATTAGACAATTTATGCCAATTTATTTAATGCTCGATATGAAATTAAATAATATTTTAACTTAAATATGAACTCTAAAAATAGGAATCTATGTATATTGTGTAGAGAATCCAAAAATTAAGAATATAAAATTTTTGCGCACAACAAATTCTCTCTCAACTCCTCTTTCTCTCCGTCTCTCTCTCTCTCAAAAACTAGAAGTGTAAGAAATATTTCTTCAAGACTGAAGAATGAGTGATCAAGAATGAACAACATAAGACATTAAACTCACTACGCTAGAACTTGGAGGTAAAGTGGTGTTTCTCAATGATCATAGGAGCACATGTGGATCGATGCTAGAGGGATTTTATCCTAGGATCCTCACAATGCAATGACAATAATATGAATGGGTCTTTTCAGAGGATCAACATTCACTAAAAAAAAAGTTCCTAAGCACATGTATTTGTTTCTCTAAATATTAAATAAATTAATTTTAAATTTGACATGCAAGATCCTCGCTCTTGGTTTCAGACAAATATTATTAAAATAAATTTAAATATATCATCCATCTTCTCACACTTCCATTATGCTCGAAACCACCACCCCATTGTCGCCACTGCCATCTTCATCGCCACCACCACCACCACTACCACCACCTCCACCACCACCCCACCACCACCTGCACCGCCACCGCCATCAGATCAACTGCCACTAGGACCCTCATTTAAATAACTCAAGGTATCATATATAGAGCACATTGATGTTATACAGGAACCAAAAGTAATATCAGTCTCTGATGGAAGTGGTGGAATTATAACTGACATATCTTTTAGGAAGTGTTTAGTGACCAATTTACTTCTTTCATGTGCCTGTATAGCTATTTTTTTGGCGTCATCTGCTTCCGCATGAGATTTTTTCAGCATAGTGGTCTGATAGGTTTGAGAGTCACCCAATGAGGGCCAATACCTGGTGGGAAATATGTTTTTCATGGTTCAACCTTAGAATCTCCCAAGGAGCTTCTCACCTAATACTTGTCTCAAATGATCATTTATCCCAAAGTTGCCATCTTATTTCTCATCGAGGGCCTCCATGAAACACTATTGAAAATATAAAAAAGATATTTAATTAATAATTATGTATCAAAATTTGAAATATCAATAAAAAAATTACAATCTTATCTTATGTTCTTACATTATAGCGCTTCCATTATTTTATTTCCTAGTCAAGGAAAATAATTTTTCTCAAGGCACACGACCTTCGATGCCAAATGCTGCTAGCTGTAAATGACATTGATTAGTATAATACTACATTATTGAATAATTGGAAAGTGATAAACCTAGAATGAATTAAAATTGTAGCTATTGAAGAAATTCTTACAATAAAGAAGCATCTAAAAAAATTTAATTATAAATTTAATACTAGTGACATAACATAAACAATACATACTAATTAGCATGATAAACATTTGTATAGTATGGATTCATCTTGTATGTTCATTTCGGTCTAATTCCATTTATGTTTCATTATTTAGTTATTTGGTCACTTGGTAATTTTGATCATTTGTCCATTTGGTTATTTTTCTAATTGGTCAATTAGTCCATTGATGAAAATTAGGCCAATTAGGCCAATTAGACCAATTAGGTCGTTTAGTCCAATTAGGTCCTTTAGGCCAATTAGTTCATTAGGCCATATTCAATTTAGGCCTTTAATACATTTAGGACATTTAGTCCATTATGCCATTTAGGCCAATTAGGACAGTTAGACCATTTAGGTCAATTAGTATAATTATTCCAATTATACCATTTAATCCAATTAGACAATTTAATCCATTTGGACCAATCAGTCCATTTATACCAATTAGGTCATTTATGCCAATTAGGCCATTAGGCTATTTTGACCAATTGGGCCATTAGGCCATTATCTGATTAGTTCATTACACAATTAGGCTAATTTTTTATTTGGAGATTTGACCATGTATGCCAATTTAGGATAATTAGTCCAATTAGACCATTTAATCTAATTAGACCATTTAGTGCATTTGGACCAATTAGACCACCTAGACACATTTTTCCATTGAGGCAAATTTAGGCCAATTAGGTCAATTAGTTCAATTAATACAATTAGTCCAATTATCCCATTTAATCTAATTAGACCATTTAATTCATTTAGACTAATTAGTCTATTTAGAACAATTAGTTCATTTATGCCAATTAGGCCATTATGCCAACTAGGCCACTAAGCTATTGGGCCAATCGGCTATTTAGACCAATTAGGTCATTTAGATTGTTAGGACATTATCCCATTAGTTCATTGGTCCATTAGGCTAATTGGTCATTTGGCCATTTTGTTAATTAGGCCAATTTAGACCAATTTAGGCCAATTAGAACCAAAAAAATCCTAAAACCTAGATACAAAACACTATATTTGAAGCACTAATACCTAAGGCCTAATTTGGACCATTAGGCTGATTAGGAAACTTAGGACCATTAGGTCACTTAGGACCATTCGGCCCATTAGTCCACTTAGGCCCACTACCCCCATTCGACCACTTAGGACCATTAGGCCGATTTGGCCACTAAAACCCATTAGGCTCATTAGGCCACTTAGGCTCATTAGGCCCATTTGGCCACTCAGGACCATTAGGCCAATCCATCCCACTTGTCCCATTAGGCCCATTCAAACCATGAGGCCACTTAGTCCCATTGGCTCGTTATGCCACTTAGGCCCATTAGTCCCATTATGACGATTAGGCCACTTAGGCCCATGATGCCTATTAGGCCACTTATGATCATTAGGCTCATTAGGCCCATTAGTCCACTTAGGCCCATTAGGCAGATTAGGTCACTTAGGCCCATTGGTCCACTTAGTCCCTTAAAGGCCTATTAGGCCACTTAGGCCCATTAGTCCCATTATCCCCATTAGGCCACTTAGGCCCATTAGGTTCATTAGGATCATTCGACCCATTAGACCCTTTAGGTCACTTAGTCCCATTCGACCCATTAGGCTGATTAGGCCACTTGGGCCCATTAGGCCAATTAGGCCACTTTGGCCCATTAGACCATTGAGGCCTATTCGACCCACTTATCCCATTGGGCCCATTCAGCCCATTAGGACAATTAGTCCCGTTATCCCTATTATCTACATTATTCTCATTAGGTCCACTAGACCACTTAGGCCCATTAGGCCACTTTGGCCCATTCAGACACTTAGTCCCATTAGGCCACTTAGGCCCATTGAGCCCATTTGTCTCATTTGGCTCATTAGGACACTTAGGCCACTTAGGCCCATTAGGAACTTTAGCCCACTTTGGCTACGTAGGCCCATTGATCCCATTAGGCCCATTTTTCCCCTTAGGCCACTTCGGCTGCTTAGGCCCATTAGGCTACTTAGGTCCCTTAGGCCCATTAGTCCACTTAGGACCATTGATCCCATTAGGCCCATTAAGCCCCTTAGGTCACTTATGCTGCTTAGTCCCATTAGTCCCATTAGGCCTCTTAGGCCACTTAGGCCCATTATACCACTTAGTCCCATTAAGCCCATTAGGCCACTTAGGTCGCTTAGGCCCATTAGCCGCAATAGGCCACTTAGGCCCATTAGACCCATTATCCATTGAGACCATTAGGCCACCTAGGCTCATTGGGACACTTAGGCTCCTTAGGCCACTAAGTCCCATTAGGCACATTGGGCCTATTAGGCTGATTAGTCCAGTTAGGCCCATTAGAACACTTAGGCCCATTGGGCCCATTGGTCCCATTAGGTCACTTAGGCACACTCGACCACTTAGGCCCTTTAGGCCTATTAGGCCCTTTAGACCACTTAGAATGCTTAGGCCCATTATCCATTAGGCCCATTAGGCCACTTAGGCCCATTAATTCAATTCGACCCCTTAGGCCCATTAGGCCACTTCGGCCCATTTGGCCACTTAGTCCCATTAGGCCATTAGGTCAATTAGTCCCATTAGTCATATTAGGCCCATTAGGCCCATGAAATCATTTTTTAAATTTTCATAAAATCCACCGCATCGAAGATAGCACGTCAAAGAAGCTTCCGCCATCATCATCACCCGTTATCATCATCACCTCATTTTCATCCACTCTGAACATCATCATCGTTACCATCATCTCTAGAGTCACCACATCACTGGTGCGAACACCACCTTTTTCATCATCGACCATCATTGTTAGTGCTGATAACCGAAGAAAAACAAACCAGGATGTCCACTAATCACCACTGATGTCTTCATATTGTCGTCATAGAACTCCAACATCACCACTAAAAACCATTAAAATAGAACATCACGACTATTCGAACCTTTAGAGATGGTCCATTCTCCCTCCCAAAGACCCTAAACCACTAAATTCTCACCTACTAGAACCTCCATGAAGGCCCATGCACCGGAATTACAGGGAAAGGAGCGTAGGAAGGATGAGCAGATGGAGGCCTCGACAGGGGACCAAGCTGGAAACCACATCAGTCCAACAAAATATAGAACTAATAACAGAGAAAGAAAATCAATCCCAAAAAAACCACCATATGAGACTTCAATCTACACCCTCAAAATAGAGAAGGATCAAAACATAGGAATGAACCAGAGTTGAGTCCACTTCCATCCCTACTCCAGCACCATCCCAAGTAGGCCTGGATCCTGAATAGAGCCTGACCAAATTGAATTCAAACACGATGGGTAGGCCAGCATGGGTAGAGGAGAAAGAAAGTGCCAGATGCACTCACCAGTGCTAACACAAGTCATTTAAATCACCCACACACACAAACCCAGAATAGGGGTCCAATGCGCAGGGATAGATCGAAAGAGGGGAAGTTAGTAGTGCGCGATGACCACACAATCAAGCCACATCAGTCGAGAGAGAAGAAAAGGAAAGCAAGATAAGGAAGAAGACAGACAGGGTGAATCGACACCATCACCGTCGAGTAGACCCTAAAAAATCTAGGAGGGGAAGAGGAGGTAAGGGGGGCATCGGGATGCAAGAGAGTGCAAAGCCATCAGGTTCATTCATTAGGATCATTAGGCCCATTAGGCCACTTAGGCCCATTAGACCCATTTGTCCCATTATGCCCATTATGCCCATTCATCCAATTAGGCCCATTGGTCCACTTTGGACCATTAGGCCCATTCAGACCATTAGGCCACTTAGGGCCATTTGGCCCATTAGGTCTACTAGATTAGGCCCATTATGCCACCTAGGATCATTTGTCCCATTATGCCCATTATTCCAATTATACCCATTAGTCCACTAAATCTCATTCGACCCATTAGTCCCATTAGGCTGCTTAAGACCTTTACGCCACTTAGGCCCATGAAGCACATTATGCCAATTATGCTATTTAGGACCATTAGGTCACTTAGGCCCATTCAGCCCATTAGGCCACTTAGGACCATTTGGTCTATTTGGCTCATTTGGCCCATTTGGCCCATCAAGCCCATTGGATTATGCCCAATTGCCCACTTAGGCCCATATGGCCCATTAGGACAATTAGCACAATTAGGCCCATTATGCCCATTAGGCCCACTAAACCTATTAGGCCACTTAGGCCCATTAGACCACTTAGGCCACTAACACCCATTATACCACTTAGACCCATTCAGCGCATTAGGCCCATTAGGCCACTAAGGCCCATTAGGCCACTTAGACTCATTAGGCCCATTAGGTCCCTTAGGCCACTTAGGTCCATTAAGACCATTAAGTCACTTAGGCCCCTTAGTCCCATTAGGACGCTTAGGCCCATTAGGCCACTTAGGCCCATTAAGCTCGTTATGCCACTTAGGTTCATTTAGTGCATTAGGCCCATTAGGCCACTAAGTCCCATTAGGCCCATTAGGCCACTTAGGCCCCTTATCCCACTTAGTCACCTTAGGCCCATTAGGCCACTTAGGCCCATTAGGCCACTTAGGCCCATTAGGACCATTAATCCACTTAGGCCACTTAGGCCCATTAGCCAACTTAGGCCCATTAGTCCACCGAGGTCCATTAGGCTCATTAAGGCAATCAGGCCCATCAAGCCCAATAGGCCACTTCGGCCCCTTAGGCCACTGTAGACCATTAGGCCCATTAGGAAAATTCATCCACTTAGGCCCATTATGAGACTTGGGCCCATTGGTCCACTTTGGCCCACTTGGACCATTAGGCCAATTAGGCCACTAAGGCCCTTAGGTACTTTAGGCCACTTAGGGCCATTTGGCCCATTATGCCACTTAGGCCACTACAACCAATTGGGCCCATTAGGCCACATAGGCCCATTAGGCTCATCAATCCCATTAGGCCCATTAATCCACTTAGGTCCATTAGGCCCATTAGGCCATTAATGCCCATTCATCACATTAGGTCACTTAGGCCATTAGGCCCATTAGGACACTGAGTCTCATTAGTCCCATTAGTCCACTGAGTCCCATTAGGCCCATTATGACCATTAACCCATTAGTCCCATTAGACCGCTTAAGTACATTAGGACACTTCGCCCCATTAGGCTAATTTAGCCACCTAGACAGATTATGCCCATTCGGCCACTTAGGCCCGTTAGGCCACTTAGGCCACTTCAGCCCATTAGTCCCATTGGGTCCATCAGGCACTTAGGCCCATTATTCCCATTAGAACACTTTGTCCCATTAGGTCACTTAGGCCCATTTGACCCATTCTGCTCATTAGGCCACTTAGGCCCATTAGGCCCATTAGGCCCATTAGGCCACTTAGGCCCATTAGGCTCATTATTCCACTGAGGCCCATTATGCCCATTGGACCACTTAGGCACATTAGGCCACTAAGGCCCATCAGGACCATTAGGCCACCTCAACCCATTCGGCTAACTCGTCCACTAAGGCCCATTAGACCCATTCGACCACTTAAAACATTACGCTAATCAGAACACTTCGGGCCATTAGACCCATTAGGACACTTAGGCCCATTAGTCCACTTAGACGCATTAGGACACTTAGTCTCATTACACCCATTAGGCCACTTAGGCCCATTAGGCCACTTGCGCCCATTTGGCCTATTTGTCCAATTATGCCACTTAGGCCCATTAGGCCCATTCAGCCACTTAGGACCATTAGGCCCATTATCCCATTAATCCCATTATACCACTTAGGCCCCTTAGGAACATTAGTCCAGTTGGGCCAATTAAACCCATTATGCCACTTAGACCCATTAGCCCTATTAAGATCATTATCCCATTAGGCCCATTAGGACACAAAGGCCCATTAATCCACTTAGGCCCATTAGCCCCTTAGGCGACTTAGGCCCATTTGGCCACTTATGCCCATTATGCCACTTAATCCAATTAGGCTCATTAGGCTCATTATGCCACTTAGGCCCATTACTCTCACTCATCTAGTTAGGACCATTAGGCCCATTAGGCCCCTTGGGTGACTTAGGCCCATTAGGCCGATTTGACCACTTAGGCCAATTAGGACACATAGTCCATTTAGGCCCATGAGACCCATTAGGCCCATTTGGTCACTTAGGCCCATTTGGACCATCAGGCCCATTCGCCCCATTATGCCACTTGGTCCTATTAGGCCCATTAGACCACTTAGGCCCATTAGTCTCATTATTCCCATTAGGCTAATTAGGTACATTCGTCCACTTTGTCCCATTAGGCCCATTAGGCCACTTAGGCCCATACGACCACTTAGGTCCATTTGGCCCATTAGGCCCATTAGGCCACTTAGTCCCATTAGGCCACTTAGGCCCACTAATCCCATTAGTCTTATTAGGCCACTTAGGTAAATTTGGCCCATTTGGCCATTTCGACATATTAGGCCCATTATGCCTATTCGTCCCATTAGGCACATTCATCCACTTTGTCCCATTAGGCCCCTTAGGCCCATTTTACCCTTAGGACCATTAATCCACTTAGGCCCAATAGACCCATTTGGCCCATTTGGCCACTTTGTCCCATTAGGCCCATTAATCCCATTATGCCCACTCATCCACTTTGGCCGATTAGAACCATTAGGCCCATTAGGCCACTTAGGCCCATTAAGTTCATTAGGACCATTTGGAAACTTTGGCCCATGAGTCCCATGATGCCCATTAGGCCCATATTCCCATTCATACACTTTGGCCTATTAGTCCACTTAGTCCCTTTAGGCGCATTAGTCCCATTAGGTCGCTATGGCCCATTAGGCCCATGAGGACACTTAGGACAATTAGGCCCATTTGGCCACTTCAGCCAATTATTCCAATTAATCCCATTAGGTCCATTATTTTACTTTGTCCCATTAGTCCACTTAGGCCCATTAGGCCCATTAGACCCATTAGGCCACTTAGGCCCATTAGATCCATTAGGCAACTCATGCCCATTAGGCCACTTTTCCCATTACGCCACTTTGGCCCATTACGCCCAATGGGCCCAATAGTACCATTCGGCATAGGAGGCCCATGATGCCCAATATGCCCATTAGTCCCCGTAGGCACACTTAGGCCCATTATGATCACTAGGCCCATTGGTCCACTTAGGCCCATTAGGCCCATTGGGACACTTAGGCCCATTATGCCCATTAGGTTGATTTGGCCACAGAGGCCCATTATTCCCATTAGTCCCATTAGGCCCATTCATCCACTTTGGCCCATTAGGCCACTTAGGCGCCTCAAGCCCATTATGAAACTTAGGCCCACTGTATCAATTTTTCCACTTCAGCCCATTAGGCCACTTCGACCCATTGAGCCACTTAGGCCCATTAGGACCATTAGACCCATTTTTTCCATTAGGACCATTGGTCCCATTAGGCCACTTCATCCTGTTAGGACATTTTGGCTCATTAGTCCTATTCGACCCATTCGACCCATTAGGCACATTAGGCCCATTTGGACCATTTGTCACATTCATCCCATTAAGCCACTTAGGCCTATTAGACCACTTAGGCCTATTAGACCCATTAGTCCACTTAGGCCCATTAGGCTCATTAGGCCTATTTGACCACCTAGGACCATTACACCCATCGGTTCACTTAGGCCCCTTAGGCCCATTACGCCCATTACGCCGATTAGGCGCATTAGGTCCAATTGTCCACTTAAGACCATTAGGCCACTTAGACCCATTAGGTTCATTAGGTATAGTATGCCTAGTAGGTCTATTAATCCACTTCGGCCCACTAGACCCGTTTGACCCATCTGAACCATTTGGAAAATTAGGCCCATTAGGCCCATTCGACCATTTAGTCCCATTCGGGCCATTCGGCCCCTTACGCCCATTGGACCCTTTAGGCCCATTTGACGCATTAGGCCACTTTGGTCTAGTAGGCCCATTGGTCTCATTGGAACCATTAGGCCCATTCGGCCACTTCAACCAATTAGGCCCATTCGGCCAATACACCTCATTAGGCCACTTCGGCTCATTGGGTCTATTCAACCCATTAAGCCCATTAGACCCATTAGGTCACCTAGGCCCATTAGGCCACTTAGACACATTAGGACTACAATTTAGGCCCATTATGCAAATTTGGCCAATTAGAACCATTTGTACCATTAAGACCATTAGGCCTATTAGGATACTTAGCCCCATTAGGCCACTTAGGCCCATTAGGCACATTTGGTCCATTAGGCCCATTCGTCTGATTTGGCCCCTTCAGCCGATTAGGCCAATTAGGTTACCTAGGCCCATTAGTCCCATTAGGCCACTTAGGCCAATAGGTCCATTGGGTCGATTAAGCCACTTAGGCCCATTAGGCCCTTTAGGCCGATTAGACCACTTTGGCCCATTTGGCCCATTCGGCCACCTAGGCCCATTAGCCCCATTAGGAAACTTAGGCACATTGGGCCCATTAGGCCACTTAGGCCCATTTGGTTATGATTATTCCACTTAGGCCCACTAGGATGATTATGCC
This sequence comes from Viscum album, assembly GCA_963277665.1. Lineage (NCBI taxonomy): Eukaryota > Viridiplantae > Streptophyta > Magnoliopsida > Santalales > Viscaceae > Viscum > Viscum album. The sequence continues at coordinate 608,394,188 of OY728147.1, forward strand.
ACTTAATCCCATTAGGCTGCTTTGGCCCATTAGTCCCTTTATCCGATTTGGCCACTTAGGCCCATTATGTCCATTTGGCCCATTTGGCCACTTAGGTCCATTAGGCCCACTGAGCCAATTAGGCTCATTATTCCCATTAGGCCCATTAGACCAATTATGAACATTTGGCTACGATTATGCCACTTAGACCCATTAAACCCCTTTGCCCAATTAGGCTCTTTAGGCCCATTGGTCCACTTAGGTCTGTTTATCCATGTACGCCCATTAGGCCAACTGGGACCATTTTTCCCATTAGTCTAGTTAGGTCCATTAGTCCCTTTAAGCTAGTTAGACCCGTTGGGACCATTAGGTCACTTAGGCCTGTTAGGCCCATTCGGCCCATTTGGCAACTTAGGCTCGTTGGGCGAATTAGGCCACTTAGGAACATTAGGACCTTTATGCCCATTAGGCAACTTAGGCACATTATACACTTTAGGCCCATTAGGCCCATTAATCCCATTCGGTCACTTAGTTCCATTAGGCCACTTAGGCCCAGTAGGCCCATTAAGCCACTTGGGACCGTTAGGCCCACTAGGTACATTTGTCCCATTAGGTCCATTAGGTCACTTAGGCTCATTTGTCCACTTAGGCCCATTAGGCCCATTAGGCCACTTAGGCCCAATAGGCCTACTAGGCACATTACGCCCATTCGGTCTAATGGGGTTAATGGGCCTAATGAGCCTAAGTGGATGAATGGGCTTAAGGGGCATAATGTGCCAACTGGGTGTAAGTGGCCTAATGGACATAATGAGCCGAAGTGGCCTAATGGGCCTAAGTGGTCGAATGGGATTAAGTGACCGAATGGGCCTAATGTGCCTAATTGGCCTAATGGTCCCAATGGGCCTAATAGGCATAAGTTGCCTAATGGGCCTAAGTGGCATAATGTTCCTAGTGGGACTAAGTGGATGAATGGGCCTAATGGGATGAATGGGTCGATTGAGCCAAATGGGCCCAATGGCCCTAATGGGCCAAATTTTCCTAATGGACCTAAGTTTCCTAATGTGCCAATGGTCCTAAGTGGCCTAATGGGCCTAAGTGGACTAAGTGGATCAATTAGATTAATTGAACAAATGAGACTAATGGACCTAATGGGACTAAGTGGCATAATGAGCCTAATTGTCCTAAGTGTCTGAATGAGCTAGATGGGCCTGATGGGCCGAATTGGCCTATTGATCCTCATGGGACTAAGTGGACTAATGGGATTTATGGGCCTAAGTGGCCTAAGGGGAGTAATGGGCCTAATGGGCCTAATGGGCCAAAGTCACTTAATGGGCCTCATGGGCCTAAGTGGCCGTATGGGCCTAATGGGCCCAAGGGTACTAAGTGGCCAAATGGGACTAATGGGATTAATGAGCTTAACAGGCCTAGGTGCTAGATGGGTCAAATGGGCCTAAGTGGACTAATGGGCCTAAGGGGATAAATGGGCCTAATTGGCCTAAGTGTCCTAATGGGTCTAAGTGGACTAATGGGCTAGAGTTGCCTAATCAGCCTAATGAGCTTAATGGGCCTAATCGGCCCAAGTGTCCTAATGGACCTAATGGGCATAATGGGCCAAATTTTCATAAGTTTACTAATGGGTCTAATGGGAAAAAATGGACTAATGGGACAAAGTTTCCTAATCGACCTAATGGGGTTAATTAAGCTAATGGGCCCAATGGGCCTAAGTGACTAAATGAGATTAATGGTCCTAGTGGTCCTAAGTGTCCTAATGGGCCTAATGGGCCTTAGTGGCCTAATCAGACTAATGGGACTAAGTGTCCTAATAGGCCTAAGTGGCCTAATGGGCTTAACGGGCTTAATGGGCCTAGGGGGCAAATGTGCCTGATGAGTTGAATGGGCCAAATGGGCCTAATCAGCCTAATTGACCGAATGGTCCTAATTGACTGAATGGTCCTAATGGGACTAAGTGGCCTAATTGGCCTAATGGACCGAATGGGCCTAATGGGCATAATGGGCCTAATGGGAATAATGGGCCTAATGGGAATAATGGGCCTAATGGGTCGAAGTGGCCTAAGTGGCCTAATCGGCCTAATTGACTGAATGGGCCTAATGGACCTTATGGGCCTAAGTGGTCGATTAGACCTAAGTGGTTTAATAGGAATAATGGTCCAAATTGTCTTAGTGAGGGTAATGGGACTAATGGGCCAAATTGTCTTAGTGAGGGTAATGGGCCTAATGGACCTAAGTGGATGAATGTGCTTAAGGGACATAATGGTCCTAATGGGCCTAATGGGCGTAAGTGGCCTCATGGTCCTAATGGGCCTAAGTTGCCTAATGGGCCTAGTGGGCCTAAGTGACCAAATGGGCCTACTAGGAGTAATGCACCTAATGGGCCTAATGGGCCTATGTGGACTTATGGGCCTAATGGGGCTAATGAGCCCAATGGGCCTATATAGACTTATGGTCCAAATGGGCCTAATGAGCCTAATTGGTCTAATGAGGCTAGGTGACTGAATCAACCTAATTGGCATAATGGGCCAAATGGGCCTAAGTGGCCCAATCGGCCTAATGGGCCAAAGTGGCCTAATAGGCCTAAGTGGCCTAATGGGACCAATGGGCATAATGGGCCTAAGTGGCCTAAGTGTACTAATGGGCCTAAGTGGACTAATGGGCATAATGGGCCTAATGAGCCTAGTGGTCCTAATGGGCCTAAGTGGCCTAATTGGCCAAATGGTCCTAATGGGATTAAGTGGTATAATCAGCCTAAGTGACCTAATGAACCTTATGGGATTAATGGGCCTAGTGGGCCTGAGTGGCCTAATAGGCCTAATGGGATTTAGCGGGAAAATTGGCCTAATGGGCCTAAGTGGCCTAATTGGCCTGTAAAAACCCGGTTCTTATTTTTGAGGTATGAGTTTCTTCTTTTCTCTTTTCGTTTAGTGTTTTTGAGAAAATAAGGAAAATGGGGAAAAATCCTAAAATTTGGGACTACACGTCGTGTATTCCACACGTTGTGTACTTTGGCCGTGTGGGATGAGTACACAGGGTGTGTATCCATGTCGACGACGCAGAGTTTGAAAACCTACTACATATCGTGTAATAGGTATTTACACTCCATGTAGTCAGTCGGCAGGGAAATAGTAAGGCGGTGGAAGCAGCCACCAGCTGGGCGACAGTACACGCCATGTAGTCGAGAATATATGCCATGTACTCATGTCGACGGATGAACAGTTTGGCGGTGCCGCCAGAGGAACAGTTAAATGAGAAAAGTACACGCTGTGTAGTCAATAGTACACGCCGTGTAGTTTGTTTTTTTCACTTAAAATGGGAAGTAGCCAACCCTATTCACAGGATTGGCTCAGAACCGGAGGGGAGCTTGGGAGAGGAGGTTGGACCTTCGAGGATCAACCGATCGAGCACCAGGAATGCGATCCTGCTTCCGTTGATCACGTTAGAACCGCACGGGTAAGCCCTCCCTTCTCCTTGCGTAGTTCTTTCCAATTCTTCCTCTAAGGGAAGTTATTTGAGGTTGAATGATAATTATTTTACCTCAGATCTACAACGTTCTTGGACAATTCATGAGGCGTCATTCGGGTATACCTTTTTTGGGTGTTTAATTTCCAACTGTTGTGCGTTTGTGTGTATTTTTGTGCTACAAACCCATGTTGGGGTACCGTGTGGCTGAGGCCTTGGCTGTTTAAATATCTATAATTGTATAAGTAGTTAAATGTGATATTAAACTGCTGTTTGGGATCATTGCTTGGATCCAGGACCACCCCGGGGGTGCGTTCCTCTGTTTAGCTGTTTGGCCAGGATACCCAAGGGTATGCCATTGTAATAATGTTTATTAAATTTCCTTGAGAGGAATTGTATGTGAATTTCTTATTTACATGTTGGGCATGGCTTGGTTACTTACGCCTGAGGGCAATGTTCTTTTCAGTCTGAGGGCATTGTTTGTTTAGCCTGAGGGCAAGGTACTGCTTAGCTTGAAAGCAGCGTTCTATTTCGCCTGAGGGAAACTTTTTGTATGCCTGTGGGAAGTGAATTCTGTGCCTGAGGGTGACACTTTTTAAGCCTAAGGGAAATATCTGTTACACCTGATGGAAATTACCCGCGGGTTGGATTCTGATTACCTGAGGGTAAGGGTTTGCGTGTCTGAGGACACTGACTGGTTACTTAGAAACTCAATGTGGTGATTTCTTTATATTAAATGATTAAATTAATAATAAAGTGGAAATATAACTGGTAAAGTTACTTACTTTGGAGTACTGCTTATTTTATTGCATTTTACTACTGCACACTGTTGTTGCACATTTTCACACAGTTGGTCATGTGCCTTTGGTGGGTGCCTATTGGGATTCATTTCTCACACCCTATTTGGTTCATGTCTTCGGCCCAAACAGATTACATTTCTGTAGGTGTGGATAAGGGAAAGGGCCCTTATACAGGTACTTGATTACTACTGAGGAGTAGGGGAGCATGGGACCGGTCTTAGGCTCGTGATGCTACCGGCTATTGGTTTTTCTTTGTTATACTATGTATTGTATTGTACTGCTATGTAACATGTTCTGGCTGTTTTCTTAGTACTTGATACATGTTGCATCATATCTATATATCTAAATGGTTATCTTTTACTGCAGTTGTTATATTAAATGTGTATGGTTTATTGATTCCGCTGTGGTTGTATGTTTTTCATTTTATTCCACTGCACTACACTTTGACAAATGAGGGCATAGTTTCCCCACTACCAGACATGGGCCCTCACTGCTAGTCGGAAGCCTCTGGCATTTGGGGAAATGCGCTTGAGGTCATGTGACCAACCTGGTTCGGGGCACCCGTTGAGTGGCACCCGGACCCAGGCCGTTACAGGGCCTAAGTGGCCTAATGGGACTAATGGGATTAATGGACCTAGGTTCCAAATGGACCTAATGGGACAAATGGACCTAATGGTCCTAATGGGTCGAATGAGCCTAATTATCCTAAGTGGCCTAATGGGCCGAATGGGCCTAATGGGGCCAAAGTGGCCTAATGGGACTAAGTTTCCTAATCGGTCTAATGGGATTAATGGGCCTAAGGGGACAAATGGGCCTAAGTGGCCTAATGGGATAAGTGGATAAATAGTCCTAAGTGGCCTAATGGGTCTAATGGGCGTAAGTGGCCTAATGGGCATAATGGGCATAATTGGCCGAACCTAAGTGGCCCAATGGGCCTAATGGGCCTAATGTGCCTAAGTGGACTGATTTGCCTAATGCACCTCAGTGGACTCATGGGTCTAAAGGCCCTTAGTGGCCTAATGGGCCTTAATGGACTCATGAGCCTAAATGGACTAAGCGGACTAATGGGCCTAATGGGCATAATGGGACGAATGTGAATAATGGGCATAGTGATCCTAATGGTCCTAAGTTGTTGAATGGGCCTAAGTGGCCCGATGGGGCTAATAGGACAAATGGGTCTAGTGGACAAATGGGTCAAATGGGCATAATGGGCCTAATTTTCCTAATGGTCGTAATGGGTCTAAGTGGCCGAGTGGGCCAAAGTGCCCCTGAAGGGGTCGAATGGGCCTAATTATCCCAAGTGGCCAAATCAGCCTATGTGGCCCAATGGGCCAAAGTTGTATGATTGGTCTAATGGGATAAATAGGCCTAATGGGCCTAATGGGCCTAACTGGCTCTAATGGGCCTAATTGGACTAAGTGGCCTATTGGGCCTCATTGTCCTAATTGGACTAAGGGGCCTAAAGGTCCAAAGTTTCCTAATCGGCCTAATGGTCGTAATTGGCCTAACGGGCCTAATGGGCCAAATTGGCCTAATCGGACTAATGGGATTAATGGTCCAAGTGGACTATAGTGCCCTAATGGGACTTAGGGGCTGAATCAGACTAATGTGCCTAAGTGGCCTAATGGTCCTAAGTGGACTAATGTTCTTAATGGGAATAAGGGGCCTAAGGGCCAAATGGTCCAAATAAACTTAATGAGTTGAATGAGCCTAATTAACCTAAGTGTCCTAATGATCCTAATAGGCCTAATAGGCCTAAGTGACCAAATGGGCCTATGTTTCCTAATGGGTGTAATGGGCTTATTGGGCCTAATGGTCCTAAGTGGCCTAATGGGTCTAAGTGGCCTCATCGGCCTAATGGGATTAATGGACTAAGTGGGTCTAAGTGGCTGAATGGGCCTAACAGACCTTAGTGGTGTAATCGGCCTAATGGGACAAAGTGGCCAAAGTGAACTAATGGGCTAAGTGGTTGAATGGGATTACGTGTCCTAATGGGGCAAAGTGGCCTAATGGGCCTAAGTGTCCTAATGGGACTAACGAGCCTAAGTGGACTAATGGGCCTAATGGGCCTAAGTGACCTAATGTTTCTAATGGGCCTAATGGGCCTAAGTGGCTTAATGGGTTGATGTGGTCGAATGATCATAATGGACATAATGGGCCTAAGTGGACAAAGTGGCATAATGGGCTTAAGTGGTCTAAGTTTCTTAATGGGCATAATGGGCCTAAGTGGCCTAATGGGACTAATGGGCCTTAGTGGCCTAATGAGCCAAAGTGGTCCAATGGGACAAAGTGGTATAATATTTCTAATGATCCTTAGTGTCCTAATAGGCCTAATGGGCCTGAGTGTCCTAATGGGCCTAATCAACCTAAGTGGCCTAATGGTCCTAATCAGCTTAAAGGGTCTAGGTGTCCAGATGAGTTGAATGGGCCTAAGTGGCCTAATGGGCCTAATAGGCCATAGTATCCTAATGGGCCTAAGTTTCCTAATGTGCCTAATGGACCTAAGTGGCCTAATGAGTCGTATAGGCCTAAGTGGCGTAATGGGACTCATGGGCCTAAGTGGCTTAATGGGTTTGATGGGCCTAATGGGTCTAAGTGGCCTAATGAGCCTAATAGTCCTTAGTGGCCTAATGATCCAAATGGGCCTAAGTGTCCTGATGGGCCTAATGATCCTGATGGACCTAAGTGGCCTAATGGGGCTAATGCACCTGATGGACCTAATGGGTCTAAGTGTCTTAATGAAGAGAATGGACCTAAGTGTCTTGATGGGCCTGATGGGCCTAATGGGATGAATGGGTCGAAGTGGCCTAATGGGCATGATGGGTCAAATGGGCCAAAGTGGCCTAATGATTCGAATTGGCCTAAGTGGCATAATTGGCTGAATGGGACTCATGGTCATAATAGGCCTTAGTGGTCAAATGGGCCTGATGGGACCAATGGGCCGAATGGGCCTCAGTGGCCCCATGGCCCTGATGACCTAATGTACCTAATGAGCCTCATGGGCCTAAGTGGTGTAATGGGCCTTAGTGTCCTAATGGACCTAATGAACCTAATGGGCCTAAGTGTTCTAATGGGCCTACGTGTCCTAATGGGCCTAAGTGGCCTAATGGGCCTAATGGTCCTTAGTGGATTAATGGGATATAGTGGCCTAATTGGCCTGATGGGCCTGGTGGGCTTAAATGGCCTAATGAGCTGAATGGGACTAAGTGACATAATGGGCCGAAGTGGCATAATGGGCCAAATAGCCCTAATGGGCCTATGTGGCCTAATGGGAATGATGGGGCTTAGTGTTCTCATGGGCCTAATGGGACTAATGGTCTTATGTAGAGAAATTATCCTAATGGGGTTAATGGGCCTAATGGTCCTAAGTGGGCTAATGGGCCTGATGGGCCTGATGGGCCTAATGGACCTCAGTTTCCTAATTAAACTCATGGGCCTAATGGGACTCAGTGTCCCAATTGGACTAATGAACCTAAGTGGCCTAATGAGCCTAAGTTGCCTCATGGGCCTAACGAGAATCATGGGACTAATGGGCCTCACTCGTCTAAGTGGCCTAATGGGACTCATGGACCTAAGTGTCCTAATGGGATAAGTGAGCCTCATGGGTCTAAGGGGATGAATGAGCCCGATTTTCCTTATGGCCCTCAGTGGCAGAATGTGCCTAATTGGATTAATGGGCCTGGTAGGCCCGATGGGAATAATGGGCCCAAGTGTCCCAGTGATCCAAATGGGTCTAAGTGGCCTAATGGGCCTAATGACCCTATTGGACCTAATGGGACTAAGTGTCCTAATGGGATTGATGGAACTAATGGGATGAATGAACCTAAGTGGCCTAAGTGTCCTAATGGGAATAATGGTCCTAACTGGTCGAATGGGCCTAAGTGATCGAATAATCCTAAAGGACCTAAGTGAAAGAATGTTCTTAATGGGCCTAAGTGGCCTAATGGTTTTAAGTTGCCTCATGAGCCTAATGGGCCAATGTGGACTGATGGGCCTAATGGGCCTCATGGGACTAATGGGTCTCAGGGGCCTAAGTGGCCTAATGGGCATAGTGGTCCTAATGAGCCTAAGTGGCCTAATGGGCCTAATGGGTTGAAGTTTCCAAATGGGTCGAATGGGCCTAATGTGCCTAGTGGGCCTAAGTTGGCAATGAGCCTAATGGGACAAATGGGACGAAGTGGCCTAATCGGTCTAATCGAAGTGGTCAACCATGAGAAAAGTCTCTTCTTTACTTCCAATAAATTCCCATGAAGACAGATTAGATTATTGGAGGACAACCTTGACATGCACAATGACTCCTTCCCAATGACCTACCTGGGTGCTTCGGTCTCCCCCAATAGGCTCCTCATTAATTTTTTTTGATATGGTTACTGAAAGGATCATTGGTCACATCCTCAATTAGAAAAACATGTTTATGTCCTTTGGGGGAAGGATCACCTTGATGCGATCTGTTTAATCCTCTATCCCCATGCACATCCGGTCCACTCTCAAGGTCCCAAAGAAGTTGATTTTGAATATTGAGTCCATTTTTATTTCCTTTTTATGGGATGGTCACATTCATGATAAATGTCACTGGGCTTCCTGGGCCAAGTTGGAAAAACCTATTGAAGAAGGTGGGTTTAACCTTAATAGTGTTTCAGCGATGATCAATGGCCTTCATGCCAAATTGGAATGGGAGGTTCTTGAGGGGAGTTCTTTGTGGGAAAAACACATAGAAAATCCTATGTCCTTGAGGGGTGCTCATCCTGACACAATCCATGGTTGGGGAAATTTTTTGGGTTTTCCTTTATGTCAAACACCGAACATCTCTTTCAGGGAGGCCTATAATCACCCCACTCTCATTCGGTCCACCTTGGATATCAATCATAGGAATATTTTTGAATGTATAGTTTTTTTTTGATGATTTGGATAAATATGTCTTAACAGCCTCTGCAAATTGTACTTTTCCCCCCAAATCCTTTGCTAAGATTCAGTCTATCTCTTCTCCCCAAGATCGATGGGGTGAGGTGTTGTGGTATAAATCCATTCCTTCCAAATACCTCTTCCTGGTTTGGCATGTCAGGCACAATGCCCTTCCATCTGATGATAATATCCAGCGCAGAGGTGTCAGCCTAGCCTCGAAATGCTTCTGTTGCACAGAGCCCAGTACTGAATCCTCTACTCATTTATTCTTTACCAGTGATTGGGTCAAGGATATCTAGAGTTCTTTTGGGTAGTTAACAGGCTGGTCCGATTGGGCCTTCAGTGCTGACCTCTTCCTCCAGCACTGGTTCCTTGCAGCGGATAGTTCCAGCTGGAGAGAAAGGGTAGGGATCTCATTCTCTTTGTTGGTTGTTGGACGATCTGGTCTTTAAGGAATTATAGGAGGTACCAGTGCATCCCACTATCCACTACAGGTCTTTTTCTCAAAACTAGAAACATCATTCTAGATTTATATAGGCTGTCCAATGACCTAGTGAATGTGCCTTCCATACAGCTGATTCTCCCTCCGCAAGCCTCCCTTTCTCCTCCTTATACCTGAGGGAATTGTGTCTGATGGCATCCTCCTCTTTCTGGTTATAAACTGAATATTTATGGCTTAAGTCGTATGGGTTCGATGCATGTGGGGGGGGGGGGGGTCGTGTTATTCGTGACACAATAGGTTCTGTTGTAGTTGCGTTCTCGGTCTTCTTGGGGACCGGTGACTCCCTACAAGTGGAAGCCTTGGCCCTACTCGATGGTCTCAAACTTTGCAGACAAAGGAACATCCCCATTCAGAAGATTGAGAAAGATGCTCTTACCCTCTATAATTCTTTGTTAGGTAAGGGGACTACTCCCTGGTCCATCGAGTATTCCATCAGGAGTTGCAAGTCTATCATGAACAACCAGATGACCACTCTTCATACCTAGAGAGAGGGAAATACTGTGGAGGATTTTATTGCATCTAGAACTCTCCAGATTACCGTCTGACTATTTTCTCGAGTCCTGGATCTTTTCCCCCAGAAGGTATGCAGTTTATCCAGGCTGATGCTTTGGGTCTTCATTTCTTTAGACCCCCTTAAAAACTCATTTTTGAACTTCTTCCCATTCATTAATAAAATACAAAAAGACTTTGGTGGTGGTGGTGGTGGTATAATCGAATAATTGGGCCTCATGGGCTTGCATTGCCTAATGGGATTGCATTACCGAATGGGCCAAAATGACCTAGGTGGCCGAATTAACCTAAGTGGCCCACATGGCCTAATTTTCCTTGGTGGATGAATGAGCCTAATGGGACTGATAGGCCTAATTGGCCTAATGGGCCAAATCAACCCAGGTGGTCGAATGAGCCTAAGGGGCCCACAGGGCCTAATTTGTCATGGTGGCCGAATGAGGATAATGGGCCTGATAGGCCTAAGTGGACTAATGAGCCTAATATTCCTCATGGTACCAAGTGGCCTAATGGGCCGAATGGGCCTAATTGGCCAAATGGGCCTAACTGGCCTAATTGGCCTAATGGGCCCAAGGGGCCTAATGGGCTTAATGGACTTATTGAGCCTAGGTTCCAAATGGGCCTAATGGGCTGATTGGGGCCAATGGACCTAAGTAGACTAATGGGTGTAATTGGCCTAAGTGGCCTAATGGGCCTAAGTGACCTAATCGACCTAATGGGCTTAATGGTACAAATGGGCCCAATGGTCTTAATAGGCCTAAGTGGCTTAATGGGCCTAAGGAGCATAATAGGATTAAGTAGCCTAATGGGTTTGGGAGGCCCAATGGGCTTAATGGTCTTAACGTGCCTAGGGGAAAAAGGGTTTAATGGACTGAATGGGCCTAAGCGGCCTAATGGGCCTAAGCGGTCTAATGGGCCTAAGCAGCCTAATGGGTGTAATATTTGTAATGGGCCTAATGGTCCTAATGGGACTAAGGGGTCTAAGGGGCCCAATGGGCCTAAGTGGCCTAATGGGACTAGCTGGCCTAATGGGATTAATGGGCGTGATGGGCCTAGTCTCCAAATAGGCCTAATTGGACTCAGTGGCCTAACGGGCCTAATGGGTCCAAGTGGCCTAATGGTCCAAAGTTACCTAATCGACCTAATGTTCATAATGAGCCCAATGGGATGAATGGGCCAAAGGGGCCTAAGTGGCCAAATTGGCCTAATTGGACTAAGTGGACTAATGGGATAAAGTTGCCTAATTGGCCTAAAGGGCTTAATGGGCCTAATGGCCATAACGGGCCTAAGTGGCCTAATCGGCCTAATGGTCTTAATGAGACTAGTGGACCTAAGTGGCCTAATGGTCCTTTGTCGTCTAATTAGCCTAATAGAGATAAGTGGCCCAATGGGATTAATGGGATTAATGGGCATAGGGGCCCAATGGGCCTAATGGTCCTATTTGGCTTGAGTGGCCTAATGGGCCTAAGTGGCCTCATGGGCCTAAAGGTCCTGAGTTGCCTAATGGGTTTAAGTGGACTAATGGGCCTAAGTGGCCTCATGGGCCTAATAGGCCTAATGGGCCTAAGTGGCCTATATAGCATAATGGGCCTAATGGGCCTAAAGGGCCTAAGTGGCCGAATGGGCCTAATGGGTTTAATGGGCCGAAGTGGCCGAATGGGCTTAATGGGCGTAATGGGCTGAAGTGGCCCAATGGGTGTAATGGACCTAAGTGGCCTAATGTTCCCAATAGGCCTAAGTGACCTAATGTGTCCAATGGGCCTTAGTGCCTTAATGGGTTGAATGGGATGAATGGGCTGAACGAGCCTAAGTGGATAATCGACCTAAAGGGCCTAATGCGCCAATGTGGCCTAATGGACCTAAGTGGCTGAATGGGCCTAAGTGGCCGAATGGGGATAATTGGTCTAAGTGGACGAATGAGCCTAAGTGGCCTAATGTGGCTAATGGGACTAAGTAGCCTAATCAGCCAAAAGGGCCTATGCACAAAAGTGACCTAATGGACCTATGTGGTCGAATGGGCCTAAGTGGCCTAATGGGGTAAGTGGGCCTAAGTGGTCGAATGGGCATAAGTGGCATAATAGAGCTAATGGGCCTAAGTGACGGAATGGGCTTAAGTGGCCTAATGGACCTAATGGGTGTAACGAGCCTAATGGGCCTTATTGTCATAATGGGCCGAAGTGGCCCATTGGGATTAATGGGCCCAAGTACCCGAATGAGCCAAATGGGGCTAAGTGGCCCAACTCCCTCAATGGGCGCAATGGGTTGATTAGGCCTAAGTGGCCTAATGGGCCTGATGGGCCTAAGTGACTCGATGTGACTAATGGGCCTTAGAGTCCTCATGGGGCTCATGGGCCTAAGTTGCCTAATTGGCCAAATGGGCCTAAGTGGCCTCATGGGCCTAAGTGGCCTAAGTGACCTAATTGGCCTAATCAACTGAATGGACCTAATGGGTCGAAGTGGCCTAAAGGGCCTCATGGGCCCACGTTTCTAAATGGGCCTATTTGGCCTAAGTGGTCCAGTGGGCCTAATTTTCCTAATTGGCCTCGTGAGACTAATGGGATGAATGGGATGAATTGGCCTAATGGGACTAATTGGGATAATGGGGCTAAGTGGCCTAATTGGCCTAAGTGGTATAATGAGCCTAAGTGGACCGAATGGGTCTAATGGTCTGAATGGACCTAATGGTCTAAATGGGCCTAATGTGTTGAATGGGCCTAATGGGCCGAAGTATCCTAATGGGCCTAATGGACCGAATGGGGTTAATGGACCGAATAAGGTAAATGGGATGAATGGGCTAATGGGCTAAATGGGCCGAAGTGGCCTAATGGGCCTAAGTGGCCTAATGGGCCTAATGCTGTGAATAGGCTTAATGCTGTGAATAGGCTTAATGGCCCAAATGGGCCTAATGGGAGAATGGGACTAATTGGCCGAATGAGCCAAAGTGGCCTAAGGGGCCTAATGGGCCAAACAGGCTTAACGGGTCTAAGGAGCCTAATGGGCCTAATGGGATGAATGGGCCTAATGGGCCTAACTGACCTAATGGGCCTAAGTGAACAAATGGGATTAATTGGCTTAATGGGCCTAAGTGGCCTAATTCGCCTAATGGGCTTAATGAGCCTAATTGGACCAATGGGCCAAGGTGGCCCAATAATCCTGATGGGCTTAAGTGGCATAATGGGCCAAAGTGGCCTAATGAGACTAAGTGGCCTAATGGTCCTAGTGGGACTAAGTGGCCTATTGGGCCTAAGTGGCCTAATGGGCCTAAGTGGCCTAATAAGACCAATGGGCCCGAATGGGCCTAATGGGCCCAAGTGGCCAAATCGGCCCAATGAGCCTAAGTGGTCGGATGGGCCTAAGTTGCCTAATGATTCAAAGTGACCTAATGGGCCTAAGTTTCCAAATGGGCCTAAGTGGACGAGTGGGCCTAATGGGCCTCAGTGACCCGATGGGTCTAAGTGGCCTAATGGGCCTAATAGGTCTAAGTGTCCTAATGGGCCTAAGTGACCTCATGGGCATAATGGGCCTAAGCGGCCTAATGGGACTGATGGTTCTAATGGGCCTAATGTGCCTAATGGGCCTAGTGGACCTAAGGGGCCTAAGGGGCCTAATGGGCCTAATAGGCCTAAGTGGCCTAATCAACCTAAGGGGCTTAATGGGCCGAAGTGGCTTAATTTTCCTAATGGGCCTAAGTGGCCTTAGTGGTCTAATGAGCCTAAGGGGACAAAGTGGACTAATGGGACTAAGTGGCCTATTGTGCCTAAGGGTCCTAATGGGCCTAATGGGCCTAATGGGCCTAATGGGCCAAAGTGGCGTAATCAGCCTAACGGGATTAATGGGCCTAAATTTCCTAATGGGCCTTAGTGTCCTAATGGGCCTAATGGGCCAAAGTGTACTAATCGACCTAATTAGACTAAGTGTCATAATGGGCCTAATGGGCCTAAGTGGCCTGATGGTCCTAATGAGCCTAAGTGGATTGATGAGCCTAATGGGCCTAAGTGGCCTCATGGGCTTAAAGGGATTAAGTGGCCTCATGGGCCTAATGGGCTTCAGTGGCCTCATGGGTCTAATGGGCCTAAAGGGTTGAAGTGGACAAAGTGGCCTAATGGGCTTAATCAACCTTTTGGTCCTAAGTAGCCTAATGGACCTAATGGGCTAAAGTTGTCCAGTGGGGCTAATAGTACTAATGGGCCTAAGGGGCCTAAGTGTCCAAATGGGCCTAAGTGACCTAATTATCCTAATGGGTGTAATGGGATTAAGTGGTTAAATGGGCCTAATGCGTAGAATGGGCTTAAGTGGCCTAATGGGCCTAATGGGCCAAATGGGCCTAAGTGGCCTAATCGGCCGAATAGAGATAATGGGCATAATGGGCCTAAGTGGATGGATGGGACTAATTGACCGAATGGTCCTAATGTGCTTAGTAGACCTAATGGGACTAATGGGCCTAAGTGACCGAATGGGCCTAATGGGCCTAATGTGCCTAAGTGGCATAATGAGCCTAATGGGCTAAATGGTATGAATGGGCCTAATGTTACTAGTGGGCCCAATATGCCTAAAAATGTGAATGGGCCTAATGGGCCTAATGGTCCTAAGTGGATGAATGGACCAAATGGGCCTTAGTGTCATAATGGGCCTTATGGTCCAAATGTGCTTGGTGGGCCTAAGAGGCCTAATTGGCCTACTAGGTCGAATGGGCCTACGTGGCCAAATGGGTCAAATGGGCCTAAGTGGCCTAATGGACATGAGTGGTTGAGTGGGCCTAATGGACCCAATTGACCTAAGTGGCCTAATGGACCTAACTGGTCTAATGGGATTAATGGGCCTAATGGTCCTAATAGGTACAATGGGCCTAAGTGACCTGAGTGGCCTAATGGGCCGAAAGGGTCGAGTGGGCCTAAGTGGCTTGCCTAATTAGCCTCATGGGGCTAAGTAGCCTAATCTGCCTAACATGCCTAACAGGTCTAATGGGCCTAATGGGTATAATGGGCCTAAGTGGCCTACTGGGCCAAATGGGCCAAATGGGACTAAGTGGCCTTATTTGCCCAATGGGCCTAAGTGACCTAATGGACCTAATGGGCCTAATGGGCCTAAGTGGCCTAAGGGGGTGAAGTGGTCTAATGGGCCCAATGAGCCTTAGTGGTCTAATGTGCCAGATGGTCTAATGGGCCTCTGTGGACTAATGGGCCTAATGGGCCTAAGGGGCCTAATGTGCCTAAGGGGCCTAATGGGCCTCAGTGGCCTAATGGGCCTAATGGGGCTAAGGGGCCTAATGGGCCTAATGGGATGAATGGGCTTAACATGCCTAAGGGGTCTAATGCACAGAATGCGATTAAGTGTCCTAATGGGTCTAATGGGCCTAATGGGCCTAATGGGCCTAAGTTTCCTAATAGGCTTAAGTTATCTGATCACCCTAATGGCCCTAATGGGTGTAGTGGGCCTAAGTAGACGAATGTGCCTAATTGGACGAATGAGACTAATGTGACTAGTGGGCCTAATGAGCCTAAGTGGCCAAATGGGCCTAATGGGCTGAATAGGCCTAAGTGTCCCAATGGGCCTGATGGGCCCAATGAGCCTAAGTGGACTAATGGGCCTGATGGGCTGAATGAGACTAAGTGGACTCATGGGCGTAAGTTGCCTAATGGGTCTAAGTGGCCAAATGGGCCCCATGGGTCTAATGAGCCTTAGTGGCCAAATGGGCCTCATGGGCATAGGTGCCGATTGGGCCTAGTGGGCTTAAAGGGCATAACAGGACCAATGGGCCTAATTGGCATGATGGGCCTAATTGGCATAAGTTACCTCAAGGGCCAAATGGGTATAATGTGCCTAATGGGCCTAAGTGGACGAAGTGGGCCTAATGGGTCGAATGGGCCTAAGTAGCCAAATGGGATTAATGGGCCCAATAGGCCTCATGGGATGAATGGGCCTAAGGGTACTAATGGGACAAGTGGTCCTAATGGGCCTAACAGGCCTAATGGGATGAATGTGCCCAATGGCCCTAATGGGCCTGATGGGCCTAATGGGCCTAAGTGGCCTAATGGTCTTAGGTGGCCTAAAGGGCCTAGTGGATCTAATGGGATTAATGGGTCCAAGTGGCCTGATGGGTCTAATGGGTCTCATGGGCCTCATGGGACTAATGGCCCCAATGGTCTTAATGGGCCTCAGTCTCCTAATGGGCTGGATGGGCCTCATGGGTGTGATGGGCCTCATGGGCCTAATGGACCTCATGGGTGGAATGCGCCTCATGGGCCTTATGGGCCCGATGGGCCGAATGGTCCAAAGTGGACTAGTGGGCCTAATGGGCCTAAATACCCTAATGTGCCTAATGGGCCTAATGGAATTAATTGGCCTAATGGGGATAATGGTCCTAATGGACCTAATGGGCCTAAGTGACCTCTGTGGACTAACAGGGACAATCGACCGAATGGGGCTAATGGTCCTAAGTGGCCCCAGTGGATTAATGGACCTAATGGGACAAATATGACTAATGTTTTTAGTGGGACTAATGTTCCTAGGCATCCTAATGGTACTAATGGGCCTAGGTGGCCTAATGGTACTAATGGGCCTAAGTGGCCTAATCGGGCTAATCGACCGAATGGGCCTAATGGTCCTCAATGACCTAAGTGGATTAATGAGCCTAATGGGACTAATGGGTTTAATTAGCCTAATGGGACTAAGTGGCCTAATGGGCCAAATGGGCCAACATGGCCTAAGGGTCCTAATGGGATTAAGTGGCATAATGGGACTAATGGGCATAATGGGACTTACGGGTTTAGCGGGCATAACGAGCCTATGCCTAATGGGCCTAATAGACCTAATGGACATAATGGGCCTAATTAGAATAATGGGTCGAAGTGGCCTAATGTACCTAATGGGTCTAATGGGCCTAAGTGGACTAATCCCCCTAATCGACTGAATGAGCCTAATGGGTCTAAGTGGCCCAATGGGCCTAATGGGCCTAATGCGCCTATGTAGCTTAATGGGCCTAATGTGCCTAATGAGCCCAATGGGCCTAAGTGGCCAAAGTGGCCTAATCAGCGTAATCGAGTGAATAGGACTAATGGTCTTAAGTGGCATAATGGGACTAATGAGCCTAATGCCTAAGTGGTCAAACTGGTCTAATGGGCATAATGGACCTAAGTGGCCTAAGTGGTATAGTCAGCATAATCATCTGAATCGGCCTAATGGGACTAAGTGAACTAATGGGCCTAATGGGCCTAATGTGCCTAAGTGGACTAAGTCGCATATCAACCTAATCATCTGAATGGGACTGATGGGACTAATAGGCCTAAGTGCCCTGATGGGCCAAAGTGGCATAATCCGCCTAGTTGACCAAATGGGCCTCATTGGCCTAATGTGCCTAAAGTTCCTAATGAGACTGAGTAGCCTAATAGGGATAATCGATCGAATGGGCCTAAGTGGCCGAATCGACCTAAGTGGCCAAATGGGCCTAATGGGCTAAGTGGATTAATCATCCTAATCGACTGAATGAGCTGAATGGGCTAAGTGGCCAAATGGATTTAATGGGCCTAACGGGTCTAAGTGGTCTAAGTGGCATAATCAGCCTAATCGACCGAAAGGGACTAATGGTCCTTATGGGCCTAAGTGGTCGATTGGGCCAAATGGGCTTAAGTGGACGAATGGGCATAATGGGCCAAATTGGCCTAATGGGGCTAATGGGCCTAAGTTGTCGAATAGGCTTTAGTGGCATAATGGTCTTAATGTCACTAAGTGGCCTAATGGTCCTAGTGGCCCTAAGTGGCCGAATGAGCCTAATAGGCCTAATGTGCCTATGGGTTCAAATGAGCCTAATGGGCTGAATGGGCCTATTTGGCCTTAGTGGCCTAATGGTCCAATGGGCCTAAGTGGCCTAATGGG
This sequence comes from Viscum album, assembly GCA_963277665.1. Taxonomy (NCBI): domain Eukaryota; kingdom Viridiplantae; phylum Streptophyta; class Magnoliopsida; order Santalales; family Viscaceae; genus Viscum; species Viscum album. The sequence continues at coordinate 608,412,224 of OY728147.1, forward strand.
CCTAATGGACCTAAGTGGCCTAAGTGGCTTAATCGGTCTAATTGAACGAATGGGCCTAAGTGGCATAATGGGCCTAATATGCCTTAATGGTCAAATGGGCCTAATGGGAATGATGTGCTGAAGTGGCCTAGTGGGACTCATGGGGCTCAGTGGCCTAATGGACCCCATGGACCTAAGTTTCCTAAGGGGATAAGGGGCCTCATGGGCCTAAGTGTCCTATTATGCCTCTTGGGACTAAGTGGCCTCACGGGCTTAATGGGATCAAGGGGCCAAAGTGGCCTAATGGTCCTAATGGTACTAATGGGATTAATGGTCTTAATGGGCTTAATGGGCCTAGGTGCCAAATGGGCCAAATGGGCCAAAGTGTCCTAAGGGGCCTAATGGGCCTAAGTGGACTAATTGGACTAGGTGGCCTAATGGGCTTAATGGGCTTAACGGATCTTGGGGCCAAATGGGCCTAATGGACCTAATGGGACAAATGTGCCTAATTGGCCTAAGTGGCCTAATGGACCTTAGTGTCCTAATGGGCCAAAGTTGCCTAATCAACCTAATGGGCTAAATGAGCCAAATGGGCCTAATGGGTCTAAGTGGCCTAATGGGCCTAATTGGCCTAAGTGGTATAGTGGGCCTAATGGGCCAAAGTGGCATAATGGTCCAAAGTTGCCTAATCGAACCAATGGGCTTAATGGGCCTAATGGGCCTTAGTGGCCTAATGGGCCTAAGTGGCCTAATTGGCATAATGGGTTTAATGGGCCTAGTGGACCTAAAATTCCTAATGGGGCTTAGCGGCCTAATCGGCCTAATGGGCCTAAGTGGCCTCATGTGCTTAATGGACTTAACGGACCTAGGGGCCAAATGGGCCCAATGGGCCTAATGGGTCAAATGGGCCTAGTTAGCTTAAGTTCCCTAAAGGGCCGAATGGGCCTAAGTAGCCTAATGACCATAAGTTTCCTAATCGGCCTAATGGGAATAATGGGTCTAAGGGTCCTAATGGGCATAATTTTCATAATGGGACTAAGTGGTCTAATCGGTCGAATGGGCTTAAGTGGCCCAATCAGCCTAATGGGCCCAAGTGGCCTGATAGGCCTAAGTGGCCCAATGGGCCAAATGAGCATAATGGACCTAATGGGCCTAAGTGGATTATGGGTCTAATGAGCCTAAGTAGCTGAATGGACCTAATGGGACTAAGTGGCCCAATGGGCCTAATGGGCCTAAGTGGACTGATGAGCCTAATGGGTGTTAGTGGCCTCATGGGCCTAAAGGGCCTTAGTGGCCTCATGGGCCTAATGGGCCTAAATTCCCTAAGTGGTATAATGGGCATATGGGCCTAATGGGCCAAATGGGCATAATGGTCCAAATGGTCCAAATGGTTTTAAGTAGACGAATGAGAATAATGGGCCTAAGTGGCCCAATGGGCCTAATGTGTTGAATAGGCCTAGTGGACTGATGGTATTAATGGGTCGAATGGGCTTAAGTTTCCTAATGGGCGTAATGGGCCTAAGTGGCCTAATGTGTCTTAGTGGCATAAGGGGCCTAAGGGGCCTAGTGGGTGTAAGTGGCCTAAGTGGCCAAATAGACCTAATTGACCTAAGGGAACTAAGTGGCCTAATGGGCCTAATGGTCCTAAGGGGCCTAAGTAGCCTAATGGTTCTAAAGGATCGATGTCGTCTAATGGGCCTAATGGACCTAAGTGGCCTAATAAGCCTAATGGTCCTAATGAGGTGAAGTGGCTGAATGGGCCTAGTGGGTCGAAGTGGCCTAATGGGCCTAATGGGCCTAATGTGCCTAGTAGGCCTAATGGGATAAATGGTCCTATGTGGATTAAGTGGCCTAATGGTACTAATGGGCCTAATGTGCCTAATGGGACAACTAGTCCTAAGGGGCCTAATAAGCCTAATGGTCCTAACGGGCCTAAGTGGTCTAATAGGCCTAATGGGCCTAATGGGTATAATGGTCCTAATTTTCCTAAGTGGTATAATGGGTCTAATTTAATTAATGGGATTCGTGGTCTTAATGGGACTAAGTGGCCTAATGGTCATATTGGGTCTAAGTGGCCAAATGGGCCTAAGTGGCCCGATGGATGTAATGGGCCTCATGGGCCGAAGTGTCCTAATGGGCCTAATGAGACCAATGGTCTAATTGGACCAATGGGCCTAATGGGCCAAATGGTCCAAATTGGATGAATGAGATTAACGGGCCTTAGAAAAAAAATGGTCATAATGGGCTTAATGGGCCTAAGGGGCTTAATGGGATTAAGCAGCCTAATGGTCCAAAGGGGGCTAATGGGACTAAGTGTCATAATAAGCCTAGGTGGACTAATGGGGTAATGCACCTAATGGGCCTAATTGGCCTAAGTAGCTGAATGGTCCTAATGGGCCTAAGTGGCGTAATTGGCCTATGTGGCCTAAAGGGCCTCATTGGCCTAAGGGGACTAAGTGGACTAATGGGCCGAATGGGCCTAAGTGGACTAGTGGGACTAAGTGAACTAATGGGCCTAAGTTTCCTAATCGTTCTAAGGGGTGTAATGGGCCTAAGTGGCCTAATGGGACTAAGGGTCCTGATGGACCTAAGGAGCCTAATGGGCCTAGGTGTCCTAATAGGCTTAATGGTCTTAACGGGCCTAGGGACCAAATGAGCCTAATTACCTGAATGGGTCCAATTGAACTAAGTGTCCAAATGGTCCTAAGTGGCCTAATGGGCCAAGGTTTCATAATTGGCCTAATGGTATTAATGTGCCTAATGGGCCTTAGTGGCCTAATGGGTTGAATGGGGCTAATTGGAAGAAGTTGCCTAATGGGCCTAATGGGCCAAAGGGGCCTAATAAGACAAAGTTTCCAAATCGGCCTAATTGGATTAATTGGACGAATTGGCCTCATGGGCCTAATGGGACAAATGGGCCAAATAGTTCAAATGGGCCTAAGTGGACGAATCGGCCTAATGGGTTTAATGGGCCCAGTGGGCCGAAGTGGGCTAAAGGGCCTAATGGGCCTTAGTGTCCTCATCGGCCTAATGTGGATAAGTGTCCTAATGGGACTAAGTGGCCTAATTGGCTTAATGGGATTAACGAGCCTAGGGACAAATGGGCCTAATGGCCTAATGGGCCTAATGGGCCGAATGGGCTTAATTAACGTAAGTAGCCTAATGGGCATAATGGGCCTAATGTGCCTAAGTGGCCTAATGGGTATAAGTTTCCTAATGAGCCTAAGTTTCCTAATCATTATAATGGGCCTAAGTGGTCCTAAGGTGCCTAATGGGCCTAAGTGGGCCTAATGGGAAAAATGAGACTAAGTGGCCTAATGGGCCTAAGTGGGACTAATGGCCTAATGGGCCTAGGTGGTCGAATGAGCCAAGGTGGCCTAATGGGACTAGGTGAAAAAATGGGCCTAGGTGGCCTAATGGGCTTAATTAGCCTAATGGGATGAAGTGTCCTAATGGGATTAAAGGGCCTAATGGGCTAATGTGGCTTAATGGGCCTAAGTGGCATAATCGTAGCTGAATGTGACTAAGTGGCCAAATGGGCCTAGTGGGCCAAAGTGACTCAATGGGCCTAGGTGGACTAATGGGTCAAATGGGATGTGTGGGTAAAATGATCCTAATGGTCCTATTTTCCGAATTGGATTAAAGGTCCTAATGGGTCAAAGTGGCCTAATAGGCCTAAGTGGCCGAATGGGCCTAGGGGGCTAATGGGGCTCAAGGGCATAAGTGGCCAAATGGGCCTAAGTGGCCTAATGGGAGGAATGGGCATAATGTGCCTCATGAGCCTAAGTGGATTAATGGGCCAATGGGACTAAGTTTCCCAATGGGCATGATTGGACTCATGGGCCTAAGTGGCCTAATAGGCCTAATGGGCCCAAGTGGCCGATTGGGCCTATGGGGCCTTAGTGCCCCAATGTGTATAATTTGCCTATGTGGCCTAATGGTCCTAATGGGACGAATGGGAAGAATGTTCCTAATAGGCCTAAGTGGCCTAATGGGCTTAAGTGGCCTAATGGGCCTAAGTGGCCTAATGGGCCCAAGTGGCCAAATGTGCCTTTAGGGCCTTAGTGGCCCAATGTGCATAATTTTCCTAAGTAGACTAATGGGCCTAATGGGACTAATAAGAAGAATGCGCCTAATAGGTCTAAGTGGCCTAATGGGCCTAAGTGTCCTAATGGGCCTAATGGACCTAATGGGACAAATGGGCCTAATAATCCTAAGTGGCCTAATGGGACTAATACACCTAAGTTGCCTAATCATCCTAATGGGCTTAAGGGGCCTAATGGATGTAAGTGGCCTAATGGGCCTAAGTAGACTAATGGGCCTAAGTGGCTTAATGCGCCTAATGGACCAAAGTGGACAAATGGGCCTAATGGTCCAAAGTGGCCAAATTGTCCTAATGTGCCTAAGTGGTTTAATGGGCCAAAGTGGCCAAAGGGGCCTAAGTGGCATAATGGGCCTAATGGGGATAAGTGGACTAACGGGCCTAAGTGGCCTAATGGGCATAAGTGGCGTAATGGACCTAATGGTCCCAAGTGGCCTAATGGGCCTAATGGGCCGAATGGACATAATGTGGCTAATGAGCCTAATGGGATGAATGGGCTAAATGGGCCTAATGGGCCTTAGTGGCTAATCGACCTAATGGGATTAATGAGCCTAAGTTTCTTAATGGACCTAATGGTCTTAATGGGATTAATTGTTCAAATGGGGCCAATGGGCCAAAGTGGCCTAATGGGCCAAATGGGCCTAAGTGACCTAATGGGCCTAAGTGGTCTAATGGGCCTAAGTGGCATAATGGCCCTAAGTGGACTAATCGGCCTAGTGGGGGTAATGGGCCTAAGTGGCCTAATGGGACTAATGGGCCTAAGTGGCCTAAGTGTCCTAATGGGTCAAAGTGGCATAATGGCCCCAATGGGCCTAAGTGGCCTAATGGGACTAAGTGGCCCAATGGGTCTAATGGACCTAAGTGGTGTAATGGGACTAATGGGTTAATGGACATAATGGGCCTAATGGGCCTTAGTTTCCTAATGGGATTAATGGGCTTAAGTGGCATAACGGGCATAATGGGCCTAAGTGGGCTAATGGGTTGAATCTACCTCACTACCCTAATGGGATTAATGGGAATAAGTGTCCTAATGGGCCTAATGGGCCTAATGGGCCTCAATGGACTAAGTGGATTAATGGGACTCAGTGGCCTAATGGGCCTAAGTGTCCTAATAACCCTAAGTGGCTTAATGACCCTAAGTGTCCTAATGGGCTTAAGTGGACTAATGGGCCTAATGGGCCTAATGGGACTAAGTGGCCTAAGGGGCCTAGGTGGCCTAATGGGCCTAATGGGCCTAATGGGCCTAATGGACCTAAGTGACCTGATGGGCCTGAGTGTCCTAAAAGGCCTAATTGGACTAAAGGGACTAAGTGGACTAATGGGCCTAATGGGACTAAGTGGGCTAATGGGCCTAAGTGGCCTAATGGGCCTAAGTGGCCTAATGGGCCTAAGTGGCCTAATGGGCCTAAGGGGACTAAGTGGTATAAAGGGACTAAGTGGCCTAATGTGCCTAATTGGACTAATGGGACTAATGGGCCTAAGTGGCCTAATGGGCCTTAGTGGATGAATGAGCATAATGCACAGAATGGGATTAAGTGGCATAATGGGCTCAATGGGCCTAATGGGACTAAGTGGCATAATGGGCCTAAGGGTCCTAAGTGGCCTAATGGGCCTAATGGGCCTAAGTGGCCTAAGTGGCCTAAGTGGCCTAAGTGGCCTAATGTGCCTAATGTAACTAATGGACCTAATGGGCCTAAGTCTCCTAATCGGCCTCTATGGCATAATGGGCCTAATGCACCGAATGCACCTAAGTGGAATAGTGTGCCTTAGTAGCCTAATGGGTCCAAGCTTCCTAATGGGCCTAAGTGGACAAATGGTCCTAAGTGGCATAATGCGTTTAATGGGCCTAATGGGCCTAATTGCAAAATATTTCCTAATGGGGCTAATAGAACATATGGGCCTAAGTGGCCTAATGGACCATCTTTAATGGGAATATTGGGATGAGTGGGACTGATGGGCCTAAGTGGTCTAATGGGATGAATGGGCCTAATTGGCCTAATGATCCTAAGTACCCTAATTAGCCTAATGTGCCTCATGGAACTAATTGGCCTAAAGGGACTAAGTGGCGTAATGGGTCTAATTGTTCTAATCAGCCTAATGGGACTAAGTGGCCTAATTGGTCTAATTGGCCTAATGGTAATAATGGTACATATGGGGATTAGTGGCCTCATGGTCCTAATATAATGTGATTAATGGGCCAAATTGGCCTCAGTGGCCTAATGGACCGAATGGGATTAATGGGCCGAAGTGGACCAATGGTCCTAATGGTCCTAATTGGTCGAATGTGACTAACTAGCTTAATGGGCCCTATAATTCTAGTGGGCCTAATTTCCTAATGGTCCTAAGTGGACCAATTGGTCTAATGGCCCTAATAAATGAACTTGATGGCTCTGCACTCTCCTGGATCCTGATGCTCTTGCTGCCTCCTCTTCCCCTCCTATGGTTTTGAGGGTCTTCTTGACCGTGATGGTGCCACTTCACCTGATCCATCATCTTCCTTCTCTTGATTTCTTTTTATTCCCTCTCAACTAATGTGGCTTTATGGTGTGGTCATCGTGTGCCGCTCACCACCCCTCTTTTGATCTATCCCTACTCATCGAACTCGCATTCTGGGTCTGTGTGTGCGGGTGCTTTAGACATCTTTGGTTGGCTCTGGTGAGTGAACATGGTGCCTTCCTTCTCCTCTACTTGTGATGGCCTAATCATCACATTTGACTCCACTTTGGTTGCACTCTATTCGGGATCTAACCTTACTTGGGATGGTGCTGGAGTAGGGATGGCATTGGTATAAGCTCAGGTTCATTCCTCTATTTGGATCCTTCTCAATTTTTCATATGTGGATTGAGGTCTCCTATGTTGATTTTTTTGGGATTGATTTTGTTTCTCTATTATTGGTTATCTGTTTTATTTGACCAATGTGGTTTCCATCTTGGTCCCCTATCGAGACCTCCATCTTCTCATCCTTACCGTGATCCTTTCCCTATCTTTCCAGTGTGCAGGTCTTCATGGAGGTTCTGGGAGTTGCAAATTGAAGGTCTTAGGGTCTCTAGGAAGGATAATGTCCCATATTTGATGGTTTGAATGGTTTTGATGTTCTGTTTTGATGTTTTTTTTATGGTGAAGTTGAAGTTTTATAGTGGTGATATGAAGACATCAGAGGTGATTAGTGGACATCCTGGTTCATTTTTCTCTGGTTCTCAGCTCCAATGATGATGGTCGATGACAATGAAGGTGGTGTTCTTGCCGTCGATGTGGTGACTCTGGAATTGATGGTTACGACGATGATTTTCTAGGTGGATGACAATGAGGTGATAATGACAATGGGTTATGATGATGGAGACAACTTCTTCAATGTGCTATCTTCGATGCAGTGGCTGCATGATTTCTGGGATTTGTCACTGATGTGATGGTTCCTGTGGTGATGATACTCATTTAAAATTTTAAATCTTTGGATTGTTTTTTAAATTTCGATATGTGTCATGTTGTACAGTGTACGGTTCCCACCTTTTCCTCAAAGTGGATTTTATGAAAATTAAAAAAAAATGATTTGGAGGGCCTAATGGGACTAAGTGGACTAATATGCCTAACAATCCTAATGAGCCTAAAAGGCCTAACAGGCCTAAGTGGCCTAACAGGCCTAATGGACCTAACTGTCCTAATGGGACTAAGTGGCCTAATGCACCCAATGGTCCTAAGGGGCCGAATGGGCCTAAGTGTCCTAATGGGCCTAATAGCTAATGGGCCTAATGGGCCTAAGCGGCTTAAGTGGCATAAAGGTCCTAACGGTTCTAAGTGGCTGAGTGGGACTAAGTGTCCTAATAGGCCCAATGGTATTAGTGGTAATAAGTGGCCTAATGGGCCTAAGTGGATGAGTGGGCCTAAATGTCCTAATAGGCCCAATGGTCCTAATGGGCACAAGTGGCCTAATGGGACTAATGGTACTAATTGTCCTAATGGGACTTAGTGGCATAATGTTCCTAAGTGGCCAAATGGGCCTAAGTGGCCTAATGGGTCCAATGGCTAATGGGCCATATTGGCCTAAGTGGCCTTATGGGCCTAATGGGCCTAAGCGGCCAAAGTAGCCTAATAGGACTAATGTTCTCAATAGGCCTAAGTGGAATAATGGGCTTAAGTGGACTAAGTGACCTAATGTGCCTAATGAGACTAAGAAACTTAAGTGACATAAGGGGCCTAATGGGCTCAATGGGCCTTAGTGGCCTAATGGGCCTAAGCGGCCGAAGTGGCCTAATGGACATAAGTGGCCTAAGTGGCCTCAGGGAAAAAATGGACCTAATGGGCTCAATGGGCCTAAGTTACCTAAGTATCCTAATGGAAATAAGTGGTCTTAAGTGGATTAAGTGGCCTGATATGCCTAATAGGCCTAATGGACCTAATGGACCTAAGTGGCCTAATGGGACAAAGTGTCCTAATGGGCCTAAGTAGCCTAACGAGCCTAGTAACCTAATGGTCCCAATGAACCTAAGGCGATGAATGGTCCTAATGGGCCTAAATGGACTAAAGGACCTAATCACCCAAATCAGCCTAATGGGCCTAAGAGACCTATGTGGCCTTAGGTGTCGGTTGGGATTAATTGGCCTAAGTTCTCGAGTGGGTCTAAGTGGCCTAATGGGCCTAATGGGTATTAGTGACATAATGGGCCTACGTGGCCTCATGAGGCTAATGGATAATGGGTCTAATGGGCCTAAGTGGCCAAAGTGGCCTAATGGGCCTAACGGGCCTAAGCGGCCTAAGTGGCCCAATGGGCCTAATGGTCTTAGTTGGACTAAGTGGCCTAGGTGGCCTCATGATCCTAATTATCCTAAGTGGACTAAGGATCCAAATGGGCCTATGGGTTCAATGGGCCTAAGCAGCCTAATGGACCTAAGTGGCCTAAGTGGCCTAATGGGTCTAATGGGCCTAAGCGGCCTAATTGGTCTAAGGGGCCAAATAGGCCAAACGAGATCAATGGTTCTAAGTGATATAATGGCCCTAAGTGTTCGAATGAGACTATGTGGCCTAAGTGGGATAATGGGCCTAATGGGGCGAAGTGGCCTAATGGGCATAATGGGCTTAAATGGTCTAACGGTCCTAATGGGTCTAATAGGGCTAATGATCCAAATTGGCCTAATGGGTGGAATGGTACTAATGGTCCTAGTGGGTGTAGTGAACCTCAGTGGGCTAATGGGCCTAAGTGTCCAAATTAGCCTAATAGGCCCATGTAGCCTAATTGGCCTAAGTGGTTGAATCGACCTAATGGTCCAAATGGGCCTATTTGGACTAATAGAACTAATGGGACGAATTTTTCTAATGAGCATAATTAGACTAAGTGGACTAATGGGACTAATGTTTCTAATGGGCCTAAGTGGCCTAATAGACCTTTATGAGACTAAGTGGCCTAATGGGACTAAGTGGCCTAATCGGCCTAATAGGCCAAAGTGGCCTAATGGGCCTAATGGGATAATTAGACCTAAGTGGCCTAATGGGCCAAATGGGTATAATGAGACTAAGTTTCCTAATCAGTGTAATGGGTCTAATGGGCCTAAGTAGCCAAATCATCCTAATGGGCCTAATGGGCCTAAGTGGCCTAATGGGCCAATGGGCCTAAGTGGCCTAATGGTTCTAATGGGCCAAATGGGTTGAGTGGGATGAATGGGCCTAATGGTCATATGTGGATTATTGGTCCTAATGGGACTAAGTGGTCTAATGAGCCTAATGAGCCTAAGTGGACAAATCATCCTAATGGGCCTAATGGGCCTAAGTGGCCAAATGGGCATAATTTTCCTAAGTGGACTCATGGGATGAATGGGCCTAATGGGCCTAATGGGACTAAGTGACCTAATGGGATTAAGTTTCCTAATCAGCCAAATGTGTCTATTTAGGCCTTAGGTATTAGTGTTCCAGATATAGTGTTTTTGGTCAAGGTTTTAGGTTTTTTTTGTTATAATTGGACTAAATTGGTCTAAATTGTCCTAAATGGCCAAATGGCCAAATGTCTAATGAGAATAATGGCCCAATGAACTAATGGTATAATGGACTAATGACCTAAATGAACTAATTACTCTAAATAGCCTAATGGCATAATTGGCATAATGGCCTAATTGTCATAAATGAACTAATTAGTCTAAATAACCTAATTAGTCTAAATGGATTAAATGGTATTATGGGATTAAATTGTCTAATTAAACTAATTTTCCTAATTGACCTAATTATCCTAATTATCCTAAATGGACAAATGGGTCTAAATGGCCTAATTGGGCCAAATGGATTAAATGGTACTATTGGATTAAATGGTCTAATTGGTCTAATTGGCCTATTTATCCTAATTAGCCTAAATTGGTGTAAATGGTCAAATCTCCAAATTAACAATTATCCTAATGATGTAATGAACTAATGGGATAATGGCCTAATGGCCAAATTTGTCAAAATAGCCTAATGACCTAATTGGGATAAATGACCTAATTGTTCTAAATGGCCTAATTGGTCCAAATGGCTTAAATGATCTAATTGGATTAAATGGTCTAATTAGCCTAATTGGCCTAATTGACCTAAATGGTTTAATTATCCTAATTAACCTAAATGTTCTAATTAGCCTAGTTGACCTAAATGGCTTAATGGACTGAATGGCCTAATTGGCCTAAATGGATTAAAGGCATAAATTCCCTATGGCCTAATGACCTAATTAGCCTAATGGCCTAATTTTCCTAAAGAACATAATTGGCCTAAAGGGCTTAATTGTACTATATGGTCTAATTGGCCTAATTGGGCTAATTCTCCTAATTTGCATAAATGGCCTAATTGGCCAATTAGCCAAGTAGCCAAATGGACAAATGATCAAAATTACCAAGTGAACGAATAACCAAATAACACAACATAAATGGAATTAGACCAAAATTAATAGACAGGAGTAATCCATACCAAACATAGGTTTATCTTGCTAATTAGTATGGATTGTTTATGTTATGTCACTAGTATTAAATTTATAATTAAATTTACATTTAGATGTTTCTTCATTTTATGGATTTCTTCAACTACAATTTTAATTCATTTTTGGTTTATCACTTTCATATTATTCAATAATGAAGTATTATACTAATCAATGTCATTTTCAGCTAGCAGCATTTGGTATCAAAGGTTGTGTTCCTTGAGCAAAATTATTTTCCTTAACTAGGGAGAAAAATAATGGAAGTGATGTAAATGCACAAACACAAGAAAAGATTGTAAGTTTTTTTATTGATATTTCAAAGTTAGATAAGTAATTCATAATTAAATATCTTGTTTATATTTTCAACAGTGTGTCCTAGAGGCCCTCAATGAGAAATAAGATGACAACTTTAGGCCAACTGATCATTTGAGACAAGTATTAGGTGAAGAGCGTCATGGGAGAGTATGATTTCGACCCATGAAAAAATCATCCCCACTAGGTATTGGACCTCATCTAGTGCCTTTAAAACCTATTAGAACACCAAGATGAAAAATGCTCATGTGGAAGTAGATAAGGTCAAAAAAATAGCTATAAAGGTGCGGGAAAGAAGTAAATTATTCACCAAACACTTCTTGAAAGATCTGTCAGTTATAAGTCCACACTTCCATCAGAGACTGATATTACTCTTGATTCATGTATGAAATCAATGCACTCTTTATATTATACCTTGATTGATTTCAATGAGGTTCCTAGTGGTGGTCGAGCTGATGGCGGTGGCGGTGGTGGTGGTGGAGGGGGGGGGGGGGGGTGGCAGTATTGTTGATGAAGGCGGTGACGGTAGTGGTAGTGGTGGTTGTTTCAAGCATAGAGAAATCATGAAAAGATGTACAGTATATTAAAATTTATTTTAATAATCATTTCCTGAAACCAGGAGAGAGGATCTTGCACGTCAAATTTAAAATTAATATATTTAATATTTAAATAAATAAATACATATGCTTAAGAAATTTATTTGTTAGTGAATGTCGATCATCCTAAAGGACCCTTTCAGATTACCATAATTTCACTGTGAGGATCCCAAGATAAAATCCCTCTAGTGGCAATCCACATGTGCTCCTATGATCTATGAGAAACACCACTCAATCTCTAGGTGCTAGTGCGACGAGTCCAATGTCTTATGTTGTTTGTTCTTGATCACTCATTATTTGGTCTTGAAGAAATATTTCTTGCACTTCTCATTCTTGAGAGAGAGATAAGAAGGAGTTGAGAGAGAATTCGTTGTGCACAACAATTTTTTATTCTCAATTTTTGGATTCTCTACACAATAGAAATAGATGCCTATTTATAGAGTTGATATTTAAGTTAAAATATTATTTAATTGTATATCAGGCATTAAATAACATTAATTACCTTCAATAAATCTCATTCTGCATAATATTATTATATGATTATTATTTTTTGGTGCACGCAAACTTGCACAATAACAAATATTATATAATGTTCTTGTTAATTAATATCTTCCAATGGACTCGTTCTTGGTCCATTCAAACTCCTCTATCATTTATTGAACAACCGAATAAATGTTTTATTCATAAATAAATATTTTATTTACAATCTACTAAATAAATATTTATTAAAATATTAAATAAATATTTATTAAAATATTAAATAAATAAAATAAATATTTTATTCACATGTCAGCGAATAAATATTTATTTAATTTATGTGATAAATATAAATTGAATAAAATTATTCCTCATACTTGAGAATAATATTGATTCCATTAATTAAACTCAAATATAATTTAATCGAGATCAAAGAAAACACTTAGTGTGTGACCCTCTAGGATTCCTTACCATTGACATTAGGTGGACTTGCCTAAAGTCTGAGATTACTGTCTAGCAACAGGTCAAAGCACCCAAGAGAAAGAACTTGAAGTCGCCACATCGAAAACCAAATACGAACACTCACTCTGTAATATAATCGTTTTTTCACAATATCTCAACAAGAAGGTTGCACATCAGTGTCAACAAACTATATGATAGATATGTCTTCCTTTGACTATCTGAAATAAACACATCGTTATACCATGGACATGGAATTTAATGCGAGGTTTTTATTCCAATCAAAGGGTCGAGATATCCGCTTCTCTAAATATGGGATGGAAAAATCCTTCCTCAACTTATTCATTAATGACATGTCACTCGTGACGTACCCAATTTATCCAACTTTTTCATGAGATGTTATCGTCGTGGTTTATGACATACATCTTAGTATACGAGTTGTGAAATGCTTTAATAATAATCTTAACGTCTAAGGAACATCACACACACTCATAGATAGGAATATCTGATGACACCAAAACATCCAGAATTCCTACCGACGGGTCTGTTCTCATAATCTCCCGTCTTGGAGATTACCAAGTGCGAACTTCATGAGAAGAAGCCTCATCTGCTTATGATTACTCATACCTGACAGTCTATGTACCATGTTTCCCTTCATAGTACAATATCTAATTGGCCTAATTTGCCTAAATTGGCCTAATTGGCCTAATTGGTCTAAATGGTGTAAATTGGCCCAAATGGCCCAATTGGCCTAAATTTCATAAATTACCTAATTGGCATAATTAGATTAATTGACCTAAATGGCTTAAATTGTCCAAATTGTCCTAAATGGACTAATTGGCCTAAATGACCTAATTGGCCTAAATGACCTAAATTAACCTAATTGGCCTAATTGACCTAAATTGCATAAATTGTCTAATTGGTCTAATTGTCCTCAATGGCCTAATTGGCCTAAATGACCTAAATTTCCCAAATCGGCTTAAATGTCCAAATCAGCCTAATTGGCCTAATCAGCCTAAATTGGCCTAAATGGACTAATTGGACGAATTGGATTAAATGGTCTAAATTATCCTAAATAGCCTAAATGACCTAAATTGGCCTAAATGGACTAATTGGTCTAAATGGCCTAAATTGGACTAAATGACCTAAATTTTCTAATTGGACTAATTGGTCTAAAGGACCTAAATGGACTAAAATAGACTAATTGTCCTAAATGGTCTAAATGACCTAAATGAACAAATTGATTAATTGGCCTAAATGGCATAAATGGCCTAAATTGGCCTAAATGGTCTAATTGGATGAATTGGCCTAAATGGATTAATTGGACTAAATGGGATAATTGACATAATTTTCCTAAATAACCTAAATGGACTAATTGGCATAGTTGTCCTAATTAGGCTTAATGGTCTAAATTGGCCTAATTGGTCTAAATGGCCTAAATTGGTATAAATGGTCTAAATGGTCTAATTGGCCTAAATGACCTAAATGGACTAAATGGACTAATTGGCGTAAATGACTTAAATGACCTAATTGGTCTAATTAGCCTAAGTGACCTAAATTGACCTTATTGTCCTAAATTGGCCTAAATGGCATAAATTGGCCTAAATGGCATAAATTGGCCTAAATGGCATAATTGGTCTAATTGGCCTGAATTGCCTAATGGCCTAATTTTCCTAATTAGTCTAAATGAGCTGAATTGGGCTAAATGGCCTAATTGTCCTAAATGGACTAAATTGTCAAAATTGTTCTAATCGGCCTAATTGGTCTAAATGGCCTAAATGGCATAATTGGGCTAAATTTCTTAAATTTTGTAATTGACCTAATTGGCCTAATTGGACTAAATGGCCTAAATTGGTCTAAATGGCCTAAATGGACAAAAAATTTTAAATGGACTAATTGGAATAAATTGCCTAAATTGCATAATTGGCCTAATTTGACGAAATGGTCAAATTTGGCCTAATCAGATTAAATGGCCTAATCGACCTAATTGGTCTAAACTGCCTAAATTGGCCTAAAGGGCATAATTTACCGAATTGGTCTAAATGGTCTAAATTGGCCTAAATGGCCTAAATGATCTAAATTGGCCTAAATGGACTTATTAGCCTAAATGTCCTAAATTGGCCTAAATGGTCTAAATGAACTAAATTTCCTAATTGGCATAATTGGCGTAATTGGTGTAACTGGCGTAATTGGCGTAATTGTCTTAATTGGCCTAAATTGGACTAAATGGAATAAATCTTCTAATTGGCCTAAATTTGCCTAATTAAACTGAATTGGTCTCATTGGAATCATTGGATTAAATGGACTAAATTAGCCTAAATGGCCTAAATGACCTAATTGGCCAAAATGGCCTAATTGGCCAAAATGACCTAATTGGCCTAATTGGCCCAAATGACCTAAATTGGCATAAATGCTCTAATGGGCCTAATGGGATTAAGGGTCGAATGGGCCTAAGTGACCTAATAGGTCTAATGGGATTAAGTTCCCAAATGGTCCAAATGGGTCTAATGGGATTAAGTGGCCTAATGGGCTTAAGTGGCCTAATCAGCCTAATGAGCCAATTGGGCCTAATTGGCATAATGAGCCAATTGGGCCTAAGTGGCATAATGGGTCTAATGGGCATAATGGGATTAATGGATCAATTGTCCATATGGTCCTAATTGGCCATATGGGCCTAATTGTCCATATGGGGCTAAATTAACCTAAATAGCCTAAATTTCCTACATTGGCCTAAATGGCCTAATTGGCCAAAATGGCCTAAATTGGACCAAATGACTTAAATTGTCTAATTGATGTAATTGGACTAAATGAACTAAATGTCCTAAATGGCCTAATTGTCCTAAATGACCTAAATGAACAAATTGATTAATTTCCCTAAATGGCCTAAATGGCCTAAGTTGGCCTAAATGGTCTAATTGGCCTAATTGGCCTAAATGGATTAACAGGCATAAATGGTCTAATTGGACTAAATATCCTAAATGAAATAATTGTCCAAATTGGTCGAATTAGGCGAAATGGCCTAAATTAGCCTAAATGGCCTAAATTGGTTTAACTGGTCTAAATGGCCTAATTTGTTCTAAATGGTCTAAATGGTCTAATTGACCTAAATGACCTAAAGGGACTAATTGATATAATTGGATTAAATGGCCTAAATGATCTAATTGGTCTAATTGGCCTAAGTGACCTAAATTGACCTAAATGACCTAAATTGGCCTAAATGGCATAAATTGGCCTAAATGGACTAATTAGTTTAATTGGCATGAATTGCCTAATTGGCCTAATTTTCCTAATTGGCCTAAATGAGATAAATTGGCCTAAATGGCCTAATTTTCCTAAATGGCCTAAATGGCAAAAATTGGTCTAATTGGCCTAATTGGTCTAAATGGCCTAAATTGGCCTAAATAGAATAATTGGGATAAATTGACTAAATTGTGTAATTGACCAAATTGGATTAATTGGACTAAATGGACTAAATTGGTCTAAAAGTAATTTTTTACTAAATGGCCTAATTGGATTATATTTCCTAAATTGCATAATTGTCCAATTGGCCCAAATGGTCAAAATTGGCCTAATCGGCTTAAATGGACTAATCAACCTAATTGACCTAATTGGTCTAAATTGCCTAAATTGACCTAAATGGAATAATTGGCTGAATTGACCTAAATGGTCTAAAATGGACTAAATAGGCTAAATGACTTAAATTGGCATAAATGGCCTAATTCGCCTAAATGTCCTAAATTGTCCTAAATGAACTAAATTGCCTAATTGGCCTAACTAGATTCATTGGCCTAAATTGGACTAAATGGCCTAAATCTTGTAATTGGACTAAATTTCCTAATGGACCTAAATTGGCTTAATTGGAATGAATTGGTCTCATTGGCCTCATTGGCCTAAATGATCTAAATTGACCTAAATAGCCTAAATGGCCTAATTTTACAAAATATCCTAAATAAAATAATTGGAGTAATTGGACTAAATGAACAAAATTGGACTAAATGGACTAATTGGCCTAATGGGACTAAGGGGCGAATGAGCCTAAGTGGCCAAGGTGTCCTAATGGGTCTAATGGGATTTAAGTGGCCAAGTGGGACAAATGGGCTTTAAGTGGCCAAATGGGCCAAATTGGCCAAACATTGTACTTGAGGTGGGCTGATGTACTATTCATGAGAGAGAAGCTCCAAGTTTTAGAGAGAAGAAGAAGTTTCCCTATTCACTTTTATTGAAGAATTTTTGACGGATTGAAGTGAAAGAGAAGAGACAAGATCACAACGTTGTATTCAGTTGATCATCGTACACAGTGTTTATCATAATCAACTAATTACCTTATTTTTCTCTTCAATCGTATTAGTCTGATCATCATATTGAGCTAGACTAATAAAATCAGGATTTTCGTAATAGGTATTCTGGACTGTGGAAGATGGAGAATTGAATTGGTGTCAATTCATCTCTATCACATTCTATCAAAGTTATATTTTTTGTACTGGGGAGAATCGTACTGAGAAAAATCGTATCGGGAAAATCATATCAGGAAGAACCATATCAGGGAGAATCATACTCGGAGGAATCCGACCTAGAAAATCATACTGGGAAAATCTAACTTGCTTTTTTTTCTTAACAAAGTCCAGGAAGTTCTTACCATCTTCTAGTTAAAAAATTGAAGAAGTGTTTTCAATTGAATACATTTGTGGAATTGAAAATAAGCATAGGTAACATGAGTAGTTACACAATCATTTCATTACCCTATTTGTACTAAGAGGGTGAACATTCACGATTGGATTATTTAAATAGTTCTACGTGGGTGAATGGGTATATCCAACTCGTTGTAATCCAATGATTGTTTTCTAGTGGATTGTGTGGTATTGGATCACTTCCATACCAAACCAAGGACGTGGTTATTCTTATTGAATAATGAATCTTGTAAATACTTGTGTTCATGTGGATGTTTGTTTGAATTGTTTTTAGTAGGGAATATAATCTTTAACCAGAGGCAAAGGTTGTTTTATTCAAAAAGAAATAGAAGAGAAAAAAGTATCACTCATTCACCCCTCCCCCACTCAGTGATACAATCATCCATTGGGCACTTTCAAGTGGCCTACCAAGGGGCCTAATAGGCCTAATGGGCCTAACTAGCCTAATGGGCCTAACTAGACTAATGGACCTAATGGGACTAAGTGGTCGAATGAGATTAGTTGGCCTAAGTGGCCTAATGGGAATAATGTTCCTAATGGACTTAATTTTCCTAACTAGCCTAAGGGTCCTAATGAACCCAATGGGCCAACTGGGCCTAACTGGACTAAGTGGCCTAATAGGCTGAATGGGCCTGAGTGGCCTAATGGGTTGAATGGGCCTAATGGGCCTAATAGGCCTAAGTGTCCAAATGGGCCCAATGGGATGAATGAGCACAACTATCCCAACTAGCATAATGGTCCTAATGGGTCCAATGAGCCTCAAGGGTCTAACTGGCCAAAGTGGCCTAATGGACCTAACTAGCCTAAGTGGCCAAATGGGCCTAATGGGCTGAATGGGCCTAAGTGGTATAATGGGTGCAATGAGATTAATGGGCCTAACTGGCCAAAGTGGATTAATGGGCCTAACTATCCTAAGTGGCCTAATTGGCCTAATTGGTTGAACAAGCCTAAGTGGCGTAATGGGATGAATGAGACTAAGTAGACCAATAGGATGAATGGGCCTCACTGGCCCAATGAGACTAATGGAATGAATGGGCCTAATGGGCTAAATGGGCTGAATGGTCCTAAATGGCCTAATGGGCTTAAGTGGCCTAATGAGCCAAATTGGCCCAATGGGCCTAAGTGGACGAATAGACCAAATGGTTCTAAGGGGCATAATGGGTATAAGTGAAAAAATGGGCCTAATGAGCCTAATGGGAAAAATGGGCATAAGTCGCCTAATGGGCCTAATGGACCTAAGTGGCCTAATGGGCCTAAGTGTCCGAAGTGACCTAAGTGGCCCAATTGGCCAAAGTGGCGTAATGGGCCAAATGGGCCCAAGTGGCCTAATGGGCCTAAGTGGCCTCATTGGCCTAATGGTCACAATGGGCTTAAGTGGCCTAATGGGCCTAAGTGGATAATGGGCCTAAGTGGCCGAATAGTCCTAAGTGACCTAAGTGGCCTAATGGGACTAATGGGCCCAATGGGCCTAAGTGGCCAAATGGGCCAAATGGGCCAAATGGGCCTAAGTGGTCGAAGTGGCCTAATGGGACAAATGAGACTAATGGGCCTAAGTTCCCTAATGGGCCTAAGTGGCCTATTAGGCATAAGTGGGCTAATGGTCCTAATGGGCCTAAGTGGACTAATGGGCCTAAGTGGCCTAATGGGCGTAAGTGGCCTAATGGGCCTAAGTGGGCAAATGGACCTAATGGGTGAAATGGGTATAATGAGCCTAAGTGGCCTAAGTGGCCTAATGATCCGAATGGGCCTAAGTGGTCTAATGGGCCTAAGTGGCCTAAGTGATGTAATGGGCCTAATGAGCCTAAGTGTCCTAATGGACCTAATGGGCCTTAGTTTCATAATTGGACTAATGTGCCTAAGTGGCCTAAGTGGACTAACAGGACTAAGTGGACTGATGGTCCTAATGGGCCTTAATAGCCTAATGGGCCTAATGAGTCGAATGAGCTTAAGTGGCCGAATGGACCTAATGGGCCTCAGTGTCCTAATTAGACAAATGGGCCTAAGTGGCCGAAGTGGCCTAATGGGATGAATGGGCCTAGGTGGACTAATGGTCCTAATGGGCCTAAGTGGAGAAATGGGCCTAATTGGCATAAGTGGCCTAATGGGCCTAAGTGGACAAATGGGCCGAATGGGCATAATGGGCCCAAGTGTCCTAAATGGCCTAATGGGGCAAATGGGATTAAGTAGCCTAATGGGATTACATGGCCTAATGAGCCTAATGGGACTAAGTTGGATAATGGGACTCATGGTCCTTAGTGGCCTAATGGGGCTCAGTTACCTGATGGGCCTAATGGGCCTAAGGGGAATAATGGGCCTAATGCGCCTAACAAGCCTCAATGACCTAATGAGACTAATGGGTTTGAGTGTCCTGAGTGGCCTAATGGGCATATTGGGCATCGGCGGCCTAATGGACCTAAGTGGCCAAATTGGCTTGAGTGGAAAAATGGGCTTAAGTGGCATAGGTGGTCTAATGGGCATAATTGCATTAAGTTTCCAAATGGGCCTAATGGGCCTAAGTGGACTAATGGACCTAATGGGCCTTAGTGTCTTAATGGGTCTAATGGGTCGAATGAGCATAAGTGGCCTATGTGGCCTAATGTGTCGAATGAACCTAAGTGGCCTAATGGGCCTAGTGGGACTCAGTGGCCTAATGGACCTAAGTGGCCTAATGGGCCTAATAGGCCTAGGGACTAAGTGGACTAATAAACTGAATGAGCCTAAGTGTCATAATGGTTCTAATAGGACTCTGTGGCCTAATTGGCCTGATGGGATGAATAGGCCTATGTGGCCTAAGTGGCTTAATGGGCCTAACGGGCCTAACTTTCCTAATGAGTTGAATGTGCCTAAGTGGACTAATGGGAATAATGGGCCTAATGGGACTAATGAGACTAGTGAGTTTAATTGGCATAATGGGCCTAAGTGGCCTAATGGGCCTCAGTGGCCTGATTGGCCAAATGGGCCAAATGGGCCTAAGCAGCCTAAGTGGCTTAATGGGCTTAATGTTCTTAATGGGCCTAAGTGGCCTAATGATATGAATGGGACTAAGTGGCCAAATGGGCCCAATGGTCCTAAGTGGCCTAATGAGTTGAATGTACCTAAGTGAACTAATGGGCTTGATGGGCCTCATGGGCCTCATGGGCTTGATGGGCATAGTGGTCTGAATGGTCCTAAGTGTCCTCATGGGCTTGATGGGCCTAATGGGCCTGATGGGTTTAATGGGCCTAAGTGGCCTAATGATCCGAATGAGCCTTAAGTGTCCTAATGGTCCTCATGGGACTCATGGCCCTAATTGGCCCAAGTGACCTAATAGGCCTGATGGGACAAATGGGACAAATGGGCCTTAGTGGCCTCATGGGACTCATGGGCCTAATGGGACTAATGGTCCTAAGTGGCCTAATGCACTTAATGGGCCTAATGGCCCTAATTTCCCTAATGGGCATAATGGGTCTAAATCACCTCCTTCACCTAATGGGGCTAATGGGCCTAATTGGCCTAAGTGGCTTAATGAGCTGAATGGGCCAAATTGGCCTTATGGGCTCAGTGGGCCTAAGTGAAAAAATGGGCCAAATGGGTCTAAGTGGCCTAATGGTATGGATGGGCCTAATGGGCCTCAGTGGTCTCATGGTCCTAATGGGCCTAATGGACCTCATGGGCCTAAGTGTCCTAAATTGCCTAATGGGCCCCATGGGCCTCATGGGCCTAATCGGCCTAGTGGACCTAATTGGCCTAATGAGCCTGATGGGAATAATGGGTATAATGGGCCTCAGTGGCCCAATGGTCCAAATGGTCCTGATTGGCCTAATGGCCATAATGGTCCTTAGTGGCCTAATGTGCCTAAGTGGCCCCATGAGCCTTAGTGGCCTAATGGGCCAAATGAGCCTAAGTGGCCTAATGGGCATCAATGGTCGAATGGTCCAAATGGTCACAATGGGAAAAAGTGGACCAATGGGCCTAAGTGTCTTAATGGGCTTAATAGGCCCAATGGGCCTAAGTGGCCTAAGTGGCCTCATAGGCCTAATGGGCCTAAGTGGCCTGAGTGGACTCATGGGCCCAATGGGCATAAGTGGCCTAATGGGCATAATGGGCCTAATGGACCTCATAGGCATAAGTGGATTCATGGGCCTAATGGACCTAATGGGCCTCATGGGCCTAATGGGCCTAATGGGCCTCTTAGGCCTAAGTGGCCTAATGGGCCCATGGGCCTAAATGGGCCCAGTGTGCCTAAAGGGACTAATGGGCCTTAGTGGCCCGATGGGCCTAATGGGCCTTATGGTTTAAAAGTGTCGAATGGGCGTCATGGGTTTAAGGGGCCTCATGGGCCTAATGGGCCTAAGCAGCTGAATAGGCCTAATGGCCCTAATCTACCTAAGAGGACTAATGGGTCTAAGTGGACTAATTGCCTTAATCCCCCTAATTGACTGAATGGGCCTAATGGGACTAAGTGGCATAATGGGCCTAATGGGACTAAGTGGCATAATGGGCCTAATGAGCCTAATGAACCTAAGTGGTCTTAGTGTCCCAACAGCCTAATCGACCGAATGGGACTAAAGGAACTAAGTGGTCTAATGGGGCTAATGGGCCTAATGGTCCTAATGCCTAAGTGGCCTAAGTGGACTAATGGACATAATGGGCCTAATGGGCATAATGGGCCTAAGTGGCCTAAGTGGTCTAATTGGCATAATCGACCAAATGGTCTTAAGTGGCCTAATAAGCCTAAGAGGCCTAATGGACCTAATGGGCCTAATGGGACGAGGTGGCCCAATTGGATTAATGGGCCTAATGGGCCTTAGTGGCCTAATGGTTCTAATGGGCCTCATGGGCCTCATGGGCCTAAGTGGCATAAGTCGCATAATGGGCCTCATGGGCCTAATTAGCCTAATGGTCCTAATGGGATTAAGTGTCCTGATGGGCCTAATGGGCCTAATGGTCCTGATTGGCCCCATGGCCATAATGGTCCTCAGTGGCCCAATGTGCCAAAGAGGCCCAATGGGCCTTAGTGGTCGAATGGGCCTAATGGGACTAAGTGGCCCAATGGGCCTAATGGGCCTGATAGTCCAAATGGGAAAAATGGGACGAAGTGGACCAATGTTCCTAAGTGGTCTAACGAGCCTAATTAGTCCAATGGGCCTAATGGGCTGAATGGGCCTCATGGGCCAAATGGTCCTAAGTGGCCCAAGTGTCCTAATGGGCTTCATGAGCCTAAGTTTCCTAATGTGCCTAGTGGGCTAATGGGCCTAAGTGTTCGATTGGGCTTGATGGACGTAATGGTCGTAATGGGCCTCTATGGCTTAATGGGCCTCATGGGCATAATAGGCCCAATGGGAATAATGGGCCTCATTGGGCCAATGGGTCTACTGGTACTAATGGTCCTAATGGGACTAAGTTTCATAAGTGGCCTAATCAATATAATGGGTATTAGTGCCCTAATGGGCCTATTGGGTCTAATGGTCCTTAGTGGTTGAATGGGAATTATAGGCCTGATGGGCATAATGGGCCTAATGTGTCGAAGTGGCCTAAGTGGCCGAATGGGCCTAATCAGCCTAATGGGATTAATGGGATAAATTGTCCTAAGTGGCTTAAGGGGCCCAATGGGCCTAAGCTGTTGAACTGGCCTAATGGCCCTAAGTGGTGGAATGGACCTAATGGGCCTAAGTAGTGAAATGTGCCTAATA
Source organism: Viscum album (assembly GCA_963277665.1). Taxonomy (NCBI): domain Eukaryota; kingdom Viridiplantae; phylum Streptophyta; class Magnoliopsida; order Santalales; family Viscaceae; genus Viscum; species Viscum album. The sequence continues at coordinate 608,435,431 of OY728147.1, forward strand.
GGCATATGTGGATTAATGGGCCTAATGGACCTAAGTGGCTGAATGGGACGGATGGGCCTAATGGGCCTCAAGGGCCTCATGGTTCAAGTGGGGCTAAGTGGCCTCATGGGCCTAATCGGCATAAGTGGCATAATGGGACTCATGGGCCTTGGTGGGATCATGGTCCTAATGGGACTTAGTGGCCTCATGGTCCTGATGGGCTTAATTGGCCTAATGGGCCCAATGGGCCTCTTGGGTTTAAGTGTCCAAGTGGGCCCAATGGGCCAAAGTGGTCAAATTTTTCTGATGGGATTAATGGGCCTATGTGGCTGAATGGGCCTAGTGGGCCTGATGGGCCTAATGGGATAAATGGGCCTAAGTGGGCTCATGGGACCAATAGACCTAATGGACCGAAGTGGCCGAATGGGTCCAATGGGCCTAATTGGCCTAAATGGTCTAATTGGCATGATGGGCCTAATAGGCCTCATTGGCCTCATGGCCCTAAGTGACATAAGCGACCTAATGGGGCTAAGTGTCCTAATGGGCCTTATTGGCCTAAAGGGCCTAATGGGACTAATGTGACGAATGTGTCTAATTGGCCTGATGGGCCTAGTGGGCCTCATGGCCCTAACAGACCTAATGGGCCTAAGTTGCCTCATTGGCCAAATGGGAATAATGGGCCTAATAGGCCTAAGTGGGATAAGTGGTCCGAAGGGGCTAAGTTTCCTAATGGGCTGAATGAGCCTAATGGGCCTCATAGGGCTAAGGGTCCTAATAGGTTGAGTGGGCCTAATGGGATGAATGGACCCAATGGGGCTCATGGGATGAATGGGCCTAGGGTTCCCAATGGGCCTAATGGGCCTAAGTGGCCTAAAGGATCTAGTGGGCCTAATGAGATTAATGTGCATAATGGGCCTAATGGTCCCATGTGGCCAGATTAGTCTAATGGGCCTCATGGTCCTAAGTGGACTCATGGGCCCAAAGGGCCTAATGGGCCTAAGTGTCCTAATGGGCCTGATGATCCTCCTCTACCTAATGGGGCTCATGGGGCTCATCGACGAAATGCACCTCATGGGTCTAATGGGCCTGAAGGGCCTAATCAACCTAATGGGGTTAATGGGATAAATTTTCCTAAGTGGCTTAAGGGGTCCAATGGGCCTAAGTTTCCAAACTGGCCTAATGGCCCTAATTAGTGGAATGGACCTAATGGGCTTAAGTGGAGAAGTGGGCCTAATAGACATATGTGGCATAATGGTCCTAATGGGACTAAGTGGCTGAATGAGCCTGATGGGCCTAATGGGCCTCTAGGGCCTCAAGGTTCAAGTGGGCCTAAGTGGCCCCATGGGCCTAATCGGCATAAGTGGCATAATGGGACTCATGGGCCTTAGTGGGATCATGGTTCTGATGGGATTGAGTGGCCTCATGATCCTAATGGGCTTAATTTTCCTAATGGGCCTAATGGGCCTCTAGGTTTTAAGTGTCCGAGTGGGCCCAATGGGCCTAAGTGGTCGAAGTGTCTTGATGGGTTTAAGTGTATGAATGCACCTCATGGGTCTAATGGGCCTGAAGGACCTAATCAGCCTAATGGTCATCAGTGGCCGAATGGGAATAAGTTCCCTAATGGGCCTAGTGGTCCTAATAGGCCTAATGGGTCGAATGGGCCTAATGGACCCAATGGGCCTAAGTGGCCTAAGTGGCCTAGTCGGGATGATCGATCGAATGGGTGTAATGGGCCTAAGTGGCTTAAAATTCATAATGGTCTTAATGGGACTAATGGGTTTAATGGTCCTAATGGACCTGGGTGCCCTAATGGTCCTAATGGGCCGACGTGGCCTAATGGGCCGACGCGACCTAATGGGCCTATGTGGCCTAATCGGAATAATCAACTGAATGGGCCTAAGTGGCCTGAGTGGTTTAATAGGCCTAATGGGTCCAATGGGACTAATGGGACTAATGGTCCTAATGGGACCAAGTGGCTAAATGGGCCTACGTGGCCTAATGGGCCTAAGTGGCCAATTGGGCCAATTGGGCCAAATGGGCCAAATGGACGAAATGGGTTTAATGGGCCTAATGGGCCTAAGTGGGTGAATGGGCCTAATGGGCCTAACTGGCCTAAGGGGCCTAATGGGAAGAATAGGCCTAAGTGTCCTAAGGGGCCTAATTGGCCCATGTTTCATAATCCTCCTAATCAACTGATTGGGTCTAATGGGCCTAAGTGGCCTAATGGGCCTAATGGGTCGAAGTGGCCTAATGGGCCTAATGGACTGAAGTGGCCTAATCATCGTCATCGACCGAGTGGGACTAATGGGACTAATGAGCCTAATGGGCCTAAGTGGCCGAATGGGCCTAAGTGGCCTAATGGTCCTAATGGGCCTAAGTGGCTGAAATGGCATAATGGGCCTAAGTGGCCTAATGGGGCTCAGTGGCCTAATGGTACTAATCGACCTAATGGGGCTTAGTGGATAAAATTGGCTAATGGTCCTAAGTGGCCTAATTGGCATAATGGGCCTAAGTGGCCTAATGGGCCTAAGTTGCCTAATGGGCCTAAGTGGGCTAATGGGCCTAAGTTGCCTAAGTGGCCTAATGGGCCTAACTGGCCTAATCAGCCTAAGCGGCCTAATTGGACCAATGGGCATAATGAGCCTAAGTGGATTAAGTGCCCTAATGGGACTAATGGGCCTAATGGGCCTAAGTGTCCTAATGGGCCTGAGTGGCCTAATGGGCCTAATGGGTCTAAGGGGCCTGAGTGGCCTAATGGGATTAATGGGCCTCAGTGGCCTAATTGGCCTAAGTGTCCTAATGGGACTAATGGACTTAATGGTCCTTAGTGGCCTAATGGGTCAAATGGGCCTAAGTGGTCAAATGGGCCAAATGGGTATAATGGGCCTACGTGGCCAAATGAGATGAATGAGCCTAAGTGGCCTAATGGTCCTAATGGGCCTCAGTGGCCTAATGAGGATAATTTGCCTAAGTGACCTAAGGGGTCTAATTGGCCTAATTGGCCTAAGTGGCCTAATGTGCTGAATCGTCCTAAGTGGCCTAATGGGCCTAATGGGCCTGAGTGGCCTAATGGGCACGATGAGCCTAATGGGCGTAATGGTGCTAATGGATCAAAGTGGCCTAATTCACTGAATGGGCTGAAGTGCCCTGATGGTCCATATGGTCATAATGTGTCGAATGGGCCAAAGTGGCCAAATGGGATTGATGAGCCTGATGTGTCTAATGGACCTATGTGGCCTAATGAGCTCAATGTGCCTAAGTGGCCTAATGGGGAAAATGGGCATCATTGTCATGATGAGCCTAAGAGGCCTCATGTGTCTGATGGGCCGGATGGGCCTAATGAGCCTAATGGAACTCAGCAGCCTTAGTGGCGTCATGGACCACATGGGCCTGATGGGCCTAATGGGACTAAGTGGCATAATAGGATTATAGGGCCTAATGGGAACTAGTGGTCTAATGGGCTTAATTCGTTAAATGGGCCTAATTGGCCTAATGGCCTTGATATGATTAATGGGAGAAATGGGTCTATGTTGCTTAATGGGACTAAGTGGCCTGAGGGGCCTAAGTGGCCTAATGAGTGGAATGGGCCTATGTGGACTAATGGTCCTAATGGGATGAAGTGTCCTAATGGGCCTAATGGGCCTCAGTGGCCTCATGGGCTTGATGGGCCTCAGTGTACACATGGGCCTAATGGGCCTAAGTGGCCTAATGGGCCTAAGTGGCCTAATGGGCCTAAGTAGCCTAATGGGCCGAATAGGCCTAAGTGGTCTAATGGGCCTAAGTAGCCAAATGGGCCTAAGTGGCCAATGAGCCTAAGTGGCCTAAGTGGCCTAATTGGCCTTAGTGGGATAATGGGTTGAATGGGCCTTAGTGGTCTAGTGGGCCCAATGGTCCTTAGTGGCCTAATTGGACTAATGGGACAGAGTGGCCGAAATGGCCTAATGGGCCTGATGGGCCTAATGGGTCGCATTAGCCTAATGGGTCTAGTCATCCTAATGGGCCTAAGTGTCCAGATTAGCATAATGGGCCTAAGTGGCCTCATGGGCCTAAGTGGCCTGATGGTCCTAAGTGTCCTCATGGGCCTAAGAGGACTAATGGGCCTAAGTGGATTCATGGGTTTGATGGGACTAATGGGCCTAGTGGGTCTCAGTGAACACATGTGCCCAATGGGACTAATGGGCCTAAGTAGCCTAATGGGCCTTAGTGGCATGAGTGGCCTAATTGGCCAAAGTGGACTAGTCGGCCTAATGGGACTCAATGGCCTAATGGGCCAAATGAGCCTAAGTGGTCAAAGTGACATAATGACCTGAATGGGCATAAGTGGCCTAATGGGCTAAATGGGCCTAGTGAGCCTTAGTGGCCAAATGGGTCGAATGGTCCTAATGAGCCTAAGTGGCCGAATTGGCCTAATGGGCCTAAGTGGACTAATGGGCCAAAAGTACCTAAATGGATTAATGGGCCTAATGGACCTTAGTGGCCTAATGAGACTAATGGGCCTGAGTGCCATAATGGGCCTAGTGGGTCTGAGTGGCCAAAATGGCCTAATAGGCCAAATGGGCCAAAATGGCCTAATGGGACTAATTGACCTAAGTGGCTGGAATTGCCAAATGGGCCTAAGTGGTCTAATTGTCATAATGGTCATATGTGGCCTAATGGTTCTAAGTGACCTGATGGGACTAATGGGCCTAAGTGGCTTCATGGGCCTAATAGGCCTAAGTGGGATAATGGGCTTAAGTGGACTAATGGGTTTAATGGGCCAAACTGGAATAATGGGCCAAAGTGGCCTGATTGTCCCAATGGGCCTAATGGCATAATGGGATGAGTGGGATGAAAGGGCATATGTGGACTAATGAGACTAATGGTCCTAATGTGCCGAAGTGGCCTAATGAGACGAATTGGCCTAAGTGGCCTAACGGGCCTCAGTGACCTAATGTGGCTAATGGGCCAAAGTGGCCTAGGTGGCCTAATGGGCTTAATGTGAATAAGTTTCCTATTGAGCCTAATGGGCCTAAGAGGCCTAATGGGCCTGATGGGCCTAATGGGCCTAAGTGGCCTAATGGCCCCGATGGGACTAATGGTTCAGATGGGATTAATGGTCCTAAGTGGCCTAATGAGCAGAATGAGCCTAAGTGGCCTAATGTGTCTGATGTGCCTGATGGGAATAATGGGTCAAATGGGCTTAAGTGGCCTCATGGGCTTGATGGGCCTGATGGGCCTCATGGGCTTAAGTGGCCTAATGAGTTGAATGGGCCTAAGTGGCCTAATGGTCCTAATTGGACTAATGGGCCTAAGTGGCATGATGGGACTGATGGTCCAAATGGTCCAAACGGGCCTCACTGGGCTCATGGGCCTAATGGGCCTAATGGGCCTAAGTGGCCGAATGAGACGAATGGGCCTCGGTGGCCTTATGGGCCTAATGCACCTAATGGGCCTAATGGGATTGATGGGCCTAATGGTCTTAATGGTCCTAATGGGTGTAATGGGCCCAAGTGGCTTAATGGTTCTAAATGACCTTAATGGCCTAATGGGACTAATGAGCCTAAGTGGCCTAATGCATTGAATGCGCCTAAGTGGCCTAATGGGATTGATGGTCCAAATGGGTCTTAGTGGCCTCATTGGCCTAATGGGCCTAATTGGATGAAGTAACCTAATGGGGCTGATGGGCTGAAGTGGACTAATGGGCCTTAGTGGCCTAATGGACCTAATGGGCCTGATCGGCCTAATAGCCAAATTGAGCCTTAATGGCCTAACGGGTCTAATTGGCTAGTAGGCCCAATGGGTATAATGGGCCTAATTGGCCCAATGGGCCAAATGGGCCTAATGGGCCCAATGGGCCAAATGAGCCTAAGTGGCCTAATGTGCCGAATGGGCCTGATGAGCCTCATGACCCTAATGGGACTAACTGACCTAAGCGGGCTAATGGGCGTGATGGGCCTAATGTTATTAATGGGCCTAAGTGGCTTAATGGGACCAATGGGCCTAAGTGGATTGATGGGCCCAATGGGCCTAAGTGGCTTGATGGGCTGAATGGGCTTAAGTGGAATTGGCCTATGGGGCGGAATGGGCCAAATGGGCCAAATGGGCCTCAAGGTCCGAATGGGCCTCATGGGCCAAATGGGCCAAGTGGCCTCATTTTTCTAATGGGCCTAATGGACATAAGTGGCATAATGGGCTTAGTTGGCCTAATGGGCCTCATGAGACTTAGTGGCTTCGTGGGCCTAATGGGATTAATGGGCCTAATGGGCCTCCTAGGTCAAAGTGGCCCAATAGGCCTAGTGGTCCTAATGGGCCTAAGTGACCTAATATGCCTAATGGTCCTATGTGCCTGAATGAGCCTAATTGGCCTAATGGGACGAAGTGGCTCGATGGGCCTAATGGGCCGAAGTGGCCTCATGGGGCCAATGGGCATAATGGGCCAAGTGTCCTAATGGGCATAATGGGCCTAATAGAACTAATGTTCCTAAGTGTCATGATGGGACTGATGATCCAAATGGGCTTCATGGTCTCAAGGACCAAAGTGCCCTAATTGGCCTAATGGGCCTAAGTGGCCTAAGGGGCCCAGTGGGCCTAAAGGGCCTAATGGGCCTAATAGGACTAATCGGACGAATGGGTCTAATTGGCCTGAGGGGCCTCATGGTCCTAAGTTGCCTCGTGGGCCTAATGGCCATAATTTGCCTAATGGGTCTAAGTGGTTGAAGTGGGCCTAAAGGGCATAATGGTCTGAATGGGCCTAAGTGGCCTAATGGGTACAATGGGCCTCATGGGCATCAGGGGCCTACTGGGTTGAGTTGGCCGAATGGGACGAATGGGCCTAGTGGGCCCAATGGGCCTAATGGGCCTAAGTGGCCTAATAGTCCTAAGTGGATTAAAGGGCCTAGTGGACCTAATGGGATTAATGGGCCTAATGGGCCAAATGGGATTAAGTGGAAAGATGGGTCTAGTGCACCTCATGTGTCTCATGGACTTAAGTGGACACATGGGCCTAGTGGGCTGAATGGGATTAAGTGACATAATGGGCCTGATGGGTCTCATGGGTAGAATGCACCTCATGGGCCTAATGGGATCAATGGTCCTAATGGTCCTCCTCGTCATTAGAGTCCTAATGGGCCTAAGTTCCCCAGTGGGTCTAGTGGGCCTAATGGGTCTAATGGGCCTAATGGGTCTAATGGGATAAATAGACCAAATTGGCCTAAGTGGCCTAATCGAGCTAATCGACTGAATGGGCCTAAGGGGCCTAAGTGGCCTAAGTGGATTAATGGGCCTAATGGGCCCAGTGGGACTAATGGGTTTAATGGGCCTAATGGGCCAAAGTTTCCAAATGGACCTAATGGGCCTATATTGCATAATGTGCCTAATGGGCTTAGGTGGCCTAATCGAGCTAATCGATTGAATGCGTCTAAGGGGCCTAAGTGGCCTAAGTGGCTTAACTAGACTAATGGGATTAATTGGTTTAATTGGTCTAATGGGCCTAAGTTGCCTAATGGGACTGATGGGCCTAAGTGGTCTGATGGTCCTAATGAGACAAAGTGGACTAATTCCTCTAATTGACTGAATGGGCCTAAAGGGCCTAATGGTCCTAAGTGGCCTAATGGGACTAATGGGCCTAAGTGACTTAATGGGCTTAATGGGTCTAATCAGCCTAAGTGGCCTAAGTGGCTTAATCGTCCTAATCAACTGATGGAAAAAATGGGACTAAGTGACCTAATGGGCCTAATGCTTAAGTGGACTAAGTAGCCCAATGGGCCTAATGGGCATAATGGGCATAATGGGTCTAAGTGGCTAAAGTGGTCAAATCAACCTAATCAGCTGAATGGTCCTAAGTAGCCTAATGAGACTAATGGTCATATGTAGTCTAATCAGCCTAGTAAACCGAATGGTTCTAATGGGCCTAGTGGGCCTAAGTGGCCTAATGGGACTAATGGGCCTAACGGGTCTAAGTGGCCTAATCTGCCTAATCGACCGAATGTGGCTAAGTGGTCTAATGGGCCAAAAGGGCCTAATGGGCCTAAGTGGCCTAATCAGGGTAATCGACCGAATGGGCCAAAGTATCCAAATCAGGCTAATCGATCGAATGGGTGTAATGGGCCTAAGAGGCTTGATGGGCCTAATGGACCTAATGGGTCTAAGTGGCCTAAGTGGCTAATAGGACAAATCGGCCTAATCGGTTGAATGGGCCTAATGAGCCTAAGTGGACTAATGGTCCTAATGGGACTAATCGGTCTAAGTGTCCTAAGTGGCCTAATCAACCTAATCCATCGAATGGGCCTTATGGGACTAAGTGGATGATTATGACTAATGGGCCTAATGATCGAATGGGCCAAATTGGCCTAATAGTGTTAATGGTCTGAATGAGCCTAAGTGGAAAAATGGGATTAAGTGGCATAATGTCCCTAATGGCTCTAATGGGTATAAGTATCCTAATGATCCTAATGGGACAAAGTGTTTTAATGGTTCTAAGTGGCTGAATGGGCCTAAGTGGCCGAATGGGCCTAGTGGGCTTAAGTGGCCAAATGGGCGTAATGGACCTAATGCGCCTGGTTGGACTAGTGGGCCTAAGGGGCATAAGTGGCCTGATGGGCCTAAGTGGAGGAATGGGCCTAGTGTGCATAAGTGACCTAATGGGCCTAAGTGGCCTAATGGGCCTAGTGGGACTAAGTGGCAGAGTGGGCCTATTGGGCCTACTTGGCCTAATGGGCCTAATGGGTCTAATGAGCGTAAGTTGACTAATGAGACTAAGTGGAATAATGGTCCTAGTGGGCCTAATGGGATTAATGGCCTCATAGGCCCATTAGTCCAAAGTGGCCTAATGGGATTAATGGGATTAAGTTCCCTAAAGATATTAGTGGACCTAATGGGCCTAATGGGCCTAATGGGGCTAATGGACCTAATTGGCCTAAGTGGCCTAATTGGGATAATTGACCGAAGGGGCCTAATGGGCCTATGTGGCCTAAGTGGATTAACGGTCCTAATGAGCCTAGTGGGACTAATGGATTTAATGGTCCTAATGGGCCTACATGGCCTAATGGGAAAAGGTTTCCTAATCGAGCTAATCCACCGAGTGGGCTTAATAGGCCTAAGTGGCCTAAGTATCTTAATGGGCCTAATGGGCTTAATGGGACTAATGGGTTCAATGGGCCTAATTGTCCTAATGGGACTACGTGGTCTAATGGGACTAAGTGGCCAAATGGGATAAATGAGACCAATGAGAATAATGGGTTTAATGGTCCTAAGTGGGGTAATGGGCCTAATGGGATAATGGGCCTAAGGGGCCTAATGGGCCTAAGTGGCTTAATCCCCCTAATCAACTAAATGAGACTAATGGGCCTAATGGCCCTAAGTGGTCTAATGTGCCTAATGGGCCGAATCGGCCTAAGTGGCCTAATTGGCCTAATCGGCCTAATCAGCCTAATCAAATGATGGGACAAATGGGCCTAATGGGCCTAAGTTTCCTAATGGGCCTAATGGTCCTAATACCTAAGTGGCCTAAGTGGCCTAAGTGGCCTAATTATCCTAAGGGATATAATGGGCCTAAGTGGCCTAAGTGGTCTAATCGGCCTAATTAGCCAAATGAGCCTAATGGGCCAAAGTGGCCTAATGGGCCTATATGGCATAATCGGCCTAGTCAACCGAATGGGCCTAATGGGCATGATAGGTCTAAGTGGGCTAATGGGCCTAATGGGTATAAGCGGCCTAATATGCCGAATTGGCTGAATGTGCCAAATGGGCCCAAGTGATCTAATAGGCCTAAATAGCCTAATGGGCCTAAGTGGCCTAATCAGGCTAATCGAATGAATGGGCCTAAGTGGCCGAATCGGCCTAATCAATCGAATGGGCCTAATGGGCCTAAGATGCCTAATGGGCCTAATGGGTCTAAGTGCCCTAATCGGCCTAATCAACTGAATGGGCCTAATGGGCATAAGTGGCCTAATGGCCCTAATGGGACTAATGGGTCTGAGTGCCCTGATCGAATGTGACTAATGGGCCTCATGGGGCTAAGTGGCTGATTAGGACTAATGGGCCTAAGTGGCCGAATGGGCCTAATGGTCCAAATTAGCTTAATGGGGTTAATGGAACTAATGGGCCTAAGTAGACGAATGGTCTTAAGTGGCATAATGGGCATAATGGGCCTAATGTTCATAAGTGGCCTAATGTGCCTAATGGGCTGAAGTGCCCTAATGGGTCTAAGTGGTCTAATGGGCCTAGTGGGCTTAAGTGGATGAATGGTCCTAATGGGTCTAATGCACCTAATTGGTCTAATGGGTCTAGTGGGTGTAAGTGGCCTAAAGGGGCTAAGTGGCCTAATGGGCCTAATGGGCCGAAGTGGCCTAATGGGCCTAATGGGCCCTGTGGACCTAATGGTTGAATGGTCCTAATGGGCCTAATGTGCCTAATTCTCCTAATGGGTTTAATGGTCCTAATGGGCGTAAGTGGCCTAATGGGGCTAAGTGGACTAATGGGCCTAGTGGGCCTAAGTGGTCGAATGAGCCTAATGGGCCTAATGCACCAAATGGGCTGAATGGGCCGAATGGGCCTAGGGGGCCATATGGGACAAATGGGCTGAATGGTCCTGATGGGACCATTGGGCCTAATGGGCCTAAGTGGCCTAATGGTCCTAAGTGTTCAAATGGGCTTAACGACCCGAATGGGCCTAAGGGGCCCAATGGACCTAAGTGGCCTTATGGGCCTAATGTTATGAATGAACCTAATGGGCCTAATGGGCCTAATGGTACTAATGGTACTAATGGGCCTAATGGGACAAATTGGACTAATTGGCCAAATGGGCTAATGGACCTAAGTGGCATAATGGGACTAATGGGCGTAAGGGGCCTTAGGGTCCTAATCGACATAATTGAACTAATGGGCCTAATGGGAATAATGGGCCTAAGTGACATAATGGGCTGAATGGGCCTAAGAGGCAGAATGGTCCCAATGGCCCTGATGGGTCGAAGTGGCATAATGGGCCCCATGGGCCTAGGTGGCCTAATAGTCTTCATGGGCCTAAGTGGCCTAAGGGGACTCATGGGCCTAACGGGCCACATGGGCCTAAGTGGCCTAATGGGCCTCATGGTCTCTATTGGCCTTATGGGCCTATTGGGACCAAGGGGCCTAAGTGGCTTAATGGGCCTAATGGGCTTAATGGGATTAATGGGCTTAACATGCCAAGGTTCTGAATGGTCCTAAATAGAGTAAGGGACCTAATGGGCCTAAGTGGTCTAATGGACCTAAGTGGCCGAATGAGATTAATGGTCTTAACGGGTCTATGGGCCAAATGGGCTGAATGGGCCTAATTGACCTAAGTGTCCTAATGGACCTAAGTGTCCTGATGGGCCAAAGTTGCATAAACAACCTAATGGGTGTAATGGGCCTAATGGGCCTAAGTGTCCTAATGGGCCTAATGGTCTTATTATGCCTAAGTGGCCTAATGGGTCTAAGTGGCCTAATTGGCCTAATGGGCTTAATGGGTCTAGTGGGACTAAGTAGACTAATCGGCTTTAGTGGCCTAATCAGCCTAATTGGTCTAATTGGCCTAAGGGGATTAATGAGCTTAACGGGACCAGGGGCCAAATGGGCATAATGGTCGAATGGGCCTAGTGGACCTAATTAGCGTAAGTGGCCAAATGGGCCAAATAGGCCTAATGGGCCTAAGTGTCCCAATGGACCTAAGTTTCCTAATCAGTCTAATGGGATTAATGGACCTAAGGGACCTAATGGGCCCAATGGGCTTAATGGGCCTAAGTTTGCTAATGGGCTCAATGGGCCTAATGGGTCTAAGTGGCCTAAGTGGCCTAATCGGCCTAATCGACCAAATGGGCCTAATGGACCTAAGTATCCTAATGGGATTAATGGACCTAATGGGTCTAAGTGGCCAAATCGGCCTAATTGACTGAATGGGACTAATGGGCCTTATGGGCCTAAGTGGAAGATTGAGCCTAATTGGCTGAATGGGCCTAAATGGCCAAATTGGCCGAGTGGGGAGAATGGGCTTAATGGGACTAAGTGGATGAATGAGCTTAAGTGGTATAATATCCCTGATGAGACTAATGGGCATAAGTGTCTTAATGGGAGGAATAGGCCTAAGTGCCTTAATGGTCCCGGTGGGCCTTAGTGGCCGAATGGGCTAAATTGGCCTAATGCGCTTAATTGGCCTAATGAGCCTAATAGGCGAAAGTGGTTTAATGTGTCTAATGGGACCAGTGGGCCTAAGTGTCAAAATGGGCCTAATTTTTCTAATGTTCCTAATGGGAAAAATGGGCCTAAGTGTCCATATGGGCCTAATGGGCCGAATGAGCCTAATGGGCCTAATGGGACCAAGTGGCCTCATCTGCCTAAGTGGCATCATCAGCCTAATTGGCTTAATGAGCCTAGTGGGCCTAAGTGGCCGAATGGGCCTAATGGGCCGAAGTGGTCCAATGGGCCTAAGTGACGTAATCGGCCTAAGTTGTCCAATGGGCCCAATTGGCTAATGGGCCTAGTGGACTAAGTGGACGAATGGGCCGAATGGGACTAAGTGGTGTAAGGGGCCTAATGGGCCTTAGTGGCCCAATGGGCCTAATGGGCCTAAGTGGACTAACATGCCTAATGGACCTTAGTGGCCTCATGGGCCTAAAGGGCCTAATGGGCCTAAATGGACTAAGTAGACTAATGGGACTAATGGGCATAATGAGCCTAATGGGATGAATGGGCATAATGGGCCTAGTGGGCCTAATGCACATAGGTGGCCTAATGGACCTAATGGGATGAGTGGGCCTAGCAGCCAAATGGGCCTAATGGGCCTAAGTTTCCAAATTGGCTGAATGGGCCTAAGTGTCCTAATGGGACTAATGGGCCTAAGTGGCCTAATAAGCTTAATGGGCTAATGGGTCTTAGTGGCCCTAATGGGTCGAAGTGGCCTAATAGGACGAATGGGATGAATGGGCTTAGTGGGCCTAAGTGGCATAATGGACCTAATGGGACCAATGGTACTAATGGGCCTATGTGGCCAAAGTGGCCTAATGGTCCAAATAGGACTAATGGCCCGAATGGGCCAAATAGGCCTAAGTGGCCAAATGGGCCTAAGTGGCCAAATGGGCCTAAGTGGCCAAATGGGCCAAAGTTTCGAAATTGGCCTAATGGGATTAATAGGCCAAATGGACCTAATCACTTGAATGAGCCTAAATGGCCGAATGGGGCGAATGGGCCTAATTAGACTAAGTGGCCTAATGGGCCTAACAGACATAATGGGCCTTAGGGGCCTAATGGGCCAAAGTTTCCTAATTCCCCTAATGGGATTGATTTGCCTAATGGGCCAAATGGTTCGAATGGGTCGAATGGGCCTAAGTGTCCTAATGTGTCTAAGTGGCCTTATTGTCCTAATGGGATTAATGGGCCTAGTGGACCTAAGTGGCCTAATGGGCCTAATGGGCATTAGTGGCCTAATCGGCCTAATTTTCCTAAGTGCCATAATGGGCCTAAGTGGCCCAATGGGCTTAATGGGCATAACAGGCCTAGGGGTTAAATGGGATGAATGGGCCTAAAGGGCCTAATGGGCCTAATTAACTTAAGTGGCCTAATGAGCCTAAGTGGCCTAATGGGCCAAAGTTTCCAAATTGTTCTAACAGGCTTAATGGACTTAATTGGCTAATGGGATATGTGGCCTAATGGGCCTAAGTGGCCTCATCAGCCTAATGGGATTAATGGACCAAGTGGACCTAAGTGGCTGAATGGGTCCAATGGGCCTCAGTGGCCTAATGGGCCAAATGAGCCTAGGTGGCCCAATGGGAGTAAGTGGCCTGGTGGGCCTAAGTGGCCTAATGAGCCTAATGTTCCTAAGTGGCATAATGGGCCTAAGTCATCTTATGGGCCTAATGGGCCTAGGTGGCCAAATGGCCCAAAGTGGACAAATGTGCCTAATGGACATAATGAGACTAAGTGTCCTAAGTGGATTAATGGGACTAATGGGCTTAAGTGTCCTAATGGGCCAAAGTGGCCTAATGGGCCTAATGGGGCTAATGGGATTAATGGGCCTAAGTGGACTAATGGGCCTAATGGGCCTTAGTGGCTTAATCAGCCTAATGGGCCTAAGTGGCATAATGGGTTGAATTAGTGGCCTAATGGGTCGAATGGGCCTAAGTTTCCTAAGTGGCCTAATGGGCCTGCGTGGCTAAATAGGCCTCAGTGGCCTAATGGGCCTAATCGACCTATGTGGCCTAATGGGATTAATGGGCCTAAGTGGATAAATGAGCCAATGAGCCTAATGGGCCTCAGTGGCCTAATGGGCCTAATTGGCATAAGTGGCCTAATGGGCCTAAGTGGCCTAATGAGATGAATGGGTCAAAGTTTCCTAATGGGCCTAAGTGGCCTAATGGGCCTGATGGGCCCGATGGGCCTAATGGGCCTAAGTGGCCTAATGAGACAAATGGACCTAAGTGGCCTAATTGGCCTAATGATTTGAATGGACCTAAGTGGCCTAATGGACCTAATGGGCCCCAAGGGCCTAATGGGCCTAAGTGTCCTAATGACCTGAATGGGCCAAATTGGCCTAATGGGCCTGATAGGCTTAATGGACCTAAGTGGACCGATGTGCCTGATGGGCCTGATGGGTTGAATAGGCCTAAATGGCATAATGGGCCGAATTGGCCTAAGTGACCTAATGGGCCTAATGGGCCTAGGTGGCCTAATGGGCCTCATGGGCCTAACGGGCCTCATGGACCTCACTGGCCTAATTGACCTCATTATCCTAATTGGCCTAATTAGCCTAATGGGACTCAGTGGCCCAATTGGGCTAATGGGCCTAATGGGCCTAAGTGACCTAATGGGCTCGATGGGCCTAATGGGCCTCACTGGTCTAAGTGGCCCAATGGTCCTAGGTTTCCTAATGGGTTAAGTGAGCCTAATTGGACTAAGGGGCCTAATGGGCCCAATGGACATCAATGGTCGATTGTTCCTAATGGGCCCAATGGGTCGGGTAGGCCCAATGGGTATAATGGGCACAAGTGGGCCAATGGGACGAATGGTCCTAATGGCCCTAATAGCCCTAAGTGGCCTAATGGGGATGATTGGCCTAATGGGGCGAATGAACGTATGTGGCCTAAGTGGCCTAATGGGAATAATGTGCCTAAGTGGCCCAGTGGGCCTAAGTGGCCTAGTGGACCTAAGTGGCCTAATGGACCGGATAAGCATAATGGGTTGAATGAACCTCAGTGGACTAATGGGACCAATGGGTCTAATAGTCCCAATAGGAATAAAGGGTTGAATTGGAAAAATGGGTTGAATGGGCCTAAGTGGATGAAAGGGCCCAATTGGCCTAATGGACCTAAGTGGAAGAATGGGCCTAATGGGCCAAGTGGCCTAATGGTCCTAAGTGGACTCATGGGCCTAATAGACCTATGTGGACAGATGTTCCTATTAGGCCCCAGGGGCCGAAGTGGCCTAATAGTCCTAGTGGGCCTAATGATCCTAAGTGGCCAAATGGGCCAATTGGGTTTAAGTGGCCTAATTAGCCAAATCGGCCTAATGTGCCTCTGGGCCTAAGTGGACAATGAGCCTAATGGGAATAATGAGCCTAAGTGGCCTAATCTGCCTAATCAAACAGTTGGGCCTAAGTGGCCTAATGGGCCATGTTGGCCTAGGTGGCCGAATGGGCCTAATTTTCCTAGGTGGGTGAATGGGCCGAATAGGCTGGATATACCTAAGGGGGCTAATGGGCCTCATGGGCCAAAGTGGACTAATGGGACGAATGGTCCAATGTGGCCTAATGGTCCAAATGGGCCCAAGGTTCCTATTGGGCCTAATGGGACTAATGGGCCTAATGGGCTTAACGGGACTAGGTACCAAATGGGATTATTTGTCCTAATGGTCCTAATTGGACTAAGTGACCTAATGAGCCTAATGGGCCTTAGTGGTCTAATGGAACTAAGTGGCCTAATTGACCTAATGGTCTTGATGGTCCTAATGGGCCTAATGGTCTTAATTGGCCTAAGTGGCCTAATAGACCTAAGGGGCCTAATGGGCCTAAGTGGCCTAATGGGCCAGGGTAGCTTAATGGGCT
The DNA here is from genome assembly GCA_963277665.1 of Viscum album. Lineage (NCBI taxonomy): Eukaryota > Viridiplantae > Streptophyta > Magnoliopsida > Santalales > Viscaceae > Viscum > Viscum album. Next base: position 608,451,437 of record OY728147.1, read on the forward strand.
TAACGAGCCTTGGGAAAAAATGGGTCTAATGGGCTGAATTGGCCTTAGTGACCTAATGGGACTAAGCAGTCTAATGGGCCTAAGTGGCGTAATGGGCGTAATGGGTGTATTGGGTGTAAGGGGCCTAATGGACCTAAGGGGCCTAATGGGCATAAAGTGCTTAGTGGGACTAAGATGCCTAATGGTCCTATGTGTCCTAATGTGTTTAATGGGATTAACAGGACTAGGGTCCAGATGGGCCAAATGATCCTAATTGGCCTCAGTGGCCTAATAGGTCTAATGGGCCTAATGGGTCGAAGTGGCCTAATGGGACAAAGTTTCCTAATCAGCCTAATGGTCATAATGGGCCCAATGGGCCGAATGGGCCAAATGGGCCTAGGCAGCCTAATGGGCCTAGGCGGCCGAATGGGCCGATTGGGCCTAATGGACCTAATGGGATGAATGGGCCTAATTGGCCTAAGTGGACTAATGGTCCAAAGTGGCCTAATAGGACAAATTTGCCTAATAGACCTAATGGGATTAATTGTTCTAATGGTCCTACTGGGCCTAATTTGACTAATGGGCCTAAGTGGCCTAATCGGCCTAATGGGCTTAGTGGGCCTAGTGGGCCCAAGTGTCCTAATGGGCCTTAGTCGTCTAATCGGCCTAATGGGGCTAAGTGGCATAATGGACCCGAGTGGCCTAATGGGCTTAAGGGGATTAACGAACCTAGGGGCCTAATGGGAATAATGGTAGGAATTGGCCTAATTAGCCTAAGTGGCCTAATATGACTAATGGACCTAAGTGGCCTAATAGGTCTAAGCGTCCTAATGGGCCTAAGTGTCCTAATGGACATAATGGGTGTAATGGTCATAATGGGTGAAATGGGTCTAAGGGGCCTAATGATCCTAAGGGGAATAATGGGCCTAGGTGGCCTAATGGTCCTAATGGGATTAACGGGCCTAGGGTCCAAATGGGCCTAATAGGCCTAATTATACTTAGTGGGCTAATGGGTCTAATGTGCCTAATGGGTCGAAGTGGCCTAATGATCCAAAGTTTCCTAATCGGCCTAATGGGCATAATGGGCCCAATGGGCCGAATAGGCCAAATGGGTCTGGGTGGCTTAATGTGCCTAATGGACCTAATGGACCTAATTGCCTATGTTGACTAATAGTCCAAAGTGTCCTAATGGGCCAAAGTTTCTTAATTGGCCAAATGAGATTAATGGGCCTAATGGGCCTAATTGGCCTAAGTGGCCTAATGCGCCTAAGTGCCCTAATCAACCAAATGGGATTAGTGGGCCTAGTGGGCCTAAGTGGCCTAATGGGACTTAGCCTCCTAATCTGCCTAATGGGGCTAAGTGGCCTAATGGGCCTAAGTGGCCTAATGGGATTACTGGGATTAATGGGTCTAGGGGACCGATGGGCCTAATGGGCCTAATTGGATGAATGGGCCTAATTACCCTAAGTGGCCTAATGTGCCTAATGGACCTAAGTGGCCTAATGGGCCTAAGTTTCCTAATCATCTTAATGGGATTAATGGTCCTAAGGGTTATAATGGGTCAAATGTGCCTAGTGCGCCTAATGGGCCTAAGTGGGCTAATCAGCATAATGGGCTTAATGGGCCTGGTGGGCCTGAGTGGCCTAATGGGCCTAATGGGCCTAAGTGGCTTAATCAACCTAATGGGCCTAAGTTTCCTAATAGGCCTAAGTTTCCCAATGGAATTAATGGGCCTAAATGGCCTAAGTGGCCTGATGGGATGAATTGGCCTAAGTGGTCGAATGAGCCGAATGGGCATAAGTGGCCCAATGGGCCTAATGGGCCTAATGGTCGTAAGTGTCCTAATGGGTCGAATGGTCCTAGGTGTCTTTATGGGCATAATAGGTCTAAGTGTCATCATGTGCCTTAGTGGCCTAATGGGAATCAGTGGCCTCACGGGCCTAATGGGCCTAATGGGCCTAATGGGCTAATGGGCCTAAGTGGACAGATGAGCCTAATGGGATAAGTGGCCCAATGGGCCTAATGGGTTTAATGGGACTAGGTGGCCTATTGGGCGTAATGGGATGAAGTGGCCAAATGGGCGTAATGGGCCGAGGTGGCCTAATGGGCCCAGTAGGCCTAAGTGGCTTAATGGGTCGAATGGGCCGAATGAGACTAAGTGGCCTAATCATCCTAAAGGGACTAATGGGACAAATTGGCCTAATGGACCTAAGTGGGTGAATGGGACTAAGTGGTATAATGGGGCGAACTGGCCTAAGTGGCTAAATGGGTCTAAGTGGACAAATGGGACTAATGGGTCTAAGTGGCTGAATGGTCTTAAGTGGCTCAATAGGCCTAATGGGTGTATGTAGCCTAATTTTCTTAATTGTACTAATGGTTCGAAGTGGCCTAATGGGATTAATGGGTCCAAGTGGACAAATGATCCAAATGGACCTAAGTGGCCCAATTGGCCCAATGGGCTGAATAGGACGAATGAGCCTAAGTGGCCTAATGGGCCTAATTGGCCTAAGTGGCCTGATGGGCCTGAGGGGCCTAAGTGGATTCATGGGTCTAATGGGACTAAGTGGCCTAAGTGTCCTAATAGGACTAATCAACCAAATGGGCCTAATGGGCCTAAGTGTTATAATAGGCCCAAGTTTCTAAATGGGCCTATTAGGCCTTAGTGGCCCAGTGGGCCTAAATTACCAAAGTGGCCTAATGTTCCTAATGGGACAAACAAGATGAATGTGCCAAGTGGGCTTAAGTATCCTAATGGGCCTAATTGAGATAATGGGACTAAGTGGCCTAATGGGTTTGAGTGGCCTAATGGGTCTAAGTGACCAAATGAGCCTAAGTGGCCTGAATGGGCCTAATGGACCGAATGGCCTAATGGCCAAATGGGCATAATGTGCTGAATGGGCCTAATGTGCTGAAGAAACCGAATGGGCTTAAGGCCAATGGTCCTAATGGTCCTAATGGGACAAATGGGTCGAATGGTTTGAATGGGCCTAATGGTCCTAACGGGTCTAAGGGGGCCTAATGGACCTAACGGGCTGAATGGGCCTAATGGGACTAAGTGGCTGAATGGACATAATGGGCCTAAGTTGCCTAATGGGCCTAATGGGCCTAATTGGACCAATGGGCCTAATGGGCCTAATGGAATCAAGTGGACATACTGGTCCTAATGGGCCTACTAGGCCTAATGGTCCTAATGGGCCTACTGGGCCTAATGGGCCTACTATGACTAATGGGCCTAATGGGACTAATTGGTTGAAATGGCATAATTGGTCTAAGTGGACCAATGGGCATAAGTTGTCTAATGGGTCTAATGGGCCTAAGTGGCCTAATGGGTCTAATGGGCCGAAGTGTCCTAATGGGACAAAGTGGACGAATGGTCCTAATGGTCCTAATGGGCATAATGGCCCGAAGTGGCCAAATGGGCCTAAGTGTCTTAATGGGTCAAAGTGGATGAATGGGCCTAATGGGCATAATGGGCCTAATGGGCCATAGTGGACAAATGGGCCTAATGAACCTAATGGGCCTAAGTGTTCTAATGGTTCTAATGTTCCTAAGGGGACAAAATGGATGAATGGGCATAGTGGGCAAAATGGGCATAATGGGCCTAATGGGTCAAAGTGGGAAAATTGGACTAATGGGCCTAAGTGGCCTAATGGGCCTATTGGCCCTAAGTGGCTTAATGGGCCAAATAGGCCTAAGTAGCCTAGTGGAACTAATTGAATGAATGGGCCTAATGGGGAAAATAGGAATAATGGACCTAATGGGATGAAGTGGCCAAATGGGTCAAATGGGACAAAGTGGCCTAACGGGCCTAATGGGCCTAAGTGGCCTAATGCGACTAAGTGGCCTAATGGGCCTAATGGTCCGAATGGGCCTAGGTGGCCTAATGGGAATAAGTGGCCTAAGTGGCCTAGTGGGCCAAATGGGCCTAAGTGGCCTAATGGGCCGAATGGGCCTAAGTGGTCGATTGGGCCTAATGGGCCAAAGTGGCTGAATTATCCTAATGGGCTAAAGTGGCCTAATGGGCCTAAGTGGACTAATGGACCAAATGGGTTAATGGGAATTATGGGACTAGTGGGCCTATTAGGATTAATGGGCCTCAGTGGCCCAATGGGATTAATGGGCCTTAGTGGCCTAATGGGCCTAAGTGGGATAATTGGGCTAAGTGGCCTAATGGGATGAATGGACCTCACTAGCCTAATGGGTCTAATGGGACTAAGTGGCCTAATGGTTCTAATGGACTGAATGGGTCTAATGGGCCTGAGTGGTTTAATGGGCTTAATGGGCCTCAATGGCCGAAGTGGCCTGATGGGCCAATTGGGCCAAATGGTTTTAATTGGCCTCATGGGCCTAATGGGCCTCAGTTGTATAATGGTCCTAATGGGCCGAATGGACCTAAGTAGACTAATCGGCCTTAGTTTCCTAATGGTCCTTAGTGGCCTAATGGGCCTAAGTGTCCTAATGAGCTTGATTGGACGAATAGGTCTAAGTGGCCTAAGTGTCCTAATGAGACTAATGGTCCAGATGGGCCTATTGGGCCTGATGGGCCTAATGGGCCTCATGGGCCTAGGTGGCCTAATGGTCCTAAGTGGTCTAAGGGGGGGCCTAAGGGGCAATGGGTCTAAGGGGACTAAGTGGCCTAAGGGGCCTAAGTGGCCTGCTGGGACTAATGGGTCTAATGGGCCTTAGTGGTCTAATGGGCCTAATGCGCCGACTGGTCCTAAGGGGCGTAAGGGGCCTAATGGGCCTAATGGGCCTAAGTGGCCTAAGGGTCTTAAGTATCCTAATGGTCCTAATATGCCTAATGGGACTAATGGGCCTAATGGGCCTAGGTGGACTAATGGGCCTTAGTGGCCTAATGGGCCTAATGACCCGAATGGGCTTAAGTGGCATAATGGTCATAAGGGGCCTAAGTGACCTAATAGGCCTAAGTTGTCTAATGGTCCTAAGTGGCCTAATGGGCCTAAGTGGACTAATGGGCCTAAGTGGCCTAATGAGTTTAGTGGGCCTAATGTTCATAATTTTCCTAATTGGTATAATTTTCCTAATGGGCCTAATGGGCCATATGGGCCTAAGTGGCATAGTGGGGCTAATCCAATGGGCTTAATGGGCCAAATGGGTCTAATGGGCCTAAGTGGACTAATAGGATGAATGGGACTAAGTGGCCTAATTGGCCTATTGTGACTCATGTGCCAAAGTGGCATAAAGGGCTTAAGTGGAATAATGGGTCTAATGGGCCGAATGGACCTAAAGTGGCCCAATAGATCTAATTGGCCTAATGGGTATAATGGGCCATATGAGCCTAAGTGGCCTAATGGGCCTAATCTAGTTAGTTTAATGGGACAAATGGCCCTAAGTGGACTAATGGGATGAATGGGCCTAATGGGTCGAAGTGGCCCAATGGGAGTAATGGGCCTAAGTGGTCGAATGAGCCTGATGGGTGTAATAGGCCAAATGGGTATAATGGGCCTAAGTGGCCTAATGGGCCTAATGAGCCTAATGAATGAACCTAATGGATCCACACACTCCTTGATCCTAATTCTCCCACTGCCTCCTCTTCTCCTCCTTGGGTTTTGAGGGTCTGCTTGACGATGATGGTGTCGCTTCACCTGTTCCATATTCTTCTTTCTCTTTATTTATTTTTCTTCCTTCTCGTCTAATGTGAATTTTTTTGGTGTGGTCATCGTGCGTCTCTCACCACCCCTCTTTCGATCTATCCCTATGCATCAGATCCCCATTCTGGGTATGTGTGTGTGGGTACTTTAGACAGCTTGGGTCGGAACTGGTGAGTGTGTCTGATGCCTTGTTTCTCCTCTACCAATGTTGGCCTACCCATCACCTCGGACTCCACTTTGGTCAATCTTGATTCAGGATCTAGGACTACTTGGGATGGTGATGGAGTAGCGCTGATAGTGGCCTCAGCTCAAGTTTATTACTCTGTTTGGATCCTTCTCTATTTTTCAGATGCAGATTAAGGTCTTGTATGGTGATTTTCTTTGGGATCAATTTTGTATCTCTATTTTTGGTTCTCTATTTTGTTTGACCGATGTGGTTTCTAGATTAATCCCCTACCGAGGCCTCTATCTACTCATCCTTCTGTGCTTCTTTCCTTGTCAGTTTGGTGCACGAGTTTTCATGGAGGTTCTGGGAGGTGCGGATCAAGGGTAATTGGATCTCTGGGAGGGTAAATGGACTATATTTAATGGTTCGGATGGTTCTGATGTTCTATTTTGATGGTTTTTTGGTGGTGATGTTGGAGTTCTATGGCAGTGATATGAAGACATTAGTGGTGATTAGTGGGCGTCCTGGTTTGTTTTGCTCTGGTTCTCGGCTCCGATGATGATGGTCGACGACGAAAAAGGTTGTGTTTCCTCTAGAGATGTGGTGACTCTAGAGATAATGGTTACGAAAATGATGTTCGGAGTGGATGAAAATGTGGGTATGATGATGGAAACAACTTCTTCGATTTGTTATCTTTGACGTAGTGGCTGCATGATTCTCAAGATCAGTCGCTGATACGACAGTTCCCGTGGTGATGATACTTATTTCAAATTTTAAATATGTGGACTATTTTTGAAATTTGTATATGTGTCATGTTGGTGTACGGATCACACTTTTTCCTCAAAGTGGCTTTTATGAAAATTTAAAAAATGACTTGCAGGGCCTAATGGGACAAAGTGGCCTAATATGACTAATGGGCCTAATGGGACTAAGTGGCCTAATGGGCCTAATTGGCCTAAGTGGCCTAATGAGTCGAAGTTGCATAACGGGATTAATGGTCCTAAGGGGCCGAATGGGCCAAATGGGCCTTATTGCCAATGGGTCTAATGGGCATAAGCGGCCTAAGTGGCCTAAAGGGCCTAATGGGTCTAATGGGCCTAAGTGGCCAAGTGGGTCTAAGTGTCCTAATGGGCCCAATGGGCCTAATGGACATAAGTGGCCTAATGGCCCTAAGTGGCCTAATGGGCCTTAGTGGCCCAATGGGCCTTAGTGGCCCAATGGGCCTTAGTGGCCCAATGGGCCTAAGTGGTCCAATGGGCCTAAGAGGCCCAATGGGCCTAAGAGGCCCAATGGGCCTAAGAGGCCTAATGGGCCCAATGACTAATGGGTATAATGGGCCAAAGTGGCCTAATGGGATTAATGGACCTATGTGGCATAATGGGCCTAAGTGGCATAATGGGCCTAATGGGCTTAAGCGGCATAAGTGACCTAAGGGGGCTAATGGGCCTAATGGACTTAATGGGCCTAAGTGAACTAATGGGCCTAAGGGGCCTAATTGGCCTAATGGGCCTAACCGGCCTAAGTGGCCTAAGGGGCCAAATGGTCCTAATGGGCTTAATGAGCCTAAGTGGCCTAATGGGACTAAGTGTCCTAGGAGGCCTAATGGGCCAAATGGGACTAAGTGGCCTAAGGGGCCAAATGGGCCAAATGGTCTCAATTGACCAAAGTAGGCAAATGGGCTTAAGTGTTTGAATGGGCCTAAGTGGAATAATGAGTCTAATTGACCTAGTGGGATGAATGTGACTAATGGGCCTAGTGGGCCTAATGGGCCTTAGCGGCCTAATGGGCCTAAGTGGCCTAGTTGGCCTAATGGGCCTAGGAGGCCGAATCAGCCTAATGTACCTAATGGTCTAAATGGGCCTAAGTGGACTAATGGGCCTAATGGGCCTAATGCACTTAATGAGACTAATGGGCCTAAGTGGCCTAATGGGCCTAATGGGCCTAATGAGCATTTATGGGCCTAAGTGGACCAATGAGACTAAGTGGACTAATCAACATAATGGGATTAAGTGAACTAATGGGACTAATGTTCCAATTGGGCCTAAGTGGACTAATGGGTCTAATGGGCATAATGAGCAAAATTGGCCAAATCGACATAATGAGCCTAATAGGCCTAAGCGGCCTAACCGTCGTAATGGGCCTAATGGGACTAATTGGCCTAATGGTTTGAATGGGCCTAATGGGTTGAGTGAATTGAATGGACCTCATGGTTCTAAGTGGCCTAATGGTCCTAATGGGCCAAAGTGGCCTGATGTGCCTAATAGTCCTATGTGTCTAAATTGGCCTAATGTGCCTAAGTGGACGAACGTCATAATGGGCCTAAGTGGCCTATTGGGACGAATGGGGTGAATGGGCCTAAGTGACCTAATGGGGCTAAGTGGACTAATCGGCCTAATTGGCCTCATTAGCCCTTAGCTATTATTGTATTAGATATAGTGTTTTGGTTCTAGGTTTTAGGATTTTTTTGTTCTAATTGGCCTAAATTTGTCTAAATTGGTCTAAATGACCAAATGGCCAAATTACCAATTAGCCTAATGGCCCACTGAACTAATGGGCTAATGGACTAATGACCTAAATGACCTAATTGGTCTAAATATCCTAATGGCATAATCGGCATAATGTCCTAATTGACATAAATGAGATAATTGGTCTAAATTGACTAATTAGTCTAAATGGATTAAATGGTATTATTGGATTAAATGGTCTAATTGGCCTAATTGACCTAATTGACCTAATTGACCTAATTGGCCTAAATTGGCCTAAACTGCCAATTGGTTCTAAATGGTCTAATTGGTCGAAATGAATTAAATGGTTCAATTGGATCAAATGGTCTAATTGTCCTAATTAGCCTAATTGGCCTAATTGGCCTAAACTGGCATAAATTTTAAAATCGCCAAATGACCAATTGGCCTAATGGTGTAATGAACTAATGGGATAATGGAATAATATCCAAATTGGTCTAAATAGTCTAATGGAATAATTGGCATAAATGACCTAATTGGTCTAAATGGCCTAATTGGTCTAAATGGATTAAATGATCTAATTATATTAAATGGTCTAATTAGCCTAATTTTTCTAATTGACCTAAATGTTCTAATTAGCCTAATTGGCCTAAATGACCTAACGACCTAAATGGCCTAATGGACGAATTGGACTAAAGGGATTAAAGTTATAAATTTCCTATAGCATAATGACCTAATTGGACTAATTTGCCTAATTTGCCTATTTTTTCTAAATGGACTAATTGGACAATTAGCCAAATAGACAATTGTACAAATGATCAAAATTACCAACTGACTGAATAACCAAATTACACAACATGAATGGAATTAGAATGAAATTAATATACAAGAGGAATGCATAGCATACACATGTCTATCATGTTAATTAGTATTTATTGTTTATGTTATGTCACTAGTATTAAATTTCTAATCAAATGTATATTTATATGCTTATTCATTTTATGGATTTCTTCAACATCTACAATTTTAATTCATTCTTGGTTTATCACTTTCATATTATTCAATAATGTAATATTATACTAATCAATTTCATTTTCATCAAGAGGAATTTGGTATCGAAGGTTGTGTGCCTCAAGAAAAATTATTTTCCTTGACTAGGAAAAAAAAATTATAGAAGAGATGTAAATGCACAAACACAAGAAAAGATTGTAAGTTTTTTATTAATATTTAAAATGTTGATACGTAATTAATAATTAAATATCTTGTTTATATTTTTAATAGTGTATCCTGGAGGCCCTTGATGAGAAAGAAGATAGAAAATTCAGGCGAAATGATCATTTGAGACAATTATTAGGTGATGAGCGCCATAGGAGAGTCTGATGTCGACCCATGAAAAACATTATCCCCACTAGGTATTGGCCCTCATTGAGTGCCTCTCAAACCTATCATAACCCCAAACTAAAAAATTCCCATGCATAAGTAGAAGATGCCAAAAAATAAATATAGGGGAGTGTTAAAGAAGTAAATTGGTCACTGAACACTTCCTAAAAGACATGTTAGTTATAAGTCCACCACTTTCATCATATACTACTATTAATTTTGATTAATGTATGAAATCAATGTGCTCCTTATATGATACCTCTAGTGATTTCAATGAGGGTACTGGTGGTGTTGAGCTGATGACAATGGCAGTGGCGGTGGCGGTGGGGTGGGGGGGGGGGCTACGAAGGTTGTGTTGGTAGCAGTAGTGGTGGTGGTGGTTTCAGGCATAATAGAAGCATGCAAAGATGGATGATGTATTAAAATTTATTTTAAAAATCGTTTCCTAAAAACAAGAGTGAGGATATTTCACGTCAAATTTAAATTTAAATTATTTAATATTTAAATAAACAAATACATGTTCTTAGGGACTTTCTTCGTTAGTGAATTTTGATCATCTGAAAATACCCTTTAAGTTACCATCATTTCACTGTGAGGATCCTAGGATAAAATACCTATAGTGGAGATCCACATGTACTCCTATTATCTCTAAGAAACAACACTCTATCTCCAAGTGCTCATGTGGTGAGTCCAATGTCTTATGTTGTTCGTTCTTGATCACTCGTTCTTCAGTCTTGAAGAAATATTTTTTACACTTCTCGTTCTTAAGAGAGGGAGAGGAGGAGTTGAGAGATAAGTCCTTGTGCGCAACAATTTTCTATTATAAAATTTTGGATTCTCTACACAATAGACATATCAACCTATTTATAGAGTTGATATTTAAGTTAAAATATTATTTAATTGCATGTTTTCTATTAAATAACATTAATTACCTTCAATAAATCTCATACCGCATAATAATAATTATATAATTATTATTTTGTGGCACACTCCAACTTGCGCAACAAAAAAATTTATATAATGGTATTGTTAATTAATATTTTTCAATGGAATCAGTCTTGGTCCATTCAAACTCCTCTATCATTTATTGAACAACTAAATAAATATTTTATTCAAAAATAAATATTTTATCTACAATATAGTGAATAAATATTTATTAAAATATTCAATAAATAAAATAAATATTTTATTCACATGTCAGCTAATAAATATTTATTTACTTTATGCGATCAATATAAATTGAATAAAATTATTCCCGAGACTTGAGAATAATATTTATTCCATTAATTAAACTCAAATAGAATTTAATCTAGATAAATGGAAACACTTAGTGTGTGACCCTATAGGATTCCTTCTCATTGACATTAGGCAGACTTGCCTAAAGTCCAAGATTACTTTCTAGCAATGGGTCAAGGCATCCAAGAAAAATAAGTTGATGTCGCAACATCAAAAAATACATACGAATACTCACTGTGTAATATAATCTCTTTGTCACAATATCTCATCAAGAAGGTTGCAAATCCATGTCACTAACCTATATGTTCAATATGTCTTCCTTTGACTATCTGAAATAAACACACGGTTACACCTTGGCCATGGAATTTAATGCGATGGTTTTATTCCAATCAAAGGGTTGAAATATCAACTTCTATAAATCGGAAGGGACAAATCTTTCCTCATCTTATTCATTAATAACATATCACTCGTGACACACCCAATGTATCCAAATTTCCGATGAGCTATTATTGTCATGGTTTACGACATACATCTAAGTATAAAAGTTGTGACATGATTTAATAATAATCTTAAAGTCTAAGGACCATAACACACACTCATAGATAGAAATATTCGATGACACCAAAACATGCAGAATTCCTACTGATGAGTTTGTTCTCATAATCTTCTGTATTAGAGATTACCAAGTGCAGACTTCATGAGAAGAAGCCTCATCTACTTACGAGTACTCATACCTGAAATTCTATATATTGTGTGTCTCTTAATAGTACATTATCCAAATTTCCTAAATGGATGAATTGTCCTAAATTTCCTAAATTGGCCTAAATGACCAAAATTGTTCTAATTGGTCTAAATGGTCTAAATTTTCCTAAATGGCCTAATTAGATTAAATTGTATAAATTGACTAATTTGATTAATTTTCCTAATTGGCTTAAATGGCCTAAATTTTCCTAAATGACCTAAATGGTCTAGTTGGCATAAATGACCTAAATTAACCTAATTGGCCTCATTGACCTAAATTGTCTAATTGGTGTAATTGTCCTAAATGGCCTAATTGGCCTAAATGGCCTAAATGGCCTAGATTTCCCAAATCGTATTAAATGTAATAATTGTATTAATTGGCCTAAATGGCCTAAATTGGCCCAAATGGACAAATTGGATGTATTGGCTTAAATGGTCTAAATTAGCTTAAATAGCCTAAATGGCCTAAATTAGCCTAAATGGCCTAAATGACCTAAATTGGCCTAAATAACCTAAATTGTATAATTGTCCTAAATGGCCTAAATGGAATAAATGTCCAAAATGGACTAATTGGCCTAAATATCCTAAATGACCTAAATGACCAAATTGATTAATTGGCCAAAATGGCCTAAATTGGCCTAAATGGTCTAATTGGCCTAATTGGCCTAAATGGATTAATTGGACTAAATGGCCTAATTGGACTAATTTTTCTAAATGGACTAAATTGACTAATTGGTCTAATTGGCCTAAATTATCCTAAATGGCCTAAATTGGCCTAATTGGTCTAAATGGCATAAATTGGTCTAAATGTTCTAAATGATCTAATTGGTCTAAATAACCTAAATTGCCTAATTGATATAATTGGCCAAAATGGCCTAAATGACCTAATTGGTATAATTGTCCTAAGTGGTATAAATTGACCTAAATGGCCTAAATTGTCCTAAATGGCATAAATCGACCTCAATGGCCTGATTAGTCTAATTGGCTTGAATTTTCTAATTTGCCTAATTTTCCTAATTGGTCTAAATGAGCTAAATTGGACTAAATAGACTAATTTTCCTAAAACCCCTAAATGGTAAAAATTGGTCTAATTAGCCTAATTGGCTTAAATGGCCTAAATTGGCTTAAATGGCATAATTGGCTTAAATTGCCTAAATTATCTAATTGGCCTATTTGGCCAAATAAGCCTAAATGGCCTAAATTGGTCTAAATGGCCTAAATAGACTAATTATAATAAATTTCCTAAATTGCATAATTGGCCTAATTGGTCAAAATGGTCAAAATTGTCCTAATCGACTTAAATGGCCTAATCAAGCTAATTGACATAATTGGTCTAAATTGTCTAAATTGGCCTAAATGGCATAATTGGCCAAACTGGCCAAAATGGTATAAATTGGCCTAAATATTCTAAATGGCATAAATTGGCGTAAATGGACTAATTATCCTAAATGACCAAAATTGTCCTAAATGTCCTAAATGAACTAAATTTTCTAATTGGCCTAATTGGACTAATGGGACTAATTGGAATAATTGGCTTAATTGGCCTAAATTTGCCTAAGTGGACGAAATCTTATAATTGGCCTAAGTAGACTAAATCTTCTAATTGGCCTAAATGCCCTAAAGGGACTAAATTGGCCTAATTAGCCTGAATTGGTCTCATTGGCCTCATTGGCCTAAATGGCCTAAATTGGCCTGAACAGCCTACACGGCCTAATTGGCCTAAATGGATGAAATAGCCTAATTATCCAAATTGGTCTAAATGACCTAAATTGACCTAAATAACCAAATGGGCATAAGGATTGAATGAGCCTAAGTGGCCTATGTGGCCTTATGGGTCTAATGGAATTAAGTAGCCAAATGGGCCTAATGGGCCAAATGGGCCAAATGGGTCTAATGGGATTAAGTGGCCTAATCGGCCAATTGGGCCTAAGTGGCCTAATGGGTCTAATGGGCGTAATGAGATTAATGGTCCTAATGGGCCCACATGGCCAAATTTTACCAATGGGCATGAGTGGCCTAAGTGGCCTAATGGTCCAAATGGGCCTATTGGGCATAAGTGTCCTAATGGGCCCATTAAGCCCCATTTGGCCTAATGGTATTAATGGGTTGAGTGGACCAGTTGGGCCTAAGTGGGCTGATGGGCCTAATGGGATGAATGAGATTATTGGGCATAAGTGGGCTAATGGGTCTATTATGACCAATTCAGCCTGATAGGTCGAATAGGCTAATGGTCTTAATGGTCCCAAGTGGCCTAATGGTCCCATTATGGTCAATTCAGCCTAATGGGCCTAATGGCCAAATTTACCTAATGTACCTAATGTGCCTAATGGGCCTAATGGGCCTAATGGGTCTAAGGGGAATAATGGGCCAAAGTGGACGAATATGCCTAAGTGGCCTAATGCACCTAATGGGCCTAATGGGCCCAATGGGCCTAAGGGGACCAATGGGACTAATGGGTCTAAGGGGCCTAATGGGCCTAATGGGCCTAATGGGCCTAATGGGCCTAAGTGACCTAAGTGACCTAATAGTCCTAGTGGGACTATTTGGTTTATTGGACCTAAGTGACTTAGTGGGCCTAATGGGCTCAATGGCCTAATTTTCCTAATGGGCCTAAGGGGCCCAATGGGACCAATGGGTCCAATAGGTCTAAGGGGCCTAATGGGCCTAAGTGTCCTAATGGGCCTAAGTGACCTAAGTGACCTAATAGGCCGAATGGGATGATTGGACTCGTTGGTCCTAAGTGACCTAATGGGTTGAATGGGCCCACTATGGCCTATTCGGCCTAGTGGGCCTAATGGCCTAATTGAAAAAATGGGCTTAAGGGGCCCAATGGGCCTAATGGGTCTAAGGGGTATAATGGGCCTAAGTAGCCTAATGTGCTTAAGTGGACTAATGGGAATATTGGACCTAAGTGGTCTAATGGGGCCAATGGGTATAATGGGCATAATTGGCCCATTATGGACAATTCAGCCTAATGGGTCTAATGGGCCTAAGTGGCCTAACGGGTCTAAGTGGCCCAAGTTGTCTAATGAGCATAATGGGCTTAATGGTTCCAATGGGTTTAAGTAGCCTAAGTTGCCTAATAGGCCTAATGGGTCTAATGGGTCTAAGTGGCCTAATAACCCTAAGTGGCCTAAGTTTCCTAATGGGCCTAATGGGTCCAATGGGCTTAATGGGTCCAATGGGTCTAAGTGGCCTAATGATCCTTAGTGGCCTAAGTTTCATAATGGGCCTAATGGTTCAAATGGGTTTAAGTGGTCGAATGGGCCGAAGTGGCCTAATTTTACTAATGGGACTAAGTGGCCTAAGTTTCTTAATGAGCCTAATGGTCCTAATGGGTCTGATGGGCCTAAGTGGCCTAATCGACCTAATGGGTCTAATGGGTCTAATGGGATGAATGGGTGGAATGGGACTAAGTGGCCTAATGGGTTGAATGGGCCGAATGGGCTTAAGTGGCCTAATGGGCCTAAGTGGCCTAAGTTTCCTAATAGGCCTAATGGGTCCAATGGGTCCAAGTGGCCTAAGTTGTCTAATGGGCCCAATGGGCCAATGTTACCTAATGCTCCTAATGGGATGAATGAGCTTAATGGTCCCAATGGTCCTAATGGATCTAATGAGACTAAGTGTCCTAAGTTACCTAATGGGTCGAAGTGGCCTAATAGGCTTAATGGGATTAAGTGTCCTAATGGGAAATGGGCCTAATGGGCATAATGGGTCTAATAGGTCTAAGTGGCCTAATGTGACTATATTTCCTAAGTTTCCTAATGGGTCTAATGGGTCCAATGGGTCTAAGTGGATCAATGGAATAAATTGGACTAAGTTTCCTAATGGGCCTAATGGTCCTAATGGGTCTAATGGGCCTAAGTAGCCTAATCGGCCTAATGGTTCTAATGGGCCAAATGGGTCGAATGGGTCTAAGTGGCCTAATGGGTCAACTGGGACTAAGTATCCTAATGGACCTAAGTGACCAAAGTTACCTAATGGGATTGATGGTTCTAATGGGACTACGTGGTCTAATGGGTCTAAGTGGCCTAAGTTGCCTAATGGTCCCAATGGGCTGAATGGGCCTAATGGGTATAATGGGCCTAACAGGTCCAATGGGACTAAGTAGCCTAAGTTTCCTAATTAGATGATGTGGCATAATGGGTCTTAAGTTCCTAAGTTTCCTAATGGGCCTAATGGGTCGATGTGGCCTAATGGGCGTCATGGGCCTAACAGGCTTAAGTGGCCAAATGGGACAAATAGGATAATGGGCCTAATGTGCCTAAGTGACCTAATGGGTCTAATGGGTGTATGTGGCCAAATGAGACTAATAGGACTAGGTTCCCTAATGGTAATAAGTGGGAAATGGGCCAAATGGGCCAAATGGGCCTAAGTTCAATGATTTATGAAACTTTGTTGGCAACAAAATCCAAAGGTGGGGGGATTGTTGGGACCATGCTGATGAGAAAGGTGTTTGTTTTCATGTGTTGTCTTTTGTTGTAAAGTAAATATTTTAATTAAAGAAAATCACCTCACTTTTTATTTGGTGGAAATCATATTGGTCATTGTTTTCAAAAGAATCGAACTCACTTTGTCCATTATAATGAGGCAAAGATGTTTGAAAGAAAAGGAACTAATCAGACTTGTCTTGGGTCTAGTATGTGAAAAGATCTTAATGAGGAATTGATCATTATTTGGAAAGAGAGAATTAGTCTCATGGAGAATGCATCTTGTTGGAATTAAATGGTCATTATATTCACACTGGACCCGGTATAAAAGAAGTGTTTGTTTTGATGAAGTATCAAAGTCTGCTGAATATGATAAAATTAAATGTGACTATGCTTTGTTGATTCGTATTTCATAAATAACAAGTTGATTGGAGAACTTATCATGAAAGCTTGATGGAAGAAAGGGGAAAATACGTATTCTAAATCGTATCCAGATTTATTGTATCTAAGTGTCAGAGAAGAAAGAGATGATGTTAATCGAAAAGGAATCGTACCCAGTGCAATCGAAAAGTGCAATCATACCCACTTTTTCCCATTAGTCCCATTAGGCCCATTAGGCCACTTAGGCCCATTTGGACCATTTGGCCACTTCTTCCAATTAGGACCATTATGCCTATTTGGACCATTAGGCCAATTCATCCACTTTATCCCATTGGGAAACTTTGGCCCATTTGGCCCATTAGGCCCGTTAAGCCACTTAGGCCCAATAGGTCCATTAGGAAACTTAGGCCCATTAGGACCATTTGGACACTTTGTCTCATTAGGAACATTATGCCAAATCTTCCACTTTGGCCCATTAGGATCATTAGTCCCATTAGGCCTCATAGGCCCATTAGGTCCATTAGGCTCATTAGGCCCATTATGACCATTAGGTCCAAATGTCCATTCATTAACTTTGTCCCATTATGCCACTTGGTCCCAATAGGCGCATTAGGCCAATTGGTCCATCATGTCCTATTAGGCCCATGAACACACTTAGGCCCATTAGGCCCATTTCTCCACTTCAGCCCATTATTCCCATTAATGCCATTTGGAACATTCGTCCACTTTGTCTCATTAGGCCACTTAAGCCCATTAGGCCCATTAAACCCAATAGGACACTTAGGCCCATTAGACCGATTAGGTAACTTATGCCCATTAGGCCACTTAGGCACATTATGCCACTTAGGCCCATTAGGTCCATTAGGCCGAGTAGGCCCAGTAGTCCCATTTGGCCTAGTAGGTCCATTAGGCCCATTAGGCCTAATAGGCCCATTAGGACCATTAGGACTATTTGTCCCATTGGTCCACTTAGGCCCATTCGGCCCATTCAGATATTTAGGCTCATTATGCCCATTAGGCCGATTTGGCCACTAAGACCCATTAGGCCCATTAGGCCCATTAGGCCCATTAGGCCCATTAAGCCCATTCATTCACTTTGGCCCATTAGACCACTTAGGCCCCTCAGGTCCATTATGAAACTTAGGCCCATTGTGTCCATTAGGCCACTTTGAACCATTAGGGAACTTAGGCCCATTAGGCACTTAGGCCTATTTGGACCATTTGGACCATTGGGCCCATTAGGGAACTTTGGCCTCTTAGGCCCTTTGGGCCCATTAGGCCACTTCATCATGTTAGGTCACTTAGGTCCATTATGTCCATTCGATCCATTAGGCCCATTAGGACCATTCGGCCCATTAGGCCCATACTTAGACCCATTAGGACCATTTGAACACTTAATCCCATTAGGCCCATCAGTTCACTTAGGCCCATTACACCCATTAGGCGCATTAGGTCCATTTTTCCGCTTAAGACCATTAGGCCACTTAGGCCCAATAGGTCCATTTGTTCTAGTAAGTCCATTAAGACACTTTGTCCAACTAAGACCATTAGACCCATACAACCCATTTAGATAATTATGCTTATTAGGACCATTGGACCCTTTAGTCCAATTTAGCCCATTAAACCCATTATGCCCATTGGACCCTTTAGGCCCATTAGGCCTAATAAGCCACTTCGGTCCAGTTGGACCATTAGGCCACTTCATCCAATTCATCCCTTTCAGCTAATTCACCCCACTAGACCATTTTGGACCATTGGGTCCATTCAACCCATTATTCCCATTCAAATCATTAGGCCACTTAGGTCCATTAGAACACTTAGGCCCATTAGGACCATTAGGTCACTTAGGCCCATTAGTATCATTAGGCCCATTCGGCCCATTAAGACCTTTCGACCCATTAGGCACATTCAAAAACTTTGGCCCATTCATCCCATTAGTTCCATTAGGCAACTTAAACCCATTCGTGTCATTAGGACCATTACGCCACTTAGGCCTAATTGACCTATTAGGCACATTAGGCCACTTAGGACCATTTGGACCATTAGGTAATTTAGTCCCATTTGGAAACATAGGCTAATTAACACCATTAATACCATTCAACCCATTAGGTCCATTTGACCACTAAGGCCCATTAGGCCCATTCAACCCATTAGGCTACTTAGGCTCATTCATCCCATTAGGCCACTTAGGCCCATTAGGCCCATTATGCCACTTAGTCCTAATTGACCTATTAGGACCATTAGGCCACTTAGGCCCATTTGGACCATTAGGCAATTTAGGCCCATTAGGCAACTTGGGTCAATTAGGACCATTAGGACCATTCAAGCCATTAGGTCCATTCAGCCACTAAGGCCCATTAGTCTCATTCAGTCCATTAGGCCCGTTCAGTCCATTTGGACCATTCGTCCACTTAGGCCCATTAGGACCATTAGTACACTTAGGCCCATTGGGCCCATTAGGTCACTTAGGCCCATTTGGTTATGATTATTCCACTTAGGCCCATTAGGCCACTTTGGTTGATTAAATCCTTTAGGCCCATTAGGCCGATTATTCCACATAGTCCAATTAGGTTGCTTTGTCCCATTAGGCCCTTTAGGCTGATTAGGCCACTTAAACCCATTAAGTTGATTCATCCCATTCAACCCATTAGGCCACCTAGGACCATTAGGCCCATTATGCCACTTTATCCCATTGCACTCATTAGACCCATTAGACCACTTAGGCCCATTAGGCTATGATTATGCCACTTAGTCCCATTAGGCCCTTTTGTCCGATCAGGCTCTTTAGGCCCATTAGTCCACTTATTCCCATTTGGCCATGTAGGTCGATTAGGCCACACATTCCCATTCATTCTGTTAGGCCCATTAGCCCAATTAGGCCAATTAATCCCTTTAGGACACTTAGACCCATTGAGACCATTAGGCCACTTAGGCCCCTTAGTCCACTTAGGTCTATTAGGCCCATTCGGCCCATTACACCACTTAGGCCCATTGGGACAATTAGGCCACTTAGGCCCATTAGTCCCTTTAGGCCCATTAGGTCACTTAGTCCAATTAAGCCCATTATACTCATTAGGCCCATTTGGCCCATTAATCCCATTAGGCCTCTTAGGGCTATTAGGCCACATCGGCCCATTGGGACCATTAGGCCCATTAGTCCACTTAGGCCTATTATGTCACTTAGGCCCAGTAGTCCCATTAGGTCATTTAGGCCCATTAGACCCACTAGGAACATTTGTCCCATTAGGCCCATTAGGCCCATTAGGCCCATTAGGCCACTTAGGACCATTAGGCCCATTTGGTCATTTAGGCTCATTTAGCTCATTAGACCTGTTAGGCCACTTAGGCCCATTAGGCCTACTCGGCACATTAGGCCCATTCAGTCTATTCAGCCCATTAGGCTCATTATGCCACTTAGGCCCATTAGGTCTATTAGGCCAATTTATCCACCTAGTCCTGTTATGCCCATTAGGACCATTGGGCACATTAGGACCATTCGGCCAATTAGGCCCATTCGACCACTTAGGCCCATTACGCCCATTAGGTCCATTAGGCTGATTAGATCACTTTGGCCCAATAGGCCACTTAGGCCCATTAGGCCACTTACACCCATTCATTGCATTAGGCTCCTTAGGCCCAATAGGACAATTATCCCTATTCAAGCACTTAAGCACATTACACCCATTAGGCCCATTAGGTTGATTAGGTCACTTGGGCTCATTAGACCACTTGGGCTCATTAGGCCCATTAGTCCTATTGGGCCCATTAAAAAACTTAAGTCCACTATTCCCATTTGGTTACCAAGGCCCATTAGGCTGATTAGTCCCATTTGGCCACTTAGGCCCCCTAATCCCTTTAGGCCCATTAGGCCCATGAGGACATTGAGGCCCATTAGGCCCATGAGTCCACTTAAGACCTTTAGGCCCATGAGGCCACTTAGTCCCATTAGGCCCATCAGGACACTTAGGCCCATTAGAACCATTAGGCCACTTAGGCCCTTTAGGCCCATTATGCCACTTAGGCCAATTAGGCCACTTAGGCCCATTAGGTCGATTAGGCCACTTTGGCCCATTAAGCACATTAGGCCACTTAGGCTGCTTTGGCCCATTATTCCCATTAGTCAATTTAGGCCCATTAATGCCATTAAGCTGATTAGGGAACTTAGGCCCAATAGGCCACTTAGGCCCATTAGGCCACTTTGGCCCATTTGGGCCATTAGGCCACTTTGGACCATTAGGCCCATCAGGTGACTTCGACCCACTAAGCCCATTAGGTCAATTAGGCCACTTAGGCCCATTAGTCCCATTAAGCCCCTTAGGCCACTTAGACCCATCAGGCCCATTAGGCCCATTCGACACATTAGGCCACTTAGTCCCATTACGCCCATGAGGCCACTTAGGCCCATTAGAAAACTTAGGCCCATTAGGCCACTTAGTCCCATTAGGCCCATTCGGCCACTTCATCCCATTAGACCCATTATACCCATTCGGTCCATCAGGACCATTTGGCCCATTTGGCCCATTAGGCCACTTCGGCCCATTAGGCCACTTAGGCCACATATGCCCATTAGGCCCATTAGGCCACTTAGGCCCATTAGGCCACTTAGGCCCATTATTCCACTTTGGCCCATTATTCCACTTTGGCCCATTAGTCCCATTAGGATACTTTTTCCCATTAGGCAACTTAGGCCATTATGCCACTTAGGCCCATTAGGCCAATTAGGCCACTTTGGCCCATTTGGCCCATTAGACCTATTTGGCCCATTAAACCCATTAGGTATCTTAGACCCGTTAGGCCCATTAGTCCAATTAGTCCACATTGGCCCATTAGGCCTATTCATCCCACATGGCCCCTTAGACCCATTCAGGCCATTAGTCACATTAGGCCACTTAGGCCCATTATAGTCCACTTCATCCCATTCGGCACGTTTGGTCCATTCGGCATATTAGGCCCATTTGTGCCACTTAGGATCATTCAGCCACTTAGGCCCATTTGATCAATTAGGCCCATTAGGACACTTAGTTCCATTAGGCCCATTCATCCCATTCGTTCCATTAGCCCCATTAGGCCACTTAGGTGAATTAGTCCCATTGGGACACTAAGGACCAATATGCCCATTTGGAAACTTGGGCTCATTAGGCCACTTAGGCCCATTAGGTCCATTCGGACGATTAGATCGATTAGACCACTTAGGCAACTTAGCCCCCTTAGGCACATGAGGCCACTTAGGTCCATTAGGCCCATTAGGCAACTAAGGCCCATTAGGCCCATTAGACCACTTGGGCCCATTCAACCCATTCTTCCCATTAGGCCCATTGGGCCAGTTGGGCCACTTAGGCCCATTTGGTTCATTCGGCCACTTGGTCCCATTAACCCCATTAGGCCACTTAGGCACATTTGGACAATTATGCCCATTAGGCCACTTACACCAATTAGGCCCATTAGACCCATTAGGCCACTTAATCCCATTTCGCTACTTAGGCCCATTCGGCCACTTAGTCCCATTAGCCCCATTTGGCCACTTAGGCCCATTCGGCCACTTAGGCCCATTAGGCCACATTGGCCCATTAGTCCCTTTAGGCCGATTGGGCCACTTAGGCCCATTCAGACCATTCGACCCATTAAGCCACTTAGGCCCATTAGGCCACCTCGGCTCATAACACACATTTGGCCACTTCGGCTCATTACGCCCATGAGGCCCATTAGGTCACTTAGGCCTATTAAATACATTAGGACCATTAGGCTATTAGGCCCATTCGACCCCTTAGTCCTATTAGGCCCATTAGGCAAATTAGGACCATATAGCCCATTAGGCTCGTTGGACCACATAGGCCACTTAGGACCATTAGGCTCATTAGGCCTATTTGGCCCATGAGGCCGCTAAGGCCCATTAGGCCACTAAGGTCCTTAAGGCCCATGAGGCCACTTAGGTCCATTTTCCCCATAATTCCACTTAGGCCCATTAGTCTTATTAGGCCACTTATTCCCATTAGGCCCATTGGGCTAATTAGGCCCATTCTGGCCATTCGGTCACTTAGGCTAATTAGACCCATTGGGCCACTTAGGCCCATTATTCCCATGGACTACTTAGGCCTATCAGGCCACTTATTCTCATTAGCCCAATCAAGCCACTTAGGCCCATTAGGCCCATAAGGCCACTTAGGCCCACTAGGCCCATTATGCCCATTAGGCCAATTAGGCCACTTAGGACCATTAGTCCACTGAGGCCCATTATGACCATTAGGCCTATTAGGAACCTTAGTCCCATTAATCCCATTAGACTAATTAGGAAACTTAGGCCCATTAGTCCACTTAGGCTCATTAGGCGCATTAGGCCACTTAGGCTAATTAGGCTCATTCATCTAATTAGGCTCATTAGGCCCCTAGACCCGTTGAGCCCATTAAGCTCATTAAGCCACCTAGGCCCATTATGCCACTTATCCCCATTAGGCCGATTAGGCGACTAAGGACCATTAGGCCACTTAGGGCCACTAGGCCCATTAATCCCATTAGGCTGATTTGGACACTTATGCCAATTAGGCCCATTAGGCCCCTTAAGCCCATTAGGCCGATTAGGCAACTCTGTCCCATTAGGCCACTTAGACCTATTTGGCCCATTAGTCCCATTGGGAACTATTCCCATTAGGCTAATTAGGCAACTTTTCCCATTTGGAAACTTTTACCCATTAAGGCCATTAGGCCGATTTGGCCACTAAGGCCAATTAGGCCCATTTGGCTCATTTGGACCCTAGGCCCGTTAAGCCCATTATGCCCATTAGGCCACCATGGATCATTAGACAACTTATGCCCATGAGGCCCCTTAGGCCGATTAGGCCCTTTTGTCCCACTATGACCATTAGGCCGATTCGGCCACTTAGGCCCATTAGGCTTCTTAGGTCCATTAGGCCGCTGAGGCCCATTCAACCCATTAGGACCATTTTTTTCCTAGGCCAATTAATCCCATTAAGCCCATTAGGCCACCCAGACCCATTAATCCACTTAGGAAAATTAGGCCTCTTACCTTCATTAGGCCACTTAGGCCCATTAAGCCCATTATTCCCATTAGAACCATTAAGACCATTCGGTCGATGAGGCCACTTAGGCCATTAAGGCCCATTAGTCCACTTAGGCCCATTAGGCCCATTCAGACCATCTAGCACCTAGGCCTATTAAGCCCATTAATCCCATTAGGTCCATTAGTCCCCCTGGTTACATTAAGCCCATTAGGCAACTTGGTCCCATTAGGACACTTAGGCCCATGAGGCCCGTGATGCCCATTAGTCTCATTAGGCTACTTAGGCCTATCAGGAAAATTAGGCCAACCACTTAGGCATATCAAGACCATTAGGCCCATTCAGCCACCTAGGAAAATTAGGCCCAGTGGGCTACTTAGGACCATTCATCCACAAAGGTCGATTTGGCTCATTCAACCACTTAGGCCCGTTAGGCCAAATTATTCGATTAGGCAGATTTGGACACATAGGCCACCTAGGCCCATCATGCCCATTAGGCCCATTGGAAACTTAGGCCCACTAGTCACATTAGGCCCATTCAAACCATTAGGAAACATAAACACATTAGTCCCATTAGGTGACTCAGGTTCATTAGGCCCACTAGGCCCATTAGGAAACTTAGGCCCCTGAGGCCCATTAGTCCCATGAATTCCATTAGGCCCATCCATCCACTTAGGCCAATTAGGCCCATGAGGCCACTTCGGACAATTAGGCCTATTCTGCCACTTAGGTCCATTAGGCCCATTCTACCACTTAAGCCCATTGGACCTATTAGGCCCATTCAGGCACTTAGGTCCTTAGATCCCATTAAGCCACTTAGGCCCATTCTTTCCATTAGGCCCATTATTCCCATTGGTCCTATCAGGCCCATGAGGCCCATTCGGACATTGAGGCTCATTCAACCCATTAATCCCATCAGGCCCATTAAGCCACTTATGCCCATTAGGCCCATTAGGACACTTAGGACCATTATTCCCATTAGTCCACTTAGGCCACTTAGGCCCATTCACCCCATTAGGCCCATTGGGCCACTTAGGCCCGTTAGGTCCATTAGGCCCATTAGTCCCATTAGGGAACTTATACCCATTAGGCCCATTGGGCCACTTGGGCCCATTATTCCCATTGGGCATACCAGGCCCATTAGGCTCATTAGGCACATTCGGCCACTAAGGCTCATTTGGCAAATCAGGGCCCTTAGGCCCATTAGGCTCACTCAGTCCATTAGAACACTAAGGCCCATGGGGCCCATTGAACCACTTAGACTAGTGAGGCCCATTTGGCCCATAATCCCCATTAGGCCCATCAGGCCCATTAGTCCACTTATACCCATTCGTCCCATTAGGCCACATAGTCCCATAAGGCCCATTGGGCCACTGAGGCCCATTGGACCTATCATGCCAATTAAGCCTATGAAGATAACTATTCCACTAAGTCCCATTAGGCCCATTAGGCCCATCATGCCCATCATGACCATTAGGCCACTTAGGCCTCCTCAGCTATTGAGGCCATTGAAGCCCATTAGTCTCATTAGCCCCATGAGGCCACTAAGGCCTATCATGCCCATTAGGTCACTTAGGCCCATTAGGCCTATTAGGCCCATTCTTCTCATTATAAAACTTAGGCACACTTGTCCCATTAGGACACTTAGGCCCATTAATCCATTGAGGACCATTAGGCCCATTAGGGCTACTTAGGCCCATTATCCACATTAGTCCCATTAGGCCACTAAGTCCCATTAGGACCATTAGGACACTTAGGCCCATGATGCCTATTAGGCCATCAGGACCATGAGTCCACTGAGGCCCATTAATCCCATTAGGCTCATATGGCCCATCAGGACACTTAGGACCATTAGGCACATTAGGCCACTTAGGCCGATTCGGCTCATTAGGCCACTTAGGCCTATTTAGCCCATCAGGCCCATTCAGCCACTTAGACACATTCATCCCATTCCGCCCATCAAGACCATCGGTCCCATTAGGCCACTTAGGTCTATTAGGATCATTAGGCCACTTGGGACTATTAGGCCCATCATGCCCATGAGGACCATTTGGCCACTTAGGTCTCTTAGGCTAATTAGGCCCATTTGACCACTTAGGCCCATTCAGCTCCTTAGGCCACTTAGGCCCATCAGGCATGTCAGGCCCATTAGGCCACTAAGGCCTATTCAACTCATCAGACTAATTAGGCCCATGAATCATGTTAGGCCCATCAGGGCAATCACGCCCATTAGGCCACTTAGGCCATTAGGCCCATTAGTCCACTTAGGCCCATTCAGCTGATTAGGCCACTAAGGCCCATTAGGCCACTTAGGACGATTAGTCCCATTATTCCACTTAGGCCACTTAGGACAATTAGGCCCATTAGGCCACTAAGGCCCATTAGGACCATTAGGACACTAAGACCCATTAGTCCATTTAGGACACTTAGGCCCATTAGTCCACTGAGTCCCACTGGGCCACTTAGGCCCATTAAGCCTATTAGGCCACTTAGGCCACTTAGGCCCATGAGGCCACTTAGTCCCATTAAACCCATTAAGCCACTTAGGCAACTTAGGCCCATTATGTCCATTAGGCCCATTCGGCCACTTTGGCCCATTAGGCCACTTAAACCCATTAGGCCACTTAGGCCCATTAGGCCACTTAGGACCATTCGTCCAATTACACCACTTAGGTCCATTAGGCCACTTAGGACCATTCAGCCCATTAGGCCACTGTTTCCTCGACGGATTTTGGGTATGACCTCCTTGATGGGAGATTCAAACGTTCCGATCGGTTTCTAGCGGGTTTGTTCGTAGAACCGGAAACATCCAATGATTCCACATCCGTTTGGACCCACTTTCCAAAGGTAGGCGCTCATTAGCTTGTGGACTGATGAGGCTTAGGAATTTGCATTGGTCGAGAGGATGGGAGGTCGGACTCATCACACCTTTTTGAGGGGAATTATTGTCTACTCCGGGACTCTCTTTATAGATTTAAGTTATGTTCGTGAATCCTTATTACATTACCAAGTATAAAATGTTCTTTCCTTTAGTTTTAACAATCAATGATTAAATATGCAAGAAATTTAGAGAATATTTTATATGTATTTGAGGTTCTTCATCAATAGAGAATCATCTATATCTGTTTAGAGATTTTTGGTCAATGGTATCCTTCAAAACATTTATATAAAAGTCTCTTGGTCATTATGATGACCAGGCTGGTTTTAAAGCCACTCAGTGGGGCACTTGAAGTTTATCATCATTCAGAAGGACATGGATTATTTCAAAGTTAGGATCGAACCCATAAATGGGATACCTACGTATCCTTTGTTTTGGAAAAGGAATCAGAACCCACGTAGTTCGAGTAATGAAGTATGATGTTTATGATTGATGGCTCAAAGAAGAATGTCATAATTACTTTTACACTCTAAGCTCACGTGAGTCATGCTCGGTGTGAGAAACAAGAGGTATTGGTAAAAAATTAGACAATTATGCCATGAAAGATGCAATCATAAGAAATTGTTTGGGGCTTAGGTATGTATGACTGCCCAGATAGATGAAGGTTTAGGATTCACTTTTAGGGATAAAATCCAGGAACAGGGTCCATAAAGGTATATGTGCTTTATGGAGATTTGAATACTCTAATCTCGGGGCTTACTCCTAAGGAGGATGCCCAAGTTAGGAGGGGACTTATGATTGGGTTTTACTCCTGAAAAGGAAACCCAAATCAAGGGTAAATTAGGACTGGTTAAGAGAAATTTAAGGGGGTTTGGGGTTTACTCCTGAAAAGGAAACCCAAGATTATGACTGGGACTTACTCCTAAAAAAGGAGGCCCAGGTTATGACTGAGTCTTATTCCTAAAAGGGAGACCCATGTTAGGGGACTTGGGGCTTACTCCTAAGAAGGATGCCCAAGATTATGACTGAGTCTTATTCCTGAAAAGGAGACCCAGGTTAGGGATTAAGGTTTGGGGCTTACTCCTGAGGAGGATGCCCATATTTTAGGTTGGGGCTTACTCTTGAGGAGGATGCCCAAGTTAAAGGAATTAAGGTTTGGGGCTTACTCCTGAGGAGGATGCCCAAGTTTGGGAACTTTAAGAATTTGGGGCTTACTCCTAAAGAAGGATGCCCAGATTTGAAATTGGGGCTTACTCCTGAGGAGGATGCCCAAGTTAAAGGATTATGATTGGGGCTTACTCCTGAGGAGGATGCCCAGATTTTAAGGATTCTCTCATCTTAAAGGATGAGGTTGAATGAATTAACTCTCTATATTTAGTGACATAAGGATATTTAAATCACTAGGTTTTGAGAGATATTCCATAGAATTCCTTTCAGATAAGGAAGTCAAATCAAGAAATCATGCAATAAATGGCTTTGAAGCGTGTCTTGAAGACAGAATCTTGAAAAGGAAAGGTGTGATGGCTTAAGAGGGGTAAAATTGGCAAGATGGGCACCCAAAAAGGTAGGGGCGCGCAAGTCTTGAAAGGCGCGCAAGTCTTCCGTGGGCGCGCAAGTTTTGGTCGCGCAGGTATACCTGCGCGACACATGGTGTACTTGCGCGATTTTCAACCAGCATTGAAATATTTGAGCGACTCTTTTTTAAACCCTTTAGAATCCTCTTGAGGTTCTTCCAGAAAAGGGATGCGCAAGTTATATTGAAGGAAATAAGTCAGAGCGCAAGTGTTGATAAGTTTCAACACTTATCCCTTCTTTCTTCTCTTTAGATCTTCCATTCTAGGTAAGAAATTACCTTAGAAGTGTTCCGGAAGCTTTGAGAAGAGACTTGGGCGTCGAGAGCTTCAATCCGAGTTTCTGGAAAAATATCCTCTTGAATGGGGGGCCCACTGGGTCTATTTATAGGCAAAAGAAGGCCCTGGGTGGTTACCGGGCGGTTACCACTTAGGTCGCGCAAGTCACTTGCGCAACCAGGAGCGTCGCGCAAGTGTACTTGCGCGACAGTTGCTGTTGATCCTTTGTTCATGCCTTTGTCGATTTTTGATGTTTTCTTCAAAGGTTGAATCACTTTGAGCTCAGATATTCCCTTTTCTGATCTTTAGATTCTGTGACGAAAGGAGCGTCAACAAAAGTCCCCCCTCAGAGTTGGATCCGGAGAGAAATGAGGATTTGACTCTGAGGAAATCGAATCCATCCAAAGGAAAAGGGGGGCGCGCAAGTCTTCAGTGCACAGAGGGCGGCGCGCAAGTTTGCGTCGCGCAGGCCTTAAGCGCTCTGGGTACGGCGCGCAGATAGGCTTCCTGGCCTATAAACACATGGCCTCACCTCCGTACAAGCATCCGGATTTCCGGACTTCATACCTTCTCGAGCTCTCGTCGCGTAGGTCGCCTTAGCCACGCAGGTTGCTCTGTTTTCTAGTGTTTTCCTTGATGTCGCGCTACTGTAAAGGTATTTGTACTTGCACGGTTTATACTTGCGTGTCAAAAACTAGTGCGGCACACGGATACTTGCGCGCCATGTTTAGACTTGCGCGATTTAATGCCTTTGCCATTTTTTCAAATTTCTTCACAAATTTTATGAAAAAATAAACTCATTTAAGAGTTAGTTTATTCATATTTTGTGCAGATTCAGTGGTTCTCAAGGGAATTGGAACGGCTGATGAACTGGCTAGCAAGCGGATTGATGACATGATGAACATTATTGGCCATGATTACTATGATATCTGCAACAACACTCTCCCAGATTTGGCTAAGTACTTGAAGAAATATCATACTAATTTTCCACAGAGCATCCATCTGCCTTTGTGTGGTCATGGTCATCTGCAAAGATTCAATGTTCCAAATGCAAACAATTATACACCTGAGATGCAGCTGCACTGCTACTCCTCTATTTCGGTTATGCTGTGCATTAAGAGCAACAACAATGGTGTGAACTTTCAAATTCTTCCTTCATGTCATTTCCTTGCAGATATGAAAATGGAAAACCCATGGGCTGAAATGTTTTCCACTAATGGTTGGTGGAGAGAAGACAAACATGGTATTAGAGCAATATCTGAAAAGAGTACTCTTTCCAAATGGCTCTTTACTTCCAATGCTCCATTCTCAAATCCATGTATCCATCTTCCAAGTCTCTTGGACAGAAACAGAGTCACTGTTTGATCAGCAGAAAATTTTCTCAAACCGCACTCAAGAACATCCTTTTACAATTGTTCCAAGAAGAGCTGGTATCACTGCATCTCTTATTGTATCCAGTTGAATGAATGAAATTCCAGGTGGTTTCTAATGAAGCTCGGGGTGCCGTAAATCAAATGAAGTGTTATGTTGAAAGCCACTTGTAATTCTCGAAAAAGAGAAGATACTCCAGTCTGTGGATGTCCTTTTAACTCTTGTGTATCAATGAAAAACACTTTTGTCTTCAATCATTTGTACCTGCATTCTTTTCACTACCTGCTTCAAATTTACTTAAGCCAATGGGCCCAGTAAGTATAGTTTGATTTTTACTAGGATTATTACAAATAATCCTACAAACTTTGAACCTTTTAATTGCTCAATATTACCTAAATCATACAAAAAATGTATATTTAGTGAGCTGGAACTTGACTTTTATTCAGAGTTCCTTTGTCTTTTGTGTGGGCAGTTTAAAGTCATGCACGCCGGACATAAAGGGGCTAATGTTTAAGGTCGAAATAGCTTTGACCAAAATGGATTAAAATGGATTCAATTCCTTGACAATTTATCTGAAAACATATTACCATACTCAAGTATGAGAGAAAATATGTAAACTATGGCTTAAGAATATTTGAATCTGGGGAATGATATGAAAAAGAGCTAAAAGGCATTAGAAGAAGTAGTTTCCAAGAATGAAGTTACTATTATTTAACAAAACCCGTTAGGGGGTTGAAATATGCAGGGCCACCTATGGGCATTGGCTGCATGGTCAAATAAATAGCATCTTTCGGCTGACAAGTCTGTTATGTGGACTGTTTATGCAAGGCCACCTATGGGCACGTGCTGCATAGTCAGGCAAAAGAACTCTTAGAAATTTACTTTCCTAGTGCTAAAAGCCAGTGAAAGTTTATGGAGATTCAAATTTTCTAAAGTATAGAGTTTGTTGTATGGAAAGAGGTACTTGAATATGGAGAAGATATTTCCGAACAAGAATATCGAAGAAATGGATGAATATCACTCCTACGAAGGTCTGACCCAAACGTAGGGAAGAAGAATAAACCATAGACTTGAATACTTTCAGATCATGAAAAAGGATATGGGACAAATATGTTAAGGATGGCTATTTTTTGCGGATCCCTACATACTGTCGTTTAAGACAAATAAGGACAAAAGAGGCATTCTTACCAAGAATGAAGTTACTATTATTTAACAAAACCCGTTAAGGGGTTGAAATATGCAGGGCCACCTAAGGGAATTGGCTGCATGGTCAAATAAATAGCATCTTTTGGCTGACAAGTCTGTTATGTGGACTGTTTATGCAAGGCCACCTATGGGCACGTGTTGCATAGTTAGGCAAAAGAATTCTCGGAAGTTTGACATTTTTGTGACTAGAAGTCATAAAAAGGGTTATGAAGATCTGAAAATGTTTAAGGTTAGGATTATAACACATAAAGATGGGTATTGTCCAATGTATATAGAGATACATAGGTCAATGAAAACCATAATCATATTGTGGCTGGGTCCTGAATTGAAATTTTGGACTTCACTACGTATCTCATAAGAATGAGAATCAAGCCATACGTAGTTCTTGAAATACAGTTTAACGTCGTGCAGGACGAAAGTATGAGTGATCTTAGTTTAGGGTCATAGAATTCGGACCATAATAATGAATACACAGTGTGTGTTTTCATGAGGACTTTTCAGCCAAGGGACTGAAAGTGAAATTTGGGGTTAGGCCCAAAAGACTTGGGACTGGATTCGAGGGATACTCGAATGTTCCTACGTATCCCATAAGGATGGGAATCAAGCCCACGTAGTTCTAGAACTACCCTTTGTACAAATTTGGTTCGTACATGTGAAGGGTGAAAGGGGACTTTGGTGCAATGATGGTTTAACCTAAGATAAAAAATTTAGGCATTACCATGTATGCATGTAGTCTTTTGAAAATGAAAACCATGATTGAAAAATCAATGTCAATAATCGTTCTCTCTCAAATGAGGAAATCAAAGAATATTGTAGTTTATTGTCGTACCAGACAAAAGTGTTGCATAGTTTAACGTCATATAACAAGGACGAAAGTGAATCAATGTAAAAAAAAATATTGATTCTAGGGGCGGTTTCACGAATCAACATCATATGAGATGGTGGTGAACCGATGTGAAGAGATTATTTTTTGGGCTTGAACCCTGCGAGGTTGCCTACATACCCAGCCTGGAGGGCAAGGATCAAAGTCCGTGTAGTTCAATTAAAGAATGAATTAATGATAAAGTTGTTCTTGTGGACAATGATCTAAATAAAAAATGTTGTTGGGACTTATACATGGTTAGTGGCCCAAAGGGGGTGTTATGGTTGTTGTTCGCTCTAAGATCACGTGAGTCATACTCGGTGTGAGAAACAAGAGGTAATAACAGCCTTAACGATGCACAGTTTAATGTCATGTAGGACATAAAAAAGGGACTATGCAGTTTAAAGTCTTGCAGTTAGGACTATTGGTGCTGCACAATTTAGTGTCATGTAGTAGGGACAAAATAACAATTTAATGTCATGTAGGACATATCAAGCACTTTCTGTACAGTTTAGCGTCATGTAGTTAGGACGATGGGGACAAAATAGTTCAACGTCATATTGGACGAAAGGGGGACTGTGCAGTTTAATGGCATGCAGTAAGGACAAAAGAGTGTACCATTTTAACATCATGTCGGACGAAAGTGCGAATAGTTTAAGGTCATATGCAAGGACCGTGAATGGTGCAGTTTAATGTCATACTGGACTTTTGAGATTATATAGTTTAACGTCTTTCCGGACGTGAGGGACTTTTATACAGTTTAGCGTCATGTAGTTAGGACGTCACAGTTTAACGTCTTGCTGGACATAAAGGATTTGCAAATAGTTTATGGTCATATACATGGACCAGGGATGATGCAGTTTAAGGTCATGCTGGACGGTTTAGGGAACTTTTTCACAGTTTAATGTCGTGTGGGACGAAGTTGCAGTTTAAAGTCATACTGGACCATTGCTGTATAGTTTAACGTCATATAGCAAGGACGAACTGGTGCTGTACAGTTTAAAGTCATGTAGCTAGGACTAAGGTGAACCAATACGAGGATATCAGTTCTGGGGACTTTTTACAGTTTATCGTCATGCTGGACATTGGAAGTGCCACACAGTTTAATGTCATGTTTCTAGGACACAATATAGTTTAATGTCATCTCGGACAAAATATGGAACTTCTGTACAGTTTAATGTCATGTAGATAAGACATAATACAGTTTAGTGTCATGTAGGACAAAATATGAACCAATGTGATTGTTTTTGGATCTGGGAACAATATTTTGTGTTTATACAAAATACTTCTTCAGAAATCTGGCATTAGTTGGAGTCGTGATGTGTTCTCCATCCATTGAGATTAGAGAATATGCTCCATTGGAGTAGACCTTATGTATTGAATAAGGTCCTTCCCATTTTGGTTCAAGCTTGGGAGGCTTCTTTCCTGGTATTATTGGTGCTCTGAGAACCAATACCAATTCTCCCTGAATGAATGAACGAAGACGAACTTTTTTGTTAAAAGCTCGTGCTATTCGATTCTGATAGATTTCCAAGTGGTGCAAAGTGCACAATCTTTTCTCATCTAACTATTCCAATTCATTCAACCACTTTTGGGATTGCTCATCTGTAGATAACTGATCACAAATGGCTATTCTGAGTGAGGGAAATTGAACTTCAATTGGCAAGACTGCTTCTGTTCCATATACCAATGAATATGGAGTTTACCGCGTTGCATTGCGAGTGGTAGTCCGATAAGCCCATAAAGCATGAAAGAGTTTATCAGGACATGACTTCTTATCTTTATCCACCATCTTTTGCAGTATATTTGAAAGAGTATTGTTGAAGGCCTCTATCTGGCCATTAGTCGCTGCATGATATCGAGATGAATGGTTGGACTTAATGTTGTATTCTTGATACAATTTCTTTACCTCAGAAGAATAGAAGTTGGTGCCGTTGTCTGTCAATATGGTATGAGGGACACCAAATCTAGTAATGATGTTAGACTTGATGAAGCTAACAATGCATTTAGAACTGACTTCTTTGAGAGGTACTGCCTCTGCCCATTTGGAAAAGAAATCAGTAGCAGTAAGAATGTACTTAAACTGCTTGGCCGTAGCTGAAGGGTAAGGTCCCACCACATCCATTCCCCATGTGGAAAATGGCCATGAGTATTTAGCTGTATGAATTAACTCTGGAGGTTTATGAATGAAATTGGCATATACTTGGCATGAATGACACTTCTTTGTGAAATTAACACAATATTGTATCATTGAAGGCCAAAAGTATTCAAGCCTTCGAATTTGATCAGACAGTCTATGTCCAGACTGGTGGGCACCACAGACTCCTGCATGCACTTCTTTTATGACAGCCATTGTCTCTTCACCATCAATACATCTGAAGAGAATTCCATCAAAACCACGTTTGTAGAGAATTTTCTCGAGGTGGTTTGGGCTATCATAAAGAGTAAAATTGACCACACGTCGCCGAATTTGTTCTTTCTCGGCTCTATCAGGTGGAAGTGTTCCATTTTGAAGGTATTCCCTGATAGGTGACATCCATCCTGTAGTATGACCATATGGTTTAGGAATGGGACTAATTTCATTAATTTCCTCTGTTCTGATTTGAACATAAGGTGAAATTGCACGACGGTGAGCAATACAGATGGTTGTCTCGTCCCGATTTGGATCTGCTAAAGCTGTGGCTATATTAGCCAGTGCATCAGCTTGAGCATTTTGTGATCTTGGGACATAAGAAAATGTCGGTTTTGAAGGGAATTCTGACATTAACTCTCTGACGTAATCATACAAAGGTATTAATTCTTCTTTTCTGATGGCATAATCCCCATTGACTTGTTTGATTACCAGGTCTGAATCACCTTTCACCTTTAAGTGATTCACTTGTGCTTGAAGCGCTAACTCCAAGCCTGTAATGATATCTTGGTATTCAGCTTCATTATTGGTACCACCTTCCCACAACGAAAAGGAATAAGGTAACACCGCCTTATCTGGAGAAATGAGCACAATTCTTAAACCAACTTTGTTGAATTTAGGATTTTCCATTTTCTTCCCTGTTGGACTTCTAGAAGCACCATCAAAATACATTTCCCATGTTTGATGACTCTCTTGAATAGAGAAAACTTCCTCATCAGGGAGTTCGATATCTGAATACGTGTCTTCCACTGAAGGATGTTCAGCCAGGAAATCAGCCAGAGCTTGACCCTTAATTGCCTTTTGAGACACATATTGAATGTCGAACTGCTGTAGAATAACCGCCCACCTTGCCAGACGTCCTGTAAGCATTGGACGACTAAGGATGAATTTGAGCGGATTATTACGAGATACCAATTAGACCTCATGATGTTGCAGGTAGTGTCTCAGTTTCTGAACTGCAAAGATTAATGCTAGGCAGCACTTTTCAATACTTGAATACCGGGTTTCTGCTTCAAGCATAGTTCTACTGAGATATTAGAGACTATTTTCATTCCCAGCATCATTCTTTTGAGCGAGAAAGGCACCCAATGATCGCTCTAAAGTTGTCACATAGAGGATAAGAGGTCTACCCTCAACAGGTGGCATGAGTACTGGTGGACTCAAGAGGTATTTCTTGAGAACATCAAATGCTTCTTGACATTCTTCAGTCCACTGGTAAGTGACTCCTTTCTTCAATAATTTGGTAAAGGGTAAACTTTTGCCTGCCAAATTGGCGATGAAACGCCGAATATAGGCTAAGTGTCCTTGAAGTCCTCTTAATTCTTTCAAATTCTGAGGAGGTGACATACCAAGGATTGATTTGGTCTTCTCAGGATCGACTTCAATACCACGATGGCGTACAACAAAGCCGAGGAATTTTCCTGAGGTTACCCCAAAAGCACATTTTAAGGGGTTCATCTTCAAATTATGTTGTCGAAGCTTGTGGAATATGACTTTCAAATCAGCCAAGTGATTAGAACTTTGTTTGGATTTAACCACCAAATCATCTACATAGCATTCAACAAACTTCCCTAAAAGAGGTTTGACGATACGATGCATGGCGCGTTGATATGTTGCACCTGCATTCTTTAAGCCAAAGGGCATCATCCGGTAACAAAACACACCTTGAGGAGCTCTGAAGGCTGTATATTCCTCATCTTATGGGGCCATTCGGATCTGATTATATCCTGAATATCCATCCATGAAAGAAAGTACTTCATAGCCAGCCGTCGCATCAATTAAGAGTTCTGTAATCGGAACTGGGAAATCATCTTTAGGACAATACCGATTAAGATCTCTGAAATCGATGCAAACACTAATTTGTCCGTTCTTCTTCTTTACAGGGACAATATTAGCCAACCACTTGGGATATTGAACTTCTCTGACGAAGTTAGCTTTGATAAGCTTATCCACTTCAGCCTCAATTTTGGAAGCATAGGTTGGGTGTGTTCTTCTCGCGGTTTGCTTGAATCCTCGATGTTCTTTTGGAAAACCCAAATGATGGGTGGCAACATCAGGATCAAGGCCAGCCATCTCTGTATAATTCCAAACAAAAATATCTTTATTTTGCTTTAGAAAAGAAATATACATCTCTTTCTCTTCAAGGGTCATGGCCGCACTAATTAAAGTGGGGCGTGGATCTTTCTCTGTACCCAGATTTACTTCTCTGAGTTCATCCACAGTGGTAGAGATACCCTCTTCAAATGCTGGAGGAGCATCTCTAAGATCTTCCTCTTCCTCTTCATCATGTGTTATTTCTTCCGTTTCTACTTGCAAAGTAGATGAAAAAACGAAATTCTCATGATCATAAGAGATGTCAAAATTTTCACATTTTGAAGAAGAAGCTTCCATTTCCGACCCTATTGATGATAAAGGGTCTTCTTTGGGAAATAAAGAGGGGATGATGGATTGAGAATCGACATCATTATTCACCTCTGGTGTTGCTATAACTTCTTCTGGCCTGATTAGCGAAGTATAGACTTGTTGGATTTCAGCAGACGAAATGAAAACGTCACCACTTATGCTTTCATCACTGCTTGGTAGGTTACCAATTTCTCCCATGTTGTCTGGCTCGATCGCCGTAATTGACATTATGGATCTTTCCATAAGAGTATTTTGATTTGGGCCTATTTTTTCAATTTGACTGATAGGTAATACATAATCTGTACTCACATGTGAAAATGGATTTATTGGAATTTTCTCCAAACCATATGGAGCATTAAATTTGGTAATTTCCTTCATTGTAGATTTTTCTCTTCCCTTCATGTGATAAAATTCAGCCTCAATGTATTGAGACTCACATGTCTTGAACGGGGCCTTATCACCATACAATGTTCCAACTTGACCATCAAAACAGTATTTGAGACATTGATGGTATGATGATGGAATAACTGCATGCTGATGTAGCCAGGGTCTTCCAAGCAAGATATTGAAAGCTGGGTCTTGATCAACAATCATGAAATCCGAATTGGAAACAAGATCTCCAAACTGAGTTCTGAGTGTAACTTCTCCCAGTGGTTCTTGTTCATTTTTATCATATCCTTGCAACATCATGGTAGAAGGAGATAAATCAGATTCCGTGAGGCCCAATCGACGAAGTGTACGAATGGGCATGAGGTTGACTCCTGAACCATTGTCAATGAAAGCTCTTCGAACATCTATACCATTGACTTTTCCAGATAAGTACAAAGGTTTTATGTGCCCATGCACAACATCATCTTCATCTTTATCAGTAAAAGATATCACTGCATGGCATTCTGCAGGATTATTCTCTATGTGATAGATTTCAGCTGCAGCAATTTCAGCTTCAAACTCCTGAGGACTTGACAAAGCTTCGATGAGTGCTTCCCGAAGATCTTTTGACAGATTCAAAGCATCCAAAATTGATAACTTGGATGGTACTTGGGCCAAGTGTTTCAATATATCATACTTTTGATCTAGAGGTCTGCGTTTCCCAATAGGAATATGCGGTTTAGCAGGTACCTTGGAAGCAGATTCTTTGGAAGCTGATGCATCTTGTATTGAAGTTGGCAACATCCTTGGTTTTGGAAGATTAGACTGATTAGATCCATTTACTTGCTGAGATAAAGAAGATGGAACCTTTAATCGGTCTTCCAAAATAACTGTGCCAAAACTGAGTTGGCCATTGGCAGAAGAACTTGCTTGTTCTTTTTGAGCTCGCTGAAGGGCTCTACCACGAGTTTCTGCTGCATATACAGTGCTAGCAGGGGTAAAATTAGAGTAGTGGCTTTGGAAAGATCCATGTCTTCCCCTATATCCTGAACCTCTAGAACCTCTTCGGATTCCCTTATTTGATACAGGGAATTCAGGCTCATCAAGACTGGAATATGAATCTGTTAATTGAATCATATTAACAGAACCAAAGATTA
The DNA here is from genome assembly GCA_963277665.1 of Viscum album. Classification (NCBI taxonomy): domain Eukaryota; kingdom Viridiplantae; phylum Streptophyta; class Magnoliopsida; order Santalales; family Viscaceae; genus Viscum; species Viscum album. The sequence goes on from OY728147.1 coordinate 608,489,343, forward strand.
ACTCTTCGTCTGATAAAGACTCTGCCTGGTTAGCCTGTTTAGGCTGTGCCGTTTGGTGGGACGGTGCCCGTGGCTTCGAAGTAGATGGCATGAAATCTGCCAGAGTCAAAGACAATTTAGGCTTTGCTACATACTCATCTTCTCCTGATTCCTCTTTCTTCTTTGAATTGCGCTTCCCTTTTGAGGATTTGTCTTTTGATGGAGGCTTTACTGCAGCTTTTGTAGGAGACACAATTGGCTTCTTCAATTGTGTTCTCAAAATGGAATGGGTCCAATTGATTGTCTTTCTGACCATCCAATCATCATATTTTTTCACAGTTTTGCTTTTGACTTCCTACCACTCGCCTCCTTCCTCTGGATCTACAGCAGTAATACACGCTACATGAGCTGAAGAACCCTTCAATTTGACTTGTCCCAAGTCGACCATCTTTTGCAGGAGGTCTTTAAAGACAAAACACTCCTGGATGAGATGCCCCAACATTTGATGAAAGGGACAATAATTGGGACGGTCTTCATCTCCTTCCTTGTTTGGCCTCTTCGGCACTGGTAATTGAACCAAATTATTTTCCAGAGCTGAAATGAAGTAACCAGGAACTTGCTCACTTTGGAAAGAGTATGTTTTACTCTTCATATCCTCAAATTGTTTTCGTCGTTGATCTTTTTGATCATTTGGACGAAACAGCCTTTGTTGTTGGCGTTCAGGAGGTGGAGCCCTTCGAGAAGATGAAGGTTTTGAAGTAGAAATAGGTACAGGTGCCTGTTTAAGCATAACTGTAGCAGTTTCTACTTACCCATTCTTCTTCCTGGAGCTGATGGAATTACACGAGATTTAACCTTAGCCTGTATAAGGGAATATTCAATCTGTTGAGCGATTGAAGTAAGGTCTCGAAACCCTTCTGTGTATTTCACAGGGATCAATGGCGTGCGTAATTCGTCACGCAAATTTGCCACACAGATTGGCAACAATTCCTCCTGAGGGAGTTCTAAACTCAAGGAATACGTTAATCCCTTCCAACGAGCAATGAAATCAGAGACTCTTTCATTCTCCCTTTGCTTGCAGTTTGTAAGATCGAAAACTGTCGTTTTTGGCAAAGTTGAGCTAAACTGAAGAAGGAATTTTTGACGAAGATCCTCCCATCCGATGACTGACCGGGATTGCAAGCTTGTATACCAGACAAAGGCTGGTCCTTGCAAGGTTCGCACGAAGCATCTGAGTTTCACTGCTTCTTGCTGCTCTGGAGTTCCCATCATAGGATCACAACAAGACACGTAATGCGTCAAATGTTGTTCAGGGTCGCCTGATCCATTGAAAGTAGGGAAAATAGGGTTTCCAAAACTGGATGGAGGAGAAATTGAATCTACCCATTCAGGGTAAACTTTCTTTTCAGGTTGAACTTGCGCCCGTTTCCCTTCCATAGTTTCTAACCGAGCTGTTAATGACTCAATAGTAGTTATTAACTTTTGAGAAACGTCAGGTTGAACTTGGTTTTGGGTAGGTGCAATGAATGGAGCTTGGACAGACGTGGTGGTTGGTGCTGCAACTGATGGTAGTGCTGCCAACCGTTGTTGCGTTTGACCCGTAGGATTAGACCTCTGTGGGTGTACTGATAAAGGAGGATATTCTTGATCCATCTCAGTAGTTACAACAAATTCTTTCGGCTGTCGGACTTCAGAATTCTTAAGAAGAAGACTACTCTGAAGTAGTTCTGCATTCAACCTTCTTAATTCTTTCATTTCTTCCTCCTGTTGTGAAAACCTTTGCTCTAATGAGAGCGATTGACCTCCTTCAGAGGAAGGGTGAGAAGTAACCTGATTCTTTCCTTTCCCCTTATTGGATCCTTTTCGGAGAGGGGGAAGTGGGTTACTTGAAGGAATACCCAGATTTTGGGTAAGCCTTTGATTACGTGTGAGCACACCTTCTTCATTTAGGTCTGTGTGCGCAACTTCTTGAGCAGGAACCTCTTCGTCTGATCCCTCTGATTGAGCCTCATCTGGTGAATCAGCAGCAATGGCATTGATGACATTAATGGATGCATATTGCATGGAATCCTTTCTATCAGCATTTCTGTGATATTGTCTTCTTTTATGTCCATGATGAGACATGGCATTCCGTTGACTTGATCCCTCAGGAACTTCTTAGAGAACCGTCACTTGGAGAGAATCTCCTGATAGCTTGGCTCTTCGTTCCTCTTGAGGCTTATTCCCTAATCGAGAGAATACTGATTTTCTCTGAGGGAGGGATTGAGGATTTGAAAAAGTCCCCAGTCCGGTGGACTGGGGATGTTCCTGCTGTTTCCGCTCAACTCCTCGAATCCCATTTGTTGACTCTGAGGGTTGGGTTAGAGAAGTCCCCAGTCTGACAAGCTGGGGTGTCTCTTGACATGCTATGTCTGAGATCTTCTTAAAATCTCTCTTGATCTTGCGAATCTTAGTTCGGAAATTAGCTGGATGCATTAACCTGTATCCACTTTTATCACCTGGTTCAACAGATCGTTGGATGATTTCCGAAACTTCTGTCATTTGATGACGTGTTTGCTCCAGACGAGAGGCTTGTGCAATATTCTCGCCTGCTTGATGTAGGAGAAATTCGACAACTTGTTCTCTATATACTTGATTTTGAGAGGAACTAGTTGAAGCATGTTCTTGAGAAAGCTTTTGATTATGAAAAAGCCCATTGACTGTGGCCGTCCATGGGCAATAACATTGCATGAGACCATTTTCGGCGGGCTTTGTTGACCGGAAAGCACTGTGAAATGTAGTGCTCCGTGAACACCCCATCCTCTGATATGAACATCAGATGGAGCATTGGCAATTAACTGACGAAATTTTCTTAGTGCGCCAAGGCATGAACGTTGAAGGGTTCTTTGTTGCTTTTCAGCCTTCGGATACCGAGAGACTGATAGAGATGCCAAATCAATCTGGCGTTGTAACCCTTCTATTATCTTAATATGATTTTCATAATCACCGTAAGATAATACTTTCTTCTTCAATTGACAAAGAGTCTTCCATATGTTGAGACGAATATCATGGATTCCATCATCCGTCAACATCTTTGGAATGTCGTACTGGGAGTCAGCCAAAGGCCAAAACATGACTGGTACTTCACCTTTTGCCAGTTTTTTCCTCATGTTCAGCATTTCCTCTTTATCATTAAATGAAGATTCTTCTACCTGTTTGGACCAGAGTTGGTGTTTCCTTGTTGCTTCATCGGATTCAACAAGTTTGGTAGAGATATCACTATTCATGCTGGAAGATGAATGACCCAGGGATGGTTCGGAGAATAACCTGAACCCCAGGCTATCTTCTGATGGAGAAAGAGTTTCACCTGCCGATAGTAAATCATCAGACATGACTGGTTTTACGTTTGCAAGTGCCTCGAGATAGGAGGGCTTTCTCGTCACTACATTGCCTTCTGAAGAATTTTCGAGACAACGTGAATCACTACTGCGGAGAGGACTTTCGCAGCGAAGTTCATCACCATGAGGAGGACCGTCATGATGGGTTACAGCAAAAGATGAAATCTCTTGCTCCTTGGTCTTCTGACCACATAGAGGGTTCCTGTGGCTCTCATCTGAAGAAGAAACTTCAAGATTGACCGAACTTTCATGAAGCAAGCCTTCATGAGGAAGTGTCTGTTGAAGAACTTCAAAATTAATGTTCCCGTTATTGAGAACTGAGGGAGTAGAATCTTGAATTCTGACAGATAAATGTCTGAGGGCTTCAAGAACTCCAGCATCGAGCAAGGCCTTGTTGCAGATTGGCCTTTGATCTCCTGACTGTGCTGGGCGGATCTTTTTCTTAGATGCCTTCTTACTCACTTTAGAAACCACTTGTTGATGAAAGTGGTTACTCTAAGCAGGTGTATGTGCCTGATCAGGAAAGATGGTCAGGTTAGGCTGACGATCTCCACTCAAATCAGGTGTATGTGCCTGACTTGGTTGTCCGTTTGATATGGGGGAGTATGCCCCATAACCTTCTTGGACTGGAACAGATGTGTGTGTCTGTTCCGGAGTGAATCGTTGATGTGTCACTCCACTGCTAGGGATAGATTTATGTGTCTGTCCCTGTGATGATGTTGAAGCTGTTATGATATCCTGGCAAGCATCCAGAATATGAGCAGGAATTTGCTTCTGCTCTTTCACCATTGACAAAATATGTTTGGTGACTTCAGCCGCCGGAACGGGGATATACGTCCATTCTGGGCTTGGAGTAGGTGTATGTGCCTGCTCCTGTCCTCCTTTTCCTGTCAGTGAATTCTGACAGTACTCAAGTGTGGAGGCAGAGAGTTGAGTCTACCTCCTGTTTGTCGTCGGGACTTTCCGACTGACTTCTCCGTGCGCTACCAAGCGAGACTGTTGGTAGGCTTGATTAGTATTAGCAGGTGTATGTGCCTGCTGATTACACTTCGCCAAACGTGGTTGACGAGATCCATCATATGTAGTCAGACGAGCCTGCTGACTAACTGGTGATGTATAAGCAGGTGTATGTTCCTGCCTACAGTACTCCGCCGGAATTGCCTGGCGGGATTGGATTGATGCTGCCAGACGAGTCTACTGGACAGTGGAATTAAAACGGGCAGGTGTGTGTGCCTGCTCGTTGTTTTCCACCAAGTTAGGTTGGTGGACTTCTCCGGAGATGGCAGGGATGACAACCTGCCCATTGTTCACCGGATTCCGTCTCTGGCGGTTCATCTTGCCTGCTCGGGTTCGAGGAACCTGAGCTGAATGCCTGGAGTCGGTACCCTCATCATGTTGAGGGCGCACTACCGCACGAGTCTGGCGGCGATTGTTGATGGGAGCCCTTGAGAAGGACTCCTGTATTTTTGAATTAAGGTCCTGCAGGACCTGCTCATTCACTTCCTCAGATTAAGGGAGTGAATGGAAATTGCGTTCCGGGGATAACGACCCGAAACGGTTGGAGATGGTAGTCAGCACCGCCTGCTTCTTGATCACTGGCCGCCGTTGTCTGGACGACCAGGTAGAGTTGTTAACTTGGAGGGCTTGACGAGCGGCCTCCAGAGTTGGGATAGTACCGTTGCGACGGTACTCCTTAACCAGTGCATTAGAAACCCAGCGTTGAAGACGCTGAGTTGGTGATGTCATCCTAAGAGCAGATGACGTTCCAGTAGGAGTAGCAGCATTGGTTTTCACAGCAGCAGACCTCACAGTAGAGGTGTTCACAGCAGCAGTATTCACAAGGGTGAATTTAAGGAAAGCCATTTTGCAGAAGATCTTGAGAAAAGAGTGTCTGTTCCATATAACAGACATAATCAAGATGAATCCGGCAACTGCATCTTTTGGATGATCACATGTCAATGATTGCTTTGTTGGTCCAAGGGGCCTAACAAATAATAAGAACATCACTTTAACTTGGTTAAGGATTCACGTCGGGTTCACCATTTTTGTTTCCTCGACGGATTTCGGGGATGACCTCCTTGACGGGAGATTCAAACGTTCCGATCGGTTTCTAGCGGGTTTGTTCATAGAACCGGAAACATCCAATGATTCCATATCCGTTTGGACCCACTTTCCAAAGGTAGGCGCTCATTAGCTTGTGGACTGATGAGGCTTAGGAATTTTCATTGGTCGAGAGAATGGGAGGTCGGACTCATAACACCTTTTTGAGGGGAATTATTGTCTACTCCGGGACTCTCTTTATAGATTTAAGTTATGTTCGTGAATCCTTATTACATTACCAAGTATAAAATGTGCTTTCCTTTAGTTTTAACAATCAATGATTAAATATGCAAGAAATTTAGAGAATCTTTTATATGTATTCGAGGTTCTTCATCAATAGAGAATCATCTATATCTGTTTAGAGATTCTTGGTCAATGGTATCCTTCAAAACATTTATATAAAAGTCTCTTCGTCATTATGATGACCAGGCTGGTTTTAAATCCACTCAGTGGGGCACTTGAAGTTTATCATCATTCAGAAAGACAGGGATTATTTCAAAGTTGGGATCGAACCCATAAATGGGCTACCTACGTATCCTTTGTTTTGGAAAAGGAATCAGAACCCACGTAGTTCGAGTATTGGAGTATGATGTTTATGATTGATGGCTCAAAGAAGAATGTCATAATTACTTTTACACTCTAAGCTCACGTGAGTCATGCTCGGTGTGAGAAACAAGAGGTATTGGTAAAAAATTAGACAATTGTGCCATGAAAGATGCAATCATAAGAAATTGTTTGGGGCTTAGGTATGTATGACTTCCCAGATAGATGAAGGTTTAGGATTCACTTTTAGGGAGAAAATCCAGGAACAGGGTCCATAAAGGTATATGTGCTTTATGGAGATTTGAATACTCTAATCTTGGGGCTTACTCCTAAGGAGGATGCCCAAGTTAGGAGGGGAATTATGATTGGGTTTTACTCCTGAAAAGGAAACCCAAATCAAGGGTAAATTAGGACTGGTTAAGAGAAATTTAAGGGGGCTTGGGGTTTACTCCTGAAAAGGAAACCCAAGATTTTGACTGGGACTTACTCCTAAAAAAGGAGGCCCAGGTTATGACTGAGTCTTATTCCTAAAAGGGAGACCCAGGTTAGGGGACTTGGGGCTTACTCCTAAGAAGGATTCCCAAGATTATGACTGAGTCTTATTCCTGAAAAGGAGACCCAGGTTAGGGATTAAGGTTTGGGGCTTACTCCTGAGGAGGATGCCCATATTTTAGGTTGGGGCTTACTCCTGAGGAGGATGCCCAAGTTTGGGAACTTTAAGAATTTGGGGCTTACTCCTAAAGAAGGATGCCCAGATTTGAAATTGGGGCTTACTCCTGAGGAGGATGCCCAAGTTAAAGGATTATGATTGGGGCTTACTCCTGAGGAGGATGCCCAGATTTTAAGGATTCTCTCATCTTAAAGGATGAGGTTGAATTAATGAACTCTCTATATTTAGTGACATAAGGATATTTAAATCACTAGGTTTTGAGAGATATTCCACAGAATTCCTTTCAGATAAGGAAGTCAAATCAAGAAATCATGCCATAAATGGCTTTCAAGAGTGTCTTGAAGACTGAATCTTGAAAAGGAAAGGTGTGATGGCTTAAGAGGGGTAAAATGGGCAATATGGGCACCCAAAAAGGTAGGGGCGCGCAAGTCTTGAAAGGCGCGCAAGTCTTCCGTGGGCGCGCAAGTTTTGGTCGCGCAGGTATACCTGCGCGACACATGGTGTACTTGCGCGATTTTCAACCAGCATTGAAATATTTGAGTGACTCTTTTTTAAACCCTTTAGAATCCTCTTGAGGTTCTTCCAGAAAAGGGACGCGCAAGTTATATTGAAGGAAATAAGTCAGCACGCAAGTGTTGATAAGTTTCAACACTTAGGCCTTCTTTCTTCTCTTTAGATCTTCCATTCTAGGTTAGAAATTACCTTAGAAGTGTTCCGGAAGCTTTTAGAAGAGACTTGGGCGTCGAGAGCTTCAATCTGAGTTTCTGGAAAAAGATCCTCTCAAATGGGGGGCCCACAGGGTCTATTTATAGGCAAAAGAAGGCCCTGGGCGGTTACCGGGCGGTTACCACTTAGGTCGCGCAAGTCACTTGCGCGACCAAGAGCGTCGCGCAAGTGTACTTGCGCGACAGTAAGATAACTTGCGCGGTGCAGTTGTTGTTGATCCTTTGTTCATGCCTTTGTCGATTTTTGATGTTTTCTTCAAAGGTTGAATCACTTTGAGCTCAGATATTCCCTTTTCCGATCTTTAGATTCTGTGACAAAAGGAGCATCAACAGCCACTTAGGCCCATTAGGCCACTTCGACCCATTCGTCCCATTAGGCCATTGAGGCCCATTTGGCCACTTAGGGCCCCTTGGCCCATTAATACCATTAGTTCTATGAGGCCATTTAGGCCCATTAGAACACTTAGGCCCATTCGTTCCATTAGGCCCCTTAGGCCCATTAAGACCATTCGGCCGATTAGGCAACATTGGCCCATTAGGCAACTTAGTCCCATTGGGACACTTAGGTTAATTAGGCCCATTCAACCCATCAAGACCATTCGTCCCATTAGGCCCATTTTTTCCCAAGGCCTCTTTTCCCCATTAATCCCATTAGGCCACTTATACCCATTAGGCCACTTAGGCACATTAGGCCGATGAGGACACTAAGGCCCATTAGGCTCATTAGGCCACTTACGTCCACTTAGCCCATTAATCCCATTAGGATGATTCGACCACTTAGGCCCAATCTTCCCATTAGGCCAATTAAACCCATTAGGTTGATTATGTAACTTTGGCCCATTAGACCCCTTAGACCCATTGGATCAATTAGGCCCATTAGGCCAATTAGGCCCATTCGGTCCATTAGGTCACTTAGGCCCATTAGGACCATTAGGACCATTAGGCCTATTAATCCCATTAGGCCGATTAGGAAACATTGGACCATCAGGCCTCTTAGGTCCATTTAGCCACTTAATCCAATTAGGCCCATTCATCCAATTAGGCCCACTTGGCCCCTAGGCCCATTAAGACCATTAAGACCATTGGGCCACCTAGGCCCATTAGGCCACTAAGGCCCATTTTTCCCATTTTCCCACTTAGGACCATTAGAAATATTATGCCACTTAGGCCCATTGGATCCATTAGGCCACTTAAGCCCATTTGGCCCAAAATACCCATTTGGCCCCTCGGATCGTTAAGTCCATTAAGCCCGTTAGGCCACCTAGTCCCATTAGGTTACTTAGTCTCATTAGGAACCTTAGGCCCATTCAACAAACTTAGGCCTATTACACCCCTTAGGCCCATTAGGCCCATTAAGCCCATTAGGCCACTTGGGCACATTAAACCTGTTAGGTCACTTAGGTCCATTAGGTCAATTCAGACCTTTAGGTCCATTCGGCCCATTTGGCAATAAGTCCCATTCATCCCATTCATCCCATTACGCCCGTTAAACCCATTAGACCCCTTGGTCCCATTAAACCCATTAGGCCACTTAGGCCAATGAGGCCCATGAGGCCACTTAGGCCGATGAAGCCCATGAGTCCCGTTAGGCCCCTTAGGCCCATTAGGCAACTTAGACCCAATAGGCTCATTGAGCAACTTAGGCCCATTAGAACCATTAGACCCATTTATCCAATTAGGCCCATTATGCCACTTAAGACAATTAGGCCCATTAGGCCCATTAGGTCCATTAGGCCACTTGGTCCCATTAGGCCCATTAAGACACTTAGGTCCATTAAGACCATTTGGATCATTAGGAAACTTCGGCCCATTTGGCCCATTAGGCCACTTAAGACACTTAGGCCCATTAGTCCACTTAGGCCCATTAGGCCAACTAGGCACATTAGGCCAACTAGGCGCATTAGGCCCATTCGACCCATTAGGCCACTTCGACCCATTACGCCCATTCAACCACTTAGGCTCATTAGGCCCAGTAATCCCATTAGGCCACCAAGGCCCATTAGGCCACTTCGACCCTCCACCAACATGGCCTCCATCATTAAAGTGTAGGCCCAAACCCCATTGTACACGGGATGGGAAGATCCATCCGCTTAAGAACATGGAGAAGAAACATACTAGCCTAAGCTCAGGTGAAACGACGAGCCAAAACTCGTATCCCCATGAGGCATACTGCCCTACTTCAAGAGTAGCATAGTATGAACCTAGGGTTTCTTCTCTACAATAATAACCATATCCATGCTTCGAATGGGATGAGGGAACAAGCCTCAAGAGAATGACCCTATAATCCCTCCACTGTAACCAGTAAAATCCTCATCAAAGGAGACACGTGATTGGTATCATTCCACATGGACCACTGAACCACATTGCGTTTTCCCTACACATCCCTCTGTGACTTACTTATTAAAAGTTGTTAAATTTTAGTTTGCAGTTGGGAAGTTAGTTTGAAGATGGGGGTGAGTGCGGATGAGGATCAGTTCATGGAATCCAAAACTGGTTCGCGGATGAAGTGGTTCGTGAAGAAAGCCATACGCGGAGGCGGTGCGTGGAAGTAGGGAGCGAGAGAGCTTTTCGATGAAAAATATGGTAAAGGACAAGTCACGTGGACCCCTTTATATAGGTGTGGTCCCCTATTGGTTCCATCTCTCTACCGCAAACCACTCTAGTTTCAGGACCACTCTACATCATAATAGCCACCTCTTCGTTCCAATCAGACCCCATTCTGATGGGGGCATTTGTAGGGTCCTGAAAAATCTGTAGAAGGGAAGTATGATACTACCTTAAAATTAGTGGAATAATCTACCCAACCTTAATCAATAATATGGAAAAAATATGAATAAAGTTTAGAAGAAATGGTAAAGGACCTAACCAGTCCGCGTACTGGTTCATCATTAATGGTACGCGGCCGGTTCGGCGAACCATGCCACCCGTGGAAGCCGTTTGTTTTCGAAATGGAGGAGGAGCTCCTATGAGGGTGCGAACCAAATGGCCAGTGAAGTGTGGCTAGACTGATACATAGACACGGACCTCCCCCTGCCACACATAGTGTCGTTCACGAAATGGAGGTGGAACCCTATGCGGCCGCGAAGCACCCCTGTGACTGAGTTGGTTTGCGGGCGAGGTGCATTTAATATACCCCATGAACCTCAGGTTGACTAAGTCATCCATAGGCCGGGTTTCTTGTCATGGGCCTCCAAAAAAGGTGTCACATGACCATAGATACAACCCTTTCCCCCCTCTATAAAAGGATGTCAAGGGGGAAGAATAAAGGGATCAGCTGATTGAGGATCTGATTCTTGGCAATCAGCTTTTGGAGAAGGAAGAGGCTTCCAGGAGCTTAGGATTTTGGGGACCACGAAGTTTCGATTCACGAACCATCAATAGGTATAAATTGGGGATGAATTGTTAAGAACTGAAGAACACATAAGTAAATTGATAAACCATGAACCTAAAATTAGTAAACCACGGGCCATGTCCTCGTGAACCAAGGAGCCTATGCCCCTTCTTTGCGTGCCGCGTAGAACCCTACTACGTGGGCGAATCCCTGACTGACGCTACTCCTAGCTGCTGCCACTCGAGCAGAATCCATCGCCGCATACCAATTTGGTACATAGACCAAACCAAAAGCCACATACCAATCTAGTACATGGGATGCCCCACAATTCACGTACCACACTGGTACGCGGATGACCCATCCCTCCGCATAGCACCTACATAGGAGAAGGGTTCCACTCCTCATATAGCTATGTGGACCACCAAGGCCTTTGGTGTTTCCATCCCCTGAGTCGTATAAGGCCCTTCCAATTCAGTCCAACCCTCCAGAATCATCTCAGTAGCCTATCCATTGGAACCAAGCCAAGGCCTCTCCCAAAGCCACTAGATTGACATGCTGAAACCTTCGAGCGCATTAGCATGCCTTTATAAGTTCACATACCCACGGTAGGCAGAGAAAAAGGGGTTACCCCATCCCTTGAATGGACATCCAGAGCATTCCTGGGTTCACATACCCATGGTAGTACAGATTCCGAGCCTGGGAGCCCCTTTCTGCCTCTCCACTCTTCAAGATTGAGGGATCCCGCTCACTTTTCCATTCAAGGAGCGCCAACGGTGAGCACTTATCCCCTCCTTAAAGAGTGTCTGGGAATCCCTCCTAGAGTAATCCTTACACCAAGCTCACTGGATGGAAATAGCCTTTCCACTTTCATCTAGGAAGGTTCATTGTTTTGTGCCCTCACCCATGGTCGCCCCGACCTCTTTCGCCACGGGCTCTCCCTCTCCCGCCAACAGGGGAGGAGGCATGTGCATTGTTGAATCTTTCACATCCTGTTGTTTCTCACACTGAGCATGACTCATGTGGGCTTAGAGGTTTGTAAGGATTACAACACAACCACATATTCTGAACTATGAGAACTCTGATTCCTGATTAAATCAGGATACGTAGGACGCCTACTAGAATGCCCGAGCTCAAAAGGGTGCCCATACATAAAGGGTCCACCCAATCATGTTTTCTCAAATGGGATGCTTCCATGTGTATTCCTTACATTTTCTAAACTACAAGAACTCTGATTCTGGATCAAATCAGGATACGTAGGACACCTACCAGAAGGATCGAGCTCAAAAGGGTGCCCATACATAAAGGGTCCACCCAATCATGTTTTCTCAAATGGGTAGCTTCCACGCGTATGCCCCACATTTTCTAAACTACGAGAACTCTGATTCCTGATCAAATTAGGAAACGTAGGATGCTTACCAGAAGGCCCGAGCTCAAAAGGGTGACCATATGGAAAGGGTCCACCAAATCATGTTTTCTCAAATGGGAAGCTTCCACGCGTATGCCCCACATTTTCTGAACAAGGAGAACTCTAATTACTGACCAAATTAGGATACATAGGATGCCTTCTAGAAGGACTGATCTCAAAAGGGTTCCCACTCCAAAAGGGTCCACCCAATTCTATTCCCATCGGATGGGAAACTTCCAGGCATAATCCCCACACCAAAGAACTACATGGATTTTGATTCCTCTCATGAGGATACATAGGAAGCCCATATTACGGGTTCGATCCAGACGCTCAAGTCACTCTCTTTCCCCCTGGATAACAATAAACTCCAGAGCGCCTAATTATAAGTCTTAAGATTAGTACTGTATGAAAAACTCAAACTTCCCCAGAATCACTAATCTAATGAGGGATGGTAAACCTTGAATGTAGATGGTTCTAGATCCCTGCGCATACCTATGAATTCCAACCCAGGGGTAATCCATGGATACTATGCTTGGGGATAAACCAAAGATTCGCGAATATATGAACATGTCTTAAATCTATAAGAGATTCCCAGAATTGGCAATAATTCCCCTCAAAAAGGTGTGATGAGCCCAAATTCCCATTTTCTCGACTAATGTGAGTTCTTAAGTGTCTTTGCCATATCACCCAATGAGCACCTGCCCTTGGAAAGCAGGTCCATGGATCGTTGGATACAAGAACTATTGAGAGTTTCTGGCTCCGCGAATAAACCTGTTGGAGACCAGGCAAAGTCATGAAGATAGGGAAGCTGATATAAATGATTAAACAACACCCACTCCCTTTAATCAAACATGGGAACCGATCACATCCACTTCATCGTGAAATAGTCCCATTAGGCCCATTGGGCTCATTCAGCTCATTGACCCATTCGGCCCATACGGCCACTTAGGTCCATTAGGTCCATTCGTCCTATTTGGCCCATTAGTCCACTTAGGATCATTAGGTCCTTCAGGCCTATTGGCTCATTTGGCCACTTAGGCCCATTAGGCCCATTAGGGCCATTAGTCCAATTTGGCCCATTAGGCCCATTCTGCCCATTAGGCCCATAAGGCCACTTAGGCCCATTAGACCCATTAGGCACACTCGACCCATTAGGCCCATTAGGCACATTAGTCTCATTGGGCCCATTAGGCCACTTAGGCCCACTAGGTCCATTAGGCCACTTATGCACATTAGGAACATTAGTCCAATGAGACTCATTAGGCCCATTAGGCTCATTCGGACACTTAGTCCCACTAGGCCCATTAGGCTACTTAGGCCCATTAAGACCATTAGTCCACTGACGCCCATTTGAGCAATTAGGCCCATTATGACACTTAACCCCATCCTTTCACTTAGGCCCATCAGGCCCATTAATCACATTATGCCAAATTGGCCCATTATGCCCATTCAACCACTTAGGCCCATTAGTCTCAATTGGACACCTAGGCCCATAAGGCCCATTAGTCCCATTAGGCCCATTAGGCCCATTAGGCCCATTAGGCCCATTTTATTAATTAGGCCGATTGGACCACTTAGGCCAATTTGGTCGATTAGCCCGATTAGGCCACTTAAGCCCATTAGGCCCTTTAGGTCCATTAGGTCACTTAGGCCCATTAGGCCCATTAGGCCCATGCGTTCGATTAAGAAGATTAATACAATTAGGCCCATTAGGCCCATTCGGTCGATTAGGCAGATTAGGCCACTTGGGTCTATTAGGCCCATTAGGCCACTTCGGCCCATTAGGCCACTTCGTCCCATTAGGCCCATTAGTCCTCTTCAACCCATTAGCCCCATTAGTCTCATTAGGCCCACTTAGGCCCATTGGGCCCACTAGGCCCATTCAGCCACTTAGGCCTAGGAGGCCCATTCGGCCCATTAGGCCCATGGGGTCCATTAGGCCCATCAGGACCATGAGACCACTTAGTCCCATGAGGCCCATTAGGCCCATTAGGCCCAATCATCCACTTAGGCCCATTAGTCCCATTAGGCAACTTAGGCCTATTAGAACCATTCGGCCACTTAGGTCCATTAGGCCCATTCTGCCACTTAGGCCCATTAGGACCATTCGGCCAGTTAGGCCCATTGGGTCAATTAATCCACTTAGGCCCATTAATACCATTAGGCCCATTAGGACACTTAGTCCACTTAGGCCCATTAGGCCCAATATGCCAATTGGGCCTATCAGGCCCGTTCGGCCACTAAGTCCCATTAGACCCATTAGGCCACTTAGGCCCATTATGATCATTAGGCCACTAAGGCCACATATGCCCATTAGGACCATGAGGCCCCTGAGGACCATCAGGCCCATTCGCCCACTTAGGCCCACTGGACCATTAAGCCCATTAGGAAAATTGGGCTAATGAGTCCCATTATGCCCATTGGGCCTATCAGGCCCATTCGGCCACTGAGGCCCATTAGTCCCATTATGCTAATTAGGCCCATTAGGCCATTTAGGCCCATTGGTCCCACTAGGCCCATTAGGCCACTTATACCCATGAGTCCCATTAGGACACTTTGGCCACTTAGGCCCATTGGCCCCATGATGCACATTAAGCTCATTAGGCCAATAGGCCACTTAGTCCCATTAGGCCCATTAGGCCCATTAGGCTCATTCAACCACTTATGCCCATTAGGCCCATTCAGCCACTTAGGCCCATTGGTCCACGTCAAGCCATTGGGCCCATTTGGCCACTAAGGCCCATTAGGCCACTTAGGCCCATTCGGCACATTAGTCCACTAAGGCCCATTATGGCCATTAGGTCGATCAGGCCCATTCATCCCATGAGTCCAATTAGGCCCATTGGACTAGTAAGGCCTATTATGCCCATTAGCCCGATCAGGCCCATCAGGTTCATGAGGCCCGTAAGGCCATGGAGACCCATTAAGCCTATCAAGACAATTAGGAGACTTAGGCCCATTAGGCTAATTATACCCATTAGGCCCATGAGGCTACTAATGTCGCTTAGGATCATTAGGCCCATGAGGCCACTAAGGCCCATTAGGCCCATCAATCCCATTTGGTCACTTAAGCCCATTAGGCCCATTAGGCCACTTCGGCCCATTAGGCTACTTCGGCCCATTCATCTCATTAGGCCACTAAGGCCACTTAGGCTCATTAAGCCACTTAGGCCCATTACACCCATTTGGTCCATCAAGGCCATTAGGCCCATTAGGCCACTGAGGCCCATTAGGCGCAATAGGCCACACAGGTAACTTAGGCCCATTATGCCCATTAGGCCCATTAATCCCATGAGGCCTGTGAGGCCACTGAGACCGATTTGGCCACTCAGGGCCATCGAGCCCATTAGGCCACTTAGGCTCATTCATCCCATCAGGCCACTTAGGCCCATTGAGCTCATTAGGCCACTTAAGTCCATTAGACCAATCAAGCCCATGATTCTACCAAGGCCCATTCAGACCATTAAGTCCATTAGGCCCATTAGGCCACTTAGGCCCATTCAGCTCATTAGACCACTTAGGCCCATTAAGCCCATTAGACCCATCAGGCCCATAGGGGACATTATGTCAATTTGGCCCATTAGACAACTTAGGCCACTTAGGCTCATTAGGCCCATCAGGCCACTTAGGACTGTTGGATACATTATTCCACTTAGTCCACTAAGGCCCATTAGGCCCATTAGGCCAACGAGTCCCATTAGGCTCATTAGGCCCATTAGGCCACTTAGGCCCATTAAGACCATTAGGCCATAGAGGCCCATTAGGCCAATTAGGCCCATTAGGACACTTAGGCCCATTAAGCTACTAAGGCCCATTATGCCCATTAGGCTCATGAGTCCCATTAAGCCACTTAGGCCCATTAGGCCCATTCGGCCACTTTGGTCCATTATGCCACTTAGACCACTTTTTCCCATTATGCTTACAAGTCCCATTAGGCCACTTAGGCCCATTAGGCTCATTATGCCACTTATGCCTATTAGGCTCATTAGGCCACTTCAGCAACTTAGGCCCATTAGGCCAATTAGACCACTGAGGCCCATTCAGCCACTTAGTCCCATTAATCTCATTAGGCCACTTAGGACCTTAGTCCTATTAGTCTACTTAGTACCATTAGACCCATTAGGCCCTTAGGCCACTAATCCCCATTAGGCCACTTAGGCCCTTTAGTCCCATTAGGCCACTTAGGCCACTCAGGCCCATTAGGCCCATTAGGCCATTGAGGCCCATGAGGTCACTGAGGCCCATTAGTCCACTAAGGCCCATTAGGCTCATTAGGACACTTAGGCCCATTAGGCCCATTAGTCCACTTAGACCCATTATGCCACTAGGCCCATTAGGCCACTTAGACCACTTAAGCCCATTATGCCCATTATGCCTGTTAGGCCACTTAGGCCCATTTGGCCACTTACGCCCATTGGACCCATTCGGCCACTTAGGCCCATTAGTCCACTTAGGACCATTAGGCCACTTAGGCCCATTAGTCCACTTCAGCCACTTAGGCCCATTAGGCCCATTAGGCCACTAAGGCCCATTATGCCCATTAGGACACTTAGGCCCATTAGGCCACTTAGGCCACTTTAGCCCATTATACCCATGAGGAAACTTAGGCCCATTAGGTCCATTACCCCACTTAGGCCCATTATGCCAATTAGGCCACTTAGGTCACTTAGTCCACTTAGGCCCATTTGGCCACTTAAGCCCATTTTTTCACTTAGGCCCATTAAGACCATTAGGCCACTTAGGCCCATTATGTAGCACTATGTAAATAATCAAATAGTGCATGTGCACCCTCTTATCATAAATAGGATAATGCAATGATTGTGTAACAAATCATGTTACCATTTCTTCTTTTCAATTACACAAATGTATTCAATTGAAAACACTTCTTCAATTTCTTTCCTAGAAGATGGTAATAATTTTTTGGACTTTGTTAAGAAAAAAAGCCAAGTTCGATTTTCCCAGTCCAATTCCTCCAAGTACGATTCTCCCTGATACGATTCTTCTCGATATGATTTTCCCGATATGATTTTGCTCGGTAGGATATTCCCCAGTATAAAAAGTATAACTTTGATAGAATGAGATAGAGATAAATTGACACTGCTTCAATTCTCCATCTTCCTTGGTATGGAAGAACCAAAATGGAAATCACGATCCGATTAATCCATCCCGATACGATGATCATCCAAATATGATTGAAAAGATGGATACAGTAATCAGCTGAGTACGATAAACACTGAGTGCGATGATTAGCTGAATACAATGTTGTGATCTTGTCTATTTTCTTTTACTTCAATCTGTCAAAACTTCTTCAAAAAAGGTGAATATAGAAACTTTTTCTTCTCTTTAAAATCAGGAGCTTCTCTATAATGAACAATACATCAGTCCACCTCAAGTACAACATACTTTTCTCCTTTTATAGGTGACCCTCGAGATTCTTTGGTAGGAATCCAAAAAAAATTCCCGCTTAATCAAATTCACCCTAATCTCAATTTCCCCTAAAATATGGGGTGTATTTTGACTCCATCAACTCTTCTCAAAGCTTCTCGATTCTTCTAAAACTTTCACTTCTCATTCTGAATGATGAATATGATAATTATTTTTAATGTCGAGCTCCCCCTCAATTTCACATCTAGTAAACTTTGCTTTCAAACCACTTTTACATCTTCACTTATTCTCTTGACCCACTTGAAAATATAAAAAAATTCCACTCTGATATAATGACCATTGACCCAATTGAAACCTACAAAGTAATTAAACCATTTCTAAATGGTTTACTACATTATGGATCTCATTATTTCCTTATCTTTTCAATCATCAGCCTCATGCAATTCCTTCTTTGAATATTATTGTGCAGAGTATGATCTTTCTGAGAGTGGTTGGCCTGAATAGGATCATATTGGGTACAATCTTTTTCTTCCGGAGCCTGAGTATGATCATCCTGGGTACGAAAGTTTTATTATGAATACGATGGATAATCATATGTTACATTACCAGACAATTATCATTTTTGGTGCAATCATTCTAATTACAATCCAAAATTTCTTCTTTCTTTCCTTCTTAGCCCGAATCTGATTGCACTGGGTACAATTCCTTTTCGATTGGCATCATCTCTTTCTTCTCTTCCACCAAGATATGATAAATCTGAATATGATTTGGAATACCTATTTTCCTCTTTCTTCATCAATCTTTCATCATAATTTCTCCAATAAAATTATGATTTATGAAATACGAATCAAAAAATCATAGTCAAATTTAATTTTATCATAGTCAGTAGACTCTGATAATTAATCAAAACAAGCACTTCTTTCATACCAGATGCAGTGTGAATCTGATGACCATTTACTTCCCACAAGATTCAGTCTCCATGTGACCTATTATCTCTTTCCAAATAATGATCAATTCCTCATTATGATATTTTCACATATCAGGCCCAAAACAAGTCTGATTAGTGACCTTTCTTTCAAACAACTTTTCCTCGTTATGACGGACATAGTGAGTCTAATTATTTTGAAAACAATGGACAGTATGAGTTACACCAAATAAAAAGTGAGGTGATTTTATTTCTTCAAAATCTTTCCTTAACAACAAAATACAACACATGAAAACAAATTACTTCCTCATCAGATTGGTCCTAACAATCCCCCTTTGGATTTTGTTGTAAACCAAGTTTCATAAATCACTGAACCTAGTCCCATTAGTCCCATTATACAATTAGTCCCATTAGGACACTTAGGCCCATTAGGTCCATTAGGATACTTATTCCCATTAGGCTAATTCGGCCACTTAAGCCCATTAGGCCCATTATCCCATTAGGCCCATTAGACCACTTAGGTCTATTAGGACCATTGGGTCCATTGGTCCCATTAGGCCACTTAGGCCCATGAGGCCCATTACGACACTTCGGCCCATTAGTCCCCTTAGGACACCTAGGAACATAGGGCCCATTAGGACATTTCAATCCATTAGGCAACTTAGGACACTTAGGATCATTGGACCCATTAGGCCCATTAGGCTCATTCGACCCATTCAACCCATTCGACCCATTAGGACCATTCATCCCATTGGGCACATTAGGAAACTTAGGACACTTAGGCCCATTGGAATCATCAGTACCATTAGGAAACTTAGGCCACTTAGGCCCATTACTCCACTTAGTCCAATTCAACTCATTCGACCAATTAGGCCACTTAGGCTCTTTCAACCCATTAGGCTCATTAGACCCATTAAACAGATTAGGCCACTTAGGCCCATTATACTCATTAGTCCTATTAGGCCCATTAGGCCCATTAGAAAACTTAGGCCACTTAGGCCACTTAGGCCTATTAGGCCCATTAGGCAACTTAGGCTACTGAGGCCCATTATGCCACTTAGACGTAATAGACCCATTAGACCCATTATGCATATTAGGCCCATTAGTCAAATTATGCCACTTAGTCCCATTAGTCTCATTAAGCCCATTAGGACACTTTGTCCCATTAGGCAACATAGGACACTTAAGACCATTGGACCCATTAGGCCACTTAGGCCCATTAGACCCATTAGGACACTTAGGCCCCTTAAGCCCATTAGGCCACTTCGTCCCATTAGGAAACTGAGGCCACTTAGGTCCATTGGACCTATTAGTCCCATTAGGCCCATTCGGCCTATTAGACCCATTAGGTAACTTTGTCCACTTAAGTCCATTGGACCCATTAGGCTCATTGATCCCATTAGGCCCATGTGGCCCATTTGGAAACTTAGTCCACTTAGGCCCATTAGGCCACTTAGGCCCATTGGACCCATCATGCCCATTAGGCAACTTAGGCCCATTTGGACACTTAGTCCCATTAGAACCATTCATCCCATTATTCCACTTAGACCCATTCAATCAATTCAGTCCCTTAGGTCCATTAGACTCATTAGGCCAATTAGGTCATTTAGGACCATTATACCCATTAAACCCATTATGCCCATTAGGCTCATTAGACAACTTAGGACACTTAGGTCAATTTGACCACTTAGACCCATTGGACCCATTATGCCCATTGGGAAACATAGGCCATCTGGGCCCATTAGGCCACTTAGACCCATTGGACGCATTAGACCCATTGGACCCATAGGCCTATTAGGCCCATTAGGCAACTTAGGCCACTTAGACCCATTAGACCCATTAGGAAACTTAGGCCACTTAGACCCATTGGACCTATTAGTCCCATTATCCAACTTGGGACACATCGACCCATTAAGCCACTTAGGCCCATTGGACCCATTTGGCTGAATTATCTATAATGGGCCCATTAGGCCCATTAGGCCCATTGGCACCATTAGACCACTTAGGCCCAATAGGCCCAATATTCCCATTAGACCACTTAGGCCCATTAATCCACTTATTCCCATTAGACCACTTAGGCCAATTAGGCCTCTTAGACCCATTGGGCCCATTGGTCCCCTAGGCCCATTAGGTCAATTAAGAGATTATGCCCATTAGGCCGAATTCACCATAATGGGCCCATTAGGCCCATTAGGCCTATTAGGTCACTTAGGCAACTTAATTCCATTAGTAAAATTAGGCCCATTAGGACCCTTAGACCCATGAGACCCATTAGACCCATTGGTCCCCTTAGGTCCATTAGGCCAATTAGGCCATTGGGCCCATTAGGCCAATTAGGTCACTTAGGCCCAATAGGCCAAATCGGCACATTAGTCCTATTAGGTCACTTAGGCCACTTAGGTCCATTAGGACACTTAGTCCCATTAGGCCCCTTCGACCCGTTAGGCCACTTAGGCCCATTAGGCCCATTAGGATACTTGGGCCACTTAGGCCCATTCGTCCACTTAAGCCATTTAGGCCCCTTAGACCCATTAAGCCCATTAGGCCCATTAGATCCATTAGTTCAATTCGTCCATTCGTCCCATTAGGTCTAATTGACCATAATGGGCCCATTCGACTACATAGGCCCATTAGGCCACTTAGGTGCAATCAGCCCATTAATCTCATTAGGTCCATTAGGCCCATCAGTCCACTTAGGCCAAACTAGTTCATTAGATCCATTAATACCATTAGGCCCATTAGGTTGAATTGGACTTAATGGGCCCATTATGACACTTAGGCCCATTAGGCCACTTAGGCCCAATAGGCTCATCCGTCCCATTAGGCCACTTAGGCTGCTTAGGCCCATTCTCTCACTTTAGCCCAATGGACCCATTAGACCCATTAAGCTCATTAGGCCCATTAGACCCATTAGGCCACTTAGGCCCAATTGGACCATTAGGCCAATTAGGACACTTAGGCCCATTAAGCCCATTAGGCCCATTAGGTCACTTATGCCCATTAGACCCATTAGGCCCCTTAGGCCACTTAATCCCATTAGACCCATTACACTACCACAAAATAGGCTCTTATCAGCGCTAAAAAAGGCCTTTATCAGTGCGAAAAAAGTATTTTTAATCTTAGAAAAGATAAAGGGGGTCCCTTTTATCAGTGCTTAGAAAAGCACTAATAAATTCCCCTTTTATCAGCGCTAAAAAAATGCGCTGATAAAAGTTAAAAAACATTAAAAAAAATTACAAATTAGGGAGGGACTTCAACAATGCTTGATCCCCCCCTTCAACAACACCCCCCCCCCCACCCCATCCCGCACACCCCAGCCACCCCTAGCCTTTAATAGTGCCCATCCAACCTTTAACAATGCTAGTCCTTATTCCACCTACGTGTGTGACCTGCATCCCCCTGGATTCGAACTCGGGACCTGTTGCCTGGGCACCTAAGCCTTTAGCACTTTACCATATTGCTTTTCTCTTCATTTATTAATTAATCTATTTATTTATATATATATTTAGTTATATTTACTTGTATATTTACATATATTTATATTAACATATATATTTAGTTATATTAATATATTTATTCGTATATTAATATATATTTATAAGATCAGTTTTAAATACATTTATAAAATATGATTTTTTGTGTGTTTTTATAAATAAATAAATACATGTGTAAAACACACACACACACACACATATTATATGTGTATCTCTAATTATAATTATACATATTTATATATATTTACAAATATTATATATTAATATGTATATACACTTGTTTATAATATAGAGATAATATATTTTAGTTTGTCAATACATACGCACACACACACACACATATATACAAATACACATTATATAGGTATATTAATATTCAAATATTTTTATTTTAAATAAAATGGATATTAGTTTTTTATTTAGATAAGGCTTATATATTGTGAATTATATTTTATGTGTAAATATGTTTAATTATTTATTTATAAAATTAAATCTTTATGTGTGAATATATAAAAAATATGTATATATTGTTATATATTTGATTATAAATAATAGTACATTATGAAAAATGACAACAAGCCTTGAAAACCTGAAAAACAGGTAAAAATGGAGAAACCTTCAAAACCTGTAAATACAGTCAGAAAGTCAAATAAACCCTAAACTCAAGGTAACAACAAAAAAATTATGATCCAAGAGTCCGTTACAGCTCCGTGACTAGTCAAATTGAAGATCATCAAATGATATTTGATATGATAGGTGGTGGAGGCCGAAGGGACAGACAGATCATATGTTACAACTATTTGAAAAAACAGCAGACATGACAAAAGTGCTAGAAATGGGGGCTTGAAAAACCTAACAAATCGTAGAGTCACTGAAACGGGAATAACTTATGATCTGAGTGTCCATTTTAGCTCTGTGACTAGTCAAACTGAATATTATGGAAAAAATTACAATATAACAGGTGGAGGAGGCCAAACAGACACATGGATAGAGATTTATTACCGTTTTAAGAAAATTTTGACTGGGCACTGGACACAGAAACAGAGTCTTGGAGGCATTCTGATGGTTTTTTAAGTTTTTCGGGTCTAATACATAATTTTAACTTTGTTCAAGTCACCCTAATGCATATATCTATTTGATTCCTTCGATTTGATATATGGTAGAGACCAAACGGACACCCTGAGCAAAAGTTATGGTCGTTTGAAGTTGGAGTTTTTTTAGAGTAGTATAACTAATATATCTTCCATTTCTTTGATCTTATCATGGTTTCTATCAGACATGGTCCTCACTCATCTCACGATCTTTTATTTGACTTATCCTGGTGCTCAAACGGACACCCGAAGTAGAAGTTATGGGTGTTTTAGCGAGTTACAAGTTTCTTAGGTTTTTAGGCGCTAGGAGGATTTCTCAATTTCAAACAATCATAACTTCTGCTCTGCGTGTTTGTTTTCATTCTACAACATATCAAATCAAATATTAAGAAAATATATACACTCTGGGGACCACTATAACCCCTTATCACATTCATCAAGTCCAGAAAGGCCCATAATTCCTCCCAACGGTCATAAGTTCTGCTCCGGGTGTCCGTTTTTCCATAACTTCTGCTCTGGGTGTTCGTTTTGCCTCTACCACAAATCAAATCGATCTAAAACATATTTAAAAAATATATATTATATTTATATAAATATAAATATACTTATATATCAATATATTATTTTTTATGTTTTTTTTTTTGAAATATACACTTTATCAGCACTAGGGAAAAAGTGATGATAAAGCCCCCTTTTATTAGCTCTACTAAAAAAAGTGCTGATAAAGTGGGGTCCCTTTAACAGTATTAAAAAAATTTCTGATAAAGGGGGTGCCTTTGTCATCAATTTTTTTAGCGTTGTTAAAGGATGGAGCTGCAGAAACCCAGTTTTATGGTAGTGTTAGGTCCATTAGGACACTTAGGCCTATTTGACCCTTAGGCCCATCTGGACCATTAGTCCATTTAGGCCAATTTTGGTCATTTAGGACAATTAGGACAATTATTCCATTGAGGAAATTTAGTCCAATTAGGCTATTTAGGTCATTTAAGCCAATTTATGACATTTAGCCCAATGAGACCAATGAGACCAATTCAAGGCAATTTGGCCAATTTAGGCTCTTTAGACCATTTAGCCCAATTAGAATATTTAGTCCATTTAGTCTAATTTAGTTCAATTATTCCAATTATGCCAATTAGGTCAATTATTCCAATTAGAGAAATTAGGGAAATTTGGTAATTAAGTTCATTTAGACCATTTAGGCCAATTTAGCTCATTTAGGCTAATTAGTCCATTCAGGCCAATTTAGGTCATTTAGGCTATTTAGGCCAATTTAGACCATATTGGCCAATTAGGCCAATTATTCCATTTAGGATAATTTATGTAATTTAAACCAATTAGGCCAATTAGGTCGATTAGGCCATTTAAGCCGATTATACCAATTTAGACCAATTAGGCCAATTATGCCAATTTAGGCCACTTAGGCCATTTTGTCCATTTTGTCCATTTAGGACAATTTAGGCCATTTAGGCCAATTAGGCCAATTATGTCAATTAGATAATTTAGGAAATTTAGGCCAATTAGGTCATTTAGGCCAATTTAGCTCATTTATACCAATTATTAAAATTAGTCCAATTAGGAAATTCATGCCCATTAGGCCAATTAGGCCAATTTAGGCCATTTAGGATAATTTAGGCAATTTAGGAAAATTTAGTCTATTAAGGTCAATTTAGTTCAATTAGGTCATTTAGTCCATTTAGGACAATTAGTCAATTTAGTCCAATTATATCAATTAGGTCATTTAGGTCATTTAGGCCAATTAGGCCATTTAAACCATTTAGACAAATTTAGGCCATTTAGATCAATTAGGCCAATTAGGACAATTTAGGACATTTGGGATAATTTAGTCCATTTATCCTTATTAGGCCAATTAGTTCAATTATTTCATTTAGTCCAATTAGGCCATTTAGGCCATTTAATCCAATTAAGCTATTTAGGCCAATTAGGCCAATTAGACCATTTAAGAAAATTTAGGCCATCTAGGTCATTAAGGACAATTAGGAAATTAAGTCATTTAGTTCATTTAGGCCATTGAGGTCAATTAGGCCATTTAGGTCATTTAGGTCATTTAGGCCAATTAGGCTAATTAGGCCGATTATACAATTTAGGTCATTTAGGCCAATTTAGCCCAATTAGGCCATTTAGGTCAATTTAGGTCATTTAGGATATTTAGGCTAATTTAGACCATTTAAGCCAATTTAGCCAATTAGGTCATTTATGCCAATTAGGATGATTAGGAAATTTAAGCCAATTTGGCCAATTTAGGCCATTTAGGCCAATAAGGACAATTAGACCAATTAGGCAATTTAGTCAAATTAGGTCAATTAGGCCAATTAGGCTAATTGAGTTCATTTAGGATAATTAGGGTGTTTAATATATTTATGAATATTTAGGCTATTTAGGTCAATTATTCCAATTAATCCAATTAGGTAATTTATGAAATTTATACCAATTAGGCTATTTAGGCCAATTTAGACAATTTAGACCAATTAGGTGAATTTTGGTCATTTATGTCATTTAGAAAAATTTATTTCAATTAGGCTAATTAGTCTATTTAGTCCATTTAGGCCAATTTAGGTCATTTAGACCAATTAGGCCAATTAGTCCAATTAGGCCATTTAGGCCAATTAGGCCATTTAGGCCAATTTAGGTCATTTAGTCCATTCAGGGAAATTAGACCAATTAAACCATTTAGGCCATTTAGGAAAATTAGTCCACTTAGGACAATTAAACCAGTTAGGTCATTTAGGCCATTTAGGCCAATTAGGCCATTTAGACCAATTTAGGCCATTTAGACCAATTTAGACCATTTAGACCAATTAGGCCAATTGTTCCAATTTAGGTCATTTAGACCATTTGGAAAAATTAGTCCATTTAGGACAATTAGACCAATTAGTCCATTTAGTCCATTTAGGCCAATTAGGCCATTTAGGTCATTTAGACCAATTAGGCCAATTTAGGACATTTAGGCTAATTTAGTCCATTTAGGCCAATTAGACCAGTTAGTCCATTTATGCTAATTAGAAAAATTAGGCCCTTTAGACCATTTTTTCCAATTAATTCGTTTATCCCAATTAGGCCAATTAGGTCATTTTGTTCATTTAGGTGAATTTAGGCCATTTAGGTCAATTACTGAATAGGCCATTTAGGCTAATTAACCCATTTAGGCTAATTTTGGCAATTTTGTCCATTTAGGTCAATTAATCTATTTAGCCCATTTAGGCCAATTTTGGACATTTAGGACAATTAGTTCAATTAGTCCAATTAAAAAAATTAGGTCATTTAGGACAATTTAGACCATTTAGGACAATTAGACCATTAAGTCAATTTCGACAATTTAGGTCATTTAGTCCATTTAGGCCAATTAGTCCATTTAGGCCATTTAGGATAATTTAGGCCATTCATGCCATTTAGTCCATTTAGTCAAATTACGCCAATTAGTCCAATTAGGTCATTTAGGCCATTTAGGCCAATTAGACCATTTAGGTCATTTAGGCCAATTAGGCCATTTAGGCCTATTTAGGCCATTTAAAACAATTTAGGTCATTTAGGGAAATTAGGCCAATTGGGCTACCACAAACCAACCCGGGTCAACCCTGAATCGGTCACCTGACAACTATATAAAAATCTCGATACAGAAAGGCTCAACACTTTCTTTGACCTAGAGTAGTTTGAAGTTTCAAAATAGAAGGCATCATTTCCACATTTATACCATGCATGTCATGCTCTTCTCATTT